>CM077014.1:66059005-67309005 GCA_039090855.1 Macrothele yani | reverse complement strand
TTTCAACTTCTACAACTTTATCCTTCAGTTTCTTGTTTATTATAAAACCAACACTAGTTCTGCCATTATCAGTCCCACGATAGTAGAAGAGATGTCCACTTTTCAGTTCAATGAGATCTCCTTTTCTCCTTACCTCACTTAGCCCGACGATGTTTCACTTGATCCTTTGTCTTTTGTAGTTGCTCTTCCAACTCAAGAAGCCTTGAATCAGAAGATAGAGAGCGTCCATTATACGTAGCCAAGGTCAGCATCAGATGGCAGCCTAGTCCGGGGATTCTTAGCACCCTCTGCCTTCATGTCGCACTGGCAGCTGCCTTGGCCAGGTACATTCCAGCTGCCGGAGACTGAGGGCCAAGATTTAAGTTGTAGAGTCATTTTGGAGGGTTTTGGCTATAACTTACCACGCTGGCCAAGCGGGTTGGTGAGTGTGGGATAGCATTTCCTCTAATCCCGATGGTATAGTTATACCGCTGTTGGCGGTCGTCAGAGCCCCTTTAGTGAGAACAGAATGTACCACGAGAAAGCGGGGTTGACATTTGTCAAGGAGAGGCTGTAATGTTACGCATCACCTGACCTTACATCCCACTTTCTAAGTATTTATACATAAATAAGCAATATGGTAAGATTTCTCTTGTTAACCCATACAGTAAACTCGAGCATATTATAAATCAATCCATACTTTCTGGACCGAAACTTGTTTTTGTTTTAACATGGAATGTTTTTTGCTTTGCTTTAATCAGATGACTGTATTTTAGTAAGGGGTACCACACAGCTCTAGGGTTTCCCTGTCTGAAAATAGAAAAGTGTGAGGGTCAAGATGTCCCCTAAGAAAGTTCAGAATGAGAAAAAAGGAATAATTTTTTGTCAGACAATTAAGGATGCCATTAAAATGTTCCACATCCCAGCAGAAGGCTCTAGGCGAGGCCACAGAAGGCCATGTAGGATTATGCCAGAGCATAGAAAGAATTCTTACTCAATCCTTGCGCAAGTTTGCTTTAAACCTTTTTGAGTGTCTTGAGTTTATATAAGGTTAAGCAGTTTTAACTTTTGGAAAAGTGTTTCATTTTCCACACTTATCCCCAGCGACCACTAAGTAATTGCCATTTGATTGGTTGTATGCAGTGTTTTAAATCTTTATCGTATATGTATTGATATTAAGATGATGTGGCTTTTAACAGTATTGTTCCCCTGCAACACTTTTATTATACTTCTGGATCATTTATATTTTAAGTGCAGTGACTATGCTGTTTGACACTTTTGCATAGTTTTCTACTTAGTATTTGCATTTTTATGGCTATTTGCCTTCCGATGTAAGATTTTATATTAGCTTTTGCTCAATGGTATTTTTGCCACAAAACACTGTTTATTATACTTCAGGGTCATTTCTATTGCTTTTCAGCTTTTCGCCTAGTATGTGCTTTTTTTGCGTCTCGTTATGTTTCGGTGTTAAGTTTTTTTGTTTTGCTTTTTTTTCAGCCTTTTTATACGGTATTTCTCACCCAAATCACCATTTCTTATACTTCTGGATTATTTCATTTTTAACTATAAAGCAAATACGAAGTTAAAGTTTTTCACTTAGTATTTGCTCTTTAGAGTCTAGTTATATTTCAGTGCTGGGCGTTTATTTTTGCAGCCTTTTCTATATCGTATTTTTCACCTAAGTCCCCGTTTCTCGTATTTCAGGATCATTTTCATTTTTAACTACAGCGATCGCATTATTTACCGCATGCATTATTAATCTTAAGCTTTTCCCGACTCTGTACCCCTCCAGGCTTTTCTTGAGGGTGTCGAGACATTTTTTGGACAAAAAATGTAGTGTATGATCACCTTCACTTTTTAGCAGTATTTATGTATCCTTAGCTCTTAGTTTTTCCAGGAGAGTGAGAACACACTAGCACCTCCGATCGCTTGATCTCATTTTCAAGGCTTTTCACCTTTGTGGGCCCCCTCCAGGAGTTTATTTGGGGGAAAGGGGGGGGTTGAGACTTTTTTTGGGGGGGGGACCTAAAGAGTAGTGTATGACCTCGTTCACCTTCCGGTAGTATTTAGGTCTCCTTAGTCCTTCTGTTTTTTTTTCAAGAGAGTGAGAGCACACTGGAATCTCAAATCACTTAATCTCAATCTAGCAGATATGCTAAATTTAGTGAAAGATAACAGATTTGCCAAATTTAGCGAAGGATTACAAGCTTATAGACATCTTCAACTGCGGTGAAACCGGACTTTTTTTAGAATGCCTGAGAAAAACTTTAGCTTTCAAGGTTGAACAATGTTACAGCGGAAAAAAGTATAGACTTACGGTTCTACTTTGCTGCAATGCTGATGGCTCTAAAAAAATTATCCCCTATAGTCGTCGGTAAATCCAAGAGTCATCGCTGCTTCAAAAGCATGAAAAAAATTGCATTGTGAATATGCTAACAGCAAAAAAGCGTGGATGACTTTGAACATCTTTTTGAAATTCATTCAGAAGTTAGATAAGAAAATGGAAAGAGAGAAATGGCAAGTGTTTTTATTCATGAATCAGTATCCTGCTCACCTTCTTGACCTACTGATGTTCAACAATACGAAAGTGGTGTTTCCCCCTGCAAATTGCAAGAGTAAGTTTCAGCCACTGGATTTGGGGATTATCCATTGCGCGAAAGTTCACTACAAGACAGGGGCGGCGAAAAGTGAAGTTCGTTGACCGGGCCCAAAATTTCATCGTGGTGTGCCCTCTACCTTCCTGCTTCCTGGAACAAACAGAAAAAAACATGCCTAAGGAGCTTTGTTGGGAATTAGGACCACCCAACCACTTACCTAGATTAACTTTCTAAGGCAAATCACAACAATCGCACATATGCCAAATAAAAATAAAAATCTCGGCTGAAATTTTTGACCGGTTCTGCCGCCACTGCTACAGAAACACTTTGGTTCACAGAATTCTCACTACCCTTGAACTGAAACACACATCAAGTGAACTGAAACAAGCGTCCGTCCTCGATGCTCTTCATATGATCTGTTCATCATGAAAAAATAACTGAAACTGGCATTTCGAGTTGTTTCAATAAATCAGGCTTTTTTCAGTCAGAAAATGAAAAATAGTTGGCAAATCTGTAGATTAGCATCCTAAATTATTTCGTCGGAAAAATGTTGGTACATGGAAAGAGTACGATATACAGATTTTAGTGTATGGAAATAAATGGCAAATGGTGCAGAAATTTCATATTTTAAATGTGTTTTTAAAGATTTTTATCGTAATATTGACCTGTGAGTCCGACGCTGTGAAGAGAAGCTGCGATAGGCCTAATGCATCGCTCCAGTGAAGACGTGAAGCTTTGGTCTGTGAAAAGGAAGGTTCGTTGCTGTGTAGAAATGACTCATAAGAGTACAAGAGAAAGATGACTTACGTTATTGGCAGAAGAGCAATAAATGTTGTAGTGATACGCTACAGAAAATAGGTCCACAGCATCTACCCTTTATTTTGTTGTATCCTGTACGTTGTTGTCAGGAAAAACCGGATAAAACCTCTTCGATTTGTAAAAGATACATATGAGTAAGATAGAAACAGACATGCGAACAAGCTATTAACAGGAGAACCAAAAGTGCAGTGACACAGCAAATCTGTTCAAACCAGAACCGAAAGTTATAGTTCCTCAGTTTTCTGTACAACATAGAAAAGCATATTAGTACTTTCGGTAAATGTGTACTTTAGCGTCCTAAATTATTTCGTCGGAAAAATTTAACTGTGTGTGAAAACTGCGAAGCACAATTTTTTAAGCATGGAAAATATTGGGGAAAGTTGAGAAATTATAGCATTTTTAGATAAAAGGAAATAATTTTTCCGAAGTATTAACCTGAGAGTACGATGGTTTGCAGCAGTTGGTGCGGGAGGCTGAAGCGATGCTAACGGCCACCACGTGAAGGTGCCGTGCGTCGGAGCGGAGTAAGAGTTGTAGCGAATGCGCGGAAGAATGACAGCAGTAGGGTATATTTTTCGGAAGAGTGTAGTGCGTCGTTTAATCGTGCGCAAGAAGTAGTTCAAACCTGTTGTACTCATTTTTGAGAAAGATATATGCAGAATGTCGTTATTAGTGATTTTACAATGTCTCCGAATGGAAAGAAATTAAGGAATGTAAAATAATTTATGTACGACAGAAGTTTTGAGGAAGACGTTTCGGTTCCGGTTAAACCCAAAGTTTTAGTTTTGGTTTAGAAGATGTGCACAGGTAGGTGATTTCTTCAAGCACTTCATTTGCAGTTCTGCTGTGCCGCCCCGGTGGCGCAGTGGTCTAAGGCGCTGGTCTCTGATCATTCGTCCGTAAGGGGTCCGGGTTCGGATCCCGGTCTGGCATGGATGTTGTGTTTGTCTTACGGCACTGGCTCTCTCCCTTCCCTAGAACCAGTGACCCTAAATTAGGGACGGGCGACTGCTTATAGCCCATTGAGTTGCTCACGGTGGTCGTTAAACCTCCAATCAAAAAAAAAAAAAAAAAGTTCTGCTGTTATTCAGTACATCGTAGCTCACATTTTTCCCTCGTGACACGGATATTTTTCAAAATAAACAATTTTCTTCAATTCATATATCGTACTATGGCAGGGAGGCCTACAGCTTCTTGTATTGCGGCGGATAATTTAATTTTAAGCCCTGACTAAATCCAAAATGACTGACGATTTTGTACTTCCGCTTTCTCAAAATTACCCTTAACAAAAAAAAAAAAAAAATCTTACAATGCTGCGCAAAGTCTACCTCTTTCTTTCCGCGTATGCCTAAAAGACTTCTCGATGACTACGTACTGCTGAACCGCTTCCTTCTGTATTCTTCCGCTCGTTGCTTGCCCTTCTCAACGAAGTTTCCATTCACCTGACTCCACATTGACGCCATCGCCGCTCCCTCGTCCTATGCCTACCACATGTACTCTTCCAAACCATCGCATTCCTAGGTAAATACTTCGAAAACTTTCCTTTTATCTAAAAATACTATATTTTTGCACCTTTTCCCATTATTTTGAATGCTTAAAATATTGTATTTCGCACTTTTCCCACATAGTTACAATTTTCCGACGAAATAATTTAGGACGCTAAAGTACACATTTACCGTACTGTCTATTTCGGATCTTTTAAAATTATATATATGTACACAGTTCGTGAGCTTAATATCAAGCAAAAACGTGTGTAATTGATATCATTACTTTTACATATTATAATAAACTTAATTTTAACTGCTCACATGTTATCTTTCATTCGCAAACATGGCGTCATGGGGTCCTTCCTTCCTGCACATGTTCGTCTTGGTGAAAAAACGAGCCTCCACCGTAAAAATCCCGTGACCACTCGCTGACCAATAGCAGAAAACGACGCATGCCACATTCCTTTTGTCATTATCGTTCATATGCTAACCCGTGCCTCTGAGCAATGCCCGTAAATTTACGGTTTGAAACAGTTTTCCTACATATCGCAGCCCGTTAATATATGGGGATCGCCATGAAACTGTAAAAACGGGCCTTGGCCGTAAAATACACGGGCAACAAGACTTTTTTTACGGGAATTTTTAACAGTGATATATATACACTATAAATCTACCATTTGATTTTTTAAAAGTTAAATTGCATTCCTGTTACAACTAGATAAGTTTGTCTTACTGAACTCAATGGAAACCCTAAGTTTGGTTATTTTTTATTTTTACAAACTTCGTGGTTCACAGTTACGGTATTTATCTTCTATATGAACTAGAATAACAATGAAAAATGAATCGACTACTCTGAAAACACACACCGTCAGGTTAACATTTTTTTATAAAGAACTTTAGTGAAGTCTTTTCGCTTGGCGATAGCTATATGGCTGACTAAGTTTGCTCGGGCCGCTCTGGTGGCACAGTGGTCTAAGTAATGACTACTGATTATTCGTCCGAAAGGGGTCCGGGTTCGAATCCAGTGAGGCATGGATGTTTGTCATAAGGCACTGGTCCTCTCCCTTACCTGGAACCAGTGCCCCTAAATTAGGGACGGGCGACTGCTTATAGCCCATTGAGATACTCACGGTGGTCGTTGAACCTAAAAAAAAATTGGTCGGCTTTCCCTGAATAAGAAACTTAAAGCTAGCGAATATCTTCTCTTTTAAATTAAACATTTTCTCTACTCTAAGTTTGGCCTCCAGACGATGGAACCCTGAAGTGCCGCCCCGGTGACGCAGTGGTCTAAGGCGCTGGCCTCAAGTTTGGCCTCCAGACGATGGAACCCTGAAGTGCCGCCCCGGTGACGCAGTGGTTTAAGGCGCTGGCCTCTGATCATTCGTCCGTAAGGGGTCCGGGTTCGAATCCCGGTCAGGCATGGATGTTGTTTGTCTTACGGCACTGGCTTTCTCCCGTCCCTGGAACCAGTGACCCTAAATTAATGACGGGCGACTGCTTATAGCCCATTGAGTTGCTCACGGTGGTCGTTAAATCTCCAATAAAAAAAAAAAAAAAAAAACCTGAAGTCATGCTGTGCGCTCTCCATCGCATCTACTCTTGTTCCGAACGCCACTCACGACTCACAGGATAAACGTAAAAAAATCATTATTTATTCTTCTCGACTGGGAATATTTTCTCGATCCCATTAGCAATTCTCCAATAATTTGTCAGTTCACTTCTATGAATTTTCCAACCGTAAATCGAGAGTCTGAATAGGAACCACCGACACAATCGATTACTCATCAGAAACTCAACTCAGCTTTTCACAGCTCTCAACAATTAGCTTCGAGGATTATCCCTATCATATTTTTTTTTTTTTGTTAACCTCAACCGTCGGTCTGGCTTCCGTTTTCTCACGGATCAGTTTCCACAAAGCAAACATGAAAACAGCTCAAACTTAGCACTTTAGTATATATACTGATACCCAGTTCCTCATGTCATGTAAATAAGTAGTTTTACTCTTTACAAGCAGATCTGTTAAAACAGAGTATCGATGTTATTTCGCAAACCTGTTCGCCTTTTGATCTTCTGCAAATCCACTAGATATTGGCGATGTAACTGATTTTTCTGTTATCACATACAAGTTGGTGATATTCTCACTGGTGATTGTAGCTTTGGGAAACTGCGGTTAATCTTTTTTTTTTTTTTTTTTTTTTATGGCTACTACTGGGAAATTGGCGAACAAGATTCGGCAAGCCATCAGTTACGTCACGTGATTGCTGGCTTCCACTGCCGAGAAACTAGCTGACCACATTAGGCTAGGCATCATTTATGGCACGTGTTTGCAGGACCGCTGAAGGGCCACTTATGGCAGCTGCTGCGTGTGATGGAAAACTGATGGCCCTGTTGTGGCATATAACAACTGATTGGGGTGCCAACTGTTGGCCTGAACTGCTGGCCCTTCTTGTTGGCCGCCCAGACATTTTATTGACGGTTCGGCAGCGGCATCATAGTGTTGGGCCATTGCTGGCTGCCAGCAATGGCCCAGGGCTAGCTCAGTAAGACTGTTTTTGCTGGGATGCTTTTCAAGGTATCGTGAATTTATATATGGTGAGGTCTCAAGTCTGATAACACCGTACCCTCCCCAGACTAGGACAGGAGATATTTGCTTAAAATAAAATATATATTCGTTCTAGTACGGTTTTCTTAATTTTATTAGAAATAAACCTATAGCAAAAATGGGAAAATTTCTGCACGTTTGAAGTATTATTGTAGTAACAGCTAATAAAACAAAAGCGCTGAAAAATGTTTCAGAAGTCTGCCAGAAGCACAGCTTTTTTTAAGCGTTATACAAAATTTTTGTGTTGGCAAGAATTTCGCTTATGAAACTAATTTCAACGCAGTCCGAAGTCTTTGGAGTGCTTCCAGCTTTAGATATTACAAGCCCTATTGGTGAAGTTTTCAGACTCTTAAACCTGCCTTGATAATTTAAATGTAATGTTTTTGTTTTTGCAATATCAAGTCATACATTCCCCATTAAATTTTACCTAAATTTTTTAACTCTATAAAAAATTGTATGTCAGAATGCTAATCTTTGAAAACTGGTACGAGCATGCAAATTTAATTTTCGATTTTAGCTTTTGGCTATCTTAAAAAGTATTGGGAAAAGAAAGCCAACTGCTCATTACTACAGGGCTAGTCTTTCAGCTTACGTATTTTAAATGTACGTGAAGTATTCGATCATATCATGTGATTTGGAGAATATATGAATGTGCTTACGTAAATCTATTCTTGCATTTCAGGTGAAACAAGAGTACGATGCAACTGGGGTTTTTATTGAAGAATCCTTACTACGAGGCTGTAGTTTATTCCGGCGGTATGCTACTGATGACTGCAGGAATAGGATTGCTGATTGCAACCTGTGATACAAGACAGTTTTCTACAGCGGCATGGTACTCCAGCATTGCAGTGAGCGTGGTATTAATAGCGTTGGGTTTAATAGTTGCTATTTACTCGTGTAGAATTCCAAGATATCGAATTGTTGTGCCAGAGTTTACAATCAAGATGAAGCGCTCGGTTTCCTCCAGCACAGAACAGATTCTTGACGATCCGAGGACAGTCTCCCCTCATGACTCTTGTGTCTTAGAAATGTACGATAGCCAAAGGGCAGCAGAAATCGTCCAAAGCTGCATGATGTTTAGAGACCAAGTACAGCCACAGCCATGTGGGAGTAGGCTCTTATTCAAGGAGACTTGCATCTAGTACTTTGACTGGAAGCAGCAAAAGGTATGAAATGATTACAAATGGAAAATATGAATTTTGGGAGTCCTGACAGTTACAACTTCACGCCGTAGTGAACAATCAATTTTAAAATAGAAATGACTGTGATACGCTGTATAATGATTGCTTTTTTCCCCCGTATTGCAATTTTAGCTCAAGGTCTTAATCGCAACCTATGCATTTCCTTTGGTATTAAATATTTTTAAAAACATTTGTGAATGTATTTAAATTCATGAACACAATGGAATCATTCATGTTTTGCTAATAAAATAGTGTAAACTATTGATACTTATAAAGATTGTGGTTTATTTTTCTCAGTGACATTTGGATATGTTCAAAGATGCTCTGTGCGCTAATTAATTTGGTGCTGTTTGCTTCGTGAAGACATTTGAAGCCGCACCTGTGGCTCATGGTCTAACGGCTGGTTTCTGATTTTTCGTCCGAGATGGGTGAGAGTTCGAATCCCGGTGAGGCATGATGTTGTATTTGTCTTACGGTGGCTCTCTCCCTTCCTGGAACCAATTGCCCTAAACAAAAGACACGCGACGGCTTATAGCCCATAGAATTGCTTACGGTGGTTGTTAAACCACCGAACAAACAAGACATTTGAAGAAACATTTAAAAATGGGAAAACAATCTTACTTTGCATAACAGTTTAGCCTGGCTCGCAGACCAAAAACGCCTGTAGTTATCTTTGGGCTGAAGAACTGGAACTATTTTGCCAGACTCACTCACGGTAATTAAACTTTGCCGAAATGTCTTTCCTATATACAACCTATACAGAATGAGATAGGAACGTTATTTAATAAAATGTCATCTAAAGGTTTTTGGCTCAAGAAACAAGGAAACTTACTTAAATTAGGTAAACACTGATTTCTACGATACTATAGGAAACATAATTACAGAAAGTCTACGATATGTTTCCCCCTGAAACATCCGTTCGAGTGTGAAGCACAACAGAAAGGAAAAATACAACGTTAAAAATGTAACCGAATGTGACATGAACCCTGGTAAATATATATTAATTCAACAATCTCCTTTCAAGACAAGGGCAGTACAAAACTTTGGAAAGCGACTCTAAGTTGGTATAATCCTTGAAAATGAGTGAAGTTCCCTTAAGGTTAAAAAAACAACTAACATTACGTTGAAAAAATAAATTTATGAAACTGACTTTTATGAAAAATACTTCGCAATATTGTAAAATATGAGGGAACCATTCGCTTACACATTCCGCACGAAACTGACAGCTTCAAGCACACGCTCTGCGTGGCAAATTAGTCCGGTCGATAGAGATCAGCTCCCACGCCGACTGCCCTGGATCTTATCCACCCAGATAAAAATGGGCGTTTTTCCAGTATGTTGAGAAAATGTCTCCAGCGCAATGCTATATAATTTACAAGTTTCATAAGGGGGGATGTTGTAGATTTGGGAAACTGCGGTTATCCTTACTTTTTTTGTGGCTACTACTGGGAAATTGGCGGGCAAGATTCGGCAAGCCACCAGTTAGGTCACGTGGTTACCGGCAAACTAGCGGACCACATTAGGCTAGCCATCATTTTTGGCACGTGCTTACAGGGCCACTGAAGAACCACTTGTGGCAGCTACTGCCTGTGATGGATAACTGATGGTCCTGTTGTGGCATATGGCAACTGATGGGGTATCAACTGTTGGCAAGCTGTTGTCTTGAAGTGCTGACCCTTCTGTTGGCCGCCCGGACATTTTATTGACTGTTCGGCAGCGGCAACATAGTGCTGGGCCATTGCTGGCAGTGCTGGCCCAGCAAGACTGTTTTAGCTGGGATGTGACTTTTGAAATCGTCTGTATACTAACGATAAGTATTAAAGAATTTTGAAATACTTGATGAAAAACCATTGCTGTCTCCCTAAATGAAGACAATGTAGCCATTAGGTTCCCTCAAACTTTTGATGTCGCCGTTGCCCTCATTGAACTTTGTTTTAAACAGTTATTTCTTTAAAGTATTTCACAATCAACAATATAAATGTGCTTCTATTCAAGTATATTTTAGCAATCGCTGGAGAGCACCTAGTTAAAGACATCAGTTCTGCTCGTCATCAAGCAGAATGTGGTAGAACTGTCAAATTTTCTACTACTGGCAGGAAAAAAAAAGAAAATCTAAGATTTTATGTAAAATGCGCAGTGTTGTGCTAATTGAAAAAGTACAGGAACGCGAGGTGCATTTACGTCTCCAATAACTTTCCCTTATTAGCCCACAAGAAAGGGGAGAGCGGAATGGGGTCGCATTCCACCTCTCCTCTTTTCACTTTCTTAGAGTATAAGAAAACATAGTAATCGGTCTAAATCAGACTTCCGTATTTACACGTTTTGGCAATCAAGGAACAAGATTTCACCATTTTGGTAAGAAAACACTGAAATGTTGGGGCACAAATTGTGGCGGTATTTGGGTGCAAAAACTAATATCAGACCCATATTATCAAATAAAATATCGTTGGAAGCGGAAACTAAATTTTGAGTGCAATGGTAAAAGCCACTTATAAGCCACTTAAAGGAGTCTTAGTTCACAAAATGGTTGGATAAGGACACTTTTGGTACTAAACAAAACACATTTAAGTAAAAATTATCTAGTAGGTGCTGTTTTAAGCAACATTATATGGAGAGAGTAACTGTGTTTTACGTCTGTGTGAAACGGGCCTAAAGCTCCTGAGAAAAGTTATAATCTCCTTTGCTTCCAGCTTAATTAAGGGGCACTCGTAACTGGACTCCTTAATAATTATTAGATTAAATTCCCAATTACAATAATTTTCCCACTGCAATATCCTTACCTCAACGTTCTTAACAACAGTGGAAAAAGATTAACTGTCAAGTGAGAATGGATTTGGAGACTAACTCGGTCTTCGAGCAAACATGGGATGTTAATTCCACTAGCTGTGCAGTTTGTTTTTCTGTTGCATTCTTTGAATGGAAAAAAATTATAGGACATCCGTATTTTAAATAGAAAACAAATTATGCAATGTAGGGCTTACCGGAACGCCGTTCCAGCCTCATTACACCACAGAAAAAAACCCTAAACTATTTAAATATTTTTTGATAATAAGAAAAAAAAAACATGTCGCAACTAAATTAAAACCAAAGAAAATTTCATATTGAAAGAATCTCAGCGCAAGAACCCATAACCAGTAATAGAGTAATCAAATGTTCTAGATCTAAGTCTTTCTCGGCAATTTAAGATTCATTTTTAAGAATTGCATAATTAGTATAGATCACATACTTTGTATTTACAAATTCCAAAGATATCTGTTTATAGTTGATACTTAATCTTTGCTAGTTACTCAAATTTAGGAAAAGACAAACACTAGAAAAGTGTTAAAAATTACTTTCAAATTCCTGGCCTTCAGCCTTATAAAAGTATAAATATAAGATTATCAGAAATTCAGTATGTTGTTGATTACTAGTCACACAAGGCAATGGCAATAAAAAGGAGCGAAGTAAAAAGTAAAGAATTGGACTTTAAAGCTTCGTAAATTAGTGCTTTATAGCTTTCTATATATGTAAAGAGGTAATTTTCACACATCCGCAGTCTTTACACAAATAGAAAACAGACTAAAACTTCTGAAGAGGTCAATGCCTAATGCATTAAAGTGAAAACTTTGCATCTGGTTGGAAATTAAGAACACCTACTTAAAGTGTTGGGCTGTTGTTATCAGTCAAAGTAGCCTAGACGCAATACTGTATGAATTCCACATTGTGATGATATTGTTCTACAGGTATGTTCAGTTAAGCTTATGACATAGTCTGCCGAATGTTTACTACAGGAGAATCTATGGTTACGTTTTTCTCAATCTCATCCTACATGTGTTCATTTGGTTTAAGATATGGGGATTGTGGGGGTATTTTAGCACTTATGGAGTCTCCTGGAACCACTGCGTGATGATCCGAGCCTGTAGCATGGGTGCATTATCCTACTGAAGTAAGATAATGCCACATGGAAGTAGCCCTCTCAGTCAGGAGTCACCCTGCATATACGGGTGTCCCTGGTACGCGGTGACGTTAAGATACCTGGTAGCATCAAAATGCTGTTTTAGATGCATTGAGGAACGCAAAGCTTGCTTTAAAACAGAACGTAGACCAGTGCACCGCCTCCACCATCTTTTAGAGTTAACACTAGACAGCTGAAATCCATTGATTCGTGCTGTTGAGGCAATGTTCTGGCATGTCAATTGGCGTGTATCAGTTGAAAATGCGATTCATCGGACCACGCGACTTTCTCAGTCCTCAGGGGTTCCGTTTTCGTAATCCTGTGCCCATTGCAGATGAGTTTCTCAATTTTTAGCAGGGACTAATGGAATTCGAAGGGGACGCCGGATTGTGTATTGTGAAATTTTCTTCTCTGCACCGTAGTGCCCTGTTATTTGACGCAATCCTCTCCAGTGGAGCGTGGATTCAAAAGCAATCGTGAATATGCGTCACGTTCTAATATCACTTATCGTGTCCAAGATCTGGGGAAACATTTCATGGATGACTGCAGGATCAGGCAATCCTAACCTTCAGCTTACATTCCCCTTTTCAACAGACTTAACACAGTGTGACTTTTTGATTCGGAAGGAAAAACTGGAAAATTTACTCATGAGAAGATTCTGACACAGCCTTCATCAGGCAAAGAATTTTTGAAGGGCAGTATTGCCAACATGCTTCGGGCAACAATTTAAAGCACAGATATCATTTAAAAATGATCCACGTAACCCTACAACACAAAAAGGTTACTATGCGACTTCTTATGTGTTACTGTGCTTGGTTCTAGTCAAAGGGTCCGCAAAAATCTAGACTTTTTGTTGAGAATTGTTGGTATAGAGCTCTAGAATGCCTCGCCTCGGTGACCGAATAGGCTGAAGCGATGGCTTCTGATAATTTCTCCAAGATGGCTTGATTCCAGAATGAGGCATGGATGATGTGTTTACTGTTCATCTTAAGTTGCTGATTCTTTCCCCATTCCCTATAAGCAATCTCCCGTCCCAAATTTACGAACCAATGTTCGTAAATTTGGGACGGGAGATTGCTTATAGCCCTCAGAGTTGCTCACCTCAGTCATCAAACCCCGAAAAAAATAACTCTGGAGTATACCAATATCAAGTTTCATTGTATTATTTGCAGGATATCCTACTCATAACGTTTTGGAGTATAAATTATTTTATATCAATCCGTTATATTTTGTAGGCGACCAGTCGGCACCCTCCTGTTACCCCCATTTTTTTCACTTCTGAGTTTGAATATCTTCACGAGCATCTAAAGTGCTAAAGGGCCACTCATTTCTAATTTGGAATAACTGGTTCTAGGAGAACAACAGAGCTTGAACTGTGCGGATGATGCGTCCCATGCCTGTTCTGTTCCCAGCTCGGGAAATTGGTAGAAGTCCGCGCTTCTGACCGCTCGGCCGCAGAGACAGAACACCGCTCTCTTGACCACATAGCACGAATGTCATTTAGGCCGACACTGATTAGTAGACTATTCCATCCAGGTGATTGTGTGCTAAGAATAATGAGCTCTAACTAATTGCCCGAGCTGGGAAAGAGATCGAATCTCTCATGAGATATATGTGGTATGCAAGTCTTACCTGTTGGTTCTTTCCCTTTCCTGGAAACAGAGGTCCTAAATGAGGGCGACTCTTTATAGCTTTTGACGCTCATGAGGGGTATAAATTCGGACACAAAAAATGCAGGTATGTTCAGTTCTGATTGAGCCGTCAGTTTGTAACGTAAGTCTACGACTTCAGATCGGATAGTTGAAATGAGCTAGTAGAGTATGGTTTTATAGCGTTTATTTAATTTGTTATAGCCAACACAGGTCTATGATAGGAAAAGCAGCTTACATATTTTTTACAAATAATGCTGGATACATCGCGAGCACAAAGCAGATCGATACACGAATTACCCAACGTGGTCCTGTATCCTCTCGGGGTTCTTACATTTCTCACTTGCTCTTGCCTCTCGTTTTGATTTTCTCCACTTTTGCTTGCTTTCATTCTGCGAATTCTTCTGCATTGTTGAAAATGTTAACCCGTTTACAAGAAAACATTTTTTCTATTTTAGTTTAAACCACTGCGACGTGTTTTCTATATATTTGAATAGATCTCGTCGATAGCTTTAAAGCGATACCACGCACTGTCGTTTTGCACTCACGGTTGTTCAGATAAACCGCGATACTCTCAAAAGTGTTCACAAGAAAACCATTTTTAAAATGTTCAGTTCAAACCTGCAAAATGCTCCTCTTATATTTGAATAGATCTCATCGAGAGCTTTAAAGCAATACCACGCACAGTCGCGTTGCACTCATGGTTGCCGAGATAGACTAAGTCAAAAGTGGCGATACACACAGAAATATAGCATCATCTCCCTCGCGGCCGCCCCGGTGGCGCAGTGGTCTAAGCGATGGCCTCTGACCATACGTCCGTAAGGAGTCCGGGTTTGAATCCCGTGAGGCATGGATGTTGTGCTTGTCTTACGGCACTGGCTCTTTCCCTTCCCTGGATCCAGTGACCCTAAATTAGGGACGGGCGACTGCTTATAGCCCATTGAATTGCTCACGGTGGTCGTTAAACCTCCAATCCCACCCCCACCCCCAAAAAAACTCCCTCGCTCACGGGGAGCGAGAAGAACGTCGCGCGCACGATGCATTTATTGGCAGTACGCGAATTGGACTCCATGCTATTTACGAATATGCTAACACTATCACGTATTTTTAACGATATAATGATTTCAAATGAGACCTATTTTTGCCACAGGCTGTCGGCCGTAAGTCGCCCCATACATCCGCGGAATTAGACATAGTCCTACGTCAAAAAAGAAAAAAAGGAAGAGCGAAAAGGTATAATAACCGGCGGTAGATACCGGGCACACCCATTTACCTGAATGTGAAACCATATATTTTTAACTGCCTTTTATTCTTATTTTCTTTCTCTGGTTAATTGTTCAAATTGGGCCTGGTTTAGAGTCACTACTTGTTCGAGTAAGACCCGGTTTTGAGTCCCATTTTTTGTCCGACGACGCTGGTTCTATCCCTTTCCTGGAAATTGTGGTCCTTCTGTGAACTAAAAAGTTGTTCCTCCTAGATGTTCAAGACTGTCTTTTTAGACACTGTTAAAAACGGAATACAAGGATGACACCGAATTCTTGGGTGCAATGAGTACTTTCTTTTCAATCTTTCCCTATGTAGGAGAAACTTTTCAAAGTGGAGTTTTAGGAAGGAAGGAAATCAACGTAACAGAAAATGGTATTGCTCCCCTAGTGGAAAACCTGTGCGTTATTTAAAACACACAATGTGCACAGTATTGTTCTACATAGGGAATGGAACAGGTTACAAAAAATGTTTTCTGACAGGTTTCTTGTAATTGCCAAAATGACATGCATAGTATTCCTCATAGCGGAAGATGACCAAAGCAAAAGGAAGTTTTCAAATCGTGTAATTAGCAGCCGAAATATGATTTTACAATCGTTTTATTAGGTCTCAGAGACCGATACAGTGAAGAAACAGGGAAATACAAGGCACAGGTAAAACATGAATACAAGGCGGAGCACACGAGACAAGATCAGGTGGGACGCACATGATACACGCAGAATAGAAGCACAATATGGTAGCAAACAGCTGGAGATCATCCAGAAAGCACAGAGCAACAGAGTTCACACGAGGCGCGAAATAACACGACGCAGAGTACGTGAATCATCAAGGAAGGAGTCCCGGAGGAGAAGCTAAGTCGCTCGGAGGGGCTGCGGCGAGTTTGTGAGAGGAGACTCTTGAGCAAGTTCCTAGGAAATCAGAGCAAATTCGTAGGTATCCAGGTCGGAAAAGTTAGAACGACACGGACGAGGTACAGGAAAGAGACACGCTGAAGGAGGCTGTGAAGAAACCAGAGTTTCATCAGGGAATGGAGGTAGAAGGCCAACGGGGAGGAAGACAGCGACACAACTAGAATACATTGGCGGAGGACAAAGCTGAGGAAGCAGTGTTACAGCTCCTGCGTGGAGGGCGATGACGACGCTTCATAGGCAAAGTACCAGTACAGGCAGAATAAGACCCTGGAGTGACTAGAAGTCACATCTGGCAGACAAGGAGAATCCGGGCTGCGGACCAAGAGTGTAGACTCGGAGAGTGACTGCGGTCTAACGGGCTGAGCACCAGCAGGAACGTGGGAAGAAGAAATATAAAGGGGCTCGAGCTGGACAGCATGCTGGGTCGGTTAAGAGGGCTGGGGGCGATGAGCAACAATGGGATGATCACCAGAGGAATCCAAGGAACAATCAAGAGAAAAATGCAGCGGGGAGCACGTCCCGAAGCGGAGAAACAGGAGCACCCTCAGCAGAAAGAAAAATCTGAACAGGGGCGCGGGTATCCAATAAAAGCGGTGGTAATGACGATGAACTAGCGGTTTACACCTGAGGTGGTAGGAAGAGAAGCAGAAATACGGAGTGACACGTAATGCCACTATTTGCCCCTTTAGTAGGGAAGGAAAACTGAGTCATTTGGGGAATAAAATTAGTGCAATGAATTATCAGAATCTGATATACTCTTGCAATTACATTGCTGGCCACCCAAACTGCAACCCAAAGAAGCACACGAGATAGCAAAGCCAGATTTACTGAACACATAACAACAGATACAAAGATGAAACGATTGAGCTTACAGGCCCGTGCGATTTGCGGAACACGCAGACAACAATAGTTCGTGTGGCCCCCATGGCTGGCAATAACTGCCGCTACACGCCGCGGCATCGAACGAATGAGGCTTTGGATGTGAAGTAGGGGTATGTCGGTCCAGGCTGCTTCCACACGTTGCCACAGTTCATCAGGCGTAGCCGTGGGTGTTGCTTGCCAGAACACTCGGTTGCCGATCAGCGATCAGACGTGTTCGATGGGCAACATATTGGAAGAACAGGCGGGCCACGGCAGCAGTGACACCTGGTGGGCCGTGAAGAATTGTTGCACGATGCGTGCCACGTGCGGGCGCGCATTGTCCTGTTGAAACGTGACCGCTGGCATGTCCTGCAGGTAAGGGAGGACTACAGGCTCCAAAACATCGGAGATGTAGCGGTGGCTGTTGAGTGCACCAGCGATGCGTACCAGAGATGTGCGGGTGTCATATCGAATTGCGCCCCAAACTATACCGCCAGGCGACGGACCGGTATGGCGAAGCATAATGCAAGCGTCATACAGTCTCTAGCCTTGGTGCCGCCACACGTGGCTACGACCATCGTGGAGTTGCAGGCAGAAGTGGGATTCGTCGGAGAAGACAATGTCGTGCCATTCTGTAGTCCAGGTGCGGCATTCAACGGCTCACTGCCGCCGCACTCGCCGGTGGTGTAACGTCAATGGTAATCGGAGCAATGGGCGCCGTGCGACAAGTCTCCGCTCTTGCATACGACTTCAAACGGTACGTGCTGACACATGTTATTGCGCAACACACCCTAATTCATGCGCTAACGTTCGTGTTGTGGCGGTGCAATCCGTCAATGCCCTCCGCACAACATGCCGGTCCTCTCGTTCGGTGGTGTCCCGCGGCTGCAGCAATCGCTCAAATTGGTCCGCCCGTCCATGCTGCAACCACCGAATCCATACTCGCATCACTGTGGCTCGATATCGTCCCACACGGGCGTCGATGTCTCGGTACGATAAACCGCTGTCGCGATAAGCCACTATTCGTTCTCTGTCGAACTCCGAAACGTGCTGAAATAACTGCTGTATTCTGCGACGTGGCATCAGAAAGCTTCCCACGCTCATGTCAGGCAGCACAATACACTTCCACTACTTACACTGTGCACCCTTCTTATAGTGCTTCTCGGTGGCGTGCCGGGTGCACATGATTTGCATATGCCCTGCAATGCTAATCGTTTGCATGTCATCTCGCGGGCGGCGCATGCTGAAAATTTCAGGCCAATCGGATGCTTTCTTCTTGGTGTTGCATTTTGGGTGGCCAGCAGTGTATTAAAGGGAAAAGTCCGTTCTAACATTTTCTTATCCATATGACGAAAAATAGGAGAGATTCACCGGAATATTTGCGGATTTCATTAACTGTAAAATTTCAAAAGTCTGTCGAAGTATTTGATTTTGAAGTCCTGCAAAGAGATCGGATATTGTGAATCGTCCACTCACTTCCAAAGGTTAAGCACGCAGAGGGAGAAGTTAATTTCCGGAAGCCAATCGGAATTGGAGAGGCTGCAATTCGCCGCAGCGGTAGATGGAAGTATGCAAATGTGGTTGGTAACAGCGAATCACGGTGTCTTGCCGAGAAATATGCAAAATAGGCAGTCGTATAAGAAGTCATCACTCTGAAGGGGTACAGGAGTTGCATGCAAGTGCTGCGACAAAGTGTTGAGAACTGTCGGAGGATTTGTTTTGAAGACAGACTTGATTTTATGGCTTCCAGAAGACGATTAGAAGATTCTGAGCGCTGGCGTGCCGTCGGGCACATTCAAGTAGGACAGTCAATCACAGATGTTGCTGGTTTCTTCGACGTGAATCATTCCGTCATTTCACGTTTATGGAAACAATTTCTAACCAGCCAAACAGTTGTCCGCAGACCTGTGGGCGGTCGCAGAAGGGTTACGACCCCCGCGGAAGACCGATATATTGCTGTTGTAGCCAAGCGGAATCGAAGAGCGACGTCCACAAGTGTGACATCTATGGTTATGGCGGCCATTGGTAAGACGATATCTTCTACTACTGTGCGTCGAAGGCTACACATGAAGGGACTGTACGCCCGGGTACCACGGGTTTGTGTTCCTCTTTCCGTCCAATCCAGAGGGGCACGATTAAATTGGTGTCGCTAACATGTCAATTAGACTGTGTCTGATTGGGGTAACGTTATGTTCACAGATGAGTCCAGATTTGCCCTGCAACCCGATGACAAGCGTGTATGGGTTTGGAGGGAAGAAGGCTCACGCAATCGACCCCTGAACATCACCGAACATCATGCATTCCGAGGTGGAAGCATCATGATCTGGGCAGGAATTTCGTTGGGATATCGCACCGACCTCCACATCTACAGACGCGGTTCTCTGACGGCTGTACGGTATCGAGACGAAGTCCTAGACCCCACTGTGCGATTGTACCCTGCAGCAGTTGGTCCTGCCTTCGTCTTAATGGACGATAATGCGCGTCCCCATAGAGCTGCCATCGTCGACGACTACCTGGAGAGTGAGGGGATTGCGCGTATGGAGTAGCCGGCGTATTCGCCCGACCTTAATCCCATTGAAAATCTTTGGGATGCCCTCGGCCGTGCTGTGTGTTCATGTCACCCGCCCCCAACCACTCTCACACTTTTGGAAACTGCTCTACAGGAGGAATGGCGATTACTGGACTCTGCGGTGGTTGATCACCTCATAAAAAGCATGGTCAGACGTTGTAAACTTTGTATGCAGATGAGGGGTGCTCACATACCCTATTAATATCGGGTTTTGTTTTTTGTTGTGACTTTATTACTCACTTTGTAAATGACTCCAATTTGACGTCATCTTCATAATTTCTGAAAATTCAATATTATTTTCATTTCTGTCTGTATTTCTTTATTTTGATTCATTAATAAACATATTTCCTACTTTCCTGCCGCATTTCGTGTCAATCCAAGTAGTACTTCTCCATTTTTTCACATCTTACTGCTCCGTGCTTAACTTTTGGATGTGAGTGTACATCGCATTAATTTTGGTTATTGTGGCACAGGATGTTTCTTCTCCTCTTTTTATTTTGTGCAACAACTACACTGAAGAGCAATTGAATTAGAGATACCTGTCTAGTAACGTGTAGCACCACCTTTCGCCCTGATGACGGCGGCGATTCGTCTCGTCATGGACTCGACAAGACACCGGAAGCGTTGGGAAGCCATACGAATCCACGACCCCTGAACAAGCTCCCACAGGCCAAGGAAGCGAGGTCACGTCGTTGGAGTGTTTCATCCAACCATTCGGATACAAGTCGGGAGCGATGGCGCGGTGCATTGTCTTGTTGCAGGATGAGGTCCCCAGTGGGATGTTGAAGACACACAAACTGGAGCAATTAGTCGTCCAGGATATCCCGATAACGTTGACCTGTGAAGGACGATATCACATGTACCAGGGGTCCCATTTCAGTCCACGTAAACAGTCCCCAGACGAGAATGCCACCCCCACCAGCTTGAAAAGTACCCTGCTGGCAAGAAGGATCCATCGCTTCATGTGGTTTGTGCCGTACTCATATCCTGCCATCCGCATGTACCAACGTCAATCTCGTGAATCAGTCCAGGCAACATTTTTCCACATGTCTAGGGTCCAGTGGCGATGTTCCCCCGCACATGCTAATCTTTGCACTTTGTGATGTACGGTCAGCAGCGGCACCCTCGTGGGACGATGGCTTCTGTACCCCATAGCGAGGTGATGGTTCTGGATGGTGTGGCTGCTTACACGTTTTTGTGCACCAGCGTTGAATTGCCGAGTGATTTCTTGCACTGTGGCCCGTCATTCGTCCGAACGGGGTCCGGGTTCGAATCTCGGTGAGGCATGGATGTTGTGTTTGTCTTACGGCACTGGCTCTTTCCCTTCCCTGGAACTAGTGGCCCTAAATTAGGGACGGGTGACTGCTTATAGCCCATTAAGTTGCTCACGGTGGTCGTTAAACCTCCGATAAAAAAAATAAAAAAAATAATAACATCGAAATGGGATCAAAGGTCAGGACACAGGCGTGAGATTTATTCCACGGTCATTATTCTCAAAACTTAAGTAATGATTTCTGGTATGTTGGAAACCGTATAATAATCAATACATTGCATGATTTTACTAACTTGTGTTTGTTGTTTTTATTTGGAGGTTTACCGATCACCGGTAACAACTCATTAGGCTCTAAGCAGTCGCTTGTCCCTAATTTAGGGTCACTAGTTCCGGGAAAGAGAGAGAGCCATTGCCTCGACACAAACATAACATCCATACTTTACAAGTATTCGAACTCAGACCTATCTCGGTCGAATTGTGAAACCCCGGAGCTTAGATCACTACGTCACCAGGGTGACTCGATCACATGTTAAAAACAATAACATGGAAAAGAGTATTCCTTGAATTCAATGGTATCTGCATTTACAACACTTTGCGACGAAGCTGTGCAATGTGCATCGGAAGGTGACTGAAATTCAGAGATCGTTGTTCTCACAGTTTGGGCTTCGCGGTGGAAAACGTATTTTTCAAATCGGTCTTGTAGATGCAGTACCATAGTAGCCAAACGACGGAAATACGGACAGAAATAATGTTAACATAGACACGCCAAACCTTTTTTTTCTGTTTTTTTCTTGATTGGATATTTAACGACCACCATGAGCAACTCAATGGGCTATAAGCAGTCGCCCGTCCCTAATTAAACGCCACTGGTTCTTGGGAAGGGAGAGAACCAGTGCCGTAAGACCAACACAATATCCATGCCTCACGGGATTCGAACCCGGACCCCTTTCGGACGAATGATCAGAAGCCATCGCATAGATCACTGCGCCACCGGGGCGGCTTTTTTTACTAGGTTTTTTTAAATTATTTATTGGACTTGGTTGTCAGATACATTGACATGTACACTATATTGCCAAAAGTCACTGGACACCCTTCAAAAACGAATGAACGGATCCGTTGCGTTGTTAAGATGCGTGGTGTTGGAAACGGTATAGAAACAACCCTGTAGCTGACCGCGATCATATCGCACTGTGCGGTTGAGTGAAAATGTCGATGCGGGGGAGAACAGACTTTAAGAAAGGAAACATTGTTGGGTGTTATAATAATGGCTTGTCCGTAAGAGAAACTGACAGGCGTTTAAACATACCCACGTCAACTGTTTTGGATATACTGAATAAGTAGAAGACACGTGTTGTGCGTGAAGAAGCAAAACGTACCGCCAGACCAAAGAAATTCAGTGATAGTGGACGTCGAAGTCTCAGGAGAGTCGTTACAACTAATCGATGGAGTACTGCACAATACCTCAGTGTTCAGGTGAGTAAATATGCTGGAACCTCGGTATGTACATTTACCATTCGCAGAGTATTTCATTCCATGGGTTACAATGGTCGTGCGGCTGCTCATAAGCCTTTTATCTCCACTCGGAATGCTACTCCTCATTTAGCATGGTGTAAAGAACATTTATCGTGGACCGTAGATCAATGGAAACGGGCCCTATGGACTGATGAATCCAGATACACGATCCATCAGTCTGATGGCCGTGTGTGGGTATGGCGGCAGCCAGGGGAATGCTATTTATCACAGTGTACTGTTCCTACGGTGAAGTTTGGAGCTGGCAGTGTACTCCTGTTTAGGTGTTTTTCTTGGTATGTTCTATGCCCATTGGTTATCGCGGATAAACCTGTTAACCAACACGTCTAACTCTATATTCTGGAAAATTAGGCCCTACCAACTCTGTGGCAATACTATAGAACCGAGCCTTGTTTGTACAGCGGTATAGCACCGAGCCATAAAGCAAGGACTGTTACGGCGTGGTTTGACAATAATTCCGTATCATGTGTGAACTGGCCAGCACAGAGCCATGATCTTAATCCCATAGAGCACCTATGGGATGAATTAGAGCACCGCATAAGAAGTTTGGAACCAAGGTCTATTACTGAGCAACAGTTAGCGGCAGCATTATGTACTGATTGGAAGCGCATACCTATCGCTGTGTTACAAAACTTTGCCGAAAGCATGTCTCGAGGGGTCAGTGCATGCGTTAAGGCCAAATGTGGACGGACACCGTACTAATGCATATCAATAAATGCTAGGTTGTGTTTCTCTTCTAGGTGTCCGGTGACTTTTTTCAATATAGTGTAGATTGAACATATATTGGACTTGGTTCACAGATTCACACAGTAGAGACATATTATGTTTCAACATCAGCAATGCACATAGGTGAACTAGGAATTCAGCGAATAAACCTCTGAAAGACAAACACAAACAACCATGCTTTAACCGGAATTCGTACCCAGACCCTTCCTTTGAGCGAATGATCAAGAGCTATCGCTTAGGCCACTGCGCCACTGGGCGGCATTTTTTTTACTGGGGGTTTAACGACCACCGTGAGCAACACAATGGGCTATAAGCAGTCGCCCTTCACAAATTTAGGGCCACTGGTTCTAGGGAAAGGGAAAAGTTAGTGCCGTAAGAAAAACACAACATCAGTGCCTCACCGGGGTTCGAACCCGGACCCATCTCGGACGAATAATCAAAAGCCATCGCTTAGACCACCGTGCAACTAGGGCGGCTTGTGTGGATTTTTTTTTTCAAAAGATATGCTAAAAGAAATAATTCCTCTCTGACCTCTTAGCCACCTTGATGGTCGGTAATGTCTATCTTCTTTTCCTGGAACAGAATCATGGACGTCTCTGACTTCTACATTACATGCTTCTTTCGGCAACTGAATTCAAAACAATAGTGCCGCCCCTGTGGCGAAGTGGTCTAAGCCATGTCTTCTGATCATTTCGTCCGAGATGTGTCCGGGTTCGAATCCCGGTGAGTCATGGATGTTCTGTATGTCTTACAGCTATGGCTCTCTCCCTCCCCTGGAGTCAGTGGCCCTAAATTAGGGACAGGCGACTGCTTATAGCCCATTGAGTTGCTCACGGTGGTCGTTAAACCTCTAATAAAACAATGGCATTAATAATAATAATAAAAAATAGCATTACATTTGCCGCTTCATGGCAAGGGGTCTGATGTTCTGGTTTCTGACCGCATCATCCGAAAGGGGCCAGATGCTATCCCTGCTGAAATGTAGGTGATGTGCTTGTCTGATGGCGTTGACTCATTCTCTTTCCTAGAACCAGAAGCACTAAATTAGGAACAGGCGATAGCGTGTATCCCTCCGTGTTACTCATGGTGGTCATCAAACTCTGAAACAGCCCCCCTTCCCCCTCTAACGAAGTGGTGTAAGCGCTAGCTTTTGATAATTCGTCTGAGATTGGTCCGGGTTCGAATCCCGATGAGATAAGAATGTTGTGTTTGTCTTATGGCTCTGGCTCCCTCCCTTTCCTGGAACTAGTGGCCCTAAATTAGGGACGGACTATTGCTTATAACCCATTGGGGGTCCCACTGTGGTCGTTAAACCTCCAACTAAAAGAAAAAGAAAAACCTGAAACAAAACAAACTCCTTAGAAGCTAACAATTCTCACTAAAGGCTGTACAAACTCCTTGGAAGCTAACAATTCTCACTAAAATCTGTAAGCCTTCAGTGAGAATTGTGACGCAGTGTCTAAGTGCTGGCTTATGATCATTCGTCCGTAAAGAGTCCGGGTTCGAATCCCGGTGAGGCATGGATGTTGTGTTTGTCTTACGGCACTGGCTCTTCCCCTTTCCTGGAACCATTGACCCTAAATTAGGGACGGGCGATTGCTTTTAACGCACTGAGTTGCTCACGGTGGTCGTCAAACCTTCTTCAGTCAAGAAAAAAAGGCTTACATCGTAATCTTTTGTTGGTTTTGTTGTTGGGAATTTAACGACCACCGTGAGCAACCCAATGGAATGCAAATAGTCTCCCGCCCCTAATTTAGGGCCACTGGTACAGGGAAGGGAGAGAGCCAGTGCCGTAAGACAAGTACAACATCCATGCCTTACGGAGTTCGAACCCGGACCCATCTCAGACGAATGGTCACAAGCCAGAGCTTAGACCACTGCGCCAAAGGAGAGCATTCCAGTTTCACGTGTGTCAGTAAGATCCGTAAGTAATCGCGCAATTTGTACGGGATAATTCCTTGTATGAGCTAGTAAATTGCTATTCGGTAAGGAAAATACCCGCGACCGCCGTTTACGTGGATGAGCCGAAACCGATTTCAGATTTTCCGCAGTAGAGAACATTTGCTTCGGTCTTTGACTGCAGTTGGAAAAGGTAGTAACGTCCAGTTTACTATAATTGCTTTATAAAATCCGTTTCTGCAGTTCATTAAATATCTGATTAATCTAGTGAGATGTATTTTATAGAAAGAGATGTCATAAATATGACCTTGATGCAAAATTATAAGTTTTGAAAATAAGGAAAAAAATATTTTTAACTTTAAATTTTAGAAGACCGATATAATTTTGCAAATTAAAATATTACATTTTACGTTCAAATGTTAGACCTCAAGTGCCACAAAAGTATCTGGCTCGTCGAGTAGTTAAGGGCTACAGAGTCGTGAATGTGACTGAAAAATCTCTGAATAAATGCGAGAATGCAGAAATAACTTCAGGAAATATGACTACGATAGGCTTGCTGTCTGAAAACACTACCTCCCGGTGAGGTAGTGGTTTCAGACTAGGCTTATCACCGGTTGTCCGTGATGAGTCCGGGTTCGAATCCCAGGTAAAGTATGGGTAGTGTCTCTCTTACGGCTCTGGATCTCCTCCTTCCCTAGAACCAGTTACCCTAATTATGGACGGGAGACTGCATATAGCCAACTGAGTTGCTCACGGCAGCTGTTAAACCCTCAATTACAAGCAGAAAACAGGAAAAACCGGGTTGGCCTCAGTATTAGGAATACTTTAATCTGAGCTTTGGAGTTTTTGGAAAGCATATGGCGTAGGAAACCTTTTGGAATATGATAAAAATATGTTAGGTAATCAAAAAGGGAAAGATGTTTAAATTTCTTCCCTTCGATATTCTGTATGAAATTGTACTCAGAGTTGAAGCATTAGTCACTGTTTTTGTTCGTTTGCGACACAGAGCCATGTAGTGAGATTTGGTCGTTGCATGAGTTTCTTCCCTCCATCAAGTATTGACTCCAGACAAACACTCCTTTTGCTCTAGCAAAGGAATAATTGGTTAAACGGTTAACTAAGAAACTGCATTTACAGAGGTAGAAAGAGGTGCTCCCTAATCGCACTTTTCTTTGTGTTCAGTGGTCATTAATAAAGAGAAAAGCGAGAGCGATTGGTTCAAGGCTATGACTCTTGGTAACGTTGAACTTTGCTGGAAAACATGTTTGTTAATTCTAACTAAGTTCTTTTTTTCCACTTATTTAGAACATGTTGCCCGCAGAAAATTTATCAAGTTTTTAATAGGAAGTTTACCAAGTTTTGGCTGCTTGTAGCTAAAACATGTTACTAAAAATGACTTGAAATTCTTTCTATCATTTTAGCTAGAATAATATAAACATTTACGTGCAGGTGCTTCAGCAGCTCAAGTGGAGTTGCTGCAGGGAACATGGCTTAGAAAAGTACTTGTTGAAGCTGGAACTAAAACATTTTTGTTTTTAAAATAAACTAGTTGTTTCACAGCAAAAACAGATGTAATCCGCCCCTGTTACGCAGCGCTCTAAACGCTGGCTTCTTTCGTCTGTCTGAGATGGTGTGTTTGCCTTCCGTCACTGGCTCTGTCCCTTCCCTGGAGCCTATAACCCTAAATTGGAGACGAGCGGTTGGTTATTGCTCATTAAGTTTCTCACGGTGGTCATTCAAACTCCAAATATACAAAAAAAAGTACTATGTGATAGACTGACACAGCGACAGTGTAATATAAATGTTCTATAAATCTAAGTTTTTGTAATGCAGTCTATTTCGTACATGTAATGTACGAATAATGAAGTAAATATATCTGGAGAAGTCAGCACCTTTAACTAGAGCCATGGTGTTAGCTTTCCCATGGCCCAACTCAACCGGGTTTTTTTTCTTTATCATATTCTATACTTGTCTGGCCAAATACGAAGCTTGTGTTAATCATTTGCTTTAACATACGACAAATATTTTTCTGCTATTTCAAGTTGAAATCGTTTCTTTTTTAATGAAAAAAACTAAGTCATAGTGACAAAGCAGGTTACAAAACTGAGAATCAGTGGTTATTCCATACCGAAATAACACTTCAAACTGCTGTATCTTACCAAAAACGCAATCTATGATTTGTTACATATTGAAACGTTTAACTTCCCAACACCACATGAACAGCTGCTGTATGTTGTGCATATAAAATATTTGTTGGAAGGTATAGCGATCGAATGTGTTCTTCGTGCCTTCCTGGTTACTACTAGGTTATTGGTGAAATAGATTTTATCTAGAAATGAAGAAAATTGTGCATAACGTTTTCACCGCTTTATGGGAATGAAGCTTGGATACTTAGGATATGTATGCCAAGGATTCCGCAATTTTGTTTAAGACAACATAATCCGTGCGTAAAGGAACTAATTCCGAGATTTTTCCGATGGAATAAGTTTCACGTGCGAATACTAATGATTGATGTGCCGATAAGAATTCTATCTTTGTGAGATGACTGACTAGGGTGCAGTAAACTGCCCCGATGGCGCAATGGTCTAAGCGCTAGCTTCGGACCATTTGTCCGAGATTGGTCCTGGTTCAAATCCCGATGAGGCATGGAATGTGTTTGCCTTACGGCACTGGCTCTCTCCCTTCCCTGGGACCAATTTCCCAAATTTAGGGACGGATATACTGCATATAGACCATAGAGTTGCTCACGTTGGTCGTTTAAACCTACAATAAAAAGATTCCTGGTAGTTCGTGGACTTTGGAGAATTATTTTCGGAGCTCACACTTTTAATAACAGCACCTTTAGTAATGTATTTATGTAAAGTGAACAAGTGTCGTGTAATACAAAACAATGTGTTTTGGGGGATTTTGTTCAAAACTTCTAGGTTTATGAAGCTTCTAGAATATTTGCAACTTTTAATAAAACTAAACAAATTGAGCTGTCTTAGTGAAATATTTGGGGTGGCATTATTTGCGGTACTAAGGCCATTGCGTTTTTAAACTACATGATCTGTCCCCGAGTTGTCAAAACCGCTAGCTTCGGACATATCGTCTGAGTTGGAAATGACGCTTTCGTTGACTAACTGCCACAAGCTGAGTTTTTAAACATTGGTTTTTAGCACTTGCCGTGGTGAGGTTCTTTCCTTAATGGCGTCTAGGAAACTATACATTAAAGCTGCGCCTGCAGAAATGAGCAACTAATTTACAGTGTTTGTGTTCTAATGTTGATGCAATAATGCCGAATTTTTGTTCCATATACTGGCATTCTGAAACTTTTGTGAGGCTTTCACTTTTATGTTGAACATTTCTTGTAAATGAGAAATGCAGCTAGAATTAATACAGTGGAGCTGAGAAGGTCGGTCTAAAGTGTGCCAAACCTAGACACATGGCTACAGCTAGTTTTTCAATCCTTCGTCAGTTTAGTACGAAGAAGAAAGTGCCCAACTTCTTGTGAATTGGCTTATCAAGCAAGGATTAAATGCACTCGAGGTGTTATTTGCCGAAAATGTGTCGAGGGGGGTACTTGTTCTTCAGCCCCGCTGCAGGTTGGACATTCTGGTTGAAGTCCTGTATGTTCATTAGAAGATGAACCGACTTTCTCTGACCAGAACGACATACAGTATGCGCGGAAAAATGAGTCATTTCATGTGTTTTGACCTACAACAAAGTTTATACAAAGGTATGTGTCTATTGGAAAAAGCAAAGACTATGATTAAATCAGTAAAGAATATGAAAAAGCATTAAGAAGTTCTGTGGACATTATTCTAAATACGTCACATGTTTCTGTTGATTTAAACTAGTTCGTATTCTGTAGATCCCCAGGATTCTATTGCTGAAAAGGCTAACACACGGAGAATCGGGATAGTGTTTAATCAGTTGGAAAAGTTCCCCATTTATGGGAGCACTTTGGGAAACCATTATCTCGATTTAATGCCTGAGTATGGAAAGATTTTGATGTGCTATTAGAATGAACAATCGGGGTTACGCGTAAACTTTAACGTTCTGAAGGAAAGGTTGTATATATCCTTCTGCTGTAATAGTCAGAAAACAGCGATTCCGATAGTGAAAGGTGTGAATTCTGCGTAGCAAAATGGAGTATCATTTGTTATAATTCAAAAGGAAAGAAATACATACTTTAAATCGTCGTCTTGGGGAAATTAGTATTAACTAATGTATCCTTATGAAGTGGATTAATTGGCCTATCACACTATTCCAGCAAATTTCAATCCATTGGTAACCATCTTTTATATTAATGTAATCTCTCCAGGAGCAAATTCTCCCTTTAAGTCCAAGTTTTAATTATGACCATCCAGTTTACTTCTACATTCAGTCAGTGGGTACTTGTTTGATTGATCACATCACACCGTCTTGAATACGCATAGCCATAGATCGCATTTATTTAGGTCACTACCCTTCAGACCACAGATTACAAGGGGGAATAGTACTCATTCAATAAAACGGTCTTCAAGAAAAAACGAACACTTTGCGTTTTAAGAAATAAATATTAAACTTCCGGGAAAAAAACAATTTTTGTCCCAGATGGGCGCCAATGCAAGGTTACAAATGCTTAGAATTTAAATTAGAACTCATATTTTTCTCCAGATAAAGTTGAAATATGGAAGTTCGATGATTTGATTCATTTTCAAATAAATCTTGGGCGCTTGAACGAAAGATAATTGCCGCCAACAGAATTACTTGCCACTAGATTTGCTAGTTTATTACAGAAATAAAAAAAAAATTATCTTGAAAATGGAATTTTCGTGACATGAACATTCTTTCCGCCCGGTAGCTCAGTGATCTAAGCGCTGGTTTCTAACATTCGTCCGAAAGGGGTGAGGTTTGAAATACCGGTGAGGTATATATGGTTGCATCTATCTTGCGGCACTGGCTCTCTCACTACCCTGGAACCAGTGGCTCTAAATTAGGGACGAGCGACTGCTTTATAGTCCATTGAGTAGCACACGGTGGTTGTTGATCACCCCCTCCCGAACAAAAAATTAACCCCTCACAGTAGGGTTCGCACGTTTTAGCCTTTACACAGAAAATTATGCCTCACTTTGTTTCTGGTTATTTAGCTACGAGTTAGGAACATTATTGGAGCGAAAACTTTATAGAATACATTTTCAAGGTTTCAAGAGCTGAAACGCTGCGCAGTAAACCTAAATATATGAAATTCTGATTTATTGGAATAAAAAAGCGATGCTGACTCACAATCAACAACCATTCTTAATCCACTGCTAAGTGAATGGCTTACGAAGCCCTTTCCACAATTGCACATTCAACAACTGTTCTTAATCCACTGCTGAACGAATGGCTTTCCAAGTTCCTTCCAAAATGTTTTGAGCAATTATTTTTCATATCATTCTACTGTGCATTCGAATTTTATCCACAGTCTCCCACATTGCCTTCTTGGTCTTTTGCTGTCCCTTGGAATTCAATTTAGTTCAATTTTCTAACCATCGCCAGTCTGCTAGCAAATATGTTCACCCGATTGCCAACTTGTGTCTACTTGGATCATGTCAAAACTTGTACCTTTCCTGATCCATGAATTCTTTGTGACTTTTGTTGTTTGCATGGACGGAGATATTGTGACTATGGAGTTTTGTAGCAATGTGAATGTTGTAACCACAAGGATTCAGCAGGCATTGTAGATTTCTCAAGGTTACCGTACAATCCGTGAAAGTCTTGTATGTGCGCAAAACGTGTTACAGCGATCTGTCGTCCCACATATGGCATCTGCACCCGTAATTCCAAATAAACAAGAACAAACATTTTTAATTACATCTGGTTTCAAACACCGTCCTATAGATTTCTAAACTTCCTCATGGCTCCTCTAACCAAAGTCGCATTACAAATGTCAAATATCCCAGATACTGAAATAAACATTTCCGCCGAACACCTTCCAAAGCATTAGCCCTTTTGAGTACAGCCACATAAGTTCCCCGCATGTAATTTTGTCGAAGTAGATTTCGCAATGTTACACGTTGATCAGCGATCTCGTTTTAAAATTACATGTTCGTAAATTAAAGAATGTAGAAGAACAAAGAATTGCCCTTTCTTGCCGGAGATATTTAAAACTAAGAAGCGGGAAATTTCATACCTGTGTGTGTATTCTCGAACTATTTCACACGCAAGTGAGAGATGGTTTCAGATTTTACCGATAAGTCATGCCTCCAAGAAGTGATATACACTTGTACCTGAGTAACCATCTTTTTATACTTCCTTTACGTGTAGAGTATTTTTTCATTCAATTAGTTGTTCACATTCAACACAGATATATTGGCTTGTTGCAGTCGAATTGCGGAGTCTGTGAAGCAAAAAAGGTGGCAACGACCTGTCACTGCTTGATCGTTTTGTAAGATCTCTACCGGGAAACGTTCCAGATGCCGAAAGAAGTAAAAATCCGCGGAAGCTAGATCTGGGAAATATGCTGGGTGCTACGAAGTTTAGTAGTCCAGCTTGGTAGATTTGTTGCACCGTCTTTTCGAAGATATATGGGCGCTTCATGTTGATCAACAGAAAAACCCCATGCTTTTTGAACAAAATTTGTTGCTGCGCAAGTAGTTTTTTGTGCATGTCCTGCATTTCAGAACAATAGTGGTCTGAATTGATAGCTTCACTTGGTTGGACTAATGAAGAAGGATCAAGCCGATACCAGACCACCATATAAAAATCAGCGCTTCACGCGGTTGTAGAGTGGCAATTTGCAGTGTTTAGTGGTATCCAGCTACTATACTGATTGCTTATGATTGTTATAGAGGACCTACGCTTCGTCTCAGGGTAAAACTCGATGCGAGAATTCCTCTTGTTTCTGATTGACAAGGAGGAAACTTCACACCTTCAGACGACTGTAGGATTCCCTCCCGTCTCTCTCACATGGTAGGATTCGATGCAAGAATCCTTCGTATCTGCCTGGAAGGAGGGAAATTTACACCTCCAGACAAGTCTTATTATTTGCGGTAGATTCGTGAGGCATTCAGAAACCCAGATGTTTCAGCCTTCGAGGGAAATGAGACGCAGGTCAACCGTCGGATGATGTACACGGACCTACAATGTTATCTCACGACAATTTCCCGTGGGTCAGCTTCCACAATATTCTACAACTCAACACCTGCTTAGCAACTGGTGGACGCGGCCACAAGGTGCATTTTGAAAAGGCATGTCTCCTGCTTGAAATTTGTGAACCATCAGCGTATTCACAGTACCCAGCGTAAGACCACCGCACTAGCGGCATATCTGATTTGAACTCATACGTAAAATTACGCCCATCTAGCCTTAAATTTTATCATTAAATAAAGCGTAGAACGCGTACACCAGATATTCACCGATGAGCCAATGCCCGCACGGGGATAACTGGTTTTCCAGTTATTTGGGGAGCGGCGCCCCCACGGCCCAAGCTAACCTTGTGACGGTTTCTATTGCCTGTGCGGCTTTGACGATTACATCACCGAAGGGACAGCTGTTCATCCAGCTGATGGGGGATGGCGTCCCCACGGCCCGAGCCGATTTTCTCTTATTATTTTGCTTTTTCGTCTTTCGTTCATATATTGACATGTACCCGCCTCAGTTGTAGGCTGCTGAGGTTGTGATGAGGTGCCAGCTCTGGGTTTTGTTCCTCGTTCCCTCCCCTGTCTTTTCTCTTTTATATTATATTTTCTGTTTTTTCTGGAGCTGGTTAGCTTAGACCTACCTGCACGTTTGCCGTGTGCGGTGACCCGCACAGGTGGAAATGGGGATGCTGGAGGCTGAGGTATCTGGGTGCCGGGTTGCAGTGTCTCCAGATGCCAACACTCCTTTTTGCCCTCTGCTTCATCCTAAACGGGAGGCTGGGAGCTAACCCACTCCTAGTCAGGAAGTCTGTGGCCGAGTAGCGTCCAGACTTCTAGCGGCTTGTCGTTCTGTTTGGCTGGGTGAGTTTGGGGACAGGGTGGGCATGCCAAAGAGGTGTTCTCCGGGCACGGGAATGTCTGGGTGCACGCCGAGCGTATGTCTGTCCTACCAACTTGCTATATACGCTGACTATCCCTAGAGCCGTGTCCTGCGTCCTCTTGGGCTTGCGGACCTCCGGCTCTCCCTCGTTGGGCTCGGTAGTGGGTGGGGAGGTCGGCGGACGAATCTTTTCACTCCTTCATGGAAAACCCAAGTGTTTCCCATGCTACCAATTTAAAGCGCCCTGTGGAGGAAAGTACACCTTCCTCCACAAAGAAACTTGTCACATCTAACTGCAATGCTCTGTTTCTTTTGATTAAATCTGGTGACTCTTCACAGTCACTCAGTACCAACAGTCCTTTCTGGATCAACAAGGCTCTGCAGGCTGTTGCTGGCTCTCCAAAGAGTGTAAAGAAGCTCCCTTCCGGGGATCTTCTCGTGGAAACTTCTACTTCACGCCACAGTGCCACCTTGCTGGAAACGACCGTTTTGCTTGGCGTTCCTATTCAGGTTTCTCCACATGGTTATCTCCATTCCTCTAGCGGTGTAGTCAACTCCCGCGACCTGCTTGAATGCAGCGATGAGGAATTGCTGGAGGAACTTGGTGAACAGCATGTCATTGGGGTTCGGCGGATTCTTTTTAGGCGGGAAGGGAAATCTATTCCCTCCCGTAACATCATCCTAACGTTTGACTCCCCAAACCTGCCTACTTCCATCAAGGCAGGTTATTTACGGCTTGATGTTCGACCGTACATCCCGAACCTCTTGCGATGTTTCAGGTGCCAGCATTACGGTCACTCCCAGCAGTCTTGCCGTAATGTTGCAAAGTGTGGTCGCTGTGGTTCCACGGAACACTCTTTGGCGGAATGCTCTGCAGAGTCTGATCATTGTGTGAACTGTGAAGGGTCTCATCCTGCTTCTTCTAAGCAGTGTCCAAAGCGGATAGAGGAACAGGCAATCCAACGCCTGAAGACAACTGAGCATCTCTCGTATCCCGAAGCTAGACGGCGGATCGCACCTTTACAACCAGGCCGGCGGTCCTATGCTTCAGTTGTGGTGCAGAAGGCTTCAGTGGCGGTCCAGACTGAGGTGACCATCCCGGCGCGGTGTCCTTATGATTTTGAGGACATCTTTGCTGCTGGATTGGAGGCACTGAAGTCTCGCCGCATTGCATCCAAGGCAACATCAACATCGTCGCCTAAACCTTCCTCTATGCCGAAAACATCTTCTGCCAGCACAGGGATCCAGGGCACTGCAAAGAAGCAGCCGGAGAAGGTGAAACCAGGCTCATCTTCCCCGAAACAGAGCAGGCAAAAACACCTATCAACACAGGTGGTAAACACAGCCCTGTGTTACCTCCAGACACTGCTGATGGATTAGAGGTGACGGACAACATGGAGACTTTCTAGTCGTCTGCCTTCATTCTTTCATTTCATTTCAATTTTCATTATGGCCACGCTCATTCAGTGGAATTGCCGAGGTCTGCGTTCCCGCATTGATGATTTGAAAGGTTTACTGTCTTCACACACACCTGTGTGCGTGTGTCTCCAGGAGACAAAGCTTCGCTCGACGGACACTCCTTCGCTGCGGAGACATTCTTTTTTACGCTTAGATCACCAGGACGGCTTTATTGCCTGCGGAGGAGTGGCCGTCGTTGTTCCTTATGGTGTTCCTGTCACTGCGGTTGCCCTTCGGACAACTTTGCAGGCAGTGGCAGTGAGACTATCTGTGCACACTCTGTTCACGGTGTGTTCCATCTACATACCACCAGATGAAGCTGTAAGCCTTTCGGATCTGGAAGATTTAGTTGACCAGCTGCCGCCTCCTTTCTTCATCTTAGGAGATTTCAATACACACAATCCGTTGTGGGGTTCTACCGCTCGAGACTCCAGGGGACGTGGAGTTGAGTCTCTTCTCTCCGGCACGTCTCTGTCTCCACAACACCGGGGCAGTTACTTATTTCAATGATCTTACCAGCTCGTATTCAGCCATTGATTTGTCTCTGAGTTCACCATCATTATATCCTGCCTGGTCCTGGAGCGTGTGTGGTGATCCCTTTGGCAGCAATCACTTTCCCATCTTCCTCCGTCTAGCGAGTGGTGGGTACCGTTACCCTACTCGCCCTGCTAGATGGAGTATTGATCGAGCCAAGTGGGACACATTCACGGCTTCGGCATTTATTACTCCGGCTATGGTGACCTCAGGAACGGTCAATGACGCTGTTGCGGCGGTAACGGATTGTATTGTGCAAGCGGCAGAACTTAGCATCCCCAGGACGTCGACTAAACTTCCACGTTGCCCGAGACCTTGGTGGAATTCCACTTGCATGGCAGCTCGTCAGGCCCAACATCGGGCTTGGGGTAGGTTTCGTCGGTACCCCACCGACGCGAACCTACTTGCTTTCAAGAAAGCCAAGTCCTACGCGCGATTGGTTCGTAGGCGTAGTCAACGGGAGTCCTGGATACACTATGTACCCGGGATTAACACCACTACCAGCCCTAAGATCGTTTGGGAGAGGATCCGTAAGATTCGGGGACAGTACCCATCTGTGGAAATCTCCATTCTTGAGAGTGATGGAGGTACGGTTGCTGACGCTCAGGGTATTGCTGACTGTCTGGGCACCGCTTTTTCTTCGGTGTCCAGCAGCAGCAATTACCCTGCTTCGTTCCGGCAGTTACAGCCGCCGCGGCTTGAGAGGTCCAAGATTTCTTTTGGACCTTTTTCTTCGGCAGAGTATAACAGCCCACTGACTGCCGTGAAGCTGAAGACCGCTCTGAATAGGTCCGGCCGGACATCTGTCGGACCAGATATCATCCATTACGAGATGCTGAAGCACCATTCTCCGACCTCTCTTGAATGTCTGCTAATCCTGTTTAACAGGATTTGGCAAGAGCATGTCTTTCCCGAATCTTGGCACACTGCCATTGTCGTTCTTGTTCCAAAACCTGGTAAAGATCCCACCAACCCGTTGAACTACCTGCCAATTGCTATTACGAGCTGCCTTTGCAAAGTACTCGAGCGTATCATTAATTTTCGTCTCATTTTTTATTTGGAGTTTCATCACATTTTTTCACCTCATCAGAGTGGATTTCGCAAATCTCGATCCACCACCGATCATCATCTTCGCCTTGAGACATCTGTCAAAGAGGCGTTTGTCCGGCGTCAGCACATGGTCTCCGTGTTCTTCGATATGGAGAAAGCTTACGACCGCACCTGGAGATACGGCATTTTCCGTGATCTGCACGAGTGCGGATTGCGGGGAAACTTACAATCTTTCATCGCCGGATTTCTCCAGGACCGGAGTTTCCGTGTGCGCGTCGGGTCGACCCTCTCTGCGGTGTACCCGCAAGAACAGGGTGTACCTCAAGGCTCCATTTTATCAGTCACTCTGTTCATCCTTCGTGTCAACCATATTTTCCAACTGCTTCCTACGACTGTTCGTGGAACCATGTACGTGGATGATCTGCAGATCTCTTGCGCCTCTGTTAACATGCGCACCATCGAGAGACAGCTCCAGTCTGCCATTACCAAGATCTCTCACTGGGCTTCCCAAAATGAATTTGGCCTCTCGATGCAGAAGACCGTTTGCGTGCATTTTTGCCGCAAACGGGGTCTTCACCCAGACCCCAGCCTCCGTCTGGGGTGTTCTACCATCCCTGTGGTGTCAGAAGCCAGGTTCCTTGGGCTAACTTTTGACCAAGCGCTCACCTTCCGGCCTCACATTCAGTCTTTGAAGGTGAAGTGCACGAAGTCATTGAGTATCCTGAAGGTCCTCTCCGGAACATCTTGGGGGGGGATGACAGGTGCTCAATGCTTCGCATTTACCACTCTCTCATTCGGTCAAAGTTAGACTTCGGATGCATTACGTACGGTTCGGCGCGTCCATCGATTTTAAAACCTTTGGACCCCATCCATCACCAGGCATTGCGGCTATGTACTGGTGCTTTCCGTACCTCTCCCGTACATAGCCTGTATGCGGAGGCTCATGAGCCGCCGTTATGCATCCGTCGTAAGCAGCTGTCTCTTCAGTTTTATACAAAACTGAAATCTCTTCCTGATCATCCACAGCATGGTTCCATCTTCCAACCGGACTGTGTCCGCTTGTTTTCCCACCGCCCCTCCTGTGTTCCGACGTTCGGGATTCGGTTGTCTGATATAGTGCGCGATGCTGGTCTAAACTTGTCTGGGATTGGTTTGACCACCTTTTTAACCATCCTCCTTGGCAGCCCGTTCAAGCAACGGCTGACCTTTCTCTTTGTGTGTGGCCAAAGTCGTCCACTCCTGCTCTGGGGTACCAGCAGCTCTTTGCTGAATTACAGTCTGTCTACCCGGATTTCGTGTCTGTGTTCACCGATGGCTCGAAGTCTGGGGATGTCGTTGGATCCGCTTTTGTGTGTGGCGATGCCTCTCAAGCTGAGCGGCTTCCGCCTGAATCCACCGTTTTTTCGGCAGAGATGCGTGCGGTACACCTCGCTTTGTGCCACATATAGTCTCTTTCATATCGTCGCGCTATGGTTTGCTCTGATTCCCTGTCCGTCATCCAAGTTTTATCTTCTCCAGAGGACACGGACTCACCTGTCATCCGTGATGTCCGTCGTCTTCTTGGAACTTTGGAGGGTGATGGCTTCTTCCTGGTCAGATTCTGTTGGGTTCCTGGCCATGTTGGGATCCGGGGCAACGAGCTGGCAGATCTCTCTGCCAGGTCTGTTTCCTCCATGTCGCCAGCACGGCTGCCACTGTCTTTCCGCGATTATAGACCTTTGATCCGGACATTTCTCCTGGACGAGTGGCAGTACCTGTGGTCTCAGCAGGGCAGTAATAAGCTGCATTCTATCAAACCACAGATCGGACTTTGGAAGTCCAGTTTGCGGAAGAACCGTCGTGAGAAAGTTCTTGCGCGTCTCCGCATTGGACACTCTCGTTTTACTCACCTCTTTTTGCTGTGTGGCGAGGGTGTCCCGGTGTGTGAGGCGTGCAATTGTCGTCTCACTGTCCATGTTTTGTGTACTTGTGTTCGTTTTTGTCATTTTCACTCTCATCTCTTGGACGAAGGAGCAGCTACGCTGCAAACTATTATTGGCGAAGCCTGCGACATGAAAGCAGTGTTTTCGTTTTCACAAGAAATTGACTTTTTTAAACTTATCTAGCTTTTAACTTGTTCACTATCATATTTCATTTTTACCACATCAGCCTGTTTTTTTAACCTTGTGTGCGTTTTTAATTGATTTTGTTTTGCTACACAGAAGATGAGTGACGGGGAGTCACTCATCTTTTGTTTAGCGCTCTTTGGCCAACCATGGCCCTTGCGCCATTAAAATCCATTAACCAACCAACCTCATACCGTAGGAACCGTAGGGAGGAAGTGGTGCTTGCGCGTCTCCGCATTGCGCATTGTCGTTTCACTCACCGCTTTTTGCTGTGTGGCGACACTGCGCCGATGTGTGAGACGTGCAATTGCCGACTCCCCGTCACTCATCTTCTGAGTAGCTGTGTTCGTTTTTGTGATGTACGTTTTCATTTCCTTCATTCTCATTTATTGACCGAGGACGCCGCTGCTCTGCAGCGGCTCCTCAATGACCACTGATACTGTTGCAGTGTTTTCATTTTTTAAAGAAATTGACTATTTTAAACGTATCTAAATTTTAGCCTTATCCTCATTTCTCAGTTTTACTGAATCAGCTAGCTTTTAATTATTGTATCATGTTTTTAGTACTGTTTGTTCCATTATCTTTTTTAGCCCTTCCATCGTTCTCATTTTTCAGTTTTACATGATCTGTCAGATTTTAAACTTTTTACCACATTTTGAATACTGTTTGTTTGTCTGGTGCCTGGCGCTCTTTGGCCAACCATGACCCTTGCACCATAAAAATCAAGCAACCAACCAACCGATGAGCCAATACATTATGATCACCCTCATCTTAGAGTAATAAGCGCGCCTGGAAACCGAAAGATGGCGCAGGTGAAGTTCACAAAGCAGTATATATATATATATATATATATATATATATATATATATATTGTATATAACCCGAGGATCGGCTTTCTGTCAGTAGAATGTTCGGAGTCAGGATTGGGAAAAGCTGCCGATTTATCTTTTTTTGGTAAAGGTCAAATTCTGATGGCACGGCACCTCGGACCTACAAACTCGGAAACGGCGCGACTTGTGGGTTTTTCACGTGCCGCTTTAGTGATTACGTTTTGAAAGTGGTGCACAGATGGCCAGACGACGAACCGTCGTCTGCAGTTCATAGATGCCAAAGGGGAGAGGAGACTGTCGCGCATTGTTCACAGCGACCGCCGTGCCACAATGCGACAAATCACCCGCAGCTACAACGGTGGTGATCAGGACAATTTGTCACAGTACACAGTTCGTCGCAGCCTCCTGCGCATGGGCCTACGTAGCCGCAGACTCAACCGGGTCCCCAAGCTCACTGCACGTCGTCGCCAGCAACGCATTAAATATTCCCAAGATCATCAAGATTGGACCATGGATGATTTGAAGAAAGTGGCCTGGTCTGACGAATCAAGATTCCTGGTTCATCACATAGGCGGCCGAGCGCGGATACACCGATTACCAAAGGCTATGGCACCTGGATGCAGTATTGAGCGGAAACAGGCCTGCGGGGGCGGTGTCATGCTGTGGGCGACGTTTTCGTGGTACACTTTGGGCCCCATTATACCAATAGCACAATCCCTGACAGCTGTCAGGTCAGGTATTTGATCATCGTTGCGGACTACGTTCACCCATTCATCACAACTGTGTTCCCTGCTGGTGATAGTCACTACCAACTGAATTATACGCCATGTCACACTGTTCTAATCGTCAAGAAGTGGTTCGAGGAACACGCTGGTGACTTTCTGTTAATCTTTGGCCTCTAAATTCAACTGACATGAACCTAGACGGACAATTGTGGTTCGACTTGGAAAAGCGGGTTCGCGCTTAATCACCACCACCCCAAAATGTACGTGAACTGGAGGACCTGCTGTTGACACTATACCAGGGCCGCCCCGGTGGCGCAATGGTCTAAGCGATGGCCTCTGACCATTCGTCCGAAGGGGTCCGGGTTCGAATCCCGGTGAGGCATGGATGTTGTTTGTCTTAAGGCATTGACTCTCTCCCTTCCCTGGAACTAGTGACCCTAAATTAGGGACGGGCGACTGCTTATAGCCCATTGAGTTGCTCACGGTGGTCGTTAAACCTTCAATCAATAAAAAAAAACACTATACCAGGTACTCCAGGATACCTATCGCCACCTCATCGAATCGATGTCTCGCCGAGTGACCGCTGTTTTGAGGGCTAAAGGTGGTCCTACAGCTTATTAGGTAGGTGTCATAATATTTTAGCTCATCGGTGTATACTGACCTTGTGACGTTGCTGGAAACAATTCCGCTGAAGTGGAAAAACCTGTCCTTCTGAAAGTGGACATTTCGTCTGTGTGAATCTAATTTTAGCTGCCCGGGTGGGGCGGTGGTGTAAGAGCTGTCTTCTGACCATTCTTCTGAGTTGAGTCCAGGTTTGAATCCCGTTGAGGCATGGATGTTTGTCTAACGGAACTGCCTCTCTCCCCTCCCTAGAATCAATGGCCCTAAATTAGGGATGGGAGACTTTTATAAACCATCGAGTTGCTCACGGTAGTCGTTGAGCCCAATATTAACCTACAATTTTTTCTTATTCTGAAAAAGACTTCGTTAAAAAAGCATTGCAAATGCACTGTGTTAATAATATTGTATTAACCAAAAACCAATCAACAGTAAATGCTAAAAGTATCAAGGTGAAATTTTTTTAACTTGATATTTTTAAAAGTGAAATACTTTTGAAGTATGTTCATTGCTCTAATGAAATCGCAAATGGATTTAAAACTGTTGATTGTGATTTTGGCATTCATGAAATTTCCTTGCCTTCGTCTTCAGAGAATATATCGACGCGAATTTCTCTTTGTAAAGGAAAATCTTATTTGGCTTCCCCGGTGGTGCAGTGGTCTAAGCGATTGCTTCTGATTATTTGTCCGAGTTGGGTTCACGTTTGAATCCTGGTAAGTCATAGATGCTGTTTGTCTTACGGCATTGGTTATCTCCCTTCCCTCGAGTCGTGAGCCCTAAATTATGGATGGGTGACTGCTTATAGTCCTCTTATTATGAGTTGCTCATGGTGGTCGTTAAACCAAAATAAAAGAAATGTTTTTTTTATTGTTTATGGAATAAACCAGTAATATGAAGCACTGATTGGTATTTATAAGCATTTCAGTTGCCGTTGCTTACAATGGGCTGCAATTCAGCATAAAATTACTCTAGCTTTTGTATGCAAGAACATAAAGAAAAATGAATAACAAATAGAAACAAAATTAATTTAAAAAGTTTTGATGTGCGAAGTAAATTGTCTTTAACTAGCTCTTATCGATGTACAAAAATTACTTTCCTTTTTTTTTTCATTTTAGGAACACAGCTAGTTTATTCATCTGATATGCATTTGAAAAGCTGTTGCGCGTCTTCAAATAAAAGAGAACATACCATACAAGAAACAAAGTTTCCCTCCTTTAAAGAAAGACTACGTAAATGCTGTGATTCCTATTTAAGAGCATATCGTTGTGCTCAAATTACCGCTGGCTCAGTGTTAATGGGAATCGGCGTAACGTTATGTATCTGTTACCTCTTCCACACTGTCGCTACAGAAGAAACAGCAGAGATCTTCTGGTTTTATGCAGTAATATTTGGTGCATGCATTTTCGTCCTTGGACTATCGTGTCTCACAATCTTTCCTGCAATACGTTTCACAGGAACTCAAATGGCGTTAGGTTCAGAACAAAGACTTACGCAGAACGAACGGTCACCACCAGGAAGGCTACGGACAGTACAACGATTACAACCAGTCTATAGTTCACCGGTACGTTGACATTTTTTTTATTCTGAAATCCAGATCATTGCACTTCAGATATGGTATAATGCTGAAATACAATAGCACGTTACTGCTTTGTTGGCCTGTATTTAAAAACTTTCTTTTAGTTTTGTTGGTGTTCTGGTCATTTAAATTGACTAATTTGCCGTCTCGTGAACACACTTAAATATATTTTCCTTTCGTAATTTTCATCACAGCAATTTCTTTCCTGCAAGGGCATATGTCGATTGTACAGATAATATCTTGAAATATTCACGGCCACCCCGGTGGCGCATTGGTCTAAGCGCTGGCTTTTGACCATTCGTACCAGTTCGGTCGCGGTTAGAATCCCAAGTGAGGCATTTTTTCTTATTGAAGGTTTAACGACCACCGTGAGCAACTTAATGGGCTACAAGCAGCCGTCCGTCCCTAGTTTAGGTTCACTGGTTACAGAAAAAAGAGCCAGTGCAGTAATACAAACACAGTATGCCTCACCGGATTCGAACCCTTCTCTGACGAATGATTAGAAGCCATTCCTTAGACCACTACGCCACCTGGGCGGCCCAGGGTGAGGCAAACATGGTTTGTCTTATGGCGCTGGCTCTTTCTCCTTCTCTGGAGTCAGTAACCTTAAATCAGGGAGACATGACTGCTCAATCATCAGAATTGGTCACGGTGGTCGTTAAATACCCAATTAAACAGATTTCGAGCGCGGATATTCTCATGACAGTAACTTCGGCAATTGTTCACAGAAGTTTGTTTAATGGCGAAGCAAATCTATTACACACCGAAAAGTCAAAACATTATGACCATCTGCCTAACATGATGTTGGACACCCACGTGCCACCAAAACATCTCTTAATAGGCGTGGCATGGAGACTGCAATATTCTCAAAAACGTGTTGTGGTATCTGGTACCAACACTTCTCCAGAAGATCCTATCTCTTGTTTCTTACGTGATTGAGCTGCCACAAAGCGATCTGGAGTTCCAACACAAATCACAGACGCTCGATTAGATTGGTGTCTGGAAAAAACGTGGACGCCAGGGCAATACCTGGAAGCATTCCGCATGTTCCGCGAACCATTCTAGAATAATCTGAGCTGAGTGGCATGGCTCTCTGCTCAGATCATTCTAGAATCGTTTTTAAATTATTCAGCTAAAATAAGTCACTACCAGAGTGGAATGCCGTTGCCATGAAAAGATATACGTGGCCTGCATAGATGTTTAGGTAGGTGGTAGACATTATGAAATACTGCACCAAGGATTTCCCAGCTGAACATTGCCAAAGCTTTTTAAGTCTTCCACTGACCAGTCTTCGTGCCACTGTGCATCCGAAAGCCAACGCATCAGCAGTGAAACTATTCACACGTACCCGACAGTCTACATGGTCAACAGATAGATTCATCGGACCAGACGACTTTCTTCCAATCATCTGAGGTCCAGTTTTGATGCTCGCGTGCTCATTGTAGACTGTTTCAACGGCGGACGGGAGGTTATGTGCAATTGGAGAGGCCCGCTGCTACGTTTTTCAGCTGGTTGGTTTGATGTACTTTGTATTGTGACATATTACCTCCATCACCAGTATTCAAATATCGGCGACTTCTGTCACAGTAACCGTTCTGTTGGCTCGTACATTGCATTACACGATAACCTACGCTGACCTCTAGCATTGGGCCGTGGTCGGCCAATGCCTTGCCGACAATTCGTGTGTTTTTTCTTCTTGAACCACTTGTTATCCATGGCTGATCGTGAGCATCGCACAAGCCTTGCCGTTTCGCAAATGCTCTGACAGTCGTCTGACCACTAGAATGTGGCCTTAGTCCATCTCGCTTAAGTCCACAGATTAACAGAGCTCAGTATCAGGTGTTGTTTTAGCCGTTTCATGACCTCACACGCTCCGTGTTAATCTTCAGTTGCTTCGATTTGCATAGACTCCGTGGTCATAATGTTTTGTCTCCTTGGTGTACATCGACAAAAAAACAATTATTTTGAAACAAAAGCGCAAACTGATATTTATTAAACAGATTTTATTCTATAATACTGAAATGAAAGGCTTTTGTAATTTCTTAGTCCATGATTTTAATTGATATCAGACCGGAAAGTCTGAAAAAGATGTTCAGCAAAAACTTGAAGCGGTGTGACCGGATTTGTACGAAGAGAATAAAGCATCTTTAGACTAACATTTTGGAAGAAATAATAAAGTTCCGCTGAGGATTTGACTGTGCAGAACTGGACATTGCTTTAACGAAATTATGTTTATTGTACCACTACAGGAATCGGCCAGTTTTCTAGATGATTGGCTGTTGGCATCCTCCACGGACCGAGCAGACCTTTTGCACATATAGTCATATTCCAGTGCTCTTTGCTTCTTTCGGTCCTAGCTGCAGACTTTTTTTAAACAATTATCTGGCCTGTCCGATATTTTGGGAATAGACTTAAATTCGCGGTGTTGGAAAACTCTAGCAGCAGATGGAAGCCCAGGAAAAGTAAAATTGTATTTTCAAACAAAGCACACATTTCTGCCCACATGGCGCAAAGAAACCGACTGTAATGAATAAAATAAATGGCTTTTTCACAATCAGGCTTGTATGAACTTGCGCCGGTAGGCGTTTTGGCATTTTTCGGTGTAAATGACTTCATTCTAGTTGCACTCGTGCACTTTGGTAGGTGCTTAACCATTATGGAAGTGGCAAGAACAGACTGCATGCAGTCTACGTCTTGTGTATGTTAGTTTTGATAACTTTGGAATGGCAGGCACATTCAGCGATTTCGTCAAATATAGCATTCGTGATTTTATTTAGTTGTATTTTTCGTAACTGGAAGTGTCAGACATTTCATTCGAATGCGTGTATGATTAAGTTTTACTGTTATATTTTTGGTTTACTTAACACACTTAACAATGTAGATGGTAGGCCACGCGAATAAGTGCTTTTATTCAAAATGGAAACAGATTTGGTGAACCCTTTTGACTTCCTGTATTTTAGAAACGTCAGAAATTACAAACCTCCGACTGCTAAAGAAATGTGACTTTTCATACTTTGTTTTGATGAAGAACCTAGTCATTGTCGCCCCAGTGGCGCTGTGGTCTAAGCGATGGCTTCTGGTCATACGCCCGAGATGGGTCCGGGTTCGAATCCCGGTGAGGTATGGCATTCCATTTCCTGGAGCCAGTGGCCCAAAATTAGGGCCGGGCGACTGCTTTATAGCCCAATGAGTTGCTCATGGTGGTCGTTAAACCCCAAACCAAAAGAAAAAAAAAAAAAGGAATGGACTACACCACCTGTTCCGTATCGTCGTGCTCTCGTTGTACTCGCTATGCATACAAGCCGTGAAGGGCTGTTGAAACTGATAGCAAGCCAAATCATATCAGGCTGAGGAGCCGTTAGGCGCTCAAGGATCGGTTTCTTTGTGTAGCATTTTTTCCCGGATAGCCGCAAGTACTTTTTGGTGTAGCACTTTCTGTGACGATCAGTGTATTTATGGAAATAAGTGCCAGTTTCAAATATGTTTGCTTGGGTATCTTCAAACCACATGATAAAAACAATAGGTTCTGAGAAGTAATTTCTTTCCGTTTAAAAGGAGCTTGTGGTGTGCATATTTGCAGGAAAGTAAATTACTACTTCCATATGTTTTCCCTTTTTGTTTTCTTTTCGTTTCAGTTAAACAGAACTGTATATTTTTGCTTAATTGTGTTCTTTTTCTGTTACAGGGACACTGCATGATCTCTCGCATACACAGAACTGGAAGCTGTGCTTCTGAAAACCATGCCTTTCAAGAAAGAATGACTCAATTTGTGTCAAATCAGTTCACGAATTCCCCTCAAGAAGTACGCTACGAAGAGAGCTACGCGGTGACTGCGGATGGAATGCCAATGCAGAATGTGCCATACCCGCAACGATCTACAGAACTCTCAACTCAAACCTTCGGAGATGCAGTGCAAGGAGGGCGAGATGGAATAATACGGCGAACATATATGATAAAGAGGTCACTGTCAATGAATTCTATACCTGTTGACAGTCCTCCCCAGAATACAGTTGGAGTAAGGAGTCCTGTTGCAGAAGCAAGACTTGTATCAAGCAGACCTCTTTTGTTTCTAGCATCAAAGCAAGACCTTAATCACAGAAGGGAAATTACTCGATCAATTGATCGTATGTCAGTCTCTCCACCATCAACGACTTACAGGAATTTTTGAGACAGAGACTTTGAAAGGCAGCTTCGATTAATTTCACAAGACTTATGGTGTAGAAAGAAAATTACATGAAACTGCCTGTACAAAACACATCATTCCCTTGGCTTCGTTTTATTTTTAATTTTTTTTAAGACAGCACAAATTATTTTTGTATTTTGTGCTACAAAAGGATTTAGCAGATACTAAATGCATTAAGTTGGGAACCGTTAGAATTTTTTTGGTACCTATTCTGTTCACGGAAACGAAATGCGACTTATACGTCTCGTAAGTTTTAGAGATTTGCAAGGTTTTATTGTCATAAAATTAAATTACTTTTGACGAAGGTTTATCTATTTCTCTTTTATGAAAGCAATTAAAGATTAAATAAAGCAATTTTATATCATCAAGTTTATTCATTTTCTAAACTTTTATTTTGTGATTTCTGACATATTCGTTATCTCGGATATTCTAAGGATTCTTAAAACCCACGGACCTTTCTGGTTATTTCATTACGATGTAACTGAACACGATTACGCACATTGATAAAATCTTGTTACAGTGCCGAAAATGTTTAAAGTAGGTCATTTGCCTTTTTTAATAGTGAGTGTATGATGAAATATTAAAAATAAAGTCAAATGTTTGTTTTGAATTAATCGAGCAATTGCGATGAATTTATTTTTCTCAAATACAAGAAAATCCTTCGTAATTGCTTTATCAATGGCATAACATTTTTTACGATTGAGATGTTTTACTAAACTATGAAAATTGCTTTAAAACTTAATTTCATATCGTAGAACTTTCTAAAAAGCGTTACGTGACATTAAAGGTAAAAAGTAACCGAAAGAGATTTCTGCGAAGCGCTTTTTTTTCAGTAAGATGTCAGCTTTGAGATGTATTAAATTTACGAAAGTTGAACTGTCTCCCTTCTGAAATTTACTGGATCTCATTAATTTCAAATTTATGCTAACTGAAATGTTTGAATCTTAGTAAAATGTTTTTCCTACGAATTTTTCCTTATTGCCTTTGTTGCAGTGTTGGACAGCAGTTTTTCCTTAGAACTGTGTAAGCAGTTTTGATTTATGTTGGTGCTTTGAAGTTGAATTTCAATGTAATTTCTGAAAGCTGCTTCTATGCAGCTATGAAAAAATAAAACTAATTTATTGCTCGGAAATTTAAATTCACATATTTTCCACTAATGATAGCAAAGGAGGAATATTTGTGACAAATATTGTTCTACGCAAGTATTTGGATCGTTCCTAAATTTAGTTTTGAACGACCCAAAAGAAAAGATTCAAGATTAAGTATATGTAGAAAAGGAAATTGTTTCAGTTGATTTTTTTTCCGCAATCAGTAAATCGCCTTGAGCAGAGTAATTTTAATTTGTATTAATATTTTGACCCTACGGTCAAAATAGTAAACTAAAATGATCGGACACTGATACATCCGTACATGTCTCAATACCAGTTATTTCTTTTAATAGGAAATCCTTCCTAAAATGTGTGCCGCCCGGGTGGCTCAGTGGTCTAAGGCGCTGGCCTCTGATTATTCGTCCGTAAGGGGTCCGGGTTCAAATCCCGGTCAGACATGAATGTTGTGTTTGTCTTACGGCACTAGCTCTCTCCCTTCCCTGGAACCAGTGACCCTAAATTAGGGACGGGCGACTGCTTATAGCCCATTGAGTTGCTCACGGTGGTCGTTAAACCTCCAATCAAAAAAAAATGTGATCCGGGAATAACATTACTCGACTGTACAAATAAATCTTTTTGGTAAAAAGAAATAAGGCATCTGAATCATGCGATCAGGTGCATATTTGATACAAACAATGGTTTCTTATATTTGGCATTTTGTTTTAAATTTCAGCTGAAACTCTGCCTAACTACAATTTCAAATTGCAATACATCGCTCGACGTGGAACCACCAAAGCCGTCCCAGTTGTGTAGTGAGTGGTCTAAGGATTTGCTTCTGATCATTCATTGGAGATGGGTCAGAGTTTGAATTCCGTGAAGCAGGGATGGTTTTTTTTACAGCACTGGCTCTCTCCCTTCCCTGAAAGCAGTGACCGTAAATTAGAGACGGGCAACTGCTTAAAGCCCATTGAGTTGCTCACGGCGGTCTCTAAACCTCCAATTGGCCGCCCCGGTGGCGCAGTGGTCTAAGGCGTTGGCCTCTGATCATTCGTCCGTAAGGGGTCCGGGTTCGAATCCCGGTGAGGCATGATGTTGTTTGTCTTACGGCACTGGCTCTCTCCCTTCCCTGGAACCAGTGACCCTAAATTAGGGACGGGCGACTGCTTATAGCCCATTGAGTTGCTCACGGCGGTCGTTAATCTTCCAATCAAAAAAAAAAAAAAAAAAACACAATCAATAAAAAAAACTGAGATGGGTTAGGGTTCCGTAAAGCAGGGATGGAGTTTTTTTTTTTACGGCACTGGCTCTCTGCCTTCCCTGAAAGCAGTGACCCTAAATTCGAGACGGGAGACTGCTTATAGTCCAATGAGTTGATCTCGGTGGTCGTTAACCCCACAATAGAAAAAAAAGTGGCACACTATGAAGTAATGCACGAAATGAAACTAAATTTATGAAACAGGTGAGCAAGCAGTTAATTTCTGAGAGATTACATTAATGCAATGAGCGAGGAAACAATACAACATAGCCAGAGTTAGTAGGTTATGTGACCGCCAAGTTGAGCTATAGATTCGAAATCCTGGCGTAGCGCAGAGTGGAAAAGTCACCAGATGGTGTTCTGCGGTATAGCTAAGCATGTGTCGTTGTCCTGCGCCCACGATACATCGGCATTGCGAGGGGATCGTGCAGAGGCGTTGAGTGTAGACGCTGTGTGCTGTTGGCAGTGTGCAGACGGGCATTATTTTGTTGAAACTGGGTATCAGGCAGACCCTGGATATTCGCCAAAGAAATGAGGGTGCAGCACTTTATCGTCGTGCTGTCGTTGTACCCACTATGCGTACGAGCGGTAAACGCTGTTGAAACAGATACCGTCCTAAACCCTGACACCATGCTGAGGAGCCGTATGCCGTTCGCGAGCCGTAGTAACATCAGTTTTTTTGACCCCGTCTCCCGACTTATGATCGTCGGCGCTGAGACAGAAGCAACGCTCGGGATCCATTCGCCTCGCGACGTGTATCTACACTGGTGTGCAAAAATTAAGGACAAATAGAATAAATTAGCGTAACAACGGAACGAGCAGGTAGAACGGACCAAACGACCACTCAGGAGATAGACTAGGGTCCGGTACGGTAGGGCATGCGCATATATGCACATGGCGTAGGGGGTGGGTGTGGGAAGGGCATAAAGCACACGGGCGGTGTACGCTCAGCAATTCGGTGAAGGCTATTGCAAGGTGTGCATCGGTTTGAACGACGTCAAATTGCTGCCAACGTGTGATATGGCCAAAAGGCAATCCAGTAGACGACATCTGGATGACCTTACCAGAAGTCGCGTCATTGGGAAGTTGGAAGAAGGTCGAAGTGTGACTAGTGTGGCCGAGGAGTTCGGGATCGCTCACAGCATCGTTTCACAAGCTTGGAGAGCATTTCAAACGACAGGAGCAGCTGTCCGAGAGTTTAGCAGTGGTCGTCGACGAGCAGCCACGGTGGCGGACGACTGGTATATTATCCTACAGGCGAGAAGAGACAGACGGCAGACTGCGGGAGAAATCGCAAGGCACATGCAACAGACAACTGAGCGTCCGCTATCACGTTTTACAGTGGCCCGGAGGCTGCACAAAGGTGGTCTGTTTGCACGACGACCAGTGCGGTGTGTGCCATTAACGCCTGCTCATCGGAGATGGCTGTTTCTGTGGTGCCAGGAACACAAGAACTGGCCACATCAGCAATGGGGTCGAGTTCTCTTTACGGATGAGAGCCGATTTAGTCTGACGAGCGATTCTGGACGTATACACATCTGGAGAGAACAGGGAACACGCAATCACACCTCCAACATCACCGAAAGGAACCGGTTTGGAGGTGGCGGAGTTCTCGTTTGGGGTGGTAGCCGTTCTGACCTCCACATCCTTCAATGAGGTTCAGTCACTGCTGTCCGCAATTGTACCGAGGATCTCCTTCCTCACGTGCGTCTGTTTAGAGGTGCTGTGGATCCTGAGTTCTTCTTCATGGACGACAACGCTACACCTCATCGTACAGTGGCTGTTGCAGAGCTGTTGGACAGTGAAAATATTCAATGCATGGATTGCCCCTCAAGGTACCTGGGCCTAAATCCAATCGAACACGTGTGGGACATTCTCGGGAGACGCTTGAGAGCAAGTCACCAGCCGCCAGCTAAGATTCCGCAGCTGCGATTGGCGCTACAAGAGGAATGGGCCGCGATGCCTGAACAGCTCCTTGACAATCTCGTCCTCAGCACGAACAGACGTTGTAAATCCTGCAACGTTGTCAGGGGTGATCATATCCCCTACTAAAGACTGGATTTTTCTTGGCAGCAGCCTGTCACATGAACGTTTCTGTCTTCTGTCCAGTTGTGCTCGAAGCTACCTTTTCAATAAAGTGCCTTTGTATCCTTTGGATTCCTTGTTTGGACGGTTCTGCTCACTTGTCCCATATTCTTACATCTTGGGGATCTTATCGTATGATTTGAGTCGATGTGGCGCACTTCTGCACGACGTTACATTCGAAAAACCGTCTCGTCCGTAATTTTTGCACGCCACTGTAGTACGGTAACAATGCAACTTTGCTTGACTATGTGTTGCGAATTGTATCAATTGCTAGATAGGGAGCGAGCGAGCAAGCCTGCGTCAGCCAATCTGTGATTCACAATCCGTGTCAATCCGGCGGTGTCAGTTGCTGCATGCACACTTCGGCCAATGTCGTCCGCTGTTGAGTTGCTATGGCTTACAGTCGAATGCGGGGATCGAGTCCTTCGGACGTCCGCCAACGTTTACCACTCCTTCTAAGGCTATATACTTTAGCTTCTTTGAATTATGTGGAGTTGCTATGGTTTACGGTCGCATAGCAACTCGTAACTGTATCCATACTGGGCGGACAGTTATTTCATCCCGCTGTGTTTCCGCCAAGATGCAACGCTGAGGTCAACCATCATTATATCGCCCTATGACGAAGCTTCTGGATAAGGTGTCCACGTAATAGTAGGACTGCAGGTGATGTCGCCTAGCCCTTATCACTCTCTACACGCGTTTTCGCCATCGAGATCCCTCTGACACAGTGATCCACACTCCCAGGTGACCAAACTAAACTACGCCGATCCGTTTTGCCTTTTTTTAACATTCCCCTAATAACGTGATCTGTTCGAACTGCAAACATTAACATAACCCAACTGTTGAGAGATAGTTATCAAACTGCATTGTGCTCCGACGGATACATTGTGGTGTGTCATTTTCTATGTCGCGCAGTGCAGCTTAATTCATGCATTGCTGTTATTGTAAGCTGTTGCGTAAGTTTTTAAATTTATCATGTACTTGCCTGTATTATCTTAAAGTGAAATATAAACAAGTTAGTAAAATTATGCAATGCATTGATTATACACTGCCGGACAATTGCTAAGGACATATGACAATAGCAACGATAGCAACCATAAAATGGAAGGCAGAAAAATGTAGAAATTAGCATAAGTGCGATATACAGTAAGACGTGTTGTGCGTATGCAAATTTTGGATTGCCGAACTTGTTCGTGACGTCATAGCGCTGATAAGAGATATAAAGGATTTGACGCGTATTGACCGTTGTTGTTCAAACGCAAAGTTGAAAGGGAAAGAATCAATTGACGAACTTGCAATTTTCAGTATGTCTTCCCGACATCACCTATATGATTTTACGCGTAGCCGTATTATTGGCAAGATTGAAGAAGGGCGAAAAATAACAGATGTTGCCAGGGAGTTCGACGTCAGCCACAGTGTTGTTTCAAGGCTTTGGAAATCATTTCAAACAAATGGAGAGTGTAGCAAACGTCACGGGGGAGGTCGTGTTTGCAGTACGACACCTGCAGAAGATCGGTACATAGTGCTATCAACAAAAAGACACCGGCGCAGCACAGCTAGTGAGGTAGCAAATCAGTTTATGGCTGCTACTGGCAAGCGGATCTCCCGAAAAACTGTCGCCAGACGTTTGCATGAAGGAGGACTATACGCCCGCCGTCCTGTTGTGTGAATCCCATTGTACAGACGTCACCGTACCGCCCGTTTGCAATGGTGCCATCAACATCGCAATTGGATTGATAACGACTGGTCTGCTGTCCTCTTCTCAGATGAGAGTAGATACAGTCTATCGTCTGATTGTCGACGACAACTGATCTCGCGTGATAGTGGTACTGCATATTGTCCAGCAAACATACAGGAAAGGGACCGTTATCCGACATGTAGTGTCATGGTATGGGCTGGCATCATGATAAATGGCCGTACGTGCCTGTATGTGCTTCCAACTAGGACTATGACTGGCCAACGATACAACAATGCTGTTCTGCTACCTCATGTTCACATGTTCCGTGGTGCTGTCGGTGATAGATTCATTTTCATGGACGACAACGCAACATGTCATCGAACAGTCGCTGTCCAGGAGTGTCTTGAGAGCGAAGATATATAACGCCTCGTATGGCCAGCACGTTCTCCAGATCTGAATCCCATTGACAATGTGTGCGATGCTTTGGGGAGGAGTCTTGCTGGTCGCCAATGCCCTCCAATAAACAAGGACACCCTCATCCGTGCACTGACAGAGGAATGGGATAAATTACCCCAACAGCTGCTTTATAATGTTGTGCAAAGCATGACACGACGTGTGGAATCTTGCACCGCCCTCCATGGTGGCCATATCCCGTATTGACATCTTACGCCGGAACGCCTGCGGACGGTAATTGCATTTTTTTCACGTTTACATATTCTGCACAAAATGGCCTGTTTGTCCCTTGAACACGTTCCAAAGCCTTTTGGATTTCAGAGCACAATAAATGGTCTTTCTTGTAATGTCCTGGCATTCTGACATTATTTGATAACACTTGGCATCCAACCACACTTACTTTTTTATGCGCTATATAGCCGTTTATGATCCGTTCTCAGCAATTGTCCAGCAGTGTAATACGCTTTCCAACATACCAGAAATCATTACTCAAGTTATCACTCAAGTTATGAGAATAATGGCTGTGGAATAAATCTCGGTCCTGTCCCCTGACCTTTGATTCTTCGATGATATTCAACAGAACCGGTTTGGTATACCTCCGAACTAACATGATAAAGTTTTGTCGCAATCGAAGCATTTTTACGTAAGTTACGATGCATAAGGGCTATGGAATAGATCCTGCTCATGTGTCCTAACCTTTGACCCATTTCGCCTATTTTCAATAGAATTCGTCCCCAGGAAAGACCCTACAACATACTAACATTTCATCCAAATCGAAGCATTTTTACGTAAGTTATGACGCATAAGGGCGATGGAAGTGATTCCGCTCCTATGTCCTGACCTTTGACCCCATTTCGCCAATTTTCAATAAGGTTTGTTGCCAGGTCGTCTTCTACCACATACTAAAATTTCATTTGGTGCTGTGTGTTATGGTGCTGTGTGTCATGCTTTTGGTGCTGTAAGTGATGAGGATTTTGCATTCATCCCATAATGGTCTATGTGTGCCGCTAGCTACCAATCGGGCTACCTTATTCCCCTGAGAGCTTTAAACCCCAATGAAATAGATCAAGTGTATATAGGCTCCACCCTACGTAATTTAAAAACCCGCTTGCTCGAACACTCACGCGATGTCAGAACAGGCTCGCATTCGACAGGGCTAGCCCGATTGGTAACTAGCGGCACACATAGACCATTATGGGATGAATGCAAAATCCTCATCACACACAGCAAGAAAAGCATGGCCCTTTTTGCAGAAAGCTTATATATTCACCATTATAGAGGTATTTGCTGTAATGACGACGTACCTTCTTTCCTCCCACGAACATGGACTGTTCTACTTGAACATTGCGGAAATAATAATTACAGCTGAATTATTAATACTTGTGTAGCATCATTTTTACTCTTCGTTTGCAGTACGGTTACCTGTTTCTCTCTATGTCTCTCTCTCTCTCTGTTCACAACAACTTTCGTGAGCATGCGCTCTACCCATTATTTGGGTCATCAAAAATCCCTATATATTGCGTGTCGACGTACCTTGATGCTATTAGGTGAGTGACCTGATGAAGATCACTAGTGTGATCGAAAGATCTAGTGTTTTAATCTATCATAGCCGCCCCGGTGGCGCAGTGGTCTAAGGCGCTGGTCTCTGATCATTTGTCCGTAAGGGGTCCGGGTTCGAATCCCGGTCAGGCATGGATGTTGTGTTTGTCTTACGGCACTGGCTCTCTCCCTTCCCTGGAACCAGTGACCCTAAATTAGGGACGGGCGACTGCTTATAGCCCATTGAGTTGCTCACGGTGGTCGTTAAACCTCCAATCAAAAAAAAAATCTATCATATGTTTTAACTTGTAAATACCGTTTTTAATTTGATTAAATGTGGAAGTGATCATCATTTCGTCAAAGGTTGTTAATGAGCAAGTTGCATATCGTGTTATGTATGACGAATGTCTACTTCCATATGAATATCACTTGTAACACGAAGTGTTCTTCCACAGTCTGTTGGTCCACCTTAATAATATGGGATAAGGGGAATGGAAAGGATCGCAATCCTATGTCCTGACCTCTGACCACATTTCGTCTATTTTCAATAGGGTTCGTCCCCAGGTGGTCCCCTACTGCATACTGAAATTTCATCGAAATCGAACCATTTGTACGCAAGTTATGACGCATAAGGGCAATGGAATGCATCCCGATCTTATGTCCTGACCTTTGACCCCACTTCACCCATTTTGAATAGGGTTCGTCCCCAGGCGGTCTCCTACCACATAGTAAACTTTCATTGAAATCGGACCATATTTACGCAAGTTATGACGCATAAGGGCAATGGAATGATCCCGCTCCTACGTCGTGACCTTTGACCCCATTTGTCCCATTTTCAACAGGGTTCGTCCCTAGGTGGTCCCCTACCACATACTAAAATGTCATCCAAATCGAACCATTTTTACGCTAGTTATCGTGCGGACGGACGGACAAAGCTGGAGCATATACGCTTCTTCAACCTACGGTTGGAAAGCGTAAAAACTTCCATTGCTTAGTACTAATTTTCTAATACAAAATTACTGCCCCGGTCGCGAAGTGTTCTAAGCGATGGCTTCTGATCATTCGTCCGAGATGGGCCCGGGTTTGAATCCCAGTGAGGCATGGATGTTGTGTTTGTTTTACGGCGCTGGCTTTCTTCCTTCCCTGGAGCCAGTAGCCCTAAATTAGGGACGGGCGACTGCCTATAGCCCATTGAGTTGCTCACGATGGTCGTTAAACCTCGATCCAAATAAAAAAGTGTCCAGCCACGTTGCTGTTTTGCCCACGGAAGGGCCAATTCTCAATCGCCCTCTATCAACGTAGGCATCTTAAGGAATGCGAGTTCTTAGGCATATGCGCATTAATGTCTCGTGTATTGTGTGCTCAGAAAGGCTCCTCTGTGCTTCCTGTTTGTAGTCTTCAATCAATTGAGGAACCACAAGCCGTCTCTTGTGATGTACAGCACGTACCAGCCCATGTTCACCTCGATTCTTTGCGGTTTCTAATCTCTGGTACGTTGGATGGATGTGTTTCCTCTTCTGACCTTTCTCGCCGAACTTTCACGACGGTGGACCTCGAACAGACAACAATGATTGCAGTTTCTAAAATGCACAGTTTCTAAACGCTTCCCCACTTTGTTCTCACAGATATTCATTTCCCATTTAAACTCCAAGTTTTACCCTTTCCCCATTGTAGAGGATTGCATGTGCCTTAATTTGAAAAGATCGGATTGGCTCAGTTCAGAAATTCCACTTTACGCCCTGGATCGGTTCAGAAATTTCACTTTACGTCTGAAACAGGCCCGATTTCAGCCTTTCATCCCGACTTGGCCAGTTTCAGCCTGTGCTTTACGTACTCTACAGCTCGGCCCCACCGGTTTCTTCCTCTGGAGATACCCCAAATCATGTATGAGGTCACCAAGTCGTGGATATCCACCCAAATCGTGTACCACCCAGTGACACGCGTGTAATAGGTTCGCCATCCCTGCTCTAGAGCGAATGACAGCCTATCCACGCCGAGGTATCGTCTCCACTTGATGCCGGACGGTTTTTGGTAGGTAATACCATCCATGCGTGTTGCAGGATTGTCCACAACTCAGCCCCAGACGGAGGTCCAGGATCGATGAAAGTTCCGCTCCATGTCATTCCAGAAAGCCTTCACGGGGTTTCAATCCGGGGACCTTAAGGGTCACTGTATGGTTCCAAACTCAGATGAGTGTTCTTAGAGCTATGCCCGGGTTGTTGCGGACTGGTGAGGTGGCGCATTGTTCTTCTGAAACAGACCATCGGCCGCAGGATGCGCGAAAGCCATGAAAGCTTGTAGGTGATTAGCCAGCTCATGCTGGTAGCGCGCAGTGGTTAAGGACTTCTCAAATATCGAGCTAATCTGACACTAAGTGACTTAATGTGTTCCATGAAAAGGCTCCCCAAGCCATCACAGAGCCACCACCGCCTTGAACAGAGCTGACCTGGCATGATGATCCATGGCCTTATGCTGTAGACTCCACACCCGCACCCTCCTGTCAGCTCGGTACAACTGGAAACGGGATTCATCGGACAACACTACGCGGCGCCACTCTGTAGAGGTCTAGGTTTGATGCTCTCGACGCCAGGAGAGGCGAAATTTCTGACCACAGGAAGTCAACAGTAGTACAAGAGTAGGGCATCGACTCCCGTAGCCCAGGGTACGCAGCGTGCACCGTACCGGTCATTCTCTGCCGCTCTTCGGGTATCCGACATGTACCCTGGATGTGATTTGCGCCGCCGCTGTCAAGCGGTCGATCTGTATGAGACTGGATAATCTACGTCGACCCTAGTCATGAATGGCGTGTGGTACGTCCGTCGATGGTACACTCGCGGAATACCCTTGATACTGTTGCCCTCGGAAATCTTAGAGTTCTCACCACTTAGGCGATAGAATAATCCGTCTGTCTTGGGCCGACAATGCTTCCACGATCAAAGTCACTTAGATAACCACGTTTACCCGTGTTCGTCGATTGTGATACACTTCCGGGAAGCCCTGCTGTCCGCTTATTTATCGCCTGCGTTCGGTTTGGTTCTCTTCCTCTCTGCGCGGGACATGCCAATGTCAACTTTCCATCACCCCTGTCTTTAATATTTTGCCCACTGAGTGTACATTTACTGTACGTTTATTCTGTTACATAAGGAATCTGCTTGTATCATGCTTTAAATCGATACAACGAACCGAATAGGAAAAACTGTTAACACTGAAGGCAGCTCTGATGGGCTCCAAGATCATACACCAGTGATTCCACTTTTTGTTTTCTTCATTTTTGGTTTTAGGGTATAATTAACATCTCTTTGGAACATAGGTCAGCTGTCCCTTGTTTAAGGCCACTAGTTCCAGGAAGAGGAGAGAGCTAGTGCCGTAAGATAAACACACATCTCATGTGCCATCCGGGACTCTGACATGGGATCATCTCGGGCGATTGGTCGCTCTCCTGTCAGCACTTAGATTACTGCGCCTCCGAAGCGGGATTTTCGCATTACGTTCGCATAGGATATGAATATTTCATTTTCACCTTGTGCGTCTTAGGTCCAAATGTCATGCCGAATCGGATCTTCGTAAAAACGCTGAGGCCGTCCCGGTGGAGCAGTGGTCTAAGCGACGGCTTCTAGTCATTCGTCGGAGATGGGTCCGGGTTCGTATCCCGTGTGTCGTGAATGTTGAGTGTGTGTCTTTCGGCACTGGCTCTCTCCTTTCCCTGGAACTTGTGACCCTACAATACGGACGGGAGACTGCTTATAACCCACTGAGTTGCTCATGGTGGTCGTTAAACACTCAATAATAATTAATCTGTAACGTCCGTTTTGGGTTATTGTTGAGATGTGGATTGAACCATAATAAAGCGTGTTTTGTTTGGTCTCACGGGACACACCTGCAGGCTATGTTTGGCCACCCCGATGGTGCAGTGGTGTAAACGCTGGCTTCTGACCATTCCTCCGAGATGGATTCGGGTTCGAATCCCAGTGAGGCATCAGTATTATATTTGTCTTATGGCACTGGCTCTCTTCCCGGGAACCACTGACCATAGGGAAGAGGCAAACCTTCAGTGGACATGTTACTGAAGCTACGACAGACTGTATTAGATCATTGCACAGGGTGATTACAAACTTTTGTAACAAATGTAACATGTTTTACATCGTATCCACAGCTTAGACGCCCTATTAATCTGTTATATCCTGAAGTGTACGATTCTTTCATGCTAAGGCCACTAGGTGGCACCACATTAGTTGTTAAAGCAAACTGGCTGATTCAGGGGTACGGAGAAGATACAAGTGATTGTTGTAGTTTAAACGAAATAAAGTCGGCGACTGGAGTTTAGCACAGTTTTGGCAAAAATTTTGGCTCATAGAACCACTCGCAAAAATGCAAAGTGTAATGCAAATAATCTGCTGAAGAAAGTTTTGAGTGTCGTGCAATATAGTTTCTGACCATTTGTCCGAGATGAGCTTGGGTTGACGCATTGATGGTGTCTGTTTCATGACATATGGAAGTGTTGGTTTCACGGAACCAGTGGCCGCAAGTTACGCTCTAGTAACTGCTTACATCCTTAACAGCTGCTAATGACATTCGTTAAACTCCGAAACAGCAAAAGCTCACGCACGTGAAACGATTGTTTTCACGATGAGCTGCAAAATAAGTGTGCGGACAGTTTTTCTTTCCGAGGTCAACAGTCAACGGGATTTTACATGTGGCCATGTCGGAAAGTTTCATCATTCCACAACTGGATCGAGCAATATATGCTGTCCCAAATAAGCAGCGCTTTGACTGTCCCGGTGACCGAGCTTTCTCTGATCATTCATTTGGGCCCAGGTTCGAGTCCCGAATGAAGCATGAGGGATATGTTTTTCCTGATGGCGTTGCCAGCTCTGTTCTTTCCCTCAAACCGTTGGTCCATGATTAGGAATGGGAGACAACTTATAGTGGTAAGAGTTTTTCTTGGTGTTCATGAAATCCCGAAAAGGGAAAAAGTAAGTATATCCTTACATATCTTGAGGGATCTCCACCACTACCATCTCAATAGCCACTATCATGGAAAATGGATCACCCGGAGTCCTTGTTCTACGGTCTACGAGACTGAACTTTCCTCTGAATTTCGTTTCGTAGGGCTATGTTAAAGATATTCTACTTGCCTTCAACGCCTAACAATATTGCTGAGTTGAAAACTATGGTTTCAGATGGTATCGTTCACTTGATCAAAAGATCACTTCACCAAAAATTAGTTGGACGGAAATTTCTAGACTGTTAAGTGCATTTCAACGAAGGATCACTTGATGGAAACGTTCGTTACACAGAACATTCACTTGATTGAAAGGCATATTTCTCCGAAGGGTCTCTTCCCCTCATTTCACAGAAGAATCAGTTTATAGAAAGCTTTGGATTTTTTATTAATGAATGAATGAAATACATTGAAATACGGGATTACACCATTGTACAATACAAATTTGGAAGAAGTAAATCAGTTTATTGGTGTAAATATGACACGGATGTTAAGTCAATATAATATTCGAAAACTTTAAAATTTCGTCGTCCTGAATTGGAAATCGAATCCCGGATAGCGCCCGAGAATGCTGTTCAATACCCTATGATGGTTCAATACCCTATGATGGTTATATTCAAATTAATCGGAAACTTGAAACTTGGTCGTTCTTGGTGATGTAGTGGTTAGCATACTCTAGCACTCTCCGCGAGACGCAGGTTGAATTGCCGCACCAGGACGACGAAATTTTCAAGTTTTCGGATATTATTTGACTTAACATCCATGTCATATACACATCAATAAACGGATTCACATCTTCCAAATTTGTTTTGGATTTTATCTTACGGTATGCAGTGCTTGCAGGAAAAACTGCGCACACCAGAATGTTAGACAATTGTTTAAAGATTGCACTTTTGATTTATCCGAGTCCAATTCCCTGTGAGTCAGTATTTTGATCTCTAATATTAACTACATATTTTAGCAGTTTGAAATCAGCTGAGATTGTAATCGTCGGGGCTCAAATAAGAAGTCAAGTTAATAATGTTCTTACTAAAAATTCCTAAAAGGGCCCAGTTCTAAGGATTTACAGTATAAATAATGTTTGGTGCTTAAATAAAAGCTCAACATTATTAACTTGACTTCTTATGTAAGTCTCATGAATTTAAGCCCGACGGATTGCAAATTGCTAAATAGGCCCAGGCCTAAGGCTTTAAAGTTAATAATAGAGATCAGTAGTCCATTCTTCCGGGAAGCTTTCCTGTGGTAACTTTTCCTAGGGCTGTGTTTCTTGTGACTAGTTGTCCTCCTCGTCTATTGACCAGGAAATCATAAAAGTGTCCTGGTCTTTCAGTAAAAATGAGATATTAAACAATATCTGCGTAAAATAAGTACACAAGTTCATGAAAGTATAAGAACGCTATGTTTAGAATTTAAGGAAGAAATATTCCTGAGAAATACATTGAAACGCACTAGAGTATTCAAAGCAATCAGAATTATGTACTAAATTACCTGTGGTTCACTGGTCGTCCATATAACAACTACTCAGAAAACTTGAAAATTACATCGCCCTGGAGCAGGAATCGAACCCACATCTCCCTATTTCTGTTCGAGTATGCTACGATGAGGTGGATCGATTCGACTAGCAAAAAATCTGGTTTCAGATTCCTAAGCTACAATTCCTTAGCTTTAGTTGCTTGGAACTTCATTGTCCAGGGTGGTGTAACGGTTAGCCTACTCGAAGAGAAATCGTGGGATGCGGGTTCGATTCCTGCTCCAAGGCAATGTAATTTTCAAGTTTTTCGAGGAGTTGTCAATGGACGACCAGCAAACCACAGGAAATGTAGTACATGTTTCTGATTGCTTTTAATACTCTAACGCTATATTTATTTACGCTGAGAATCTTTTTTTTTTTAAATTGGGGTTTAACGACCACCGTGAGCAACTCAGTGATCTGTAAGCAGTTGCCCGTTCCTAATTTAAGACCACTGGTTTCAGGGAAGGGAGAGAGCCAGTGCCGTAAGACAAACACAGCATCCATACCTCACCGGGATTCGAACACAGACCCAACTCGGAAAAAATAATCAGAAGTGATCACTTAGGTCTTTGCGCCACCGGTGTTGCCTTAGCAACTTTAGGGTTCTCAAATTGCATGTGCCTCCCCCTGCGGCCAGAATTTTTTCGCACTCACGAAACTTCAACAGATCCAATAACAAACAGGCCCTTCGGTTAAACTATCTTTTCGATGAAGTGGTTTCGATCAAATGACCCTTCAGTAAAATCATCTTTTCGATCAAATGACACTTCAATAAAACCGAATGACTCTTCAGTGAAACTATCTTTTCGGTGAATTGATTTGCGATCAAAAGATCATTCGGTGAAGTGATTTTTGGTCACGAATCCATTAGATTTTTATATCATTTTAAGCATGAAGATTTTCCTTTCTTTTACGTCTGGAATTCTTTGTAAAGCAAAATTCAAGCGAATTAGCAAAAACGATGCGTAACTTAAACGAATCTTGTATTTTTGAAGGTGAATCAACAAGGCCGATTGTACTAATGATATCCTCCGTATGTTATATTGGTGCTGAGGATCAGGTGAGAAAGAAAGAAGTTAGTATTCTTTGGAAAAGCGCCGAGTATGGAAGAAAATTAAAAAGTGGACTTGTAGAGTGCAGACTGAATCAAGGGCTTAGACAGTGCTCTGATGGTAAATTCCCTGAAAAGAGTGTTTCTTAGTGATTTGTAATCCCGCGATTTTAGAAACAAAAATCATGCTCCTATTTTCATGCGCGAACGAAATGGTGTCCGTGCCATTTTAGCGTACAACGTTTTTGACGCTAGAGAAATCCATTTGCAAAGCTAGTTTACACAATTCTTTCAAACTAACAGTTATAACGAAGTAAATTTCTCCGTCATTTCTGTCCACGCCAGGATTCGAACCCGGATCCCCTCATTCCGGAATAAGTGGCTCTACCAATTGAGCTACGCGGACGTTTTATTCTGATTCCTATCTGCCTTTATGTCGTGTGCGTCCTTCTGGCAGGTACGTCACATCTCCTGATACGTTACATCATCTCCCTCTTCCTTTTTTTTTTTTTCGAAGTGCTGGAGAAGGGATTCTCTTATTTTTCCTACCTCGCGGTGTGGAAATAACATCACACCATTGCGAGATTTTGAACGGTCGGGTCATCCGGATAGTTCGGGCGCCATTATAACGAAGTAAATTTCTCCGTCATTTCTGTCCACGCCAGGATTCGAACCCGGATCCCCTCATTCCGGAATAAGTCACTCTACCAATTGAGCTACGCGGACGTTTTATTCTGATTGCTATCTGCCTTTATGTCGTGTGCGTCCTTCTGGCAGGTACGTCACATTTCCCGGTACGTTACACAGTATAATTTTTAGTGCATGAATATCAGCCAGATCATGATGCTAGAAAAAAGAAATATGACACGGAATTCTCGGGTGCGATTCAATCCTTTTCGACACGGAAAAATATTTCAAAGCAGTTTTTTAGAAAAAACAATCCAGCGAAAAAATGGAATGCATTTACGCCTCCTGGAGAAAATATCCACATAATTTAAAATACGCAGTGTAAATAATATTCATAGTGTATTGAGCTGGTTACAAAACAAGTGTTAAACGGATTTCTACACAATCGGCAAAACATCCACAAATAAGAATATTTATGTGTTAATATAAAATGTAGCAATGGTCGAACTTTTATTGTCATATTCAATCCTTTAATTATGGGTTTATTATAACTGCATAGCTCATGTCACGCCGGAAATATGAAGTGTAATGCAAAAAACATGCACATGAATGAAAAAGAAAACGCACGCAATATGTTTCTTCCTGAAGAACGCTATCTGTTGCAAAAGGGATTTTCTTGTCGGTCTTGCAAAAGCGGAGGCCGCCCCGATGGCGCGATGATCTAAGCGACGGCCTCTGATCTTTCATCCGAACGGGGTCCGGGTTCGAATCCCGGTGAGGCATGGATGTTGTGTTTGTCTTATGGCACTGGCTCTCTCCCTTCCCTGGAACTGGTGACCCTAAATTAGGGACGGGCGACTGCTTATAGCCCATTGAGTTGCTCACGGCAGTCATTAAACCTCAAATAAAAAATAATAATAAACAAAAACGGGGATCTGTTCGCAAACAGAAATTGCATTTACTCCTCTTCGTAGAAAATCTGGGCATCATAATAAAGTACAGAATGTAAGGAAATATATCAGGCTGTAAAGAAAGTATCCGTAAAAGAGAGATGCATGCTTTTCAAGCTTAAAAAATCGTACGAAAACACTTAACCTGGAAAAATGTCATCTGTTCCAGGTTGTCCACACTGGAACAGATGACATTTTCCCACTAATCTACAAGTTGAAATATTCCATGCCGCCCCGGTGGCGCAGTGGTCTAAGCGATGGCTTCTGATCATTCGCACGGAAGGGGTCCGGGTTCGAATCCCGGTGAGGCATGGATGTTGTGTTTGTCTTACGGCACTGGCTCTCTCTCTTCCCTGGAACCAGTGACCCTAAATTAGGGACGGGCGACTGCTTATAGCCCATTGAGTTGCTCACGGTGATCGTTAAACCTCCACTCAAAAAAAAAAAAAAAATATTCCATTGCGGTAGAAATCTGGCGTGCGAGAGTTGAAGAAGTCATCCATGCAACGTTTCACATTATCGTCATTAGCAAAGTTTTTCTCAGTGAGAAAATTCTACAAAAGATAAAAGTCGGACGGGGCTGGGTCTGGGGAATAACGGGGAGGGGAGACGGCAATATTTCCCACTCGAGCTCGTGCAATTTTTGCTGGATCCGTATAGGTGTGTGTGGACGAACATTACCCTGGTGAAAAACAACTCCTTGGTAAATAACCAACGCTGGGCGCTTTTTTTGCAGTGCAGCACAGAGACGGTCCAACTGTTGGATGTATACTGAAGAACAATTCAATTAGAGACAGCTGGCGTTATGCAAATGTGCCGCTGTGGGCGGCCCTGTAAACGGAAACGACAAGACGTATGCAGCGATCCGACAATATAAGAAGTGATGCGACGGGAATCAGTAAGAGTCGGACGCAGTATGGGTAAGACGAAGGATATAAGCGCATTTGATCGTGGTTAAATTGTCGGGGCCCGACGAATTGGTCACTCCATCTCGGAAGTCCTGCAGGCACTGGGATTTTCACGAGCCATTGTGTCACGGGTGCGCCGTGAGTACATCGAATCCGGTAAAACCATCCCTGCAAGGGCCAACTACCGTGGACAAAAGCGTGTGGATGAGCGGGGTCATTGTCGGCTAGCTCGCATTGTAACAGCGGATAGACGGGTCACAGTGCAAGAAATCACTCTGCAATTTAACGCTGGTGCACAAAAACGTGTAAACAGCCACACCATCCAGAACCATCTCCTCGCTATTGGGTACAGAAGCCATCGTCCCACGAAGGTACCGTTGCTGACCGCACATCACAGGGTGCAAAGATTAGCGTGGACGCAGGAACATCGCCACTGAACCCTAGACATGTGAAAACATGTTGCCTGGACTTATGAGTCGAGATTCACGTTGGTACATGCGAATGGCAGGATACGAGTACGGCGCAAACCACATGAAGCGATGGATCCTTCTTGCCAGCAGGGTACTCTTCAAGCTGGGGGAGGGGGTGGCATTCTCGTCTGGGGACTGTTTACGTGGACTGAAATGGGACCCCTGGTACGTGTGACATCGTCCCTCACAGGTCAACGTTACCGGGATATCCTGGATGACCATTTGCTCCCGTTTGTTCGTCTTCAGCGTCCCATTAGGGACCTCATCGTGCAACAAGATGAGTTCCCCAATGGGACTGTGCCATCGCTCCCGAATTGTATCCGAATAGTTGGATGAACACTCCACCGACGTGACTTCGCTTCCTTGGCCAGCTAGGTCACCTGGCCTCATTCCCATCGAGCACATCTGGGATGCCATCTAGAGATATGTTCGAGGCTCTGACCCCTCTCCATCAAATCTTCGTGAACTGTGGGAGCTTGTTCAGGGGTCGTGGATCCGTAATGGCTTCCCAACGCTTCCGGTGTCTTGTCGAGTCCATGCCGAGACCAATCGCCGCCGTCATCAGGGCGAAAGGTGGTGCTACACGTTACTAGACAGGTATCTCTAATTCAATTGCTCTTCAATGCAAGCATCCCCTGTAATGGTATGGTTCCGCAGTAACAGTTCATAGTGAATCACACGGAGATTATCCTACTAGCAACTCAGCATCACCTTTCGTCCATGAAGGGGTTGCTTAGCGACTTTCTATAGGTTTTGTCCCTGCTTTGCCCATGTTCTTTGTGGCCTAACATTCACGTATGTGACCCATTTTTAATCACCCGTGACCAACCGATGCAAAAAGATCTCCCGTTTATCCTTTTCACGCAGAGCAACAGCCGTGGAGTAGCGTTGCATCCGATTCTAGTCAGACAAAGCATGGGCGGCCGCCCCGGTGGCGCAGTGGTCTAAGCGATGGCTTATGACCATTTTTGGGTTCGAGTTCGAATTCTGGTCATGCATGGATGTTGTGTTTGTCTTACGGCACTGGACCTCTCCCTTCCCTGGAACCAGTCGCCCTAAATTAGGAACGGGCGATTGCTTATAGCCCATTGAGTTGCTGACGGTGGTCGTTAAACCTTCAATAAAAAAGAAAAAGAAAGAAGCATAGGGTAACCATTTGCACAGTTTACACGAATACCCCAACTTCCGAAGTCGGGTGTTGATGGTCTTATGGGAGGTCTTCCGTTCCTCTGTCAGTCCCAGTAGTGTTGCATTAGACTTAGTCGATAGTACGTGTCACTGTGTATTGTCTTCAATTTTACTGGGTCTTCCACTTCTGCTCGCATCAGACAGATCCCGTACACCAGTGTCGAATTTCCTGTACTAGTCATAGTAAATACTCTGTACGATAATGTCGTCACCAAACGCGTTTTGTAACTTTCCAAGGGCTTCCGTAACTTTCATACCATTCAAATATTCATAGAGCGATATAGCACGCACATCTTCCTTCAGTATCGCCATCGTATCGTCGCCACGTGCAACTAATCTTCACTGCAACAGCGTACTTTCTGTCCTTCTAATCTAAACTCTGGGATATTTACGTCATCGCAAGCTCGCAGTCTTGCATTACACATGCCACATAGAAAATTTTCCGGAAACTTTCTTTACCACCTGATATATCACGGTGACCTATAATCGACTCAAAAGAATATTTTCAATCTGCATTTGAGAAGCTAGCTACAACTTGAAATGCAAATTACTTGTATTGAGTTGTGCAACATGGAAAAGCAGTAGGCGCACAGGATTTTATACAGATCTTGTGCATGCGTATAATGGATGCTATTTGGCTCCAAAAAATTTTTGTTTATTTTTGAATGCAGGTTTAACGCCCACCGTGAGCAACTCAGTGGACTATAAGCAGTCGCCCGTCCCTAATTTAGAGCCACTGTCTCCAGGGAAAGGAGAGAGCGCCTTAAGACAAACATAACGTCCATGCCTCACCGTGATTCGAACCCATACTCATCTCGGACGAATAATCAGAAACCATCGCTTAGAACACTGTCCACCGGGGCGGCACAGAAATTTCCCCAATCGGACGTTTAGAAATAACGTCTATAGGAAAACACATACACATTTACGTCATAGGGGTGGAGGAAAACGGTAGGCCGTTCCGGTGGCGCAGTGGTCTAAGCGATGGCCTCTGATCATTCGTCCGAAATGGATCCGGGTTCGAATCCCGGTGAGGCATGGATGTTGTGTTTGTCCTACGGCACTGGCTCTCTCCCTTCCCTGGAACCAGTGACCCTAAATTAGGGACGGGAGACTGCTTATATATAGCCCATTGAGTTGCTCACGGTGGTCGTTAAACCTCCAATCAAAAAAAAAAAAAAGAATAAAAAAAAATAATGCACCCATGCCTGATCCGGAACTTGGACTCTGGCTTATTCGGACATCTGGGTGGCGGTTATGGTGTCTACAGATGGTCAGATAGGACGTAGTGATACGTAAAAAAAAAAAAAAAAAAAGTCCCCACCCTTAAGGACGATCTAACATTGCATTAGTGTAATACAAGATCTTACTTACACTGTGTTTTAGTGAGAGCTTCATCAAACTTCAGATAAAATTTATCTTTCGTTGTAATCATTTCGGTTTTGCTGTAATGTTTGATAAGTTTCGCTGCCCAAGTGGTGCAGTGGTCTACGCAATGTATTCTGATCATTCATCTGAGATGAAGCCGGGTTCGAATCCCGGTGAAGCATGTATGTTGTGTTCGTTTTTCGGCGCTAGCTCTCTTCCTTCCCTGGAACAAGTGACAAGTGACCCTAAAGTAAGGACGAGCGACTGCTTATAGCCCATCGAGTTGCTCACGATGGTGGTTAAACAAACAAGATGATTTTCAATCAACTGATGACCATGACAGTAGAATATGCAAATAACGATGAAATCATTGGTGTGTTACCTGACATTCGCTGATATATTCTTTTCTTTTGATATTAAACTTCTTGAACAGAGGTTTCGTTGCTGTTGAGCTCTGAACTTAAATCTTTCGGATGGAGGGTGCAACTTCGCCGATAAGGAAGGTATTGTCGCAGATTTATGTTTGAAATTTTTCGCCGACTAATGACATATATTTCTACGATACTGGCGTAAGAGTAATCTAAATACAGCGGTCTTACTTGGGAAAAGAAAATGCTGGATTATTTGCTCTTGATAACCACCCCACCTCTACATTCGGACTTACTAATATGGGATCACCCTTCATTTTTAGCACGACTTGTACCGGCGCTGTGCTGCGTAATAGTGCTTCTGATGTTTGCAATCTGGTGTTTCATATTCCCGGCATTATGGTTTTCAAAAGCTGTCTTAGTCTTGACTATACACTTCGCAGCATTCGTAATGCCACTGTGACAGAATGGGTTGAGTGAGAAGTACCGTTTTAAAGAGTGATATAGTGTATTAGAGACTTAGATAATTACCGTATTGTGAACTTTGCTACAAATAAATTTGAATTCAGGAATTGTTCTGCACCATGTACTCTGAGCTCAGCTTTATACACCTTTTTATTTATTTCACGTGACTCCTTCGTGAATAGCCACAAAGAAAACTTAACCATACTAGAGAACAATATTAAACCGAAAGTCACGATCAACAGTTTTGACGGTCGATCATTTAAAACATCCGATCTACTGTTCTAAACACTTAAAATTATACAAAGATTGCTCTCTTCTGATGCACGTTTAATAAAAATTGTCTTCTAACAAAGTTTTAGAACCTTAAGGTAACCGCCCTGATGGTGCAGTAGTCTACGCACTGACTCTTGGCCATTCATTCGTCCGAGACTGGTCCGGGTTCGAATCTGAGGCATGGATAGACCGGGATTACCTCACTGGCTGTTCTCCTTCTGTGGCACCAGTGACCACAATTTAGGGGACAGGAGACTGCCTATAGCCCATCGAATTGTTCAGAGGTCGTTTGACCTCAAACGAAAATAAAACCTTAATTAGCAATTTAAATCTTCCACATTACTGGAGATTCTCACCCCCGCGATACTTGCTAACGATAGTGAATATTTTGCACTACATTTCGTCGCTCTTTGGACAAATATGGATCTCAATCCTAGAATTCTGAGGAAACCTGACGTTTGACTGGACTTCTCGATGAAGTGCCACATAATTTTCTCAATTATGTCGAGACATAACTTCCCTCAGCACTCATCCAATATTTAGAGTATTTCTCACGTTCCAACGCGGTTTGGAGTATAGCCCTTTATACAAGAAATATGAATACTTTTAAGCAGCTTAGAAACTTGGAGCATGTCAAAAAGTAGTAGGTTCTGTGGGAATTCGAACGGATATATTATTGCTTAGTTGAACTCAAAAGTTGTTTCCGTGGAGCTCATCCGTTCTTGAACACAGAAAAGACAACATGAAGAAGCATGACCGTATCCAGGTTAGGGTTTTTTCACCCCAAACCCTTACTTAGACATTTTTTCTCACTATACCTACTGGTCAGCAGTAACAAATTTATAGAAGTACAAGAAACTGTCTGACACTTTATTAATCGGAACTGTTTCATTATCAGCTATTTTTGAGATCGCTTATTTCTTTATCGTGTTAAGAGACTGAAAAAATGTCAGTTGGAGTCTGTTTCTTTATAACATCAAGATTGGGATAGGTTGTGTTTAGAAATGAGAGCGCAGTGAGGAGTGATTACATCCCGTATGCATATCTGATCAAAATGTCAGTTTCGTCCACCAATTTGCAGCATTTTCTTAATGTTTCCGCAAATGTTAAGTCGGCTTAAATTGAGATGCTTTGCAAGCACAGGATCCTCGAAAGAAAATCTGAATCTCAGAAGTACCCTAAAATTACCATCGTTGCTATGATAGCAACTATTAGGCTGCCAATTGCACGTCAGTCTCTTGGTATGGTGGTGTCTATCGTTATCGGTAATTTTTAAATCCACTTCCTGACTGAGATTAAAAATTTTTTTATAACTTTAAGTTTTCGCTTTCTTTCAGGTCTCCTGTGTAATATTGTTTTCATGTGGTCTATCTCATATTTTTCAAGTTGTTTTTCTGTTAATACTAAGTCCATGGGCCGTTACTGTCTAACATACTAATAAACTAAAAACTGAGTTTATTTTTTAAGTAGTCAGATTTTTTTTTATGTAGAATAGTTTTTTAAACCCTGAAACAAGTCTAATTACGGCCCAGATTACATTTTACCACCCCCCCCTCCGCAAAAAAAAACTACTAAAGTCTAGTTACTGCCCTGTGGAGAAGTAAAACTGAATATGCCTTATAAAGTGAAAAGGTCGCTCATAAGGAATAAATCTCTAACTACAGCATTTCGATTACCCAGATATATTTCGAAGATACTCTTAGAGATCTTCTGGCTTAACATTTCGTTCAAGAAAAAGTTAACCACACAGTCGGCAGGATTGTAAATTGATCTGTGGTTGTTCGATCGCTACCAGCCAAGCTTGTTTACATAAAGTATATTTAGTTTAACTAACATTGTATAGGTTTATAAACTGAATCTTTCGTAATGTGTCAAGTCGTTCGGAATGTGTTTTGAACAGTGATATCTCCATGGTGCTGAGTATGAGGCACAGCTTTTGTTCTATACCAAGTTGTAAGTTAGCCACAAATTGTTTTAAGGTTTGTCTGAGAATAAAAATTGCATGAAACTAAGCATAGGCGTAACCACTAGGGGTCGGGGATCAGCAGCCCCCAGATTTTGAGTCTGGATCCCCAATGTAAAGGACCCTCCCAAATATAAGATTGAAATTTTTCGTAGAATGCAAATACGTATATAATGTGTGATCAGACTCCCCCCCCCCCCGATTTTGAAATATGGTTACGCCGCTGAAACTAAGCGCGGAAGTGAAATTCTGATTGAATTTTAGTAACAGGTTGTGTTAGAAATGTGAGCGCAGTCAGCAGTGAGCGATTCCCCTTAGACAGAGCTGTGATCCCTTGCGCGTGTTACAAACGGCGGTCGTCTCTCCTTACGTTGATGTTAAAATGCTTCAATCTTGACGTGTCTGTAACTTGATGCTCAGTGTCGTGACAATTGCAAGCAAAACTAGCGGGAACTGGAAACGGACGTTAATCGAAGGGTTTTGTGACACTACTGAGGAAAACTCACTGGATGCTTATCTCTAGCTATATCAAAGTAGTCACTCACACTAGCGTTCAGGAGTCAGGTGCGTGTATTCTAAAAATATCCTAAACCACGTAAGTTTACAGGAATTTTCAACAGTACAAAAGTATTTCATATTTTTGTGCAAGCTAGTCTTTAAATGCATTGTTCGGAAAAGTATTTAATAATTCTTAAGGCACTTAGTTTCCAGACAAATTTATCGTGCAAGTAAATATTGATTGTAGCGTTTTCAAAACTGTACTTTGTTTGTTTTAGATCTTTATTTCTTATTTTTGAACTAATTCAGAAAATGTTGTAGTCAAAATGTCATTAAAATACTTAAAGGCAGATGAAAATAGATAAAACAGATGGAAATGTTTGTTTTTAATTTTATCTAGCCATTCAATCACTTGATATATCTGGTACGTCTCGCAGTACGATATCTAATGAAGACTTCCGAAAAAATTTAAAACTGTGCTGTCTTAAAAATAAAATGGTAGAACTGCCTAAAGAAATTCAAATGGCTGGAGGAGTATTCAGATTTAGAGAAGGTATTTTGCTATGCGTACAAAGCCTCTTGTGACTAAAGTCACATTTCTACAGGGTATAACTGCTGGGACAAAGCCGCTGACTAAAGAGGTTCTCAGCCCATGAGCTGGCAAATGCTATGTTAATATTTTTCTATTAGTAGTGTCTAAGATTAGGGCCCAGTCTTTGGTTCCACTATGCGAAAACACCACGCATCCTTGTCTCCAAGAATGATTCCTCAAATTTCTCATTAATTTTTTCCTCAATTTCATTTTTTGAGGCGAACTCAGCAACATGAAATTCTTTTTTCTTTAAACATTCGTTCAAGGATTTCAGTGGAGATTATATATTTATAGTTTTTGTACGTGTACTGTATGTCTTTGGAACGAGAGCTAGAAAGAATTTGAAAATATGTAAATGCTTAAAAATTACTTTTTAGTATGTGTGAAACTAGAACATGTGTAAACTAAATTATTTTCATTTAAAAAAAAACTAAAATTTATATAGTAATTTACGAACAATATAATCGTAAAGTGAACTCGTGCATAATAAATAAAAATTAAGCTTGCATTATGATTGAGATTAAAATTGAACTTTTGTACCAATAAATGAAGCATTTATTGGTGCAAAAGTTCAAGTGTTAGCAAGACACAACAAAATTTGGTATAGAATCGTGCATTATGTCAGTAGAATGGCTTTTTTTAAGGAAATTCCCTTTTTTTCCCCGAATTCTGAAATTTCTTATTCAGCAATTTGTAAATGAAATGATGTGAAAATTTTTGTATTGAGTTTCGAGAAATAGTGTACATGATGTAAATTTTATGCGAATATTAGGATCCCTGGGATTTGCACCATTTCATTTTTTTCACTAGACAGGGAGTCGCCAAAACCAGAGAAAAGAATCTCGCTTTCTGAAAGCCCAGAAATTCCTTAGGAAGAGGTCACCTTGCAAAACTTGAATACAATAGAATCCCCGGGCATAGCAGGTGGAATTTCAAGAATTTTTGCAAAGTCATGGTCAAGAGGACTACATGGCTGACCAACAGGTTCTTCATCCCCCACCACACCACTCGTAAACGCCTTCCCGTTACAGAGAGCACGAGGGAGAACTTTCAGCCAATACCGTAGCTGAAAGCCAGCGTCCTTTTTGGTGCATGCGCGCTAGAGTTTTGTAAAAGTTTGAGCTAAGGGGAGATTTTTCTCTTGACTCTCACTTGAATCCTGTTGATCGTGGCGTGAGGTTTAACCGCCTACACACATTTGTTGTTTTTTATTGCAGGTTTAATGAACACCGTGAGAAACTCGATGGGGTATAAGCAGTCGCCCGTCCCTAATTTTAGGTCACTGGCTCCAGGGAAGGGAGAGAGCCAGTGCCGGAAGACAAACACATCCACTCACGAGATTCTAACCCGGACCCCTTTCGGACGAACGATCAGAGGCCATCGCTTAGACCACTGCGACACCGGGGCGGCTCTGTTTTTGCTAAGTGGATCAGTTTACCCTCTCTAATCCCCCGGTTCTCTTCCAGTAGGGAAGGCTCTCTATGGAGTTGAAAAATAATTCGCCCCATGCTTGATTGTGGCAGCAAACTTCATGGCCAAGCACCCTAGTCTCAAATGCCTTGAACTGTTGATGATGGATGATCGTACGCCTGTGACTCCCAGCCATTTTCCGCCCTACCCGGAGGGTGAACACCCACGGTGACTACGCAAGTAGAAGCTACTGTTGCAGACAATTTGAAGGAGTGGGAAAAAATTAACGAAAGCGATGCAGCTTTACTCTTAGACGTCTGAATACTTGAACGTCATTCCCCAGAAAACTCTATTCCTGGTTGTTGCTCTTATTCCCTGAAGAAATGGAAGGAAAAAACAAACCTAGACCAGTGTGACTTGCATTCCCACACCCACGACTGCAGAGTCTCCTTTGAAAAACGTCGCATTGGTCAGACTCGATGACGCTGAAATAACTACGCAAGGGAAAGGAAAGGTAATTTTGCAACTATGCAATTCATTTTGTCGACGTGTCCAACCGACTCTATCGCTTCTTGAAAATCCGAAAAAATGTGCTGCCTTAATTAACTGAAAAAGAAACCAACATACAACTCTCGAAACTTACTCTAAAATGAATTTTTTTTTTGGTGAAAAAATTGTCTTAGTAAGCTGTAGCTGCTGAGTGTCAGGATACCGCTTGTTTAACCAAAAAAAAAATTTAATGTGTCCTTGTTCATAGAGGGAAGGTATTAAGATAAAATGCTGATTAAAACCAAATGCAAGTGAATCTTAAGAGGAATCGAGAAGGGGAGAGAGAATAAAGAAACATATTTGAAAGGAAACATAATATAAAGGGAAAAAAAAACTTCAGAGGCAGGTGTAATGCATTACATGTTGAGAAACCTGTGCTAATTTTATTTTTGGCCAAAGTGTATTCTTTTGTATTTGTGCATGATGTTTGAAAGTACCTGAAAGGGAAATATCAAGAGTAGATTACATATTTTTCTTCCTAAACAAATAATTGAATCACGCTGTATTTTGAATAATAAATGAACATTTACAAATTGAAATGTTAAAATTCTGAATACCAGGCAAATCAGATAAATGTATAATCAATCTGAAATATACACCCAACAAAATTGAAATTGGACTCTAAAACTCATTTTTGGCATTCGTGGGCGCTTTGTGAAAATTAAAAAAAAAAAAATCTGTAAAAAAAAAAAAATCTCAACATTCTGATCAGGCGAGAGGCCTGATCAACAATAAATGCCACTGAGTCAGTTTTTACACCTAAAAAAATTTTGTCACCTTTATTACTTATGTGTGTTCAGTGAATCCAAAGTATTGATAGAAAAAAATATCGTGTAAATTTTTTTGTCAAGCTCATATATCACCTCTGCATTTGGCAGAGTTCGAGGATCTGAGCTTGGTAAGATTTAATTTACATACTTTGACAACGTAAATTTTACTGTTGGTGCATGCAATTTTTTGTTCTTCCACTAATTATTTTTTAATACATCACGTGCCATTGTTCCACATTATTTTATACAAGTGTATTTACACTAATAACACATGGCCATAGTGACTGAGGTTTTAATTAGAACAATTTTACTTTATATCACAAAGTACCATTTAATTGCAGTTTCCCTGTGGAAAAAAAAAATTTCACAGAAGAAAAAAAATCGGCCCATTTAAACTAAAAGTGGCATGCAAAGTTTTCTTCCATTGTGGAAATATACTTTCTTGAAACAAACTAGTTACCTTTTTCGAAGTTCAGTTACGTACACTAAACATTCTGAACATGGTTCAATTTTCTTTTAATGGGTATGCTCTGGAAAAAAAATCTTAAGCTTGCTGACATTGTTGAACGAATACTTTAACCCGTAACTGGTGATGTTGGGTGTACGCACCAGTTACCTCACTCGTTGGTTGTGGATGTATACTAATACATAGTGTGAAATTCATAGGACGTTTTTTGTTTCAATTTGTTTCATTTTATTAAGTGCACACGAAAGCAAATTTTGGGGTGTAATACACCGCACCTCACCACTTGCGTTCCAAAAAAAATAACCTCTCCACTTACGGGTTAAATGCCCAGTTTGTCACCAAAAATTCAAAATGTGATTGAAATAATTGCTGCTATTGTTTGGAATATTCCAGAAAATGTGCTAAAAAAATAGTTCCATGGCATAACTTATTTATGGAAAGAACAAGTAGTAAAAATGAAAGTATTGGTTTGGGATTTGGTATGTGGGGAGTGATAAAATCAAGGAACTGACGTCAATAGAAGTGACCCCCATATAGAGAATCTTCAACTTAGCTAGTTTGGACCTGTTTGTGGGGAGGGGAATTCATGATAGTCAACTCTTGAGTCAATGTTATAAAGTTTGGTATAATATGGGGGAGGAGGCGATGTACAGGCAACTTGCAACGCAGGCTTTACAGAGAAATTACTGTATTTATTACTGCTATAACCAAAATTACATTTAGCGGTCATGGAAGTAATAGAAATGACTAAATTTTCTTAGTGCGTAATGTGGTGCAGTTTCCTTAACAGGAAGCGTTTGTAGCCTGTGTGAAGGCATCCATCTAGTTAGATTTATGGAGCAAAAGTAGTCTGGCCATTTCGATGTCATTATAATATTCGAAAATTCTTAATTGTAGGAGGTTGTCAGTAAGAATGAATAGAAACAAATGTGACTAAGGGTATTGCTATAAGAATTAGTTTACTTCATTCAATAACAATGAATTTTGCATTTGATTCGTTATTGGGAAGGAAACTCTAGTTATTTCAAACCCTGCTGAAAGAATTCTTCGAAGTTGTGAACCAAGTCTTGAAGTGAAATTGGTAGCGTGGTTTACCAGTATTTGAGGCTTAGTTGTACTTCAGAATTTAAGTACTTAGATGTTTTCACATTTCTAAGGAACCTTTGACGAAATATTAAATTGGTTTTGAGTTTAGTATACTAACGTTCAGATTTCTTAGTTAAAATTCCCAAGTAAATAACTCAGAATTCTTACCATAATATAAAATTGCTTTCCTCGTCGAAATATTTGTCACATAACTGCAAAGTCTATGAGCAATATGCAATTTTAACACGTTGAACGCAATGTGCCCATCGATAGATCACTTACATGGTCAGGATGACCATTGCCGAGACTCGTGAAATAAGTTTTCAAATAAGTGAACATAAGTGAAAGTTGCAGGATTAAGTTGCCAAATATTACCTCAGCGCTCAGTGTGTTATGAGTTTCGTGTATTTTAAAACCTGCGTTTTTCAACAGCCAGCTAGTTAAGTGTCGGTAAAGTTGGCCTGAAGTCAAGCTAGACTATCTAAAATGCAGTGCCAAGGAGAGAAACCTTAAATACTTAAAACTTCAATGTCAAAAGTAATAACTTCTATGAATCACCACCTTGAATGCAGGGCTGGCCCTATGTAATATGGCGGCGAGAGTAAATTTTCGCTCCCCATAACAGGGTTCAGCCCCCCACCCCCAATATTCTGGGAAGGGCTTTGATTTGGAAAAATTCAGAGATTGAAAACAGTCCATTGATATTAAACACTTTCACAAAACCTCGTTCAATTAGATTTAAAATAATTTCACTTTCTAACTTTCATTTCGGTGAAAGTTGTCCTATCTTTTGATAGGTCAATCTTCTAAACAATGCAGTTTTCTATTAACAGCGCGAATGAAGTCTATGGTCAGTCATTGTAGACCTCGGATAATTTATTAGTTTCAGCTTAGAGACAGTACACTCCGCACTTGCCACAGTTACTGGAACTTCCAGAAATATTCCCTAATCCAAATGTTGGGGAAATTATCCAGCATTTTCACTTCGAGAAGAAACTGCAATGCTTTTCCAGGGTTGACACATTTACTTTTAGATGGCATACTGAACTCGAAGTATTTTAGCTCCTGTGCTAATTCTGCACAATTTGTCTGAAGATTTGTCACTTAAAGTATGGTGGCATCTATGCAATGAGCTTCCAAGTACTCGGGCAGACATTTTAAGTTCAATAGGAAACCTCATAACTTAGTGTAGCTGAGCATTTACTCAAACCGCTCATTTAAGGCACTTTGAACTTTGTCAACTGTGGCAACGAAGAAATCTCTTTTAAACTTTCCTTCTGCAGTTTCCACTAATTGATCTCCCACCTCGTAGTCAAACATCTTTTGTACGTTTCTCCTTCTGGTTTATCGGAGAACCGCCCATGCGATCAAGCTCTCTGCACTTTTTGCAGCTTTCAGTTTCGCTTCATCGTAGGCATTTCCTCCGAAAGCCTTGTTAATTGAGCCTTCTATCATAACTGTAGCAACAATTAGGTCACAGTCAGCATTTTGCATGCGTTTGCTGATATTATTCACCTGGTACGGTAGATCATACCTCACATGGAGTCAAACTAAGAGCTAAAAATCGCATAATTGTTCTGCGAGGCAGTAAGTCTCGTGCTTCACTCCCGCGTAGACAATTAGCTTGATAGATATTGATTGAAAATAAACTTTACACTTGTTTTGTCTCATTGCAGATAGCTTCTTTGACCGTGTAGATTCTATTTTCCCATCTTGTCTTGCAGAGTGGCTTCATCGTAAGTGTTGGAATGTGCTTAAAGAGAACACAATCTTTGTGTCGAAGCAGAAAAAGTGAGTACATTCTTTGGAGCCCTTCAAAGATTGATTGCTTAGGTGGATACTGACGCTGCGTCAGATATCACCAAATTTAAGGAATGGCAGCCGCAAGGAAGGTAAATGCTAGAGGGTGCATCTGCAATACCCTCTCATGTACGCCTTCGTTTTTTTCCTTTCGTATTCGAAGCATTGTCATATTCTTGGCCTCTTAAGTTCTTAAAATCCAGGTTCTCCTGTAAAGTTTCTGAAAAGTTCAGAAAGTCCTTTTCCTGTAACCTAATTTCTTCTTTAAACCCTAAAACACGTTCTTTTAGTGATTTCATCGTTACTGAAATCAGTAAACCTGATAATCAGAGCGGCTCACATCTGGAGTGCAATCCAAAATGATTTAGAAGTATTTCGATTGCCTTAGCTATTTTACGGATGTCCATTACATTTCATTTGCCATCAAATTGATCTCATTTCGTACAGTTTTCCCCCAAATAATGGTCTGCTATAGAATAGAATCATCTTGGATTCTTCGCAGGTGTTTTCGCATTGTATAGTCAAACTGCCCAAAAAGCTAAAGTCCAAGGAAGTTCTCGTTATTAGCTGCAAAGGGTTTGTCTGACGAGCACCTGAGAGTAATTTTGTGCTCAAACAAAGAACTATTGTCATTAATTTTTTAAAGACTGCTTTCCAATGCTGCACTTCACGATTCATCATAATCTCTTGCAGGGCATCAACACCCTTGTTGATCTCGAGCCTTTTTGTTTCAATCCACGTACAATATGCTAAAACTGCGGGATGTCGCATGTTTGAGACGATCAGTGAGGTGCTTCCAGTCGTCATAAACAATTCTTAGCCAGTGGCGGCTTTTCAGGTGAAGTAGGTGAAGTGCCTCTTCACCTATATCATTTAAAATAAAATTTTATTCAGTAATTTTGTGTGTATATATTCTTCTTTGCCTTTATTGAGTGCCAAAATGCTCAAAATTCTTATTAGATAAATTCACAATGGGCGTTCAATACGGAAATAGTCTCTCTACGCAAAACAGTTCAAGTGAAGAGCCAAAATGAGAATGCTTGGAAGTCTGCAGTTATCTGCCGAGTTACCATGGTAACCGTGACGTCACCCTCTCCTATCTGCCGGGCAAGTGAAGAGTTTTAGCTTGAGACACTCGGGCTCTGCACCTGGAGTCGTGACCTTCGGAAGAGATCGCGGAGGAACGGGACTGATTGCCCAGGGTACCTTGCATTCCACTAGGGTTTTCTCGTTGCGGTACGTGCTTTCCGAATGAGATTTGTTTTTTCGTGCTTTGTGATTGTTTATCAAAAACTTCACCTGTTACTTAAATTTCGTGTATAGTTTAACTGATAGTTTTAGTTTTTAGTATGTATTCTGTGAATGGAATTGTATGTAATTTATTGCAAACTCCATTTGATCGATGGAAAGATGAAGATAAGACATTTTACTTCAAGGAAAAATGTCTTATCTTCACGGATTCACTGACAATTGTCGCCAAAAAAGAAATCGGGAAGAGCGGTAAATCTTACAATTTTAATTGTAAAAACTGTTGGTTTACTGAATATCTCTTCTTTCTCGTGACAGAAAATGGCTTTGTAGCACTTCTGTGTTAAAAAAATGATTTTCTTGGCCGTGTTACTTTATAATAAACATTCGGCGTGGAATGAAGACGGTTTCTCAGATTTATTAAATATAACACGGTCACTTCATAAACATTCGGTCATTTCATAAACATGGTGATTCTAGCGAACACCTGAAATGCGAATAAAAGTTAAGGAATTTTGAAAAAAAAAACAGAACATAAGGAAGAGTGCTAGGCTTTTGAAAAGACATTTCAACGGAAACATTCGTTTAAATAGACTTTTCCTGCAGACGGTGATTGATTCAGTACTGTATTTGAGTAAACAAGAATTAGCATTCCCTGACCATGACTAAAGCATAGACTCGATAAATCGTGGAAATTTCACGGAATTACTTTCATTGCTGATATCAAGAATTCCTTTAGAAATTCAAAATCAATACGAAAAGATAAAAAAATGTCTTCACAGGTGACTCAAACTATTCAAAATGAATTAAGTGAATGTATTTCTGAATATATTAACGATCACGTTAAAAATGAAATAAATGAAGTTCAATGCTTTTCTATTCAAGTAGATGACATCACAGACATAAATTAGACCTCAGTGCTCTTTAATAATACTTGTTGTTCGGAAGGTGTATTGGCTGAGCAATTTTTGGGTTTCCTCGAAATTCTGGAACAGTTTGATTATCAACACAAATTAATAGGACAATGTAACGATGGGCAAGTGTAATGTCTGGACACTTGAATGGACTGCAGAAAAAAAAATCAAGGATAAAGCTTCTCAAGCTGTTTTTGTTCATTGCTTAGCGCATCGTTTGAACCTTGTATTACAGCAGAGTTTTTCTAAAATTTCAAAGTGTCTAATATTTTATGCAAGTCTCAGTGGAATTCCTTCGTTTTTTCACCACTCAGCGAAGCGATCTTATACACTCGCATCAACAACCGCAAGATGCATAACAAACTCGATAGTCCTCAACTTCGAAGTTAGTAAGTGTAATTGTTGAACACTGGCATACATTGAAGGAAGCATTAGAATTTCTCAGTGAACAATCGGACAAAAAATCAATTCAACTTGCCGAGGGGTTTTAAATGGCATGAACACTTTTGAATTTACATTTTTGGCAATAGTATTTAATGAAATTTTTGGCTCCACCGATCTATAATTCAAAATTTTGCAAAAACATCACTAGACATAAAGTACTGATGTGTAACTTAAATTAAAACAACTCGTGAAATTTTGAGCCATAAAAGAAACGATGAGTAAGGCAACCCACTTTGTGCAAAAAAATTTAAGAGGATTTAGTACTTAATTTGAATAAGTAATATATATACAGTATGTTTCCTTATCATTGAAGTATATATACTTATATATTACTTATTCAAATTAAGTACTAAATCCTCTTAAATTTTATTTGCACAAAGTAATTGCCTTTAACGATGAGGTATTTGAAACACTGTTTGGAAAAGCTAGCAAAATCACAGAAATAAACAGATCTATACGGGAATATGCTGCTCTTACAGAAGAAACAATTTTTCAAAATTATATTGTATTTTGAAATTTCGGACCACATTCTTATGGAAATGGATATAAGATTTGAAGACTGTGAGAAACTTCAATTTGTCTGTCTTGCTGACACAACCAAGTTCGACCAGTTTAATTCATGTTTTGCCTCCGACGCTTTTGAAAATCTACATTTTTACGGGAAAATATTTACTAAACTCCAGCGCCTTAAAAATGAACGGAGTCTTGTATATGCCGATGAAAAATTAAGGAATATATCGACTAAAGAACTTCTTAGAGTGCTTCATGGAGATAAACATTTTTGCAGAAGCTTGTAAATTGGTTTTCCTCATTTTCACAATTTTATCTACAAATGTGTCAGTGGAAAGAAGTTTTTCTTGCCTTTAAAGAATACAAACTTACTCAAGAAACACTATTTCTCAAGATAGACTCGTTTCTTTGGTAAATATTTTTATTCAGAAAGATATTTTATTGATGCTCACGAAGAAACAACCATTCTATGACTACATAATCGACAAATTTGCAGCTATAAAAGAAAGAATTGACCTAATATACATAAAATAGGTCAGTCCTCATATAGTGATTTTCATTGAAACAGTAGATATCTTTTCGCATTGCTCTTGTAGCTCTTCACCTATCTTTCCAACCACAAGCCGCCACTGTTCTTAGCTGTGACTGTTTTGTAGCAGGATGAAAGTTTGCAACAGACAAAAAAACGTGGTTGGTCTGATTTGAGTATACCGGCCGTCGCCTTTTCAACTCTTCACCACTCTGAAACTTTCATATGAAGTGTTTAGCAGAAGATTGACTAAGTTTTTATCAACTACTGGGAAATCTTTTTTCTCAAGACTGACTTTGTACTCCGATCATAAAAACAGTGTCAATGAATGAAGTTATATTGCCTGGCCAGTTGGCAGATTCTGAAGTCAATATCTGTCAAAGAGGAGGCACGTAGCTGCTGTTATTCATTCTGCATGTTTCTTTGTGTGAAGTTCTGAGCTGGATTTGAAGCATTTTTCTCAGAGCAGTGGGCATCAGACTACTTGCGGCTGGTTTTTCTCTTCAGCAATTAGAGCGATCTGTTGAATGCTCGGTGACCTCAAGTTCATCAGCTGAAAAGTTGGTTATTATTATTAGATGTTAATGGCGCAAGGGCCATGGTTGGCCAAAGAGCGCCATCAGCTGAAAAGTAGTATATGTGATCAGGATCAAATGCTTGTTCCTCAGGCGGTCTTTGAAAAAAAAATTTTGCAAACTTTCAAAAGATCTTTGAGGTGGCGCAGTGGTCTAAGCGATGGCCTCTGATCATTCGTCCGTAAGGGGTCCGGGTTCGAATCCCGGTGAGGCATAGATGTTTGTTTTACGGCACTGGCTCTCTCCCTTCTCTAGAACCTGTGACCCTAAATTAGGGACGGGCGACTGCTTATAGCCCATTGAGTTGCTCACGGTGGTCGTTAAACCTCCAATAAAAAAAAAAGGATCTTTGATCTACTTGTCCCTCTGCCTTTCTTTTCCGGAGCTTTTAACCAGATAGTTTTGTCCTTTTCATATTTCCGCACTTGGAAAGAACTTAGTTTAAAATCAAGGCACACGCTGTTTGAAAAAAGGCCAAATATGTACTGAAACTTCCTCTGAAAGTTCGGATCATATACACTCAAACATCCATGGGCCGCCCCGGTAGCGCAGTGGTTTAAGCGCTCTTACCACCATTAGTCAGAAGGGTCCGGGTTCGAATCCCAGTGAGGCATGGATGTTTGAATTTGTCTTTCGGCACTGGCTCTCAATGTGTTATTTGGTAAACACTGGCTCTGTGTACATTGGTCATTTAGCCTACTATAAAACCATGTTTGTGTACTTGTTCATAATGTTTAAAAATAAAAAAAAACTCCAATGGGGGGGGCAGAACATCCATAGACTTCTCAGCTTCTCCTCACCTTTTTTTTACCTTCGCTCAGTTCAGGCGATTTCTGTCTACCAATCACAGCAGGTCACGCTTCGCCGATTAAGAGCACTTGTTTTCGCTCCGGTCAAGGTCGCCAGACGCCGGTGCATATGCACTAAAGAATTAGTTTGCCGAATACAAAAAATAAAGCAAACAAAAGTTAAAAAAAAATGCATCGCAAATAACATAGGCATAAATAAACAAATAACATAGGCATAAAAAAAATGTTTTACGAAAAGTGTCTTGCCGAGGACGGGTAGGTTTAAAATCCGTACAATGGCCGAAATTTATTGAAAATGTGCACATATTTTGGAAATTATTCTATGTAGAAGCTGATATTGAATGAAAGCTAATATAGAATCAAAATGCAAAATTATTTGAGCATTTGTAAAAATACTGTTGTATAGCAAAATTTTATCGACTTATTTAGATCGCACATCTGAATCAACCCTCGCTCAGCTACGATATGCCATGTGACCTCGCTGAACTCAACTCTTTGTGAAGCGCTGTGCTGGTATATAAAACAAGTATATAATATACCGCTTGTTTCTATTCCATGCGCAGAAGCGTAAACTCGGTTCGCTGGAGGAAAACTCTAGATTGTCCTCATTCGAAACTCCGTGTAACGTACACATAATAAACACTCCACGTACACATAAACACGTTTATTTCATTCTGTTCTTGCTATTTACAGCAAACGTCCGTCACAATATGTTCAAAATTATTGTAAAATATGCACAACCAAACACCTATGGTCTCCAGTTTCTTAGACATGCTGAAATATGAAAAATATGCCTTGTTCGAGAAGTCACAAAGCTAGCAAAAACCAATGCAGATGAAAAATTCCCGAAATCAATCTAAGGCGTACTCAAGATTAGCACGCGACAACTAATACTCCAACCTGGTTGGTCAGCGGTATCTTTAAGGGCGGCATGTACTTGATTGGCTGAAAATATTCTAAAATAAAGTTTCCGCAATAATATTTGGAAGATTTTTAGTGCACATCAATATTTTCTTTACCATATTTCGAGTTTTATTTTTGACGCTTTCGGCACCCCAGGGAGTGCCCGCTCAAAGGCCGATCCTGCTTTAATGGCACTGTCGGAAGAGTAACGTCTCCCGAAGAGAAAATATAAATAAAATCCGAGCAGCAGTCAAAACTGTTTCTGATAGAGGGCGCTGTCGCCTCGTGAAAAAAGAACTCTAGTGTTTTGAACAATGGAACGACGATGAAGAAAACGCCGGGTTTTTTGTTATGTATCTTTAGTATGTGTGCGGTCGACCATCTGTGTCGTGTATTAAATGTAGGTTTGATGTTTATTACTGCCTCTTAAGTGATTCGTGTCAACTTCGGAGGAATGTGGATTAATTTGCTATGTTAATTGATTTAACGATCTCAACACACTGCACCCTAGAACCGTCGTTCGAAAATTGAATGTAAGGTAAGAAATACTTTTTCTTCAAAACTGTGCATTCCTGATCGATTCGAACGGCAACACGTTACATAAATGGCATCCCTGCCGGGATTTTGAGTTGAGGTATTTTGAACATAGCACAGAATTCGTAGCAGAGAGAATTCTTCCGTTTGTTGACATTCTGATATATTGTTTCGAACGAAAAGATGGCCGAAGAAATTAGAGCTAGATTGAGACAGAAACGCGGCGTGATGAGAACTTGTTACCAAAATTATTAAGCGATTGGAAGCGGAACTTAAACTAACTGATGTGGATATAGATAATCTTGAACTTTTAGAACATCTTAATGAAAAATCAACAGAACTAAAATTAATTGATTCCGAGCTAGAAAATGTTTTAGACCAAAGGGACTTGCAGTCTGAGTTAGTGCTAAAGAATATCTTGAAAAAATAACTACATGGAGATATAGAGCGTCCAAACGAGAGTTCATATATTAAAGCAAAATGTTGTGAATAATGGCGTGTCTCTTGGTCAGAGCTCCGAGCTACATGAATCGAAAGAACGAGTGAGGGACTCTGTGACTATAAAATTGCCGGAGCTATCCATTTCCAAGTTTTACGGGGATGTGAGTCAATGGCTTACATTTTGGAATTCTTTTGAATCGGCAATTCATAAGAATGATTCTTTGAACAAAGTAGATAAATTTAATTATATTAAAGCTCACTTAGGAGGTACTGCTATAAACGCTGTACAAGGATTTGCTATCACAGCGGAAAATTACGACATTGCTGTAAACATGTTAGAAGAGCGATTTGGGAGAAAGGATTTGTTAATAAATGCACATGAGTAACTTGCTTGATCTCTCCCCTCAAGAATTCGTGATATCGGAACATTTCGAAAGTTGTTTGATAATGTTCAAACGCAAATAAGAAGTTTAGTCGCTGGGAGTCTTGTCAGACACGTATGGAAATCTTTTGTGCCCGATGCTGTTGAAAGTGCTCCCCGCTGATCTGATCTTAGAATTCAATAAACAAAGTACCAATGCCAGTTATGACGTCAAAGATTTGATTGAATTTTTGAGGAAAGGAACTGACCTCCAGGGAGCGCACTTCTGCTAGTATTTCGGTCACCAGAGACTAGCATAAGTTTTCCATCCACCTTTGCTCCTCTGTCAGGTGACTGTGGCCGGAAGTTCTCACGTGACTCGAGAGAAAAAGGAAAGACACAGCAGCTGAGATATTTAGTACTGAACTAAAAGAAAATCTTTTGTGATAAGCCACACTCAAACTGAGTGCAAAGAAACTCTAAATCTGTCTCTGGAGGAAAGAAAATCTATTCTGTTAAAAAGGGGATGCTGTTTTTAGGTTTCTTAAACCAGGACACGTTTCACGTTCTTGTAAAGTAAAAATTACGTGCTCACACTGTGGTAATAGACATCTATTATGTGTTTTCATAAACACGAAGAGAAAGATAAGAAACCAGAAAATAATAACGAAAATGATAGAGCTCTGGAAGCCAGTGTTTTGACTAACAATTCCTGTTCCAAGGAGGTGTATTTACAGACTTTAATTGCTTGTATTAAGGAGAATGACATCAGTTATGTACGAGGGATTATTGACACAGGTAGCTCGAGATTATATGTAAGTGAATTTGTCGCTAAAGCACTGAAGTTGAAATGCAAAGGGGAAGAAAGTCGTTCATGGACTTTTTGGAGGAATAGAAAAAAGTGAAAAGCCCAAAAGATATTCGATTCAATTAAGCAATATTGACGGCGATTATATTTGCGAATTAGAGGTGATGGATCAAAAAAGAATCTGCTTTCATTCCGAAGTTAGGACTCTAAATGCATAAAAGAACTGACAAATCGTGGAGTTTTCATTAGCGATATTTCCATAAATGAACATGACTGTCTGTATGAGAAAGATCCGAAGGAAATTCATTTTCTGATAGGAGCTGACTTCGCAGGGAAGTTATTTACAGGTGAAATTGAGCACCTTTCCAATGAATTGGTGGCAGTAAACACACGTCTGGGATGGACGTTTATGGGGAAAACAGAAGAAAAAGAAGCCAGTAAATCTAATGTCCTTATCTCTCTCCACGTTGGCGAATTAAACCTTTCTGATTTGTGGAGACTTGATACTTTGGGGATTCTCGATCCAGGCGAAAATATCGCGAGAAAAGAGCTCGAAGACGCTGCGAAAGACCATTTTATTCGTAATGTTTCAAGAGACTAGGAATGAAGATATATGGTTTGTTTGCCATTGATTCAAGATCACCCTCTGTCTGTCTGCAGGGAGATAGCAGTTAAAAGATTGAAGGGCTGTGTTAAATCCTTAGAACGGACTGAGAAGTTAGATTCTTATGAAGATGTTTTCCGGGAGTGGCTGAAGGAGGGTATTATCGAAGTTAAATCTCCTGAGAGAATGTGAAAACTGAGCATTTTACCACATCATCCTGTGTTCAAGGAGAACTCAACGACCAGAGTGAGACCTGTCTTTGATGGCTCTGCGAGAGAGAATTCTCCCTCCATTACAGATTGTCTGGAAAAGGGACCGAATGTTGTAGAACTTATACCCTCAATTATAAACAGATTTCGGATGGGAAAAATTGGGGTAACTGCCGACATAAAGAAAGCTGTCTTACATATTGGACTTCAGGAGCATGATGGACCATTTTTGAGGTTCCTGTGGTGGGAGAACGGTAAGGAAGAAAATCTGAAAACCTTCCAGCACCGAAGAGTTTTTGGAATTTCTTCGAGCCCTTTCCTGCTGGGAGCAACAATGGAATTTCACCTAAAGAACGCGCCGGATCATCTGCAAGAAACGGCGAAAAAGCTCCTGAGGTCGTTTTATGTTGACAATTGTTTCTAGTGTGAATAACAGAGAGGAGCTTGAAAAGTTCATTTTTGAGTCAAGAAGTATCCTCAGTGCAGCCAAGTTCTATTTGCGAGGGTGGGAGCACGCTCCTGCGTCGACAGAAGTGGAGGATGAAGATGGAGATAAAAGGAAGGTCCCAGTGCTGGGATTAAGTTGGACACTGAGTTCAGATGAGCGGTCTATTGACATGAAGGGGCTCTCTAGCGATGAAGTTTCCATTGACAAAACGTGAGATCCTGTCTTCCATCGAGTATTCGACCCCACTGGATTCACGTGCCCAGTTACACTGGGGCCAAAGGTTTTGCTGCAAGAATGTTGGAAGGACGGAATCACTTGGGACTCTAAGCTACCTCCGACTATAACGTTGGAAGACGCAATTGAAAGATTTAAGTGCTGTGCTGATTCCACGATGCATACTAAAGGATGCTTCAGCCAATTCGGAGGTATCTCTACATGTGTTCTGTGATGCAAGCAAGATAGCATTTGCTACTTGTATTTTTGTCCGATGTCAAAATGATCGGTCCACGACGTGTCAGCTAATACAAGCACGGTGTAGAGTCGCCCCTTTGAAATTACCTTACATACGCCGGATGGAACTCTTGGCCTGCACTACTGGAGCTACGTTAGCAGAAACAACGAAATCAGACTTGGGGCTGGAGAACGTGCCTACGTACTATTGGTCTAATTCTGTGAATGTGTTATACTGGATAAAAAGAAATGAAAATTGGGCAACCTTTGTTTACAATCTTGTTCAGGAAATTCGGCGGCTAACAGACCCAGAAGACTGGAGGCACATTGCAGGGTCTATGAATCCTGCGGATCTCCCTTCGAGAGGATGTACAGTGAAAGAGTTAAAAAATTATCGTTGGTGGGAAGATCCGGAGTGGCTAAGATTACCGTGTGATGAATGGCCAGCCTCAGAAGCCCTTCCAAATTTGGAAGTTGTGAATAATTCAGAAAGGCGGAAAACTATTGACTGCTACTAACACAGAAATTGAGAAGGTTTTTGAATATTCTACGAAGATCTCCTCGTATAGCAGAATAATCAGTCATGGCGTGGATTTTTCGTTTTTACAGGAATGCAAAGGCAAAACGAACTGAATGATGTTTCGGTGAGTTAAGTGTACAGCAAGTCGAAAAGGCCGAAATGGTAGTGTTGAAAGAAATCCAAAGACAGAGTTTTGGCGAAAATAGAGAAACTTCTCTGAAAACCTTTATCGACGTAGGGCTGCTTCGAGTCAATACGAGAATCACCATGAGAGAGGACTGAGGCATTTAGTCATCCAGTAGTACTGCCTTCTAAACATCACATAGTGAAAAAATTAATTTGGGAAAAACATGTTGAACTAGGCCATGCTGGTCTGCAGGTCTTAATCTCGAATCTGCGTGAACGTTATTGGATAATAAAGAGCAGAAAGACGATACGGAAAGTTATTAAAGAATGTCAGATGCAAAAGGTATACTGCTCTTCCTTTGGAACCACTTAGTTCGCCTCTTCCTGAAGATAGAGATGCCCTTGTCTTCGAAGTGGTTGGCATCAATTTATGTGGACCGTTGTTTTTGAAAAATAATGAAAAGAGTTTGATAGTAGAGCTAGTAACTTCTGTCGACCGACGGATTTCTTCTGGCACTTAGAAGATTTATTGCACGCAGAGGACGTCCAACAACCATTTATTCCGACAATGGAACAAACTTAGTGAGAGCAGCTAAGAACTTGAAATCCATTCATTGGGATAGAGTACAAAGGATTGCTACGGCGGAAAAAATTCAATGGAAGTTCAATCCACCCTCTGCCCCTTGGTGGGGAGGATTCTGGGAAAGGATGATAGGCATGGTGAAGACTGCGCTCAGAAAGGTACTGGGTAAAGCCAGTCTACAGTACGAAGAACTGTACACGATTCTCTGCGATGCGGAAGGTGTGATTTAATTCGAGACCGCTAACATACCTTTCTGAGGACAGTGATGACCTCGTTGCCCTCACACCGGCTATGTTTTTGCAAGAGATCAAAGATACGAGTCCCCGATCTGGATTTGATTGACACCGAAAGACTGAACAAGCGATTTAGCTTTAGGCAGAGGATTCGGCAGGATCTCAGAAAACGCTTCAGAGTTGAATATCTCGGGAATCTCAGAATTTTCAATAACTAAAAGGAGATCCAACATTGCGGAAGGGGACGTGGTCTTAGTGGGCGACAAGACTAAACGACTCAATTGGCTTTTGGCCAAGGTGCAAAAACTTATTCCGGGCATGGACGGTGAAGTCCGTGTTGCGGAAGTTAAGACAAAAACAGGATCCTTATTGCGACCAGTGAAGACTTTATCCTCTTGAGATTCGAGAGAGCGAGCGCTCGTCCCTTCAAGTCCCTGAGCCTCCTGCAGTATCGAGAGACGTCGAAAAGGGACTTGCTTCCAGAGACATTTTACATGACCCAGTGTTGTCAGAAAAGCAAGAAGCAACGGGTAGTGGAGACGTGCGATCACGTTATGGACGGATCTTAAAGCCAGTGCGGCGAATGAACTTATAACTATTTATGTGTTTGAGTTTCGTGACTGATCCCGAAGCTCAAAGGTGGGAGGATGTCGGAAGAGGAACATCTCCCGAAGAGAATATATAAATAAAATCAGAGCAGCTGTCAAAACTGTTTCTGATAGAGGGCGTTGTCGCCTCGTGAAAAAAGAGAACTCTAGTGTTTTGAACAATGGAACGACGATGAAGAAAACGCCGGTTTTTTATATGTTACATATCTTTAGTATGTGTGCGATCGACCATCTGTGTCGTGTATTAAATGTAGGTTTGATGTTTATTACTGCCTCTTGAGTGATTCGTGTCAACTTCGGAGGAATGTGGATTAATTTGCTATGTTAATTGATTTAATGATCTCAACACACGGCACCCTATAACCGTCGTTCGAAAATTGAATGTAAGATAAGAAATACTTTTTCTTAAATACTGTGCATTCCTGATTGATTCGAACGGCAACACGGTTACAGGCACCTTACTGGTGTATTTTTTTTGCATTTTTGCCTTGAATGTCGTATAAATTCGATATGTAAGTTGCACTATGGCATCTTTAACTATATAAGTAGATGAGCAGAAACATTTGGCGTTGCAGCATTTCTACCAAACTTCATTTTATTGAACTCAGATCAAAAACCGATAACATGACTTATTGGTTAATCGCGTGGAAACCACTTTGTTTTGGCTGCTTAACCATCACCGTAAGCAACTCTGCTATAAGCAGTCTCCTGTCCCTAATTTAGGGGTACTGGTTCCACGGAAGATAGTCAGCGCCACTAGACAACCGTCCGTGCTCAGAGGGATTCGAACCCAAACCCTCTCTGACTAGTGATCAGAAGCCAGGGTGAGACCACTGCGCCACCGGGGGTGGCAAAATGCACTTCCACGTGCTTCGCAATATTTACCTCCATGTCGCAATTATTTTCCTGTCTGTAGTGATATTTTTGTTTCTCTGCATAAACGTTTTTCCTCTTATGTCAGAACATGTTTACAAACATTTTGGGTAAATTAAACTGTTTGACACCCCTTTTTGTCAAACAGTGAGTTTTAACTTGCCTAGACGGTATTTTTAAACCCACTATTTGGGCACCTTTGTTTCCATACAGCCAATGTTTCTTGTGGAATTCTTCACACTAATTCCAAATCTGTTAAAATTTCTATATCGTGTAACCCCCCTCCCTCCCCTACAAAAAAAATCTGGTGTAGAAGACATGATAGGTTATGACTCAATTCTCTCTGCTGTTGCGCCTTTTCCTGTGTGTGCAAGAGCCCTGCACGGGCCCGGCCTGCCTGTAATTTAAAACTTACGGGACGGGCCTGCACTTTCATGTTTACCGTGTTTGATAAATTTAGGTCATTCTGTTTTTGAAGTCTGATAAATTTTTGTTGATAAATTTAGGTCATTCTGTTTTTGAAGTCTTTCCCTTCCCGTGATCATTTCTTGTTTCTCGCAATAATTCTGCCCTCCCGCTTTGTGCTATTTTTTTATTTATTTTGCGAGCAGCTTTTAGTCTTTGATCTTTGGCAATCTCACTCCACTTTGAATCCATATTCCGTTTATTTCGGAAGTTTACACCAGAAAAACACTTGCTCCGTACGATTTGCATTTATAGGAATTGGGAATCAGCTTCAATATGCACTAGTAAACCATTCTTAGGCTCTGTCTTTATAGTTTTGATTAGCTACTTGCTTTTTTTAATATGGATTAATATTGAGTTGGGTAAATTAGAGGTTCGAGGTGCAAGACAATCTGAAAATTTTGTCACATTTGGATTTTGGGAGTTACATCCTAAACCTGAGGAATCAAAGACGTAGAGCCAACAGAATGGAATCTTATTCTGCGTACGAGTTTGTTGTATTAACCATTAAGCATGTTATATTGTGTGTAACTCAACATAAATTTATATTATGTTCTGGGCAAAAATGTCAAAGAAGACAGTACTTGATTCTTAGTTATCTGACCCTACGAAGGGTTCGATTATGACTAATTTACTTAAAGTTCACTGAATACTATTTATTGCATTTGCCGTATTTCTGGTTACTGGTGGGTTAGTTAATTAACTTATGACCTCTTTTACACGAGTTTCGAGTTAGTCCAAAAAGTTACAGTACAAATACAGTCTGTGTTTTAAAGCAAGTGACAGTTACGGGCCCTGAAAAAACCTACTGGTCGGGCCTGACATTAATTGGATGGGCCCGGGCCGGGCTCGGGCCTAAAAATATTGCCTCTGCAGGACTCTAGTGTGAGCCAAAGATGGAACAATTATATTGAATGATTGTCCAAGAGATGATACAATGGCTAGTGTATGTAGTAACTATTATATTTTCTTTCTGCGAAGATACCTTAAATGATAGTTTACTAGTCTGTCGTGTCGTTGAATAATTCTCCGTAAATGCTTCAAATCACTTCACCTGAAAATCTGGCGTCTGGTCCAGCGGACATGGTGAAAGGTTCCAGGGATCTCGAAGTTGTAAGAAAGATAAGGGAAAGCAATGATATGACTTTTGGTCTGATACTGGAAAAGTCACGCTCATCTTACAAACGGAATTAATGAGAAAAAGCTTTAGTTAACACATTTGGCCGAGACTGCTTTCTTATTTTTTTACTTTTCCTCGAACTTCACATGATAAAGGGGGGAGGGGGGGGTTATTAAGGTTTGGAATCAGCATGGAAACCTGTCGCAGACATCCACAAAAAAAGTTAAGCTTAATTACACCGTTCGTCAAATGTTATCTGTTTCATTGGGAGGATATACACTTCTGTCGTGAGGTATTACAAAATTTGTATTATTAAAAGTTGAAATTTTAAAGATGTGAATCAGTTTTTCTTTGGAAATGACATGGTAGAAAGTCCGATAATATCCGAAAACTTAAATTTCGTCGTCCTGTAGTGGGAATCGAACCCGCGTCTTCCGATAGCGCCCGGTATGCAAACCACTTAACCACCCTGAACGATCAAATTTCCGATTAATTTGAATGTTGATTATTTAATAATAGATTTAAATCGCCTGCAAACTTTATTTTGGCCATTTGCCCCCTCCTTCCCCAGCAACAAATACCTTAAGCTAACTAAGGCATTTGGGGGGGGGGGTGTCCTGGGTCTTGAGTATTTCAGCCCCAGATAAACCGGTTCTCACATTGCTTTCAACTGGTTACCGGCCTGTTCCTAAACATCCCAATTAGTTCATTTTTCCATTCTATCTACTTCACTGTTTTCAAAACAAACCTTTCAGGCAACAAATATTTAGCTTGTCAGTTCTGAGTAGTCTGTCAGGTGATTACATTAGTTTATGAAGTTCTTATGGATATAGAAGATAGCACTTTGTGCTCGATAGAAAATTTTTGAATACCGGGCATCTGGGGAAACTTGATTGCTGTCCTGTATGAGCAAACGTGTATTTCACCTGAAGTGTTTAAGTAATGCAGTTAACTCTGAATTTAAATCCGAATGCATCTGAAGCGTTTTCTCTCTAAACAGTTATAGGGTGATTGAACTTTTAAAATTCCTCCGGAAGACTTCCCGTTGTTACCAAGTTGAAGAAAACGTAACTGTTAAAGAAATTGCTACAGATAAAACTTTCTGATAGATAACATTGCAAAACTTTTTGTCGCAAATATTCTCACAAAAATGCTTGTTACTAATTTGGGCATCATGTTTGATTTATATAAAATTTCTTCCTGCTGAAGTTTACTTCTCACTTGATAATTCAATTTACTAATCGAGATGCATATATTTTCAAGAAAATATTCTAAATTATATCTGCAAAGGAATAGTATACAAATAAAGAACTTGGGTATTTCTGGAAGTGTGCTGAAACATCTATGATGAAAAGTGCAACACTCTTATGTTTATAATAACAGTACTTATACACATTACAACCATCAATACACTGCTGGATGATCTCCCGAGGTTTCTTCCACAAATTTATCTTGAGCCAGTCTTCTAAATCAGTGTTCCGCAAACTTTTTCTACTCGCGGCACACCATAAATTATCCATGACACAACACGGCACACCAAAATGTTAATTCCCTCAAAAACGTATGACACTATTAATACGTAATGTAATCAATATATTAAACAGAAATGCACCCGTGCATTTGTTATTGACTTATTAACTTGTGAACTTTAATTCACTGTAGAAAATACTTTCCTATTACTATTAAAGTAAATAATTCTACTCGCACCTTCAATGTCATACTTGTGCCTGCTTAGATGCACCCAGGCGGCTAATCCGTGGCTGAATCTTTTGACAATGCAAGTCTCATTTCTTAGACAGATTTTAGTCTCTCCCTTTTTGATGTTTTAATTTCAGTCAACGTCGAGAAGCCCAGTTCACACAAATGTTGTTGAAAATGGCAATAACACATTAACTGCCATCTGGGAGATAGCCAGGTATTCACTCCTTATTGCCAACCAAAATGTGTCCAAAGGCACTTCGAGAATTTTAATTTCAATGTTCTGTCTGCTTTTAAATCTGAGAGTTCCTCTTGTACAGTATATTAATCGGAAGAGGTTTTGAATTCGCAACGAATGGATCACGAACCCAGTCGAAATCTTTAACACTCTCTCCAAAATACTTCCTAAACTTCTGATCAAGGTTTCTAAATGCTTAAGTTTATCACCCCTTAATTAGTCGGCAAGTGGCCATACAGTCAGGAACATCTCAAATGACCCATTTTTAATTCTTTGTATCCACAAATTTAGCTTATTCACAAATCCTTGAATCTTATCCATACTAGTAAAATATTTTCTTTCCTACCCTGCATTTTTCTGTTCAGCTCATTCAAGTATACGAAAATATCTGAAAGATATGCCAACTTACATACCCATTCATCATCTGCAAATAAATCCGCGTACTCATGACCCTTAACAGTCAAAAATGCATGTACCTCCTCTTTAAGTTCAAATATTCACGTTAACACTCTTCCTCGTGATAACCACCGTACTTCTGTATGTAGCAGGAATGTAGTGTGTTTTGATCCCATTTCTGACACACACAAAAACTGAAATCGCGAATTTATGGGCCGCGATTTGATTAAATTCGACTTTCACTACTTCATCCAGCACAACTTTTAGAAAAGGAGGGGGGGGAGACTTAGCAACAATGGCTTCGCGGTGAATGATACAATGATCGCATTGTATGTTAGGATTTATTTCGCGTACTTTAGCTACAAATCCTTTCACTCGGCCTGTCGTAGAAGCAGCTTCGTGTGTACTAACAATCCTTCCATTTTAATTCATTATGGAGCACATATTAATTAGTCACACGAAATATTTTTTCACCGGTGGCTCGCTCGGGAAGTTTTTTGCAAAAAAAGAAATTAGTTGCAATTAAATCTCCATCGATGTTCCGAATGTAGGCAAGAAGTGTGTGTGACTGCTAATATCGGTGGACTCGTCGATCTGAAGTGAGAACTTCTGACTGCTGTTGATTTTCTCCTTCATAATTTCTTCAAAAATGTCACCAACTCTGCAACTGATTGTGTCAGCAGAGGGGCCTTTTTGTAACTTCACTAGCAGCTACTGAACCCAGGACTATTTTCACCATCTCTTTACAAGCCGGCATTAATGTAGTTTCAGCTATTGTGTGTGGTTTTTTGGCCTTTTCGATAAGTTCGGCTACCTTTTTTCTTCCTGTACTTTTTCCGAAACACGTACTGTCGCAGTCATGAACGTTGCTTGTTTACGCTTTCCAACCGCAGGTTGAAGAAGCGTATATGCTCCAACTTTGTCAGTGTGTCTATCCGTCCGCATAAACCGCGTAGAAATGGTTCGATTTCGATGAAATTTTAGTATGAGGTAGGGGTCCACTGGGGACTATATTAAAAGGGACGAAACGGGTTCAAAGGACAGGACATAGGAGCGGGATCCATTCGATTGTCCTTAAGAGTTATAACTTGACTATAAATGCTTCTATTACGACAAAACTTTAGTATGTTGTTCCGGAGGTATGCTGAACCGGTTCTGTCAAAATGGGGTCAAAGGGCAGGGCACAGGAGCGAGATTTATTCCATAGCCATTATCCTCATAACTTGAGTAATGATTTCTGGTATGTTGGAAAGCGTATAATCAATACATTGCATGTTTTTACCAAGTTTTCTTTTGTTTTATATATAAAATAACTATCTTTGCTTAACAGAGTATTTTTTTTTTTGACAAATGTAGTTTTAATTTACTGGGAACCATAGCAGCATTGAGTTCACCACAAACTATACACTCAGGGATTGGGCATGTTTTATCACCACACCAAAGAAAACCGTAAGCTAAATCATTATCACTATACTGCTGGTGAACTAATTTTTTTTCGGGCTCAATGCTTTCACTACTTGCACTCGTGGACGGAACACTCTGTACAAAGAACTTGTCCATCTTGAAAAAATAAAATAGTTTAATAGTAATAGAAAATGGCAAGACTGACTAGCAATCAAAATTTTAGGACTACTTCAGAGCACAGCTGTGATATTACTGAAATAATTGTAAGACACGGGACCTATACTCTTCAAAGGGAAGAAGGGACACATATACCAACTTATTTAAAATAAAGTCTAAAAATGGGCGGCGGGTGCATCAGTACAGGAAAAAAAGTAATAAAGTTGACGCACTAACAAACAGGGATAAATACCAAAACAACGTAATAAAATAAGACGCGGAAGGTTTTGCTAATCCCCGCACTTTTAGGGAAAAGCGTAAACAGAACATACGGCAAGTGTAACAAAGCCCCATAGCGCAGCGGTAGAGGCAAAAGATGCAAGCATATCGAGCAAAGTTACGATATACCTGAGTAATTTACATTTAATTTCTTAGAATACGTAAAAATTCGCGGCATGTAATAAAGAATAAACAAGCGTCATCTTATTTAATCAGTGCAGCGGCAGAGAATGAAATACAAGCATATGAAACACAGTAACTGAGGTAAAAATAAAACTATTTCTTTCAATAGGGTAAAAGTTCGTGTCACACCTTTCACCTTGTGGAGGCACACTGTTCTAAATGACACTGTAATATGCTCTCTAATTTCCTGTCGCTTGGAATACAATATTTCGGTTGTCCTAAGGTGGTTGGTTTTCTTTTCAGTATGTCCAGCGCATTGCCATTTCAGGAACTTTTAACTTAATCATATAGACTCCAGTCATTTTCCTAATCCACGAGCTATTTCTAACCTTTCTCGTTATACGTACTAAGCACACCTCGCCCTGCTGCTTTCAGTTGTTTAAAAAACCCCTGAATGTCCTAGTTAAAAGCCGTCTCATATCCATAAGTACTAGGATGCATGGATTACTTTTCCTCCAAGACATAAATATAAAATGCTCTTGAATATTGCACTGTTTTTTCTAAAAGCTCTCCAACCAAGTTTTATACACCTGTTAACTTATGCGATCCTAACATAAACTATGTTGACAAGTCACCGGACACCCTAAAAAGCAAATCAACTGATCCGCTACGTTAAGATGAGCGGTACAGCTATAAACTATATAAAAACAAGCCTGCCGCTGACCGCGATCATATCTTACTGTGAACTGGCTTTGAGAAAGGAATGATTGTTGGGTGTTATATTAGTGGGTGGTCCATCAGAGAAACTGAGGCATTTAAACATACCCAAGTCAACTGTTTTGAATGTGCTGAATAAGTGGAAGATATATGGCGTGCCTGAAGCAGCAAAACATACCGGCAGACCAAAGAAAATCTGCGATAGAGGATGTCGAAGCCTCTAGAGAGTCGTTACAGCTAATTGACGGAGTAATGCACTAGACCTCAGTGTACAAGTGAGTAAAAATGCTGGAACCTCTGTAATTACACGTACCATTCTCATAGAACTTCATTCCATGGGTTACCGTGGTCCTGCTGCTCATAAGCCTTCAATCTCCACTGGGAATGCTACTAGTCGTTTAGCATGATGTAGAGAACATTTATCGTGGACCGTAGATCAATGCAAACTGGACCGATGAATCCAGATACACGATCCATCAGTCTAGTCGTGTGTGGGTATAGCGGCAGCCGGGGGAACGCTATTTACCACGGTATACTGTTCGCACGGTCAAGTTTGGAGCTGGCAGTGCACTAGTGTGGGTGTGTTTTTCGTGGTGTGGTCCTAACCCATTGGTTACAGTGGACAAAGCTATTAACCAGCACATCTACCTCGATATTCTGGACAATTATGCCCTACAAACTCTGTGGCAATACTACGGAACCGAGCCTTGTTGGTACCAGCAGGATAATGCACAGAACCATAAAGCAAGGGCTGTTGCTGCGTGGTTTGACTATGATTCCGTATCGTGGGTTGACTGGTCAGCACAGATCCCTGATCTTAATCCCACAGAGAATCTACGGGATGAATTAGAGCGCTGCATAAGTTTGGAATCAAGGCCTTCTACTAAGAAACAGTTAGCGACAGTATCTTGTATTAAATGGAATCGCATACCTATCGCTATGTTCCAAAATCTTGTCGAAAGCATGTCTCGAAGGGTCAGTGCATGCATTAAGGCAATGACACCGCGAATAAATGCTATGTTGTTTCTCTTCTATGTGTCCGGTGACTTTTGTTAGTATAGTGTATGTTCTCCAAAGTAAACTTTTCTATCAATCTGTATATAAATTGAGTGGCCAAATTATGACCACCAAACCATGTTGCACAAAGTTGCTATCCCGCAAATGCTGATGACTCAAAGATGGTTCAATTTGTATAAAAAGGAAACTCAGCAGGCATGCAGAGGCTAATAAGCGTATTGCACAATAAAATGGGTAAAAGACTCACTTTGAACCGTGGAACGATCGTGAGTGCTCGAAGCATTAGCAAAACGGCTACACTTGAGTAATGTTACAGTGAACCACCGGTCAAAAAATTAAATTAAAAATTAGGGAGTGGACCACCAGTCAAAAAATTAAATAAAAAAAAACCGGGTCTGAGCGCAAGGAATGTCAACTGCTATTGATGGGAGCTGAGCTGAGCGGAGAGGAAGCAGAATTTGTTCAGTCCAGCGCGGGCAATACCTGGTCAGTTTACAGAAAATTTGAATCGGGGACAATCCGATGAAATCTCAACGCCACACTATACATCGTACTCTCTAAAAAATAAGTGGTGTGAATTCACGGAAAACTTCTGAAAATAACTTGCAGCAAAGTTGCCGGTAGATGCCCCCCCCCCTTTTTTTTTTCTTCAGAAATTTTGACAGTCTTTAAAACTGCCAGTTTATTTAAACTCTTATTTTGGAGATTTTCCGTAGTCAAATTCCATTTAAGAAAAAAATCGACTTCAGGTAATTCTGCAAAATCGACGACCCTACATTTTTTCAGCCCCTCCAGCAGATAGTCTTTCTGCTGTAATCAGGTTCGAACCCCGTCGTTTGGGTTGGTTCGAGAGGTATCGCACGCTTTTAACCACTGAACCACACCACTCGGAAATGCGAATCGCGTGCATCGTAAACAAATTGAGCGAAGATGAAATTTTTTGTCATTAATTCGAGTGATTTAGTAACTTTATTTTTTTTTTGTTGCGTTTTCGAGCTTCTTTTCTCCAGGACGATAAGTTTTCAATTTTCGCATATTATCTGACTTACCATCCTTGTCACATTTACGCCAAAAATCGGATTGTCATCTTCAAAATTTGTATAATGCTTTGCAGCTTGATTTATTTTAAACTATGACTTTAGGTTATCTTTAGAAAAAGTGCAATGCATTGGGGGGGGGATTTCACGAAAAACTACATATGAAGCTATTCTATCTTTGATGGCTAAAATAGCTTTTGTCTATAGTTAACCTAAAACTGATATGTACATCGTATAATATGTACAATAAATTAGGTACCCAGTTTCTTACAGTAACGCAATACATGATAGCTGGTGCACAAAATACGGAAGATACAAAACATCCTGTGCCACCCAAAAAAAGAAAAATTCATGCGATATGATATCCACGATATCAGATTCATGCGATATATCCGTAGCGATATCAGATATCGCTACGGAACTTCAAAATTGGACAAACGATTGAAATTTAGAAATCAAAGTAATCTCACCAATCACTCCTGTTGTTCGGGTAATTTCTTGTGATACGGAAAAAGTGAGAACGAAGTTTTTCCGTTAATATAAGACAAGAATTGCTGAAAGGTTTCTGAAAATTTAGAATTTATAGTTAACGCATCTCTAAAACGGTAATTAAGCCATCATAAGAAACTGCGGAAAAATCTCTAAAAATTCAGTTTTCACGTGGTACGAAAATTCAGAGTAATATAAGATTTGTCATTTCACGGAAAAGGTATCTGGAATATGCTCCGTTAATTCACGAAAGAAGACTGCACTAAAACATTTTCTGAAATTCACGGCACTTTCATAGTCTACAGAAGCAGGCAGTCTGTCCGTAAGCGATTTCTATCTTCAATTAACCAGAAGAGCCTCCAGTTCACTCAAAAACGCAAGAATTGAGTAAATAAATGGAAAATTAATGTGGTCCGAGGAATAAAGTTTTAAACTACACTAAGTACGTAAATGGGGATGATATACCCATCTTGCATCGTTACTACTGTTGAAGCTGGGAAAGCTATGGTCTGGGACAGGTTTGCGTGGGGGTGATTGTGCCCTTTAATTCATGAAGCAACGTGTGACCGCTCAAAGGTGTATTTTTAAATATAGTTGCCGACAAATTCCACCCCGTTACGTTAGTTTAACCCAGTGGAGATTCCTACTTCCAGTAGGACAATGCTAAATTCATATTGCTTTACCCTGTACGCGACTGGTTTGAGGGGCACCACGGAGACTTCCCTGCTACCTTGGCCACCTGAATCACTGGATCTCAATCCAACGGAGCATTTGTGGAATGAAGTCTGAAGAGGCATCAAGCAGCTAGATCCACTGCTAACAAATCTTAGGGCTAGAAGGTGCAATTAGTCGCATTTGGCCTATTATTTCCGAAACAACTTGTGGACGTTTGAGTCCATACAAAGACTAATTCAATCAGTATAAAGGGCAAAAGGAGACCCAATACGTACTAATCAGGTGGTCATAATTTCGACTCTTGATGTACAACCTTAACTACTGCCTTTACTGGTGCTTGATTAGGTGATGGTGATTTATGCAGAGACCTTTTTTTTTTCATGTGAGACTGTTTTTCACTCCTGAAAAACAGGTTGCTAGATAGGCTTCTAGTAATTCTGTTTGCGTTTTGATAGGCTTCAGATTTTTACTCTAAACATTTGAGCTAATTTTTTCTGGTGTAGAGCTTGATGTTAGCGCCTTCAGAGCCCGCTATGCTTAAAACTTATTTTATATTAAAAAATTGAATTTTGTTTTAGGTGAAAAGTGGGTTAGCTATTTCTCAAGTCTTATAAAAATTTCTGTAATCTTAATTCAGTGAGCAAAATGGGTGAATGAAATTTGAAAGAATGAGTGGCATGAAGACCGGCTCATGACGAAATTGCATTAGAAACTGAGAGACCTTCATCCAGCAGTGGATTGAGAGCTGAAAATGACATTGTATGCTACTAAACTAGTTTTGAGGCCTGATACAGATTCAGCGAGACTATCGCCTATTAAAGGTTCTACAACAGTTATGTACAATATCCAATCAGTGTTCTGGCCTTAAATTTAAGGCTTGTAGAAAAATTGTATTAAGCTTACTTTCTCAATGTGCTGTTTTTAAAATCAAGAGGTGCAACGTCTGGAAAGTATGGGACACGCTAGCAGGTTTATTCAGTACACGGTCGGATAATATTTCCGACAAATGTCTGTTGACCCGAAAAGTGTTGAAAAATAGAACTCATCGGGGGAAAAAGCAATTTGAATCAGTTTTGATTTGAACGTGATATTATTAAAACTACTTCCTTAGGGGTTAAGGTCTCGCAAGGACTCTACCTGCATCGTCGAATGTTTATTCATTCTGCGAAGTACTTCTGCTGCTCTGCATTAAGTTTTCGTGTCAAAACATATTCCGAGATTCCTCAATGACAAAGCCGCTACTGAATGATTTTTGAAGTAAAATCCAGACATACTTATTTCGTTTCGAAAGCAAGCAGATATTTCGGAGTCTCGCTCTAAATTCTTCATTAAGTTGTTAGAATTCAGTTTTATACTGTTGAACGTTAAATGTTTCAGATAAAGTATCTGGTGAAATACTAAGTGTTTTCAGAATACAAATAAAGTTATTTTGACTTTCAAAAATTGAGTGAAATTTTCACGTGACCATGAATTGCAACTTCAAAATATATCAGCTGTTATTTGTATGGCTAGTGTACTCTGCGATCATTGGCGGAAGTTGAAGTGAAAAAATCTTCGGGCATCTTGGCGAGTGTTCCGAAGCTAGTGTTCATTGCTATAACTACGGAGGAAAGTTATTGTAATTTCAGAGTTGAAAAAGGTGCTTTCTAGTATCCGATTCCCTGAGTAAAATGGTGGAACATTAGAGGCAGAGGTCTGTTCACTTATAGCAGTCTGTTACATTCAATATTGTGTTGATTGTATTAAAGAAAAATAAAAATCCTTCCTCTTCACGATTTTCACTTTATCTTCGTCGATGTACTGGATTAAACTCATTTGAAATTTGCGTTGACACCGAGGATATTTAAGTCTTAATTCCTGAAATTTGAGGCTAATGTTAAGACTCCGCATAAATAAGGAAAGACCCAAATTCTTGTGAAGGAGGTTATCAAAAGGATTACATACGTGTACGCTAGAGTTGTGAAAGTCTGTCAGAGCTGTGCCAGATCGGGACAAGAGGCATCTGCTTGTTCTTCAGCCCCGAGTCGGGATTGAGAACGGTCATGAGCGGTGCACACAAGAGCGCGAGGTGCCAACGTTTCACTAACTTTGAAGTGTGTGAACCCAGTTTGTTTCAGACCTTCATGGAGATGGTATGTATCTGAAACTGTACAGCAAGTTTTCCTATTAAAAAACACACTAAAGAACTATCAAGGCGTGGATAAAGTCAGTTTGAGAGACTGGATTCTCATATGAATACGCAGTGTAATTTATTGATTTGAAAACTGCTCTCCCGCCTCTCAAGAAATTGCTCAAAGGTCTATGCACGCTGAATTGAATTCTCTTCTGGAGATGAATGCAGAGAATTCTAAGTTAGATTTTACTGCTTTGTAGAAGTACTGGTATTTTAAAGAGGACACATGTTTTGCAAGAACTTGTGTGTCTGTCTTATTCGAAAAGTGCGAGGCAGAAAAGAGTCACCTCTGTGAAGAAAATTTCATCCATCGACTTTGCTGCAGTGAAAAACGCTGTACGTGTGAAACTTTAAAAAAGTGAAGTATAAGGCGGAACCGTAGTCGTGAATTCATTATCCCGGTTAAGAAAACAGTATGAGCCAAGACTTAACTTTTTGCTTATTGCGTTGCGACGCCTACTGGACTTCTACTGCTTTGCCCTAGATTTAAAACAAAGAAGCGTGAAGCATTGTGGGTTTCGTGAAATAGGCAGCGCGAGTTTTGGGGCTCCTTAAATGTTACTTGCATTGCAAATAGGTTCATCAAACTGGACCTAAAAATGTTTTTTAAATAGTGAACGAAATTTCGGAATACGCAAGATTACGAGTTATCTCGGGCTTCTATTAAAATAATCAGTGTGTGGTTGAAGAACCCTGTGGCTAGGTTGTTTTTTTGTATTTTCCTAGAGGTAATACAATGTAGCTAAGAAGCTTCTAGTTAAGAAGTGCTATAAACAGTGATTTTGTAAATATTTTGTAGCAACTTTGACAGTATTAATATAACTTGCTATTAGTAGTAACAAGTAATAGCGGGAACTCGTACTGTCTCGCACGTCATAACTTTTCATGTTATTGGGTCAACCCTTAACAGTAGTAGGACTAAAATTATGAACATTCATGATAAAAATTCTAATGAAATGGCAACTTAAACTTATAAACACAAATGAAGACTGAAATTTAAAACTTGCATTATATCAAGTGTAAGCTGCCGTGGAAGGTTCAGCTGGGCAAAAAACTTCAATTTGACTTGTTGATTCACAATCTGCTAAATATCTAGGCAAAATCTTCCATATCAAATATCTGCCACGTACATGCGCAGTTTCCGATTAACAAACCAGAGTGGAAGCTAATTAAGCCTTAAGGATAAAGTACAGTTGCATTAGAAAATCGAACCTTTGAAAATGACTGCAAAGGACAGTCTAAACCGGTCTGTGAAAGTATTGTAGTCAACCTGCTTCAACTTAAATATCTTTTAATTCTCGTTACCACTTTTAAAGTTTTGGTTATTGCCTTCTTTTGAGAATCATTTTCGTTTCTTTAGCGTTGAACATCACATGCAACTTTATTGTAGTGTTGGTTCATGAACACTGCAATAGCTATTGAGCTATTGACCAAGGTATCTGTTGTAAGTAAATATGGTCGTTTAGTCTACTATGGTATTCAGGTCTTTAACATTTTATAAATGCCATTCGTATTTCACATATGGATTGAAGTTATTGCATACCAGTTTCGCCCCCCTAGAGATTTTGCAGATTGTGAATCAACTTAGTCGTTTACTCCCAGCTGAAACTTCCGTGGCAGCCTACACTTGATATAGTGTAAGTTTTAAATTTGTCTTCACTTGTGTTTATAGGTTTAAGTTGCTATTTTATTAGATTTTTATCATGAATGTTGATAATTTAGGCCTACTACTATTAAGGGTTGACCCGATAAAATAAAAATTCTTAACGTGTGAAACAGTAAGAGCTCTTGCTTTACTTGTTACTAATAGCAAGTTATATTTAGGCCACGTATTATTAATGTTCATAGTCTTGAACAAATATCTTAATAACTTTGACAATATTGTAACCCCAGTGGGTCAGACGGTATTCAAATTGTCAAATCCTAATTAGGGTAATTTGTCAATATCTAGCGTTCTATATTGCCATATGCGATTTGCACAGTTAAAAAAACAAAACACAAACTACTAGTAAAGAAATGTACTTTGTTCAGATAATGCGCGTTCAGTTAGATCCACGTTTTTCCTAACCCTTTAGCCTGCTGGAACGAATAAACTCTTGGTTAGGAAAAGTTGGCTGAAATTAGCTCGCACGGATATATTCACTAAAAAGTGGACAGAGAGCGGTTGGAACGAGTCAACTTGAGCATGAGAACTTTGATTCCACCTTTAGCTATGCCATTTAGGGGGATGATTGACCTATCCTTTCTGACAGATTGCCCTTTAAAAGAGCTGTAACAATAGCGAAGAACCTAAGAGAAAACATGTTTGAACCATTTGTTACTACCCAGTGGCACGATGTCCCAATCATTTCTTGGGAATAAAGAACTTTAAATGCTTATCACCAAGCAAGGATTACTGGTATGCCAATCGCCAAGAGCTATTACCAAGTATTAGTGGGTTGCACATTACTATAGATTAGTGGGATGCCTATCAACAGTGACAAGTTCATGGTCAGCACTTATCACGTGAGAGGGGAAAATAAATTTTTGCGCGGCAGCTTTCGTAAAACCCGAACGCTATGTGAATATTTGTTTGGAAAACGCTGAGAGTTTTGGGCAACATTTACTTCAGATTCATCAGCCGCTTAAAGCAAATGATTTTTAACTTGCCCAGATTTTAATTACGAATACTGAGCCGATTTTCTAAAGAAACATTCTTTGCTTCAAAGTTTTGCCCTAACATGCAACAGCACTTAATATAACATCACGTACCAGAGCCGTAACTAGAGCGGGCCAGACGGGGCGGTAGCCCCGTGCGCAGCTCAAGAGAGGGCGCAGAAATCGCTGTTTGGAACGAGATTTTAATTGAACTGAAACTATTGCACAAATTTTTGGCATAATTAAAATTAGAAAATTAAAATGTTCAGGAGTTAGTTACTCGCATTCAGTAATGAAGGTTTTGTTTATAGTCCGTCCAACTGAAGAACAATGTCCCTTTTCTCAACAATGGGGCCCCAAGTGCTTCTTTACTTGGACGGACTATACGTGCATTGCAAGATAAGGATGTTCATATTTTTGAGGATTCTCTGGAGGCTATTCAGTCTTTATTGTGCCTGCATGCCACTGTCAGCTACATTCGGTCCGCTTGTTGCGGTGCCGAAGGTCCGAACTCCGAAGCAGTTGCGAAAAGTTGTAAAAACAGTCTCATTTTGATTGTGCCTTTTCTAAGCCTAGTTTCGTTAAAACTTAGAAATGCAGTTTTTCTCCTAGTTTCACTAAAGTCTTTGTACTATTAATTTTTTTAAAATTGTATCTGCTTTTTTGCTGTTATTAATTTAAAGCTATTTTTCTTAAATTCTTCTCTGTAGCTTGCTCTCGCTTAGATTTTCAATGCTGTTTTTCTTTCATTTCGTTTGTGTCTGAGAGAGAGAGAGGCAATATTTTGTAGTTTACCTCGGGCGCAGAAATGCGTAGTTATGCCCCTGCACGTACGTATCAGACGTAAACTTGCAGTTTGTGTTTTCTCTTAAAGTTTTCTAGTTAAGTTCCTTGTCTTTGAGTACATTGTTTTCATCAAAGTATAGTTTGAGAACTTGATTTTAATAAGTGTCAACAGAAATTCGTTTATTAACCGGTTCAGACCAATAAACTGCTAGAACATCACATAATTTTCGGGTGTGAAGCAGCATTTGTGTTGGTATAAAATACCTCCAGACTGACTATACAGATGTCACGTTACTCAAAGGTATAGTGCTAATTTCCGTAACTATTTTTATAGATTGATTCCAAAATTTAGATTTTAATGCCAAATTTACGTGTACCTATGTTACTATCGTGTGTTCAAATAAATACCTGTGTAAGTAGGCGTTTGGGATATGGCTAGTAACGTGCTTAGCAGAGATAAACCGTTCACAATTTGACTTTGCAGAAGGAGAATCTTAACTCGTATCTGGCTTCAACGTCGAATATACAGGGTGCTGATTCGCCTTAATCTCACTTTATGCGAGTATGCATTCAATCTGAAAATTTCATCCATACTATAGAGATTTTCTATGCTGTTAAGTCACTATTGCTGTTCTGTTTTTCAGTGCATGTAACAACTTTTAACTTAAACATTTCTTCCAGGTACCTGAATCTGATACCGGAAGTCCAAAAGAAAAGGATATTCCAATGCAAGTATTTGTTCGAGCTGGACAAGAACAGCCGCATTTAACTTCAGTTCTTGATGTAGCTTCGTCCGAAACTCAAGGAGTTCTTCCTCCTAATGTAACTGTCGAATACAACGCGTTGCCTGAGCATGTTCAAAAATTAAAACAAGAGTGCGAGAAAGCTTCAGGGAGTAAGGCAGAAACGTCAGATAAAAGTACCACTGGTGACACGGAAACTGCTTCTTGTTTCAGCTGTAACGTATTCGGTGTCTGCTTTGGGTCTTGTTGCCTAATATCTTCTGCACTCATAATGTCTGGAACTAACTTATACGCATCTTCCAATCTCGCTCCTCGCTGGTCGCTGATATTGTCAAGTGCAATATTCGGTGTGACCGGAGTAGGCATGTTAGTATCTACCTTCTGGAACAGAAGAAATAAACTGAAAGATTCCTCTGAAACATTAATACTTGAAGAGTAAGTACCAGTTAAGTGACAACGAGAGACATCGCATTAAAAAACGCGGAAAGCCAAAAGCCTTGATTCTTTTCTTTTTTTTTTTTTTTTCACTGTGTTAATACAAAACTATTTTAGTTTTGAAAATAATTTCTTTGTCAGCTCGTTAAATTGACTTAAGGATTTCTTTCTATCTCTGAAGTTTTTTTGTATAATACAGATGCGATAGTATGTCAGTAAACAAATTTAAACAATGTTTTGGATTTTATCTCAATCGTTGATTGATCATTCTTCGCATACTAGTCAGTTGCGCTCAGATGTCCCATTTGTGTTTGTCACAATGCAGTAAAATATTCGTGCTGTAAATCAAACTACATAAAAGAATTCTGCTTTAGATACACGATTAGAACTTGCAGGAGAAAATAAAGTGTTTATTAAAAGTTAAAAACACTATCTTTAGTGGCTGCTACATCTTCAGATGGAAAGAACCCAGTACTCGGAATCCGACAGTTAAGTACAGGAGCAAAAAACAGGTCGTTCCCACTAAATCCGAAGAAATACCCGATAACAGGAAAAGCAATCGTATTAAGGCTACATATATATGTAACTTAAAGTTCATGACTTCTATTGCTAAACAACCTCCACAGTTGGTGTAGGATGGCAGAAAGTTAATCATTACAACAAATATTCAAGTTTTGAAATATATACTTACTTTCAGTAAGTAATGAGGTTCTGGAGGGTGGAACCGCAAGGATGGTAATCTCGCTCCAAATGGGAGAGTGTTAGCCTTTATTGACCAAGCGAGAGAGGGCTGTAGATTGTGAACAGATTTTCACACTCAACTTATGTTCAAAGAGTCTAGTTTTTAATCTTCTTGAGGCCATACCAATATAAACAGTCGTTGTCATCGTTCTCTCTCGCTCTAAGGGGAAATGCAGTACACTCCGTGCTTATCAAACATATCAACACTATCTCTATCTTCTTTAACCATAGCTAGGATGTTCTGAGTTAGTGACAAACTACAAATTATAGCGGTGGCACACATTTTTCAGGATATCAGCACATTGTGGTATGTAATCCATGGCTCCAACGAATTTGGTGACTCGCGCTTGTTAGAGTTGTGAATGCCCATCTTTGAAACTTCCCCAAGATGCGATCAACACTAGTTTTAGCATAGCCAAGATCAAGATTATGAATCCGCTGCAACTCAGTCCTGCGTTGATGAAAAGAAGGGGAAATGGCTCTGCGGACAAGGAAGTTGATGGAAACTAATTTGTGGTTGATGGGATGAGCTGAAGAGTACGGAATCAAATTAGGGACAAAAGATGGTTTTCTGTAAACAGAATACTGTAAAGCGTTGGAGGAGGGGTCCCTCTCCAGAAGAAAATCTAAGGAAGGAAGAGGAAAAATTAACTAAAACTGATAATTGGATAGAAGGAAGACATAGTATCTTCAAAGTGATTAAGTTTCTCAATGAACCCTAGCCAAAAAATGAGGATATCGTCAACATACCTTAGGTACAGAAAGGGCCGCACAATGGTGTCAAAGAGGGCACGGGGTTCAATGTACTTGAAGAATTAACTCTGCTAATAGGAGTGAGTGGGGACCCCATTGGGGCACTTCCTAGTTGACTATACACTTGTCTATTAAACCAAAAGAAGGAACGATTGTTGGTTAAACGGAGGGCCTGCAGAATGGAATAAATTTTTTCGGGGATAGCTAATCCTGAAAGGGAAAGTTGTGATTCAATGAGGTTATGTACTGAAGGAAGAGGAATGTTTGGAAACAGAAAAATCACGTCAAGTGAAGCTAAAAAGAAAGGTTTATTGGAGGATTCAAAAGAACGGATTTTATCGATCGCTTGAACAGAATTAAGAACAGAAATCCTAGAAGACTGAGGCGAAAGAAACTGAGCTAAACATTTCTCCAATGGGAGAAGGGAGTTCGCGTACTAGGAAACTAAGGGGGCGAAGAGGGTATACCCTCTTTATGCAATTTTAATTTCCCAAAAAGTTCCGGTACGCGAGGCCGAGGGGTGGGTGCATGGATTTAGCAATAGGAGGAAGGTTTCTATGATTTTTAACTTGCTTAAAGCACTAATCGTCGCAGAGGGTGGGGTCTGAGGGAACGAGTGTATGAAGAATATCCTGTAAGGCGGTATTCATCTTAAGAATGTAATCGGAATTAAGGATTATCAACTGGGCAGAATTATCAGCAGAGATGATCGCAACATTATGGTTATCTCGTAAGTTCTTCAGTTGAAGTTGTTCGTCCTGGAAATCCGGAAGTTCAGTGGATGTGTTGCTCCTCAGTATGGCTTTTGACACCTTATACCGAGTTGGCGTTGGGGATGGAAGAGCCTGGATGATGTGTTTTGCTTGTGGAACAATTTTGAACTTAAGTTCTCTTATCCGGTGACCAAAATAAAGCCACGTTGTAAAGCCCTACTTTGGACAGAGTTCAAGAGATAATCACTTAAATTGAGATAGTTAACATTGGTAGCTTGTATTAGTGCTTGCCTTTGATGATATGCATTAGAATACTTTCTCTCTGTATCCAAAGCCACCAAATTAGTGCTTCGTTTGCGTAACCTGTATTTGCCCAACCTCCGTAGAACAATTTGCCAAAAATGTAAGTCTATCCAGGAGAACAGGATGTAGAAAATTGAATTACATGTTGGTAAGCAGTATTAAAGTTATTTAGGTAAAACTTCTAAACCCTGCAGTTGAGCAGGAACGCCAATTGTGTTTCCTGGATTAACAATTTCCTCCTGAAATATCGAAATATTTTAACTAAAAGTTCCGCACCACGAGTCCCGAAAATCATTATAAGAACTTTAAACCAGTTCACATACAAAAGTCGGTTTTGTATTATATCAACAGCGGAACGAAAGAGACTTCTATGTGAAATTCGGGTGAAGAGAGGAACGATAGATTATTTACAACGGAGGTCGTATACTGCTTACCAACATGTAATTCATTTTCTACATCCTGTTCTCCTAGATAGACTTATAATTACTTTTTTGTCAAGTTGTTCTACGGAGGTTATGCATATACAGGTTACGCGTATGAAGAAACTCTGTAATTTGGTGTATTTAGATACCGAGAGAAAGTATTCTAATGCATATCATCGAAGGCGAGCACTATCACTAGCTACAAATGTTAACTATCTCCATTTAAGTGATTATCCCTTGAACTGCCCAAAGTAGGGCTTTACAACGTGGCTTTAATTTTGGCCACCAGATAAGAGAACTCGACGTGTTCTGCTTGTGGAACAAGTTTGAACCTATCATCCAGGCTCTTCCATCCTCAGAGCGGGAGCCAACTCGGTATAAGTTGTCCAAAGCCATACTGAGGAGCAACAAATCGACTGAACTTCCGGATTTCCAGGACGAACAAATTCAACTGAAGAACTTAAGAGAACCCAAATGTTGCGATCATCTCTGCTGATAAGTCTGCCCAGTTGATAATCCTTAATAATTCTGATTACATTCTTAAGACTAATACCGCCTTACAAAGATATTCCTCACACACTCGTTCCCTCAGACCCCACCTCTGCGACGATTAGTGCTTTTTAAGAAAGTTAAAAAAAAAATCGTGGAAACCTTCCTTCTATTGCCAAATCTATGCACCCACCCTTCGGGCCTCGCGTACCGGAACTTTTTGGGAAATTAAAATTGCATAAAGAGGGTTTACCCTCTTCGCCCCTTTAGTTTCCTGGTACGCGAACTCCCTTCTCCCATTGGAGAAATGTTAAGCTCAGTTTCTTTCCCCTTGTCTTCCCCGTCTAGGCTTTGTGCTTAATTCTGTTCAAGCTATCTATAAAATCCGTTCTTTTGAAGCCTGCAATAAACCTTTCTTTTTAGTTTCACTTGACGTGATTTCTCTGTTTCCAAACATTCCTCTTCCTTCAGTACATAACCTCGTTGAATCATGACTTTCAGTTTTAGGGTTAGCTACCCCCGAAGAAATTGATTCCATTCTGCAGGCCCTCAGTTTGATCGACAATCGTTCCTTCTTTTAAGTTCAATAGACAAGTGTATATCGTCAACTAGAAGGCGCCCCAGTTGGGTCCCCACTCACCCCTATTAGCTGAGTTAATCCTTCAGCACATTAAATCCCGTGCCCTCTTTGACCCCATTGTGCGGCCCCTTCTGTGTACCTCGGGTATGTTGATGTCCTCATTTTTTGGCTAGGGTCCATTGAGGAACTTAATCACTTTGCAGATACTATGTCTTCCTTCTATCCAATTCTCAATTGAAGTTAATTTTTCTTAGTTTCTTAGATTTTCTTCTGGAGAGGGACCTCTCCTCCAACACTTTACAGTATTCTGATTACAGAAAACCATTTTTTGTCCCTAATTTGATTTCGTACTCTTCAGCTCATCCCATCAACTAAAATTTAGTTTCCATCAACTTCCTTGTCGGTCGAGCCATTTCCTATTCTTTTCATCAACGCAGGACTGAGTTGCAGAGGATTTATAATCTTGCACTTGGCTATGCTAAAGCGCATGTTGATCGCATCTTGGGGAAGGTTCAAAGAAGATGAGCATTCACAGCTCTAACAAGGGCGAGTATCCCCATGAAATTCGTTGGAGCCATGGATTACATACCACAATGTGCTGATATCCTGAAAAATGTGCCACCGCTATAATTTGTCGTTTGGCACTCTAACTCAGAACATCCTTGCTAGGGTTAAAAAAGATCGAGGTAGTGTTTGTTTGATAAGTACGGAGTGTACTGCATTTCCCCTTAGAGCGAGAAAGAACGATGACAACGACTGTATTTATATTGGTATGACCTCAAGAAGATTAAAAACTAGACTCTCTGAACATAAGTTCAGTGTGAAAATCTGTTCACAATCTACAGCCCTCTCTCGCTTGGTCAATAAAGGCTAACACTCTCCCACTTAGAGCGAGATTATCATTCTTGCGGTTCCACCCTCCAGAACCTCATTACTACTTACTGGGAAAGTATTTATATATTTCAAAACTTTAATATTTGTTGTAAGATGACAGAAAGTTAATCATTACATCAACCGTGGAGATTATTGTTTAGCAATAGAATTCATTAACTTTAAGTTATGTATATATATGTAGCCTTAATACGATTGTTGTTCCTGTTATTTAGTGTTTCTTCGGATTTGGTGGCAACGACCTGTTTTTTGCTACTGTCCGAACACTGGGGCTTTCCATCTGAAGATGTAGCAGCCACAAAAGATCGTGTTTTTAACTTTTAATAAACACTGCATTTTCTCCTGCAAGTTCTAATCGTGCATCTAAGGCAGAATTCTTGTACTTCGTTCGTCTTTATCATTCCTTTTTTAATTTAACGAGAGGGTTTTAATGTGAACAGGAAGGTCAAGATTCGCTTAGTAAAGTTTAACTTGTAATCATCCATTGTTTCAACACTCGCAATGTAATGTACGTAACACAGGAAACGAGAACTTTGCTTTATAATTTCGTTGACAAACTATTTTCACGGGTGATGTTAGAGCTGATTTTGATTCTAAGAATTTTAAATACTTCTGCTTTCTGATATGTCAAGAAGTTAGCAAGAATGTTTATGGAGTGTAAATCCTTATATTCTGTTTTCGATCTAAAGTCTAACTAATGTTTTGTCAGCTTTCGGGACCAAAAGTTTCAGCTGATTTGTTTAAAGGGTTTGCAAGCTTAGTTGCACCTGTTTTAGTTTTAAACATCTCTCTCGATTAGTCTGAGAAATTGTTGCGCAGAAGGAATCTTATTCCATTAGTTTCTCATGATGCCAATAGTGTTCTGAAGGCTGTTAAATTTAAGGATATTAGTGATTGCCACAAATCATTCACTGTATGCTGGTATCAGTAAAGTTAGCTGAAGTAAATTTAGCCGGATTGTGGTAGGCGTTCCTCCTGAAATGTGCAAAATTTAAGACTAGAGTTCAAAACGTTATTTTGTGAATTTGGGTTGTGGTACAACCTGAGTTAAGTCACTACCTACTCATTCACATTTTGGTATCTGCATCGCCTTCCAGATTGTGCGCGTGAAAAGTCAAAACAATTACGTGCTTTTTAGCTGACAAAGCCAAAGGGCTACGGGAAATAATAAACTTCAGTTTTAATCGCATACGTTCAAAGTGCGTCATTGTTTCAACATATTTAACTCAGTTTATTTAGCGGTTAACATCTATGAAAATGCAAGTGCAAAGATTAGGCTGTTTGAAAATACAACACACATAAAAATTGGAAAGGGAGTGAGACAAGGTGACACCATATCTCCGAAGCTCTTTAATGCCACATTGGAGGGTGTTTTTCAGTCGCTGAGCTGGGAAAACAAGGGGATAAAGATTAATGGAGATTATCTAACCCACCTTCGTTTTGCTGATGACGTAGTCATTTTTGCAACTAGCCCATCAGAGCTGCAGAGTATGATCCAGGAACTTGCTGACAAGAGTAAAGAAGTGGGATTAAAAATGAACTTTCAGAAGACAAAAGTGATGTTCAATGCTTTTACAAGAAATGAAGATTTATCGATTGATGGAGAAAAGCTGGAGATAACAGACACGTACGTTTATCTTGGACAGCAGATATCAAGTGAGGGTCACATTGATGAAGAAATTAATCGGCGTACAAAACTTGCCTGGAGAGCTTTTGGAAGAAACAGCATAATTTTCAAGAGCAATATGCCATTATGTCTTAAAAGAAAAGTGTTTGATCAATGCATCCTTCCAGTGCTTACGTATGGTGCAGAGACGTGGACCTTAACTAAAAGAGACATACAAAGGCTGCAGACAACTCAAAGCCGCATGGAGAGGTGCATGCTTGGTGTAACCAGGAGAGATAAGAAGAGGAACTCGTGGATCCGAAAAATGACAAGAGTGGAAGACATCATGATCAGAGTTAAATCCCTGAAATGGCAATGGGCTGGACATACTGCCAGAAGGACAGATCATCGATGGACAGCCGAAATTTTAGATTGGATTCCAAGGGACAGGAAAAGACCCAGAAGAAGACCACATGGGAGATGGGTGGATGAAATTCGAAAGTATGCAGGGGTGACATGGAGGAGACTGGCACAAGACAGACCGTTGTGGAGGAAACTTGGGGAGACCTTCGTCCAGCAGTGGATTGATAATGGTTGACAATGATGATGATGATGATTTAGCGGTTAAAATAAAAAACAAAATGGTAAAGTAATTTAACAATGTAGGTAATGGTAGCGGCAAAGTTCTGGGAAAAGGCCCCAAGTCCTGACAAAAATTCTTGATCAAGTATAGGTAAGTTAGTTATACCTGAAAGCATGTCGCAGAAAATCAGATCATATTTAGAGGATTTTAGGAAGTGAGTTGTCTTACCCCAGGTCTTAAACAACCCTTAGAAATAGGAAGCTAGGAGATTTGGGCTAGAGTGCCCGATAGGAAAGTGACAGGGAAGCGAGGTAGAATGGTGGAGGAAGACTCCCTTATTTATTACCGGGGGGCAGTACCTGGTGTCCGACGGCTTAGCGTGCCCATACAACGCACGGCGGGTATTTAGTGGTTCGAACGCTTGTACCTGCCCAGGATTGAACCTGAGGTTATCTCCATGGCAGTCACGAACGCTGACAACTAAGCCACCCGTGGCCCCTGGCGCAGAACATTCAAAGATTTTAAATTAGTGTAAGTAAGTTGTTCCCACTTTTTTATCCATCCTCCCAACCTTTCCCACTTTCTCATTTTGTCAGTTATTTTCCCCACACTTTTCCTCATTCCCTGTTTATATTCTTGGTCACATAATGCAAAGTTTTAATTTTTTTAATAGGTTGAAATAATTTATTACTGTAAGATCTTGAGGTTGAAAAGATTTCAAAAATTGAAGCCCAGTATAATTTATAGATTTTTTTGATTGGAGGTTTGCCGACCACCGTGAGCAACTCAATGGGCTATAAGCAGTCGCCCGTCCCTAATTTTGGGTCACTGGTTCCAGGGAAGGGAGAGAGCCAGTGCCGTAATACAAACACAACATCCATGCCTCTCGGGATTCGAACCCGGACCCTGTCCGGACGAATGATCAGAGGCCATCGCTTAGACCACTGCGCCACCGGGGCAGCATAGATTGTTTTAATACAGAGTCCTGGGGGAAAAACGGATTTCGGTTGAGATCCACCTCTAGTATCATAGACATGGGTAGGAAATGAGATTTTAATTAATGACCTACATAATTTTGTTTTCTCCTGTACATGACTTTTCCCAAATTATTGTTTCAACGTAAATGTTATTTGGTTCAACGCGTATATATAGATGTGAGTTCATTAGTGAAAAGTGATTCACATCAGTTATGTTTTAATTCCAAGAATCTAATATATTTATGTTGTAAAGTCTGAAGTTTTCTTAAAGTTAGAACGTAGAAAAAAAATTGTTGCAGCTCTTAATTTGTTTTCGGCCACAAGACTAAATTGAACCTTTTGGAAATAAATTGATAAATAAGCGATATACTTCTCATTTCTTGTGTAGATTTGTTTGCGGGTAGTGGAGATAATTACTTTAAATCCTTGTTTTAGTAGTGAAACTGAAATTTCCTCTGGAACTGTGTTTTTAAACATGTGAAATGAGCAAAGCCAATAGCTTCCTCAATTTGTGAATTGTCCTCCATTTTCTTGTAAACACAGTTGAACAAGCCGCACCATATTCAGTGATGTCTCATGTAGAATACGAGCAGTAACATTGCCAATTTCAGTCGTGATTATTTCACGCAATGCATCCAATGGTTTTTAGATGGGTTTTGTAAAACTCTATCCTTTAAGTAGCCCCATTTAAAAAAAAAGTCGGGGGAATATATTAATTATCCGGAGATCGGGGAGGCCATATGTTTTTTGAAATTAATCTGTCATCAAAGAAGCTGGTTATGAGTTCCATTGAGACTTTCGATGTGTGACACGTAGCGCCATCCTGCTGAAAGTAGCCCTCTGTCAATTCACTGTCATAAAGTTGTTCCACAAATTCATTGAATATGCGGCAATAAACGTTAGTGTTGAGTTTCAGAGAAAAACATGGGGCCAATAATTTTCGTAGACGAAACCGCACACCATACACCAACATTTTGTGAATATATCTGCGGTGTTTCACACAAAGTGGGGGTTGCGGCAGCCCAGTATCTGCTGTTTTGCTAAATTGACTTAGCCTGACAGATAAAACCAGGCTTCATCCGTAAACCATGTGATGGAGAGAATATCAGATCGCAAATTAAGAAAATTTTGAAACCATTTGCAGTAACTTACTCTTTTCCTTGTCCGGTTCCTGCAGCTGATGGATTATGTGCACTTTAAATGGTCGAATATTTGCTTTTTCCTTTTTTTTTTTTTGCTGCCCTTTGACGAGTTCCGTATGAATATCCTGTCTGTTGGCTTAATCTGCGCAACGACTTCGTCGGAGATTGAAGTAAGCGTTGCCGAACATCGTCCACACGCGTTTGGGGCATTGGAGGGTGATGGCTACCGCTGAGAAAAGAACCGGTTTGCTCCAGTTTTTTTTTGCCATCGACAGAATTGTTTACTTGCTTGGCACTTTTCGAACTCCAAACTATGTTCGAAATGCTCGTTGCGTTTTGATGACTGAATTGGTTACCCAATACGATTGCACTAAAAAACACGCTCTGGAAGAGAGTACTGCATGTTTCCGAATGCACGCAAGTGAATTACTACGCGGTGCCGCCCCGGTGGCGCAGTGGTCTAAGCGATGGCCTCTGATCATTCGTCCGAAAGGGGTCCGGGTTCGAATCCCGGTGAGGCATGGATGTTGTGTTTGTCTTACGGCACTGGCTCTCTCCCTTCCCTGGAACCAGTGACCCTAAATTAGGGACGGGCGACTGCTTATAGCCCATTGAGTTGCTCACGGTGTTCGTTAAACCTCCAATAATAAAAAAAAAAAATTACTACGCAACAAACAAATAACTAGCTGAGTTACGGTTAACAATCTTCACGGTGGCGGTTTTCATTCTCCAGAAGTTGCTGCTTCTATTGGAAAAAGAAGTTCCTTGCGCTATCCCTTGCAAAAATGTAAGGTTTTTTCAGGGTACTGGTTTAAATGGATCACCCTGTGTGTGTGTAATTTTTTTATTACTGCTTGTTTGTAAAGAACCGCTTGGGACACAAGCAGTCATGAACATTTTGCAGTAGTCTCTCTCATTCACTTTTTAAGACAGGTTGGATTCTTAAAAGCATAAGGATTTTATGCCGTAATGCGCGAAATCACTTCTTAATTACCATATTTGTGTATTCAAAATGCTCTAAACAGAAGAATCGGCTCCCAGTAAAAGAGCCAGCAAGAAATGGCTCCGCGTAAAACTTAGCATACCAAATTGAGTTGTATTTCTTTGGTTTCACCTGTTTAATAGAAGTACAGTAAGATCGTTCAGCATAGGAAATATATTTAAGAGGGATCATGGGATATCTTCTGATTAGAAAACTATATTATACTGAAAGTAAACAGCGGGCGGAGAGAAATTCGCGGAGAATTCCTGGAGACAATTAAGCTTTCAGAGCGGGTACTGAATTTTCGATAGCGGAGGTAAATGTAAGAGACTTCTATTAGACCTTAGCTTTTGGAGGAAGAAATAGAGCTTAGATTTTCTGGAAAGAACTTAGGGAGTGGGGAATGTTCCCCAAGAGATTCTCCTACTTTTAATTTAAATAAATTTTGTTTGAAAGTTAATATGAAATTTCGTACAAGCTGAGGTTAAAGTAAAGTGTTCCTATAATGTAGTGCAGGTCAGAAGTGAAAATAATTGACACAATTTTGTGCATGTGAAATTCATTGACAAATTTCGTTTTAAGGCTTATGAGACTCCACGTTGGGATGGTTCTTTTCAGGACAGCTTCGCGACCAGACCATCCAAACCTTCTCTCATCAGCTTCCCGTTGGATGGTTCACTGTCCATGGAAAAACAGTGCGAATCAGATTTTTCTGGTCTCAGGTTTAACCAGTATTTCTTTTCAGGATGGAAATCTTGCAAAGAAATATGTGGAGCTGATTTTAGAGTATGACATCTGAGTGTGCGTGACATCCTAGAGAAAGATTCCCTGTCAACTGCAAAAACAAACTGCGACTTAAGACTTCTAAATACCTGAAAAACCAGGTCGTTAGAAGTTCCGTGGATATTCGTATGGATATGTTGCATGGTATTGTACACTCTGAAGTGAGTTTCTTCTGTGGAAACTGGAGATTTAGCTGTTGGGAGGATTAATCAAAATTTCGAGTCTCGGGATTTCATTCACTTTGTCCGGAGGAAACGTCGACAGCTTGTGACCATTGTGTTACGTTCCGTCGCAATGAATTACTAGACACGTCAAGCTTTTAGCCGCGTTTAGTTTTGGTTCTGCTTGCAATACTAAGCTAAAATTCAGCTTTTCCTAAAAACATCTCTAGTACCAGAAATTTCAATAAACGCATACAGCATATTAAATGTTTTATTTTTGTGGTGTAGTCAGCACAAAGATTCACCAAGATTTCGCACTCTACTGGGAGGCTTTTTCAGGTCAATGGTAGACATTAACTTTTGTAGACATACATTGGCATTTGTATGTCTACCCTTGCCTTGAAAAAGCCTCCCAGTGGAGTGCGAAAGCTTGGCGAATCTTTGTGATGACTACCCTATAAAAATAAACCGATATAATACGCTATGTGTTTCATAATTATTCATGTCTGGTGTACTTAAAGTTACGAAATTTTTTCTTTGTAATTTCGCACAATCGCGTTCTAGAACGCTGAAAATTCTAATTTAATCATATCAATTTTCAGTAGCATTAGATAACTTCTGGGGGTTAATTTAATTTTAAATTACATTCCATAGTATCGGATACTGTGTTAGTCTTTTTTCGGGCTGAAATTAAATGTTCTGTTAACTGGTATACATTCAGATTTCGTGGATTATTTCTGGATCTTCGGAAATATACCTGACCTTGTATTCATGATAACATAGTCTGATTTGCATCATTCAATCCATTTTTATTCCAAGGATATTAGCCTCAAAGAAGTCTCACGCTCAAATTCTTTATATACATCAGTAACGGAAATATCTCCTAAAAGAATAAAATAACTTATATGCGCCGATATCTTTTTGGCGGGGGGGGCTAAACTAAGACTGAGCAACTCAGTAGGCTATAAACAGTATCCCGTCCCTAATTTAGGGTCACTGGTTCAGGGAATGGACATAGCAAGTTCCATAAGACAAACGTCCATGCCTAAGCGGGATTCAAACCCTGACTCATGGGGGAGGGGGGACGAGTGGTCAAAAGCTAGCGCCTTGACAACTGCGCCATCCATTCACCGATGAATAGATACAGGGGAGGGGGAAATTTTAGTGAAATTCGAAACAATAGAAATCACCTTTTCCCTAGTACAAGTTATTCACGAAGCAATAATTAAGTTCAATAAACTTTTAATATCTGTCATTCAAACAAAACTCCTCAAACAATTGTTATTGCCTTCTTACAAAATTAAATCCCGATACAACGCGTTTTTTCCGTACCCAGGGCAGCACATTTTTAAGCAACTAAAATGTTTAAAAAGATAGTAGTTTAGTAGCATTACTGCGCTACTGACTGAACTCGCCGCTCCTTAGAGGTATTCTTAGGTACCGGAAAATGTTGCGAAAGTAGATGGGTGTTTTTCTGTAGTCTAATTTTTCGCAGATAAATTTTGCTTACGCTTAGTGAGTTGTTTTTATAGCGGTGATAGCAGCAAAATTCAAATATTACTCACTCTTGTTCCGATAGGTCGTTTTGTTTCTCCTCCTGCTGCTGACTTCAGTAAACGGACAGAGCAGGCATTAATCTTAAAGCCAGTAAATATTTTGTATGAGTTTAATACAAAACAGACTGCATACCTCTAAGACAGCGAAATTCTCTGAAAGTTTGCCCATTTCCAATTATTTATAAAAATCACTATAAAATGTACATGCAACTTTAAAAGAGTATTTCGAATTACTGAAATTTCAGTACATCGGCAAATTCTAAATTGTGCTTTTCCACCTCAAATTCATTTTAAAATGAAGCAGGATACATATATTTTAGCATGTCAATTTAAATATATGATACACATTTCAGATGTCAATGTGTAAATCGGGCAGACCAGCTCGCTGAGCATCAGTTTTCGACTGAAGATCGAAATGGATAAAAAGGGTGATCTGAGCGACTACGAAAAGGACAAGATAATTCCAGGCGTGCCGGTTTGATCTACTCCCAAACAGCCGTACCTCCAAACTCTTTAAACGTACAAGGGTTTACCATGAATTGTGCAACACACAAAGAAATCTCAGCAGCCTACGATCCTTGTTGCGAGTGGATTAAAGTGGTGAAAGGAGAATGGCAAGACTCGTGCAAGCAAACTGTCACAAACTAGCGAATCACCGCCTTACTGGCGTTATCGTCTAAGCGTTTGTTTCTGACTATTCGTCCACGATGTATCTGGGTTAGAGTCCCGTGAGGCACGGGTTTTGTGCTCTCTCCTTTCCCTGAAACAAGTGGCCTTTAATTACAACGGGAGACTGTTTATGTCCTATAGAGTTTCTCGCGGTGGTCGTTAAATTTCCAATTTAAAAAAACAAAACAAAAAAACCCTTAGCTGATCACTACAGATTTCAACATTGGTGTATCGAGGATCATTTCCAAATGATTATATCTTATCGAATTCCATTGAGTAAGAGCTATGGTCGCCGGCCGCCTTTGATACATGTGATTGACAGTCTGCTTTTCCACACAGGACTACCGATTGCTGGAAGTTTAATATTTTGTAAAGGCGCTTGGTAATTATAAACGTTTTTTTTTTGTATTTGTTTTTATTGGGGTTTCAACTGCCACCGTGAGCAACTCTATGGTCTATACGCAGTCGCCTGTCCCTAATTTAGGGTCACTGGTTCCAGAAAAGGGAGATGGAGAGAGTGCCGTAAGACAAACATCCATGCCTCAAATGAATTCGAAACCGGACACATATCGAACGAATGATCAATACTCGCTTAGAAAACTGCGCCACTGAGGTGGCTAGGAACGTCTTAAATAAAGAACTTTAACTGTTCAACTGTCTCAAGATAACTAATTACGTAGAGTTCAGTTCTATACCTCTTTTGTTTTCTGAATGCATAGCGTTATGGCTTAAAAAAATTCCTCATGAGTGGCACAGTACTTCAGTGATCTGGTACGTCAATGACTGGTCTTCTAAGATCTCAGAGCTACAGACTTATTAGTCTCTTTTCAGCTGTTTGTAAAATCTTCACTGAGGTACATTCATATCGCTCAACAGAGATGACTAGATAGGTTTGAGAATGGCTATAGCACCATTGATCATATCCATATGCTGAGATAACTAATTGAAAGAACGGGGGAATAGCCACCCCTGTGGTGCAGCGGTCTAAGCGATGGCTTCTGATTATTCGTCCGAGATGGGTCAGGGTTGGAATCCTGGTGCGGTATGAATGTTTGTCTTAAAACACTGGTTCTCTCCCTTTCTTGGAACCAGTGGTCCCAAAATTGGGGACGGGCGACTTCTTATAGCCCACTCAGTTACTCACGTTGATCGTAAAACCCTTAACCTAAGAGAAAAAGGAAATATGAACTCCCACTATTTATAGCTTTGATTATTGAAAGGCTTTTGATTCCGCGCAACTGTCAACTGCTATGTAGTTGAAATTTTGTAGTACTGAAGATACATGCATTAATATTTTTGATGTTTCAAAATGCAGTTGCAAAAATTTAATTTTTCGAGGATAAATGTTCAAAAACTAGAAAAGCAGAGAAACAAGGGTGACACCAAATCTTCCAAGCTGTTAAATACCACATTGCGCAATGTTTTTCAACCATTCAACTGAGAAGAAGAGATAAAGTACAGAGTAATTCAAAATGATTGCTCCGATTACAAATGACAACGTACTTATGTAGGGATATCAGCTGTCTATATTAATAAGTTTAGAATTTTATTGAAACCTACCGCTGTGTTGCTATGGTGACGTACTGCTGTGTTGCTTGGATTGGTTGTGGTGGACAGGACGACAGTGTTTTCTGCAAATGGTCTTCTAAGTCATCTGACCTTACTACTTGGGACTTCTTTTCCAAGGGGTATGACAAAGATCATGTGTATGTGCCAACTTTGCCGAGAATACTGCAAGAACTAAAGATGCGCATTCATCTTGCACTGGCATCGGTGACTACGGACATTCTTCATAATGTATGGCGTGAAATAGATTACTGTTTAGATGCTGTCCGCGTGACCCAGGGGAGTTACATACAACATTTGTAAGGTATGGAAACACAACTCTAAACTTCATTCTTTATTGGGCAACAGTGTGATCTCTATGTTCATAAACCAGGTATCGTCGTTTGTAGTCAGGACAATCATTTTGAATTACCTTGTACATTGAAGAGCAATTGAATTAGAGACAGCTGCCGTTATGCAAATGTGGCCCTGTGGGCGGCACTGTAACCGAAAATGGAAACGACATGACTTATTCAGCGACCTGACAATATAAGGAGTGATGCGACGGGAATCTGTAACAGTCGGACGCAGTATGGGTAAGACTAAGAATCTAAGCGAATTTGATCGTGGGAAAATTGTCGGTGCCCGACGAATGGGTCCCTCAATCTCTGAAGTCGTGCAGGCACTGGAATTTACACGAGCCCCTGTGTCACGGGTGCACCGTGAGTACATCCCTGTAAGGGCCAACTGCCGTGGACAACAGCGTGTGGATGAGCGGCGTCATCGTCGGCTAGCTGGCATTGTAACAGCAGATGGACAGGCCACAGCGCAAGAAATCACCCGGCAATTTAACGCTGGTGCACAAAAACGTGTAAGCAGCCACACCATCTAGAACCATCTCCTCGCTATGAGGTACAGAAGCCATCGTCCCACTAGGGTACCGCTGCTGACCGCACATCACAGGGTGCAAAGATTAGCATGGGCGCGGGAACATCGCCACTGGACACTAGACGTGTGGAAAACTGTTGCCTGTACTGATGAGTCGAGATTCACGTTGGTACATGCGGATGGCAGTATAAGAGTACGGCGCAAACCACATGAAGCGATGGATCATTCTTGCCAGCAGGGTACTCTTCAAGCTGGTGGGGGTAGCATTCTCGTAGACTAAAATGGGACCCCTGGTACGTGTGGCATCGTCCCTCACAGGTCAACGTTACCAGGATATCCTGGATGACAATTTGCTCCCGTTCGTGAGTCTTCAACATCCCACTGGGATCTCTTCCTGCAACAAGACAATGCATTGTGCCATCGCTCCCGAATTGTATCCGAACGGTTGGATGAACACTCCACCGACGTGACCTCACTTCCTTGTCCAGCTAGGTCACCTGACCTTAATCCCATCGAGCACATCTGGTAACAATCGAGATGTTCGAGGCTCTGACCCCCCCCTTCCCCTTTCATCAAATATAAGTTAACTGTGGGAGCAGGGGTCGTGGATCCGTATGGCTTCCCAATGCTCCCGGTGTCATCTGGACAAAAGGTGGTCTAAGACGTTGGCCTCTGATCATTTGTCCGAAGGGGGTCCGGGTTCGAATCCCGCTGTGGCATGGATGTTGTGTTTGCCTTACGGCACTGGCGCTCTCCCTTCTCTGAAACCAGTGACCCTAAATTAGGGACGGGCGACTGCTTATAGCCCATTGAGTTGCTCACGGTGGTCGTTAAACCTCATATCAAAAAGAAAACAAAGTGGTGCTACAAGTTACTAGACAGGTATCTTTAATTCAATTGTCCTTCAGTGTATATGACATAACACAGCTCCGTTCTTCTGGCGATATGGTCATCTTTACAAGTACGTCCTCAAAGATGCTGGGTATGAACTTACAACAGCAATAAAGTGTTATAGTATTAAAGATGAACACATATTACAGTAAACAAATTGGTTTATATACAGTGCTTTAACAGTAACTGAAGAATCAAAGGTTGAAAGATGAAAATTAGCAGTTACTGATGCCTACATTTATTACCCTGAAGAGCAATATTGAGCGAGAGCGATATCGAAGAAGAAATTAGTAGACATATGAAACTTTGCTTGAGTGAATTTGGAAGAAACTACAATTTTCAAGAGTAATTTACTGTTATGTCTCCGAAAAGAAGTGTTGAATCAATGCATATTTCCAATTCTTATGAAAGAAGGATGTGCACCTCAACATAAAGATATACAGAGGCTGCCGGTAACTGAGATAAACATTGAAGATGAGAGCTTGATGTAACCAAGGAAGATAGGAAAAGGACCATATAGATCGGTAAAAGGACATGAGTGAATGACATTATCGAAGTAAAAAAAACCCTCAAGTGGTAATCGAATGGACATAACCTTAAAAGAATTTCCCACACCGTAGGACAAGTGAAACACTAGATTGGGCACAAAGGACAACGTTTTCTGAATAATATCATTTGGTATAGATGGGACTACAGACCCATTAGATGAAATTCGAAAACTTGCAGAAATGACATTGAAAGAATAGCTGATGACATAATTTACACAGCAATCGGACATCGCCGAATTTGACTAATTACTGTTCACACGTGAATTAAATCACATCAGAAAACTTGAAAAGTTTGCCGCCGTAGAGCGGGAATCGAACACGCACCTCCCGATTTACGTTCGAGCGCGCTATCCGTTGCACCGCCCACGACGGCGAATTCACAAGTTTGTGTGTTAAGAGCATCTGAATTATTCTCCGACAGCGTTCAGAGTCATGCAGATTCTGCTGCCATCTAGCCTTGTTAAGAAAATCTCCAGTTGTTTAGGTATTCAGAGTTGAAGACAGTGGGAGAGACTTTGGGATGCCTTTCTCCAGCAGTAAACCATGTTGAGAAATGATGATGATATACAGTATACACTTACTACTGTTTTGAAACTTGCAACAACATGGTCTGCTGGTACTAACTTGAAACCTGCAAGATATGTACAACAGGTTGTGACATGAAAATGACTAAAATGTCAGTGAAAATTCGCATGCGGCCTTGGAGCAGCACTCTTTGAACTGTCCGGTCTTAGGTACAAAAACCTGGCTCAAACAAGATGTTGTAATCAGTGAAGAAACGACGTTGAGTTGAAAAGGTGTTTCTTGTGTCTCGTTGTGCTCCGTCACCGAAAAAGATCGCATTATGAACATCTGACGGACTTTTAGGATGACAAACTGGATTTTCCTATCGCGAAATTTCCACTGGTACTGGGCCAAACGCCAGTACAACTATGCGAATGTGGCGTCAGTGGACAGATGGGACTGGGAAGCACAAAATCTAGGAAATGGACCTCAAAATCTCACGACAGCACGGGATGACATACGCGTCTACCGCATGGCAGTGACCGACCGCACAGGAACATCCACGGTGTTAGCGCAGCAGGGAGCACCGTTCCAGGCCAGGATTTTACTTCCAACACTGTTCGACATCGTATGCTTAACAGAGAACTAGTCGATAGCAGTCCATTGTAGCGCATTTCTTCGACCCTCAACCGAAGACCTCATGCTGCAATGGGGGTCTTGTACACAGATATTGACTCGCTGATTGGGAAAAAGTGGTGTTTTCTGAAGAGTCACGTTTCAATTTGATGCATCACAATGGTCGCATATGTGTTCCAGGCTTTGGGGAACGGCACCTTGCAGCATGTATTTTGAAGAGTCTTACTGGGCAAACGTCAATCGTCATGGTTTGAGGCGTCATTGGGTTCAATTTGCGATTTCGCCTGATACGAATTGAGGGAACCCTGAATAGCCAGCGATACCTCAGATGTTTTAGAGGCAGGGTGATACTTTTCCTTCAGAGATGTTTTGGCGCTATATACCAGCAGAACAATGCTAGACCATATGTAGCCTGAAATGCACAAGACTTCTTCCATGCGCACCAGACACTGCTTCTTCCCCTGGTCTACACGTTCGCGGGATATGACCCCGATGGGACATGTCTGGGACATTGTATCTAAGCGACTGACTCCTCAAACGCCCCCGCTAGTCACCACAAATGAACTCTGGTCTGGCATGCAAGCAGCCTAGTAGGCGATATAAAAAATATTTTCCATTCAATGGCCCTCCGTGTAGAGGCTTTGAAGCTAAAAAAATATTGTGTAGCTCTACAAATGTAATCGGTTATCTCCTGTAACATGAGGAATCTGTGATATAAATTCCATTTGAATTGCGCGATCCTTTCTTGGTGTTGCAATTTTCACAAACTGCAGTTTAGATGCAAATCGCATCGTAATTTCTACCTAGCAATTTAGTTAAGTTAAGAAATGTCTTTCTCTAGCGTACATCAAACAAAAGTCTTCGCTCTTTCCATGTTTATAAGTGAGTCATGAAAAATTCTCATTGGCTGCCACCGCAAATCGAGCCCAGGTCTTCCAGTTACGCGCCGGATATGCCTCCACTAAACCACAGCGGCCTCTAATTCCTCCAGACTAGCACACGCTAACTGCCAAGCCAATTTGGCAGGTAGCTTCTTTGAGCCCCGCACAATGTTGGGGATTCACCAAAGATGGTGAGCAGCAAATAGAAGAAATAATAATTAGAAGGCGAATGAATAATCAATAGACATTTGACGTGAACCATGAACATAAAACAAAGGTTTTCGCTCTTTCCACGTTTACAAATGAGTCATGAAGAAATTCTCATTGGCCGCCACCGGGAATCGAACCCAGGTCATCTAATGGTTTCTTCAGTTGCTGCTTACCATCTATTTAGTGTGTACACTGCTGGACAATTGCTAAGGACGGATCATAAACGGCTATATAGCGCATAAACAAGTAAATGTGGTTGGATGCCAAGTGAAATAAAATAATGTCAGAATGCCAGGACATTACAAGAAAGACAATTTATTGTGCTCTGAAATCCAGAAGGCTTTGGAACGTGTTCAAGGGACAAACAGGCCATTTTGTGCAGAATACGTAAACGTGAAAAAAATGCAATTATCGTCCGCAGGTGCTCCGGCGTAAGATGTAAATACGGGATATGGCCACCATGGAGGGCGATGCAAGATTCCACACGTCGTGTCATGCTTTGCACAACATTATCAAGCAGCTGTAGGGGTAATTTATCCCATTCCTCTGTCAGTGCACGGATGAGGGTGTCCTTGTTTATTGGAGGGCATTGGCGACCAGCAAGACTCCTCCCCAAAGCATCCCACACATTTTCAATGGGATTCGGATCTGGAGAACGTGCTGGCCATATGAGGCGTTGAATATCCTCGCTCTCAAGACACTCCTGGACAGCGACTGTTTGATGACATGTTGCGTTGTCGTCCATGAAAATGAATCTATCACCGACAGCACCACGGAACATGCGAACATGAGGTAGCAGAACATCATTAATGTATCGTTGGCCAGTCATAGTCCCAGTTGGAAGCACATAGAGGGACATACGGCCATTGATCATGATGCCAGCCCATAACATGTCACTACATGTCGGATATTGGTCCCTTTCCTGTATGTTTGCTGGACAATATGCGGTACCACTATCACGCCAGATCAGTTGTCGTCGACAATCAGACGATAGACTGTATCTACTCTCATCTGAGAAGATAGCAGACCAGTCGCTATCAGTCCAATTGCGATGTTGATGGCACCATTGCAAACGGGCGGTACGGTGACGTCTGGACAATGGGATGCACACAACAGGACGGCGGGCGTGTAGTCCTCCTTCATGCAAACGTCTGGCGACAGTTTTTCGGGAGATCCGCTTGCCAGTAGCAGCCATAAACTGATTTGCTACCTCACTAGCTGTGCTGCGCCGGTGTCTTTTTGTTGATAGCACTATGTACCGATCTTCTGCAGGTGTCTTACTGCGAACACGACCTCCCCAGTGACGTTTGCTACACTCTCCATTTGTTTGAAATGATTTCCAAAGCCTTGAAACAACACTGTGGCTGACGTCGAACTCCCTGGCAACATCTGTTATTTTTCACCGTTCTTCAATCTTGCCAATAATACGGCCACGCGTAAAATCATCTAGGTGATGTCGAGAAAACATACTGAAACTTGCAAGTTCGTCAATTGATTCTTTCCCTTTCAACTTTGCGTTTGAACAACAACGGTCAATACGCGTCAAATCCTTTATATCTCTTATCAGCGCTATGACGTCACGAACAAGTTCGGCAATCCAAAATTTGCATACGCACAACACGTCTTACTGTATCCCGCACTTATGCTAATTTCCACATTTTCCTGCCTTCCATTTTATGGTTGCTATCGGTGCTATTGTCATTCGTCCTTAGGAATTGTCCGGCAGTGTATAAGTCTGGAGGAATTCCAGGCCGCTGTGGTGTAGAAGCATATCCGGCGCGTAACTGAAGACCCTGGGCTCGATTCCCGGTGGCGGCCAATGAGAATTTTTCCGTGACTTATAAACGTGGAAAGAGCGAAGATCTTTGTTTTGATGTTCTTGGTCCTCATCAAATGTCTGTATTAATTTCTCTAGAGTAGTTTGTTCTACGTTTTTACCATAACATTCGAAATATTCTTATTAGGAAGTGAAAACTTTTTTTTCTTAAGGGAAAGCTAACAATAATAAGTAACACCTTGCAAAATCGGAAATCGCGATTAATTCTAACGGTCTTCAAATACCCTGAGCGCTAACGCTGGATTTATGAAACTAAAATTATCCATCTTCGGCATAACGGTCACATAAAAAGCGACGCGATTTAATTATATTTGTGAGCTTCGTAGACGCAAAAAAAAAAAAAAGAAATTGAAGGAAAGAAAAAACATAAGAACATAAAAATAAATCGTGATGTGGCATAAATATCGTGCGCTTTTCACTCACTCGATCGCGAACAGCTGTTCTGGAAATAAAGGAAGGCAAAACTTGACAGTTGTAAAGAGGAAATATCTTTGTTGCACGACTTAATGAAACGTTACGTGGGGTAAATCACAGTTCCGTTCAGGGTTATTTACGTTTATTGCTCAGCTTATAGTACTGCAACAGTTTGGTTTTTTCCCGTGAAACGAAGAGATCATAGAGATACTGAAAATCAGTAGGTTTTTTTTCAAGTGCATGCCATGCGCCTCAGACATCAATTAGAAACTACTGATATAAAAAGACTGCTAAAATAAATGGCTTTTCTGAATGCTTCTAAAATATTTAATAAAGATCCATGAATGATCAGCCAATGACGCTACTTAAAAAATACGGTGTGTAGAACCAAACTTACTTTCTCTTCCTCGTAGAAGATAATGGGATTTAAGATGTAAATTATTTTACCATTGACTTCAGAAAGTTACTGTTTGTACAATACACAGGGTGTTCGTAAACTGTTTTGCAAAAGAAGAGGGGTGATAGTAACCATCAAGACTAACAATATTTACAATGGAACCTAGGGTCGCATTCCACTCTGAGTGTCAGAAAAGAGTAAAGTTAATGCCCAAGTTGAACTTTCAACAGTGCAAAGAAAGAGAATTAACGACATCATAAGTTGTACAATCCCATTTATGGAGATAAGGGACAGACTCAAAGTAGATGCCCAAAGTGGCGGCCACGGGTGCCGTTGCACAATTCACACCGGCGAATGAAAGACTGACGCACCCTCTCGAAGACTCCTGGTGTCGTGTTTATCCTGTCCGCTGCAACAACGATTCTCGCGACGAGATCTTCCACGGAGTCCACATGCGTCTCGTACATCAATGATTTCATGTGTTCCCAAAAGAAGTCCAGTGGGTTTAAGTCCGGTGAGCGTGGATGCCATGCCACAGGTCCGCCACGCACAATCCATCTTGCGGGATATGTGGCATTCAGGAAGTGTCTACTGCACCGTGATAAGCCAATCAGCTGCGTCTTTTCTCTGGCAATTTGCATACGGTAAAAGCTTGACGGTGATGTTCTGGTGATGCTACTTCTCCGGCACGAAAGAAATGACGTCGGAGGTGATGACTTGTTTGTTGGACATATTTCGAAGTTACTCTATTCAGACAGTCAGAGTGGAATGCGACCCTAAGTTCCACTGTAAATATTGTTCTTCTTGATGGGTACTATCACCCCTTTTCTTTTGTCAAAACAGTTTACGAACACCCTGTATACCACAGTTACTGTACAATCAGTAACATTTCGAAGTCAATGATAAAATAATTTGACGCGATTTAATTATTTTATAGTATGCTGTACAGTATATATACTGTACAATCAGTCGGTTTTTTAATTTAACAGTAAAGTAATGTGCATCTTCAATCCCGTTATCATCTAAGAGTAAGAGAAGGTGTTTAAAAGCAAATACGTTTTATAGAAGTTCGTTCTACGCGCCATATTTTTTAGTAGCACCATCGGCTGGTTAAACGAGATAGAAATAGAGTGCTTGAGAAAACACTGTTTGAACAAAATTGAAAGAGCAGCAGCCATCCTTATTACGGGAGGAAACGGAGAACCGGAAGTCTGAATAAGATCTCTGCGAGTGTGAAAACTGGAGTCAACATTAAAACGTTTGCACCAGTTTAACCTAAAACAAGTAGTAAATACACTTTCAATTGAATATGATACGTATTCCAGAAAAAGGTTGTGCTCGTATGCAACGCAAAACATCGATAATATCCATTATATCCATTTGTAAATATATTTTATTCCGCATCATTGCTTCTAAAGACCATATTATCGGCCTGCTAGCCGAACGGTCTGAAGCGTTATCTTGTGATTATTCGTCAGAGTTCGAAACTCTACTAGAGGCGTTTAACTGAAAATAATTCTTTTCGGTCCAGTTTTTAGGCGCGCGGATATTACTGGAAATATGATTTAAATAGGAATATGTACTTGCTCCCTCTGGTTAAAAATTTTACTTTACTAAAATTAAAAAAAATATATGTAAAACATTCCTCACCAGAAGCGTTGTCCGACAAAGCCAGATGTTTGCAAATTGGATAATTCTAAGCAAAGATAGCGTGGAAAATATGACTTACACCAACGCCCCTGACGGAAAAGCTGTACATTGTTGTGGGCAAAAAAAATGGGCAAAACATTTTCTGTAGTGATGGATATCTGAGATAATAGAACGGTTTTCAATAGTTTTCAGGAAGAAATTGTATGCAAACCATTCCCGATCATGAATATTTTCTGAGGTCAAAATAATTTTTCAAATGGAACTGTCAGAAGCTGCGATTTTGGAGGAAACGCGATTTACCTTTACGCCCCCTTGCGGAAAACTCTGCGTTATTTGAACAAGTTAGTAAGATCGTGCAGAGCACTGATTATGATGCGCTTTCCAACATACCAGAAATCATTACTCAAATTAGGAGGATAATGGCTATAGAATAAATCTCGCTCCTATGACCTGACCTTTGACCCCATTTTGATGGTATTCAAGAGAATCGGTAATTAATGATAAAGTTTTGTTTCAATCGGAGCATATTTACGTAATTAAGTTATAACGCATAAGGGCGATGGAATGGAACCCGATCCTATGTCCTAACCTTTCACCCCATTTCTCCTATATTCAATAAGGTTCGTCCCCAAGTGGTCCCCTACCACACACTAAAATTTCATCGAAATCGAACCATTTTTAGGCAAGTTATGACGCATAAGAGCAATGGAATGCATCCTGGTCCCATGTCCTGACCTTTGACCTAACTTCACCCATATAGGGTTCGTCCCCAGTGTTCCCCTACGACATACTGAAATTTCATTGAAATCGAACCATATTTACGCAAGTTATGACGATAGGGCAATGTGATGGAATTAATCTCGCTCATATGTCGTGAACTTTGACACCATTTGTCCCACTTTCAACAGGGTTCGTCCCCAGCTGGTCCCCTACCACCTACTAAAATTTCATCGAAATCGAACCATTTTTACGCGAGTTATCGTGCGGACGGACAGACTGCCAAAGCTGGAGCATATACGCTTCTTCAACCTACGGTTGGAAAGCGTAAAAAAGGAACTAACTATTCAGATACGATCTTCTTTGTAAATGGCATTTGAAGAAAAGAAAAATAAACTAATGAGATATTTAAAGCAATGATGTGGTAGTGAAGAATTTGCATTTATGTGGCAAAGTTATACATCGGGAGAAAAAAAAGCGATCTTCTTTCTCATATTTCAGGCTTACCAATGCCAAAATAAAAAATGTTTAATCTGAGTAACAGGTGCAAAGATAGTGTCCACAGGAGAGGACGAACTGAGGGACGGACATAATGATTACAAAAGCACGTCATTTATCATTATTAAAGATGTTCTAAAAATATTTCCTCTGAGTTGCGTTATATTTAACTTTTTGCATATTAATATCATATGCAAGATAATTACAAACAAGCCCGTTGAAACACAGTTTATATACTTACTACAAGCAAAATGTTAAAAAATAAATATTTTTAGAAAGTGTATTTCATCAAAATTTTCCCATAAACTTGTGCAAGGTTTTTCCTGAGCCATTCTTAATCGATCGGTACAGATGTGTGCTGTTCAGGAAACAGGAATAATGCTTTCATTTTGAAAAAAAACTACAGCACTGGAATTGAAATAAATGTTAAAATCCACAAGGATGTCCGTCATAGCGATGGCGCCGCGAGGTTTAAAATTCTTCGTCAGCTGGACAGGACGAGCACTCTTCTCTTTTCTATCTCTTTGGGCTGATCACTCATGGATCGTTTTTTACGCTTTCCAACCGTAGGTTCAAGAAGCTTATATGCTCCAGCTTTTCCGTCGTGCGCACGATAACTCGCGTAAAAAAGGGTTCGATTTCGAAGAAATTTTAGTATGTTGTACTGGATATCTGGAGGTGAACCCTATTTAAAATGGGCGAAGTAGGGTCAAAGATCAAGACATAGGAGCAGGATCCATTCCATTGCCCTCATGCGTCATAACTTTCGTAAAAATGGTTCGATTTCGATGAAATTTTAGTATGTGGTAGGGGACCACTTGGGAACGAACCCTATTGAGAATGGGAGAAATGGGGTCAATGACATATGAGGACATAGGAGCGAGATTTAATCTACAGCCATTATCCTCATAACTTGAGTAATTACTTCTGGTATGTTGGAAAGTGTGTCGTAATCAATGCATTGCATGATTTTACTAACTTGTTAAATACAGTATTTTAGAAGCTTCCAAATAAACCATTAATTCTTTGAAAAAAAAATATTTATTTTTGGCCATTAAATTTTGTCATTCAGGTTCGTTTTCTCTTAGATGGATTAAGTTTCCAAGGTCAATAACTTAAATTTTATAATACGATTTTCCGCTTTCGTTCCAAGAGAAACAATAGTTTTCATGTAAGAATCACTTCCAATCCTTTTCTCATTTAGTTACTGCTTTAGATTTCTTTCATATTGTCAAAACAAAATTCGAGAAAGTTGAGGTCAAGAAAATTTTGAGAGAACGTGAAAGTTTATATTCATTTACGAGATTTTACACCTGCAGTACGGTTGATTATCTACCGAAAACTAATGGCACAAAATCTTCCATAGGCCATAGAATGCCATTTTTTTAATTAAAAAACAGAAAAGCTTTTAACTATGCTGAGAAAGAAATGCACTCAATTTAACGCCAAGATTATCCGTTTTCGAGAAATAAACAACCTGAAGCGCTTCAATAATCACGCAGAATCACCTAGCCCCATCCCGTCCACAATAAAAACATCAATTCGTCCTATATTATTTTCGGAAATTAAGTTTTCGAACTAATCTAACCTACTTCCAGACAAAGTTAGAATTCCTAATTCTGATACTGCGAATATTCACTAACAAATTCCAATATCTTAGTGAAATAGCAACTTCAAGTCCAGAAATTTCGATTTCTGCACTTCAACAAATCTACATAATTTTGCACAAATCACATCAATTGATGTTTAACAGTAAGCATATCGCATATTCCTCAGGTTCAGGACAGAACATTAATCATTTTTTTACCATAGGCAGTGTACTTGGAGGTTAGGTGTTTGAAATCCTCTAATGGCTCTGTTGAATCTGAATTTAGTAAGGTGTACTTTAAAGATGGGATGTAAGGTCAGGTGATGCGTAACATCACAGCCTCTCCTTGACAAATGTCAACCCCGCCTTCTCGTGGTGCATCCTGTTCCCACTAAAGGGGCTCTGACGACCGCCAATAGCGGTATAACTATACCATCGGGATTAGAGGAAATTCTATCCCACACTCACCAACCCGCTTGGCCAGCGTGGTGAGTTATGGCCAAACCCCTCCAAAATGATTCCACAACTTAAATCATGGCCCTCAGTCTCCGGCAGCTGGAATGTACCTGGCCAAGGCAGCGGCCAGTGCGACATGAAGGCAGAGGGTGCTAAGAATCCCCGGAGGACCGGACTAGGCTGCCATCTGATGCTGACCTTGGCTACGTACAATGGACGCTCCCTATCTTCTGATTCAAGGCTTCTTGAATTGGAAGAGGAACTACAAAGGATCAAGTGGGACATCGTGGGGCTAAGTGAGGTAAGGAGAAAAGGAGAAGATCTCATCGAACTGAAAAGTGGACATCTCTTCTACTATCGTGGGACAGATACTGGCAGAACTAGTGGTGTTGGATTTATAATAAACAAGAAACTGAAAGGATAAAGTTGAAGTTGAAAGTTCCTCTGACAGAGCTGCACGACTTGTTATCCAACTCTCGAAAAGATACCAGGCTCAGATTATTCAAACTTATGCACCCACCACAAGTCATCCTGAAGAAGAAATTGAAGAATTTTATGAGGAAATTTGTCATCTAAATAATAAAGGTAAGCAGCACTTGAAAATAATTATGGAAGATTTCAATGCAAAAATAGGGCAACGGCAACAGAATGAAACTTCAGTAGGTAAATTCGGTCACGGCAACAAACCAGCGTGGAAATACTCTCGTTGAGTTTTCAGAGGCAGAAGGGTTTTTCATCTTGAACTCCTTCTTCAAGAAAAAGCCACACAGGAAATATACATGGAGACATCCAAATGGGACGACAAGTGAAATTGATTTTATTATGTGTAACAAAAAATTCGTCATAGAAGACTGCAGTGTGCTAAACCAGTTCAACACAGGTAGTGACCATAGATTGGTGAGATGTAAGATGCACCTCAACACTAAACTTGAACGTGGCAAGCTCATAAGACAAACAAAATCTATTGACATAACCAACCTTAAAAAACACCATAATACCTTCAAGTTGGAACTGAAGAACAGGTTCTCTGCTTTAGAAGGCCTAACATCGGAAGAAGTGGACATCTCTGAAGTTAACAGAAAAGTAACCAAAGCTCTTATGGAAACAGCAACAAAATTAGCTGGGTCTAAGAACAAGTTGCATGTAAACAAATTATCAGGAAAAACGAAAATGTTGTTGCAAAAAAGAAGAGAGATGAGGACAACTAAAGAAGATGTGACTTCCAAAGTGGAATATATAGAGCTATGCAAGACAGTAAGAAAAAGTATCACTGAAGACGTAAGAAAATTCAACTGTGAACTAGTGAGGAAAGCAATTGAAAACAACCAAAGCCTAAAGATAGCAAAGGGACATCTCACTAAGGGAAGAAAACAGATTATGGCACTGAGAAAAGAAGATGGTTCTGTAACAAGAAATAGAGGCGAAATTTTGACAAGAGTGAAAGATTTCTACTCCAAATTATATGAAACTGATGATATATGCACTCCAGACATCATGAAAGATACCAGTACAAGAGTTCCTCCAGTCCTTCCAGCAGAAGTTGCACATGCAATCAAGAACATGAAGCGGGGAAAAGCTCCAGGAGAAGATGGAATTACTGTAGACATCATACAAGAAGCAAGTGGAGAAATCGAAACAGTACTCGCCCAAGTTTTCACTCGATGCCTTAATGAAGGAAAGATTCCTGAGGATTGGAACACCGCTACAATGATCCTGCTACATAAGAAAGGTGACATTGAGGATCTCTGAAACTACAGACCTATCAGCCTCCTATCAGTAGTTTATAAAATCTTCACTAAAGTTCTTTCACACCGCTTGAAGGTAACACTGGACATGGCTCAACCGAGAGAACAAGCTGGATTCAGGAGTGGCTACAGCACAAAAGATCGTATCCACGTGCTGAGAGAACTAATTGAAAGAGCGAGGGAATATGAACTTCCATTGTGCATGGCTTTTATCGATTATGAAAAAGCCTTTGATTCGGTGAAACCATCAGCAGTTACAATGGCTCTGAAATCCTGCGGTATTGAAGATGCATACATTAATATTATTAATAACATCTATGAAAATGTTAGTGCAAAGATTAGGCTGTTTGAAAATACTACACACGTAAAAAGTGGAAAGGGAGTGAGACAAGGTGACACCATATCTCCGAAGCTCTTTAATGCCACATTGGAGGGTGTTTTTCAGTCGATGATCTGGGAAAACAAGGGGATAAAGATTAATGGAGATTATCTAACCCACCTTCGTTTTGCTGATGACGTAGTCATTTTTGCAACTACCCCATCAGAGCTGCAGAGTATGATCCAGGAACTTGCTGACAAGAGTAAAGAAGTGGGACTAAAAATGAACTTTCAGAAGACAAAAGTGATGTTCAATGCTTTTACAAGAAATGAAGATTTATCGATTGATGGAGAAAAGCTGGAGATAACAGACACGTACGTTTATCTTGGACAGCAGATATCAAGTGAGGGTCACATTGATGAAGAAATTAATCGGCGTACAAAACTTGCCTGGAGAGCTTTTGGAAGAAACAGCATAATTTTCAAGAGCAATATGCCATTATGTCTTAAAAGAAAAGTGTTTGATCAATGCATCCTTCCAGTGCTTACGTATGGTGCAGAGACGTGGACCTTAACTAAAAGAGACATACAAAGGCTGCAGACAACTCAAAGCAGCATGGAGAGGTGCATACTTGGTGTAACCAGGAGAGATAAGAAGAGGAACTCGTGGATCCGAGAAATGACAAGAGTGGAAGACATCATGATCAGAGTTAAATCCCTGAAATGGCAATGGGCTGGACATACTGCCAGAAGGACAGATCATCGATGGACAGCCGAAATTTTAGATTGGATTCCAAGGGACAGGAAAAGACCCAGAAGAAGACCACATGGGAGATGGGTGGATGAAATTCGAAAGTATGCAGGGGTGACATGGAGGAGACTGACACAAGACAGACCGTTGTGGAGGAAACTTGGGGAGACCTTCGTCCAGCAGTGGATTGATAATGGTTGACAATGATGATGATGATGACTTTAAAGATGATTTCTTTATAATGAAGATTGATACTTCGTTTCTACCTAAAATATATGCTGTTGGCTGGAAATATTATCCTGTTGAACTACCGATTACGATTGTTTATGTGAAAATACTACTACTAGAAGTATCTGAAAGGAATTGTAAAAGTATTGTAACAAGTACTGTGAAATTGTCGTACTCGTGAAAATGTGACTTTTTCTAACTTTGAAATTTTGTCTTTGGATTCTCGTACGGAGCGTGTTGTAAATGAAGTACCTCTGACTGAAGTTTTGTTTCTTTGCGAGAACTAAAACTGAATACGTTGTTCTGATGTTGAGAAATTTAGAAAATGTTCAAAAACTAATGAGCCGCCCCGATGGCGCATTGGGCTAAGGGCTGGCTTATAACCATCCGTCCGTGAAGGGTCCGGTTTCGACTACCGGTGAGGCATGGATGTTGTGTTTATCTTACGTCACTGACTCTCTCCCTTCCCTGGAACCAGAGGCCCTACATTAGGAACGGGTGACTGCTTATAGCGATTCGAGTTGCTCACAGTGGGCGTTAAACCTTCAATAAAAAAACAAAAACAAAAACAAAACTGATCATTAACTGAAAAAGCATTTTACCTGAAGTGTTTGCTTGAATTATGATTTCATTAACTAAAAAAAACTGTCGTGAATCTGATTTATGACTGCGAGTTGAATGCCATTCCGGGTGAAGTCTCATTCTGTTTAACCAGAAGACATATCGGGATTTTATTTCAGAGGCGAGTACTTTACGTTTCTCTGATGGAAAACAATTTTTCACATACGCATGAAGCTTTGCCGCTGAATCTTCACGTTAAATTAAGTGAATTGACATTTTTCTAAGACATAGTACAATATTTATATATGTTCTTCTCAATAGATATATTTAACGACTACCCGGGCCGCTGTAATACTGGAGGGAGCAGGGGCGTTTGCCCAACCTCCCTACAAGAATTGTCATAGCAAGGGCGTAAATTCATTCTCTGAGTGGGTGTAAAGAACTCAAATGAATTACTGATAAATTTACTGAAAATTGTGACTAAAACAAAAAGTTACACACTTATGTATTTCCTTTATTCAAATACTTGAGTTTGCTGCATGCAATATTCCGAACCTCTAACCAATGTACAGAGTAACCTATCTTGTGAGATATGGAGCCCTAGTGTTCATGAAAGTAACTGTGCGGAGCAACGCAGGTGAGGCATGTTAAACTAAAAGTGGACATACCGAGCTTCCATGACTGGGATGAAAAGCTAATTTGTTACCTCTCCTCTGTCGCGGAAAACCTCTCTGAAGGTTTAACTTTCAACGAAATCTTTCCAAGCGCTACCCCGAGATTGATCCTATTGTTATGCTGTCATGATACTCATTCGTTTTATGTTGGTTCGTTTTCCATTCTGAATAGTAATAAACTACACAGCACAATTGTGCCACACTTCTTCCGCAAGCAGATGACAAAACCTATGACGTCAATCCGCAGCCACATTCTTTCCATTTCCAATAGTCGCCACTATGTGAAATTTATTTTTTGATATGCCCTCGTATGTCGCGTTTTCCATTTTACAATGCATTCCTCAAAACAAAAGGTGGCTTACATAGTTTGCTCTTGTTAATTTCCATATGCTTTTCTAGCTTAAAAATAAAGGCGATGACGCCATAAGCTAGCAGTGCTCAAGCTTTAAGAAATCGAGGGCCGATTTCCATATACTTTCCATATGCTTTCCTAGCTTAAAACTAAAGGCGATGACGCCAGTGCTCAAGCTTTAAGAAATCGAGGGCCGATTTCCATATGCTTTCCATATGCTTTCTTAAAAATAAAGGCGATCACGCCATAAGCTAGTAGTGCTCAAGCTCTAAGAAATAGAGGGCCGATATCCATATGCTTTCCATATGCTTCCCTAGCTTAAAAATAAAGTCGATGACGCCATAAGCTAGCAGTGCTCAAGCTTTAAGAAATCAAGGGTCGATTTCAACATTTGATGCACGTCGTTGTCCATACGATAAACAAGTATCATATACAGCTTTTAGATTCGAATTCAGAAACAAAAGCTACATACTAAGATAAAATGTGTTGAGTAAAAACACTTAATATCAATTGCATTGCTTTATCCCATGCAAGTGACTAAATTTTGCATGCCACCAACTTTGTTTTTCCATGTCTCCTCAACGTTCAATGCCAACTCTTCTGCTCTCTTAGTAACATTCATTCAAGACTGTTTTTGAAGGCATCATCTTTGTTTAGGCATAAAATTTCAGTTGTTGCTACAAAGCAGTCTTTCACAAATTCTCCACCAGAAAATGGCTTCGATCTTTCTGGCAATTCTTTGAGCATTGATATTACTACTTCGATATAACTCTATCTCCGACACATTCTTAAAAACGGTTTGTTGCGATTTTAATGATTTTTGAGAAGGTTGTTTGTTTGTGCGTACCTGGGACTGGTGAACTTGCATGGTTGCATGTTTTGTATCATGTCTTTTCAAATTGTATTCCTTGACAGTCTATGTTGATTCCTGACATAAAAAAAACAAACAGGCTTTCCATTAGTTTCCACAAAGAAGTATAAATCATACCATTTTTCATTGAAATTCCAAGGAACTTCAGTGTAAAATCGTTTTTTACTGGCACTCGCTATTTTGAATTTACCAGTTTCTCTAATTACCGTTGTTACGTTTTTTTTAAAATAAAGGTCATTAAAACTTCACCAAATGATTAAACTCGGTTAGATTTATTTTTACAACACTCAGTCAAACGTAATAAAAACTGAAGAAAGTACGAACTTTTCGTTAATAATCGCAAGTTCGACTTCGCGAGATTGAATTCTAACTGACTGACTGGTGGAAATACCCGCGCACGTGAGAATGTTTAAATGTGTGGGGTTCATCCTCAAGAAGTGCGCAGATTGTCGGAATTGAGAAGCAAATTCTCTCCTCGACGCAGATGACACCGAATTTTCTGTTCTAATGAGCACGTCTTTTGAGTCTTTACCGACACGAATAAAATATTTCAAAGTTATTAATAATCAATGGAAAATATATAATAAACAAAGGAAAAAAATATTTATTACATAAAATACGAAAACAAATCAACCGCATTTCTACAATCGATAAACGTGTACAAACAGAAATAGTTATACTTTCTCCCACTAGAGGTTGAAAGGTCTGTTACGAAAATTTACAATTTTGCTCAAAAAATTTCTTTCGGCTGAAAGAACGTATCAGACAAAGAAATTTTATATATAAAACAGTTGGAAGAACAGATATAGAAGAAAACATTATCTAGCTTTACACTTCTAGGGGAAGCATTTTAAGTAATGGAAAAGTCGAAAATATGTGAAAGGTATTCTTCACAGCAAAACCTGTATTAAGGAAAAATAATTTTTCGAATGCGTCTCTTGAAATGAGTGATAGCGAGAAAACGGTTTTCACATTTCTGTCCCTCAGTGGGTAAACTATGCACTATTTTAAAATGATAATATTCGCCATCTTTATTGTAACAAAAGGCATGCATTACATAAAGAAATTTTTCAGGATTTTTAGAAGAGGGGATATAGCGTCAAACAAAAGGACACACTAACTCCAAAACTGTGAATTATACAACTCCCACTAATAAAGGGAAAATGTTCCGCAATGTAAATAGTATATTGATTTTTTTTTTTTTTTTTGATTCGAGGTTTAACGACCACCGTGAGCAACTCAATGGGCTATAAGCAGTCGCCCGTCCCTAATTTAGGGTCACAGGTTGCAGGGAAGGGAGAGAGCCAGCGCCGTAAGACAAACACAACATCCATGCCTGACCGGGATTCGAACCCGGACCCCTTACGGACGAATGATCATAGGCCAGCGCCTTAGACCACTGCGCCACCGGGGCGGCTATATTGATTTCAAAGAATTTCTTAAATTGGACTTTTAAAAGCAGAGATATAAACAAAAAACATAACGATATTTGAGTCCTAAGCGGGAAAATTGCGCACTATTTTTGTCAATAAATGTACAAATATTTTGGTAGTTAGCAGTATCTGACCAAGGGATAATTTTTTCAATCGGGTTTTCGGACCGGCAGATGTTGCTGCCAATATGCCGCAAACGGAAGCGTGAACTGATGCACTCTTAGTGGCACACGTGTGCGTTAAGAGAATTTTGAAATTATATACAAAATATTTTGCACCCAAAATGTTCTTTGACAGAGAAAACGTTTTCCGAATCGGACTGTTAGGAGCAGAGATATCGATAAAGATAAGATATACGTCTTCGCACTCTGGCGGAAATATCAAGCTTGTCTTGCTGAGACCTCAAAATATTTTGTTTAATTGATCTTTCAGCAGCGTAGATATTGTCGCAGATATATCAGAAACAAAAATTTACACTTATGCCCCTAATGGCCAAACCATTCTTTACAAAAATTCTAAATTACTTTCAAAACAATTCCCACCAGGAACTCTATCCGATGTAAAAATAATTTTTAAAATCTGAGTTTTAGAAGACGAATATCAGGCAAATCTCAATTTAACTTTACTTCCCCTAGAAGAAAAACTATGCATATCTTGGAAAAGGAAATATACCCAAAATAGTATTCGTTATAAATGATATCGAAGGGAAGAAAGAATGTTTCAATCGGATGTTCAGATGCAATTATATTGGATAAAATGTATTTTGTATTTTGAAGCCGATAGCACCTGCATTTACACCCTCTGTTGGATAAGTTGTGCATCGTAGAAAAACCGGAAGGCAGGAATCATCTTTTCCACATTTCAATCTTCCTAACAAAAGAAATTATTCAAATCGATCTAATAGTGGCAGACATATGGTGTCCACGGACCGACTGACAAAGTGATAACATAATCACAATCTTTTTTTTACAAAAGTCGTGCTATCAGATCAGATCAAATCATATGTAGAGTATTTTTAGGAAGGGAGTGTCTGACCCCAGGTCTTAAGCAACCCTTAGAAGAAGGAAGCTAGGAGATTCGGGCTAGGCTGCCCGACAGGAAAGTCACACGAAAGCGAGTTAGAAAAGGGGAGGAAGACTACTTTATATAAAACCGGGGAGCCAATACCCACGGTCCGGCGGCTTAACGTGCACACCAGACGCACGACTGATATTTAGTGGTTCGAGAGTTCGTACGTGCCTGGGATCAAACTGAGACTTTCCGTAGCAGTCATGAACGTTCACCATTAAGCCATCTGCGGCCCTACCTGCTAAAAGAGCTGAAACGTGACATATTTACATCATTGCCTTAATATTGAACTGGATGGTATGATGTATACATCTAATTTAACCTTTCTTTGGGTTTCTATTTTTTTTTTTTAAATGTAAATGTCGCTACTTCTTGGTAAATATTTTCATGCTGAAGGTCGTGTATGTTTCGGCAAAGCTGGCAGTGAGTCAGAAGAAAATGGATAGTGTGCGTCGAAAGTGACAGAGGAGTGGAATGGAGTAGTGGAGTAACGGGGCGATGAAAACTTGTTTGAGATCTATAGCTTGTCATAACGATATAGCTGAGATTTCTGTATGTATATATATGAAAATTTTTTCTTCCTTAAATAGGCAAAGTCAGGCTGTTTCCACGTTTTTCTTTAATTAACACACAGCAATCGAAAAATTGTAGAAGAAAATTTGTTTTGTTTTTTTAAAGTTAAAGAAAAACGTGGAATGAGAGATGACTTTGTCTATTTACATTGTCTCCACGTATTTGGAAGATTTTCATCATTTCTTCTTTAGCATAGCTTTTGCCATGAAGAATACTTTTGCCATGAAGAATACTTTTTCCTATCTTCAGCTTTTCCATCACGCAAAATTCTTCAGCTAGAAGGCGTAGAATTATTTTACATTTGCTTCTATATTTCTTCTTTTAACTGGTGGATTTGAAAATGTCTTTTTCTCTGGTACTTCCTTCTCTCATGAGAAACTTTCTGTCAACCATTTGTTCATTTCGTTGCATACATTTTTGTCGCTGGCAAAAGTAAGTAGCTATTTCTGTTTTTGGGTGTTTCGTCGAATGTACAAATTCGGTTGATATTTTTCTCAGTGATTCCATTGACTCTGAATAACTCTGACAATTTTTATTCGCGTCGGAAAAGATTCAAAAGACGTGCTCATTACAATTGAAAATTAGGTGTCATCTTTCCTGTCATTTTTCATGTCTTTGGACAATAAACACACATAAAATGCATCAAATTATTTGTTGTATTATTCAGTGGGTTCTGAAAGGTATCTGTGTCTGGCATAACGATTTTCTATCATCCTTACTAAAATATTGTCATGTTTTTAGTGTAATTGTTTGAGATAGTTAAATGTCTATGTTACACCGAAACAACGCGAAAGAATTAATTAATAACAGGTAGGCTAAGCTCTCTAAATATCTCTCTCCAAAGCAATTACAACTATCTCACAATCTAGTCGGCTTCTAACCAGATGCGTCGTAAATATCACTCTTAACAGTCTCCTTAAGATCCGTCATTGAACTTCTAACCTCAAGTCAGGTTGCCACAAAAACATTCAGCGAGAGAGAAAACGTATCGTTAAGTTCAGAAACTGCTTAAAGAGAACGAAACAAAATTTGTATAAGATAGCAGGAATCAAAAAGGGAAGTTAAATTAGAGTATACGTTACAAAACGAAAAGTGATTTATTTATTTCTATATGGGAACATTTTTCTTAGCAAAAATATACGAGACGACATTATCATTTAAATAATGAAATTTCCCCTAACTCTATGATCAAGCTTATATTAAAGAGTCGTTTTAGCGTCTGTTTAGGATTTTTTTTTTGGATCGGAGGTTTAACGACCACCGTGAGCAACTCAATGGGCTATAAGCAGTCGCCCGTCCCTAATTTAGGGTCACTGGTTCCAGGGAAGGGAGAGAGCCAGTGCCGTAAGACAAACACAACATCCATGCCTCACCGGGATTCGAACCCGGACCCCTTCGGACGAATGATCATAGGCCAACGCCTTAGACCACTGCGCCACCGGGGCGGCTTTAGGATTTTCGACTGGCATATCATTGCAATAATGATAAACTATCATACCATCAATAATTTATTATGAATTCATAGCGTATGTTCACATGACAAAACGTCGCAATGCAACGTATGGTTTTCGTCAAGCAATTAGGTTTATAAGCAAACTGGTTGGTGGCGCAGCAGACTGAAGACCCGTAAGAAACTTATTATATACGACCTCGGTGGATTTCGGAACACTTCACAGCCGATTTGATGATGGCTATTCACCAAAATTCAGGTTTTTTAAATACAGCTTGTTTTTGTTTTGAATCTTTTTCTCGTATCCGTTGTGTATGTCATCCTGACATCGTCCATTTTGGCCCCAGTAACTTAAAATGTAGTTGAACGAGTAACAGAACCCAATCACAAGGGACTCCTTACTAACCTTAGCATTTAAGCTCGTTTTTATTGCTCATATACGAGAACCGATCAGAAATCACTGATGCATTGCCCGGATTACAAGAAGTTTTTATGGCGACTTTGGAAACTGCCTCTTTGCATTTATTCTGCTGTTCTTACCTGTGCAGTGCTCTGTTTAGGCTACATTTTAAAATCAGTTTTGGATGTCTTCAACAGTCGCTTTGTTTAATTTTTAAGCCAAGAATTCTAAACTTCAATAGAATAGAATTAAAAAGTACAGAAAGTCACTTACGGAGATTTAGATCTTTTAAACATGTCTTTTGAAGTACACTATCAATGTATAATGGTCGTTCCATAAAAACTGAGAGTAAAATCACACAAAATGAAGAAATATAGGTGTAGCAAAATAGGTTATTCTTTCTTAAAGTATCTTCCCTCGAATGATATGCAACGGTCCCATAGCTCAGTCCACTTTTCAAAGCACGTGGCGAATGCATTTTGCAGAAACTGCTTTAGCGACTCCTGTACAGCTTGAATAACGTCAGCATCTGCATAGAATGTTACGCCACGAAACGTCTCCTTCATTGTTGGAAACAACTAGAAATCGCACGCGGCGAGGTCAGGCTATGGCATGATAAACAGGCTATGGCATGATAAACAGGCTATGGCATGACTTCAATACTGCATTTCCTAAGAAAGTGTAGAACACAAGCAGCCACATGTCGAAGGACGTTATCGTGGTGTAGGGTCCAGTTGCACACCAGTTCTGGTCGCTTAATCGATGTGTGTCGTCACAGACGCTTCCAGACTGAAATATCATACTCAGCATTAATAATAATTTGTGGATGAATGGCATGCTGGTAGACTACACCTTTATGATCAAAGAAAATTATCATCATCACCTTTCCCAGCTCATTTGGTTTGGCAGACTTTTTTGGAGGAGGCGGCTGGTCTGTGTGTTTCCAGACACTCGTTGCGCGCTTCGTGAGGGGGTCGAAATAGTGGGTCCATGTTTCATAGACAGTTATTATTCTGTTTAGAAAGTTTGGATCCTTTGCAATCATTTGTTTTCACTCATGACACACCTGAACTCTGGCTAACAGTTGTTCTCTCGTCAGGTGATGAGATACCCATCTGGAAACACACGATACAGAAGTAGCCACCCCGGTGACGCAGAGAACAACTGTTAGCCAGTTGTTCTCTGCGTCAAAGCGATGGCTTCTGATCATTTGTCCCAAAGGGGTCCGGGTTCAAATCCCGGTGAGGCATGGATGTTGTGTTTGTCTTTCGGCACTGGCTCTCTTCCTTCCCTGGAACCAGTGGCCCTAAATTAGGGACGGGCGACTGCTTATAGCCCATTGAGTTGCTCACGGTGGTCGTTAAACCTCCAATAATGAAAAAAAAGATGCAGAAGTACACTGCCAGACAGTTGCTAAGTACGGATGACAATAGCAACGATAGCAACCATAAAATGGAAGGCAGGAAAATGTGGAAATTAGCATAAGTGCGGGATACAGTTAGACGTGTTGTACGTATGCAAATTTTGGATTGCCGAACTTGTTCGTGACGTCATAGCCTGATAAGAGATATAAAGGATTTGACGCGTATTGACCGTTGTTGTTCAAACGCAAAGTTGAAAGGGAAAGAATCAATTGACGAACTTGCAATTTTCAGTATGTCTTCCCGACATCACCATAGATGATTTTACGCGTGGACGTATTATTGGCAAAATTGAAGAAGGGCGAAAAATAACAGATGTTGCCACGGAGTTCGACGTCAGCCACAGTGTTGTTTCAAGGCTTTGGAAATTATTTCAAACAAATGGAGAGTGTAGGAAACGTCACGGGGGAGGTCGTGTTCGCAGTACGACACCTACAGAAGATCGGTACATAGTGCTATCAACAAAAAGACACCGGCGCAGCACAGCTAGTGAGGTAGCAAATCAGTTTATGGCTGCTACTGGCAAGCGGATCTCCCGAAAAACTGTCGCCAGACGTTTGCATGAAGGAGGACTATACGCCCGCCGTCCTGTTGTGTGCATCCCATTGTCCAGACGTCACCGTACCACCCGCTTGCAATGGTGCCATCAACATCGCAATTGGACTGATAACGACTGGTCTGCTGTCCTCTCCTCAGATGAGAGTAGATACAGTCTATCGTCTGATTGTCGACGACAACTGATGTGGCGTGATAGTGGTACTGCATATTGTACAGCAAACATACAGGATAGGGACCGATATGCGACATGTAGTGTCATGGTATGGGCTGGCATCATGATCAATGGCCGTACGCGCCTCTGTGTGCTTCCAACTGGGACTATGACTTGCCAATGATACATTAATGATGTTCTGCTACCTCATGTTCGCAGGTTCCGTGGTGCTGTCGGTGATAGATTCATTTTCACGGACGACAACGCAACATGTCCCCGAACAGTCGCTGTCCAGGAGTGTCTTGAGAGCGAGGATATTTAACGCCTCGTATGGCCAGCACGTTCTCCAGATCTGAATCCCATTGAAAATGTGTGGGATGCTTTGTGGAGGAGTCTTCCTGGTCGCCAATGCCCTCCAATAAACAAGGACACTCTCATCCGTGCACTGACAGAGGAATGGTATAAATTACCCCAACATCTGCTTGATAATGTTGTGCAAAGTATGACACGACGTGTGGAGTCTTGTATCGCCCTCCATGGTGGCCATATCCCGTATTGACATCTTACGCCGGAACGCCTGCGGAAGGTAATTGCATTTTTTTCACGTTTACGTATTCTGCACAAAATGGCTTGTTTGTCCCTTGAACACGTTCCAAAGCCTTCTGGATTTCAGGGCACAATAAATTGTCTTTCTTGTAATGTCCTGGCATTCTGACATTATTTTATTTCACTTGGCATCCAACCACACTTACTTTTTTATGCGCTATATAGCCGTTTATGATCCGTCCTTAGCAATTGTCCAGCAGTGTAATATGTCGCGTAGAATGCGGAATGCCGACGTTTTTGAAATGTTATTTGACGCCGCTATGTCTTCATTCGTCGATAGTCTTGTAGAACTCCCCAAACAGTTAACAATCAGCTCCGTAACAACACTTTCAGGTCGACCAGGCCTAGGAGAGAGTTTTGCCGACAAACGCCCTTTTTTGAAATTATGGTGCCATCGAAAAATCGTTGATTCACCAAACATTTATCTTTGTAAGCTTTTTCCATTAAATTGACAGTTTCTGGAGCCGTTGTACCCAAACGATAGCAAAATTTTGTCGCACAACGCATTTCACTTCTTAACTCTGAATCACTCACCTCCATAGCTGTATGGCGAAATGCAGACGTACCTTAATCAACTGCGCAATAACAAAACCAGAATCGTCTTCCATGGATAATAACTGTTGCCATAGATACTTCCTAAATTCAGTCAGTCGTCTGCGTGGTTATTTTTTCACTTTGCACTGTTGCCAACTCAAAAAAATATTCTCAATTTTTATGCAACGGCCTTTGCATTTTTTAAAAATGCAGGCTTATAATGCCCGTACTCCGTCCATCTGCTGTACAATAACATGAGTCGGAAATAGACAGCTCCTGAGGAGGACGTGTTTTATCGTCTCTTTTTCAGATTAGTATTTCGAAGTAGTTGTGCGCTCCTAGTACGACGAGCGAGAGTTTGTTGCAGGCTCTGGTGATGCGTGGGCGTAATTCTGTGTATCACAGATTCCGTAACTTCTGTACTTCAATTCAGCTTAAGAGTGTATTATTTCGGAAGGTACGGAAAAGCTGCCTCTGCTACGAAAATTAGTCCTTAGCGTTTAGATCAAAGAGCCAGAGAATTATTTCTCGGAGTCATTATATTTATTTTTTCAGCCGTCTGTGAAGCGAAATTGTCATTTAAGAAAGTTTTTCGAAGCGCAGAACATTTTAGAAAAGCTTTTGAAATAAGAAGTTTCAAGAGCCTTTTACTTTTTCCTGCTTACCGTACAGCTGGGAAACGTAACTTTGAGACAAGGGTATGTGGTGGAAGAGGGGGTGTACTTAAGCAGCCGTAAGGGAAAGATTTCTTTCAAGTACGGGCGTAAATAAATAAATTCAGTGTTAGGACAATGCTTGAGAGCATGGATGCAGTGGGAGTGGATTGTGACACGGATCGATACCGTTTTTGTGTTTCCCGAAAGATGCCGTGAGCCGTGTTGCCTACCTTCCACCACAGTACACTCTTAAGTTGACTTGGAGTATAGCAAACTGTGATTTAGAGAATCTGGACATGTGTTTTGGGTTCTGTTTGTTCAATTAAAAACTGTGCAGTTATTTTAGTTGGAAAAGAAGACGGGATTGTTGCATTCCTTATGCGTCCTTTTTAACATTTAGAACATGCGTTTCGAACGATAATAGGAAGGCCGAATTTTTGAGCTCTGTCCCAACTTCAAGACTCATTCGCACCATAAAAAGCTAGGTCTTTTCGTACGTCGGTTGTGAGAAATTAAATCGAATGACCTAGATTAGTAAAGTGGCTCCATGTATTATAGAACTACAACTAAACACTAAAATTTGAGTAAGAAAAAAATAAAATGCCTTTTGCTTTAAATTATTGCAAGAAAAATATTTTAAGCTTGTTAACCCTTTAACCGGCTGGAACGAATTAACTCGGGGTTAACATAACACTCGAACGAATATTTTCGCTGTTTAAGAACTGGCCGAACGCGAAGGAATAAGTGAACCTGCGCATCAGAATGTGTTGCTTTTACCTTAGGTTTGTCATTCTAAGTGGTCATTTTGGGATATGATTGTCATTAATTCCTCCTTCCTGATTACCTTTTCTGCTAATAATGCTATAAGAAAGGGCGTTGAACCTAAGAAAACAGAGAAACTATGTATGAGTTACTTGTCTCCACCCAGTGGCATGATGTCCGCGTCCGGGGAACTACTCCTTTTGAATCATTCCTTTGGTAATGGTACTGAGAATAAAGGACTATACAGGAATCAAACTACATACTGTAATACTAAGGACTGTAAAGGAGCACTTACAACCAGCGACAGAATTACAGTCGATACTCCTAAGATGAAATAGGGAAAGGAATTGTTTCGCCGTAGCTTTCGTACAACCCGGTCGCTATGAGAACAATTCTGTTTGAGCAGCGCAGGGAAATTCGGGAAGCTTTTGGTTCAGGTATATTGACCGCTTAAAGGCTTAATGTTCCTTGGATGAAAGAAATGTTTTGAAAATGACGGCTCAGCATGAAAAACCTCAAATTCTTTGGAAAATGTTTTTAATTCGCTTTGTGTTTAAGGAGAAAACTATCACAAGCTTTAATTTAGAATTATGTCATTTCTGATGGGTCCTCTCTATTTTTTGATAACTCCTGACTTCTCTACCTTCCCACAACCGTAGATAAGCCGTTGAATTAACAGCTTTTTTATTATTATTGAACTGAGATTTTTCAAAACCCAAGTTTAAATATATAAATGATAATTCGTAGAATAACTGACAGCAAAATTTCATACATAATTCTGGTTCTCAGTATCTTCCTACCGTGCTGGTTAAACAATTTCGCCATCAGTGAAACAATTTCGCCATCACATGCAACTGAGAATTTTCTGACAAAGGAGTTGAAAGGTGAGGGCGTTTCGAACGGGAATTCCACTGCTGCAAGATGCACATTTCGTTCTGCGACGGTTTGGAAAAGCCCAGGGTTACAGTGAAAAACTTTTTATTTTTTATTTTTTTAATCTTTAGTGTCTTATTGCTCAAGTGTTGTGATTCGATTTCTCTGAGAAAGTAGAAATACCAGAAGAGAAAATTAGACAAAAAGAAAAACGTGATTTCATGGGTTCCACCACGTTCGTGCGGAATGTTGACATAATCGGGAAGTTACGCATAGTGCTGTCTGTATAAGAGTGTGTGCCGCAAAGCTGCGCCAATTCACATACGGAAACGCTTAACAATTCGCTTCTGTGACGCTGCGTAAATAACATCCGGAAAAAGGGGTAAGTTCTATTTAGTACGTACATGCGACGTTAAGATTACGGCTATTTTGCAAATTTTTAGGATTCCGCTTTAAAATAGAGATTATTACTTAATGTGTTTGCAAGCGGCATTATCTATCTGTCGAAAATCAATAAACTCCTTTTTTTTTCGGGAGGAGACTTTCTCTTAACAGTTTTGTGCCTCATACATGGCAGAATTTTAGAGCACTAAACCTTTAAATTTGGATTCTTTGAAATTGTAGAATTTTAGTTTTGTATCCTGAAAGACTGACAAATCTGGAAAGGAAACTGTTTCTAGTAAAACAAACATTTTTTTAGAACAGAGAGGAAAACAAAATTCTCTTATACGTTATTTTTAATGCACCACAATATGAATACCAAAGAAACTAATATAGTGTATAAATCCGTTTATTTTTTATGGTGTGATAATCACAGAGATTCGCCAAGCTTTCGCACTCCACTATTTCTATCATTGCCTTGGAAAACTCTCCCAGTGGAGGGCGAAAGCTCGGCGAATCTCTGGTTATTAGACCATAAAAAATAAATAGATTTAATACGCTATATGCGTTTCTTTAGTATTCTCTTACACTTTCAATTTGGTTCCTCATCACGCTAGTTATTTCAGAGTTTCGGGTATTAGCAAAATCTGTAGAATACACTATTGCAGAATCGTTTCCCTCCCTTTTTAATACGTCTTTTGTAAAAAAGATCGTGCTTTATGTTATCGGTTTGTCCGTCCGTCTGTCCGTTAGACACGATATCTCTGCAACTATAATAATAGTCCGATTTGAAAAATTCTTTTCACATTAGGAAGCTTGAAATGTGCGATTGATGATGCTTTATTTCGTCTTTTTTTTTTTTTCACGATGCACAATTTCGCCTCTAGAGGGCGTAAATGTAGATGATATCGAATTCAAAATACATTTTATTCCATATATTTGCTCCTAAACATCCAATTCAAAAAAATATTTTACCTTTAGATTCCATTTAAGTCGAAGATTATTTTAGGTATAGTCACTTTTTCAAGTTATGCATAGATTCTCCGCTAAGGGGCGTAAAAGTAAATTGCATTCCCCCCGATATCTCTGCTTCTAAAACTCCAATTTGAATTTTTTTCTGCAGCAGATACAGCTCCTGATGGGAAATATTTTGCATATAATTTCTAATTTTTGGTATGAAATGGTTTGGCCACCAGGGGGCGTAAGTGTTACTTTCTGCTTCTGATGTATTTGCAGCAAAATATGAGCTTCTAAAATCTCCATTGAAAAAAATTCTTTCGTGAACCGATACTACTCACGTCGACAAACCTTTTCAGAATATTTTCTTCTTAAAATAATGCATGGTTTTTCCGCCAGGGGGCGTAGACGTATATCTTATTTTTGTCAATATCTCTGCTTCTAATGGTTCGATTTGAAACATTTCTTCTTTGTTGGATAGTTTCCGGTGGACATGTTTTTCATATAATTTTAAAAATTTTCAAATAATTTATTGAGTTTCCGCTAGGAGGAGTAAAGGTAAATTGCGCTTTCTCTGATATTTCTGCTTCTGAAACTCCTATTTGAAAAATTCTTTCTGTACAGGATACAACTCGTGGTGGGAAATGTTCTGATTGTAATTTCTAATTTTTATAAAATATGGTTTGGCCACCAGGGGGCGCAAGCTGTAATTTCTGCTTCGTAAGTATTCGCAGTCTGAGCTTCTAAAAGCTCGACTGAAAAAATTCTTTCCTAGACCGATACCGCTCATGCCGATAAACATTTGAGAATATTTTCTTCTTAAATTAATGCGTGGTTTCTCCGCCAGGGGCATAGATGTATATCTTATTTCTGTCACTATTTCGGCTTCTAATCGGATTTGAAAAATTCCTTCTTTGTCAGATAGCGTTTCCGGTGTAAAATGTTTCTCATATAATCCCAAAATTTTCAAGTAATGAATAGACTTTCCGCTAGGTAAATTGCATTTTCCTCGATATCTCTGTTTCTAAAACTCCAATTTGAAAAATTCTTTTCTGCACCAGATACAGCTCCTAATAGGAAATGCTTTGCATATAATTTCGAATATTTAATGACGAATGGTTTGGTCACCAGGGGGCGTAAATATTAATTTCAGCGTCTGGCGTGTTTGCAGCTGAATTTGAGCTCCTGTAAACTGCTCAGAAAATTATTTCGTGGATCGATACCGCTCACATCGAAAAACCTTTTGAGAATACTTTCTTCTTAAAATATTGCACGGTTTTTCCACCAGAGGGCGTAAACGCATATTTTATTTTTGTCGATATTACTGCTTCCAAGAGTCCGATTTGAAATTCTTTCTTTGTTGGAGAGTGTTTCCGTGAGGAAATGTTTCTCATATGATTTGAAAGTTTTCTTAGTGCACAAGTCTTCCACCAGAGGGCGTAAGTTCACGTTTCCGTTTACAGCAATATGTGCAGGACTAAAAACCCGACTGAAAACTTCTTTCTTCGGTCAGATACTACTAGCCATGAAAACTCTGTGTGTGTTTTCTTTCCAAAATAGCGCACAATTTCGCTGCTAAGTGTGCAAATGCTTATTCTGTTTTTCTCAATATCACTGCTTTTGCATGTGCTACTTAAAACATTCTTTCAACACCGGATGCCATTTGCCTTGTGGAGCACTTTAGGCTAGTATAGGAGAAATTTTGTAGTTCACAGTTCTGTCGGTAGGTGGTGTTTGTGTACTTCAGTTTGCAGCTGTATCGCCGCTTCTAAAAACGCTATTGACAAATATCTTCTTTACTGTATGCCATTCATCTACAACAGAGATGTGGAGCATTATCCTCTTTAAATAACGCAAAGATTTCCCGCTAGCTGCATAAAGGGCGAAACCTTTTTTTTTTTTTTTTTTTTTTTTTCTGCTTCCGGGAGACTTATTTTGAAATTTTCTTTTTTTTTTTTTTTTTTTGGATTGGAGGTTTAACGACCAGCGTGAGCAACTCAATAGGCTATTAACAGTCGCCCGTCCCTTATTTAGGGTCACTGGTTCAAGGGAAGGGAGAGAGCCAGTGCCGTAAGACAAACACAACATATATGCCTCACCGGGATTCGAACCCGGACCCCTTACGTACGAATGATCAGAGACCATCGCTTAGACAACTGCGCCACCGGGGCAGCAAAAGTTCTTTCCCCTTAGCATCGCTTTTAGCTTTAAGAATATTTTTCGCCTATTTTCAACTTTTCTGTTATGCAAATTTTTTCCACTAGCAGACCTAGACTTATATCATGTTTCCTTCTATATTTCTCCTTTTAACTGTTCGATTTGGAAATCTCTTTGTCTTTGGTACCTTCTCTGTAGTATGAGAAACTTTTTCTTTGCCACTTGTTAATCTTCGTAACATGCCTTTTAGCTGCTGGTGGAACAAGAAGATGTTTCTATTTCGGGATGTTTTATCAATTGTTGGAACCAGTTGATTGCTTTCCAAACTGGTTCCATTGACTTTGAATATATTTGATAAATTTAATTTGCGTCAGAACGATTGAAAAGACGTGTTTATGACATCCAAAAATTCGGTGTCATCTTTCTTGTCTTTCGTTCCAGCTGAAATGAAAATCCCATTAAGGAATTAGAAGTTATTCACTGTAAAACATTTTCTGGAATTCATGAGCGATTTTCCGTGATTCCTTTCGCAAATTAACGAAGCATATTCGTGATACAACCTTTTCCGTGAAATGACGAAAAAAAAAAAACTGAATTTCACGGATTTTTCGAATCCAGTTAAAAAAAAAAAATTCAGAAACCTTTCCACAATTCCTTTTATATATTGAAGGTAAGTTGCAGTTTTTTACGGGAAGACTGAATTTTCAGAAACCTTTCTACAATTGCTTTCGTACATTAACGGGAAAATTCTGTTCTCACATTTCCATATCCATATGACGGAAAATTTCCGGTAATAGAATCGAATGCTAAAGGTTTGATGAACAATTAAATTTCAGTCGTCTGTCAGAGGTCCATTCTAAAGTTCTATAATGAGATCGGATGTTCTGGACAGAATATCGCATGAAATTTTGGTTATTGTGGCACAGGATATTTTTTCCTCTGTTCCTCATTTTGTGCACGAGCTATTGTATATTGTTTTGCCGTAAGAAACTTGGCGCTTAAATTATTGTACAAGTGGCAGTATGATGTATATGTATCAGTCTATGGACCCTTAAAATAAAAACTATTAGAGCTATCAAAAGTAAATTTTATATTTAAGAGTTTTGTAAAATACATTTCACCTTTTCTTAAAGATAATTAAAAATCACTGTCAGTTTACCAAGATCCGAAGTTCCAAAGCATTCTGTTACACCGAAAAATCTGTTGGAGCTTATTATTCCGTTGGAGCTTTCTGTTGAAACGTATTATTTCTTTCCAAAGCATTCTGTTGCTCAGAAAAATCTTGATGAAAGAATAAGTAACTTGTAAAAATCCTCCAACAGAAAAAATAAAATTATTACAAACTATTCAGAAAAATAAGCTCCAACAGAAAATTAAAAGAATAACTAACCACATTAATAACAAAAGACATTTCATCATCGCGCAATTAGAGTTCTACTTCCTTAAACGTGACCGTACTCCACGGGTTTTTTTTTTTTTTTTTTTCTTTTTTTGGCTCAACGGTAGCATGCGCGTTTCTCTTGGGAAGTTCCCAGGTTCGAAACCCACGAGGGGCAAACGGAAATGATTCAGAAGCGTGCTGAAAAAGTCAGAAAAGGATTCTGTGAAATTTCTGTATAAATACGGAAAAAACCCGAAACGCACGTTTGTGACATAAACGGAATTACTGACTACCGAAATTCTGTCAAAGTACTGAAGGAAATGAAACTTTCAAAAATTTAAATTTCGATGAAAAAAAAAAAAAAGGACAACTACGCTGCACGCTATTTTAAGGAATTTTTCTTGAATTTACACCACTTATATTTTAACAGTGCTGACTGGCATGAAAATAATCAGAGGAATGCACAGGGCAGACGTATGGATTCCTTGTACAACAGAAGTATATCCGTTTTAGTTTTATCCCTCAAGTTGAAAAAAACACGGCGTTTATGAGGTTACATGCGAACCGAAAAATTCAGTTGATATCATGAAATTAGCGGTTATTGATGTAGAGAGGAAGAAGTTACGCCCTATCTTTTGAAACATGCAATGGAAATAACCTTTTAGTTGTTATTTTTATTTATTTATTTATATATTTTTTTTGTACGAGTTCGCTTTCTTTCTTTTGCGAATTTGTATTTCAAGACAGCCCAATATTTATTCTGTACACAACGATAATTATGCTCCGTTAAAACGATGTTACATTAATTTCGGAGGTGACTGCGTCGTCTCTGGCAGGGAGGTTATGACGCTAATTTTGTGATCTACATACGAACAGTACCAGAAGTGGTAACTAACTAAACAGTTTTAAGTCAAAAGTGCTACTGCGATTTTTGTCTAAGGACTACGTTTATGACAGCCTCAAAATATATGTTTTGAATTCAGCATGATGCATCCATCAAACAGAAATGTACTATAGCTACGTCTCAAAGGTCTTTGTGTTTCGGCTGATTTGCAACGCCTATGTGGCATTCGTGTCTTAATTCCTAAACAAAAACAAAAAAGATAACACGAAATTCCCGGTGATAATGAGCACTTTCCAAAGCGAGTAAAATTTATCAAAGTTATTCAAAGTCAAAAACAAATCAACTGGATTTCTGCAATCCAAAAACATCCAGAAATGGAAGCAGCTATTTACTTTCCCCAGAGCTACGAAAATGAACAAAAGTATGCTGCGAGAATTAGCAAATGGCACAAAAATAGTTTCTTATAGCAGAAGGAAGGTATCGGAGAAAAAGAGATTTTCAAATTGAAAAGGAAGAAATGTAAAATAAAACAAAATGTGAATACCTTCTAGCGGAAGAACTTTGCATAATAAAAAAATTTAAAATAAGCGAAAAACATTCTTCACGGAAAACGCTATGCTAAGGAAAAAGAGCTTTTCAATTACATCTCCCGGAAGCAGAAATAGCAAGAAAAAGGTTTTGACCTTTACACACCACTTAGCGGTAAATCTGCGCATTATTTAACGAGGATAATGTTCAGTATCTTTTTTGTAGCAAATTGTGTGCAGTAAAAAAGAAATTTCTCAAAAGCGTTTTCGGAAGCAGAGATAGAACTGCAAACAGAAGTACACAAATAGCACCTAGCAACATAAAAAATCCTGAAATACAAACCTAAAGTGTTCCACAAGGTAAATGGCACCCGGCGTTGAAATAATTTTTTAAATCGCATAAGCAGAAGCACAGATATTGAAAAAAAAAAAAACATTAAACGAATGCGATTTAGTCTGACGAGCGATTCTGGGGATATACACATCTGGAGAGAGCAGGGAACACGCAATCACACCTCCAGCATAATCGAAAGGGACCGCTTTGAAGGTGGCGGAGTTCTCGTTTGGGGCGGTATCATGCTTGGTAGCCGTACTGACCTCCACATCTTCCAAGGAGGTTCAGTCACTGGTGTCCGCTAATGTACCGAGGTTCTCCTGCCTCACGTGCGTCTGTTTAGAGATGCTGTGGGTCCTGAGTTCCTCCTCACGGACGACAACGCTACACCTCATCGTACAGTGGCTGTCGCAGAGCTGTTGGAGAGTGAAGATATTCAACGCATGGATTGGCCCGCAAGGTCCTTGGACCTAAATCCAATCTAACACGTGTGGGACCTTCTCAGGATACGCTTGGCAGCACGTCACCAGCCTCCAGCAACGATTCCGCAGCTGCGATTGACGCTACAAGAGGAATTGGCCGCGATGCCTCAACAGCTCCTTGAACAACCTCGTCCTCAGCATGGGCAGACGTTGTAAATCCTGCAACGCAGTCAAGGGTGATCATATCCCATACTAAAGACTGGATTTTTCTTGGCAGCCGCCTGTCACATGGACGTTTCTGTCTTCTGTCCAGTTGTGCTCGAAGCTACCTTTTCAGTAAAGTGCCTTTGTATCCTTTGGATTTCTTGTTTGGACGGTTTTGCTCACTTGTCCCATATTCTTACATCTTGGGGATCTTATCGTATGATTTGAGTCGATGTGGAGCACTTCTGCACGACGTTACATTCGAAAACCCGTCTCGTCCTTAATTTTTGCACGCCAGTGTACATCAAAGCCAGTGGTCTAAGCGATGGCCTCTGATCATTCCTCCTGAAAGGGGACCGGGTTCGAATCCCGTGAGGCATTGATGTTGTGTTTGTCTTACAGCAGTGGCTATCTCACTTCCCTGGAACCAGTGACCCTAAATTAGGGACGGGCGACTGCTTATAGCCCATTGAGTTGCTCACTGAGGTCGTTAAACCTACAATAAAAAAAACGTACATACATACAACAAGCAAAGGGTCCACATGATAAAAGAAATTAGTAGCCGTATAGTGGCTGGAGTGCATTAGAAAAAAACAGTACAATCTTCATGAGCAATTTACCATTATGTCTGACAAGAAAGGTGTTTAGTCAATGCATCCTTCTAGTTTTTACATATAGGTCGGAGACATGGGCCTTAGCTAAAAAAAGAATTAAGGCAAATCGAAGTATCATGGAGAGATGCATGCTCAGTGTAACGAAGAAATATAGCAAAAGGAACTCGTGGATCATGATTAATTCAAACACTGGACGTGGATCAGGAACATCAAACAGAAATCATCGCTCTTTTCACGGTAATAAGTGAGTCTCGGAAAAATTTTCATCGGCCGCCACCGGGAATCGAACCGAGGGTCTTCCAGTTACACGCCGGACATGCTACCACTGCACCACAGCGGTCTCGAGTTCTCCAGACTTGCATGTGATTAACTGCCAAACTACATGGCAGGTTGCGTCATGGGGCCCCGCAGGTCACTGTGGTGCAGTGGTAGCATGTCCAGCGCGTAACTGGAAGACCTTGGATTCGATTCCCGGTGGCGGCGGATGACAATTTTTCCGAGACTCACTTATTAACGTGCAAAGAGCGATGATTTCTGTTTAATGTCTCTGATCCACGTCCAGTGTTTGAATTAATTATCCATTCGCCTCCTTGTTGTTTGTTCAGTTGTTACTTTCCATCTTCGGTGAATCCCCAGCATTGTGCGGGGCTCCATGACGCAACCTGCCATGAAGTTTCAAAGTTAATCGCATGCGAGTCTGGCAAATTCGAGGCCGCTGTGATGCAGTGGTAGCATGTCCGACGCGTAACTGAAAGACTCTGGGTTCGATTCCCTGTGGCGGCCGATGAGAATTCTTCCGTGACTCACTTGTTAACGTGGAAAGAGCGATGATTTCTGTTCATGGATCATGATTTTCTTTTCTCTTCACATTGAGCAACTTAGTGTGCTGTAAAAAGTCACTCGACCCTAGTTTAAAGAAACTGTTTCCAGGAGAGGCGGAAAGCCAGTGCCATGAGACAAGCCCAAAATCCATGCCTCAGTTGGGATCCGAACACGGACCCATCTGGGACAAATTATTAGAAGCAAACGTTTCGTACCACTCGACCACTATTGTCAACAGTTGATGAGAACATGATCAAAATAAAAACCATCAAATGGTAATGTGCTGCGTATACTACTAGAAGAACTGCGACAGTCGTATAACTGAAATACTAGACGGCATTCCAAGAGACAGGAAAAGACCCAGAAGAAGCCCACGTGGGAGATAGTCGGATAAATTTTGATAGAATACTGGAGTGACGCAGGAAAGAACCGCTCTCGACAAGGAGTCGTGGAGGAAACTTGGACAGAACTTCATCCAGCAAACATGGATTGAAAATGGCTGATGATGATGATTATCCATATCGTCACCACACTTCCTCTATTTCCTAATGATTATAACGCGTTTCAGCAAAACAGTGTACGATATTTTCTACGAAAACAGTGAAGGGACGTAGCTTTACAAACATTCTGCGTATTTCAGTATACTCCCGTAGTCGCCCAACTGCATAGACTTAAATTCTATGTGACATCTCTAGGAAGGAGTAGATTTTTATTTGGAATTACCACTGTCTGCCGGTGCACCATTTTGGGATATTGCACAACCTACATGTTTCTCAGTACATCCCCTGGCTTTTTGTTCACAGTGACCAGGATTCAACGACGTTTAAAGGCAGTTAGTTATCTTCCAGAAAATTCCATGGCTTCGATTGAATAGTTATATTTAATTAGTTATTTACTATGTATACATTGTTTCTCTAAAAATACTTTTGAATGGTGCTACTGCCGATGCTTCTCATTGTTTTTACATATGTTTGATACTAACAAATTTGTATTTTAATCTTTTTCATGTACTCGTTTCTTTTTCAGAGCAATGAAGGGTACTGTTAAATTGGCTGTATTTCTCGTTGTGATTTGTTGTCTACAAGTCACTCTCACGTCCGGTACCAGCTGGAGGAAATTTGCCGGTTGTATAAGACGAAAACTGGGTCTAAGGTCATTAGTTAATCCCAACGTTATTTGTGCCGCAAAGCAAATGGCCCTACAGTTTAACAAAATGACTTACGGGTGTTTGAATTGTGACAAGTAAGTCAGAAATTATCTTACCTTGTTCTGCATCTTATCTTACCTTATATTCTATTAAATGTTAATTCAATTATCTTACCTTATGTTCTACACACAGAAGATTTCTACCATAAAACTGTATAACACATCATCAGGTAAAAGTTACTCTCTAAATTTTGAAAATCGATTTCCCACCAACGGAATTGCAACTGTTGATAGGGATTTAGAATCCGCTACTACTCATAGAAAACTGGAGTGCGAGATCAAGACCTTAACGGATGTCGTATAAGGCTTTTTCCTGCCACTGATCAGCAAGGGCTTCACACGAAGATGTGCTGCTGCAGTTTAGTGATTAACAAATAGGGACGCCGCCTTAGTGGCGTCGTGGTCTAAGTGCTGGCTTCTGGATATTCATCTGAGGGGGGTCAAGGTTCAAATCCCAGTGAGGCATAGATGTGGTGTTTGTCTTACGGCACTGACATTCTCTTTCTAGTTGCCCTAAATCAAGGACGACCGACCGAGTTGCTCACGGTAGTGGTTAAACCCCAAACTAAAACGAAAATAATTAAGGACAGAACATGCATTTTTGGGCAACATTCTGTTGGAAGGTAAAGCAAAATTTACCCGCGGTGGAGTCTTCAATCACAACAATATATTCAACAATGCTCATTTCTTGGATTTGGGAAATCCCAGTTGCATAATAGGAGACATTTTCTAAAAATGTACTGAGCGATTTTTGGAACTTCAATCTCTTCCTCATTAGTAGGACGAGGTAAATAACTCTAATATAACGGACCTATCTGCACAAACATGACTCTTCTCATACGCTGGTAAATGATACCTTCGGCCAACAGTACACCGGATTAGGCTGCTCTGTTGAACGGCCACCTGGATAGCCGGTTCTATCTCCACTCGATTTATTCTTGTCTAACAAAGTCAAACCAAAAGTGTATTTCACAGAATCACAAAATCTGCAGCAACTATGTAAAACAGAAGATCGGCGATGGCAGCTTGCTAGATGCTGTGAAAGAAGACCCACTTCGCATTATGACGGCTTACATACAGCAGAAGGAGGACACGTAAATTACATCATCCATACCAAAACACACTGTCTACATGACATAACAAAGAATATGACCATGCTCCCTTTTTATTGCGCCTTCCTACTGCACGGCTGTTAGTCATCGTTTCCACATCTCTTAAACAGACAGATATACTCCATTCGTCAAGTAAAATTATTCTAAATCAAGCGGTATTTTTCCTACTTTCGAAATTTTTACCATTTCAGGTGCGAACATCTTTTGCCCATTCCTGCAGTGCTTCAGCTGTTGTTGCAATTGTTTATGACTGGAATTAGTAGTCATCGTCTAGAAATATATTATTATTATTATATTTATTTTTTATTTTTTAATTTCTGTATGCTTGTGGTACGGGATTTAATTATTCTTGAGGGTGTTTCTTACTATTTCAGTGATGCTCTACAACTTCGTAATTTAAATATTTTTTCTGTCACTAACATTTACGAAGTTAGCTAAGATAACTTCAAATATACGCCCTGGGAGAGATGATGTCGTCGAATTTGTCATTATCGGTTTGTTACGACGACTTCCTACTATTAGCTTTTCGTTAGGTGTAGCGGTTCGCAAGAGAAATTGGCTCCTAGAGGGGATTTCAACACAATTTTTATCTCCAAAATCGTGCTCCAAATGAAACCTTGTGGTGCCACATGACCTCGTCAGTACTTTGCTACGTGAGAGAAACATAATTACTTTTTCAAAAATATATTTACAAGTACGAAATATATGACATCAGGTTTAATGTTAGCTATACTTCCCACGGTGGCCGAATGGCATATCGCGTTGATTTTTCAGTATTGTTCCGAAAGGGCCTGGGTTTCTGTCTAGGATAAAGAACAGGTGGCGCCCTTATCGAATGTCACTGTATTTGGAATAAGTGGCCCCAAATTAGGGATGGGTGACTGCTTATAGCTCTAAGAGTTCCTGATGCTGGTCCTTAAAGACCGAAACGAAAAAAAAAACCCAGCTATTTATTGTTGGGATTTGGAAGCCGGAGTTCCCTGGTCTGATTTTTCAAATGTGAGCAACTGAATCCCCAAAAGAAGTAGTTGTCTATTGCCATTATGAACTTAGCTTTTTGAAAAATAGGAATACCCTAAGAAAAACTCCAACTGCTGTGATTGTTGCTTTTTGCTTTCGAAAATTTCGATCTCTCAATAGCTGATATTTTAACAGATTATATACAATAGCTGATATTTTTAAAGATTTTTTTCCCTTGTGAATACTAGTGCTGCTTTATTGCTATGCTATTTACCAGCTTCAGCTTGCATACTGCACAGTGTCAACTCATGATCCATTCATGTTGAACCGTTTTCTCGTTTCTCCTTAACCATGGGGGACAGGGGAGGTCTCGCACTGAAGTCTGCAACCCACAACCGCGCTGTCGTTTCAACTTGCTCACTTTAGGTTCCTCCTTAAACGGATCAGTAAAAGAAACTTTCAAAACTTCCTTTCTGCAACATATTTTATCGGAATTAAACAATTCCTCAGAAAATGTTTACTATTAATAGCAAATGTGTAAATTTAATGAGGAACTCTTAAGGCTATATTTCATTAGTCTTTATGGTTTTCAAGATCATCCAAAACGTTCGCTTTTTATAGGATATATTCACTTCTGAAACTGCAGAAGCATCTCGTGCTTAACCTTGATATCATTGTTATTCAGCCTTAAAATAATGAGACATACCTACTTAATTACGAAATGCGATCACATAAAGTTCTGAGAGCGTGAACTTTCCTTCAAGATTACTCATGGCAAAACTTGTAATCTTTCTGAAAGCACTTATAACTCTGAAATAAAAAGCATTATTAAAACCATGTTTTTTATTGGAGGTTTAACGACCACCGTGAGCAACTCAATGGGCTATAAGCAGTCGCCCGTCCCTAATTTAGGGTCACTGGTTCCAGGGAAGGGAGAGAGCTAGTGCCGTAAGACAAACATAACATCCATGCCTCACCGGGATTCGAACTCCGACCCTGTTCAGATGAATGATCAGAGACCATCGCTTAGACCACTGCGCCAACGGGGCGGCTAAAACAATTTTGCTCGCAGATGTACCTGAATTAAACGGTGCACATAATTGTGTGCCATCCAGAAAAAAATTTTCATATACAGCAGTTTCTTACGAAAACTGCTACAAACATCCTTCTCCCATGCCATCTGAACAGTATCGACCATGATCCAGTTAAAAGAGCTGGCTTCTAGTCTTTTATTCTCTTCTCCAAGGCTAAAGTCATTTCTGCCATGGGCATCATACTACTAGGTGGAAACAAACGACTCAAACATCTTTCTCCTTTCTTAGGTTCGTCGCTATTGTTATAGCACTTTTAGCAGGTAATCAGTGAGAAAGGATTTATGTCAACTATTTACCAAAATGACAACTTTGAATTACAAAGCTAAGGGGAAAGCAGAGCTTTCTGATCCGCAGGTTCACTCGTTCCAGACGCATTCGGCCCACTTCTTAGAAAGCAAGTATACTCGTTGGAGCTGATTTCAGCCAGTTTTGCTAATCCCGAGTTAATTCGTTTCAGTCGGTAAAAATGTAAAGCGTGAAATTTAAGAAACGAGAAATTTTACTGAAGAATGACTGATGGCATTTTGTAAAAGTTGTCGCTAAAATCTGTGACCATCTTCCTGAAAATATCGATTTCTTCTGCTAAAATGAAGTAAAAATCTTGTGAAACTTAGGAATAAATGCCAAATGGTCAATACTTTAAATTTATTGAAAAGCGTATTGTTTTCAATTTCAGTTTTTGTTTTGGTGCTTTAAAAACTTCATGAATATGAGAGTTTTTCAAAGAAAATACTTTAATGGGTACTCAAGAACATAACCTACTTTTTTTTCAAAACAAACAACAATTTTGGATGTGAAAATTTTGGGCTGTAAGAATTTACTTTTATTCAACAATATCCTCTTTAGTTTTTAGGATTAACCTTAAAACCAACCTTAAAATCTACAAACTAACAGCAGAATATACGAACGTTATCCAAAACAGCATTACGCATTGACTTTGGGTTATTGTAACACATACATAGATGAGCCATTACATTAAGACCACCTTACCTAATAAGCTGCAAGACCCAATTTCGTTCGTAAAACAGCGGCAACTCTGCGAAGCATCGATTCGTTGAGGTGCCGATAGGTATCCTGCGGTACCTGGTACTATAATGTCAACAGCAGGTCCTCCAATTCCTGTACATTTCGTTATGGTGGTGATTTCGCGCGAGCCCGCTTTTCCAAGTCGAACCACCCCTTGACGATCCTGGCAGTGTGGCATGGCGCATTAACCTGTTGGTAATGGCCATCCCCTGCAGGGAACACACTTGCCATGAATGGGTGAACTTTGTCCCCAACGATATTCAGATACCTGACAGCTATCAGAGATTGTGCTATTGGGCTAATGAGTACCAAAGGGTCCCAAGAAAACATCGCCAACAGCATAACACCGCCGCTGGCAGCCTATTTCCGCACAACAGTGCATCCAGGTGCCTTAGCCTCCGTTGGTAATCAGCGTAACCGCGCCCGGCCGTCTACGTGATGCACCAGGAATCTTGATTCGTCAGACCAGGCCACTTTCTTCCAATCATCCACAGTCCAATCTCGATGATCTTGGGCCCATTTCATGCGTTGTTGGCGATGACGTGCAGTGAGCATGGGGTCCCGGCTGGGTCTTCGGCTGCGCAGGCCGAACTTAACTGTGTGCTGTGACACATTGCCCGGATCACCACTGTTGTACCTGCCACTGATTTGTCGCACTGTGGTTCTGCGGTTGCTGTGAACAATGCGCAACACTCTGCCCAACACTCTGGCATCAACGAGCTGCGGACGACGCACGGCTGGACGACGGTTCGTAGTTTGGCCATTTATGAACCACTTTTGATGGGTACTCACTACAACGGCACCTGAGCAACCCAACAAGCCGCGCCTTTTCCGAGATTGTAGTTCCGGGGCGCCGTGCCATCACAATTTGTCCTTTATCAAACTCCGATAAATGGGCAGCTTTTCCCATTCTGACTCCGAACACGCATGCTAGCCGAAAGCCTGTCCTCGCGTTGTACACTGAAGTGCCAGAAAAACTGGTACAGACGAGCTTATGCAAAATACACAGCAACGTCACCTATGCGCGTACTCGGTTGCGTCCTCCAGTGCGTACATAAAGCGATAGCCATCCTTGCCATCTGGCACAGCTGTTTTCGGCATGAGAATGACAAGTAATAACGATTTAAGCTATTTTCAACAAGGTGTCATACTTGGCACTCGTGAGATGGGCCATAGTATTTCGCAGGTAGAAACGAAATTCGGATTTTCACGGACATTACCACTGCAAAGGTGTACCATGACTACAAGAATTCTGGAAAAACCTCCAACCGACGATACCAGTGTGGCCGTGAAAAAACATTGGGTGAACGTGACCATCGTCGGCTGTCAAGAATTGTTTCACGCGATAGGCGTGCAACACTCTTGCAAGTATCATCGGAATTCAATGCTGGAGCGTCAACAAGCATCAGCGTCCGGACCGTGCAACGTACCCTGCACGATATGGGCTTTGGAGCCTACGCCCAACTCGAGTCCCCTTGATGGGTGCACGACACAGAGCTATGCGCTTCGCTTGGGCACGGCAACACCGCCACTGGACACTTGATGACTGGAAACAAGTAGCCTGGTCCGACGAGTCGCGCTTCGAACTGTATCAAGCAGATGTAATGATTCGTATGTGGCGCAAACCTCATGAAGCTATGGATCCCGCCTGTCTATATGGAACTGTACCGGCTGGTGGGGGTCCGTAATGGTATGGGGTGTGTTTAGCTGGACTTCACTGGGACCCCTGGTACGTCTACAAACGTCTGTGACCGGCCAACGCTATGTGCGCATCCTTTCTAACGAGGTACACCCGTTCATGTCCTGCATTCATGCTGATGGGTTGGGCCTGTTCCAACAGGACAGTGCTTCTCCACATAAGTGTCGGGATGCCACATTATGGTTAGAGAAGCATTCATCTGAGTTTGGGGTGTTGCCATTCTCACCCAAGTCCCCAGATCTGAACGTGATAGGACACATTTGGGATGCCATGCAACGCGCTATCGAACACAGGAATCCGAGACCTCGGAATACATCCGAATTGTGGAACGCCCTGCAGGAAGTATGGTGTGCATTGCCTACAGCATATTTCCAGAAGCTAGTGGAGTCCATGCTCCGTCGTATTTCTGCAGTCCTGCGCTCCCTTGGGACACCTACCAAGTATTAGACTGGTGTACCAGTTTTTCTGGCACTTCAGTGTATATGTATTGCTCTATAAACTTCACCTGCGCCATCGTTCGGTCTCCAGGTGAGCTAATTTCTCTAGTTTGGGAGTGGTCATAATGTGATGGCTCATCGGTTTATATTAATGTAACGACATATAACATTTATTGTAATAATCCATCCCCTTTTGCTTTTCAAACAAAATTCGTTATTTCAATCACAAATGAATGACCCCAAAAAGTACCTTCTTTAGTGAACTTACTTTTGCATTTAAGTTATTTGGCCTCAAGTGTGTATTGCGAAATATAAAACTGCTATACAAATTTAATGATTAATGTACTAATGTAACAAAATGGAATTTGTTACGTTGCAAGCACTATAAAATATTTTATTGTAATAACATTTTTACGCAATAACTTGGCGTTTTCCAAACCCTTATTCTTTATTCCCCTTCCATTTCCTTATTTCTTGTAACATCACTTTCGTTGGACATCTACTTACTAAGCTTTGAAAAAAATTAAACGTCCCTAGTCGTAGTATTTCCAATGATATCTTTCGAGGGTTAGTGGTATAAATTCAAAGAATTGGGTGATTCTAATAGACAACTTGCAAATTGTTTTCTTCAGGTGTGATACCCGTTAATTCAAAGATCTAAACGTTTCCTGGAAATCAGGAGATATGAACTCTATGGAATAATTCGCGTCCTTTGCTGTAACGCTTAGAATGCCATTAGTGGGAGAATCAACTATAGAAAGCAGAAGGATAGAGTTTCCCGAAAAAGTTCGCAGTATCTGGAATTATAAGAACAATTTTTACAATGGTAATATCAGACTGATTAGGAACTTCACTAATCAATTCGTTGTTTTCGTGGTTCCTCCCGAACATTTGCAATCGCATTGCTCTGGCCCAACAGTTCTGAGGTTTGCAGTCTAAAGCCTAGATATTTAACTTGAAAAAGAGATAGCTTTAGACATTTTTGGGTGTTTATTATTACCCGTGTAACTACAGAAGAGATAAAAGAAGAAACACCCATCAAATGTGCAATTACTGTAAAATTTACTTTGCTTTTGAGGAGAATACCGAATATGATTTCAAACTGAATTTTTTACTTTTGATGATGCTATCTGTTGGCAATTTAATAGAATCCTTGAATTAGCTATCACTGTGTATATCACAATTTAGATGCGCGTTTCTACAGTGCTTCCGCCTAAAAAATTAAAATTAGGTCCTCATCCACAATATTCTTAGTACATATACATGCATACAGTTACACTTGTTTAGAAAATGGCCGTCTTGATAGGTGACCGCAAAATAGAGTGGTTCAATTTGCCAAAATATCTTCCCTCCACATTTGAAAATAGAATAATAAAGTCTTATATGCCCTTTCTAAATGCGGGCTGGCATGAAATGCTTGTTCTTTATTTCCTCCCTCAACGTGTTTCCCCTGAAGATATGAAATGTAAGGAGATGTCGAAAGCATTAGCATCATTACTGTATTTGAGCTTTGAAGTCACCTCAACTGTCGTGCTCCTTTCTTTTCATTAAACTCAGTGATACGTTCTTTTGCTATATGGATCGGACCATCAGGCGTGCTCAAACAAAATGGTTGCTATGTAAGAAGCCCACAATTTATAAACTCGTGAATGGTGGTGTGTGTGTGAGAGAGAGAGAGAGAGAGAGAGAGACAAGCAGGTGCTTCATAATTTTAACTCGCATACTTTTCGTTATCTTTCTAGAACTTCGTAAAAAAGATTTTATTATAAGTTCTGCCGGTGCCGCACGATTGGTCGACATAACGATCAGTCGACGTAACGACTAGTCGACAGTAACGACTGGTCGAATAACGATTGGTCGACATAACGATCAGTCGACCGTAACGACTAGTCGACAGTAACGACTGGTCGAATAACGATTGGTCGGCATAACGATTATTCGAGATAACCATTGGTTCAGAGAATTATGGTTTACAATCGCAGCGGTACCTCTCAGAACGTACTGACCTCTCAAAACGTAACGTTCCTTTTTGGAAATAATATCTTTTAGAATGTAGTCCTCAGAAAGTACGGCATTATAACATATTATTTCCAAATAGACCCCCGTGTCATCTTTGTACTCTAAGTGAAATCTATGTAGAGGGCCTTATGAACGATGTTATTTCCGAAAGGGCCCCGGGGTACTTTAGGTATAGGAACCTTGGGGAAACTGCCACGCATAATTCGGAAACTCGGAAAATTGCCTCACCGGAAAATTGCCACACATTCAAAGCGTTTCTCGGGAGAACGGCGATTTGTGCTCTTCCCCTTAATGAAAACCATGTGGCAAATTTTCCGGTGGGGCAATTTTTCTGTGTGTGGCAATTTTCTGGGTTGCTGAAAGATGTGTGGCAATCTTCAGGTGAGGCAATTTACCGACAAACTGTCTGCACCCATTCAATTTTTTTCCAAATTCCGTTGACCATTTTATGTCGACAAATATCGACTAATCGGTATATCGACCAGTCGTTACTGTCAACCAATCGTTATGTCGATCAAGCGTGCTATCGAACAATCGTTACTGTCGACTAATCATTACTGTCGAGCAATCGTTATGTCGACTAATAATTTCTGTGGACCAATCGTTACTGTCGACCAATCGTTACTGTCGGCCAATCGTGTGTCGGCCAACCGTTATGTCGACCAACCGTTTGTCGACCAATCGTTACATACCCAGTTCTGCATGTTGGTGACAGCAATATGCATGATTATTTTCTTAGGCGTTTTGAAAATGACAGTAGTCGCGTGCTGTACGTGCAGCCAAATAAAGGTCTGTTATATGTTATGTATTGTTTCCATTGGTGATAACATCCGTGCTCCGCGAATCTGCCCGCTTTGACACGTGACCGTGGAATGCACTAACCAAAATTCTTCAGGCAGAAGTCCTCCATGCGATTAAGAACATGAACCGGTGAAGAGCTCCAGGGAAAGATATGGAATTACTGTAAACACTATGCAAGAAGCCAGAGGAGAAACAAAAACTACACTCATCCAAGTTTTCACTGGATATCTCAATGAAGGAATAATTCTTGATGATTGGAACAATGCTATAATGTTTCTGCTACATAATATAAGGGACACTGAAGATCTCAGGAACTGCAGACTCATCAGACTCCTACCAGTTGTTTATAAATGCTCACCCAGCATTGTCACACCGCTTGAAGGAAACAGTTAATACAACTCAACAGAGAGTATTAGCTGGAGTCAGGAATGGTTACAGTACAATGGATAACATCCATGTACTGAAAGAACCAATTGAAGGAACGAATGAATATGGACTCCTCCTTTGTATGGCTGTTATTGATTATGAAAAGGGTTTTCATTCCGCGAAACCATCAATAGCTTTTTAGTCTTTGAAAACCTACGATATTGAAGATGAATACATCAATATCATAAACAACATAAATGAAAATGTGAGGGCAGAGTTACAGAAGATCGAGAACATAAAAGTTGAAAAGGGAATAAGAAAAGTTTATACCATATCTCCAAACCTTTTCAGTGACACTTTGCAAAATGCATTTCAATCATTGAACTGGGAAGACAAGGGTATAAAAATTGACGAAGAATATTACTTTCACCTTTGTTTTGATGACGACATAGTTATGTTGGCAAATACCCCCTCAGAGATGCGTAGTGTGTTCCAGGAACTGACTGACAACAGTAAAAAAAGTGGGTAAATGAACTTGCCGAAAACACACCAATGTGGAATGTTTTTACAAGAAATGGAGATTTAGAAGTTGAGGGGTAAAGCCAGAAGTAACGGGTGTCTGCATCTATCAAGCTAGGGCCACATCACAGAAGAAACTAATAGGCGGATAAAACTTGGCTGGAATGCATCTGGAAGAAACAGTATAATTTCCTAGGGCAGTTTACAATTGTGTATGTCTCTTTAAAAAAAGAGTTTAACCATGCACCCTTCCAGTTTTTACTTATGGATCAGAGACATAGACCTTAACTATAAAAGACATTCACAGGCTACAAACTACTACAAAAGCATGGAGAAATTCATGCTTGATATAACCAGGAAAGCTAGGAAGACGAAGTCATAGATCAGGAAAATGACAAGTGTCGATGACATCATGATCCACGCAAAATCCCTGAAATGACAATGGGCTAGATATACTGCAAGAACTGACTACCATTGGACAATGAAATATCATACTGGACTCCAAAGGACAGGAAAAGACACGAAAGAGGGTCATGTAAAAGACTGATGGATGAAATATAAAAGTATGTCGGAGTGACATGGAGGAGACTGGATCAAGACAAAAGTTGTGGGACAGACCTTTCATCAGTGGACTGTTAATGACTGGCACTCATACGCACACACTAGTTTTCATGAATTAAGAAAACAAATGCTGTTTTTTGTGAGAGAAGAGTTAAAAATGCACAAAGCTTGGATATGTATAATGCGAAATCAGGATATCGTGTACAAATGAGTGGAAATGGCTTGGCTTATGTAAATGAGGAGCAGCGTAAAAGAAGCTGTTATGGAGGTACGCGCCACATCGTTTGCGAAATGCAAAGAAAGGATTTTGAAAAAGCATATTTGTTGTAATGGCTGCGAGATATCGTACAGCAGATGAACTCTGATGGAGAGCTATCGGAAGACTAAAGACAGGCAAAAGTCAGATGGAAGTTGCAAGACGACTGCACGTGAGTCCTTCTGTGGTCCACAGACTGTGGAACCAGTTTCAAAATACCCAGTCAGCTTCGCGATGGTACAGCAACGGAAGGCCTAGGGCTCCAATATCCGTGGCTGACTAAAATCTCCAATTAACAGCGCGGAGGAACAGGATGGCTACCCCGATACAGCTGCGATGTGCACTTTCTGTGGTTACAGGACCTGTGGTATTTCCTTCCACTGTGAGCAGGCTTCACGAAGGTGGTATTTATGCTTGGGGATCAGCATTCTGTGTGCATCTTAACTTCAATCACAGAGGGAACGTTTAATTTGGGAAAGACTATGTCAATTGGACTGAAAACAAACAAAGGTCAGCACCATTCACAAATGAGCCCAGATTTGTTTTGTAGGGCGATTTCAGATGTACTTTGATCTGGGGAGAACGAAAGACACGCTTTCATCCCTCTGTGACACGTAAAAGGGACACCTATGGTGGCGGTGGCGTGCTGGTTTGGGGTGGCATCTCGATAGGTGAACGTACAGACCTCTATGTGCTTCCAAAATGAACCAAGAATACTCGATGCTATAAGGGTGATGTCCTGGATTGCTATGTTTGCTCTTAAGTAGTGCCATAGTAGAAAAAATTATCATAAAAGACGATAACGCTTCTTTCCAACCGAGTGCGGCTGGTAGAACAATATCTCCAAGAGGCGATCATTGCCCGTATGGATTGGCGAGCCAGGTCTCCCGACTTTCATCCAATCGATAAAGTCTGCGATGCTCGTAGGAGACGTGTTGCTTCCCTCAAGCCTCCCTCTGCAAGACTTGGACGGGGTTAGACAAGCTTTGCGCTATCAATGGTCATTGTTACCTACTGAGCTTTTAGATATCATCAGGAGCAGCATGAAACATCGCTTTGAGGCCTGTATTTCTGTGAGGGACGACCATTGTGCCTACTGAGGCACTTTGGGTGTTTCATTTTGACACCTTGTTTTTTCACCTGGCTCTGTAAGTGGTCTGTTTTGTCGCAATGAAATGTTTCAATGTCTTTCTCTAAGGTACGATATGATACAGGTTTTTACCAAATTTTATAACATTTTATCATTCATTTTTTGAATTATCGAGAATTTTTTCTTTTTTCCCTAATTTACCGAACTGAAGAACTTCTGATGTTTCAAAGCCACTGCTTCTAACATGTGCTTGTAATTTTGTTGAATGATGTCTTTATTTAGAAACAAAGCTTTAGCTGAAAATGTATGTTCTCTCTTTAGGTATTTCCATTGTCAAGCCAATTACAACGCCGTGGCCAACTGTAGAAGATCCAACGATGCTCGAAAAACAGCTGCAGCCGTTAGTGATTGCCGAGAATTTTCTCAGGGAGGTACAGATCGCGATAGTCAAGAAGATCAAGTGGCCAACAGGCACGGAAGGTCTCTCAAAAGTTGTTCGAAATATTTGTGCCCCAAAAACTGCAAATACAATCCACGAAACGGATCGTGTAGAAAACAAAATTGCTAAGTTCTTGTTTCTTTTTGTTTTTTTAAGGAACTGAAGAAATACAGTATCCCTCTGAACAACGAATTAGCAAGATTGATCAAACTCTCATCTCCCGCCAAATGGAACTTAGTTTATGCGAAGTGTTACAAGACATTTGAAAATTTGCCAAGGATTCTTGCCAATGTATTGTTGGACCGATTTATGCACTTTTAACTTTGGCAACACATGTGCATTGGGTTTTGTTAGAAAACTGCTCAAATAAAAATAATTTCAATTTAATCTGCGCAAATGCATGAAAGGTTTATTCAGAAAGGTTATCTAAACTTAAAATGCCTGCAAGCTGTGAAAAATTGAGATTGGTGAAGTTGCTTGGCATTCTGGTCAGTGAGATTTCATTTTGTAGAATTCGTTTTGGAATAGATTTACACAATATCGTTGTACTGTATTTTTAAATCGTTTAGCTTTCATAAAGGAATGTATAACCGAACGGACATCTAGACCTGCCAGTGCGGCTGTCCGTTCTGATAAAATGATAGTATTACTTGATTAACGTTTTTATTCAGTTTCTGAACAGTTAATTTTTACCACTTTAAAACACTGAAATTTGATTCCTGTTACCGCACATTTTAGAGTTATGTCTTCTGTCAAGCTGAATAAGATTGATTTATGTTTAACGTGAATTGGGAAAAAATAAATACTGTTGTTAATAGAAACATTTTGTTTATTGATTCATATTAGAACATTCACATTTTTTTTCGTATTGGTTTTGTAACATTTTACAATTTTTCTCGTTTGTTATTAAAGTTTTGGAAAAGGGAGTTCAAGAATAAAAAATGCGCTTCAACGAACTGATTTTATGTAGACACATTTCCTCAAATGTAGGAATTCTTACTGCTTGATTATATACAAAAAAATCATGTCGTGGGAAAATTGTTAAAATAGATCCCTGAGTAAGGTGTCAGTTCTAGGAGATGTTGTTAACTGCAGAATCAGGACAAACAAAGGTACTTTGCTATTTGTATTTCAAGCTCGGCAGGCAGGATCACTAAAGCCTTAGGTCCACGTAAATACGTATTAAGAGTGAAAAAGGTTTGTAATCTGACAAAGTATGATAAATACAGTTGACCTACGTAAATGAAATCTAAAAGTGGGAAAATGTACAGAAACAGCAAAATAAAAGAGAAGATTCACGCACTCAACCATGGAGATGAGAAAACTGAATAATCTCCTTAAAGTAGGGACTTCACAAATTAAAATCTAGTAGAACATTCTTGAGAATGTAATACACTGCTGGCCACCCAAAATGCAACGCCAAGAAGGAAGCATCCGATTGGCCTGAAATTCTCAGCACGCGTCGCCCGCGAGAGGACATGCAAACGATTAGCATTGCAGGACATATGCAAATCATGATGAGCGCCCGGCACGCCACCAAGAAGCACTTTAAGAAGGGTGCACAGAAAGCGGGGTGTAAGTAGTTGAAGTGTGTTGTGCTGCCGAACATGTGCGTGGAAAGCTTCCTAATGCCTCGTCGCAGAATACGGCAGTCATTCCAGCACGTTTCGGAGTTCGACATAGGACGAATAGTGGCTTATCGCGACGGCGGTTTATCGTACCGAGACATCGGCGCCCGTGTGGGACGACATCCAGTCACAGTGAGGCGAATATGGATTCGGTGGGTGCAGGAGGGACGGACGGAGCGACGTGAGCGATTGCCGCAGCTGCGGCACACCACCGAACGAGAGGACCGGCATGTTGTGTGGCGGGCATTGACGGCTCGTATCGCCACATCACGAACGTTAGCGCAGGAATTAGTGTGTGTTGCGCAACAACCTGTGTCAGCACGTACCGTTCGACGTCGTCTGCAGGAGCGGCGACTTGTCGCACGGCGCCCATTGCTCCGATTACCACACGGCGCCCATTGCTCCGATTACCATTGACGTTGCACCACCGATGAGTGCGGCGGCAGTGGGCCGTTGAACGCTGCACCTGGACTACGGCATGGCACGACATTGTCTTCTCCGACGAATCCCACTTCGGCCTGCGACACCACGATGGTCGGATCCGCGTGTGGCGTCACCGCGGCGAGAGAATGTATGACACCTGCATTATGCATCGCGGTACTAGTCCGTCGCCTGGCTTTATGGTTTGGGGCGCAATTGGATATGACACCCGCACCCCACTGGTACGCATCGCCGGTACACTCAACAGCCACCGCTACATCTCGAACGTTTTGGAGCCTGTAGTTCTCCTTTACTTGTAGGACCTGCCAGCGGCCACGTTTCAACAGGACAATGCGCGCTCGCACGTGGCACGCATTGTGCAACAATTCTTCATGGCCCACCAGGTGTCACTGCTGCCGTGGCCTGCCTGTTCTCCCGATATGTCGCCCATCGAGCACGTCTGGTCACTGATCTGCAACCGAGTGGCCCGGCAAGAACCACTATCCAACAAAGAAATGATTTTTTAAATCCGACTCTTAGAAGTCGAGATATTGACAAAAACATGATATACATCTACGCCCTCTGGCGTAGAAACTGTGCACTATTTTAAAAAGAACATGTTTCTAAAAAGTTTGTCGGCATGAGTAGTATCGGTCTACAAACGACGTTATTTTCAATCAAGAATTTAGAAGCTCATATTTTGCTGCAAATACATCAGAAGCGGAAATTAAGGTTTACACCCCTGGTGGCCAAACCATTTTATACAAAAATTAGAAATTATCTGCAAACGATTTCCCATCAGGAGCTGTATCCGGTGCAGAAAGAATTTTTCAGATCGGAGATTTAGAATCAGATATATAGGGGGAAACACAATTTACCGCTACGCCCCCTAGCGAAAAGTCTATGAATTACTTGAAAATTTTGAAAGTATATGAAAACCATGTTACACGGAAAACACTATCCAACAAAGAAGGAATTTTTCAAATCGGACTTCTAGAAGTCGAGATATTGACAAACAGAAGATATACATCTACGCCCCCTGGCGGAGAAACTGTGCAATATTTTAGAAAGAAAATATTCCGAAAAGGTTTATCGATGTGAGTGGCATTAGTCCACAAAAGAATTTTTGCAGTCGATATTTTAGAAGCTCAGATTTTATGGCAAATACATCAGAAGCGAAAATTAACATTTACGCCCCCTGGTGGCCAAAATATTCTTTACCAAAAATTCGAAATTATATGCAAAAGATTGTGCTTCAGGAGATGTATCCGCTGCAAAAAATAATATTTCAAATCGGAGTTTTAGAAGAAGAGTTATCGGAAAAAATGCAATTTACTTTGACAACCCTAGCGGAAAATCTATGCGTAATTTGAAAAAGAAACTATATCCAACATACTCTTCGACATGAATGGAATCGAAAGATAAAAGATTTTTTTCAATCGGATGTTTAGAAGCAAAAATGTGAAATAAAACGTATTTTTGAATTCGACATCATCTGCATTTACGCCCTCTAGTGGCGAAATTGTACATCGTAAAAAAAAAACGAAATAAAGGATCATCATTCGCATATTTTAAGCTTTCGAATGCAAAAAGAATTTTTCAAATGGGACTAATATTTGCAGAGATACCGTGGGTACAGACGGACGGACAAACCGATAACATAAGCACGATCTTTTTTTACAAAAGACGTGCTAAAAAATAACAGCTGCTCAAATCTTCAAATTTAAATTTTCAGAAATTTTTTAATAAATCATTTGTTAACAACATGCACTCGGGTAACAGAGAAAAAAAAATTGAATAAGCTGACTTTTCGTGAACAAAATTCCCCAAAATTTGACATTAAGTAATACTGTATACGTTAAAATGTGTCAAAAGGATTCAAAGAATTCTTCATTGAATCGATTGACTTCCTGAACTCATTGGAGAGTAATAATAACATCAGCTTTGAGCTTCTCAAAAGGAACTGTATCATGTTAGCATTTCTGCAATGCAAAAATCTTGGTCACTTAAAATACAGTCATATATGGAAATTAAGAGTGACATGTTTAAAACAATATGCCGTTTTAAAATAACGAATAGGGATGTTACACTACTAGCTGATTTAAATCAAATTTTTGGTTTAAAACACGTTTCAAAACTTACTTTTGGCTCTGTCCTGATGGTGGGTGATCTTTATAAGGGGTACTGTATACAGAAATGATGTCGCTTTTTGGGGGAAGATGACTGATATGACAGGTACTCTCGGGAAAATCCCTCACACGAAAAGACCTCCATGGGAAATCTGTCCCCCAAATTTGGGGGGTAGATTTCCCGTGAAGGTGTTTTCCATTCGAAATCTCTCCCAAAGGAAAACTCCACCGTGGAATAGTACCCCATCTATTCGAGTAAAGAAGAGTGCACACATGGCATTTTGCGTAAAATATTTATTGTGGGGGAGATATCAGGGTACCAATTTCCATTTTATGTCAATTACTGTGGAACAGTTTAACAAGTAGTTTTATAAGTAACAAAACGATTCAACAGAGCTTTCCGGAGTTACCTTTTCAATTTTTGCTCAAATTTTTTGATGCGCAGGACTTGTCCTAGTAGTAAAATAATGTTCGTGAGGCGGCGTTTTACAGCCTGGAGTAGTTTCCCGATAGTACTCTCAGCCAAGTTACATACTGTAAATGACCACAGGAAACGAGCCTAATGTGAACACAACAACTTTAGATATGTTCATTACAATATTTTCATAATGTACACATCAGCTGCTTTGATTCTTAGGAAATTATATGCCCAAAGTTTTCTAAATCTAATTTAACATGCTCCTCACACTTTGTGGAGGGTTTTCCCAAATTCCTGTAACCGGTTTTAACTGAAGGTTTAAGAAGTTTGCGCAGAAAATTAAAAACATAAAGACTGTCCAGAAAGAATTGAACCCACATGGTCTTTCAGTTCAAAACGTTTCAAGTACTACGAGTTGGACGCAGGGCATGTTTCTCAAAAACCACGTTTGCACTTTATCTATACTTTTGATAATAAGAAAAAAATGCAGTAATGGGGGAGAGATCTCTATCATGGCTCGCTACCCTCTCAAGATGGAAAGTTTCAGGAAATGTCAGCAATTACCAATATTATGACGCTAACTTTATTTCTAAGAAGAACAAGAATAGATTATATTGAGTTCTCGGGTGTAATGGCTATGTCTTTTGAACACTTTATGTCACAAAAAGGATTCTTCGAAGAAGATTTTTGAAAAAGAGAAAAACCGGGTAGGAGAAAGTGTATTTACTCATCCTGGCGGAAAAACTGTGCGTTATTTGAAATACAGAGTGTTTATAAATGGTGGGAACAATTTCAGTAATTTATTGCAAAAGGATTAGGACAGATGTCAGTGTTATATACACACATGAAAAAGAAAATGTCCAAGTTTTTTTTTCGGGGTGACTCAGGACGTATACTCACGTGTTTTTTGGTTTTTTTCACATCACATCACTTCACAATGATTAAATGCGGGAACCACTTCTGACATGGCAAATGTCCCCATGATAATCGAACTTTTGCCATACCTCGCATATCCTTTGTGACCGTGGAGATTCAATTCCCTGCTTTAGGTCTTGGATGTCACGTGGCAAAGGTGGTACATAAACACGATCCTTTATGTAGTCTGACAAAAAGAAATCACTCGGAGCTAAGACCTGTGATCCCGGCGGCCATTTCAAAAAACGTCCCGGCGACCATTTCAAAAAACATCCAGCGCTTGTGTAGCTTGGTGTTAAGGTAGGCCAGAATGTCCTTCAAAAAAAAACGTCCCTTTCGCCAGCAAGTCCAATCTAGCGCTTGCGTAGCTCGGTGCTAAGGTAGGCCCGAATGTCATTTCAAAAAACATTCGCCCTTTCTCCAGCACGTCCAATCCAGCGTTTGTATACCTCCGTGTTAAGGTAGGTCCAAATGCCATTTCAAAAACTAAAATCTTCCGTTTCTCCAGCACGTCCAATCCAGCGCTTGTGTACCTCAGTGCTAAGGTAAGCCAAAATGTAATTCGAAAAAAAAAATTCGTCCCTTTCGCCAGCACGTTCAATCCAGCGCTTGTGTAGCTCGGTGCTAAGGTAGGTCCAAATTTCATTTCAAAAAACATTTTTTTTTTCTCCAGCATCCAGCGCTTATGTAGTTCGTTGTCAAGGTAGGCCCGAATGTCATTATGGAAGTGGGGAGGACCCGTCCTGATGGTAAATAAAGTAATCACTATTTTCCTGAAATTGATGCATCAACCATTGCTGCCGCATATCGAGGTAGGGATGTCCATTTACAATGCTTTTGACAAAGAAGAAAGGTCTGTATAGTTTTCGGCGTGATAAGGAGCAGAAAACATTCACCATCCGCAAATCACGCTTCACTATGTTCAATTATCTCTGTATGTTTCTGGGTGACACAGATTCGACAAGAGTGTCAGTTGACCTTCCCATTGATGTAAACTGTGGCCTCATCGCTAAACACTAAGTGATTAAAGAAGTTATGACGAAGTAAATTTCTCCATCATCTTTGTCCACGCCGAGCATCGAACCCGGTCCCCTCACTCCGGAGTAAGTCACTCTCCCAACTGAGCTACGCGGACGTATGCTCTCGCGGCTATCTGCCTTTATCTCATGTGAGTCCTGCGGTGGCAAACACGTCCCATCCGCCCCCCCCCGAAAGAGGGCCGGGGGCATGGCCCACTGGTCAGTCGGGACCATGCATCGCTGTTGGCAGTCACCCCATAAAGAACGTGCATTTGAGAAATCCCAGACAATTTGGTGTGTGGAACGTAACATACACACATTTATTTTTCGAAGCGCTGAAGAAGGGATTTCCCTTTTTCCTATCTCGCGGTGTGGAAAGAACATCACACCATTACGAAAAATCTAACAGCCGGGTCATGCTGGAAGTTCGGGCGCCAATACGACAAAGTAAATTTCTCCGTCATTTTTGTCCATGACGGCCATCGGATCCATGTCCCCTCACTCCGGAGTAAGTCGTTCTCTCAACTGAGCTACACGAACGTATGCTCTCGCAGCTATGTTCCTTTATCTTATGTGCGTCCTGCGGTGCAGGCACGTCACGAAGTCGTCATGTTCTTCGGTCAGGTCTTGCAGTTCACAACAAAATTCGAAACGCTTCTGTTTGTCTTCTTCCTTTAACATGTGCACTAACTGCAATTTATACGGCTTCATCGAAATATTTTTTACAAAGTACCTTCCACACTGTCGTGGCTGGTATTTTTTAAATTGGGGGTTTAACGAACACCGTGAGCAACTCTATAAACAGTCGCCCGTCCCTAATTTAGGGTCACTGACTCCAGGAAAGAGAGAGAGGTAGTGCCGTAAGACAAACACAACATCCATGCCTCATCGGATTCGAACCCGGATCCATTTTGAACGAAAGGTCAGAAGCCATCGCTTAGACCACTGCGCCACCGGGGCGGCCCATTTTAATGATAATCAACTTCATACATGAAATGTAAAGTACTTACAGAAATTCAGCTTCTTCTATAACGTTTATTACCATATCAAAATTATCGCACGATAGAAGATCGCACATTGTTCGGTTTTTGCTTTCCTCAGGCACGACTACTTAAAACACGCACTGTGGACGATGTAGAGTGGAGTTGAACCCCATCTCGCTTTAGCAGTCGTGCTCACTTACGCTACTATGACGCCAGATACGCTTCTAAACGCACCAATGCCGTTGACTTGATGGAAGGCTGCGTAGTTCGATCTTATAGCCAGCCACGTCCGTCCTAGACTCCTAACGACTCTATGCAGCAATGGAATGGTCTCTGGAAGGCTGCACCGAAGCTCCGCTCCAATATTCCGGCAACGAATAAGAGTTATTAATGAGCAGCATGTCAGGTTGCGAACTGCTATGATACCAGAAGTGGCCGAACAAGATCAGCTTTTCCGAGAGAAATTATTCCGCATCTCTCCAAACTTAAGTGCAATTATGCACCAGGAAAGAGGCATCTCCTACCTCCTCTTCCTCGCTGTAACATTCAGTGCTTCTGTGTCCTGGACTCTGTAACTTCTTCAGGTTTACAAGACTCGAGAGTGACGTACCACCGTGTTCAGTAAAATTGGACAAGAATTCAAGCAGGGGTTGGTAGTTTTTTTTTTTTTTTTTTTTTTGGGGGGGGGGGGATTGGAGGTTTAACGACCACCGTGAGCAACTCAATGGGCTATAAGCAGTCGCCCGTCCCTAATTTAGGGTCACTGGTTCCAGGGAAGGGAGAGAGCCAGTGCCGGAAGACAAACACAACATCCATGCCTGACCGGGATTCGAACCCGGACCCCTTACAGACCAATGATCAGAGGCCAACGCCTTAGACCACTGCGCCACCGGGGCGGCGGTACGTAGTTCAACAACAGAAATGTCTTTAACAGTGCTCATAATAATCACAGGTTTTCTAAGCTGCATTTACATTTTAACAGCTCTTCGTAGTTAAGAGATGAAAGGGCCAGCTTTTCTATATTTAATAGTAAGGAGATGACAAAGGAATTTTTTTTTTTTTTTTATGCGATGCAAAAAAAAAAAAAATTTGGGGCTGTTATGATTCTTGTCGGATTTGGTAGTGTCCCAACTTCTGCAGATATTTGTGAGTAAAAATAGCCTCAGGCTGTCGAAACTTCAGTGAATACAGAGGTTATTTCCATGGCAAAGGTAGTAGAAGTTCATCCTGTCCGCTAACAGTTACTTAGTGACAACGTAGCTTCCATAATAAAGACCGCTGCAAGGCTCTCTGGAAACACTAATGTGAATTCAAGGACCACTACCGTCGTAAAAAAAAAGATAGTCGGTAAGTTTTTTTCCACAAGATTTGCGTGAATGCAATGGGTGTCACCACGGAAAAGAAAGTCAGGAAAATAACTGCAGTTAAACACCTAGCCTCTCTGGTTTGGTCAGAGGCTTGGGTTTCTGACTAGTCATTTGAGTTGGGCCTGGGCTTAAGTTTCGAGTGAGGAAAGGGTAACACACCTGTCTTAGGGAGCTGAATTCCTTCCGTTCTCTGGAGCCAGCAACCCTAAATTATGGAAGGACGACAGTTTGTAGATCTCAGTGTTGCTCTGGCGTTAGCCCTGAACAAAGAAATCAAACACTTGCGTAAATAATAAGGTCGCTTCCAAAACAAAAGAACTGAACATTTGCATGAACGCTATTTCACTAAAAAAATTAAATCGGATGGCTATTAACTCAGGAAAGTTTCAGTAAATAAGAAATTATAACCGTAGAAAAGACTTGTTAAGATGACACTGTTGTAAATGGAATTGTCAGTTTTAACCATTGCTCGATATTGAAATTTTGAAGTGCCGGTATGCTCATATTTAGTTAAATATCCTCCGGGTAAAGTACCTTCATCAGAAAATCTCCAAAATTGAAAAAAGTGAAAAAAAAAAAAATCCCCAGAAGAAAAACTCCTTTGTTTGAAAATGTAATTGACAATTCCGTGGAATTCTATTACGCCATAAGTCAGAAACGATGGCGGTCAATTAGAGTTGGTTCATTTGTGGACCCCAGTGGGCACTACTTATGTTACACCGAGGATTGTGGTTAGACTTGTTTGTAAAAAGATTCTCTACCCCAGGACCAACAGATTAACGAGATTTCAGAACCTAGGTTAATCATTAGTGATTCAGATGGACTTGAAGCCAGAAGTTTAAGAACCCCAGCCGAGAAGGCAATCCCGTTCAAATAGAGACTCTCATGAAGTAGAAATTATTATTATTTTTTTTTTGATTGGAGGTTTAACGACCACCGTGAGCAACTCAATGGGCTATAAGCAGTCGCCCGTCCCTAATTTAGGGTCACTGGTTCCAGGGAAGGGAGAGAACCAGTGCCGTAAGAGAAACATAACATCCATGCCTCACCGGGATTCGAACCCGGAACCCGTTCGGACGAATGATCAGAGGCCATCGCTTAGACCACTGCGCCACCGGTGCGCCACCGGTGCGGCGTAGTAGAAATTCGGGCAATTAGAGCCTGCGCAAACAGAATGAATACTCAGTCTTAAATTAATAGCAATCTCGCAGGCCTCCAAATGCGCACTCTTTACGGTTTCTAAATAGCTATTTCTTGAAGCACATACACGGACGAGCCGTTCCATTATGACAACCCTAGCCTAGAGAAATGAGTGCGCCTAGAGACCGAACGGTGGCGCAGGTGAAGTTCACAGATCAGTATAAACATAACCCGAGGACCGGCTTTCGCTTAATACTGTGTTGGGAGTCAGAATGGGAAAAGCTGCCGATTTATCGGAGTTTGATAAAGGACAAATTGGGATGACACGGCTCCTCGGAACTACAATCTCGGAAACGGCGCGACTTGGGGTTGCTCACGTGCCGTTGTAGTGAGTACGTATCAAAAGTGATGCCCAGATGGCCGGACGACGAACCGTCGTCCAGTCGTGTGTCATCCGCAGCTCATTGATGCCAGAGGGGAGCGGAGACTGTCGCGGCGCATTGTTCCCAGCTACCGCAGGGCCACAGTGCGACAAATCACACGCAGCTACAAGAGTGGTGATCAGGGCAATGTGTCACAGCACACAGTTCATCGCAGCCTTCTGCGTATGGGCCTGCGTAGCCGAATGCTCAAACGGGACCCCATGCTCACTGCATGTCATCGTCAACAACGCCTGAAATGGGCCCAAGTTCATCGATTTTGAACCGTGGATGATTGGAAGAAAGTGGCCTGGTCTGACGAATCAAGATTCCTGGTACATTACGTAGATGGCCGAGCGCGGATTCGCCGATTATCAACGGAGGCTATGGCACCTGGATGCACTGTTAGGCGGAAACATGCCGGCGGTGGCGGTGTTATACTGCGGGCGATGTTTTCTTGGGCCACTTTAGACCACATTATCCCAATAACACAGTCGCTGTCTGCTGTTAGGTATCTGAACATCGTTGCGGACCAAGTTCACCCATTCATGTTTACTGTGTCCCCTGCTGGTGATGGCCATTACCAACAGAATAATGCGCCATGACACACTATCAGAATCGTCAAGGAGTGGCTCGAGGAACATGCTGGTGATTTTCTACTAATGCCCTGGCCTCCAAATTCACCTGACATTAACCCAATCGAACATTTGTGCTTCGACTTGAACAGTGGGTTCGCGCTAAATCACCACCACTCCGAAACGTATGGGAACTGGAGGACTGTTATGGTACCAGATACCCCTGGGTACCTATCGCCACCTCATCGAATCGATGCCTCGCCGAGTGGCCGTTGTTTTGCAGGCTAAATGGGGCCCTACGGCATATTAGGTAGGTGGTCATAATGTAATTGCACATTGGTGTAATGTTTCTATGTTTAAGAATCCGCGCTCATATGTCAGGGACAAAAAAAATTTGTTCTGCAGTTTCTACCACTAAAATTAATGCCGTCATGTAAATTCCGGGTAAAAGGAGTGCCGGTATGTAAATTCCGGGTAAAAAGAGTGCCGGTATAAAATACTAAGAAAAAAGAAGTGCCAGTATGCCATACCAGCGCATACTGGCCCATGTAGAGCACTGGTTTTAATAGTACAATTCTGTTTTCTTGTTTTTGTGTTTCGAGTAAAAACTAGCTTTCTTTTTTGAGTGAAATTTGCCGACTGGCTTATTTCTAGAAGACAGTTTGGTGAATACTGGTATGATTTCTTGAGAAATGCAAGCTTTTTATCTGCAAGCATTTTCGTAAATACTGTGATTATTTGGCAGTAAAATTAGCCATTAGTACACTCTGACTGTCCGCAGGACAATTGCCGATTTAGGTCATTCGCACAAAAAACAATTTTTCAAAATATTCAGCTCCTTTCATGCTATCTTATAGCTTTTGGGTACATAAATTTAAATCCAAACTTTCAGCTAAATTGCTCAATATCCTGTATATCCTGACCCTGCTCATCTCAGTTGGTTAATTTGCTTGCACGAAGTCCTAAAATTACCCTAATGACCCTTGTTTTTGGACTAAAAACAGTTATTGATATGTTCAGGGTAAAAATCTGATGTTTTTGCAAGGATAATGAAAGTTCAAGAACATAGTTTTTTAACAAAAAGTATAGTAGAACAGAAATCTTCGAAACTTGCAACATATAGGTGAAATATTGAATTTCGCTCATCCACAGTGACATTTTAGGTTACATATTTTGTATTCGCATATTTTTCTAACATTTAACCTACAGAGAAAACATATTTTCACATGATATGATATAACACAAATTTACTTATTAAGAACATCTGTTTTCGATTCTTGTTTTGGATATTTGGTTCAATTCTTCATTGCTGTTTTTATTGTCGCATCTCGTGTCTTCAAGACAACCACCTTTTGTGAAGCTTTGTTTACTTCTTTGACTGCACGCTCTACCATTTAAGTGTGACACTTAAATCTTGGTACTTCTAAAGGCGCAGCTGCCATTGCCAGCAACTTAGCATTGGACATGTTTTAAACTAATGGAGGTCCGTAGGTGTCTGCTTCATCCCATTTAATCACGCCACCTTGCTGCCTTGAAGTGAAGAGGAACAAGGTACCCTAAAGGGACGAACATCAGCTAATGGTTCATTATTTTCTCTGGGTTCAAAGATTGTTTGAACAGCGTCGATTCTGTCGTATTTTTGGGTTATAGCTAATTGAAACAGAAGGATGTTTTCTGGGTGGGCAAAAAAGGCATTTCGTTGAATACACCTCTTTACAATTTTCCTTGCATCAAAATCCTACATCAATTCGCTTGTCTTCATCAAGAAAAACAAATTCTGGGGTCAACTAATTGCTTGATCCTGGTACTTTACAGTGAACCACATGGAAGCACGTACATTTACAATATATGCAGCGAGTGTAATTAGAACATGAGAAGGGTTTTTTGTGAATGCATACAAACGACATATCCGGCAAGCAGTTGTCAACCATCTGCTGTGACTGCAAGATCCGATCTTAAGCAGCTCCAAATATTTTCCAAACTTTCCTATAATGAGATCTCCAGTAATTTTCTACCTTTACTTCTGATCACTTGATAGATATTTCCAAACTTCATCAGGCGTTTTTGTAAGATGTTGACAGTGAGAAAACCGTTTGAATTTTACGACGGGAAAGTTCAAAACAGTTGGTAGCAGCTTCCCAATTGGTCCAGAGAATGTATTTGCGCTATATGTAGGTGCATCAAGTTCAATTGTGAACTACCTAAGGGGCAATTCATTGGCATGGAGTAAACAAATATGCCACTGCATAGCTTGCTCAATCTCTGTCTTAATAAAATGATTGGCGCCACCCTTTGTCCATCACATGACAGAACCTTAATACCGTCTTTTATGCCTTTCTCGCGGGTAAATGAAAAGAGCGAGTTTGCAATAGATTGCACTTTGCCATCACTAGGAACAACATGAACAATAAATTTTCTCTCTGGAAGAGATAAAATGGAGATGTGCTCTCCAAGTTTTCTGGATTTGTAGTACTTTCCACCCAGTTCTTCTTGCATTAAAGTAAGGTTCTTACGCGTATCATAATACAATCCAGCACCAAAAATGTAGGGGATGCATGTTGTCCTTGTAATTTCTCGTTTGTTGCTTTGCGAATTTTGAACTTTTCAAGCATATGACATTCTACTCCCTGAATGTCATATGCTCGAAGAGTTGCGTTCACAATAGAATGTTCTATCGGAAACTAAGTGGCTCTATTGGAAACTAAGTTGGCCACTTTTGCCTCAGCAATCTCCCAAAAATCACGACCGCGCTACTTTACTGAAATAATAACACTGGTATTGATTTTAGAAGTGCTTGGTATCATTTCGAAGTCCGAAGCAGAAGTATCATTAGTATCAGTGTTTATTTCGGGGACTTCGGGTTTGAAATCGACACAATCAGTTTTAATAACCAAAGCACTTGTTGAGTAAGATGCTTTCTCAAATCTTTGCTTCTCACGCTCAATTCTTTCTTTTTCAGAATTCAAATTCGATTGCTTCTGATTATGTTTCTACTTGCTTCCTTATCCACCATTCCAATTATAGTCTTTTTCCGTGCAGACTGTTGGTCAAGAAGGAACTCCAACTCAATCTTCGGCACTTTTGCATTGCCTGAAACTTCAAACAGACATCCCATACTCTTCAAAAATTCTTCTTTCTTCTTATAAAAAGGCCAGTGAGGGTATTCGGATTTACGATTTACGGGATTCCTGTATCGCCTAGAAACAAGTATTTTCTGAAGGCACATTCGCTTTTTGTAAACACCCAGAAATTTTTTCTTGATTTTGTACTTTAGATGATCTGTTGAGATCATGATCATTTAAAAGTATCAGTGATCAATATTCTTTAAGATATCTGACCTGTCTGAAGCAACCCCACTCTACCCAATGTTTTTAGCTCAAAAACTCGGGTCATTAGGTTAATTTTAGCACTTCGGGCAAACAAATTAATCAATTGTGATTAGCAGGGTCAGGATATTGACCAATTTAGCTGAAATTTTGGATTTAAATATGTGTACCCGATAGGTATGAGATAGTGTAAAGGAAACTATACATTTCTAAAAAAATTGGGGAACCACTTTATTGCTGATTCCTATGTGTATGGCGCCTTATAGAACTGTAAACTATTATATTATGTATATTTTTGGATAATACTGTTAGTGATCTTTCTCTTTCTTTTTCACGGTTTTTGTTGTTTACTTCATTTGCTTTTAATTTCTTCTTAAAAATAGAAAAAGAAGAAGTTCCCTTCGTCCCAGAGCCTATTTAAGAGGGTAGCTACGGGGGCCGCAACCCCGGTCCCCGCATTTTCAAGTGGGCCCCAGAATTATGCAGGCTGCTTGAAACATTGAGAGACTGCTGCATCTTTTTTGGGTTTTTTTTTCGCAGATAGCACACAAAAAGCTGTAAGAAACTGCCTTGTGAAAAATGTTTCCTATTTCTATGTTTTTTTTAGGAGTCCACAAAAAGTATAGTTGCTGCCAGTCCATCCTCAAATCTTTCGAAAGCATCACAGATATTGTTTTTTTTTTTGTTTTTTTTGTTGGGTTTTAATTTTTACACATTTGTAATACAGATAAGTTTTGATACATTAAGAATTCGTTTGTCCACTACTGTAATATAATTTCAGCAAGCTGAACCCTGGGTTGTGAAGATTAAAGTAGAACTGAACTGGTATTCATTTTTAAACCATGCATTTTTACATTTTCTTGCTAACACTGATTTATCCATGAAAAATCACGGAATATACACTTCAGTAGGGCAGTGATATTTTTGTGACTCCCTCATCATATTTTGGGATATTTTATTCGGCCACCCATAGTGAAATCCTAAATGTGCGACTAAAACTGAGGCCCGAAAATACTGTCAAACCCCTGGCCCTCTGTCTCCTTAAATGTGCTCTGCTTCGTCCTTCTAGGACTAGACTGAGCTTAATTTTATATAACTGATTGATAAATATAACATGTCTGATACAAAAACCAAAGAAAATACGTTAAATCATAAATCGCTAATTGAATGAAGCTCTCTTCTCATGATCCTTCTGCACAGCTTTAGCAAACTATCATTGCAAACAGAGTTCTCCTGTGAAAATAATAAATTTGGGCGGTCAAATGCCGAGAAACAGATTGTTTTGTTGACACATTAAAATAAATCTGTTCAAATCCTATCCCCTAAACAGCGGTTACGGAACAACGTTTATTTTTTAATTGTAAGTAAAAATGTTTTGTATGTTTGATCAGTAAACGTTTGTGAAGTTCCACAACAGCAGATTAACATCTTCTGGTTATTTACAAAGAGATTAGCTGTGTTTTAGTCGTCAGGTTACCTCCGCCTCGACCGTCTACGTTTTCTCTTCCTTTCTTGATGGCTTTGTGTGTGTTTGTGTCAGAGCTGAGACGGGATGAGCCCGAAAGCCCGAAGTCGAGCTCGGGCTGCACAATACTTACTAGAGTTCAGGCTCATGCGTGCTCAGGCCCTGAGAGAAAAATAATTTTCTTCTTTTTTTTTTTTAATATGATTTTCCGTGATTTAGCACACGAGACTGTTTTACACTTTGTAGTTGTTAAAGGGAATTCTTCGGCAACTGAGTCTAGATGAGGAGTGGGAATTCGGCAGGGCTATTCATTCCGGGATTGGGTAACAAATACCATGGGGCCATGAGCTACTAGATTACTGAGAAGGAAAAGTTTCCTTTGGAACTATAGACAGTAGATAGCAAGTAGACGAAATTTCGCTCCCTACCTCAGCGGGGCAGCTCATTGCTGATTAAATTGAGCAACGTACGATGTAGATTGTTGTGCCTCCCGATTTTTCCTGATGTCCAGCCCCCGAAACAGGAAGAAATGAATGGTAAAAAATAAACATATATACACTGCTGGCCACCCAAAATGCAACACCAAGAAGGAAGCATCCGATTGGCCTGAAATTCGCAGCATGCGTCGCCCGCGAGAGGACATGCAAACGATTAGCATTGCAGGGCATATGCAAATCATTTGCGCCCGGCATGCCACCGAGAAGCACTTTAAGAATTGTGCAAAGAAGGCGGGGTGTAATTAGTGGAAGTGTGTTGTGTCACCGGACCTGTGCGTGGGAAGCATCCAGGTGCCTCGTCGCAGAATACGGCAGTCATTCCAGCACGTTTTGGAGTTCGACAGAGAACGAATAGTGGCTTATCGCGACAGCGTTTTATCGTACCTAGACATCGGCGCCTGTGTGGGACGACATCCAGCCACAGTGAGGCGAGTACGGATTCGGTGGGTGCAGGAGGGACGGACGGACCGAAGGGAGTGATAGCCGCTACCGCGGCACCACCACTGAACGAGAAGACCGGCATGTTGTGTGACGGGTATTGACGGCTCGAACCGTCACATCACGAACGTTAGCGCAGGAATTAGGGCGTGTTGCGCAACAACCTGTGTCAGCAGTTACCGTTCGACGTCGTCTGAAGGAGAGGTGACTTGTCGCACGGCGCCCATTGCTCTGATTACCATTGACGTTACACCACTGGCCAAGTGCGGCGGCAGTAGGGCCGTTAAACGCCGCACCGTGACTACGGAATGGCACGACAATATCTCCTTCGACGAATCCCGCGTCTGCCTGCAAAACCACGATGGTCGGATCCGCATGTGGCGGCACCGCAGCGAGAGACTGTATGACGCCTGCATTATGCATCGCCATACCGGTTCATCGCCTGGCGTTATGGTTTGGGGCGCAATTGGATATGACACCCGCACCCCTCTGGTACGCATCGCCTGTACACTTCACGGCCCACCAGCTGTCACTGCTGCCGTGGCCTGCCTGTTCTCTCGATATGTCTCCCATCTAACACGTCTGGTCGCTGATCGGCAACGGAGTGGCCCGGCAAGCACCACCTGCGGCTACGCCTGTCAACTGTGGCAACGTGTGAAAGCAGCCTGGACCGACATCCCACCAAATCCACATCCACAGCCTCTTTCGTTCGATGCCGCGGCGTGTAGCGGCCGTTATTGCCAGCCATGGGGGCCACACGAACTGTTGACGTCTGCGTGTTCCGCAAGCCGCACGGGCCTGTAAGCTCAATCATTTCATCTTTGTATTTGTTGTTATGTGTCCAGTAAATCTGGCTTTGCTATCTCGTGTCGCTCTTGGTTTTGCATTTTGAATCCCGCGTCTGCCTGCAAAACCACGATGGTCGGATCCGCATGTGGCGGCACCGCAGCGAGAGACTGTATGACGCCTGCATTATGCATCGCCATACCGGTTCATCGCCTGGCGTTATGGTTTGGGGCGCAATTGGATATGACACCCACACCCCTCTGGTACGTATCGCCGGTACACTTCACGGCCCACCAGGTGTCACTGCTGCCGTGGCCTGCCTGTTCTCTCGATATGTCGCCCATCGAACACGTCTGGTCGCTGATCGGTAACCGAGTGGCCCGGCAAGCACCACCTGCGGCTACGCCTGATGAACTGTGGCAACGTGTGGAAGCAGCCTGGACCGACATCCCCCCCAAGCTCACATCCGCAGCCTCTTTCGTTCGATGCCGCGGCGTGTAGCGGCCGTTATTGCCAGCCATGGGGGCCGCACGAACTACTATTGATGTCTGCGTGTTCCGTAAGTCGCACGGGCCTCTAAGCTCAATCATTTCATCTTTGTATTTGTTGTTATGTGTCCAGTAAATCTGGCTTTGCTATCTCGTGTCGCTCTTGGTGTTGCATTTTGGGTGGCCAGCAGTGTATATAGAAATAGATATTCATCCTTTCCTCACTCCGCAGTTGAGAGAGACATCGGTTAATTGCACGAAGGGGGGGGGGTAGGGGTAAAATGGAAATCTGAAATCTGAAAGAAGAGATTTTTTTTTATTTTAATGCTTAAACAGATTAATCATAATATTATATGAAAATATCGGGCACGTTCGGGTCCGGGCTCTATCTTGCAATATATATAAAATTCGGGCTCGGACGTGTTCGGGCGGGCTCGGACGTGTTCGGGAGGGCTCGGACTGACACACTTCGGACTCGGACGGGCTCGGGTTGACATACTTTAAGCTCGGACGGGCTTGGGCTCTTAAAATTGAGCCCAAACTCAGCTCTTGCGTGTGTCCGTCCGTCCTTCCGCAGTTTTGCGTTTATTCAATAAAATGACTGAATTTCTTGGTCTCCTAATCCGTATTCCAACAAACCTGTACCTAGGTAGATATGTAGTTGAAAATTACTGGCCCTACAGTTTCTGTTGCTTCATCTTAAAAAATCCGTGATTTTTTTTTAGTTATCTATCATCGGTCCTGCATCATTTGAACATTACTTTGAAATTGAGTTCAGTATATTATATGAAATATTTATACTCATAATGAAATAGTAAGGTTTTCATTATAAGCATAAATATTTTAAACAAACAGTTTTCGCAAACACATGTAGAGGTTCAAAGTATTAATAAAACATCCATTGTTTTTCAGAAGGGGTTTCGCTTGCGTTGGGGGCTAAGCATTCTGTAGCTTCCATCCAGATACGACCCTCTGATAAAGCCTTAGGTTATAATCGGCTTATTTCCAGTAGTTGAACTCCTAATCTTGTGCACACAAGATACTGTTATGGCTGAACTGCAAAGCCTTTTTTTTTTTTCTCTCACTTTTCCGTGGACCTTCAAGAGCATACGTTTCCTGTAGGTGACTGAGGAAATTCACGAACTTTTCCCTCCCCAAACGAGACATTCATTATGAAGGGAACGGCTTACTTGACTGATGCTATCAAGAATCGGTGTTCATTGTTGACATTTCGTAGAACAAACAAATCTCGGCGGAGGCATATTTAGCGTTTTAATGCATGTTTGTCCCACATACTTGCAGTCATGTCTTCCAAGATAAAGAGATCTGCAGTTCTCAGAATAATAGTAAATAAAAGAAAATCCACGGTCAAGTTTTCCCTAAAATTCCGATATTGTAAGATATACCTTTGTCTCCGTAATGTTTTGGGAAGAAAGGTTATTATTATTACTATTATTATTAGTATTTATGTTTTAAACGCATTGTTGAAGAAGTATTATAAGGCCACGAACCCCCTTCTGCCACCTGGCTCTGCGTCCGAGATTACATGAGCTCTTCATCACGTTTGTTTGGAATCTCAATGAAATGGGAAGCAATGTTATTAATATAAAAGCACCTATACCTCAGGCAGCATGCAGAAGACGTAAACTGTGGAATCACTCATTTCTTCAGTCATACCTAAGTAAACCAAGAGAAGAAGGGTAAGCTCATTTCAGTATTAAGTTGTCAAATATACGTAATCAGAGATCCGCGACTTAAACTATTTAGCGCTTTTTTTAATGTTCTGCAGCAATCATCATAAGTGTTTTCGAATCCCAAAATCTGACGGAATACGGATCTAATTAAAAAAAATTCTATGAAGAGGAAATGAAATTAGCTCTATGTTCAAGATATTTTTAACGGAGAACTGTTCATTAACCGTTAAAGGTAAAATCTATGGTGTATAATAGCATAGTGATCAATTTTCATATTCTGATTTAAAACACTGAACTTCTCAAAAAAAATTACTTTGCGACTGATTTAAATAAAAGCTTAAGTTTTTAACTTCCAGAGAAAATCTGATAAAATTTTCCAAGTTTCTATGTAGAAGACATGAATGAACTGAACATGGTGGCGCAGTGGTCTAAGCGATGGCTTCTGATCATACGTCCGAGTTAGGTCCATCCGAGTTCGAATCCCGGTGAGGCATGGATTTTGTGCTTATCTTACGGCACTGGCTCTCTCCCTTCTCTGGAACCAGTAGCTCTAAATTAGGGACGGGCGACTGCTTATAGCCCATTGTAGTTGCTCACTGTCGTCAGTAAACCCCCAATCAAAGAAAAAAAAAAAGAATTGTAAAACCGAGTAATATGACATTTAGTCATTTGGACGGGAAAGTGAAAATTTGGTGGCGCCGGATTTGGGAGACTTCGAATATTGCTCTCTTTTCCCCAGACACAAATTTTCTAAGAAGAAACGTAGTTTTCTCTGTTTCTTTATGAGATACTAGCGTATACTCCGTCCTAGGATGGTTGTTTTTAAGATTTAAATAAATATTAATTTATAGGAGATGTTGCTCATCTTATGACGGAGTAAAATTTTTAATTGAAGCCGAATGAAAACAAATCAAATAGACGCCGGATTTCTGTAAGGAAATATAGTAAAAACTTACTGTATGTAGTAAGAACTCATTCGTGTCAGAACTAAAAATTATATGCGATTGATTTCCGTTTTTCCAAAGACCTCGCGATAAGTAGAATTCTGTGCAAAATTTTTGTTGTTTAACAATTGTAGGTTAGAGCGTTTAGATAGATCGATATTTTGCAAAATGTATAATATAATCAGCACTAACCTCGGAAAGTTAGTTAAATTAAAAAAGTAAAAAGTAATGGTTAGGTTCTTTGTAAAAGAACCTTAAGGGGGTAAGAAGGCTCTCAAAATTAAAGGTTTTAACTTATAATCGTGTTGAAGACGGCTTAGTGTTTTAGCATTACCAATGCAACACGAAATTCAAACCTTGATTAAAGTAAAAAGTAATTAAAGCATACAAATTAATATTCGAATTGTGCTAAATTAAATTAATACACAAACGTAACTTGCCGTAATATTAAGAATTCAATTCGAATTTTGTAGATCGCATAAATAAAACTCGAGTCATTGATAATCCAATGTTTTTAAATTAGCACGTGATCACCTTGACATCTAAAAGCGATGGCGTGCTATTATATAGCACGCAATCACTTTGACATCTCGAGAGAACACACGAATTGATCGATACCTGATGGTGCACAATGCAGACGTGGCTGTGACGTCAAGCATTCCAGAGAGAGAGAGAGACAGAGAGAGAGAGAGATCTGGGTGTTTATATGTATAATAATAGCATGGCTAGCCTTGAAATTATTAAATTTTCCCATTTGTATCACCCATCTTGCCTAGTTGTCAACGCTTGTGACTGCCACGGTGAAATCTCAGGTTTGATCCCAGGGAGGGACGAAGGCTGGATCCACTAAATATCCGCCGTGCGTCGGATGGGCACGTTAAGCCGTCGGACGCGGGGTACTGGCTCACCGGTTATAAATAAAGTCGTCTTCCTCTCTTTTTCTACCTCGCTTCCGTGTGACTCTCTTGTCTGGCACTCTAGCCCAAATCTCCTAGCTTCCTTCTTCTAAAGGTTACCTAAGACCTGGTGTCAGACACTCCCTTCCTAAAATCGTCTACCTACATGTGATCTGATCTTAGCAGTCCAGTTAGCAGCAAGAGAACTTGTCTAGAAGCTGCATCCCAAATACAATGTTTTATTAGTTCATGGCTTTGCTACTCAGCTGGAGATTACGAGTACGAATAATTCATTAAATGTATCGTCTAAACAACGATTTTAATAAAAAGTGAAGTATATATACAATTTAAAAACCTATATATACACATGATCACTTTCGAGGCAGCGACTGCCCCAAGATGTAATAAGAAAAAACACATTGTACATCAATATACACTGAAGAGCAATTGAATTAGAGACAGCTGGCGTTATGCAAATGTGGCGCTGTGGGCGGCCCTGTAAACGGAAACGACATGACGTGTGCAGCGATCCGATAATATAAAGGAGTGATGCGATGGGAATCAGTAAGACTCAGACGCAGTATGGGCAAGACTAAGGATCTAAGCGCATTTGATCGTGGGAAAATTGTCGGGGCCCGACAAATGAGTCACTCCATCTCGGAAGTCGTGCAGGCACTGGGATTTTCACGAGCCACTGTGTCACGGGTACACCGTGAGTACATCGAATCCGGTAAAACCATCCCTGCAAGGGCCAACTGCAGTGGACAACAGCGTGTGGATGAGAGGGTTCATCGTCGGCTAGCTCGCATTGTAACAGCGGATAGACGGGCCACAGTGCAAGAAATCACTCGGCAATTTAAGGCTGGTGCACAAAAACGTGTAAGCAGCCACACCATCCAGAACCATCTCCTCGCTAAGGGGTACAGAAGCCATTGTCCCACGAGGGTACCGCTGCTGACCGCACGTCACAGGGTGCAAAGATTAGCATGGGCGCGCGAACATCGTCACTGGGCCCTAGACATGTGGGAAAATGTTGCCTGGACTGATGAGTCGAGATTCACGTTGGTACATGCGGATGGCAGGATACGAGTACGGCGCAAACCACATGTACCGATGGATCTTTCTTGCCAGCAGGGTAGTCTTCAAGCTGGTGGGGGTGGCATACTCGTCTGGGGCCTGTTTACGTGGATTAAAATGGAACCCCTGGTACGTGTGACATCGTCCCTCACAGGTCAACGTTACCAGGATATCCTGGACGACCATTTGCTCCCGTTTGTTCGTCTTCAACATCCCACTGAGGACCTCATCCTGCAACAAGACAATGCACCGTGCCATCGCTCCCGAATTGTATCCGAATGGTTGGATGAACACTCCACCGACGTGACCTCACTTTGTAGGCCAGCTAGGTCCCCTGACCTTAATCCCATCGAGCACATCTGGGATGCCATCGAGAGAGATGTTTTGTGGGGTTCTGACCCCCTCCCCTCCATCAAATCTTCGTGAACTGTGGGAGCTTGTTCAGCGGTCGTGGATCCGTATGGCTTCCCAACGCTTCCGGTGTCTTGTCGAGTCCATGCCGACACGAATCATCGCCATCATCAGGTCGAAAGGTGGTGCTACACGTTACTAGACTGGTATCTCTAATTCAATTGCTCTTCAGTATATATCATAGGCAATGATGCACTATGGGTAACTTTCAAAGAAAGCCAATGATTATCAACATGCGTCATATGAGTGCTTATGCTGTTTACCCAATTGGGTTACATAGTAGCAATTGTAGAAGACAAACGAATAAGGTACTTGATAAGTTCAAGTCCGTATTTAAAGTCACATTTCTAATTTAAAGTTTACTGAATTAATGAAGCGTTTCCATACATTATGTAGCTCATAAGGGCTGTAGTCATTGCAACAGTGTATACCAGATGCCACAATATACACACTTTCACCAATCATTAAATCACTAGGGTTTTTGGGGGTATTGAGTATCCGTGCACGGATATTTAAAGTATCCGTGTACTATGTATGTAATTTAAAGTGCGCTATGTTTTCTTATTACATCTGATGATGGGGCAGCCGCTACCTCGATAGTGCTCATGTGTATATATAGGTTTCTAAATTGTATATATAATTCACTTTTTAATAAAATCGTGCTTTGGACGGTAAATTTATAGAATTATTGGTGTCATTTCGCACGAGTCGTCTTGTAATTTTGTTAATTTTGAGATTATGAGTGTTTAAACCGCCATTCTTAGCACCCCAGATGATTTTTTCAGGGCCGAAAATATTATTTTCTGTTTTCTTTTTTTCGTGAATTGTACGTTGCTCATCATTCCTGGTAGGGTGGCGCAGTGGTCTAAGCGATGGCCTATGATCATTCGTCAGAAAGGGGTCCGGGTTCGAATCCCGTTGAGGCATGGATGTTGTGTTTGTCTTACGGCACTGGATCTCTCCCTTTACTGGAACCAGTGGCCCTAAATTAGGGACGGACGACTGCTTATAGCCCATTGAGTTGCTCACGGTGGTCGTTAAACTTCCAATCCAAAAAAATCCATTCCTGGTAGGACCACTTATCTGAACCGTAAGTGACCTAACATGCTATTTGGATGAACATAAAAGGTGGCGCTGTTGATTTACAGTTTATGTGTAAGTTATTTCTTATAAAATGCTTTAAATAAATTATCGGTTCTTACTGCTCTTCAGTTACTTGTACTAACTATTTGCCCTAGGCAAAAAGCAATTAATTTTATAATCTCGTAAGATAAATGCTTTCCAGCATAAACGTGCTGACGAGGTGATTTATCATACGAGGTTATAAAATTAATTGACTTTGCCTCAATTCGTGCATGAATTTGCTGAAATGTTACTTCTTGTTTCTTTCCCTAGAAAAATGAACGGAGTTGTTACGAAATTCGCTATACTTTTTGTCGCCATGTTTTGTTTGCAAAATGTTCCTACATCTTGCAACAAGAACGTTCATACCAGCTGGAGGGTGTTTACTGGTTGCATACGGCAGAAACTCGGATTGAAGGCATTAGCTAATCAAACTGTTATCTGCGCTGCTAAACAAATGGTTTTGCAATTTAACAAAATGGCTGACGGATGCTTGAACTGTGCCAAGTAAGTCAAAAGACATATTTTCTCTCTCTCTCTTTTTTTCTTTTTAAATTCTAAAAGAAAATTTGAAATTTCTATAAGCCGTGCTGAAATTATGCGACACATAACCTGTTTCAATTACTCAGGAGTAGAGCAGAATTATACACCGAGTGGCCACTTTATTATGACCACCTGACAGTTTTAAGCAAACGAGCTATGGCTGCATGCTGTTGCCGCCAGAGGGCGAATCTAGTATAAAATGGGAAAGCTTAGTGCTTGCGACAGTAGTAGAGGTCATTTTTGGGTGACGAGAGATGGGTAAAAAATGCGATTTTACGGACTTTCAACGTGGGATGATTGTAGAAGCTCGAAGCCATGGAGCGAGTATCACCGAAACCGCCGCATTCGTGAAATGTTCCAGAGTAGCTGTTGTTAAAGTGTTTAAAGACTGGATTGTCAGCCTAAAAACTGGGCCTCTACGTGCAACTTGTGGTCTTCATCGACTAGTGACTGCTCGGGCGGAACGGAAGATTGTCCAGACTGGTAACAGACAACAGAATGGCAACAGTGCAGCAAATTACAGACCATCTTAATCAAGGATCCCCTTAAATGATCTCTGCACGCACTGTTCGCCGTACACTGCATCGGATGGGATATGGCAGCCGAAGGCCTGTTAGAACACCTTTGCTGTCTGCAGTTAACAAGAGAAAACGTCTGTAGTTCGCACAGGAACACAAGGATTGGGCAGTAGATAATTTGAAACAAATTATGTGGTCCGATGAATCACGTTTTCAGTAGCACCATGCCGATGGCAGAGTGAGAATTTGGCAGAAACAGCACGAAAGCATGGACTCCAAATGTGTTGCTACAACCCTTCAAGCTGGTGGAGGCAATGTTATGGTTTGGGAAATGTTTTCTTGGCATGATTTGTGCCCTTTAATTCGTGTTGATCAACGTCTGACTGGCACATCATATCTAAACATGGTTGTGGACCAAGTGCAGCCTGTCATGTGGATGGTTTCTCCCGATGGCGATGGCTACTTTCAACAAGATAATGCGTCCTGCCATATTGTTCGTATTGTACAATATTGGTTTCAGGAACATGCCGGTGAGTTTACTTTGCTTCGGTGGCCCCCACATTCTCCAGATCTCAACCCCATTGAGAATTTGTGGGATGAAGTTGAACGAGCCATCAGACAGCTGGATCCACAACCCTGCAATCTCACACTCCTGGAAAGTGCTATTCATCAAGCATGGTCTCAGATCCCACAAACTACCTATCAACATCTCGTGGAGTCCATGCCACGAAGAATCGACGCAGTATTAAAGGCAAAAGGTAACCCAACGAAGTACTGAGGAGGTGGTCATAATAAAGTGGCCACTCAGTGTATTAGCCACTATTGCAGTTTCGAAAATTCATGTTAAGTCACACCCGAAGTCGAAGCAGATCTAACAACTTACTTAGCAGCGAAGTACATGTTCTTTTATTCGCCAATTGCTGTAATGAAAAGTCTACTTAGCAATTCATATGTTAAAATATGATGCAGGGCTGGATTTAGTAAAACCATTACCTGTGCCAAAGAAGCCAGGTCAGACCAAATGAAATGTGTTCATTTGTAGGGACAACAGTGAGTCTACAAGAGATGAGCAGAATTCTCTGAAGTATGTACAATGACACTGAACTCTATTAATATTATTATGCACACCATTACCAAAGAAGGAAATGTGCCGCGAGTACAGTTTCAAGATTTCTTGTTTGAGTCAAAGAAGTCAGAATTTTCGGATTTGACCCTGTCCTCTCTTTTTGTTTATAATTTGCAAAATTTCTTGTGCTGTTATTTCCACGCGCTGTATCTCTTCTCACGTTCCTTGGCGAACTGATATGTCAAGAACGGAAGGTTCCCTCTCCTCCCCTCCAATTTCGGTTACGCGTTTCTCTTATAAACTCTCTGTTTCTTTATCCATACACTTTCGATCTATTTGTTGAAAACAACAGAACGAAACTGTTATTTTCTAAGCGAACAAATGGAATAAAAGTTTTGCTGTTTGATGTTTATCACACCATTAATGCATAGCAAAAATAATGAAGCCCATTCAATTCATAGCTCTGTGATACTCTTCAAGTTATTTATATCGATAAAGAAGTGTAATTTATCACCATAGTGATTGTGTTCCTATTATTTATTAAGAAAGTAAACTGCATTAAAAGTTTAATTTATAGGATAAAAGAATATCAAACTAAAAAGTGGGCTTAATCAGTGTTGGAAGACGGGCGGGACGAGTTGGGATTCTATACACACTTCGTTTGAAAAAAAAATAGACCAAAGCTTTCCGGGCAATTCAAAAGCTATAAAATAAATATCCCGGTAGTCCAGCATTCTTCTACAGGAAATAAATTAAAAATATAGTTTAAAAATGTGAAAATATGACGTGCGGTTAATACAGCATATGCTGTTACTTCTGAAAGGCCGCCTCGGTGGAGCAGTGGTCTAAGTGCTGGCTTGTCAGCATTCGTCCAAGATGAGTCTGGGTTTGAATACATGAGACATAGATCCTGTTTTGTCTTAGATCACCGATTTTCTCCCTTTCTTGGAACCAATGGCCTTAAATTAGTGCCGGACGACGGCTTATAGACCATTGAGTTGTTCACGGAGGTCATTAACGCCCCCTTCTCCCCAAAAAGGGCAATTAAAACAATTATAACGAAGTGAATTTCTCCGTCATTTTTATCCGCGCCGGGGTTCGAACCCGGGTCCACTCATTCCGGAATAAGTTGCTCTACCAATTAAGCTACGCGGACATTTTGTTCTGATTCTTATCTGCCTTTATGTCGTGTGCGTCCTGCTGGCAGGTACGTCACATCTCCTCTCCTGGTACGTTACATCATCTCCCCTTATTTTTTTTTTTTTTTTTTTTTTTTTCGAAGTGCTGGAGAAAGGATTCTCGTATTTTTCCTATCTCGCGGTGTGGAAATAACATCACACCAATCCGAGATTTTGAACGGTCGGGTCATCCGGATAGTTCGGGCGCCATTATAACGAAGTGAATTTCTCCGTCATTTCTGTCCACGCCAGGATTCGAACCCGGATCCCCTCATTCCGGAATAAGTCACTCTACCAGTTGAGCTACGCGGACATTTTATTCTGTTTCCTATCTGCCTTTATGTCATGTGCGTCCTTCTGGCAGGTACGTCACATCTCCTGGTACATTACATCATCTCCCCCTTATTTTTTTTTTTTTTTTTTTTTTCGAAGTGCTGCTCTTATTTTTCCTATCTCGCGGTGTGGAAATAACATCACACCATTGCGAGATTGTGAACGGTCTGGTCATCCGGATAGTTCGGGCGCCATTATAACGAAGTAAATTTCTCCGTCATTTTTATCCGCGCCGGGGTTCGAACCCGGGTCCACTCATTCCGGAATAAGTTGCTCTACCAATTAAGCTACGCGCACATTTTGTTCTGATTCCTATCTGCCTTTATGTCGTGTGCGTCCTGCTGGCAGGTACGTCACATCTCCTCTCCTGGTACGTTACACAATACAGTGACAATATTTAAAGAAAAGAAACAGAAAGAAGAACGCAGTTAGTCATTTTCTTTAAAGTAGTTATAAGGGAAAAAAAAGAGAACAAGTTTTTAAAACTTAAATTTCAGTCTGACATATCTTTTATATCATACCACAAAAAAGGGTGGTAAAATAATATTGCACATCGGTACATGTACATAAGCACCAGTGAAGTGCTCTGTACGGAAGAGAAAGGAAACGTCACTTTCTCAATGTTAAAAGTGTGCTCCACTTTAAATCTATTCCAGTAATTTTTAAAGAAAACAAAAACTAGAACTACAGAAAAGATCAAGAATAAGGTTGAAAATCAACGAAATTTTCATACATTTGGGGATACTTTGTTTGTTTTCATGAAAAGACTAAAACGATGAGACATTCCTATAGTGTTTTTATTAAAGCTTTTATCTTGTTAAAAATTCCCTGCATATTTTAAGCATCCATTGGGGGTATTTAGGGCACAAAGTGCACGAATAAATACAGTATGTGGTATTAAGAAATAACAAAGGTTAACGATAAAAAGACTAGGGCGTAAGTGCTACGGTTTTTGTTTTTGTTTTTTACATGATATTCTTCTATTTGACTCTCGACTAATAGCAGTATATTTTCCCGGCTCTTATTTTGCGCTATAAGACCACTGGGGCTAATTTACTATATTCATTTAGTTGACATCCAATAGAAATTTGTGATAATAATCACTGTTCCGTGGAGTCTTATAGTTCAAGTCTGGTCCTAGTCATACTTTTTCCTGATTCCGTGTACTAATCAACCTGATGACAGCACCTTAATAATTGGAAGCATGTAGCTTAATAAACCCTTATCATATCGTTATTATAACAAAGTTTGCAGATAAAAAGATAAACAATCCCGCTCACTGTCTCTTCGATGAAACAGAAAGGCCTGATCATGCATAACCCAATGCCAGATATTGACTTTTGCACTGCTTCTCTCATGCTCGCGTTCAGCATGTGTAGGTTCAGAACCTCATATTCGAATGTCGTGGAGGATAACATGGCCTGACACATAAAATGTTGCTTTGTTTGAACATTATAAGCTACAAAGACGAGTTATCGTTAGTAATTTGATCTAAAAGCTTTACAGCGTATTCCATCCGTTTAGGTTTTTTCTGTGCGTGGAGAGCTTACAAAATTTGCACTTCGTAAGCAAACAATTTAAATATTTTACGGAGCGCTTTCGGAGCAATTGAATTGTGATGTACTACGGAGATAAAGCACGTGTCAAGACGACAAATCTGCAGCGATACATTTTGTCCGTGTAGCTTAGTTGGGAGAGCAACTTGCTCCGGAGTGAGGGAGGTCGCGGCTTCGATCGCGTCACGGACAAATTTGTGTTTTCACAGAATGTGGAATTGGTAACACAGCACTTTTCACGGTACTCCGCTATGTTGAAATGCTTGCCTAATGGATTCTACCTTCGCGTAAGTGACACGCGGCTTTGCTGAGGAGGAGGAATTCTTCGAAATAATACCCGTTTCAATAAAACGATCATAACGGTTTTTAATATCATGCCTTGATGGTTGATTTCGCAATGCGTACTTTCGAACAAATAGATTTGTTCTCAATGAACCATTTCACACATAGGCGTCAAGTGTTGTTAATCTCAGGGCATGCTCGGGGAAAAAAAGGTATTTATATACACTAATTTTCTAAACAAAATATTAAAAATATATTATTATTAATTCTAAACTTATGAAAATTTTTGAAATTTTTTGAAAGTTTTTCATTCAATCCTCATTCTTATGAGTAAATTGGAATATATTACGACAAAAGATGCTTTTTTCTTGTTTGTATGGTTGGGGTCTAACTGCCATCGTGAGCAACTCAGTGGAATATGCACTGAAGAGCAATTGAATTAGAGACAGCTGGCGTTATGCAAATGTGTCGCTGTGGGCGGCCCTGTAAACGGAAACGACATGACGTATGCAGCGATCCGACAATATAAGGAGTGATGCGACGGGAATCAATAAGATTCGTACGCAGTATGGGTAAGACGAAGGATCTAAGCGCATTTGATCGTGGGCAAATAGTCGGGGCAAGACGAATGGGTCACTCCATCTCGGAAGTCGTGTAGGCACTGGGATTTTCGCGAGTCACTGTGCTACGGGTACACCGTGAGTACATCGAATCCGGTAATATCATCCCTGCAATCCCTGCAAGGGCCAACTGCCGTGGACAATAGCGTGTGGATGAGCGGGGTCATCGTCGGCTAGCTCGCATTGTAACAGCAGATAGACAGACCACAGTGCAAGAAATCACTTGGCAATTTAACGATGGTGTACAAAAACGTGTAAGCAGCCACATCATCCAGAACTATCTCCTCGCTATGGGGTACAGAAGCCATCGTCCCACGAGGGTACCGCTGCTGACCGCACATCAGAAGGTGCAAAGATTAGCATGGACGCGGGAACATCGCCACTGGACCCTAGACATGTGGGAAAATGTTGCCTGGACTGATGAGTCGAGATTCACGTTGGTACATGCGGATGGCAGGACACAAGTACGGCGCAAACCACATGAAGCGATGGATCGTTCTTGCCAGCAGGGTACTCTTCAAGCTGGTGGGGGTGGCATTTTCGTCTGGGGACTGTTTACGTGGACTGAAATGGGACCCTCGTACGTGTGATATCGTCTTTCACAGGTAAACGTTACCGGGATATCCTCGACGACCATTTGCTCCCGTTTGTGCGTCTTCAACATCCCACTGAGGACCTCATCCTGCAATAAGACAATGCAGCGTGCCATCGCTCCCGAATTGTCTCCGAATGGTTGGATGAACACTCCATCAACGTGACCTCGCTTCCTTGGCCAGTTAAGTCACCTGCCCTTAATCCCATCGAGCACATCTGGGATGCCATCGAGAGAGATGTTCGAGGCTCTGACCCCCTCCATCAAATCTTCGTGAACTGTGGGAGCATGTTCAGGGGTCGTGGATCCGTATGGCTTCCCAACGCTTCCGGTGTCTTGTCGAGTCCATACCGAGACGAATCGCCGCCGTTATCAGGGCGAAAGGTGGTGCTGCACGTTACTAGACAGACATCTCTAATTCAATTGCTTTTCGGTGTATAAGCTGTCGCCTGAGCATAAGGATTGAATGAAAAACGAGGCCACTAGTTCTAGGGAAGACTGAGCGAGAGAGAGAGAGAGAGAGAGAGAGTGAAAGTTTCATAAGACAACGTACCACCTATGCCTCATCCGGAATTCGGGCTCGAACCTTTTCCAGCCAAAAGACTGATAGGTGGTGCCTCGTACCACTCGGCCACAGGGGAGCCTTCTTGTTTTCTTTCATATTTTTCTTAAGAACTCTTTCATTTCTCAATACATCCGAAAAATTTCTATGTACTGAATTCAGCATAAAATTATAACAGATATAATGCAGAATTTCTTTATACTAAAATAATATATTCAACATACATTATTTTAAAAGTGTGTTGATTTATCAATTTTGATTTTCAGTAATCTTTGGTGATTTAAACTAATAGATACATAAGTTTTAATTACAATATGCAAACTGTTCCTAAAGTATAATTTTGGTTACCCCTGAAAACAACGAGAGCATTCTCAGCATGTCCTAATTTCTGTATCTTAATATAAATGCCAATGAACTGGCTATAAAGTTAGTCATTGAGACTTGACCACAATCGTTTCGCAGGGGATCAAACCAGAAATATAAAGGTTTAAATAATACTTAATGTTAGGTTTAATATTTTTAATATATTTTTTTCTTTTTTACTAGATATTTTGTTTGTAAAATTACACAAAAGTGAAAGTTTTCACTTTTTTTATCATTAAAATTAAGTTTCAAATAATTTATATCAAATGTACATTTAAGGTCTGAAATAATAAACTCTTTAATATAGTTGGCAAATTTTTTAACTAATGAAAACCATTAAAAACTCTTATATACTAAAAATGGAGCATTTGTGTAACATGACAGTCTAACAGTTTTTTTGTCTGCACCGTTCCGATTTTTTTTTGTTTAACTAAAATACACTCTTTGCAAAAAAAAAAAAAAAAAAAAAAAAAAAACGAAGCATCCAGAAGGAATCATCCAATCGAAATGATATTTGGTATGTACAATGTACATGCATAGGTAAGGAAATTATTGCAATTCCAGAGCAGTTGGGCCCTTTATTCGGATAAAACAGCTACATGAGTGAAACAAGTCAGTACGTTGTACCGCCACCTCTGGCTCGAATACAAGCAGTTACCCGGCATGAAATAGACGCATGTAGATCAGAGATACTGTACTGAGGTATAGCATGCCAGATGGTGTTCAAATTGCGAGCCAGTTTGCCGACATTCCACGATGGGCGTAGGTGGCTTCCCATCATGTCCCAAACATCAAATAGAAGTCATTGCTCTTTCCCCGTTTATAAGTTAGTCACGGAAAAATTATCATCGGCCGCCACCAGGAATCGAACCCGGGGTCTTCCAGTTGCGCGCCGGACATGCTTCCACTGCACCACAGTGGCCTCGAAATTCTCCAGACTCACATAGGACAAACTGCCAAACCACCTGGCAGGTTGCTTCTTTGGAGCCCAGCACAATGCTGGAGATTCACCAAAGATGATCAGCACCCAGGGTTCGATTCCCGGTGGCGGCCGATGAGACTTTTTCCGTGACTCACTTATAAACGTGGAAAGAGCGATGACTTCTATTTGATGTTCCTAATCCGTCAACTGTGTATTTATTATTCGTTCGCCTTCTAGTTATTTCTTCAGTTGCTGCTGTTCATCTTTGGTGAATCCACAGCATTGTGCTGGGCTCCAAAGAAGCAACCTGCCAGGTGGTTTGGCAGTTTGTCGTATGTGAGTCTGGAGAATTTCGAAGCCGCTGTGGTGCAGTGGAAGCATGTCCAGCGCGTAACTGGAAGACCCTGGGTTCGATTCCTGGTGCCGGCCCGAAGAGAATTTTCCCGTGACTCACTTATAAACGTCCGTGTATTTATTATATCCCAAACATGTTCGATCGGCGAGAGGTCGGGCGATCGGGCTGGATTATTTTATGTTTATATATTCCAGTCTTCGATAGCGAGTGTTAGCGAAATAATCTCAAACAGAACGTAAACAAGATGATTCGAATTCATTCACCTTATATCAGTATAACTAAACTGATATTTTATTCATAAAATATAGAAATCGACAATTATAGATGAGTACATGGAACGGATGTCATTAAATGTCAATTTGGAACATAAACATAATAATCGTTACATTCCATTTCTGTGGCCCCCACACAACCGAAAACAACGTCTATAACTCTTCATTGCACCCACAACGCTGTTAAATCCCTCGTTGTCTGCTCTCTCACGTGCGCTCATACATCGTTTGACACATTCACCTGTTTGCAGAACGTGGCACGTTGCTTGACTCCTGCCGCTATTGGTATTGGTAACTGTGTATTCGCAACTATGGAAAGGTGTCGACATTACAGAGGCAGGACTGGGAGAAACCGTGCCGTGTGTGGCCGGATATTATCCTGTTGAAAAATTGCTCCGTGATGCTGGGACAGGAATGACAACACAACAGGTCGTACAATGTTATCGACATACCGTTGAGACGTGAGGGTGGTACGAAGGACTACCAGCGGTGTCCGGCTATGGTAGCAAATGGCTCCCCAGAAAGCCACTCCTGGTATGTGAGCAGGATGGCGTTCCACGGTAAGGGCAGGATCCGTGCGGTGGCCGGCTCGTCTTCAGGCACGTATGCGCTGGTCATCGGCACCGCGTGCAAACCGTAACTCGGCACTGGAGACAACACGACGCTACTGGACACTATCCCACGTTGATCGGGCCCGACGCCACTGTAACCCATGCCGGTGATGCTCGCTGTCCCCCAGCAAAAAAACAAGTGCTGGAAAATTGCTGGCCACCAGCTGGCAGTGATGGGTCACTGCTGGCTGAAATCTGCCGCTCACGGCCCGGTAATGCTATCAGTTGGAGAGCCATTGATGGCGCTGCAGCATCGCCGTGAATTGTGGGCCTCCAAACAAGTACCGCTAGTGGCCAGTTGCTGGCAACCAATGCAACCTCAACAGCAGGTGGAAGCAACGGGACTGCGCATGCGCAGAAGCAACACTTTCCGTGTCTCTCATGGTACTAGGTAGTTGAAGACGACGCTACCGCATCGTGTTATTTCAGTGGATATTCAGAAAAATAATCCATATGTAGAGAGGCAAATTAATTTCCTAATGAAATTCCTCGTCGACGAAGATATCAGATTAAGCCATGAAATACTAGATTACAACCATGAAATACACCCACTCCATTCCCATGAATAACAATTCGTGTAATACAAGAAAAAATTTGAAACCGCTTGAAAGAAATGTCCTGGAAAAACATTAAAAAAACGTTTGTTGGAAAAAAAAAGAATTATACGCGTACAAAATGTATTAATTATTTGAAAGAATAATAAAAAAAGAAACGCTATGTGGATATGTGGATATAATGTACTCATGCATGGGTTGAATACAGAAGACTGGGAGGAATTCGCTTCTAAAAATAACGAGAAGTAAAAGAAAATATCTCTCCTCTTTAAAACAAATGTAGCTTCGGACAACGGAAAGGAAAGATACAACGTTAAAAATGTAACAAAATGTGGCATGAACCCGGGTAAATATATATTAATTCAACAATCGCCTTTCAAGACGACAAGGACAGTACAAAACTTTGAAAAGCGACTTTAAGTTGGTTCACTCTTTGAATATAAGTGAAGTTCCCTTAAGGTAAAAAAAGCTATCGTTACGTTGAAAAAATTAATTTATGAATAGTATGAAACTGACTTTTATGAAAAATACCTAGCAATATTGTAAAACGAAAGACAGAAACATTCGATTACACATTCCGAAGGAAAGAGACAGCTTCAAGCACACCCTCGTGCGTGGCAAGTTAGTCCGGTCGGTAGACAGCTCACCTCCCACGCCAACCGCCCTGGTTCGTATACACCAAGATCCTAACGAGCGTTTTTCTGGTCTGCTGAGAAAATTTTCCCATCGCAGGGCTATAATTCACAAGAAGTTTCGTAAGGGGAGAAAAAAGAAAGTTGTAGCTTTGGGAAACTGCGGTTATCCTTGATTTTATTTTTTATGGCTGCTACTGGGAAATTGGCGGACAAGATTCGGCAAGCCATCTGTTACGTCACGCGGTTGCCGGCTGCCACTACCGGCAAACTAGCGGACCACATTAGGCTAGCCATCATTTCTGGCACGTGCTTGCAAGGCCGCTGAAGGGCCACTTGTGGCAGCTACTGCCTGTGATGGATAACTGATGGCCCTGTTGTGGCATATAACAACTGATGTGGTGCCAACTGTTGGCCTGAACTGCTGGCCCTTCTGTTGGCCGCCCGGACATTTTATTGACGGTTCGGCAACGGCAACATAGTACTGGGCCAGGAAGACTGTTTTTGCTGGGCAGTGGTAGGCGGCGGAATGGCCTCCTCGAATGAAGTGCCCGTAACGCAAGTCGTCTACCAACGATCCGGATGGCTACTTCCGTACATGTAGATAACGTAACAGGGAGACGGATGGTCGAGAGCGACAAATTTGGTTATGTTCGTGCGGCTCTCACGATCAAACATTCAAGTGCTCAAATGTCAGTTCAAACATTGAAGTGCTCAAATGTCGTAGGACGCGCCTTCTGTTGTTGCCCTCGGCTGTTCACTGCCCGCATGGCGCTGGGTTGTGTCCATCTCGACCTATTAGCACCAACTTCGTCCGTCTGCCGCGTCCTAACTAAATGCCTGACGATACGGCAACTTGACCAACTGGATTCTCTTAGCTCAATGATACGACGTCATCTCTCAAACTCGCTGAATTTCTCGTATTTTGCATGAGTTCGTCATCGAGGCATCCTCGCAGTCCGTGGAGGTTAATGCAGCCACAATCCGCTATCACAATTGTCCCTGCGTGCGAGCTTTGCTCTTGATATACCCACCTCGATGCGCAATTCTCATGTGCTGTGGTTAATTTTTAATCATTTACACATTCGGTCCTGAGGTACTTGCATGCGGTGTTTCATCAGGATCGAACGACTTTCTCGGGGTGCTTCGTTTTTTTGGAAAAGAGTGTAACTTGTAAATTACTTTTTAAGAGCATTTACAATTACTTATTCATGAAAACAACATAAATACTCCCAAACTAATTGGTCATCAAATTAGGGCATGATACATCGACATTTGAGCACTTCAATGTTTGAACTCAGAAAACACTTAGAAAAAATGGCTAAAAGACTTTTCTTTTTTCACAAAACAAATAAAATTCAAACATGAAACAACGGGGCCCCAAAAACTGTTTCACCAATACTTCAGATTCGCTGTCACCATACAGCCAGTGCACGATTTTTTTACATGGAGTTATTGATAATTTTACCAACAACTGCTATTCCAAAACACTTAAAGAATGTGTGTAAAATGCCATTCAAAGTCCACAAGGAATTTTCAAACTATGCTCTCGCAAGATGGGTTCGAACTTTAGTTGCTTTTTTTTTTTTTTTAACTCAATGGCTATTAAATAAGCAATAAATAATTTTTCTTCTGGTTTTTATGTCTCACCTCTTGAAAACTAAGAACTACACAAAATTAGAATGTATCGTATCCTGTAGACAAGGATCAACAATCCAATTTGAAAGTAGTGTATAAAAAATTACTGTATCACCTCCAAATGGAAAACAAAACTTCCAAGCACCCCATACAACTGAAAATGCAGAAAATTGAGTATCATTTCTCATGGTACACAACCGAGCGTGTCCGTAGTTCTCATACACAACCGTTTTTGCTGCTCGGGTAACGCCATTTCTAATGGAATGCTGGTCGGCTTCTGCTTCATTACTTTACGGTTCGTCTGAAACATGCAACGCCATCTGTTAGCAGTAATAGGTAACTCATATTCTAGCGTTATTTTAGGCAAAAATCGCAAGACCACAGCTACAAACTTTTTTTCCTCAAAAATTTTTCCTTTTGTGACATTCTCTTATGCGCATCCTGTATTTGTGGCATACATGGAGAAAATATTCTTGTTTCCCGCTGTAAAACGCCAAACATTCCTAAGTTATATTTACAATAGTTAATACTATTGATCCATCGATAATTATTTGTTCTTGAAATATAATTCATTTTTTCCAAGTATTTCAGTACTTCATGGCAAATAAACTAGTCAGAAAACTTTAGGGTCATGAATATTTAGACTACAAAATATGCAATGTACTGAGGTGTTTTAACAGAGTGCGTCTTTAAAAGCCATTGTTAGACTGTGAAAAATGCTGAGGTCTGAAGGTCCGGGAACGCGGTAGGGCCATTGAAATGTTATCAGCTAGACTTAGACTGACCAATGTTGCAGCTGCTCTTCATGTATCCTAAATTGTGATAAGTCAACTCCATGAGAGTTGTCGTGAGAACGGAAGCAACGTCACAGAACAATCAAGAAGTGGTTGTCCGAGGAAAACTACGTCCCGGAAAAATCGGTATCTCACAATTAACTCTAGCAAACCCCCACAATACCCTATGGCACATACAATATGCTCTTAAAAATGCCCCTGATATCGTGAAAAGTGATAAAATGGTCGTCAGTCGACTGCATTAAAAAAGTCAGCGGTCCAAACGTCCATTGCGCCGAATACCACTGTCTTCGACCACCGGACAAAAAGGATCTTAATGGGCATGACAACATTTATTATGCTAGGAAAAGTGGGAAATATATTCCTATTATTCTGTTATCGGCAACTTCGGGTATGGAGGACCTCAGGAACATTCTTGCAGTTAACATTTGTAGAAGCCTGTGCATCCCCTCGCAGCCACTCAGTCACGCTGTACGCATAGATCTTCTTCAGTCACAAATACGTATGTTTGTTGCTGGTACATGAACGCAGTGTGTACCGAGACGACATCATCACGTGTACTGAGACACTTTTCCAAGGTGCGATAGTCTATAATTCCCCTTTGTAGATGACAAAGCGCGACCTCATCGAGCGCACGTAGTGGTTCATGTACCCGGAGAACTCAGTGTTTCTCGTTTCTTTCTATCTCCAACATTCTCAGACCTTGAACCCATTGTGCACTTCTAGGATGCACTGCAGTGGTGCTTGAGCAGGCATCGCGAGGCCCTACGACACTTTTAACGTTGTGACCTTTTGCCTCGTCTGTGGGAGTCATAACACGAAAACCATTTAAATTCTTTACGTTTCTACTGAGTCAAAAGTCGCTTACAGTATTGCAATGTTGTTAGTTTAATATATGTAAACGTGTCTAAACAGACAGTTTCACTGGAACATTATCATCACGTGGATAAGATTACTGCGCATACTGAAACGTTCCGTAGCGTTTATGTGATGCTCCGATCAGCTAAATATCTCAGACAGATGTTACTTAATTGCACACTGATTGACTAAACGGCCAGCTAAATAACAAGTCTGTTCTTACGCAAATTTCAACGTCTTTAATATTCCTTTGACAATTGAAAGGTAAACATACACACACCTTCATAACATTCAGTATTTTGACGTATGAATATAACAGGTTCTAAAATGCAGTGAATGGAGCACATTACTCGTAGTTTATAAAACTCTTTAAGTATATCGAACTTTGTAGCAGTTCAATGTTTCACTGTCAAAGCAATATAACAATCTAATCTACTTTTAGCACACGGCGAGCCTCGAAACGAGAGAAAGCAAAACATCTAATTTGAAAAAATAAAATACATCCGACAAGGGACAAGAATCTGACAACAATCAGGTACAAGGCAGTCAGCTCGAACGTCAGAAATATACATTTTAAACATCATTCTTATCTCTGTCGGACACATACGTCATTGTATTCCAGACTTCAATTCAAATTGCCACAAGAATATTCATCAAGAGAAAAATATAGCGTTAAGTTAGAAACTGCTTAAAAGAGAACGAACCAAATTTAGGTATATATGGTAAAGAGAACAAATCAAATTTTAGGTATATATAGAAATTTATATTAGAGTCAGAGCGTCACGTAACACCTTTTGAGTGATAATTTCATATCTTTTTTGTGTTCTGCTTCCTGTGTTATCCATAAATAAACTTATACGGTTGATTAATGTCCTATCAACCTCCTGTTTCCCGCAATGACCCTAGCTTCTTCTTTTTGAGCAGTTGTCATTTAACTGAGAGTAATGAATCTATGATGGTGCTTTAATATATTTTTCTCTATATTTTTATTGAGCGCTCTTTTTGCCTGGGTATGAAACTATATTTATTACCTCACGCATATTATTTATATAGGTACTTCCAGTGCCAAGCCAACTACAACGCCATGTTCTATTGCGGAAGATCCCATGACGCCAGAAAAACCGCCGAAGCAATCAGTGGCTGCAAAGGATTCGCACAGGATAGAAGAGATCCCGAAAACAACAGAAACACTCTAAGTGCCGGTATTCACGGAAGATCCCTCAGAAGTTGTTCTGAATATTTTTGCCCTCAGAACTGCAAGAATAATAAACGCAAGGTATCCTGCAAGGAACAAAATTGCTAAGTTTTGATTTTATAAGTATTTCGTTTTCAGTTTGTTGCATTATTCTGAAGAGTTAATCAGCAGACTTGCGATGTCGCTCATTTGTTGCCAAACGAAAAGTAATTCGAAATAAACTTAATGTTCATCCAGTTATGAGTGTTCCTGTGTTTGTTTGTTTTTTCTTAAATCAAAGTACCAGTTTAGGTGAAACTGAAAATTTACCAAGAAAATGCCACTTTTTTATTTTAAGAAGATAACTATTATAGTTACGTGTGTAACTATTGCACACTCCTGGCGTAATAGTTACCACGCGTATTCCAAACTGGGATGATGAATAAAGAATGACGGTGTATATGCATTCATGGCTGTTTTTTTAGTATCTACACTGCTGGCCACCCAAAATGCAACACCAAGAAGGAAGCATCCGATTGGCCTGAAATTCCCAGCACGCGTCGCCCGCGAAAGGACATGCAAACGATTAGCATTGCAGGGCATATGCAAATCATGTGCGCCCGGCACGCGACCGAGAAGCACTATAAGAAGGGTGCACAGAAGGTGGGGTGGAAGTGGTGGAAGTGTGTTGTGCTGCCGGACCTCTGCGTGGGAAACTTCCTGATGCCTCGTCGCAGAATACAGCAGTCATTCCAGAACGTTTCGGTGTTCGACAGAGGAAGAATTGTGTCTTATCGTGACAGCAGGTTATCGTACCGAGACATCGGCGCCCGTATGGGACGACATTCAGCCACAGTGAGGCGAGTATGGATTCGGTTGGTGCAGGAGGGACGGATGGACCGGCGTGAGCGATTGCCGCAGCCACGGCACACCACCGAACGAGAGGACCGGCATGTTGTGCGGCGGGCATTGACGGTTCGCACAGCCACATCACGAACGTTAGCGCAAGAATTAGGGTGTGTTGCGCAACAACCTGTGTCAGCACGTACCGATCGACGTCGTCTGCAGGAGCTGGGACTTGTCGCACGGTGCCCATTGCTCCGATTACCATTGATGTTACACCACCGGCGAGTGCGGCGGCGGTGGGCCGCTGAACGCTGCACCTGGACTACGGAATGGTACGACATTGTCTTCTCCGACGAATTCCGCTTCTGCTTGCAACACCGCGATGGTCGGATCCGCGTGTGGCGGCACCGCGGCGAGGAACTGTATGACGCCTGCACTATGCATCGCCATACCGGTCCGTCGTCTGGCGTTATGGTTTGGGGCGCAATTGGATATGACACCCGCAACCCTCTGGTACGCATCGTCGGTACACTCAACACCCACCGCTACATATCCGACGTTTTGGAGCCTGTAGTCCTCCTTTACCTGCAGGAACTGCCAGCGGCCACGTTTCAAAAGTACAATGCGCGCCCGCATGTGGCATGCATCGTGCAACAATTCTTCACGGCCAACCAGGTGTCACTGCTGCCGTGGCCTGCCTGTTCTCCTGATATGCCGCCCATCGAACGCGTCTGCATGGTCGCTGATCGGCAAACGAGTGGCCTGGCAAGCACCACCCGCGGCTACGCCTGATGAACTGTGGCAACGTGTGGAAGCAGCCTGGACCGACATACCCCAAGCCCAATCCAAAGCCTCTTTTGTTCGATGCAGCGGCGTGTAGCGGCCGTTATTGCCAGCCATGGGGGCCACACGAACTATTGTTTTCTGCATGTTCCGCAAGTCGCACGGGGCCTGTAAGCTCAATCGTTTCATCTTTGTATCTGTTATTATGTGTCCAGTAAATCTGGCTTTGCTATATCGTGTCCTTCTTGGGTGTTGCATTTTGGGTGGCCAGCAGTGTGTATAATATGCATTGTTAAAAAGTAAATTTCCAGTTCAACAATGCTGTCTGGGGGCAGGGGGGGGGTTGTTACGTATATGGGACTGTCATCCTTTGAACACTACTGAGCAAATGAGCTATGAGAAAAGAAATTTGTGAAACTAAATCATATTTTCCTAAGTAAAATTTCATAACCATTTTTTCCAATCAAAATTAGACTTGTACATAATTTCTTTTTTAATTCATTCGTTTCATAACAAAACTAGCCTATAGCCTGTCCTAGGACGGTTGTATTTAAGATTTAAATAAATATTAATATATTGGAGATGGTGCCAGTCCTATATGACGGAGTGAGATTTTTAATTGAAGCAGATTGAAAACAAATGAAACAGATTGCGGATTTCTGTAAGGAAATACAGTTAAAGCTTATATAGTAATAATATATACTCATTTATGTTAAAACCAAAAATTCGATGCTATTTATTTCCATTTTTCAAAGTACGCGTTAAATGATTTTTTCTCCGGCACACTTGTTATCCGTTCACGGCTTGTTTTAGACTGTCCTGTTTCGACGGTTAGTTTGAAACTTCATACCGAAGCTTTTTCTACAAAATAATGTGACATCTGATATTATAAATCGGAACTATCTAAATCCTCTCGGCAATATGCTATTGGGACGTGTGACGTACCTGCCAGCAGGACGCACACGACATAAAGGCAGATAGGAATCAGAATAATCGTCTGCGTAGCTCAATTGGTAGAGTGACTTATTCCGGAATGAGGGGATCCGGGTTCGAATCCTGGCGTGGACAGAAATGACGGAGAAATTTACTTCGTTATAATGGCGCCCGAACTATCCGGATGACCCGGCCGTTCAAAATCTCGCATTGGTGTGATGTTCTTTCCACACCGCGAGATAGGAAAAATCAGAGAATTCCTTCTCCAGCGCTTCGAAATATATTTGTGTGTGACGTTGCATTCCACACACCCGATTGACTGGGAGTTCTCAAGTGCACGTTCTACAGTGGATGGCTGCCAGCAACGATTCATTGTCACGGCTGACCCGTGGGCCATGACCCCGGCCCTCTTTCAGGGGGAGATGTGACGTACCTGCCAGCAGGACGCACACGAAATAAAGGCAGATAGGAATCAGAGTAATCGTCTGCGTAGCTCAATTGGTAGAGTGACTTATTCCGGAATGAGGGGATCCGGGTTCGAATCCTGGCGTGGACAGAAATGACGGAGAAATTAACTTCGTTATAATGGCGCCCGAACTATCCGGATGACCCGACCGTTCAAAATCTCGCATTGGTGTGATGTTATTTCCACACCGCGAGATAGGAAAAATAAGAGAATCCCTTCTCCAGCACTTCGAAAAAAAAAAAAAAATAATAATAAGGGGGAGATTATGTAACGTACCAGGAGATGTGACGTACCTGCCAGAAGGACGCACACGACATAAAGGCAGATAGGAATCAGAATAAAACGTCCGCGTAGCTCAATTGGTAGAGCAACTTATTCCGGAATGAGGGGACCCGGGTTCGAATCCTGGCGCGGATAAAAATGACGGAGAAATTTACTTCGTTATGGACGACATCTGCTTTTAGATGCAAGTTTGCTCACTTTGACATCTCAAGATTTCAGTTTTTTATTATAGGTTAGAGCGTTTAGATAGATCGATATGTTGCAAAATGTATAATATAATCAGCACTAAACTCGGAAAGTTACTAAGTAGTTAATTAAAAGAGTAAAGAATAATTAAAGTGGACAAATTAATATTAGAATTGTGCTAAATGAAGTTAATATACAAACGCAACTAGCTGTGATATTAGGAATTCAATTCGAATGTTGTAGAATGGATTAATAGAACTCGAGTCATTGATAATCCAATGTTTTTACATTTGGGACGCGAACACCTTGACATCTCAACGTTATCGCGTGCAAACTCAACTTGCTGTGATATTAAGAATTCAATTCGAACTTTGTAGATCGGAAAAATAGAACTCGAGTCGTCGATAATCCAATGTTTTTAAATTAGCACTCGATCATCTTGACATCTAAAAGGGATCGCGTGCACAGAGATTATCAATGAACTCAAGTCATTGATAATCCAATGATTTTTAATTAGCACGCGATCACCTTGGCGTCTAAAATTGATACAGCAGGCAATCACTTTGACATCTCGAGATCACACACGAACTGATCGATACGTGATGGCGCAAAAATGCAGAAGTAACTGTGACGTTAAGCCTTCCAGACAGAGAGAATGACAGAGAGATCTGGATGTTTATATTATATAATTACACATTTTCAAATGAGTAGAGCAGTTTCGTTCTTGTATCACTATATTTCTTTCCATTCATCCATTTCTCAGTTTCTCTTTGTCCGTCTGAAGAATCTGTAAGAATTTAATGAAATCTCACGCACGCGTTATCTCTATCATGCAGAAAAAGAATTTCATCACTCCTACTTTTTTAAAGGGAAGATACATGGTTTTCTAACGGACAGATAGGAAAACAAAGGAATGGAAGGAGATATTTCTGAAATATTGCGCTCATGGTTATTCCTTTGGAGCAGAGACGGAATTTTTGTAAAGAACATGTCCAAGCGGAACTATCGTTTCTGCGGATGGACGAACAGAGAGGCTGATGAGCGGAAGAACAGACATCGTAACCTTGTATGTCTCTATTAATAAATTTCTTTAATTTTACCGAAATGGGAAATATGGTTTCTCTGGATGGAAGGACATAAGGATGGAAGTAAGGGTAGAGACCTATAATCTTGTACTCATTCACTGTATCTATCAGTCACAGGATGAACTTCTTCGCTGGCTCTTAGAAACAGAAATGTAGTTTCTGCTGACGGAAAAACAGACAAACTTACGAGAGAATGGACGAAAAGAGTGAGGCCTGAAATCTTATACAGTTCTTTCCGTCCACGAGAAAGATAAAATCAGCAGATCAACATTTCGAAGCTTAAATACCGTTCTTGCAGGAGAAAGAGACGGAAGGAAAGACAACCCAAATCATACACTTTTCTGCATGCGATTTTTTATGTAACTAAAATTTGGGGACTCGAGGAATTGTCGTAGGCGACGAATTGGCGCTGGCAATGAATTGACGCGACAGCCTGACAATAATATCCCGACACCCGTTATTTGACAGTGAATTGAATCCTACGCAACCACACGTCACAGACCCCATGTAAACATTCTCGTCTGGCTATGATGAGACAATACGACGAGTTTGAATGCAAGATGCCTCAATCGACAGATGATAATATACTATATCCAGCGCAGAATGATGATAGTAGGGTGCCACATAAGCAGTCGCTCCGTACATGACTTTCACAGGTTGGTCGTTGCTGATGTGATATACAAATAGAAGTGAACTAGTGCTGAATCTGCCAAGAAACGACCCGATAAACCTCCGAAGCTGACAGAACGTGACATAACAGCCTTACAAAGAATTGTCCGCTCAGAACGTAAACTAGCAGTGTCTCAAATCATACAAACTCTATGTGAGACTATTAGAACTGATGCCAGCAACACTACAGCGCACAGGAAGCTACAAAATATGGCTTACCACGGTCGGGCAGCCATCCAGAAACCGCTAATCATTTTGAATAATACCACACACCGACTGAAGTGGTGTAAGAAACGTCAATCTTAAATTGTAGACCAATGGCAAACTGTGCTTTGGGCTGAGTAGTCACGATACACAGTCTACCATCCACATGGCTGTGGATGATGTTGGGTCAAAGGTGCCTTCCGACCTGTAGCGTCTTGCTAAGAAAGTTTGGTAAAGGCAAAATAATGATATGGAGTTGCTTTTCATAGTTTGGCTTTGGGGCCATTAGTTATTTTGAACAAAATTACGAATCCTAAGCTGTACTTCGACATCTTAAACAGTTATGCGCTACCGCCGTTGTGGCAATACTTTGGGGAAGGTTCGTACTAATATCTGTAGAACAACGTACCATACTCTACTTCTCGCGCTGTTACAGATTGGTTTGAGAAAATGCGCATCGAAATGTTAGACTGGTAAGCTCAGAGTCCTGATCTGAACCGTATAGAAAAACTTCGGGACGAACTTTTCGTGGAAGAAGAGATCGCGGACAAACAAAACTGATGGTCGAATCTGCTGGCATTTACAAAAACATGTGGAGAGTATTTCACGAAGATTAGATATGTTCATAAGGGCCTAGGTTATTCAGCAGACAACATAAATTTCATGAAATAAAAATTGTTAGATATGCGAGTGTCTGAATTTTAATGGTAGGACAGTGTATATATGTACGTATATACAGTCAGTCAAGATGAAACTAGTGAGTAATTTTATTTTTATTTTTTCATTTTCTGACAAAATGACGGATTTTCAAATGTGCAGAGCTGCTTTTTTTTTTTTTAGGTAGCATGTTATAGTTTTAGATGCAATGTAATTTTTATGCATACACAAGAAGGTTAAAAAATAGCAGTGCTCAAATAAAGAGGAGAAAAAAATATACACTGGAGGAAAGTGAAAAAGAATACCAAGAAGGAATTGGAGGACGATCATGAAATTAACATATGTTAATGGGGTCGAGTTTACGAAGGAGTGATGTTAATTACAGGACCAACCGGTGAGCGCTTACGCCACAGCACGGCATAATATGCAAATTATTGTCGGTGGTATTTAAGGAGTACGGCGAAGTGAATGTCATCAGTTGAGCCGCGGGTGGCCGAGTGGGCAACGTTCGTGACTGCCACGGGAAAGGCCTCAGGTTCGATCCCAGGCAGGTACGAACGCTCGATCCACTAAATACCCGCCGTGCGTCGGATGGGCACATTAAGCCGTCGGACCCCGGGTACTGGCCCCCCTGTAATAAATAAGGGCGTCTTCCTCCTCCTTTCTACTTCGCTTCCGTGTCACTTTCCTATCGGGCGCTCTAGCCCAAATCTCCTAGTTTCCTATTTCTAAGGGTTGTTTAAGACCTGGGGTCAGACACTCTCTTCCTAAAATCCTCTACATATGATCATGAATGTAATCAGTCGTTGGCGTACGGACACGTGCGAAGACCCTGAAGAAGCTGCAATGCCTGGACATGGAAGACGTGTACGATTTCAGCAGTTATCGGACTTTGAGCGAGGTCGTCTAGTCGGACTCCGCGAGGCCGGGTGGTCGTATCGTCGTATTGCGGAGCGAATTGGACGGGCAGTATCGGTGGTGGTACGGTGGTGGCGTAGATGGTCCGTGGAACATTCCCACACGAGAAGACGTGGAACCGGGAGTCACAGACGGTGAGCGGACCGATCGACGCATGAGAAGAGCGGCGTTGTCAAGCAGAACATCCACTGCGACGCAAATCCGAGCTGCCGTTGCATCTGAGGTGACTGTGCGAACAATTCGCAACCGTCTACTGGATGCAGTACTACGTGCACATGTGCCTCTGGCATGTGTTCCTCTGACTCCAGCCCACCGTCAGGAACGGCTGCAGTGGTGTCGCCAACGTCTGCACTGGAGAACGCAATGGAGATCTGTCGTGTTCAGCGATGAAAGCACATTCTGGGAGCCTCCCATGGTCGTATGCGTGTTCGCAGACGCACAGGGGATTATCTCCACCCTTCTTGCATCCGCCAGCGACACACAGGACCTACACCTGGTCTCCTGGTGTGAAGAGCGATCAGCGACTCCCGTACACAGCTAGTGTCTGTACCGGGTACGTTAAACAGCACCTCCTACATCAACAACATAATTCAGCCCGTTGTTGTGCAATTTGTAAGGTCGGTCCATCGTGGTGTTTTCCAGCAAGATAACGTACGCCGCACGCCCACACACGGCACGTGCAACGCAACATGCACTTCAGGGTGTGAGACAACTTTCATGGCCTGCACTTTCACCGGATTTGTCGCCCATTGAGCACGTGTGGGATTTTATGGGACAATGACTTCTCCTGTCTCCACGGCCAGCCACGACCATCCCCGATTTACGCGTCCAGGTTGAGGATGCTTGGAACTCAATACGCCAAACTTACACCCAACATCTGTACGACAGACTCCATGCCAGAATTGCACAGTGTGACGCAGTTCATGGCGGTTCAACCTCGTACTAACCATGTTACATGGAAATGTAATTTTTCGGTTTACCAGCAAATACAGCTGCACTTTGCCATAAGGTTTTGATCACATTACTCTCTGTATTCCGTTAGTATGCTGTATAAATTTCGTTGGTATCAGACGTCCCCTTCTTGGTGTTCTCTTTTCACTTTCCGCCAGTGTAATTGTATCATTTTCAGAGTCTTCAACCTTTTCTGTGTTGCAGACTTCATGACAAAATGCAATAAGACTGATTGGCTACATGATAAAATGAAATAGGACTGGCTTGATACATGACAAAGTCAAGTAAAACTGCTCTTCCGTTCATGTAAAAACTCCCTTTTTGTTTCGGGTTTTATTTAAAGTGTTTATAATGAATTTCGTTTATTTCAAAAAGTTTCTAAATCCTGAAGCTTATTTTTTGCATAAAGAAGTGGCGTAGTTAATTTATATTACAAAGAAGTCACAAGCAGCTACAAGATGTCTAAGAATTCTTTGAAAATCTAAAATATAATTTATCCCAAAATATCTCATTAGAGAATTGGGAACTTATCTTATATATCATCATCACTGTCAACCATTATCAATCCACTGCTGGACGAAGGTCTCCCCAAGTTTCTTTCACAACGGTCTGTCTTGTTCCAGTCTCCTCCATGTCACCCCTGCATACTTTCGAATTTCATCCACCCATCTCCCATGTGGTCTTCTTCTGGGTCTTTTCCTGTCCCTTGGAATCCAATCTAAAATTTCGGCTGTCCATCGATGATCAGTCCTTCTGGCAGTATGTCCAGCCCATTGCCATTTCAGGGATTTAACTCTGATCATGATGTCTTCCACTCTTGTCATATTTCTGATCCACGAGTTCCTCTTCTTATCTCTACTGGCGACACCAAGCATGCACCTCTAAATGCTCTTTGAGTTGTCTGCAGCCTTTGTATGTCTCTTTTAGTTAAGGTCCACGTCTCTGCACCATACGTAAGCACTGGAAGGATGCATTGATCAAACACTTTTCTTTTAAGACATAATGGCATATTGCTCTTGAAAATTATGCTGTTTCTTCCAAAAGCTCTCCAGGCAGGTTTTGTACGGCGATTAATTTCTTCATCAATGTGACCCTCACTTGATATCTGCTGTCCAAGATAAAAGTACGTGTCTGTTATCATCAGCTTTTCTCCATCAATCGATAAATCTTCATTTCTTGTAAAAGCATTGTACATCACTTTTGTCTTCTGAAAGTTCATTTTTAATCCCACTTCTTTACTCTTGTCAGCAAGTTCCTGGATCATACTCTGCAGCTCTGATGGGGTAGTTGCAAAAATGACTACGTCATCAGCAAAACGAAGGTGGGTTAGATAATCTCCATTAATCTTTATCCCCTTGTTTTCCCAGTTCAGCGATTGAAAGACATTTTCCAATGTGGCATTAAAGAGCTTCGGAGATATGGTGTCACCTTGTCTCACTCCCTTTCCAATTTTTACGTGTGTTGTATTTTCAAACAGCCTAATCTTTGCACTTGCATTTTCATAGATGTTATTAATAATATTAATGTATGCATCTTCAATACCGCAGGTTTTCAGAGCTATTGTAACTGCTGATGGTTTCACCGAATCAAAGGCTTTTTCATAATCGATAAAAGCCATGCACAATGGAAGTTCATATTCCCTCGCTCTTTCAATTAGTTCTCTCAGCACGTGGATATGATCTATTGTGCTGTAGCCACTCCTGAATCCAGCTTGTTCTCTCGGTTGAGCCATGTCCAGTGTTACCTTCAAGCGGTGTGAAAGAACTTTAGTGAAGATTTTATAAACTACTGATAGGAGGCTGATAGGTCTGTAGTTTCCGAGATCCTCAATGTCACCTTTCTTATGTAGCAGGATCATTGTAGCGGTGTTCCAATCCTCAGGAATCTTTCCTTCATTAAGGCATCGAGTGAAAATTTGGGCGAGTACTGTTTCGATTTCTCCACTTGCTTCTTGTATGATGTCTACAGTAATTCCATCTTCTCCTGGAGCTTTTCCCCGCTTCATGTTCTTGATTGCATGTGCAACTTCTGCTGGAAGGACTGGAGAAACTCTGGTACTGGTATCTTTCATGATGTCTGGAGTGCATGTATCATCCCTTTCATATAATTTGGAGTAGAAATCTTTCACTCTTGTCAAAATTTCGCCTCCATTTCTTGTTACAGAACCATCTTCTTTTCTCAGTGCCATAATCTGTTTTCTTCCCTTACTGAGATGTCCCTTTGCTATCTTTAGGCTTTGGTTGTTTTCAATTGCTTTCCTCACTAGTTCACATTTTTTAATATGTTCCTCCATTTTAGAATTTCCGAAAAAAAGTCTTATGGGCCATAAAAAAGGGCTCCTGTTGCAACAAATGGCCTGTCAAACACGGAATGAATATACTTTTGGCATTTGAAAAAACTGCAACCAGCGCAGTAAGAACTTTGGTAAGAACTAATAGAATATTCATATTTCCCTCGGAATTTGAACGCGCGCGCGGCTATACAAGAAGATGCGGGACCGTGTTGTAGATCATACGGCTACCGAGTGACATGAGTAAATTTATCTTGAAACTGATCAAGAATTATTTCTTCAACGAAAATATATTTTTTTTAATTTCAAAAACCAAATTAAGAAAAAAGAAACTTATCATCCGGTTAAATTTGTTTCAATTTGAGATGTTGGTGTACTTTACAAAGTTCATCCACAAACTATTTGTTAAAAGATGGGTGACAAAAGTTAATGAAGAAAGAATACTTGAAAATACATAGCAGTATACAATCATGATACTTTTTGGGAGCAGCACGGTGATGCAATTTTCAAATTTCGCGGGGCGATCTTAACATGGGTACAGGTAAATACTGCACTTGTACACCGAAACGTATGGATACAGGTAAAACCTGCACTTGTACACCGAAACGTATGGATACAGATAAATAATGCACTTGTACTCCGAAAAATAATGCGTCTAAAAGACATACTTTAGGACGAAAGTTTTCCTTAAATGAAGTAGATTGTTTTGATCTCCCAGAACAACATAATTGCGTCCACTGTTTTATTTATAGGAAGGCAGCTAGCTCATAAAGAAGATTTCATTGCTCTGACTGCCTCTGTGTTCCCCGTTTTGGGGGTAAGCGGAGATGTTTCGGACTTAAAATTCGCAATCACATCTCCCTGTCCTAAGCCCATGTCTTACGTTACCAAAAATGGCTTTTCTCCACAATATCTGCTGCAGACACTAATTTATTTCATAACGTTTTTAGCACTGGTTTCTCTGAATTTTTAACATCAGAGACAGAGCTTGTGGAGTCATAGGGGCAGTCGGGGCGGTAGCACAGGGCCCCTTTATTTAGTACATAAAAAAAAATTCGCTCGAAGCCCTTTAAAAAATATTTTGTAATGTGTTTTTCAAGCTTCTAATCCTCCCATTTCCAATTAGATTATCAATCTTCGCCGTACAGACACTGAGATTTGCAGATTTTAAATGATTATTTATGGTAACCATCTTAATATCTTCCGATTCATGAAATAGCAAATTAAATTTCATCATTTTGTGTCCCTTACTTTTATACATTCAACAGTTTGTGTGTAAAGCAGATACGTAAATTTAAAAAATAAGAAGAACAATATCAAAGTTACCTTTGGACTACATATGGTGGCCAATTATTCAATGACTAAAAACATTACTAAAATTAAAAAAAAGAAAAGCAATTTTCATATATGAGCTTGTATGAAAGTTTAAAAAGTCACTAATGTGTCAGTTACTCCACTTTGCATTAAAAATCAATTACTAAAACATGTATCAGGAGAAAAGTTAGGGGAAAAGCACTACATATATGAATTTATTTCGGATGGTTCTTTATTATTTCCTACACAAAAATATTCAGAGTGCAAAAATATTCGCTACTCAGGTTAGTTAAAGCGATCTTTTTATCGTTTAGTGAGGAAGTTTCTATAGGAATCCTTTCAAGCTTCTCTACCCGAAAAGGAAGGGAATACACCAAAGGATGTCCGCAGAGCTCTTGCTCGGGCCCCTTGTGGTGGAATGTGGTTGCAGATACCGCACTTGCGCTTCCTCTGGAAGACGGGGTGCCGCTGCAAGCCTACGCAGATGACCTCATGCTAATAGTGTCAGCATCTGGTAGGCACGTGATTGAGCGGAAGGTACACACCGCTCTCTCACAGCTAGATAGTTGGAGCAAGGAGTGTAAGCTCTGCTTCGCTCCCGAAAAGACGACACTAATGCTAATAGCAAAGAAGGAGGAACTGGTCACTCCACCAAAGTGTCGCTTCAATGGACATACTATTAAAGCGGTGAGAGAGATGCGGTACTTAGGAGTCATCCTTGACACCAGATTGTCGGGGCTACCGCATCTTCGCTTCTTGAAGGACAGATGCACCAGCATTCTGAATAAGATCAACGGAATGCGGCTGCCTTGGACCAGCTAAAAAGGTGCTCTATAAGCGAGGAGTGGAGCTCATATTAACATATGCGTGTCCCGCCTGGTGGTCAGATACCCTCAGGATGAGAAATGGTACTAACCAAATTCAGCGCAGGGCGCTATTGGGCATGACGAGGTGCTTACGCACGACCTCCACAGCAGCGCTCCAAGTGCTGGCTGGGTGCGAACCGGTGGACCTGGTCGTAGCGAGGGAAGCAGTAATGCAGACCCTCCGCTACGGGGACGATGTTTCCTTCCTAGGACACCAGTATCGGTCGTCCGAGGTGGAACTTCTGAGAATGGACTGGACTTGCTACCCAGCCAACGAGCTTTGTCTGAGTTGGGATAAAGCCCTCCCCACAGGTCAGGGGAAGGAACTGTACACGGACGGTTCTAAAATAGGAAGTAGTGTCGGCGCAGGTTTCTGCGTGATCTCGGATGGCAACGAGATGCACGCGGAGCGAATGAAACTATCGCCCAATTCCTCTGTGTTCCAAGCAGGGTTATTGGCGATCAGAGAAGCACTGCGTTGGGTGCTTGCTATGAACGGTGAAGGGGCCTATAGCATACACTCTGACAGCCAAGTGGCCCAGAGTACTTCCGCAGATTTGCGGTTAGGGAGCGAGTGTGCATGTGTGGTGCCCACACTGCAGATGTCGCACACATGATTCTAGAATGTGCTTCTCTTGCAGGGAAGAGAGCAACATTAGTGCCAGAATTGGCAAAGACGAGGGACCTCTCGATCCTGCTCGCGTACCCAAGAGCGCGACAGGGGCTCATCAAGATGGTCAAGTACCTCAAAGAGGAACAGGCGGTCTTCCTAATAGAGGGGTGACCGAAGAAGAAAGAAGAGGGATGAAGAAAGAATAAAAGAAGAGGGAGGAAGAATTGAAGAAGAGAAACCGATGACTCGAGCCCAAAGTCATCATCACAGAACCGACCCTAGTCCTGTGGCAATGTAAATAACAATGTAAATATTTAATATTTCTTAGTGTGAGAGGGCCCATTGAGCAAAGGACTTGTTTCCTCCGCGGAGATGGGTTCCTCAGTGTAAATAAATGTGTCTGTACTCTGTTTGAATAAAGGGCAGACGCCCCAAACAGTTCGCGCCAGCAATTATTCTCCCAGTCAGGGGTAGAGAAATTTCTTTTCTAGCCCCTGCTTAAATGGCACGCACACCCGTGTCATGACGGAGAGGTGAGAAGTGCCGGCCCACGGGGGTAGCAGCAAGCTGCAGGTCTACGGACCGATTCTGTCCGGATGGGGGAATATCGGATCCTGGCAGGATTACTCGCAACGCCGTCACTAAAAATCTTTTAAGAGAGAGTTCTTTTAACCCTGTGGAGTCCGCAATTGTGTGTGTGTGTGATTGGAGGTTTAACGACCACCGTGAGCAACTCGATGGGCTATAAGCAGTCGCCCGTCCCTAATTTAGAGTCACTGGTTCCAGGGAAGGGAGAGAGCCAGTGCCGTAAGACAAACACAACATCCATGCCTCACCGGGATTCGAACCCGGACCCCTTTCGGACGAATGATGAGAGGCCAACGCCTTAGACCACTGCGCCACCGGGGCGGCGAGTCCGCAATTGGACGGTACAGGTTAATGGTCATCAGCTAGTCTTTACCCGAAAAGGAAATCTTAGATTTCACGATTTTCCTTTTGGGTTTTGACCCCCCTCTCTCTCTCTCTTTCTCTCTCTCACTTTGTCTCTGTCTTTCTCTGTCTCTGTCTGTCTCAGTCTGTCTGTCTGCTTCAGTCTGTCCGTCTGTCTCTCTCTGTTGTCTTTCTCTGTCTCTCACTCTCTTTGTATGTCTCTCTCTCTCTCTGTCTGTCTCTCTCTTTGCATGTCTCTCTCTGTTTGTCTGTCTGTCTCTCTCTCTCTCTCTCTCTCTCTCTCTCTCTCTCACTCAACTTTCAATCTATCTTATGGTCTTTTTTCTTAAGTTTAAAGCAAATACTTCTTTGAGATAATCATTTTGTCTTCATGGTAGTTTCGTTTGTGTTCTTTAAGGACATTTTTCACGCAACGGCTTTATTGAAATATGAGATTTATTTTCTAGGTCCCACAATGAAATTTTGCTCCAAGCCCCGCAAAAGCTCCATCGGGCCCTGGTCCTATTACTCTCAGTTAATGTTTAAGATGAATTGTTTTCTCCTTGCTTCATAGATTTCACAGTGTGATATGTTTCGGAATTTCTCTATCTCATTCTCCTCTACTGTTTGCGAATAAAATTTTGTCCACAAAGAAACAAAAGGCAACAGCGATATTTCTGATTGACTTTTATCACTTCCACCCCTTTTACTTTTACTTTTAATTTACTAACATGTAAATAGGCTACATTACTCAGCTGATATTTTCTCACGACGAAGCGGATTTTGCTCTAGCCTTTCTAGTCGAGACTTAAAAGCCCGGTTAAAACATAGTTGTTGTGTTTGCTCTCTGATTGTCTTTTCTGTTGACCCTACAACGCAATTATACATGAGAGAAATTTCACTTTGCCTTCTATACTGACAGAGTCTTTACTATAAAAATGAGAAAACGGATTATTGAAAAAAAGATAATAAACCCAATAAAGTCAGACAGTTCGGTGTTTATTTCCGATATTTCGGCGACAAAGAGCAATCAGTTGGGAAAGCATAACTAATTCTTAGCATATAGTTATTTTTTTAATATAATTTTCTTTCAAACAAACATCACTGGAAAAGTAAAATGCAAATAATTTTGCTGTGGGAAAAGTCAAGGATAAATTTTTTGTAAGAATAGTATCAAGGCAAGATTCATTTTTGCCCCTGCAATAAATTGGGAAGTCGGGGTTTTTACCTCGGAGAGAAGCTTTGTTTAGCGAACTATTGCGCAAGTATTACCATGCTGCGCCATTGGACACAGAAACAATAAAACAACTGTGATTGCACGTTTCATGACGTTTGTCTGCTCAGCCGACAGAAAAAGGAAGTAATGCTCGTCGGTATAAAAGCGTTTTCTCCTCCTGCTACGAACGATCAAGTTGCTAGTTAACCAATAGTAATCTATTCTTGACACTATAGATAATCCAAGAAAGAAAAGGTAAGTTTGTTTTAGTGCTACGATATTTTAGGAATCTAACTTTGGCACTTCAAGAATTTTTGCATCTTATGCTATGTACAAAAGGGATAAAATAGGTAAACTTGCTTAGCATCATTTAGTCCATCGGAACATACCGTGTTTTTTCTTTTGTTCGAAATCGATTTGAACTTAGTTAATTTTGAAAGTCGATTATTTTGGCTTTCATATAGTTTATTTATTTCCTGTCAGAGTTGCTTCGAATTTAAACACCAGAAAAATACAGTAATCTGTTTTTTTATCGTGAAGAATTATTAATTTAGTTTTGCACAAAACTTTAAATGAAACGTTTAGATAAACTTAATTTTATCGTTATTCGAAATATCCTTTCTAAAGTAGTAAAATCATGAACATTTTGAACTTCGGAAATGGATACATCATCTTACATTAACAGAAAAATATTCTTTATAAATTTGAAAGCTTTAAAATGGATAAAAGTTTGGAATACGATATTTCTCTTTTAGTCTTTCGATTACTTTTTTCTCTATGTTATTCTGTGCTCTTTTATTCGAGGATTTCGGCGTTTGACTATTGCAGGTTTCACTTCAAACTTTCCTTCTGCAATGAATCCAGAACGCACTTTTGCCCATTGAAACCCTAACTCCATTAAAACCAACTAACCAACAAACGAATAAAGCCAGTGCCGTAAACAGTGCAGGGAATGTTTGGTACAGAAACACTGCTTCATTGACAAGAGAAATGACATTAGAGACTGTGTTGCTTCATCTTGTTTTCAAACCTCAGTTGAAATTGCAATAAAAATTTCCAGGCTGTTCAACCAAAGATCCAGACAAAGTGGTAAAACGGAAACGCACCCCCATATACTATACTGTATATTTACCTCAGTTTTGGTGGAACAAACGGCACGGCTAAAATTGGCTTCACTAGTGACAAAAAAGTTGCCTTAATAATAGAAGTGCAAATCGTCTGTAGCGCAAACTTGACGCTGAATTGTATAATTTACAAAGGCAGTGTATGACAGAACGAGAACGTATTTTTTTAGTTCATACTGTGTGACTGTTGAACTAAAAAAATACGTTCTCGTTCTGTCATACACTGCCTGTGTGACTGTTCTCTGTCGGTCTACTTAACATTAACAAGCACAGTTACCAAACAAAAACAGGGCGTTGCAATGTGGGAGCTGGAACGATGACTTAGTACATCAAATAGAAGTCACCGTTCTTTCCACGTTTATAAGTGAGTCACGGAAAAATTATCATCGGTCGCCACCGGTAATCGAACCCAGGGTCTTCCAGTTACGCGGCGGGCATGCTTCGAGGCCGCTGTGGTGCAGTGAAAGCATGTCCGACGCGTAACTGGAAGACCCTGGGTTCGATTACCGGTGGCGACCGATGATAATTTTTCCGTGACTCACTTATAAACGTGGAAAGAGCGATGACTTCTATTTGACTATCCTAATCCACGTCAACTGTGTATTTATGATGACTTAGTACGATTATTAACTAAACAGAAAAGCCTTATGAAGAACTGAATTAACACCGTATCATCATCATCGTCAGCTATTATCACTACACTGCACGTCTCTTCATGAACGTTCTGTCTTAAGCCAATTTTCTTACGTATCCTTTTAAATATTGATACTTTTCAACAGTAAAATAAGGTCTTATGAACAACTGCATTAACACCTTATCATCATCTTCATCATCAACTATGATCGATCCACTACTGGAAGGTTTCCTCCAGTCACTATCTCAACTTTCCGTCTTGAGCCAGTCTTGTTATATATTCTTTTAAATATGAGGCCTTTCAACAGAAAAAATAAGTCCTTATGAACGACGGCATTTATATATTTTATCATCATGGTCGTCGTCAACTATTATTAATCCACTGCTTGATGAATGTCATCCTTGAATTTCAGAACTTTCTAAAACCAGTGAACTTTCTACAGCAGTTTATATCCTTCGAAGTTTTTGGAGTACTTTCTCTCTTGAGCCAGTCTTCTTAATTACCATTTTAAATACCCAGGCATTTAAACAGAAAAAAATAGGCACAGTTTTGTTAATATAGTTCAATGAATTTCTTCGCGATATTAAACATGCAGTTGTTAACGTTAATCTTTAAATTGCAGTGAAACCTCCGATTCACGGTCATCGCTGATATCGCAAGGAAGTGTCCGTTGTTTAGAGGTGGCCGTAGATTAAGCCTAAGTCAATACTGATTGTCAATTTCGTTCATGTAAAAGAAAAGTGGGTGCATTTTTTTGGTGTTTACTATCAACGTGAGCAACTCTGAGGGTTATAAGCAGTGTCCTGTCCCCAGTTTCGGGCAACTGGTTCCAGGTAAGGAAGAGAGCCAGTATGGGTAAGACGAAGGATCTAAGCGTATTTGATCGTGGGAAAATTGTCGGGGTCCGACGAATGGGTCATTCCATCTCGGAAGTCGTGCAGGCACTGGGATTTTCACGAGCCACTGTGTCATGGCCGCAACGTGAGTACATCGAATCCGGTACAACCATCCCTGCAAGGGCCAACTGCCGTGGACAACAGCGTGTGGATGAGTGGGGTTATCGTCGGCTAACTCGCATTGTAACAGCGGATAGACGGGCCACAGAGCAAGAAATCACTCGGCAATTTAACGCTGGTGCACAAAAACCTGTAAGCAGCCACACCATCCAGAATCATCTGCTCGCTATGGGGTACAGAAGCCGTCGTCCCACAAGGGTACCGCTACAGACCGCACATCACAGGGTGCAAATATTAGCATGGGCGTGGGAACATCGCCACTGGATTTTAGACATGTGGGAAAATGTTGTCTGGACTAATGAGGCGAGATTCACGTTGGTACATGCGGATCGCAGGATACGAGTACGGCGCAAACCATATGAAGCGATGGATCCTTTCTGCCAGCAGGGTACTCTTCAAGCTGGTGGGTGTGACATTCTCGTCTGGGGACTGTTTACGGGGATTGAAATTGGACCACTGGTAAGCGTGATATTGTCTCTCACAGGTAAACGTTACCGGAATATCCTGGACGACCATTTGCTCCCGTTTGTGCGTCTTCAAGATCCCACTGAGGACCTCATCCTACAACAAGACAATGCACCGTGCCATCGCTCCCGAATCGTATCCGAATGGTTGGATGAACACTCCACCGACGTGACCTCGCTTCTTTGGCTAGCTACGTCACCTGACATTAATCGCATCGAGTACATCTGGGATGCCATCGGGAGAGATGTTCGAAGCTCTGACTGCCTTCATCAAATTTTCGTGAACTGTGGGAGCTTGTTCAGGGGTCGTGGATCCGTATGGCTTCCCAACGCTTCCGGTGTCTTGTCGAGTCCATGCGGAGACGAATCGCCGCCGTCATCAGGGCGAAAGGTGGTGCTACACGTTACTTGACAGGTATCTCTAATTCAATTGCTCTTCAGTGTACTTTAAAAGAGATTTTACTGTATTTTAAAGTTAAAAGTCTCCAATTAAATAATTCTTTAGATATTTGTAGGCGAAGCAAAGCCTGAACATATGGAAAACTAACAGCTGCTGTATTTATAATTTCATTATTCAATTACTTAAAAGAATGTTGTCTAAATTTGGAAGCACTCTTTACATGGAAAATAGAATGTCATAAGAGTGAAGACAACAACCGTTCCTTATCCGAGATTCCTGTTCAGGTTCTCTAGTAAAGAAGTTAAAGCTTTGGGTCCTGAACAATGTGCCGGGTGGAGGTTTCGTTAATCTTAAAACCATACGGAAGACAGCAGTTTATATCCTTCGAAGTTTTTGGAGTACATTTCTTATGAATTCAAAAATCAGGTGGTGTTAAATCTGGCAATCGTCGTGGTCAAAACCCCTTCTACATGACTCTATTGACAAACAGTGACTCCATTTTGGCTATGCTGTTGTTAAATATGTAGCAAGTTCAGCTGTTCTGATGGAAGTGTCCCATAAGTGAATTCCTCATTGTCCTATTGATATATACACTGAGTGATCAATGAATTATGATCACCTACCTACTATTTCGTTAATCCTCTTTTCGTCCACATTGTAGCAACTATCCGCCTTGGCATCGATTCTGTAAGATTGCGGAAGCAGTTGGAAGGTATGGCCAGCCAAGTTGTGTGTAATGCGGCCTTCAATACAGGCATGGAGGTGATTGGTGTATCCAAGGCCTGATATACCATTCCATAGATTCCCACAGGGTTGTATGGGATTAATATCGGAGGAGTTGGAAGGCCAATCGATATGCTGAAAGGTTAATAATGTACAGGAATGGTTTAAGGAACTGTGTTCCTCAAACCATTCCTGTACATTATTGGACCTGTGGCTCGGCGCATTGTCCTTTTGAAAGACACCGTCGTCATTCGGGAAAAAGTGCCGCACTGCTGGGTGTACAGAGTCAGCAGGCAATTCACGATAGTGGGCACCAGTCACACGTTGTTCCACGTGCACCAGAGGTCCAAGTTCCTGCCAGGTAAACATGCTGCACATCATACAGCCGTCTCACTGGCTTGCACTGTGGAGACCATGCAGGGTGGATCGAGTGTCTCATGTTGTTTGCGCCAAATACGTGCACAACCATCCACGGAGTGGAATAAAAAAGCGACTCGTCAGACCAGCACACTATTTTTCAGTCATTTGACGTCCAATTTGTATCATTTTTGCATCGGGAGAGACTTTTGCGCCGATGAACCATGGTTAGGAGAGGATGTCGTCAGGTTCGTCTGCTGTTACGGCCCTTATGTGCGTGGGTGCGTGTGACTCATGGTCATGACAGATACTGTTCCGAGTTTACCTCTTTTGTATTGAGTAGTCATCGGTTGAAGAGTGCATGCTGTGTCTGATGGCCTGTACGAGACGTCGGATCCGGCCTTCACCTCTCACATCAACCTTTCGCTGTCCTGTGCATTTTTGCATCCGCATCGTTGTTTAACTATTTTCATAACAATCCTGATACACTTTAACTACCGTGACTCGCGCACAACCCACCAGTTCAACCATTTGGGATATCAAGGCACCCGCTCTCCGAGCTCCAACAACCTGTCCTTTCTTAAAGTTCGCTAAACTCTTCATTTCGCTCATCACTCTTCCTTTTACTCAACCATTTGGGAAATCGAGGCACCAGCTCTCCGAGCTCCAACAATCTGTCCTTTCTTAAAGTCCGCTAAAGTCTTCCTTTTACTCAGCCATTTGGGAAATCGAGGCACGCGCTCACCGAGTTGCAACAATTTGTCCTTTCTTAAAGTCCGCTGAACTCTTCCTTTTACTCAGCCATTTGGGAAATCGAGGCACCCGCTCTCCGAGATCCAACAATCTGTCCTTTCTTAAAGTCCGCTAAACTCTTCCTTTTACTCATCACTCTTCCTTTTAGTCAGCCATTTGGGAAATCGAGGCACCCGCTCTCCGAGCTCCAACAATCTGTCCTTTCTTAAAGTCCGCAAAACTCTTCTTTTTACTCATCACTCTTCCTTTTACTCAACCATTTGGGAAATCGAGGCACTCGCTGTCCGAGCTCCAACAATCTGTCCTTTCTTAAAGTCCGCTAAACTCTTCATTTTACTCATCACTCTTCCTTTTACTCAACCATTTGGGAAATCGAGGCACTCGCTTTCCGAGCTCCAACAATCTGTTTTTTTATTAAAGTCCGCTAATCTCTTCCTTTTCCTCAACCATTTAGGAAATCGAGGCACCCGCTCTCCGAGCTCCAACAATCTGTCCTTTCTTAAAGTCCGCTAAACTCTTCTTTTTACTCATCACGCTCCGAATTTTTCTACCTTACTGCTCGACTCACACCTTATATATGCTACGTTTGTCGAATAATCGCGCCCAAATCACTTGGTCAAGAGGCCGCATCTATTTTTCATAGGGGTGGTCGTGATTTAGTGATCACACGATGTATATAGTAGTGAGCTCCGCAATGTCGTATTGATTTACGAGGGTCATTTCAAACATTTTGCACACCGTGGGTTAATACTCCTGAATGTTTCTTTATGACAGGGACCCAACGTTTGGGCAAAGTCTTGTATTCCAGCCAGGACATTTCCATTGTTGAGGCGCCAGATTACTCGAGTCACCTCATTAGAAACATCTTGAATCGTTTCCTGCGGAGTGGTTTCTTCAGTTTTGGAAACAAGTCTAAGTCTGGTGGACTCATGTCAGGATTGTATAGGGCGTCGGGAAGCAAATTCCCATCCATACTTTTCCATAATGTCTCTTACTGTACGAGCAACATGGGATCTCGCGTTGTTGTGCAAAATGACTACCCCAGCTTCGACCATGATGGACCTTCTTTAGCGAATCTTTGGGCGCAAAACATTTTGCGGAAACCTTCTGTAGCATTCCGCTGTTTCAGTGCTCTCATCTGGCATTCTGTTTGTTGCTATCACCCCAACCTTGTCATAGGCCATAATCATCATCAGCTTAACCTTCGATTGTTGGCGGCGGAATTTTTTGTAGTGAAATGATTCTGGATGAGCGGACTGAGATTTCAGTTCTGGCTCAAAATCCCGTATCCAGATTTCGTCTATAGCAATGATTCTGTCGAAAAATCGCTCGCCTTCTGTCTCATACCGCTGAAGCAATTCTTCTGCGATTCCTTTGCGAACTGCTTGCTGCTCTTCACTCAGATTACGTGCAACCCATTTGGCAGCCACTTTTCTATTTTGAAATTTTTCAGTTAGAATTTTGAAAACCGAAGCGGTAGACATGTTTGCTTCATATGCAATCTCTTCACATGTTTTCCGTCCATCTTTTTCCAAAATGCAAAATCCACAGAAGTGTTGTCCGTTGCATCTGATGGCCGGCCACTTCTTGGGCCGTCTTCGATGCTTTCCCGACCTTGGCGGAAACGGGAAGCCCACCGTGACGCTGTGCTACGATCCACTTCACTAACCCCAGAAACTTCACACAAAGCTTTGTGAATTTCGGTAGGAGATTTTCCTCGCAAAGTTTCAATTTTAATGTAGGATCGCTGGTGGCTACGCGATATCTGACCTGATTCACTTTCTTCCTCAATTTCTAGGCAGAATTTTTCGGAACAGGAACATATTAACCAGCAAGCGTAGACACAACTTTCTATCCTGAAGTCTGACTCTCAACTGGCGCAACGACTGGAGCGATTGCATCATCCTACAGGCAGCTCCTGCGCAATGGGAAAAACTTTTGAAATGGCCTACGTATATAGTGAGCTCCCATCATTATATTGAATTTAATAGTAGAGTAGGTGCTCTAGAATGATTACACCACGCTTTGCCGTTTGTCAGTCAACTTTTTCGCTTATGATAAATAAACGCGAAAATTCAGCCCCGGGAAATTTTGTAGTGATGCAGCTACTCTACAATGACTGTAACACGGCCAGTCACTTGTCCCACAGTAAACATTTCTGTCAGAACGACTTGCTACCAACTTTCTGAAATACAAAGAGGCATAACTGATATCGTGAGATGGACAAAACTTTCAGGTATGTTTGAGTTACTCTGAGTCAATGAAGTTCACCAGCGACCACGTCTTTCAACATTGGTTAACCAATTTTGAACTGCTAGAGCACAGAGTTTAGAGTGATAAACATTTCGCCTCTAACCGGAGCCATTTATCAAAAAATTCACTTGATGTGGAATGGAAAATCCACAGAAAAATCACACAGTAAGGTAAGCTCATTGTTGCTGCGTGCAGAAAAAAATATTAAAAAGTCAAACTAAGATATTTTGGAGGAAACAAAAATGTTTTGCTCTTCAATGAATGAAATACGAGATTAAACCATTGTACAATACAAATTTGGAAGATGTGAATCCGTTTATTGGAGTAAATATGACATGGATGTTAAGTCAGATAATATCCGAAAACTTGAAAATTTCGTCGTCCTGGAGCGGAAATCGAACCAGCGTCTCGCTGACAGCGCCCGAGTATGCTAACCTCTACACCACCCATAATGACCAAGTTTCAAGTTTCAGATTAATTTGAATATAACCATCACAGGATCCACTAGTCGAAGCAACCGGCATTCATATACAGCTAATCAGTAGGTTTAGAATCGCTATATATGAATGCGTATCTGGAATTTTAATTCTAAACCTCCAGATTCGCTATATATGAATGACATACTTGGAATTTTAATTCTGAACCTCCAGATTCGCTATGTATGAATGATATATCTGGAATTCTAATTCTAAACCTCCAGATTTGCTATATATATGATTAATTCTTAACCTCCAGATTCGCTATATACGAATGCCGGTTGCTTCGACTAGCGAATCCTGTGATGGTTATGTCAAATTAATCGGAAACTTGAAGCTTGGTCGTTCTGGGTGGTATAATGGTTAGCATACTCGGGCGCTATCCGGGGGACGCGGATTCGATTCCAGCTCCAGGATGATGAAATTTTCAAATTTTCGGGTATTATCTGACTTAAAATTCATGTCACATTTACACCAATAAACGGAAGCACATCTTCCAAATTTGCATTTATTTGCTTTTGCATATTGGTCTGAGTACTTCTTTAATTTTAAGAATTGAATATTTTCTGATAAATTGTCCTTGCAGAATTCCATAAGCGTCATTAAGCTTTATTGACAACACACGAAAATTTTTGTCTAATCCTTATTTCGATAAAATCATACTAGACGAAACCCGTCGGATACGACGGTTAGTTTTTTTTTTTTTTTTAAAGAATAAACTCATATGAAACAACAAATGTGAACTTTATTTGATTGACAAATTCATTCAACTACTTTAGTAAAGACAATAATCCAGGTTCGTAATTTTTTTGACTGAAAGTTTAACGAGCACCGTAAGAAACTCAATGGGCTATAAGCAGTCGTCCGTTATATTTTCACTAGAAATTTTCAACGGAATGTTTATTATATCTTTACATGATGGGAAATGTCTTACCTACGTTAATAAACTTGATTGAATGAATATTAAACTGTATATATACATCACGCAGTACATCCATCGGCATAACGCAATCAGGTCTTCGAGAGTGTTCGCTGTTCCGATCAGAACTTTGATACCACAATACTTGCTAGCGTTGTTTTGCGCAACGGTTTGTTCAGAAAAGACTTCGGACTTTGGACTATCTCAGTCCCCTCCATGCCTACGCCTTCAACAGCAGGCGATCGAATGTCAACCGCACGCTTCTCCCATAGACTTCACATGGGAACTTTTCCACCCCGCAACGCTTTAATGGTTACCCCAATCTCATTTTTCTCTTCGACTGGCACATCTACATGGTAAGACCTTTCTTTTGATACCTCAACCATATCTTTACGTTCAGCCGTTCTCTCAAAATGGGACTCACAGTAAAACACCTTATACAATTAATATATATATTACTTAACATCCTTTATTTTTGTTTTTCGGCTTCTTCTGCGTTTCAACGTTTATTATGTTGTAACAGTCTATTATTTTATGAATACACATTTTAAATATTTTTGATATTAATTTCTTCCAAAAATAGGTGATGTATGAATCGTGATTTACTTTAATGAAGTGTATTTTCATTTTTCCAGGACCATGAGTGAGATCGCCTTTAAGTTCGTTGTATGTCTTCTGGCAATTTTTCATCTGCATACAATCCAGGTATCTTGCAGCGGAAGCAGCCCAATACAGTGGCTGAAATTTGGTGGTTGCATCACTGGGAAGCTCGGACCACTGGCGGTGTTCAATGGCGATATAATTTGCGCGGCTACACAGATGGCAATACAGTTTAACAAAATGAATCATTATCAATGCTTGAACTGCGACAAGTAAGTGCAAATTAATGTTTCGCTTGAAATGCGGAGATGAAAAAGTAAGAAATTTAGTGTAACATACAGAAGGTGATTTTAGTTAGAATCTATCGTCGGAGCCGTGGTCTTTAACGTTTTGATTTCTACACCCCCTCCACTCCCACCCCCCACCCTCCAGCGAATCACTAGAAGAAGCCACAGACACCTGAGCTATATGTGCTATTTGAACATCCAAAACTGTACACAAAAAACAACTTGCGATTTGAACATCAAAACAGTACACAAAAAGCAACTTACGATTTGAATATCAAAACAGTACACAGAAAGCAACTTACGATTTGAATATCAAAACAGTACACAAAGAGCAACTTATGGCTTGAACATCAAAACACTACACAAAAAGCAACTTACGATTTCAATATCAAAACAGTACATAAAAAGAAACTTACGATTTGAATATCAAAACAGTACGCACAAAAAGCAACTTACGATTTGAACATCAAAACAGTATACACAAAAAGCAACTTACGATTTGAATATCAAAACAGTACATAAAAAGCAACTTACGATTTGAATATCAAAACAGTACACAAAAGACTTAAACATCAAAACAGTACACAAAAGACTTAAACATCAAAACAGTACACACAAAAAGCAACTCACGATTTGAACATCAAAACAGTATACACAAAACGTAACTTACGATTTGAACATCAAAACAGTATACACAAAAAGCAACTATACACATTTCGAAATATTTGTTTCATTTCACTAATGAAAAACTTATACAAAAAGTGTAATTTTAGCACAAGGAACGTTGATGATGTACCTTCGTGACTAGCTTCTCAACACAGACTGTAAAACCATTTCTGAAAAGCCATTTTCCTTGATTCCTTTTGTGAATAAACATAGTACACTCCCGATTAAACCTTTCCCGTGAAATGACGAGAAAAATAAATGAATTTCACCCATTTTACGCACGCCAGGAGAATTCTGAATTTTCGGAAACCTTTTAACAAATCCTTTCGTATATTAACGGAAAAAATTTATTCACATTTTTCTCACGGAAAATATTTGATATTTGCTGCGATTCGCGAGAATACTTGAGGTTTGTTTAGCTATTAAATTTCAGTCGTCTGTACGAAGATCTGATTTTGAAGCTCTGTAGCGAGACCGGAACATGTGGATAGCACATCGCGTGAAATTTTGGTTATCGTGGAACCGGATATTCCTTTTCCTCTCCTCACACCCATTTTGTGACCTAGTTATCGTATATTATGTTGCTGTAACGAACTCATTACTTAAATTATTGCACATGTGATTGTATGACGTCTACGTTTTTCTCTCTTTTTTTTTTTTTTGGTTGTTGTTTACTGGCGGCTGGTGACGTGCAGCCAAGCGTCTCCCGAGACGTATGTTCGATTGGATTTATATCCGGGAACCTTGAGGGCCAACCCATGCGTTGAATATCTTCACTCTCCAACAGCTCTGCGACAGCCACTGTACGATGAGGTGTAGTGTTGTCGTCCATGAAGAGGAACTCAGGACCCACAGCACCTCTAAACAGACGCACGTGAGGCAGGAGAACCTCGGTACAATACCGAACACCAGTGACTGAACCTCCTTAGAAGATGTGGAGATCAGTACGGCTACTAAGCATGATACCGCCCCAAACAAGAACTACGCCACATCCAAACCGGTCCCTTTCGATGATGTTGGAGGTGTGATTTCGTGTTCCCTGCTCTTCTCAGATGTGTATACGTCCAGAATCGCTCGTCAAACTAAATCGGCTCTCATCCGTAAAGAGAACTCGACCCCATTGCTGATGTTTCCAGTTCTTGCGTTCCTGGCACAACAGAAACCGCCATCTCCGATGAGCAGGCGTTAATGGCACACACCGTACTGGTCGTCGTGCAAATAGACCACCTTTGTGCAGCCTCCTGGCCACGGTAAAACGCGATAACGGCCGTCCAGTTTTCTGTTGCATGCGCCTTGCGATTTCTCCCGCTGTCTGCCGTCTGTCTCTTCTCGCGTGTAGGACAATATACCGGTCGTACGCCGCTGTGGTTGCTCGTGGACGACCTCTGCTAAACTCTCGGACAGCTGTTCCTGTCGTTTGAAATGCTCTCCAAGCTCGTGAAACGATGCTGTGAGCGATCCCGAACTCCTCGGCCACACTAGTCACACTTCGACCTTCTTCCAACTTTCCAATAACGCGACCTCGGGTAAAGTCATCCAGATGTCGTCAACTGGATTACCTGTTGGCCATATCACACGGTGGCAGCAACTCGACGTCGTTCAAACCGATGTACACCGTGCAATAGCTTTCACCGAATTGCTGAGCGTACACCGCCCGTGTGCTTTAAACCCTTCCGACACCCCCCCTACGTCATGCTGCATATATGAGCATGCTATACCGTTCCGGACCCTATATAACGAAGTAAATTTCTCCGTCATTTTTGTCCACGCCAGGATTCGAAACCGGATCCCCTCATTCCGGAATAAGTTGCTCTACCAATTGAGCTACGCGGACATTTATTCTGATTCCTATCTGCCTTTATGTCGTGTGCGTCCTGCTGGCAGGTACGTCACATCCCCCCCCCCGAAAGAGGGCCGGGGGCATGGCCCACGGGTCAGCCGTGACCATGAATCTTTGCAGGCAGCCATCCACTGTAGAACGTGCACTTGAGAACTCCCAGTCAATCTGGTGTGTGGAATGCAACGTCACACACATTTATTTTTCGAAGCGCTGGAGAAGGAATTCTCTGATTTTTCCTGTCTCGGGGTGTGAAAATAACATCACACCAATGCGAGATTTTGAACGGCCGGGTCATCCGGATAGTTCGGGCGCCATTATAACGAATTAAATTTCTCCGTCATTTTTGTCCACGCCAGGATTCGAACCCGGATCCCCTCATTCCGGAATAAGTTGCTCTACCAATTGAGCTACGCGGACATTTATTCTGATTCCTATCTGCCTTTATGTCGTGTGCGTCCTGCTGGCAGGTACGTCACACCTAGTCTATCTCCTGAGTTGTCTTTCGGTCCGTTCTGCTTGCTCGTTCCGCTGCTACGCTAATTTTTCCTCTTCGTCCTTAATGTTTGCACACCAGTGTACTTTCCAAGGCTCTAATAGCTACAACCTCAAAGTCTGAAGTCACTGAATTTGGATTCCATCCTGCTTCTTTTAAAATTGTGAAAAGTTTCACATATGTATCTTCAGTTTTCTTTGAAAGCAGGGCAAAAATTATTGGAACAATATTGACTTCATCATCATTACTACTTAAATCAGCGTGAACTGTATATAGCTGGTAGAACTGCTTGCTGCAACTTTGAAAAGGTCCACCAGAAAATATTTTTTGCAGTTTTTCAGGGTGCTCCGTCCCTTTTCACGAGCAAATACTAAAGTTCTAACTTCATGGCCATCATCAGCCCGCAAGAAACTTGTTCCATCTTCCATTGCCAACACATCATCAGGAAACTGTATTTCTTGCGACGTCTTTGGTTCTTTCGTCAATCCTTGTTCTTTGTGTCTAATACGATATAGTTGTGAATTTACTGAGGGAAAAATAGGAATGCCCCGCACGGGGATAACTGGTTTTCCAGTTATTTGGGGAGCGGCGCCCCCACGGCCCGAGCTGACCTTGTGACTGGTCAACATCTGATGTCATGCCACCGCTTGTTTTTTGTTTCGGTGCTGTTGGTGTTTGCAGGGACGGCTGTTCATCCAGCTGTTGGGGAGTCGCGGCCCCACGATCCTGAGCTGGTCTTGTGTCTCGCATTTTCGTTTTTATTTATTTTCTCCACTGGCTAGTTGCCCGTGTTGTATTCTCTACCTAATCGCTACCACGTTATGTACTAACACCCCGGTCTTGTGGTTTTGTTACCCTCCACCACTAACTGATTTATATTAACCGCTCAGTTCGTAGGTTGCTGAGATTCCGATTAGGTTCCCTTCCAGGATTTGTCTTCTTTGGATTTCTTTTTTTCCTTTTCGCTGGTTTGGGTGCTAGACCTACCTGCATGTTTGCCGCGTGCGGAAACCCGTGAGGCGGAAATGGGATGTCTGGCGGCTGAGGTCGCAGGAGACCGGTTAAGTGCCTCCTGTGTACCAACACTCCTCTTCGACCCCGGCTTCGCTGTAAACGGGAGGCTAGAGACTAACCCACCTCTAGTCAGAAGTCTTGTACCAAGTTGTGTACAGGGCTTTAGCGGCTTTTTTGTCGTATGGCACGACAGGGTGAGCCCGGGGGCTGTGGGATCATGCCAAAGGCGTTGGCATGACGGTACCAGGAGGCCGAAGTGTCCGCCGAGTGCGTGTGATCACAGCCAACGGACTATATCTGCAACGTATAAGCTCCAGAACTGTGTCTAGCGTCATTTTCTTGGCTTGCGGACCTCCAGTTCTCCCTTGTAGGGCTCGGTGGTGGGTGGAATAGTCTGCAGACGAATCTTGCTTCTTTTTTTCCATGGGTAAACCCAAAAACAAACGCTCCAAATTTAAGTCACCTGAGACAATGATAGTTGCCAACGACACTCCTTCATCTTCTCAACCTACCAAGTCTCGAAACCTTAAACGTTCTTTAGACCCTGACCTGGACCAAGAATGTACAACCTCTTCTTCGGCAGCTGTACCAGTCGCTCCGAAGCGTCGTCTCCCCTCGATTGCTGTGACTACGCATGCTACACACTTACTTGTAGAATCCATCGATCCGAATGAGAGACTGTCCACCAGATCTCCATTTTTCATTTCTAAAGCTTTGGACGCTGCGGTTGGCTCCTTGAAGTCTGTGAGGAAGCTTCGCTCTGGGGACCTGCTTGTCCAAACTTGCAGTGTTTCTCAGAGTAACACTTTTCTGCACCTCACTAGTCTTCAAGGCACTCCTGTCAAAGTGACACCTCACCCGTTTCTTAACACCTCTCGGGGTGTTATTTCGGAGTTTGATCTCTTGCCATGCAGTGAGGACGAATTGGTGACTGAACTTGCGGATCAGGGTGTTCTTGCAGCACGTCGTATGATGTTCCGGCGTGATGGCTCTTTGATTAAATCTAAAAATGTAATCTTGACTTTTAACTCCCCGAAAGTTCCGACCGAAATCAAGGCTGGCTACTTGGTCTGTGGAGTTCGCCCGTACATTCCCAGTCCTCTGCGCTGTTTCAAGTGCCAGAGGTACGGGCATTCACAACGATTCTGTAAGAGTTCCGCTCGTTGCGCTAATTGTGGCTCCGGTGAACATGACGGGGAAGGTTGCACTTCTGCGGCCTGCTGTGTTAACTGTGGTGAGGCCCATGCTGCTTACTGCCGCAACTGTATGAAATGGAAGGACGAGATGGCGATCCAGCGTCTCAAGACCCTGGAAGGCCTCTCGTACCCTGCTGCCAAGGCCAAGTTGGGTATACCCACCACCCGACAGCGTACTTTTGCCGCGGTAGTTCAGTCTCTGCCACAACCCGTGCAGCCCTTTGTTCCGCGCCCTGTAGCTCTCGCCGCACTTGCCAAGCGATCTACAGTTGAACAAGCGACACAGGTGGATTTCACCGAGCTCCAGCTTATTCGACCAGCTGAGTCTGCGCCTTCTCGTTTGAAGACGACCGACTCTTCCGGTTCCCAGCAGACAGCCTGCACGTGCGGAAGACCCTGTCCTCAATCCGCAAAGGTGTGCAGTGTCCATCCAACTGTCTCGGCCTCTGCGAGGTCCCCACCCTCAACCAACATTCTAGAGGAACATGGGGGGGAGGAGAGTGACAGTTCGTTCCCAGCCTCAACCAGCATTGCAGAGGAACATGGGGGGAGGAGAGTGACAGTTCGTCCCCGCCCTCTGCCAGCATTGCAGAGGAGTGTGGGGGGAGGTGAGTGACGGTTCGTCCTTCTCAATTAGTGAATTTTTTTATAAATCTGATTAACTACCTTGTCTTCACAGCTTTCATCATACTCTTTTTCAACTTTTACCAAGCCTGTCTACTCTTACTCATTTTCCATGCTTTTAAAATTCTGTGGCTGATAGTTCTTTGTCTGGCGCTCTTTGGCCAAACCTGGCCCTTGCGCCACTAAAATCCACTAACCAACCAACCAACCAACCAAAATAGGAATGTTTGTCAAAATATCGTATATTGTCAGTTTAAAGTGATCTAAAGTTACAAAGCATTCTGTTATTTCGAAAAATTACGATGAAAAAAATACGTAATTTGTAATATGTCCTCCTACAGAAAAAGAATAACGTTTTTACACACCTATTCAGAAAAACAATAAGGTCCAATAGAAAATAAACTGACTAAATCAATCGCATTAATAATTAAAAAAATCATCTTCGTGCAATTTGTTTTACTGTGAAGATTCAGAATCACGCGTCTCTGTATCTAAGATTGGCTTTATCTGTTGAACCAACCCAAACAACGTTGGTTTGATACCGGCCGCAGCGATTATTAATCGGGTGTAAGTGCTGAAAGACTAAGCGCCCTTGATTATGCGAAATTCTTGTATAAATACGGAAGTTAAAAAAATGGGCACTTATAAGAAAGGAAATTTCGTGAAAAGTCGGACACTTACCGGCAACTTTGCTACACATTATTTTCAGAAATTTTCTGTGAATTCACACCACTTTTTTTTTTATAGTGTATGGTTTCATTTCTGTTAGTTGAATTCTGCTTTGTGCATTTTCGTAAGGTCAGGTTTCTCTCTTGATTGTTTAGGTATATAAAAGCTGAGAAATCTTTTACACAAAAATAGGTAGGAAATGGAATCAAAACTCTTAGTTCTTCATAACGGATAATGTGTTAGAAAATACAGCCGAAATTCGCCTCAGAATTTTTCTTGAAGTAAAGTTGCAGTGCACTATTCGTAGAGATTTGAGTTAGGTTATTTTCTTCTCTTGATATTTGCCATGAATTTGTTTATATGTGTGCACTCTCCATATATATAAAATTGATTTTTAATCCAATTTGTACTTCCATTTCGAACTGGATAAGTACCCGCAAAAAGTGCATCGCAGAAGTTGTTCATGCCGGTAAAAAAAAAATGAAATACTCATTTTTTGATAATCGTTCATCAGAAGATCCCAAGGAATTCTTCAGCTACTTAAAATAATTGAAATTTCTTTTTAATAAGCAGCGAGCCAATAGTTGTAGCTTGCTCATCATTGCTGCGATCTTATCTTTGACATGATTAAGTTTTGGTGCCTCCTCGCTCAAATGGAGTGCATTTTAAATGAGTATAGCGCAATATAATCCAGCATTGGACAACCAAAACAAGTCATTTAAGCATTCAGTAAATGCAAATGGAGATTCGCATGAGTGATAATACTCTGACTTCATCTCTTAATTCCAAAAGCCCGCACAATACTTTCATTGCAAGATAGTCTTCATACCTAGTAAAGTTTACCTATTACTCAGGTGATTCGTACCTGTTTAGGTAATAAAATAATCAGATTAGAGGAAAATAAAAATTGGAATTGCTGCATGAGAGCGAATTAGAAGGGAAAGTATGAAATGGCTGACTACGGATCGATCTGATTAACTAATGTACGCATGTCTGTCTTACTTGAATACGTTGTGTTGAAGAATGTTATTCATTTACGCATTTATAAAGCTGTGAAGCAAAATGTGACGATACGTAGTCAGTCAAGGTTGGTGAAGCCATCGTTAAGTTAGGTTTACGATATGCAATCCAAAAGTTTCAGGAAAAGTTTTTAGCCATGCAATCCAAAATTTCAGGAAGGTTCCTGTAAATGTTACAGAAAGTAGTGTGCCTTTCTTACACTAGATGGCGTTAAGATATGCAATACTTTTGATATGTCCGTCGTTTCATGTTGTGCCAATCACTTCCTAAATGATGTTCGGGTAAGAGAAATCTGATGCTTCTGAATGATTGATTCTACAGTAAAAGCAAATAATTTGTTTTATGTTGTGCCAATCACTTTCCAAATGATGTTTGGGTAAGCGAAATCTGAGGCGAATGATTGATTCTAAAAACAAAGAATTTGAATCAACAAATATGAAGACATGTTGGCTTTATACGTATATAATGGCTTCAAGTAGTACTTAATTAAAAGCACGAACATATAGGTGATTCAAACCACGCGAGAAAGACCAGAATTCATTGGAAGACGAACAACGTTTTAGGCCGTTTGGAAACAACCAGACAGAGGCGTAACTAGGCATTTCTGCGCTCGGGACAGACCACAAAATACTGCGCCTCCCATTATACAGTATATATCATCATTATTAATCCGCTGCTGGATGAAGGTCTCCAAAAAAAATTTCCTTTACTTTCTGTCTTGAGCCAGTCCCATCCATGTCAAATGGGATGTTTCTACGGCTTTTTCCAATAGTTTCAGACCTTCAGTACCATATTAAATGAACCGAATGAAGCTGTCAGTCATGTCTCGTATTCGCAGTAAGGATAAAATAGCCCCCAGAGAATCTTCAACAATGTGAACATTTTTCTTTTGCAACGTACGTACAACCGCGCCTTCATTTTTCAATGTGAGCAACTAATATCCCTTAAACATTTTGAGAAAGAAATGAGAATTTTAATTTCCTAGTGTACCCAAAACTGGCGAAGCATATTATAAACAGATTCTGTAAATGGACAAATGACAAAGTATGGAGCAAAAAAACTGTACCAGAAACTAACGTAAAAGTTTCAATTCCAATTTTGATCAGATTGTAGGCGGTGATTTTTGCGCCCTCTCTTGGGTTGCGCTCAGAACGGCCGACCCACGTGCTCCGCCCTAGTTACGCCTGTGCAACGAGAGCTGTGGCAACTTTGTCTATTGCGAAATGCCAAAAGTAGGCGAAATGGCTGACTCGTTTGTTTGGAAATAGTTGCACGAAAATGTTTCCCTGGATTATTGTGAACGTTACATGAAACGAAACCTCTGGTCGATATTCAGCAGATTCCGCATAAATTCTACTTCTTTCTACTGTCACGAAATAGGTTTTTGGCATATTTAAAACAATGATGGAGTCCCTGGTATTGGTTAACAAAAGAGGAAACTCTTTTACAGAAGATATCGTTGTTGTATAAGTAAGTTGTGCGAAATTTTCATCAGTACGTTTCTGAAACTTCTGCGCTGCAGTTCATGTACATGAGAAAATAATGCTCCAGTTGCCTGTATTGCTAACAGCTGCTTGCGTAACAAAATAGTTACCTCAGGTGTTTGCACAAAATAATTCAACATTGAAGTAATTTGCTACTTAGCAAGAGTAACAGGAAGGCTATTGGCTGATGAGCTATGGCACAAGGCAGAGGCAAGCATCACTTCTGCGAGAAACTGTATAAATTATTCAAAGCAAGAACGATTGAAGTAGATGTGCAAGTTAAAAAGAATGGTAAACATAGCAGTATGGACTCTAAAATCGAAACGTTGCAACAAAACATTCTAAAAGTCTAGCAGGAAAAAAAGAAGTGTGATTCATAAAGTACAAACTAACGTACAACTGCTTCGAAGTTCAAACATAAAAAATGTATGTATATAACAGTAAAGAGACAAATTAAAAATTATAAAAACATCTCCAGTTTGTCACGTAAAGTGTTTTCTAAAGCGCAGATGAGCTAGCCTAAAATGGTTGGAGCAGCTATTGCATTAATTGTTAGCGTCGATAACTTCTCCGAAGTTTTGCAAGAATTTAGTTGTCTGCTTTAAGTAAAGGCAATTCAATATCGTAGCTCAAAAAACATTTAACTTAGTTTAGAACCATATGTATATAAGGTACTTACGCCAAATAACTCCATGTACCCCTTGATCGCTACCAAATGAATTATTTATAATGATACCAGACATGGGGTAGTTTACCGTACAGGTCGGCATTCATATGCCATGTAACGAGAAAAATTGTTAGTAGAAGTCTGTCATTTACGAACCTCCATTTGCTCTTGAGTCACGGACAGAACTGAAAGTCTACTACTATGTATATCAAGGTAAGTAGAAAGAGCTGTTTTTTGTAGATGCCGCCAAGAAGAATCTAAAATTATACGTGTTCTTGATTTTTGAAGCTTCTTCTATAGAAAGAAGTTAGTTGATTTGCATACAATTTCAAAATGTTACAGAAATGAATGCAATTAAATACTCGGTAGCCTTGTAACGTTGGTGGTTTATAACGAAGTTAATTTCTCCGTCATTTTTATCCGCGCCGGGGTTCGAACCCGGGTCCCCTCATTCCGGAATAAGTTGCTCTACCAATTGAGCTACGCGCACTTTTATTCTGATTCCTATCTGCCTTTATGTCGTGTGCGTCCTTCGGGCAGGTACGTCACATCTCCTGGTACGTTACAGGTTATTCTCGAAACTTAACGTAAATCTTCGTAGTGTTAAACTCATCTCCATATTGTCAGCGGATCACACCTAAATCATTGAACTACAAGGCAAGCAAACACATCCATGTTTAAAGATGCGAAGACACTAACGCGAACACATTCATGTTTAAAGATGCGTTATGCAAAGAAAACCCAAAAAAGATCTAAACCACTACCAACCAGAAGTGAAGATGTTAAGTCACACACAACCAAGCACACGCCAAGGCTGGATGTGTTTTATTTGTGATAAAGAACGCGTAGGGAACATGTCTTTGTGTAAATTTTGTGTGAGGTATTTACATGATAAGTGTGGAGGCATCAGAAGGACCACAAATCTTTCAATTTATAGATGTCCAGAATGTGCAGAATGATGGCCTTCCCCTTATGAATTTTCAAACTCTTATGTATTTTTAAGCTTATTATAGATGTGCAGAATGATGGCTTTCCCCTTATGAATTTTCAAACTCTTAGGTATTTTTTAATTTTTCTAACACATTGTTCGTACTTTGTGAAAGATTGAAGTTTCTTTTTCCCTATATCATTCTTTTTACAAGGAGTGTTCAAATGAAAAGGTACGAAACGACACTGTGGGTATAAATGAAGACTTTATTCAAAGTATACACCATAGGCCGTAGCACAACGATCCCATTGATTAACGAGCCGAAGGATTCCTTGTTCCCAGAATTCCTGTGGCCATGACGAGACCCAGTCCTGCACAGCGTCCTTGAGTTCGTTGTCCGAGTGGAAGCGCTTCCCTTTCAGATGTTTTTTCAGGGGACCAAACACATGGAAATCGCAGGGCGACATGTCCGGGCTGTAGGGCGGATGGTCAAGCTGCTCCCACTGGAACTTGGCCAGTTCCGCGTGTGTGACCCTGGAGACGTGTAGACGCGCGTTATCATGGAGCAGAACCACACCCTCCGCGATGAATAGCGGCCGCTTTAACAGCTTCCGCTGTCAGAAATCGGATAACGCCTCGCTGCTCCTCAATCGTCGAATTTTGCAATGTGAACGCCATCCTGTCCTCACACGCAGTGCCGCGTCAATTGGACGGCGCTCTTTATAAGAGCCTCTGCTCTCTCCTGCGCATGCGGGCGCCCGCGCATACTCCGATCCACGCCGGCGACTCCAATCGCATCCCTAGATGTATCGCTACGTTCTCCCATAGCGGCATAGGCAAATATCTTAACGGTTACGTTCTTATGACGTTTCGTACCTTTTCATTTGAACACCCCTTGTAATAACCTAGTAAGTTCATGACATATGTTTGCCTATTACAGCTGTTGTTCCAGCTGCAGACCAAAACAATCTTAATAATAAGTGAATATTTTATCATTTTGTTAGATAAATTCAAAAATGGATTTCATATTGTTGCAGTTTGGTTAATGTTAGTTTTGGGGGAAGTATGTCGTTATGTTATGTTAAAGAACAGATGCCTTAATTGGACCACCTGTTCTTAATAACGCCATCGTGCAAGCTTTTCCTAAATCAGTTTTATTTTACCTCCTAAAATACTTATCATCGATATCATTATGCTATTACCTACAGAAGAGATTAAAGTGTCAATGTCACCTTCTTGTTTATATATATACCTTATTTCCAGAGCTACACCCATTTAAGTGTCAAGGTGGCGTTATTCCGCCATTTTTGTGAATTTTTTTTTCAAGTGGTGGTACGTTATGTTATTGGTTTCACTTTGAGTCTAAAAATAAATGTATCACATTACATTCACCGTACACGTATTTTATGCTTCCTGTTCCTTCGTTTCTAAAGGGTGTCCGGATTATGACTGTGCACTGAATGTACTAATTGCAGTAATGTAATAATAAATTAATTTTGAATGGAATTACGCAGTAGAAGTGACCCGCCACATGGAAGTTCTTAGAAATTTTGAATGGAATTACGCAGTAGAAGTGACCCGCCACGTGGAAGTTCTTAGAAATTTTGAATGGAATTACGCAGTAGAAGTGACCCGCCACGTGGAAGTTCTTAGAAATTTTGAATGGAATTACGCAGTAGAAGTGACCCGCCACGTGGAAGTTCTTAGAAAATTTGAATGGAATTACGCAGTAGAAGTGACCCACCACGTGGAAGTTCTTAGAAATTTTGAATGGAATTACGCAGTAGAAGTGACCCGCCACATGGAAGTTCTTAGAAATTTTGAATGGAATTACGCAGTATAAGTAACCCGCCACATGGAAGTTCTTAGAAATTTTGAATGGAATTACGCAGTAGAAGTGACCCGCCACATGGAAGTTCTTAGAAATTTTGAATGGAATTACGCAGTAGAAGTGAACCGCCACGTGGAAGTTCTTAGAAAATTTGAATGGAATTACGCAGTAGAAGTGACCCGCCACGTGGAAGTTCTTAGAAAATTTGAATGGAATTACGCAGTAGAAGTGACCCGCCACGTGGAAGTTCTTTGTGGCTGGTAACCTTCTTGTCTCCCCACCCCAAAGCGACAGCAGCTGTCATTCAGAGTAAAGTTCATTCCCGAGCGCTTGGTCGACGGAGGAAGACGTGTCGACTGATCATTCGTCTCGGCACAAGGACAATGGTGTTGACGGTTGAACAGAGAGTGTTTTGGGTGGAATATGTCTTCCGCCATGACGACAAGTACGCGGACAAAGTGCAAAAACAGTTCGCTTCGAAATTTCATGATGCAGACGTCCCCCACCGTAAAGCGGTATACCAGCTCATAGCGAAGTTTCGGGAAACTGGCAGTACACTGGATGTTCCCCACCCCGGCAGGCCATCCAGGAAGACGAGACCGTACAAGATATCCAGGACAGGATACACAGGAGTCCACACAAGACCGTGAGGCGGCTGTCTCAACAAGCTAGTGTACCAAAGACTACAGCCCACGATATTCTGAAAAGGAAGTTGCGTTAGGACCGGTACAAAGTGTAACGTACCAGGAGATGTGACGTACCTGCCAGCATGACGCACACGACATAAAGGCAGATAGGAACCAGAATAAAACGTCCGCGTAGCTCTATTGGTAGAGCAACTTATTCCGGAATGAGGGGATCCGGGTTCGAATCCTGGCGCGGGTAAAAATGACGGAGAAATTTACTTCGTTATAATGGCGCCCGAACTATCCGGATGACCCGACCGTTCAAAATTTCGCAATGGTGTGATGTTATTTCCACACCGCGAGATAGGAAAAATATGAGAATCCCTTCTCCAGCACATCGAAAAAAAAAAGAAAAAAAAAGAAAATAAGGGGGAGATGATGTAACGTACCAGGAGATGTGACGTACCTGCCAGCATGACGCACACGACATAAAGGCAGATAGGAACCAGAATAAAACGTCCGCGTAGCTCAATTGGTAGAGCAACTTATTCCGGAATGAGGGGATCCGGGTTCGAATCCTGGCGCGGATAAAAATGACGGAGAAATAAAGGCAGATAGGAACCAGAATAAAACGTCCGCGTAGCTCAATTGGTAGAGCAACTTATTCCGGAATGAGGGACTTATTCCGGAATGAGCATCAATACAGCTTCTGGAAGAATTCTTCGGAAATCGTATCATCTCCCGGGAATTGTGGCCTGCCCGATCACCGGATCTTACACCGCCTGACTTTTTTCTGTGGGGAGCATTGAAGGGGAAGGTATACGCAGTTAATCCGCATACACTTCAAGAGCTACAGGCTGCAATAACAACCCACATCTAACAAATCACACCACATACTTTGAGAAAGGTATTCACAAACATGCAGAAGCGTGTGCAGACATGGCTGCACGTCGCTGGGGCCCAATCCCAACACCTGCTGTAGGAACCAGTTCGACATGGTAAGTGTTACTTTCGGTGCACAGTTACTTTTTGGACACTTTGTATTTTAAACGTGATCGGGTGGTATGGGTCTTTCTAACTCAATCAGTAGCGCTCCTCACTGTCGTGTGAACCATCGCGGGCTTGAATCTCACCTCAATCGAGGGGATGGATTCTTGCACTTTACGAAGTGCAAGCCAGAGAGGGGGGGGGGTGCAACTGCCTCTGTTAGTCTTTACGGAAAAATGGGAACATCACGTTTATGAAGAGCACTTAAAAAAGTCAAAATCGTATTTTATGGAAGCACAAGAAATTTCTGTCAAAAAAACCAACCCGAAACTCACATTTGTGAAAAAAAAGCGGAATCAGTAACAACGGAAAAACTATCAAAATTTTGAAGTTTCTTTTATTAGACACGGGAACTTTTCTGAAAGAAAATTTCTTTAAAAGTCGCAGACCTAACAACAATTTCGCTGCAAGTTATTTTCAGGAATTCTCCGTGAATTCACATGACTTTTTCTGCGAATCGTATCTTACGGTGCAACGTACAACTCGTATTAGCATGATACAGTCAACATTCGTTGTACCCTTCATCGATTTACCACCACCCTTGCATACCGCCATCCCTTGAGCCTGAACAAAACGTGCTCTATGTAAAACATCTCTTGATACACCACCACACCCTTGGCGTGCGCCAACCGCCAATATACACTATATGGACAAAAGTCACCGGACACCTAGAAGAGAAACACAACATAGAATTTATTGGCATACATTAGTACGGTGTCGGTCCACCTTTGACCTTAATGCATGCACTGACCCTTCGAGACATGCTTTCGAAAAGATGTTGGATCAGAGATAGGTATGCGCTTCCATTCAGTACATAATGCTGCCGCTAACTGTTGCTCAGTAGTAGGCCTTGGTTCCAAACTTCTTATGCGGCGCTTTAATTCATCCCATAGGTGCTCTATGGGGTTAAGATCAGAGCTCTGGGCTGGCCAGTCAACATATGATACGGAATTATCGTTAAACCACGCCATAACAGTTCCTGATTTATGGCTCGCTGCATTATCCTGCTGGTACCAACAAGGTTCGGTTCCGTAGTATTGCCACAGAGCTGGTAGGGCATAATTGACCAGAATATTAAGGTAGACGTGCTGGTTAACAGGTTTGTCCATGATAACCAACGGGCCGGGACCATGCCACAAAAAACTCCCCCACACGTATACACTGCCAGCTCCAAACTTGACCGTAGGGAAAGTACACTGTGGTAATTTCGTTTCCCCGTCTGCCGCCATGCCTACACACGGCCATGATACTGATGGATCGTGTATCTGGATTCATCAGTCCATAGGACCCGTTTCCATTGATCTACAGTCCACGATAAATGTTCTTTACACCATGCTAAACGACGAGTAGCATTCCGAGTGGAGATGAAAGGCTTATGAGCAGCATCACGGACCCATGGAATGAAGTTCTCTGCATCAGTCCATGGAATGAAATTCTCTGCATCTGCATCAGTACGTGTACATACCGAGGTTCCAGCATTTTTAATTATCTGTACACTGAGGTCTTGTGCAGTACTCCGTCGATTAGATGTAACGACTCTCCTGAGGCTTCTACGTCTTCTATCACTAATTTTCTTTCGTCTGCCGGTACGTTTTGCTGCTTCAGGCACGCCATGTGTCTTCCACTTATTCAGTACATCCAAAACAGTTGACTTGGGTATGTTTAAACGCTTCTCGGTTTCTCTTGGACATCCCACTAATATTGCACCCAATAATCTTTCCTTTCTCAAAGTCAGTTCTCTCTCGCCGCGACATTTTCACTCAACCTTACAGTGCGATATGATCGCGGTCATCTGCAAGCTTATCTTAACAACGCAGCGGATCCATTCATTTAATTTTGAGGGGGTTTTTAGTGACTTTTCTCATTATAGTGCATATTACTGCACCAACATGTCTTTTCCAACACAAAACATACTTCATGTGCCACCACTTGCACGATGTGTGTGAATAGCCTTCCCGTTTGTTTAGACCATGATTCAATTGTGCCGAAACTTTTGGCGGAGAAAATGGGAGACGTTGTCTGGTGCAAAAGTCAGTCGCTCCTTTTGAAAACATGCCACTATGAGGGAGTCCATCTGGACTGCAGCACATACAGTATATTCATATCAATCAGAAGGGTGCACTGAATTGCCTGTGGTTTACTGGTCTTCCATGCAACAACTTCTCAGAAAACTTGAAAATTAGTGGTTTACTGGTCTTATACATGGAAGACCAGTAAACCACATGCAATTCAGTGCATCCTTATAATTGATATGAATATATGTGCTGCTTGAATATACACCGCCGGAAAGTGAAAAAAGAACACCATTAAAAGTTGTAGCTTCATCAATATTAGATTTATGCCGTAGCAACAACAACTTGTTAAGAAAGGAAAGTGATCACACGTGTGAAGTGATTCAATGTTTATTAAACCTTTTAATGCATATTACAGTGTACAAAAGGCGCATTTTAATAAGGTGTTGCACCTCTTCCAGCAGCAACACAAGCTTCCAATCAGGCATGCAATCTGTTGTACAAATGCTGGATATAACGCTGGGGGATAGCATTTCATGCGCTTTCAACTTGGACGCGTAATTAAGAGATGGTCGCTGGGTCCGCAAAAAAATCTTTGTCCGATCCAGTACCAGACATGCTCGATTGGAGACAAGTCCGGAAAACGTGATGTCCAAGGGAGTTGATACACACCCTGAAGAGCAAGTACAGTTTCCCGGGCGGAGTATGGGTGTGGGTTATCCTGCTGGAATATCGCATTTGGGATCGCACTCAAAAATGGCAGGACAGGACGACCAGTTGCACAATGTCGCTGACGAACGTACTGCTATTCAGTGTACCCCACACAAACACCAGACTCGTACGAGACTGATAATTAATCGCTCCCCACACCATGATGCCCGGCGTGGGGGGGGGGCTGTGTGTCGTTGGCGGATGCACGGTGGCAGAAGCCGCTCACTTTGTCGCCTTCAAATGCGTACACGACCGCCAGACGCTCCCAAGCAGAATCGACTTTCATCACTGAAGACCACAGACTGCAATTTTCCCTCTAATGAACTCTTTCTCGATACCACCGCAAACGTTCTGAACGGTAACCAGGGGTCAGTGGTAACCGTGACAACGGCACGCGTGCCCGTAGTCCTGCTTCCAAAAACAATTCCGTTTCGTTCTCGTAGACACTCCTGGTATGACAGAGGATCGAATTTGTGACGCCGTACCCGTCCTCTCTGCCAACACCGCCCTCCTGATACGTCGATCGATTGTAAATCTGTGTTCCCCGGAACCACGTTTGCGAGTGTGCGAATGCTCCTCTATCCAACGACGCCCCTATAATACATACCAGGAGGGTCCACCAGAACGAAACGGAATTGTTTGTTGGAAGCAGGACTACGGGCACGCGTGCCGTCCCACAATTTGACGGAAGGACCAACCTCCTTCCCGCAGACCCACTATACGCCCTCGCTCGAACTCCGATAACTGAACAAATGTTGGGCGCCTGCGTCGTCCAGGCATGGTAGCTTCTTCAATGAGCCCTGAACAACATGACACCTGACGAATGACTTCGTTCTGTACGCCCTAGTCTTTAAATACGCGCTGCGTACATTTGCATGCTGTCTTCCGCGGGGACGTCATTATTTCGTCCAATGACATTTCAACTTAGATCACAGTTTCTGCTGCCCTTAACAATTAGCATGTTACAGTATGACGTTCCTACCGGCATTCCTTCTGGGTGTTCTTTTTCCACTTTTCGGCAGTGTAATTATGTGCGCTTTGAATATGTTCCACATACATTTCCGAGGAAATATTCCTTCCTCAAATTCTTTTTCTGAAATACTGGAGAATGAAGACCTAGATACACGTCTGGATGTGAGACTGTCATAAGACGTTATGATGAGTCCGATCGCTTCGACTAGCGAAAAATCTAAGGTTTCAGATTCCTAAGACCTTAGTTGGTTCGAACTTCATTGACCTAAGTGGTGTAACGGTTAGCACAATCGAACGGAAATCGAGAGATGCGGGTTCGTTTTCCACTCCAGGGCGATATAATTTTCAAGTTTTCTGAGGAGTTATAAACACACTCACAAATTGATGACCCACCACAGGTAATTTAGTGCATCATTCTGATTGATATGAATGTATAATTGTATATCAAAAGTACATTGTTCCCGGGTGGTATCATATTGAAAACCAGTAAAGTAAGTTTTTCTTAAATATTAATTATTTCACATTTTTATCCTGCATTCACTGAACTTTATTGACACGCCTTGTATGTCTATCAGTTCATGGTACACGAATTCTTTATTGTTCTTTTAAACTGTACACAAAGCTTATCTCGTGATGTATACGTTTTGAACAGGTATTTTCACTGTCAAGCCAATTACAATGCCGTAGCCAATTGCAAAAGATCCAATGATGCCCGAAAAACAGCTGAAGCCATTAGCGATTGTCGAGAATTCTCCCAAGGTGGGACAGATCCTGATAGTCGAGAAGATCAAGTGGCCAACAGGCACGGAAGGTCCCTCAAAAGTTGTTCGATATATTTATGTCCTAAAAACTGCAAGTACAACCCACGCAATAGCTCATGCAGAAAAGAAAATTGTTAAACCTGAACTGCAAAGAAGAGTTACCATAATTTATTATTATTATTTTGCATTTGAAATTCCTGTATAAATTTTGCTAGAGATAAAAATACTTGTTTTTTTATTATAACTGCGACTTTCATGTGTCTCTTCTTTTCTGCTCCTCTTTCTTTTACTCATGAATGAACAGATGACACTTTATTAGGACCCCATCAAAAGCATATTAAGTAAAATCTATCACTCGAGTCGAAACGTTATTGAGAATACCTTAATATCGATGACTGAAGGAAATTTAAAGTGTAGGTACAAACCAACTGACGTTGAGCAACAAATGAATTTTCAACAACTATTTTCGACTTCCATTAAAGAAATCTGAAACGCGACTATCCCTCATATTTTTTAATAAAATGATAGCAATAGCTTTTTTACAATGCAGTGGTTTGCAATCAAATATAAATACTGCTGGCCACCCAAAATGCAACACCCAGAAGGACACAAGATAGCAAAGCCAGATTTACTAGACACATAACAACAGATACAAAGATGAAACGATTGAGCTTACAGGCCCGTGCGACTTGCGGAACACGCAGACACCAAGAGTTCGTGTGGTCCCCATGGCTGGAAATAACGGCTGCTACACGTCGCGTCATCGAACGAAAGAGGCTTTGGATGTGGGCTTGGGGTATGTTGGTCCAGGCTGCTTCCACACGTTGCCACAGTTCATCAGGCGTAGCCGTGGGTAGTTCTTGCCAGGCCACTCGTTTGCCGATCAGCGGCCATGCAGCCGTGTTCGATGGGTGACATATCGGGAGAACAGGCAGGGCACGGCAGCAGTGACACCTGGTGGGCCGTGAAGAATTGTTGCACGATGCGTGCCACGTTCAGGCGCGAATTGTCCTGTTGAAACGTGGCCGCTGGCAGGTCCTGCAGGTAAGGGAGGACTACAGGCTCCAAAACGTCAGAGATGTAGTGGTGGCTGTTGAGTGTACCGGCGATGCGTACCAGAGGGATGCGAGTGTCATATCCAATTGCACCCCAAACAATCACGCAAGGCGACGGACCGGTATGGCGATGCATAATGCAGGCGTCATACAGTTTCTCGCCGCGGTGCCACCACACGCGAATCCGACCATCGTGGTGTTGCAGGCAGAAGCGGGATTCGTCGGAGAAGACAATGTCGTGCCATTCCGTAATCCAGGTTCGGCGTTCAACGGCCCACTGCCGCCGCACTCGCCGGTGGTGTAACATCAATGGAAATCGAGCAATGGACGCCGTGCGACAAGTCCCCGCTCCTGCAGACGACGTCGAAAGGTACGTGCTGATACAGGTTGTTGCGCAACACACCCTAATTCCTGCGCTAACGTTCGTGATGTGGCAGTGCGAGCCGTCAATGCCCGCCGCACTACATGCCGGTCTTCTCGCCCGGCGGTGTGCCGCGGCTGCGGCAATCACCCACGTCGGTCTGTCCGTCCCTCCTGCACCAACCGAATCCATACTCACCTCACTGTGGCTGGATGTCGTCCCACACGGGCGCCTTTTGTTTCTTCAGATACATTGAAAGTTGAATTACCATATGTGTCATTTTTATCTTGTTCAGCTAAGGACACTTTCTCGCTGGTATTCGGATTTCCTGTAGGTGTTCTTCCTAATAACATTCTAAAACACAGTAGTGATTTCTTAGAAACACAGTTCACTCCAGTAAATGATCCTTTAAAATATTCAAACATCGGTTAATCGGCAAACATATCTTCGAGAAGAATGTTAGCTACACGAGATAGACACATTTCATCACTTAGGGAATTGTAACTACACGCATCAATTATGGCTTTATGAACATCTCCTTCAAAGATAAGGAAAACGTAAGACTGGTACAAATGCAATAAGTTGATCTTTCAAGCTAGTGCGATTCACAACAAAGTCAGAAAATTCGAAGTGTTGTAGTCGTTCATTAATCGGTTTCACAAGATTGGCCAATCAGAAAAAGGGAACTGTAGTGCTGTACATGTACATATCTCGCATGTAAGTTAACAGTTCACTGAGAACTGAGCCATATGCCGTTTTTGAAGGATTACTCTCAACATTACATTGGGACCTATTCATACTTTTGATTTGGGAAGTGGGTGGGAAAAGAAATTACAAGAAATATGGAAAAAATATAATGTTTCAGGAATAAAACGAAACCTCCTGCATTTACAGTAAAATGTGTGATAACATTTCTTTCAGATAAAACATTGTGCTTTAAAATGAGACTTCCTTTTATTAAAATCCGTTCAGTAATATGTGAGATATGCGGCTTTAAAGAATCTGCTGGGCGGCCATTTTGATTACGTCACTGCACGTGACGTAATCATTTCTAAGGTTGTGTCCTGGTTGATTTACAGTCTTTGACATATACTTAGACAACCCCAAAAGTTTGGTGCTGGTATCCGGAAGTGAAATATTTTTTGGGCATATACTGCTTGTTCTACGCACTACATTGCTAGTTGGAGGCCAGCAGTTTCCTAACACTGTGTTTTTTGCTGGAAGTTGAATCCTATCAGGTGTTGAATGAATTTTTTAAATCGGACTTTCAGAGGGAAAGATATCGGGAAAAACAAATTAACCATTTGCATCACTAGCGGGAAAATTGTTTATTATTTTGGGCAGGAAATTCGCACAAAGTGTGTTCATATTTAGTAGCGTCGGACTAAAAATGAGTATTTTCAATCGGTTTTTTAGACGAACAAATATGCTTTAAACGGAAACGTGACTCATGCTCTCTAGCGGCCAACTTGTGAGATACGAAAACTTCGAAATTATATACCAAAAAAATTTCAAATGAGATACTCTGTCTGACGAAGAAATAATTTTTCAAATGGGACTGTTAAAAACAGTATATCGGAAAAAATAAGAAAGGCATTCATGCCCTGGCGGAAAAATTTTGTATTATTTTAAACAGAAAATATGCTGAAAAGCCTTTCCGTGTGGAAAGCAGTATCTCACTGCAAAAGAACTTTTCCAATCGAGTATTTCAAAATGCAGGTATTGATGCAAACACATTGGAAACATAAATATGAAGTTTTGCCTCCTACAGGCAGAACAGTACTTTACCAAAATTAAATGCTGTACGCAGAACGTTTCACGCAAGAAACTCTATCCGTGCAACAAATGTTTTTCAAATCTCTGAGAAATCGCAGTTTACCTATACCTATCCCCCGTAGCGAGCGGAAAATAGGGGGGCGGGGCTTTCAGTTGGATACTTAGATACTTAGAAGCAAAGATCTAGAATAGTATTTTCAATTCCATAGTATCTGCATTTACAGAGATGCTGCACCCCCTAACTGCGAAGTTATGCGTTGGAGAAGGACCGAAAGGCGAAAATCATTATTCTCACATTTCGGGCTTTTCAACGAAAAAAAAAAAAGAATTTTTTCAAATTGAACTAATAGTTGCAGAGATATGGTGTTCACAGACAGAGTAAATTAAATAGGCTGACGAACAAATATACGGATGGAGCAAGGATACTGTTAGTACGCACATTATTTTACAATAGACGTGCTAAAAAGAACACTGCTTCTTACATTGCGTATTTTAAATTACGCACAAATTTCCTTTAGGAGGCGTAAACACAAAAGCCGTTAATTCATACACTCCACGCGGATTAGGAACACCAAACAGAAGTCATCGCTCTTTCCACGTTAATAAGTGAGTCACGGAAAAATTCTCATCGACCGCCACTATGAATTGAACCCAGGGTGTTCCAGTAACGCGCCGGACATGGTAACCCTGCACCACAGCGGCCTCGAATTCTCCAGACTCACATAGGATTAACATCCAATCCACATCGCAGGTTGCTTCATGGAGCCCCCAGAATGCTGGGGATTCACCATCGAGTGTATGAATAAATTACTTATTCGCCTCTTAATTATTTGTTCATTTGCTGCTTTCCACCTTTGGTGAATCTCCAGCATTGTGTGGGGCTGCGTAAAGCAACCTGCCATGTGGTTTGGCACTTAATCCTATGTGAGTCTGGAGAATTCGAGGACGTTGTGGTGCAGTGGTAGCATGTCCGGCGCGCTTTTTTTTTTATTGGAGGTTTAACGATAACCGTGAGCAACTCAATGGGTTATAAGCAGTCGCCCGTCCCCAATTTAAGGTCACTGGCTCCAGGGAAGGGAGAGAGCCAGTGCCGTAAGACAAACACAACATCCATGCCTCACCGGGATTCGAACCCGGACCCCTTTCGGACGAATTATCAGAGGCCATCGCTTAGACCACTTCGCCACCGGGGCGGCCGGGTGTGTAACTGGAAGACCTGGGTTCGATTCCCGATGACTGCCGATGAGAATTTTTCCGTGATTTACTAATTAACGTGGAAATGAGCGATGACTTCTGTTTGGTGAACACAAAAGCTGTTGCATAAAAACTGAGAGTAATTTTCCTTTTGAATTGGCAACAGTGCGAAGTGAAAAAATAACCACGCAAACGACTAACTGAATTAAAGAAGTATCTATGGCAACAGTTACTAGCCGTGGCAGACGATTTTGGTTTTGTTGTTGCGCTGTTGTTTAAGGTACATCTGCGTTTCTTTTTTTTTTCTTTTTTTTTATTGGAGGTTTAACGACCACCGTGAGCAACTCAATGGGCTATAAGCAGTCGCCCGTCCCTAATTTAGGGCCACTGGTTCCAGGGAAGGGAAAGAGCCAGTGCCGTAAGACAAACACAACATTCAAACACCGGGATTCGAACCCGGACCCCTAACGGACGAATGATCAGAGGCCATCGCTTAGACCACTGCGCCACCGGGGCGGCCATCTGCGTTTCTCCATACAGCTATGGAGGTGAGTGATTCAGAGTTAAGAAGTGAAACGCGTTGTGCGATAAAGTTTTGCTATCATTCGGGTAAAACGGCTCTAGAAATAACTGATTTAATGAATAAAGCTAACAAAGAGAAATGTTTGAGTGAGTCAACGATTTTCAGATGACACCATGATTTCCAAAGAAGGGCGTTTGTCGGCAGAACACGCTCCTGGGCCTGGTCAACCTGAAAGTGTTGTTACGGAGCGTACTGTTAACACTGTATGGTCAATCCTGCAAGAAGATCGACGAATGACGTGCGAAAACATAGCGGCGTCAACTAATACTTCAAAAACGTCGGCATTCCGCATTCTAAGCAACAAATTACTGTGTGTGTTCCAGACGGGTACCTCATCACCTGACGAGAGAACGATTGTCAGCCAGAGTTCAGGTGTGTCATGAGTGGAAACAGGTGATTGCAAAGCATCCAAATTTTCTAAATACAGTAATAACTGCCGATGAAACATAGGTACACTATTTCGACCCCCTCACAAAGCGCGCAACGAGTGTCTGGAAACACACAGCCTCGCCTCCTCCGAAAAAAAGTGCGCCAATCCAAATCAGCTCGGAATATGATGATGATAATTTTCTTTGATCATAATGGTGTAGTCTACCAGCATGCCGTTCCACCACAAATTACTGTCAATGCTGATTATTACATTTCAGTCTTGAAGCGTTTGCGACGACACATATCGATTAAGCTTCCGGAACGTTTTAGCAAGTGAACCCTACACCATGATAACGCCCGCCCACGCGTGGCTGCTTGTGTTCAACAGTTTCTTGCGAAATGCAGTATTGAAATCATGCCACAGCACGCACACAGTCCTGACCTCGCCCCGTGCGATTTCTGGTTGTTTCCATCAATAAAGGACAAGTTCCGTGGCGCAACATTTAACACAGATGCGGACGTTATTCAAGCAGCTTCCACGAAATGCCTTTGCCACATGCTTTGAAAAGTGGACTGAACGATGGGGCCGTCGCATATCATCCGAGGAAAGATACTTTAAGGAAGAATAACATATATTTTGATGTACAAATATTTCTTCATTTTGTGTGATTTTACTCTCAGTTTTTATGGAACGGCCGTTGTACATTATCTGTTTCTTCGTATTTTTGATTTAAAAAATTTTTGAAATTTAACGACCGCCGTGAGCAACTCAATGGGCCCCTCACAAAGCGCGCAACGAGTGTCTGGAAACACACAGGCTCGCCTCCTCCGAAAAAAAAGTGAGCCAATCCAAATCAGCTCGGAATATGATGATGATAATTTTCTTTGCCGCCCCGGTGGCGCAGTGGTCTAAGGCGCTGGCCTCTGATCATTCGTCCGTAAGGGGTCCGGGTTCGAATCCCGGTCAGGCATGGATGTTGTGTTTGTCTTACGGCACTGGCTCTCTCCCTTCCCTGGAACCAGTGACCCTAAATTAGGGACGGGCGACTGCTTATAGCCCATTGAGTTGCTCACGGTGGTCGTTAAACCTCCAATCAAAAAAAAAAAAAAAAAAAAAAAAAAATTCTTTGATCATAATGGTGTAGTCTACCAGCATGCCGTTCCACCACAAATTACTGTCAATGCTGATTATTACATCTCAGTCTTGAAGCGTTTGCGACGACACATATCGATTAAGCTTCCGGAACGTTTTGGGAAGTGAACCCTACACCATGATAACGCCCGCCCACGTGTGGCTGCTTGTGTTCAACAGTTTCTTACGAAATGCAGTATTGAAATCATGCCACAGCATGCACACAGTCCTGACCTCGCCCCGTGCGATTTCTGGTTGTTTCCATCAATAAAGGACAAGTTTCATGGCGCAACATTTAACACAGATGCGGACGTTATTCGAGCTGTACAGAAGTCGCTAAAGCAGCTTCTACGAAATGCCTTTGCCACATGCTTTGAAAAGTGGACTGAACGATGGGACCGTCGCATATCATCCGAGGGAAGATACTTTGAGGAAGAATAACATATATTTTTCTGTACATATATTTCTTCATTTTGTGTGATTTTTACTCCCAGTTTTTATGGAACGGCCGTTGTACATTATCTTTTTCTTCGTATTTTTGATTTAAAAAAATTTGAAATTTTTTTTCTTGTCGGGAAGGATTCGAACACGCCCGAGAATTCGGTATCTTTTTTTTTTTTTTTTTTTAATTTTATTGGAGGTTTAACGACCACCGTGAGCAACTCAATGGGCTATAAGCAGTCGCCTGTCCCTAATTTAGGGTCACTGGCTCCAGGGAAGGGAGAGAGCCAGTGCCGTAAGACAAACAGAACATCCATGCCTCACCGGGATTCGAACCCGGACCCCTTTCGGACGAATGATCAGAGGCCATCTCTTAGACCACTGCGCCACCGGGGCGGCGAATTCGGTATCATCTGTTTTGTTTCTTCTATATTCTGTTTTACAAGTAGTGTTATATTATTTTAAAACCCAGCTGTGTGAGAAGTCAGAATCTTGCGCAATACATTTTTTGACCCCTGGGTGACAAATCACAGTACATTTTTTTTCTTTTTGATTGAGGGTTTAACGACCGCCGTGAGCAACTCAATGGGCTATAAGCAGTCTCTCGTCCCTACTTTAGGGCCACTGACTCCAGGTAAGGGAGAGTGCCAGTGTCGTAAGACAAATACAATATCCATGCCTCATTAGGATTCGTACCCGGACCCATCTCGGACGAGAGATCAAACAGTGCATTTTAAAACAGCGACGAAGCATACGGAAGCATATGAAATATGGGGCACACTTCCTTCTTTGCTTAAATGTTGTGTGCTGGCTGAACAATCTTTTTTGCAGAAGTCACTTGCCGCCCCGCAGTGGTCTAAGCGATGGCCTCTGATCATTCATTCGAACGGGGTGCGGGTTCGAATCCCTTGAGGCATGGATGTTGTGTTTGTCTTACGGCACTGGCTCACTCCCTTCCCTGGAACCAGTGACCCGAAATTAGAAACGGGCGACTGCTTATAGCCCATTGAGTTGCTCACGGTGGTCGTTAAACCTACAATTAAAAAAAAAGTCACTTGGCCGCCTCGGTGACACAATGGTCTAAACTCTAAACGCTGTGTTTTGACCATTCGTCTGGCAAAAGTCCGATTTCGAATCCCGTCAGACATGGATGTTGTGTTTGTTTTACGGGATTTGCTCTCTCCCTTCCCTGAAGCCAGTAATCCTAAATTAGGGACAGGAGGTTGCTTGTAGTCTAGAAATTTAAAGGAAGTACATTAATGCACTCTTCAAGATGTATCATGTGTAATCACCATATTATGCAAATTTGTTATGTACCAACATCCAATGAGAAACAATTTTGATTTAAAGAGTGCCACGACATCTCATACGTTGCGTGTTATTTTTATTACTCCAAAGGTCTCGGGGGTTGGTTAAGGTGAACATTCGGTTGCTGCCGGCTTGAAGACTTTTGTGGTAAGTTTGTAGTTTTATCTTTTGCTTCAGCAAAGCGAATTTGTAATGTAAACTTCCGCGAAGAATGCGGGGTACAAACCAGATGGGGCCTTGGAAGGGTCTTTTTTTTTCTTAATTCTAGCATTAGTCTTACTTGAACATTAAAATTTCTCTTAATTTTTTTTTCTTTTGGTTGAGTAGCTTTTCCCACGCTACCAGAGTTTCCTGGCTTAAAAATTCTCCGGAAATCTTATGTAATCTGATAATCGCGGACATATCCTTCTTTTCTCTATGGCGGAGTTAGTTTCTTAAATTCTTTAACTTGTTTCTGTTCCCCTTGATGGCAGTTTAAGGTGCCGAGTCGTCCGAGGAATAGACCTCTCGGGTTATCCGTCCCAGCTTGCTTATGCATGAAGCAGAAATACTGACGCAGTGAGAATAAGTCTCCATTTGTATGAAATCTAAAAACAGGATGCGTTCATTTTGGCTTTTATTTTGACTGGTAATTATAAGTGATAATTACCGATAGCTGTGCCTCTGAGATTGCACACAGCTGCAATGTAACTGGCGGAAGGTCACAAAACTACATCAGAGCTTTGTCTAATTCCATAGTTTAAGTAAGCGTCAATGATCGTCCATGAGTTTCGCCAGTTTGTCCCCTTATCAGAAAATTCACACTATTTGCATGATCTGCCATTTTGAGGGAAACTTAGCAAATACATACTGTGCTTTATATAAAGCACAGTGTGTATTTGCGGATAATTACTACTACACGTTATTGATACCGAATATGAATGACTTGTTAAAACTATATATACAAAAGGAATACATTTATATATCAAACGATTCTGTTTAAGTAGGTGTGTTTGAAACTGTCTATAGTTATAAATGCGAATTAACTTTGAGTGGTGTGAGATGGTTCGTCATTATTTGAGCTTAGTGCGTTTTAACAACCTTGCGTACAGAGATCTGTTTTTAACAATCTGCAGTGATGGTGTAAATTCCCCTTTTTCTGCTTTTAAAGTTTTAAGTCATATTTTACAGCAATGATGGATGAATTTTCCTATCTAGTGTCGTAATAAGCTCCTATTTGCTATAGAGAACTGATATTACCTGGATCCAGCTGAGAATCAAAATAACACTTGTTTCTGATGAGTCATTTAAAAAATACCAAGGGACCTTATTTGGCGTACTTGAAATTAAAATTATAACACTAAACTTACAGGCTACTTACCAAGTCAATTACATGTTAGAATTTTTAACTGTATTGTATTTACGATATTTTAAATTGCATTGTATTTAACTGAAAATAAAAAAAAACTATTCCTTTTGCATATATAGTTTTAACGAGTCATTCATATTCGGTATCAATAACGTGAGTAACGGTAATCATAAGCAAATACACACTACTTTATATAATATTTCATATACCACGTAGTATTGCAGTTGTTTGAACAATTTTATCTCTAAAGCAACTTAGAACGTTCACCAGAAACTCTGCTGCGCTCACTCTGCAGCTATGGAGCATACCCACGCTTTTGTGCTTCAAGAAATTCAGCTTCTGTTTCTAGCGAGGAAGAAGTTGTCTTTAACTTTTTTTTTCCAATGAAAGTACTCCGTAACTATAAATACAAATTATATTTCGTTAATACAGACCTACTTATGTCTTAGTATTTTGCCATTGTGGTACTCCCAGAGATAAAGTTCTGCAAAACTTTCTATGCATTAACTAAAATATATACAATTACTTTTGCCTCAAATGGCACACTCACGTCAAAAAAATCTACATAAAGCTATCAAATTTTCTAAACTGGTCTGTTCAGATCTCTGGAATCAATGCTGAGTAATATTTTCCTTTTTTTTATTAAAATATTTCTAAAAAAATAAGATTGTTTAAGCATTTTAGCGAACATATTTTGTTTCGCGTAGCACCGTAGTCTGTTGGGCGAGATTTCTAGAAAGACTCCAACCTCAGCGAATGTAGGGAACTACTGTTGTATCTGAAGCTATTGAGATGTCCATAGATTTTTAGTGCTGAAAGGAGAAGTGAACCATAGTGTAAAATACATTAAGTGCTCTGATGCTTCACAGTATGAACTCTGACTTTGAGGACACTTTGATGGCATGTGCTCCTCGAATGTGGTAGCAAGAAAGTAAACATTACTGCAAAACCTTTCCTCAAATCTAAGAAAATACCACAGTATCTCGTGCAAAATGCTTCTCACGTAAGAACCGTCAAGTGAATAATCCTGGTCTATTGGGATATTTGCGTGTTTAGTATGGTCGTACTATGTTCTTGTCGAAATTTAAATTTCTCTTTATGGATTTTTTGACACTACAGTTCTAACACTAACTTTTTACGCCCATGTACTCTGTCCAATACAATCTTACGGTCGGTGGCCAATTTAGGCTTTTGGATCAATAGACCACCAACAAAACATGCTACTCAAATCAGTTGTGCAAGAAATCTTACTGAAGTTCAAATGTAATTCACTGATGGACACAGTATTTTTTAGTTTAAATATGTACTAAATTTGAGTACACAATTCAGGAAAACCAATGGCTGTTGAATTTCAGCTAAAAATAACTAACTTTTATGCTCCTAAGAGTATCTTGCGATAATACGAGCACCAGTCAAACTCTAAATGCTATGTTGTTCACTTGTAGACTAAGTGCATCTTAAATATTTAAGCTTTGGACCTGCTTTTCTAAAATTATTTCTCAACATCCTGACCAGAGATGGGAACGGGTCTGCTCTGGTCAAGATGTTCCTGATCAGACTGTTTTATGTCAATTTTAGGTTTGAAAAAAATATTTCAAAGAAAAATGCATACTGTTGAATTTGGTGCTTTATGCTGGTGCCAGCAGAGTGAAGAATGATTTGTCGTACAAAAACACACCGATGAGCGATTACATTGTCACCCCCTACCTAATAAGCTGTAAGATTCCTTTTAGCAGGCTAAATAGCAGCCACTAGGCGAGGCATCGATTTGATGATGTGGCGATAGGTATCTTGAGGTATCTGTTCCCATAATGTCATCAGCAGGTCATCTGGTTCCCGTACACCTCGGGGAGGAGTGGTGAAGGGGTGATTTAGCTCAAACACGCTTTTCCAAATCTAACTACAAATGTTCAATTGGGTTCATAAAGTCACCAGCATGTTCCCTAAACCACTCCTTAACGATTCTGGCATGACTCATTATCCTATTAGTAATGGCCATCACAAGCAGGACTCAGTTGCCATGAATGGGTGAACTTTGTCAGAACGATGTTCAGATACCTGTCAGATTGTGCTATTGGTATAATGGGGTCTAAAGTGTCCCACGAAAACATCCCCCAGAGCATAACACTGCCGCCGCCGGTCTGTTTCCATCCAACAGCGCGTCCAGGTGCCATAGCCTCAATTGGTAATTGCGAGTCCCCGCTCGGCTGTCTACGTGATGCACCACGAATATTGATTCGTCAGACCACGGAACTGTCTTCCAATAATCCGCGATCCAATCTCTATCCTCTTGAGCCTATTTCGTGCCTTGTGGGCGATGACTTGCACGGGGACCTGGCTGGGTCTTCGGCTACGCAGGCCCGTGCGCAGAAGACTGCGATGAACTGTGTGCTGTGACACATTGCCCTGATCACCACTGTTGTAGCTGCGGGGGATTTGTCTCACTGTAACCCCGCCTTCTCGTGGTGCATCCTGTTCCCACTAAAGGGGCTCTGACGACCGCCCGCATAGCGGTATAACTATAACATCGGGATCAGAGGAAATTCTATCCCACACTCACCAACCCGCTTGGCCAGCGTGGTGAGTTATGGCCAAACCCCTCCAAAATGATTCCACAACTTTAATCTTGGCCCTCAGTCTCCGGCAGCTGGAATGTACCTGGCCAAGGCGGCGGCCAGTGCGACATGAAGGCAGAGGGTGCTAAGAATCCCCGGAGGACCGGACTAGGCTGCCATTTGATGCTGACCTTGGCTACTTACAATGGACGCTCCCTATCTTCTGATTCAAGGCTTCTTGAATTGGAAGAGGAACTACAAAGGATCAAGTGGGACATCGTGGGGCTAAGTGAGGTAAGGAGAAAAGGAGAAGATCTCATCGAACTGAAAAGTGGACATCTCTTCTACTATCGTGGGACAGATACTGGCAGAACTAGTGGTGTTGGATTTATAATAAACAAGAAACTGAAGGATAAAGTTGTAGAAGTTGAAAGTTCCTCTGACAGAGCTGCACGACTTGTTATCCAACTCTCGAAAAGATACCAGGCTCAGATTATTCAAACTTATGCACCCACCACAAGTCATCCTGAAGAAGAAATTGAAGAATTTTATGAGGAAATTTGTCATCTAAATAATAAAGGTAAGCAGCACTTGAAAATAATTATGGGAGATTTCAATGCAAAAATAGGGCAACGGCAACAGAATGAAACTTCAGTAGGTAAATTCGGTCATAGCAACAGAAACCAGCGTGGAAATACTCTCGTTGAGTTTGCAGAGGCAGAAGGGTTTTTCATCTTGAACTCCTTCTTCAAGAAAAAGCCACACAGGAAATGGACATGGAGACATCCAAATGGGACGACAAGTGAAATTGATTTTATTATGTGTAACAAAAAATTCGTCATAGAAGACTGCAGTGTGCTAAACAAGTTCAACACAGGTAGTGACCATAGATTGGTGAGATGTAAGATGCACCTCAACACCAAACTTGAACGTGGCAAGCTCATAAGACAAACAAAATCTATTGACATAACCAACCTTAAAAAACACCATAATACCTTCAAGTTGGAACTGAAGAACAGGTTCTCTGCTTTAGAAGGCCTAACATCGGAAGAAGTGGACATCTCTGAAGTTAACAGAAAAATAACCAAAGCTCTTATGGAAACAGCAACAAAATTAGCTGGGTCTAAGAACAAGTTGCATGTGAACAAATTATCAGGAAAAACCAAAATGTTGATGCAAAAAAGAAGAGATGAGGACAAATAAAGAAGATGTGACTTCCAAAGTGGAATATATAGAGCTATGCAAGACAGTAAGAAAAAGTATCACTGAAGACGTAAGGAAATTCAACTGTGAACTAGTGAGGAAAGCAATTGAAAACAACCAAAGCCTAAAGATAGCAAAGGGACATCTCAGTAAGGGAAGAAAACAGATTATGGCACTGAGAAAAGAAGATGGTTCTGTAACAAGAAATAGAGGCGAAATCTTGACAAGAGTGAAAGATTTCTACTCCAAATTATATGAAAGGGATGATATATGCACTCCAGACATCATGAAAGATACCAGTACCAGAGTTCCTCCAGTCCTTCCAGCAGAAGTTGCACATGCAATCAAGAACATGAAGCGAGGAAAAGCTCCAGGAGAAGATGGAATTACTGTAGACATCATACAAGAAGCAAGTGGAGAAATCGAAACAGTACTCACCCAAATTTTCACTCGATGCCTTAATGAAGGAAAGATTCCTGAGGATTGGAACACCGCTACAATGATCCTGCTACATAAGAAAGGTGACATTGAGGATCTCGGAAACTACAGACCTATCAGCCTCCTATCAGTAGTTTATAAAATCTTCACTAAAGTTCTTTCACACCGCTTGAAGGTAGCACTAGACATGGCTCAACCGAGAGAACAAGCTGGATTCAGGAGTGGCTACAGCACAATAGATCATATCCACGTGCTGAGAGAACTAATTGAAAGAGCGAGGGAATATGAACTTCCATTGTGCATGGCTTTTATCGATTATGAAAAAGCCTTTGATTCGGTGAAACCATCAGCAGTTACAATGGCTCTGAAAACCTGCGGTATTGAAGATGCATACATTAATATTATTAATAACATCTATGAAAATGCAAGTGCAAAGATTAGGCTGTTTGAAAATACAACACACGTAAAAATTGGAAAGGGAGTGAGACAAGGTGACACCATATCTCCAGCTCTTTAATGCCACATTGGAGGGTGTTTTTCAGTCGCTGAGCTGGGAAAACACGGGGATAAAGATTAATGGAGATTATCTAACCCACCTTCGTTTTGCTGATGACGTAGTCATTTTTGCAACTACCCCATCAGAGCTGCAGAGTATGATCCAGGAACTTGCTGACAAGAGTAAAGAAGTGGGATTAAAAATGAACTTTCAGAAGACAAAAGTGATGTTCAATGCTTTTACAAGAAATGAAGATTTATCGATTGATGGAGAAAAGCTGGAGATAACAGACACATACGTTTATCTTGGACAACAGATATCAAGTGAGGGTCACATTGATGAAGAAATTAATCGGCGTACAAAACTTGCCTGGAGAGCTTTTGGAAGAAACAGCATAATTTTCAAGAGCAATATGCCATTATGTCTTAAAAGAAAAGTGTTTGATCAATGCATCCTTCCAGTGCTTACGTATGGTGCAGAGACGTGGACCTTAACTAAAAGAGACATACAAAGGCTGCAGACAACTCAAAGAAGCATGGAGAGGTGCATGCTTGGTGTAACCAGGAGAGATAAGAAGAGGAACTCGTGGATCCGAAAAATGACAAGAGTGGAAGACATCATGATCAGAGTTAAATCCCTGAAATGGCAATGGGCTGGACATACTGCCAGAAGGACAGATCATCGATGGACAGCCGAAATTTTAGATTGGATTCCAAGGGACAGGAAAAGACCCAGAAGAAGACCACATGGGAGATGGGTGGATGAAATTCGAAAGTATGCAGGGGTGACATGGAGGAGACTGGCACAAGACAGACCGTTGTGGAGGAAACTTGGGGAGACCTTCGTCCAGCAGTGGATTGATAATGGTTGACAATGATGATGATGATGATGATCCCTGCGAACAATGCGCGACAATCTCCGCTCCTCTCTGGCATCACTGGGCTGCAGACGACACACGGCTATATGAATGTTCGTAGTTTGGCCATCTGTACACCAATTTTAATAAGTACTTACCGCAGCGGCACGTGATCAATCCGTGCCATCAAAATTCGCCCTTTATCAAACTCGGATAAATCGGTAGCTTTTTCCCATTCAGACTCTGAACACTCGACAAACCAAAAGGCGTGTGTGTAGCTTTGTGAACTTCACCTGCGCCACCGTTTGGTCTTAAGGCGCGCTCACGTTTTTAGGCTGGGGTTGGTCCTAATGGAATGGCTCATGGGGTATTGCCGTCCCTTTCTTAAAGCAAAGATTTTCACCGACCGACAATACCATATCGTAAAACAATACTTTCTTTGCATTTGTTTACAGTGCATTGTCGGAACAAGACACAGGCAACCGCTTGTCTCCTGCTTCTGTGGCTCTTCACACTCCGCATGTCACATTCCAAGACTTGGCTACATTCACATCGTATCTTTTGTACTGAGCATTCAGTGGTTCTCGTTTGATGTGAGAACCACAGAATGCTCAGTGCAAAAGATACATATTAGTACATCCCGTTCCAATGCATGTAGATTCGGAATTATTGCTTTTTGTTAAAACTGAAGAATTTAATATCGAGAAGGTTAAGAAAAAGGCGTCGAGGGCAACAAACTCGTTCTTGCTGAGAACAAAAAGGGACTGAGGGAATGCTGGAAATTGTTTAATTATTAAACCAGAAGGTTCCAGAGCAATACCAATTTTCACGGGATTGTCATGAATTGAAAGTTTCTAAAATGTGAATATGCATTTATTTCATGAGTATTCCTTCTGATTGGAAATGATAAAATCAACATCCGCATTATAGAAACCCGTTAACTAAACAAAAACTGGTGAAAATTGATGCTGCTAAGAAACATTCTGATGCTTGGTATGTTATCGACAAAACAGAAATTAAACATTAGTACACAATTCAAAAATTTTGGCTGTAGCACCATCAAAATTAAATGAAACAGCTTTCACCGCCCCGGTGGCGCAGTGGTCTAAGGCGCTGGCCTCTGATCATTCGTCCGTAAGGGGTCCGGGTTCGAATCCCGGTCAGGCATGGATGTTGTGTTTGTCTTACGGCACTGGCTCTCTCCCTTCCCTGGGACCAGTGACCCTAAATTAGGGACGGGCGACTGCTTATAGCCCATTGAGTTGCTCACGGTGGTCGTTAAACCTCCAATAAAAAAAAAAAAAAAAAAAAAGAAACAGCTTTCACACATTACTACGAAGGGACTTTGTCTCTCGCAGATGTGTTTGAAAACATGTGTAAAAGAGTTTGTGAAAAATGAGTTTCAACACTCTGTGAGTAAATTACATTTCCATATACATTTATGATCTCTATATAACATACGATACCTTCTGCGGACCAGACTTTTTGAACACCTGTGTATCATCATCATCATCATTGTCAACCATTATCAATCCACTGCTGGACGAAGGTCTCCCCAAGTTTCCTCCACAACGGTCTGTCTTGTGCCAGTCTCCTCCATGTCACCCCTGCATACTTTCGAATTTCATCCACCCATCTCCCATGTGGTCTTCTTCTGGGTCTTTTCCTATCCCTTGGAATCCAATCTAAAATTTCGGCTGTCCATCGATGATCTGTCCTTCTGGCAGTATGTCCAGCCCATTGCCATTTGAGGGATTTAACTCTGATCATGATGTCTTCCACTCTAGTCATTTTTCGGATCCACGAGTTCCTCTTCTTATCTCTCCTGGTTACACCAAGCATGCACCTCTCCATGCTTCTTTGAATTGTCTGCAGCCTTTGTATGTCTCTTTTAGTTAAGGTCCACGTCTCTGCACCATACGTAAGCACTGGAAGGATGCATTGATCAAACACTTTTCTTTTAAGACATAATGGCATATTGCTCTTGAAAATTATGCTGTTTCTTCCAAAAGCTCTCCAGGCAAGTTTTGTACGCCGATTAATTTCTTCATCAATGTGACCCTCACTTGATATCTGCTGTCCAAGATAAACGTACGTGTCTGTTATCTCCAGCTTTTCTCCATCAATCGATAAATCTTCATTTCTTGTAAAAGCATTGAACATCACTTTTGTCTTCTGAAAGTTCATTTTTAATCCCACTTCTTTACTCTTGTCAGCAAGTTCCTGGATCATACTCTGCAGCTCTGATGGGGTAGTTGCAAAAATGACTACGTCATCAGCAAAACGAAGGTGGGTTAGATAATCTCCATTAATCTTTATCCCCTTGTTTTCCCAGCTCAGCGACTGAAAAACACCCTCCAATGTGGCATTAAAGAGCTTCGGAGATATGGTGTCACCTTGTCTCACTCCCTTTCCAATTTTTACGTGTGTTGTATTTTCAAACAGCCTAATCTTTGCACTTGCATTTTCATAGATGTTATTAATAATATTAATGTATGCATCTTCAATACCGCAGGTTTTCAGAGCCATTGTAACTGCTGATGGTTTCACCGAATCAAAGGCTTTTTCATAATCGATAAAAGCCATGCACAATGGAAGTTCATATTCCCTCGCTCTTTCAATTAGTTCTCTCAGCACGTGGATATGATCTATTGTGCTGTAGCCACTAATGAATCCAGCTTGTTCTCTCGGTTGAGCCATGTCCAGTGTTACCTTCAAGCGGTGTGAAAGAACTTTAGTGAAGATTTTATAAACTACTGATAGGAGGCTGATAGGTCTGTAGTTTCCGAGATCCTCAATGTCACCTTTCTTATGTAGCAGGATCATTGTAGCGGTGTTCCAATCCTCAGGAATCTTTCCTTCATTAAGGCATCGAGTGAAAATTTGGGCGAGTACTGTTTCGATTTCTCCACTTGCTTCTTGTATGATGTCTACAGTAATTCCATCTTCTCGTGGAGCTTTTCCTCGCTTCATGTTCTTGATTGCATGTGCAACTTCTGCTGGAAGGACTGGAGGAACTCTGGTACTGGTATCTTTCATGATGTCTGGAGTGCATATATCATCCCTTTCATATAATTTGGAGTAGAAATCTTTCACTCTTGTCAAAATTTCGCCTCTATTTCTTGTTACAGAACCATCTTCTTTTCTCAGTGCCATAATCTGTTTTCTTCCCTTACTGAGATGTCCCTTTGCTATCTTTAGGCTTTGGTTGTTTTCAATTGCTTTCCTCACTAGTTCACAGTTGAATTTCCTTACGTCTTCAGTGATACTTTTTCTTACTATCTTGCATAGCTCTATATATTCCACTTTGGAAGTCACATCTTCTTTAGTTGTCCTCATCTCTCTTCTTTTTTGCATTAACATTTTGGTTTTTCCTGATAATTTGTTCACATGCAACTTGTTCTTAGACCCAGCTAATTTTGTTGCTGTTTCCATAAGAGCTTTGGTTACTTTTCTGTTAACTTCAGAGATGTCCACTTCTTCCGATGTTAGGCCTTCTAAAGCAGAGAACCTGTTCTTCAGTTCTAACTTGAAGGTATTATGGTGTTTTTTGAGGTTGGTTATGTCAATAGATTTTGTTTGTCTTATGAGCTTGCCACGTTCAAGTTTAGCGTTGAGGTGCATCTTACATCTCACCAATCTATGGTCACTACCTGTGTTGAACTTGTTTAGAACACTGCAGTCTTCTATGACGAATTTTTTGTTACACATAATAAAATAAATTTCATTTGTCGTCCCATTTGGATGTCTCCATGTCCATTTCCTGTGTGGCTTTTTCTTGAAGGAGTTCAAGATGAAAAACCCTTCTGCCTCTGCAAACTCAACGAGAGTATTTCCACGCTGGTTTCTGTTGCCGTGACCGAATTTACCTACTGAAGTTTCATTCTGTTGCCGTTGCCCTATTTTTGCATTGAAATCTCCCATAATTATTTTCAAGTGCTGCTTACCTTTTATTATTTAGACGACAAGTTTCCTCATAAAATTCTTCAATTTCTTCTTCAGGATGACTTGTGGTGGGTGCATACGTTTGAATAATCTGAGCCTGGTATCTTTTCGAGAGTTGGATAACAAGTCTTGCAGCTCTGTCAGAGGAACTTTCAACTTCTACAACTTTATCCTTCAGTTTCTTGTTTATTATAAATCCAACACCACTAGTTCTGCCAGTATCTGTCCCACGATAGTAGAAGAGATGTCCACTTTTCAGTTCGATGAGATCTTCTCCTTTTCTCCTTACCTCACTTAGCCCCACGATGTCCCACTTGATCCTTTGTAATTCCTCTTCCAATTCAAGAAGCCTTGAATCAGAAGATAGGGAGCGTCCATTGTAAGTAGCCAAGGTCAGCATCAGATGGCAGCCTAGTCCGGTCCTCCGGGGATTCTTAGCACCCTCTGCCTTCATGTCGCACTGGCCGCTGCCTTGGCCAGGTACATTCCAGCTGCCGGAGACTGAGGGCCAAGATTTAAGTTGTGGAATCATTTTGGAGGGGTTTGGTAATAACTCACCACGCTGGCCAAGCGGGTTGGTGAGTGTGGGATAGAATTTCCTCTAATCCCGATGGTATAGTTATACCGCTATGGGCGGTCGTCAGAGCCCCTTTAGTGGGAACAGGATGCACCACGAGAAGGCGGGGTTGACATTTGTCAAGGAGAGGCTGTGATGTTACGCATTACTTGACCTTACATCCCACCTGTGTATATAAATATATATATACACACACTATATATTTGCACTATATATTTACCTGTGTATATAAATATATATATACACACACACTATATATTTACAAGTCACAGGATACCTAGAAGAGAAACACAACATAGGATTTATTGACATACATTACCACGGTGTCGGTCCAACTTATACCTTAATGCATACACTGAACCTTCGAGACATGCTTCGGATCGACAAGATTTTGGAACACAGCGATAAGCATGACCTTCCATTCAGTACATAACGCCGCCACTAGCTGTTGCTTAGTAGTAGGCCTTGGTTCCAAACTTCTTATGCGGCGCTCTAATTCTTCACATAGGTGTTCCATGGGATTCAGATCAGAGCTCTGTGCTGGTCAGAGCCACACAATACGAAATTGTCAAGTCGCCACGCCGCAACAGTCCTTGCTTTATGGCTCGGTGCATTATCCTGCTGGTACAAACAAGGATCGTTCCATAGTATTGCCACAGAATTGGTACGGCATAATTATCAAGAATATCGAAGTAGATTTGCTGGTTAACAAGTTTGTCCAGTATTGCCAATGGGCGGGGACCATCTCACGAAAAACATCACCACACCAGTTCACTGCCAGCTCCAAACTTTACCTAGGAACAGTACCTGTGGTAAATAGCGTTCCCATGGCTGCCGCCATACCCACACACGGCCATCAGACCGGTGTATCTGAATTCATCAGTTCACAGGACCTGTTTCCATTGATCTATGGTCCACTATAAATATTCTTCACACCATGCTAAACGAATAGTAGCATTCAGAGTGGAGATGAAAGGCTTGTGAGCAGCCGCACGACCACGGTAACCCATGAAATGAAGTTCCCTGCGAATGGTGCGTGTACATACCAAAGTTCAAGCATTTTTACTCACTTGTACACTGAGGTCTTGTGCAGTACTCCGTCGATTAGCTGTAACGTCTCTCCTGATGCTTCGACCTCTTCTATCACTGATTTTGTTTGGTCTGCTGGTAACTTTTGATACTTCAGGAACGCAATGTGTCTTCCACTTATTCAGTACGTCCAAAACAGTTGACTTGGGCATCTTTAAATGCCTCTGTTTTTATTGTGTACAACCCACTAATATAACACCTAACAATCTTTCCTTTTTTAAAGTCAGTTCTGTCCCGGCGCGACATTTTCACTCTACCTCGTACGATATGATCGCAGTCAGCTGCAGGCTTGTTTTTATACCGTTTGCAGCTGTACCAAGGATCTTAACAACGCAGCGGATCCGTTCATTCGCTTCTGAAAGGGTGCCCGGTGACTTTTGTAAATAGTGTGTATATAATATATATATATATATATATAATGTATAAATTGTTCCGAATTTATAGTTCAAAGCAGATTTCTGTCCAAAATTTTTGACCCATTTCCAACTTTTCCTGAGCAGTACTCTAAAGCACACCATAAACAAGTAATTATCTTTGCTCATATTATTGAAACATCGTTCAGAGTAAATGTAGATCCCACAATTCTAAAGTAAAACTTCATTCGTTCTCCCAATGTTTAAAAATCGTAAGCTTTCGGTTGTCAGAAATTTTTCTTGGCTGTGTGGGTAAACTTCAGTTGACCGTACAGTCTTCATTGTATTTTTAGAAGTTGTATATTTGGTCTTGACCTCTTTAGTAATGTGTCCCTAAGCCAGAAAATACAGTAGTCACATTGGGACTACCTGCTACTTTTGACGTCAACAGCGCGTAGCCAGTAACAGAAGGCATGTGTCGTGAGCTGGCTTGGAGGGTATATTAGGTGTGCTGTAGGCAATCTGAAAACATATCGCACGTTGCTGTCGTGGATAAAAGGAGCGATTTATCAGATTTGCAAAAACGGATGATGTTAGGCTTTCGGGCCGAGGATGGCAATACTTCTGCAACGGCGCTTTTTTTTTTTCAACTTCTCGCGTGCTGCTGTGGTTAGTGTATCGTGATTGGGAAATGGCACCATTGTAAATAAGCGACGTGGAAACTTGGTGTGAAATGTGAACGTCGGCCTCGAAGTTGCGTGAGTGCCAATCTACACGCTACAGTGGAGCAACTCCCTGGCCGAATGAACCAGGGGCTACAGGAAGTGTTTAAAACGACAGTTTAGCGAACCCTACTGCGTATGGGGCTCCGATGCAGATGGATGGTCACTGCATCTATGCTAACGAAGGTGCATCGGTAGAAAAGGCTTTTATTTGCATGGCAATATCTGAATTGGGCCTCCGCTGATTGGCAAAGGATTGCCTTCACCGATGACACGCGTGAAGAATTCAAAGTATTTCCCTGGCCCTCAAATTCCCCAGACTTAAGCCCAATTGAGCATATGTGGGATCACCTCGATCGTGTTTGCTCTATGGATCCTCCACCACGCACCCTGTGAAAATTTTCAAGCACCTTATTGAGTCACTCCCAGCCGGTCTAGCTGCTGTCCGCGTGCACACGGTGGTTATTCTGGATATTAGCTGGTTTTCACACTAATGTGACTCGATCGTTTATTTGTGCATCGAAATAGTGTAGCAATGTCTGTTCGAATGCTGAGAATTTTGAACCATGGCACCAGTTTCGGTGAATGCTGATTGTACTGATTGAAAAATGTAGGCTTCGTGTACTTAAGAAATGTAATGAGAGATAATGTGCACTTGAGACAGTTGCGAAAGTTTGTCTTTATGCAATCTGTTTCTTTTTTATTCCTATTGAAGGCAGGGACGCCGCCAAGGGGTCCATCTCACCCTGAATTTTTTTTTCTTGCCCACTAAGTTAAAAATGCGCCAGTTATTTCTTCGTAGAAATGTTATCAGAGTAACATCCACAGGGCCATGAAAAATCATGTTCTTCTCTTCCAAATACTTAGTCTACGCCTGTTTCCGTGTTTTCCTGGAGAGGGGCGAATGAGAAAGAATAGCAACTCACTTAGGGAGGTAATTACAAATTGTTTGTGGAGCCTAAAGCTATACCAGCGGTTTGAAGTCTACCCCGGAGTAGTCGGGGAGCGGGACATGGCTGACGACTGCTTTGGATGAGAGGAGTGCAATGCAAGATCACTGGCTTGAAGGGAGTTGAGGACAGAAGTGGTGTTTGGGTCATGACATTTAAAACTTCATTTTAGATAAACAAAGAACATCTTCCTTAAAGAAATGTTTCAAGTGCAGTACTATTTATGAAAAACGAGAAATTTTAAAAAGTAATGAGACCGCATTCACAGCAAGTAAGATCTGTTGATATTCTACCAATAATTGTATCTTACACCACTAATCCAGTAGCCATTGTCTGGTTGGTTTGTAATTGGGGTTACTTGTCATATCCAGGTGTGTATCAGGGTAAGGGTAGATTGCACGAATTACTTTGTAGTCTAGTAAAACGTTCTAAGGACACTATAAAGGCTCAGCAACATTTTTATTATCTAGAATTAGGGACTGTTTTAGCCAGGTCTTTTTAATGTAATGAGAATCTGTCCCTACTGTTCCATTTACAGAGAAAGCAGCAGTATTTTGTGTATCCAAGTTGTAGACAAAGGAGTAAAGCTATCACTTTAAGATCGTTACAAATATTCCATGAGTTTCTTGTATACTTTGAAGCAAGTTTCATATTTGCTTGTTTTTTTCATGTGTGCAGCATATGCAACAGGTACTGACGGATACAAGTTTCTTTTATGAAGGACAGCTTTTAAACTTTTGAGGAATCTGTAAAAAAAAAAAATCTCCATTCAAGTTTGTATTGCTGCCCTAAGGATTCAAACAAGTCTGTCATTCCAGTACACAAGATCACCACTCTTCGAAAATAAGTGTTCAAACTCTGGCTGTGGTCGACGAAAACTACATACTTTCGTACTTGGTTGTAAAAGATTCCATCCCTTCAATCTTGAAGCTTTCGTCCTGACTTCTTGCTAAATGGAGGTCACGAACTAGATCATTTAATTCTTCCTGACTTATAAGGACAGAATCTTCCAAGAAATCGGGGTCTTGTTGTACTTCAATATCTTCTTCGCTGTGAGGATTTATTTCATTAGTATCACTATCATCGAAACTCCATGACTGTGGAGGTACAGGAATATCTGGAGCATAAGGAACAGGTCTTATGGGCGAAGGAATACTGGGATACTGAATCGCGTCTTTGATCTTAGCTGTAATTCCAGATATCTTAGTGATGCAGAAGTAAGTCGGTTGAGTGGTCTTTCGGTTCTCTCCAAACCATTTTTACCACAAATGGCATTTGACGCGATCCTTTCAACCAGCCAGTCAACAAAGTTACACATGGGTGCCTCACATTTGTTGTAAATAAAGATTTATCTTAATCGCCCATTTTGCACTGGAAATACAGTTCATACAGATTTTCTAATCAACTGTACAATGTCTCCTTTGAGACTTTAAAGTAAATTGCCCACAAATGTAGCAGAAACTGTTCGGATGGTTCACAAGTACGCGGCATTATTTAACGTACTTGCACAATCCACACTACTTTTTAAAACCACAAGAAAATTCATGTCCTTAAATACCGATTAAATGCATTCGAATGACAAAAATTCTGCTTTGTCCCCTCTTCCCAGAAGGAACTACAAAACAGGAAGTAATGGCACCAGTATGTCTACTCTGACACAGCTATCCTGCCTCCAGACAGAAGTCTTCGTTGGGAAACATAGGGAAATTCCTTTTAAGTAACAATTCATCCCAATAGAGTTCCATTACAAGAAATTGGAGCCCAGTGGAGCAATTGTGACTTCATATTTGGTTTCAGCACTCGTAAATACATACAAAAGTTTTCTTTGTAACAAAACAATTGTTCAGTTTAATGCATCTTTGGGCCACTGATTCGATAGTTTCACAGCATACTTCTATTTGCTTGTCAGTCAGTTTTACAAATTTTTCTCTGAGTAAGAGCTTTTCCAAAACATTTTATTTGGAAATCTGTCATTTCTTAAACAAAACCACAAACGGTATACACTGAGTGGCCATTTTATTATGACCACCTGACAGTTTTGAGCAAATGAGCTATGGCTACACGCTGTTGCCGCCAGAGGGCGAGGCTAGCATAAAACGGGGAAACCCTAGTGCTTGCGACAGTAGAAGTGATTTTTGGGTGACGAGATGGGTAAAAAATGCGATTTTTACGGACTTTCAACGTGGGATGATTATAGGAGCTCGGAGCCATAGAGCTAGTACCACCGAAACCGCCGCATTCGTGAAATGTTCCAGAGTAGCTGTTGTTAACGTGTTTAAAGACTGGATTGTCAGCCTAAAAACTGGGTCTCTACGTGCAACGTGTAGTCACCATCGACTAGTGACTGCTCAGGCGGAACGGAGAGTGTCCAGACTGGTAACAGACGAACAGTGCAGCAAATTACAGACAATCTTAATCAAGGATCCCCTCAAATGATCTCTGCACGCACTGTTCGCCGTAAACTGCATCAGATGGCATATGGCAGCCGAAGGCCTGTTCGAACACCTTTTTGCTGTCTGCAGTTAACAAGAGAACTTCTCCTCCAGTTTGCACAGGAGCACAAGGATTGGGCAATCTATAATTGGAAACAAATTATGGGGTCCGATGAATCACGTTTTCAGTTGCCCCAAGCCGATAGCAAAGTGAGAATTTGGTGGAAACGGCACGAAAACATGACTCCAAATGAATTGCTACAAGCCTTCAAGCTGGCGGAGGCAACGTTATGGTTTTGGGAATGTTTTCCTGGCATGCTTTGGGCCCTTTAATTCGTGTTGATCAACGTCTGACTGGCACATCATATCTAAACATCGTTGCGGACCAAGTGCATCCTGTCGTGTGGATCGTTTAAATGGCGATGGCTACTTTCAACAAGATAATGCTTCCCGCCATAGTACTCGTATTGTACAAGATTGGTTTCAGGAACATGCCGGTGAGTTTGCTTTGCTTAGGTGGCTCCCACTATCTCCAGATCTCAACCCCATTGAGAATTTGTGGGATGAAGTTGAACGAACCATCAGACAGCTGGATCCACAAGCCTGCAATCTCACACTCCTGGAAAGTGCTATTCATCAAGCATGGTCTGATTACACAAACCACCTATCAACATCTCGTTGAGTCCATGCCACGAAGAATCTACGCAGTATTAAAGGCAAAAGGTGATTCAACGAAGTACTGAGGGGGTGGTATAAAGTGGCCATTTAGTGTATAAAGGGAAACTATAATATCGTTAGCGATTATTCATGCTAGAAATGTAATTATCCTTATTATTCTCTACCTACCACAAAGTCGCGGAATCTGAAATGTAGCTCCCAAACTGTAAGCAATTTGGACTTCCCTGTAAATTGCTTTAGACTGTTTCAGCATCAGTTCTCATTTGTTGAATTTCTTTCTTCACCAATTCAGCATAATTTATAGCATCAGAAGAATCTAACTGCTTTTATTGAAGGAAGGTACCCAAACCATAAGCCAAACCGAAAGCTTTTCTAACACACGGTGACATCAAAAACTGGCTACCATTCAAAGCTTCAATTAACTCAAATAATTTAGAGGATGATTCTGCATCACTGAGATTTTGAATTTCGCTCAAAGCTTCCAATACTGGGAGACAGTTCTGTAAAGGGAAGGATAGAATCAAAGTGTTCAACCCAGAGTTTCGCAGAACTTCAGGAGGCATGTTTTTCTGTGACCGTTCATTATTTTCTCTGAGAATGTTTTTCAACACTGAGCCATGTTTTGTTGAAAGTCTGAAGAATGAAATTATCTTTCAAGGTTGCTATTGTTCCTTATAGCTGGAAGAACTGAGTGTCAATGACAGAAAAGGTTAAGTGCATGAGAGGAGCGTTGGACGCAAATTGCTTCAGGAAAGGTTTTGACTCATAACTATAGTGCATCCTTTGAATAGTCCGCTAATCTCTGAAGCACAATCACACTTCTCAAGAATTTCATGTTTACTCCCATTTAAGAAATCTTTTTGTAAAGTCTCTGCAACTGTCGAACCACAGACACCTTCAACTGGAACAAATTAAGAAAAAATATTTCCTTAAAACAAACTTGCTATTTTTTCTGAAGATCTAGCACAAAGGGAAAATTCCGCACCGCCAGAAATGTCTGAACTTTCCTCTACCAATATACTAATACATTCAGATGTATTGATTTTATTTACGATACTAGATAAAATTGTCACCATAGCGCCGGATTACAGGGTTTCCACCATATATATATTTACATTATGTACAATTTTTAAAAATTTGGGAATTTCAGGGGGAAATGTCCCAATACCCCTCCTTAACTACGCCCCTGACTGGGACAGAAGGAAATTTTATTGATCAATTTCAGAATGGAATGTAATAAAAATTGTACGAAACTTTCTCTAATGCAGCAATATTTTCGAAGCACACTACGAATTAATTTATTTTTATTCTTCCATTTTGTTACTTATCCAGAAGTTTACCTTAGGGAAAGCATTTGCTCCGGTCCTTAGCGTTTTTTTATTATTTAAAGAATGGTTAGACTGATGCAGACTTATATTAGTTGCGCTGTCCCTGCCCGGCATTACATGTTCTTTTAAACAATTCCTAAATCATACCAAATTATGTGACTGATTTTAATGAAATAAATTTCCCGCTTGCATCATATGTAAGTTGGTTCTTCAGATTGTTTGAACTTTTGTAACGCTCGATTGCCACTTTTTTTAAAAAGGGCTTCTGTATTTCACTTAAAGTGGTTTAGTCTCGCAATTGCTTCTATCTTCTCGGAGATAATCATGGAAACATACAGTCAAACCTGCATAAATGGAAACATCCGAAGAACTACAAATGGGCACCTCTGAAAACACACGCACGACAGCTGCCGTAGGATTAACGATAACCTCCGAACAACGAATCCTTTTTATAGCGGTCAACGGTCACCTTAATCAGTCCCGAAACAGATTTACCGGACACCTTATCTTTTAGGATTATGCGGAGTTCTTTCGGTAATTCGGCAAGAAGGATTATATAGGGACGAATATCATTGCTAAAGGAAAATGTCTGTAGAAGGATGGGTTTGATTATGGCAGGTAAAATGGTGTGTGCTTATGTAAAAGGAAAGTAGAATTTTATAGCTATAGGTGACTGTTTCAGTCGCGACCTGGGGGGTGGGGTGCGGCTGGTGCCTGAAATGTTTTCAGTTTGCGGCGATATATGTTTGGTCCCTGTCGGTTATGATACTGTATTTCAGCGTGCGGCTAACTGTGTTTTTTAGACTTCCAGGCTTAACATTTTTCTTTCCCTTCATACCCTGAACGGTGTAACCTCTTAGCTTGCTATTTCTAATGGGTAGTTTAAGACAAGGGGTCGGGTACAAATTTCCTAAAATCCTCCATACCACGAGTTTTGTTTTTAACTGTATAGTGAGTTTTGTTCAGCACTCTGGATTTGGAGAAAGCTCTGAAACCGTTCCTTTTGTGCGTAAGCTTGGTACAATTACTTTCCTTTTGTACCAAAACACTAGCCAGAGACACATACCGGAAAAACTTGGACCCCCCGCAAAAAATATCTTATACCTTTTTGCGAAAATCTATTAGCTTTCAATTACTGAAATTTTTAAATTCCATATTATTAACTAGGTTTTACGGACGTTTTAATTCAAATTCTTCAGAACCTACAGGTACTTCTCGTAAAACCAAAAGTATTGAATTTCTTTGCGTGTAACACGTTCATTGCGTCCACGTCGTAATTAAAATGATGGCTCTAATTTTATACGAGTACAATGTACTAAATAACATTTATGCCGAGGCCAACCAATAATAAATAAATAAATATCTCTTTCCACGTTCCAGAAACACACAATTTTTCGGTTGCCGTGTGTTTCTGGAACGTGGAAAGAGCGATATATTTATTTATTAACTGTCGCCACGTATTTGGAATATTTTCACCGAGGCCAACCCATATGCATATTTTATTCTTTTAGGGAACACTCTTTGAAATGCCTCACGATTAGACACACATAACTACCGTTGGTTTATTAGCACAATGGGCCAAAGAGCGTCTTGCAGAAACGGCTTACATCAGAAACAAAAGCAACCTCAAAAACTAAAGGCAAGGTACAAAAAAACTTTACAAGAAACTGTAAATGGCCGACAACGGATTTTACGGAACGAAAAACATCGCACGTAACTGCCGTGAGACTGTCAAAAAGGACCTTTTCCAACTTATACGAAAATATAGAACATAAGTAAGCAAGTAATAAGAATATTTTGGCACCGAAAAGCAAAACTTAAATTATTTGATCTTTAACATATTTAACATCATGCTTCAATATTTTTCAGTCCCTGCGAAGAAAATTCTGCAGGATGCGTTATTTTGTGCAAACTACTGTAATACATAACTCATCCGTATTTTTACAAAAATCTTGTTCATTCAACTGATGCTTCTTTCATATCTTAGTAATACACGTATATGTGCTATGGCTTAGAAATTAAAACTATGAAAATTATTTCTGAATATTTCCCTTATTGGAAAGAATTCTTAATTCCTTTAAATCGCCGTCAAAATTTCTGGCTATTTCTTTAATCAGCATCAGATGAAATCTAAATTTTGTAAAATCTTTTTTCCGAGGTTAGAAGACACTCTTAGCTGTGAGGCCACTCACGTGATTAGGGAGGTCGCGGGGGCTGTCGGCCCACCCTGGCACCAGTGATGTTAACCTAGGTTTGACCTTCCAACAAAGGTCATTTCCTGGTCTGAGCTGCGATCGTTATTAGGTTTTACTATGAAAATTCTGTGAACGGAGTATATTTAATAAACTGGTGAGCTATTGTTGTGCATATACCCCCCCCCTCTAAATGATTGCTTCATAGAGAAAACACGCACACTTCTCTTGTAAGTTATTAGTCAAATGGAAAATTCACTAGCGGTTTAACATAAGATGTGGGAATATAGTCTCAATGAATTAACTTCATGGTGACATCACAATTGACGTCAGTCAGTTCATAATTTAATAGATCAAAGGAATTCTTGTGCAAGTTTCATATTATATAAACTCAATATCCCGAAGCAAATAGTTTTCCACCAATGCCCAGATAATGTTGCCCAAAATTTTACGCTTACTCCATAATGTCCCTATCTATTCGCTGAAGAGTGGAAACAGTCAGAGGACATACCGTAATTTCTTTCTTTAAGCTGGATCTGAACAACGGTCTACTTTACATCCAAATTAATATAAATGCTTAGCGTCTTTAAATTTTTAAGAAAATTGGAAATAGTAAAAATGAGTTATCATCTTGAATACTTTAAAGAACAAAACACCAAATATTCTGCTTTAATGAGCACTTTTAAATCCTTTCCGATACGAAAAGTAAATTTTAAAACAATTTTTAGAAAAGTCATCAAAAAAGGAAATGCACCAAAGACTACGCGCAATTTTTAAAATGCTCAATGTGTGCAGTTTATTATAGTCGGACGAAGCCAAAAAGGTGTTGCCCACACAGTTCAAAATGGCCCACTTTTCACTGTACTTAACATTAAAATACGATCTGGACTTTGCCACGTCATAAGTCTTGTTTTATTTCATGTAGCCCTATGCATTTAACCCTAGGAAGTGAGTTGTTTAAGTCTCCAACAAAGGTTATCAAAATACACTGCTGGCCACCCAAAATGCAACACCAAGAAAGACAAGAGATAGCAAAGCCCGATTTACTGGACATATAACAGATGTAAAGATGAAACGATTGAGCTTACAGGCTCGTGCGACTTGCGAAACAGGCAGCCGTCAATAATTCGTGTGGCCCCCATGGCTGGCAATAATGGGCGCTACATGCCGCGGCATCGAATGAAAGAGCCTTTGGATGTCGGCTTGGGGTATGTCGGTCCAGGCTGCTTCCACACGTTGCCATAGTTCATTAGGCGTAGCCGCGGGTGGTGCTTGCCGGTCCACTCAGTTGCCACTCAGCGTCCAGACGTTTCGATGGGCGACATATCAGAACAGGCGGGCCACGACAGCAATGACACCTAGTGGGCCGTGATGAATTGTTGCACGGTACGTGCCACATGCGGGCGCGCATTGTTCTGTTGAAACGTGGCCGCTGGCAGGTTCTGCAGGTAAGGGAGGACTACAGGTTCCAGAACGTCGGTGATTTAGCGGTGGCTGTTGAGTGTACCGGTGATGCGTACCAGAAGGGTGCGGGTGTCTTATCCAATTGCGCCCCAAACCATAACTCCAGGTGACTGACCGGTATGACTATGCATAATGCAGGCGTCATACAGACTCTCGCAGCGGATCCGACCATCGTGGTTTTGCAGGAAGAAGTGGGAGTCGTCGAAGACAGTCTTGCCATTCAGTAGTCCAGGTGTGGCGTTCAACGGCCAACTGCCGCCGCACTCGTCGGTGGTGTAACGTCAATGGTAATCGGGGCGCCGTGCGACAAGTCTCCACTCCTGCAGACTACGTCGAACGGTACGTGCTAACACAGGTTGTTGCTCAACACAGGTTGTTGCTCAACACACCCTAATTAGTGCGCTAATGTTCGTGATGTGGCAGTACGAGCCGTCAATGCCCGCCGCACAACATACCGGCCACCTCGTTCGGTGGTGTGCTGCGGAAATGGCTCACGTTGGTCCGTCCGTCCCTCCCTCCTGCACCCACCGAATCTATACTCTCCTCACTGTGGCTGGATGTCTTCCCACACGGGCGCCGATGTCTCGGTACGATAAACCGCTGTCGCGATAAGCCACTTCCTCTGTCGAACTCCGAAACGTGCTGGAATGACTGCCACATTCTGCGACGAGGCATCAGGAAGCTTTCCACGCACAGGTCCGGCAGCACAACACACTTCCACTATTTACATCCCGCCTTCTGTGCACCCTTCTTATAGTGCTTCTTAGTGGTGTGCCGGGCGTACATGATCTGCATATGCCCTGCAATGCTAGTCTTTTGCATGTCCTCTCGTGGGCGACGCATGATGCGAATTTCAGGCCAATCGGGTGCTTCCTTCTTGGTGTTGCATTTTGGGTGGCCAGCAATGTAGCTTTCGCAGGGCAATGCAAATTAAATTAATCTTAGTTTAAGATTCTTTTTAATGTTTATATGGGGGGGAAGAGATAAGAATTCATTTAGGATGTCCCTAGTAATTGCTGTTTTCTTTACAAAATAGGGGATTCTACAAAGGATAGTAGTCTAAATGCTCTTAAGACTGCCCCGGCACAGTGAAAATGCAGCAAGTGGCTGACTACTGCTTTGTAAGAGAGGAGTGAACGGCAAAATTCCTGGCTTGAAGAATGGGACCCCCATCCCCGGTGGCGCAGTGGTCTAAGCGATGGCTTCTGACCACTCGTCCGAAAGGGGTCCAAATTCGAATCACGGTGAGGCATGGATGTAGTCTTACGGCGCTGTCTGTCTCCCTTACGTGGAACCAGTGGCCCTAAATTGGGGACAGGCGACTGGTTATAGCCCATTGAGTTGCTCACGGTGGTCGTTATACCTCCAATTGGGGGGGGGGGGAGGAAGAGGGAGTTGAGGGTGTGGGGGTGTTTTTCTGCGTGGCAAGATGTTAAAACTTAATTTAGGTAACGTTTTCCTTTAAATCGCTAAAGTACAGTACTATTCTTCGTATGCAAGAATGCTAATTTTTGGAAAGCAATTTAAGATAATGCACCAGATCCGTGTATGTATGTGGATAGTGGGGATTGCACGAATTATTTTGTAGCCGGTAGTGAAAAGCATTAAAAATGTTTGTTACGTAAAATAAAATTGCTATCAAACTTGCCCTCCGCCACAGATAAACTCTCCCACCCGTCACTCATTCTGAAATCGAAGTCTAGCGACGTCCCTGCTCATTGCCAATAGAACCGGTTAAAAACATCAACCAGATTTCTACAATCGATAAAACTTCAGGCAGTAGAAATAGCTACCTATACTTTATATGTATATAAGACTGCAGTGTGCTAGACAAGTTCAACACAGGTAGTGACCATAGATTGGCGAGATGTAAGATGCACCTCAACACTAAACTCGAACGTGGCAAGCTCATAAGACAAACAAAATGTATTGACATAACCAACCTTAAAAAACACCATAATACCTTCAAATTGGAACTGAAGAACAGATTCTCTGCTTTAGAAGGCCTAACATCGGAAGAAGTGGATATTTCTGAAGTTAACAGAAAAGTAACCAAAGCTTTAATGGAAACAGCAACAAAATTAGCTGGGTCTAAGAACAAGTTGCATGTGAACAAATTATCAGGAAAAACCAAAATGTTGATGCAAAAAAGAAGAGAGATGAGGACAACTAAAGAAGATACGACTTCCAAAGTGGAATATATAGAGCTATGCAAGACAGTACGAAAAAGTATCACTGAAGACTTAAGGAAATTCAACTGTGAACTAGTGAGGAAAGCAATTGAAAACAACCAAAGCCTAAAGATAGCAAAGGGACATCTCAGTAAGGGAAGAAAACAGATTGTGGCACTGAGAAAAGATGGTTCTGTAACACGAAATAGAGGAGAAATTTTGACAAGAGTGAAAGATTTCTACTCCAAATTATATGAAAGGGATGATACATGTACTCCAGACATCATGAAAGGTACCAGAGTTCATCCAGTCCTCCCAGCAGAAGTTGCACATGCAATCAAGAACATGAAGCGGGGAAAAGCTCCAGGAGAAGATGGAATTACTGTATACATCATACAAGAAGCATGTGGAGAAATCGAAACAATACTCGCCCAAATATTTACTCGACACCTTAATGAAGGGAAGATTCCTGAGGATTGGAACAACGCTACAATGATCCTGCTACATACAAAAAGGTGAGACTGAGGATCTCGGGAACTACAGACCTATCAGCCTTCTAGCAGTGGTTTATAAAATCTTCATTAAAGTTCTTTCACACCGCTTGAAGGTAAAACTGGACATGGCTCAACCGAGAGAACAAGCTGGATTCAGGAGTGGCTACAGCACAATAAATCATATCCACGTATTGAGAGAACTAATTGAAAGAGCGAGGGAATATGAACTTCCATTCTTCATGGCTTTTATCGATTATGAAAAAGCCTTTTGATTCTGTGAAACCATCAGCAGTTACAATGGCTCTGAAATCCTGCGGTATTGAAGATGCATACATTAATATTAACATCTATGAAAATGCAAGTGCAAAGATTCGGCTGTTTGAAAATACAACACACATAAAAATTGGAAAGGGAGTGAGACAAGGTGACACCATATTTCCGATACTCTTTAATGCCAAATTGGAAAATGTCTTTCAATCACTGAGCTGGGAAAACAAAGGAATAAAGATTAATGGAGATTATCTAACCCACCTTCGTTTTGCTGATGACGTAGTCATTTTTGCAACTACCCCATCAGAGCTGCAGAGTATAATCCAGGAACTTACTGACAAGAGTAAAGAAGTGGGACTAAAAATGAACTTTCAGAAGACAAAAGTCTTGTTCAATGCTTTTACAAGAAATGATTTAGCGATTGTTGGAGAAAAACTGGAGATAACGGACACGTTCGTTTATCTTGGACAGCAGATATCAAGCGAGGGTTACATTGATGAAGAAATTAATCGGCGTATAAAACTTGCCTGGGGAGCTTTTGGAAGAAACAGCATAATTTTCAAGAGCAATATGCCATTGTCTTAAAAGAAGTTTGATAAATGCATCCTTCCAGTGCTTAGGTATGGTGCAGATTCGTGGACCTTAACTAAAAGAGACATACAAAGGCTGCAGACAACTCAAAGCAGCATGGAGAGGCGCATGCTTGGTGTAACCAGGAGAGATAAGAGGAACTCGTGGATCCGAAAAATGACTAGTTGAAGAAGTCATGATCAGAGCTAAATCCCTAAAATGGCAATGGGCTGGACATATTGCCAGAAGGACAGACCATCGATGGACAGCCGAAATTTTAGAATGGATTCAAAGGGACAGGGAAAGACACAGAAGACCACATGGGAAATGGGTGGATGAAATTCGAAAGTATGCGGGAGTGACATGGAGACTGGCACAAGATAGGCCGTTGTGGAGAAAACTTGGGGAGACCTTCGTCCAGCAGTGGAATGATATTGGTTGACGATGATTACTTTGATTCACCCTAAGATGACACTGTCGTGAAACCTATCGTCGCTACTAAAAGTAGTCTCGAGCATTTTCCGTGTAAACCAATGCATTTATTGCCCAGAATCACAATTTTTCATTGTCTTAGCTGTTTACTTATAAGTGCATAGTTATTTTAGAGAAATCAAAAAATGACCTATTTTCAGAAATTAATTTTTAAAAGTAGGCCATCACACTCATGCGTAGATATGCCTTGATTGGGCGACAAGGATGCCAATGAGTTGATGGGGAAGTGACTGACAGCTTCTAACAGCAGGATACAGTGGGGAGTCACGCGGATGAACATAACTATAGGCCGTCCCCGAAGGTTCAGTGAGTGCATAGGCTCTTGTACCTTTAACTGCAGTGTCATCTTACGGTGATCTTAATCTTACGGTGAATCGAAATAGACACTACCGGTTAAAAATGTTACGTGAAGTAACAAATAGGGTACCAAAAATTTCTCATAGCGGAAGATAGATGCTAAAGACAAAGGAATTTTTAAATCAGACAAGATATACATGCAAATATATAGCTTTACTGCCCCCATTAGTAGAAACGTTTGAGTTAAAGAAGAAAATAGGTCCAAAGCACTTCATAATGCATATCCTACCAAAAAGACTTTTCCAACCAGTGGCGTAGCCAGAAACTTCTTAAGGGCTAGGGAGGAGCTAATGGGTTTTGTTCATTAGTGAAAGCCTCGTATCATCGTCAACCATTGTCAATCCACTGCTGGACGAAAGTCTCCCCAAGTTTCCTCCACAACGGCCTGTCTTGTGCCAGTCTCCTCCATGTCACCCCTGCGTACTTTCGAATTTCATCCACCCATCTCCCATGTGGTCTTCTTCTGGGTCTTTTCCTGTCCCTTGGAATCCAGTCAAAAGTTTTGGCTGTCCATCAGTGTTCTGTCCTTTTGGCAGTACGCCTAGCCCATTGCCATTTCAGGGATTTAACTCTGATCATGATGTCTTCCACTCTTGTCATTTTTCGGATCCACGAGTTCCTCTTCTTATCTCTCCTGGTTACACCAAGCATGCACCTTTTCCATGCTGCTTTGAGTTGTCTGCAGCCTTTGTATGTCTCTTTTAGTTAAGATCCACGTCTCTGCACCATACGTAAGCACTGGAAGGATGCATTGATCAAACACTTTTCTTTTAAGACGCAATGACGCATTGCTCTTGATAATTATGCTGTTTCTTCCAAAAGCTCTCCAGGCAAGTTTTGTACGCCGATTAATTTCATCAATGTGACCCTCACTTGATATCTGCTGTCCAAGATAAACGTAAGAGTCTGTTATCTCCAGCTTTCCTCCATCAATCGATAAATCTTAATTTCTTGCAAAAGCATTGAACATCACTTTTGTCTTCTGAAAGTTCATTTTTAATCCCACTTCTTCACTCTTGTCAGTAAGTTTCTGGATCATACTCTGCAGCTCTGATGGGGTAGTTGCAAAAATGACTACGTCATCAACAAAACGAAGGTGGGTTAGATAATCTCCATTAATCTTTATCCCCTTGTTTTCCCAGCTCAGTGACTGAAAAACACCCTCCAATGTGGCATTAAAGAGCTTCGGAGATATGGTGTCACCTTGTCTCACTCATTTTCCATATTTTTATGTGTGTTGTATTTTCAAACAGCCTAATCTTTGCACTTGCATTTTCATAGATGTTGTTAATAATATTAATGTATGAATCTTCAATACCGCAGGTTTTCAGAGCCATTGTAACTGCTGATGGTTTCGCAGAATCAAAGGCTTTCTCATAATCGATAAATCCATGCACAATGGAAGTTCATATTCCCTCGCTCTTTCAATTAGTTCTCTCAGTACGTGGATATGATCTATTGTGCTGTAGCCACTCCTGAATCCAGCTTGTTCTCTCGGTTGAGCCATGTCCAGTGTTACCTTCAAGCGGTGTGAAAGAACTTTAGTGAAGATTTTATAAACCACTGATAGGAGGCTGATAAGTCTGTAGTTTCAGAGATCCTCAATATCACCTTTCTTATGTAGCAGGATCATTGTAGCGTTGTTCCAATCCTCAGGAATCTTTCCTTCATTAAGGCATCGAGTGAAAATTTGGGCGAGTACTGTTTCGATTTCTCCACTTGCTTCTTGTATGATGTCTACAGTAATTCCATCTTCTCCTGGAGGCTTTTCCTCGCTTCATGTTCTTGATTGCATGTGCAACTTCTGCTGGAAGGACTGGAGTAACTCTGGTACTGGTATCTTTCATGATGTCTGGAGTACATATATCATCCCTTTCATATAATTTGGAGTAGAAATCTTTCACTCTTGTCAAAATTTCTGCCTCTATTTCTTGTTATAGAACCATCTTCTTTTCTCAGTGCCATAATCTGTTTTCTTCCCTTACTGAGATGTCCCTTTGCTATCTTTAGGCTTTGGTTGTTTTCAATTGCTTTCCTCACTAGTTCACAGTTGAATTTCCTTACGTCTTCAGTGATACTTTTTCTTACTGTCTTGCATAGCTCTATATATTCCACTTTGGAAGTCGTATCTTCTTTAGTTGTCCTCATCTCTCTTCTTTTTTGCATCAACATTTTGGTTTTTCCTGATAATTTGTTCACATGCAACTTGTTCTTAGACCCAGCTAATTTTGTTGCTGTTTCCATAAGAGCTTTGGTTACTTTTCTGTTAACTTCAGAGATGTCCACTTCTTCCGATGTTAGGCCTTCTAAAGCAGAGAACCTGTTCTTCAGTTCCAACTTGAAGGTATTATGGTGCTTTTAAGGTTGGTTATGTCAATAGATTTTGTTTGTCTTATGAGCTTGCCACGTTCAAGTTTAGTGTTGAGGTGAATCTTACATCTCACCAATCTATGGTCACTACCTGTGTTGAACTTGTTTAGCACACTGCAGTCTTCTATGACGAATTTTTTGTTACCCATAATAAAATCAATTTCACTTGTCGTCCCATTTGGATGTCTCCATGTCCATTTCCTGTGTGGCTTTTTCTTGAAAAGGAGTTCAAGATGGAAACCCTTCTGCCTCTGCAAACTCAACGAGAGTATTTCCACGCTGGTTTCTGTTGCCGTGACCGAATTTACCTACTGAAGTTTCATTCTGTTGCCGTTGCCCCATTTTTTTGCATTGAAATCTCCTATAATTATCTTCAAATGCTGCTTACCTTTATTATTTAGATGACAAATTTCCTCATAAAATTCTTCAATTTCTTCTTCAGGATGACTTGTGGTGGGTGCATAAGTTTGAATAATCTGAGCCTGGTATCTTTTCGAGAGTTTGATTAACAAGTCGTGCAGCTCTGTCAGAGGAACTTTCAACTTCTACAACTTTATCCTTCAGTTTCTTGTTTATTATAAATCCAACACCACTAGTTCTGCCAGTATCTGTCCCACGATAGTAGAAGAGATGTCCACTTTTCAGTTCGATGAGATCTCCTTTTCTCCTTACCTCACTTAGCCCCACGATGTCTCACTTGATCCTTTGTAGTTCCTCTTCCAATTCAAGAAGCCTTGAATCAGAAGATAGGGAGCGTCCATTGTAAGTAGCCAAGGTCAGCATCAGATGGCAGCCTAGTCCGGTCCTCCGGGGATTCTTAGCACCCTCTGCGTTCATGTCGCACTGGCCGCTGCCTTGGCCAGGTTCATTCCAGCTGCCGGAGACTGAAGGCCAAGATTTAAGTTGTGGAATCATTTTGGAGGGGTTTGGCCATAACTTACCACGCTGGCCAAACGGGTTGGTGAGTGTGGGATAGCATTTCCTCTGATCCCGATGGTATAGTTATACCGCTATGGGCGGTCATATATATATATATATATATATATATAGTGCTCTGTGAACTTCACCTGCGGCAACGTTCGGTCTTCAGGCGTGCGCATTTCTCATGGTTGTGGGTGGTTATAATGCAATGGCTCTTCGGTGGATATGCAGAAGGTTTTCAATCGGCAGCTCTATTCGGTGCAAAAAGAACTTTTAAAATGGGACCTTTAGAAACATATCGAAGTAATGGCAATTTAATTTTGTTCCTAGCGAGAAAAAAACTGAGTACTACTTGAAAGAACTGTACCTGAACTAGTTGTAAATTGTATTTAATAGAATGTGTTCAATCGGATGTTTTAGAAGCAATTATGCGGAATAAAATACTTAAAATTCGATAGCATCTACATTTACGCTCTGTAGCGTCAAAGTTATGCTTCAGAAGAAAACTTGAACGGAAGGATTATCCTACTGATATTTTAAGCTTTCCAATGCAAAAATATTTTTTTAGATCTGTCTAATAGATGCAAAGATACGCTATCCAGACTGATGAACAAAGTGATAACATAAGTATGTGCTTTTTTTGTACAAAAGATGTGCTAAAAGAATCTGCGTTAGGTCTGGTGGGTATCTCTCCCTCCCGTGAGAGCAGGGGAAAAACTGAGCTGAGAACTCATTTCTTCCCCTGCTGTCAGGTGTAGCCGTACTAGTTACAAAACTATGTAGAGTTGCTAAAAGGTGAAGACTAATTTTCTACAAAAGCTTTTTGATGTCGTCCGTCCAATGATCTTGTCTTGGTGGCAGCTAAATGTAACTTTCAATTACAGAGATGCTCTTACTGTAGCCTTACCTTTTAGCACTGCTCCTGGTCTGAAATTCTTAAAGTAAAAATTTATTTTCTGAATCGAAAATATAATTCATTCCTGAAAGAGTAACCTTTTTTCTTTTAATCTTTCAGGTGGTAGTTAAAGAAAAAATGGCCGGACCAGTCGTAAGGTTCTCTGAAGTTGAGTCTTCAAATGAAGAAGTACTGGAAATATTAGGTGAAGGCATCCATAACATGGACTCGGCCAGTGGAGACCAGGAGGAAAATCTCCCACCCTGGCTTCATCAGCTGCCCCCTCGTACAAGTTGCGGATCATTGTTATGGCTTTGGCTTAAAAAATTTTATATCTGGTTAATACTTGGATCATTATGCGTAGTGTTTAGCATTGTATTATTCGTATTGAGATTTGCGTATGGATTTCTCTCCGAAAGTTACATTAAAGCTTCCATTCTCTTGGCAACCGGAATAGCAATGCTCGCCAAACCTGTCTATTGGCTTTGCCAAATTTTCAGAACACGTGTACTTCGAATAATAGATGTTACAGCCATAAGAAATCTGTTTCGTATGAATTAAACTTCGAAATTCTACCATGAACTATCACTCCGTTTTATAACTAAATGAAAAGCTGAAGTAACACATGGCACTTCTTCCGTACAGTTTTATGAAGTTTTTGTATTTGGAAAAATTTTAGTGTCATATTAAACTGTGTTCAATAATTTTCAAAATAAATTTCGCTTAAAGCTGTTCTAAAATCTGACTTTTAAAGAAATCTTGCAAAACTCTGAATGTATGTGGCTGATGCCTAAATAGCGATCAGATTCTACGCACAACTTACTAGATAATGTTAAACTGGAGTCTAACTTTTTTTAGTGTGAGCATGAAGTTTGAAGATCAAGAAACAGATCTCTGCAGCCATGAGGGGGTGGGGGACAGTGAACACTTCAGGTGGTTTTTTTAAGTCTTTCACAAATTTTCTGCTGCGTAAAAGGGGTTTATCAGAATGGGATATTTGGGGGAGGGAGGTGTTGGTCAGTTCCATCAAAGAAACTCTGAAAAAGGTAAATTGCACTCACAGCCCGTCCCGGTCCATAGGTTGTATACATGTCTATATATACAATAATGTATACATGTCTCTATAATATATACTGTATATAATCTCAACTTAAAAAAAAAACTAACTTATATTACACTACTATGAAAGGAATATTGTCTGATAAAGTAACAAATTTCAGATACATAGATGACCTAATAAGTTTTCAGATTGATGGGGAAATCTTCCCACTTCAGAACTTTTACCCATCAGGACTAGTCTTGGTAAAAACCAGTTAAGGTTTCAGAACTACCTTTTGGATTTGGAGTTAGTTCAGACTTTTAAAGGAGTTCTCCCGGGACTTTTTGATAACAGAATAGAATTTTTGAAATTGTTCCGCTACTTTTTAAGTATTTGGAACTCAAAAATCCCTAAAACAATTCACCGGAATATTATTTCACAGTTCTTAAGAATTTCTAATATTTGCAATAATAAATGTAGTACCGTAAAAGCACTTACTATATTCTAATTTGTCGAAAAACAACTATCCTCATAATTTTTGCAAATTCCACTTTCAAAATTTATTGCCATCTTTTTAATTCTAAATCACTTCTCATTAGGTTATATAACATTATACCAAATTAATTACTTTATTATTAACCTGTTCTTAGGGCCACAAAAAAATCTTCATTTCCTCAGTCTCCCCGGAGAGCACTAACAGACCGAACTTTCATCCATGACGTAATAACAACTTAGCATTATTTTCGGAAAGTACCTCAATCTACCTAAAGATCGCCATAGTAAGTGATTACCGACCTTGACCGCAAGGTGTTTTACTTTACTGCCTTGGGGAGTTTTGAGTCTGTTTCAACACTTCATTTCAAGCTATGTTATTTTAGAAGTTACAAGTAAGTTCTTTTTGTTTTATATTCCTTAGGCTCTACAAATAGGTTCAGGTAGAGAAGACAGAATGCATAAAAAAGATATTTTTGTACAAAATTTATTAAGAGATCTATCTATTGGCTTCAAAATTTAGCACTCTTATTAAACCTGAACCTCTACCCCAGGGTACCGGATGTCTTTCCCTGATGAGTGATCTGGTGTTCTGGGGTGCAGTTATGTATTAAAAAATGTTTGAAATTTTTTTGGTGGTGACGATGGTGGGAGGGGGTTATTTGATTATTGAGGGATATTCCCTCTTGTCATGAGTTTAGGGGGTGTTATTGGGTTCTGTATTAGGATTGTAATTTATCTGTGGGTGAACTCATTACTACACTATCTACCAACAAGTAATTGGACACCTGTGATAGCACAAGAAAACTTAGTTTATTCACCTTCAATATTTGGTGGAGCCTCCACGAGCGGCGATTACAGCTGCGACCCTCCGGGGCATACTCTTAACCAGGCGTTGTACGACGGCTAGCGGTATTTTATTCCACTCGGCTTGGAGAAGACAAGTCGGTTCTTTCATCGACTTCGGACGGTGGGGGCACCCCTTAAGTCGACGCTCAAACTCGTCTCAGAGGTGCTCGATAGGGTTAAGGTACGGACCCTACGCAGGCCAGTCCATTCGATTAACCTCATTGTCACCATACCAAGCCATGGTGGACCTCGCAACATGACAGGTGGCATTGTCATCCTGAAAGTAACATGGGTCCAACCCGTAAAACTGCCACAACGTAGGAAACTCATGGTCATCCAAAATGGTGCAGTAGGTCTCTGCGTTGAGTCTACCAGGAATTGCAACCAAGTGACCCGTGCCATACTAGGAGAAACTCCCCCATAGCATAATTCCACCGCCTCCGAACTTCACAGTTGGCACAATACATTCCGGCAGGAAGCGTTATCCAGGCAGACGCCAAACCTAGACCATGCCATCAGAACGGTAGAGGGTGAACGTTGATGAGAACCTGTTTCCACTGTTCAACTGTCCACTGTCGACGTTCTTTGCACCACGTTAGCCGACCAGCGCTATTGGACTTGGTGATCAAAGGCATGTGGGCGGCAGCACGTCCATGATAACCGAGCAGGTGGGCTTCCTTACGGATGGTATTCATCGAAAGAACACTTTCGGATGCCTGTTGAAACTCCTCGCGGATGTGGCCTATCAATTTGGTGCGGTTCTTCCGAATTTCTCTGGCCAGTACCGTCGCACAGTGGTCAGAATCGCTAAAAATCGGGACAAAAATAATTTTTCGAACTTCACATTTTAAACACACAATTCGCTTAATAATAATCCTCAGTCATTCTGATAGGACTAAGTGTTTTCGAAAGTATACTCCAATGGTTCTGGTCAATACTTAAGTTCAAAAGTGCTGTAACTCATTCTGGATTAATTTTGCAATTCTGTAGGTGACTTTGTTTACAGTGTTTCTGACTGAACAATGCAAAATGAAATACTAAGTGTATTTTTTGTGAATGTGTTATGGTCTTATATATAGGGCACAATTACAATTTTTAGTGTTTTTTTGTTTCTAAGTATTGATAAAAAATACAAATTTGAATGCCCGTATTTTGCGAAAAAACAAATGTTTTTAGAGTTTTAAAAAAATGGCCAAACATGTCCACCGCGAAACTTAGACTTATAATTATCTATCAATATATATTTGTATCACTGAAGGTTTCATCTGCAACACCTTGCAATGCTGTGAACTAGAACCTTTTATTTGTGAAGCTTCCCTGCTATTTATGAGCAGCCAGCTGCTGACATCGGGAAGGTGTTCTCCCGCTATACAACTCGCAGGCGCTGAGCACTTCCTGAAATTTGTTTACTCAAGGGGTGGCTTGTCGGTGGTAAACCAGACCCTTGATTTATTCAGTTTCCAGAGGGCTGTTTGTGACAATAGTGTGTGAAAAATGAATTTACATGTTAGTCGCAGAGAGCTTTACGAGAAAATGAAATAAAAGGATGAGACCAGTGTGCTACAAGAACATGTTGTGCAATATGTGAAGAACAAATTTGAATTAAATTTGGACAGTCAGAGCACAAAATCTCTTCACAGCGTAATAAGCTCTTTTCTAAAATACTATCGGCGTTGGAAGAAATGTCACCGAACCGAAAGCATGTTTCTTCGTAAATATTCAGACTGCTTACAGCAAGAAATTGAATTACCATTTAGACTTTCCTTCCACTTCTTCGGAAAAGCGTGGACGTCCTTCGAAAGTATTTCAGCAATTAAGTGAAAGAAGTAAGAGGCGGAAAATTCAAAATCTGAGGGAGAATGTTGCAGAGATATCGTGTCTACAGCGCTGGTTATTACCAATACAAGCAGAAATGGGTTCAAAGCAGCAGTAGTGATGAATATTTATTTGACTTCTATCGTTCCCTTACGAATGGTTGACAGTGAAACGGAAGATTCCGTATGAAGAAATGAACGACCATCATCAACCCGTTTTTGTAGGCCTATTAGTCTCCAGTGGCTTCATGAAACCCCTGCAGTTGCCCAAGCAGAAAGAGAATACATAAACAAAAAAATTTACAGCCATTAAGAAGTGACAACGTTACAGTACAGTATTATCTCATATTGTCAATGATTAATGGGAAAATATGTAATGCTCTGACCCAGTCGTCAAGCATGAAATGTTACATGTGTCGCGAAAGTGTCTGACCTGAACAAGTTAGATTACGTTACAAAAGTGCCAGAGGATACCTCTTCCTTCGAGTTTGGACTGTCTATTCTTCATGCCCATATACGCTTTTTTGAGTGTATTCTGCATATCTCTTACCGCTTAGATTTTAAGAAATGGAAAGCGAGTAAGAAAGATGGAGTAAGAAAGATGGTGAGCTTCTGGAAAAAAGTAAAGGAATTGTCCAAGATTCCTTCAGGAATAGACTAGGACTTATTGTAGATGTCCCAAAACCAGGCTATGGAAACACGAATGACGGCAATACCGCCAGAAGATTCTTTACAAATCCCGAAATAAATTCCGAAGTGACTGGAGTAGACCAAAATTTGATTTCTTGTTTTGGAAATATTTTGACAGCAATTTCATGCGGCCACGAAATTCAATATGTACTGCATGGAAACAGCAGTTATTCGTGAGATTGTATCCCTGGTACTACATGCCACCCACGGTACATAAAATTCTTGTTCGTGGATCCGTAATTGTGCAGGCAGCAATTTTACCGATTGGAGAGCTTTCAGAAGAAGCCATTGAGTGTAGAAATAAAGATGTGAGAAAATTTCGAGAAAGCTTTACCCTTAAAATTTCACGAAAAGACGGCAATTTGGACCTCTTTCGCAGGTTAATGTTGACTTCTGACACATTAATTTCCAGCTTGGGAGGACTACCAAAGTAAAAACAAATAAAACTACTTTCGGAAGTGCTAGGTCTATTGGTAATATCCGATGAAGAGGAGGAGGGGAAAAAAGACTACGAATGTGAAACATCTGCTTCAGAAGACGAATGACCGACTGGATATCTGCACCCTTCTTACAGTACTATGAGTAATTATAATGCATTAAAACACTTAAAAAAGCAAATATTTAGTTATCCCATTAGTTTCTTTCGTTTTTAAGATGTACAAATATTTTTGTCCGCCTTTTTTCCTACCCGGACCACTGTGCGTCGGTCTCTAACTCCCAGTTTTGTGGGTCTGCCGGGTCGGGGCACATTCAGACAGTCACCTCATCTTCCTACTTGCCAATAACGTAGGCCACGGTCGATTTTGGGTACTTCAACTCGCTGGATATGTCACGTATGGAACGGCCATTTCTGTGATACCCGACGATTACACCTTTCTCGAAATCGGAGAGGTCCGAACTGCGTGGCATCTTGCATGCGACTGGTTGCGTTGTTTCCCACACGATATTTAACGGCGGCGGCCGTGAAGTGTATCAGAACCGCAGATATCGTCGATTGCAAGGGTGACCAATTACTTGTTGGTAGATAGTGTATATTTACATATATATGTTTATTTTTATTAAAGATTTATTTTCAATTTTGTTTCCTCATTTTAACTTTTTCTTTTGCTAATCAGTTTTAAAAACCGTTCTGAATAATAATCTGTTAGTTTTCGTTTAATACTACTTAACATTTGGCGAGGCTGCAGTTTTGGTGGGCCATGCTTGTGGCAAGTCATTGTAAAATAACCAACCAAAGCACTAGCGTCCATGTACATTTTTGCCAAGCATTTCTTACTGTACAACGCCACTGTCATTCTATCCTTGTTGCTCGATTTTTATAGAACTTGTGTCCTGAATGTATCAATCGTCCCTCCTTTTTTCCCCTGCTGCCCATAAACTCCATGTTACCTCTACAATCGCAGTTTGAGGAATGATGCAATTATACTACTGTTCTCCAGAGAGTCGGCGGAGCAATGTTCATCAGAGTATCTAATGCTGAAAGCTCCAGGTTCCATCCACCGATTTTTCACATTAACTCTAGTAGGCAACGGTTGGGTGAGTAGTAGGTGGCTTTGTTGTGTTCCTTTAGAGTCAGCTGACCTATTAAAGATCAGAGATTGGGGTGAGTGCAAATGACATACCCATTTGTGATCAATCTCACTGCTAACTTATTAAAACAAAGTTTTTTTGTTTCTTAACCAGGTTGAGGCAGATATATTCGTTTATGTAAAGAGAATTTAAACTAGGAAGATAAATGTAACCCCCTCCCCCTTTTTTTTAGAGAGAATCTTTGACGATAAAACAATTACCCAGTCTTATTTGTTATAATGAATTTATTCAGTGAACGTACAGTACGGTGATACAAATGCATCCTTTGCCAAGGTGCACGATGTCGTACGTACTTTCATTTATTTTTTCTAGGCAATTTTTTTTCCAGCGACAGGATTCAGGAACAAAATAAGGGCCTTTTCGAACTCTAAATTTTCCTTCCTGCAGAGAAGAAAATATTGGTATGAAAAGACAGTTACCATAACACTATACTTAAGTTGACTGCCTTAAGGATTTTGTTTTTGCATTAGTTGATTCCGTGCTGGAATTCTGCTGGATTCGTAATGAGAACTAAAAGATCACTTGCTGCTATAAAAGTTCCAGGATGTAAATTGCGAACAAATAACTATTTGCTGATATAAAGAATTGGGCATTTCTAGTAAATTGCTCAAAAAAAAATTCAAAAGTATTCCGACCACAGGCGCCTACTATGGTGATGCTCGGTTGCTTAAGCTCAAGATAAGCTTGTCCATGCAGAAATCAGGGCATAATTAACTCAAAGTATCTTTTGGTAACAATAATACAGTATTGTTACCAAAAGATGTGTATTACTAGATGCATACTAATGTGTAAAAGGGTAACTTTTTACACGCTAGTATACATCAATTGCATATAGAAATGTATTATTTTAGTTTTGGATTAGAGGTTTAACTACCACAATAAGCAAATCAGTGGGCTATAAGCAGTAGCCCGTCCCTAATTTAGGACCACTAATTCCAAAGAAGAGAGAGCCAGAACCGTAAGCAAACAAAACACCCATGCCTCTCCGGGATTCCAACCCGTACCCCTCTCGGACGAGTGATCAGAAGCCATCGCTTAGACAACTGCGCCCGGAGTTGCGAGGGATTTATCCCCCCCCCCCAATCCCTCACCGTAGAGCAGTGGTCTGAGCGCTGGCTTCTGACCGTTCGTCCGTGATGGGAACCTGGCTCGAATCCCGTGAGGCCCTGTTATTTTGCCTTAGGGCACTGGCTGTCTTCCTTCCCTGGAACCAGTGGTCCTGAATTAGGGACGGGCGACCGCTTATAGCCTACTGAGTTGCTCATGGTGATCATTTAACCCCCTAGCTAAAGCAGTGATAAAGCCCTCTAAAGGCAATTAAGGACATCGGGGACCAACGTTTACCTGGTTACATACATAATCCAGCTGCATTACGGGACTGCCGAAGAGCGGTTTGCCAGCGTCGTCCAATTTTTAGTTCGACAAGTGCTGAATCGTCCCGGTGGCGCATTGGCGAAGGCGTTAGCTTCTGAACATTCTTCCGTGTGGGTACGGTTTCGAATCTTGAATGAGGTATTGGTAGTTTTACGGACACACTGCCTATGTGCTTCATCCGGCATGGCTCTATTCTTTCGCAGAATCAATGGGACGCCTTGGTGGAGAAATGGCACTAAGTGATGGCTTCTGATCATTCATCACAGATGGGGTTCGAATCCCGGTGAGGCAGGGATGTTGTGTTTGTCTTACGGCTCTGACTCTTCCCTACCCTGGAATCGGAGGCCATAAATTAGGGACGGGCGACTGCATATAGCCCATACCGCTGTTCACGGTGGTCATTAAACCCCATAAAAAAAAAAAATCAGTTTACCTAAATTAAGGACTGCCGACTTATAGCCTTTCGAGTTGACCACAGTGTTCTTTAAATTCTGAAACATAAATACTAAAATGGCCGGCCAAGTGGTCTGAGGCACTGACTTCTGATCATTCGTCTGAGATGGACTTTGTTTAGAGTTCTAGATAATGCATCCGTGGTGTTTTTTTTACAAAGGCTCTGTCCCTTATCTTGGACTACTGTCGCTAAATTTGTAGCGGGCGATTACACAAGCCAGAAAATTTGATCATGGTGGTCATTACCCACCCTCCTGCAGCCCCCCCCCAAAAAAAAAACCTGAAACGTTCTCAGATTAAATGGACATCTATGTGATGTTGCAACATTGCTCCCGGATATTACTGGGCGTATCCTATATTTCAGTAATTCTTGCTCACTCATTACTATCCTGTAAAAATGAAACTTTGCCTTCTTGGGGGCCGAGGGGTTCGAAGCGCTGAGTTCTAAATCATTCGTCCGAGATGGGTTAGAGTTCATGTCCCCATTGAGGCATGGACTGTGTGTGTGCGCCCTACGACACTGGTTCTACCTTCCGTAGAACTAGTGGCCTGAAATTAGGAATGGGCGACTGACTCCTTATAGCCAATTGAGTTGCGTACAGAGGTCGTTAAGTTCCCTCTCTAAAAAACGGAGCCGCAGTGGTCTAAGTGATGGCCTCTGATCATTTGTCTGAAAGGGGTCCGGGTTCGAATCCCGGTGAGGCATGGATGTTGTTTGTCTTACGGCACTGGTTCTCTCCCTTCCCTGGAACCAGTGACCTTAAATTAGGGACGAGCGACTGCTTATAGCCCACTGAGTTGCTCACGGTGGTAGTTAAACCTACAATCAAAAAAAAAAAAACGGGACTGTTTTAAATGAAAGTTCAACAACTTCACATTATCCTTCAAGGATAGGAAAACTAAGTGTACGCACTTCAGGAATCAGATTTTTATAATTCCCTGTGTTTGTGCTTTTTCTTAAGTTCTACTTGCAACCCTAGTGACCAAATGGCATGGCGGCTATGGCCTCAAAACCATTGTCCGACATAGATTCAAATTTCGGGTGAAGCATGAATGGTAAGCTTGTTTTGCGGCACTGGCTCTCCCTTTCCTAGAATTATAGGGTTTTTTTAATTGTTTGGAGATTTAACGATTACCGTGAACAATTTGATAGGCTTATAGGTAAACTCCCTCTCCTAATTTAGAGCCACTGGTTCCAGGGAAAGGAGCGAGCCAGTACCGTAAGAGTAACACATCTATACCTCAACGGGATCTGAAGCTAAACCCATTCGGACGAATCAGAAGCCACCGCTTAGACCACTGCGCCACTGGTGCGACTTTTAATTATGGACAGCCGAACGGTTGGTATAGACTTGTGTGCGCATTACTGAGTGTAATTGTCAGAAACGTAAACAGTCTCTAGGAAGCACTAATAACATTTTTGCAGAGTTACTCAAACGCTAATTCCACTCCCAGGCGGTGGATGAGAGACATTATCTACCAATAGTGTTTACAGGCTGCAAAAGATCTTTGGCCTCTGGCTGCTCAGATACTATATAGAAATAGATAGAAACTGAACGAATAAGTAGCATTCAACTCATTGGGTGTCGATGTACAGAAGCAGGGGGATTTCCCAGTCATTTTTATAGGTGTTTTTAAACGCCTCAAACATAAAATTAAAGTTTGAACGTTTTTCTGATATTCAGTTTATGTAATAGTTATCCAAAGTTTGGTATCCATTGTGCCGTTCACACAACTATTTCAAAGGTTGAAAATGTCCGCAAACAACAGACACCAAGAAATTTTCTTAAAATTTAAGAAAGCTCATCTTCTCTTCTGCTGTCCTTGCTTGATTTAGTTTCCAATCTATGTGCGGCAGCAATTTCATAAAATTGAAAGCAATTTTTGCATTGATTTTTTTGTATCTTATCAAACATAGTAGCAAGGGTGGGTTGCAATTTTAGAAACTAGAGTACAATATATAAAGAGGATCCTTTAAAACTCCAGGGCTCATTTTCACAACTTTTAGATGTTTGTGGTTACTTTCGTTTTAATGAACACTGTAAAAGAAAAAAAAACTGTTGCTGCATCAGCAAGAAAGATATTACACCTTTAAATATGGCACAATGAGAAATACCCTTAATTACCACAGCAGCCAAGTATCTTTTCTTTGCTTTTATAGCAAAGGAAACACGTTCAGGTGCATGAACAATTTTTTTCTTATATCTATTCAGAATGTTGCAGCCAAAAAATTGCAAGATGTACAATGCACTTTACTGAACCAACCAAAATATCCTTACTATGAATGCCACGTTTACTGCCATTTACAGTTCTAGAACTGCTGCAAATTTGTAGCTAAATATTTAATTGGGCGCAACAGACTTTGCAACACAAGAGACTCCCGCCAGAAAACGTTTTACTACATACAGTATAGTATCCATGATAATGTGCCTTTCTTTCTGCAAGCATCATTTAATTTCCCACGTACAACATCAGGTCATTCCGGCATCCGTATTGGATCTGTAGGTTGCGCTGGGAATCGTTTGTTCTACATGTTCGTATCATTAAAAGAACTACGGAGTTTTCAAATACAACAGTTATGTCAAATTTAAGAGTAAGAGCTAAGGCTTTTCAAGTGAGATTATTCAGAGATTTGGTGGTAGGTAAGTCCAAATGCATTGTGTGGAGATTTTTCGACGCTAGATAGAATATTGGTTGCAATATTATGTTTAGAATTTCTGAAAATTATTAAGCCTATGCTTGTACGTGTTTCACCAAAGTGCGGTTTTCAAACAAATTCCAACATTAGTTGGAATATCGTGTTGAGAGTTCCTGAAAATGATTCAACCTATGTCTACATGTTTCACTGAAGAGAGGTACTTCACGTGACTTTGTTATCAATGCGATTAGGTTTAAACTGGAAAATTTTCAATCTCCAGAACAAGAACGATGTTGAAATTTAATAAATGTCATTAGGACTGACCATATATAAATGAATGTCTTTTGTATTTTTAACCAGTGTATTTTAAAACAGCCAATTGTCTTTCTGAAGTAGCGACATTCATTGTCTGTAAAATTATCTGCAGCAGAGAACTTATTGCGCTAGTTCCAGGAAAGCTCTTGCTAGGGCCACAAGAACACACAAGCCAAATAGGGCCGCGGGTGGCCTAGTGGGCAACGTTCGTGACTGCCACGGAAAGGACATCAGGTTCGATCCCAGGCAGGTACGAACGCTTGATCCACTAAATATCCGCCGTGCGTCAGATGGTAACGTTAAGCCGTTGGACTTTGGGTACTGCCCCCCCCCGTAATAAATAAAGGGCGTCTGACTCACCCTTTCTACTTCGCTTCCGTGTCACTTTCCTATCGGGCACTCTAGCCCAAATCTCCTAGCTTCCTATTTCTAAGGGTTGTTTAAGACCTGGGGTCAGACACTCCTTTCCTAAAATCCTCTACATATGATCATTAAACAAGCCAAAAATCCTACTAGGATAGCAATAACTGCTGATCACACGAACAAGAAATCTTGCAGCTGTTTGAAAAATTTATTCTGCCAATCTAGTTAGCAAGCATAGCATAACTACTTGGTGTGCCGATTTTCAGTGACGAAATTTAATACAACTGATTTTTCTTTTTGGCTGTTACAACAAAGTATTTTTTTCAGTAAGCATTTAAAGAATCGAGCATACTTATTTCTTTTTTTTTTTTTATTATTGGAGGTTTAACGACCACCGTGAGCAACTCAATGGGCTATAAGCAGTCGCCCGTCCCTAATTTAGGGCCACTGGTTAAAGGGAAGGGATAGAGCCAGTGCCGTAAGAAAAACACAACATCCATGCCTCACCGGGATTCGAACCCGGACCCCTTTCGGACGAATGATCAGAGGCCAACGCCTTAGACCACTGCGCCACCGGGGCGGCACATACTTATTTCAGTTCGAATGATAATTCAATTAAAGAAAGAGGAAAAAGAAAAATGTTATTGCGTTCTGTGCGACGTAAGTCCTGTGTTCGTGTTATTTCTATTCTACATACATAAATAAACAAGTTGCTAAACATAGCAGGCCGCCCTGGTGGCGCAGTGGTCTAAACGATAGCTTCGAATCATTCGTCCGAAAAGGGTGCGGGTTCGAATCCCGGTGAGGCATGCATGTTGTTTGTCTTATAGCGCTGGCTCTCTACCTTCCCTTGAACCAGTGGCCCTAAATTAGGAACGGGCGACTGCTTATACTCCATTGCGTTGCTCAAGGTCGTAGTTAAACCTCCAATAAATCAATCAATTAAACATAGCAGCAGCTGCCTTGGATTGCTTACGAAGTACTTGTATAACTGTTTTCCACATTGTGTAATAGTGAATTTGTTGCATGTGTACATAACTGTATAACCTACGTGTACTCTGCTAGAAACCAAATAAATTCATTCTTCTCAAGGTTTTTTTTGGAATGGGTCATTTTTTTTTTTTTTGCTTAGTTTAAAAATGAGGGGGGGCGCCCTCTGTGTGGACGCCTGCAAATAAACTTGACAACACTCGGGGCCTTCTTGCCGAAGCCTTATGTAGCAGCCATTACATTTCATCGCGGGGCTTCCCGGACTTCCATATTATTCGTAAACATACAGCGCTGCGATGTACACGCTCAGTGCTGTAAGTTTCACATCCAGCAATGTACAGCTGCTGACACAAATCTTTTTATAAAATTTCGCCGTTGCAGCCCCGGTGGTGCAGTGGTCTAAGCGATGACTTCTGATCTCTCGTCCGAAATGGGTCCGGTTCGAATCCCGGTGCGGCATGGATGTTACGTTTGTCTTACGGCACTGTCTGTCCCTTCCCTGGAACCAGCGGCCCTAAATTAGCGGCAGGCGACTGCTTATAGCCTAATGAGTTGCTTATAGTGGTCGTTAACCCCCCCCCCCCCCCCAAAAAAAAAGCGCCGCCCCGGTGGCGCAGTGGTCTAAGCGATGGCCTTTGATCATTCGTCCGAAAGGGGTCCGGGTTCGAATCCCGTGAGGCATGGATGTCTGTCTTACGGCACTGGCTCTCTCCCTTCCCTGGAACCAGTGACCCTAAATTAGAGACGGGCGACTGCTTATAGCCCATTGAGTTGCTCACGGGGGTCGTTAAACCTCCAATAAAAAAAAAAAAAAAAATACGTATTTCATGTAGTTTTTAGCACGTCTTTTGTAAAAAAAAAAAAATCGTGCTAATGTTACCGGTTTGTCCGTCCGTCTGTACCCACGATATCTCTGCAACTATTAGTCCGATTTGAAAAATTCTTTTTGCATTGGGAAGCTTGAAATATGCGAATGATCCTTTATCTCGTTTTTTTTTTACGATGAACAATTTCGCCCGCTAGGGGAAGGGGGCGCGTTAATGCAGATGTCTAATTCAAAAACACGTTTTATTCCACATATTTGCTTCTAACTATCCGATTGAAAAAATTCTTTAATCTTTAGATTCCATTTATGTCGATGAGTATTTTGGGTAAATTACATTTTCAAATTATGCATAGATTTTCCGCTAGGGGACGTAAAAGTAAATTACACTTTACTCGATAACCCTTTACTCAAAAACTCCGATTTGAAAAATGTTTTCTTCAGTGGATACACCTCCTGATGGAAAATCTCTTTAATATAATTTCAAAGTTTTGGTAAAGAATACTTTAGCCACCGGGAGGTGTAAGCGTTAATTTTTGCTTCTGATGTATTTGCCATAAAATCTGAGCTTCTAAAATATCGATTGAAAAAATTCTTTCGTGGACTGATGCCACTCGCATCAATAAACCTTTTCGGAATATTTTCTTAAAATATTCTAGTTTCTCCGCCAAGAGGCGTAGATGTATATCATATTTTTGTCAGCATCTCTACTTCTACGAGTCCGATTTGAAAAATTCCTTCTTTGTTGGATAGTGTTTCCAGTGTGACATGTTTTTCATATAATTTCAAAATTTTTAATTAATTCATAGACTCTCCGCTAGTCTATATAAAGGTAAATTGCTCCCCCCTATATCTCTGCTTCTAATCTCAGATTTGAAAATTCCTTTCTGCACAGGATACAGCTCTTGATGGGAAATCCTTTGCACATGATTTTTAATTTTTGTAAAAGATGGTTTGGCCACCAAGTGGCGAAAGTCTTCATTTTCGCTTCTGATGTATTTGCAGCAAAATATGAGCTTCTAAAATCTCGATTGAAAAAAAGTGGTTTGTTGACAGATACTAATGTCGACAAACCTTTTAGGAACATTTTCTTCTTAAAATAATGCAGGGTTTCTACGCCACGGAGCGTAGATGTATATCTTATTTTTTATAAATATCTCTACTTCTAGGAGTCCGATTTGAAAAATTCCTTCTTTGTTGGATAGTGTTTCCCATGCGAAATGTTTTTCCTGTAAATTCAAAATTTTCAAGTAAATCATAGACTTTCCGCTAAGGGGCGCAAAGGTAAATTGCGTTTTCTGCGTTATTTCTGCTTCTAAAACTCAGATTTGAAAACTTCTTCCTGTATCGCATACAAGACCTGATGGAAAATATTTTTCACATAATTTCTAATGTTTGGTAAAAAATGGTTTGGCCACCAGGGGGCATAAGTGTTAATTTCTGCTTCTGATGTATTTGTTGCAAAATCTGGGCTCCTGGAAACTCGACTAATTTTTTTTTTTTTCTTGGACCGATAGTACTCATATGAAAAAAACATTTTGAGAATACTTTCTTCCTACAATAATGCATGGTTTTCCCACCAGGGGACGCAAAGTCACATCTTATTTTTGTCGATATCTCTGTTTCTAAGAGTCCGATTTGAAAAATTATTTCTATGTTGGAGAGAGTTTCCGGTGCGAAATGTTTCTCATATATATTCATGTTTTTCTTAACGCAAAAGTCTGCAACCAGAGGGCGTAAGCTCACGATTCCGTTTAAAGCAATATCTGAGGGATTAAAAACCAGATTGAAAACTTTTCTTTCGTCAGATATTATTGTTTTCCATACCGGTTCAATTGACTTTGAATAGCTTTGATAAATTTAATTTGAGTCAGAACGGATTCAAAAGATGTGCTTATTACACCCGAAAATTCGGTGTCACCTTTCTTGTTTTCAATATGGTTGCTTGTAAGAACTACGTAGTTACCCCTTGGGCTGAGTGGGTTGATGTGCTGACATCTTACCACTCGTTCGAGTTAAGAGCTCGGGTTCAAGAGCAGAGTGATGTTCACTGCATTTTCTGCTGGCCCTGCTCCCCTCCCCCTGTAACTACTGGCCCAAATTAGTCTGCCGACTGTTTTACAGCCATTAAAGTTGCTCGTGGTGACCGTTAGACCCTGAAATCCTATACCCATCCCCAAGAGAAATAATAAAAAAAAAATGCAGGAAGAGCGCTTTAAAACCTCTAGCATTTGGTATCTCCTGCTTTTCTCTGTTGGAATTTTGCTGTGGCATTGTTATTGTACCTGCGAATCTCAATATTTTTTTCCATTTGTTTTAGTCAGCATCTTTAAGGTGGACGTAAAGTAATTTTGCTTCCTATACTTCCAATGGAAAAACTTCTGTACACATTTTCTTCACAATTAATGCGTTCCCAAGGATGGAAATTTGAACATTGATTAAAATAGCATCATTTCATAACTTGGAATACTTAATATTTTCATATACATAATTATGCAATACATTTGTTTGTCTACTGACGTCATCAAAGTATAGGTCGCGCCACCTTTTTTCTGGTTTCAACGCCACCAAAGGAAAAGTTATTAATTTTTAATATAATTATGGTTATGTATTACAAAATATTAAGTCTTCCAAGTGATGCAGGAAGAGCGCTTTAAAAAAATATTAAGTCTTTCATATGATGCTATTTTAATCGTTAAAATTTTCATCCTTGGGAACGCATTAATTGTGAGGAAAATGTGTACAGAAATTTTTCTATTGGAAGTATCGGAAACAAAATTACTAGACGTCCAACTTAACGAATTTTTAAAGTTTTCCTTTCTTCTATCAGTGAACCTTAGAAATAATCTGATTCCTCTTAGCACGACCCTTTTTCAGATGCATGCAGGTATTTTTCTCAAAGCTTGGAAGCTCCTGAGAGCAGCCCCTGTGGCGTAGTGGTCTAAGCGATGGCTTCTGACTATTCGTCAGAGATGGGTGCGGAAGTTTGAATGTCGGTCAGTCATAGATGCTGTGTTTGCATTAGGCAGTCTCTCTCCCTTCCCTGGAACCAGTGGCACTAAATTAGGAACGAGCGACGGCATACAGTTCATAGAGTTGCTCATGTTGGTCGTTAAACCCCCAGTAAAAAATAGAAAAGCTCATGAGAGATGCCTTAGTATTTTACAAATTTTTACATACTACTAGCGGTGCCATATTAAAAATTTTAATTATGTACAACTTGAAAATTTGCTATGATATACTTAAATTTGAAGCAGATTACTTAAGACATTCTGCAGTGAGATTTCATGCACTGAATTTTCCAAATGATTCTAGAAATAAAGTTGGATCTTTTAGTAATAGAACTGACGTCGTATAGCAGGCGTCATTACTTGTTTTAGAGTTCATCACCATTGACGTGCCATACTTGTGAACTCATCTTAAGCTTCCTAATTGAGGGTCAATGTAGAGCTAGGAGATACTAGGTCAATAAAATCTGTTTCCGAATTTATAGATCCCTTAAAGGAATGAAAGCTTGATATTAGAAAAACAAAACATATTTTAGTGCAATTTTGTATCTCTCAGTTATGATCAATATGTTATAATGGATTCATTTATTAATGTCAGTATAAAATTATCGATATTTTAAGTTACAGATAAGTTCTTAATCCATTAATGTAAAATCAATGTATTAATATTAATACGTAGTTTTTTAGCTATTTATGGCTTGGGAAAGTTAACGACAACCGTGAGCAACTCTATGGGCTGTAAACAGTGCCTGCCCATTATTTAGAGCCACTGGTTCCAGACAATGGACAGAACCAGGGCAATTAAATAGAGAGACAAACACATCGCCGCCCCGGTGGCGCAGTGGTCTAAGCGATGGCTTCTGATCATTTGTCCGACATGGGTGCGGGTTCGAATCCCGGTGAAGCATGGATGTTTGTCTTTCGGCACTGGCTCTCAATGTGTTACTTGTCCAACACTGGTTATCTGTGTATATTGGTCATTTAGCATACTGTGAAACCACGTTTGATGTGTATTTTTTCACACTGTGTTACTTGAACAACACTGGTCTCTGTGTAAATGGTTCAATTGTCATACTGTGAAATGTATGATATGTACTTGTTGCGGTGTAAAATCCGTATCATGTCTGATTGTTTGTCATGTCTCTGTACCACCAGGTCAAATAAATAATTAATTATTATACCTCCAATAAAATAAACAAAAAAAAACACAACATTCATGCCTCATCGGGATTTTTTTTTATTTTGATTGGTGGTTTAACGACCACCGTGAGCAACTCAATCGGCTATATAAGTAGTCGCCCGTCCCTAATTTAGGACCACTGGTTTCGAAGAAGGGAGAGAGCCAGCGCCGTAAGACAAACACAACATCCGTGCTTCTTCGGTATTCGAACCCGGACCCCTTTCGGACGAATGATCCGAGGCCATCGCTTAAACCACTGCGCCATCGGGATTAGAACCCGGGCCCATCTGAGACGAATGGTCAGAAGCTATATTCCAGACCACTTCCTCACTGGGGAGACTATACATGGCCCTTAGATACAGCAATTTAAATATCTCCAGTCATGAGCCATTGCTTAGTAACATCGCAAATAGCGGCTAACATATTCCGCATAAGTAGTCGGTAGTGACGTTTTTGTGCCTAGTGACAGTAAATGGTGTCAGAAAATTTACTCCGCCTCTCCGGTAGAGCGGCGGTCAAAGCTCTGGTTCATGAATATTCGTCCGAGATGGGCCGGGCTCGAACCCCGGTTAAGGCATGGATGTTGTTTGTCTTTCGGCACCGGCTCTGTCTGTTATTTGATTAACTGGCATACTGTATCACATGTCGCTATATAATTTGCTGCTGCACATGACTTTATATTTGTTGTACCCTGTGTGAAAAATACTGTGGCGCAGTGGTCTAAGGCGTTGGCCTCTGATCATTCGTCCGCAAGGGGTCCGGGTTCGAATCCCGGTCAGGCATGGATGTTGTGTTTGTCTTACGGCACTGGCTCTCTCCCTTCCCTGGAACCAGCGACCCTAAATTAGGGACGGGGGACTGCTTATAGCCCATTGAGTTGCTCACGGTGGTCGTTAAACATCCAATCACAGAAAAAAAAAAAATACTCTATCTGTATGAACTAAAGAGCAAATTGTATGGGTTAACAGAGACAAATATTTAAATAATAAACCTTCAATAAAAAAAGAATAGCCGCTGTTCGTGAAATCACTTCTTAGGCCTAGTGATACATGGGATAGTCTTTCTTTTCCCTTACAGAACGTTTTATTTTATTTATTTTTTTATTGGAGGTTTAACCGTGAGCAACTCAATGGGCTATAAGCAGTCGCCCGTCCCTAATTTAGGATCACTGGTTCCAGGGAAGGGAGAGAGCCAGTGCCGTAAGACAAACACAACATCCATGCCTCACCGGGGTTCGGACGAATGATCAGAGGCCATCGCTTAGACCACTGCGCCACCGGGGCGGCCAGAACGGTTTTACTTAATATTTTCATACTGTGGTTTTATAACACAGATTACATAAGAGAATTAAGAATTCCTTTTTCAACAGTTTTTATTTATTTTGGCTCTTATTCCGCTTACTTATTAAAAAATTTCTTCTTTAATGCAGTTTTTTTATTAGTTTAACTTTTTATCGATCATCTGTCACTTTAGTTAGCATTTTGTTAATAGCATATCATAGAATTAATGCATGCACATATTCATATTTCGTTTTTTAGAGGTGGGGGAGCGTAACTGCGACTGTGAGCAAGTCTGAGGGCTACAAGCAGTCTCTCGTCCCAAATTTCGAGTCTGCCGCCACCGGGCGCAGTAGGTTTTTTTTTTTCGTTTTTTTTTTTTTTTTTTTATATGTAGAGATTTGGGCTAGAGCGCCCGATAGGAAAGTGACACTGAAGCGAAGAAGAAAGGGGGAGGAAGACTCCCTTATTTATTACCGGGGTCCAACGGCTTACGTACCCATCCGACGCACAGCGGATGTTTAGTGGATCGAGCATTCGTACCTGCCTGGGATCGAACATGAGGCCCTTTCCGTGGCAGTCACGAACGTTGCCCACTATGCCACCCGCGACCCGTGGCGCAGTAGTGCAACGCTGTATTCTGGTCATTCTTCCGAGATGAGTCCGGATTCGAATATAAACAATTCCAGAAACCAAAACAAACAATATAAACACTTCCGCGATCCTTTTTAAGGCAAAATGCATGACAATGACATCTTCACGGCTCGAGATGAATGCCTGTTTTGCGGACAAACTTCGAATATAAACTCCTTGAAGTTTTTTTTTTTTTTTTTTTTTTGAGACTGGGTTTAACGACCATCATGAGCAACTCGGTGGGTTATAAAGAGTCGCCCGTCTCTAATTTAGGGCCACTGGCTGCAACGAAGGGAGAGAGCCAGTGCCGTAAGAACACATCTATGCCTCACCGGGTTTCGAACACAGACCCATCCCGGACGAATGACCAGAAGCCATCGCTTAGACCACTGCGCCATCGGGCGGAGCCATCATTATACTTTATCGAGCCTTAATGTGTGGCTCTGGTGGCGCAAGTGACGTCAAACTAGGGGTCATAACAACAACAAGCCAGTCGGCCGGCCCAGGTCACAGCTCACAGTGTTTCTCGTATGCGAGAACGTTGTATTTGAAGAAGTTTTACACAGAACAATTCATTCCATAAAAGAAACAGGATTATATTAGTGATTAATCGAAAGTTCATAAAAGGTAAGTTCTTTTCCTGTTTTAATTCATAGGCTTCGAACACAATGGAACCTTTCAATATTTTAAAAACACGATTTTAAAAGGCAATGTTCTGTTAGTATTTGAAATTGTTTTTATATCTCATGATAGCAACTGAGCGTGTTTTCTTCATTAAGACGAGGAAGGGGCAAGGAGCCAAGGACCCGAATGTTCCATTGCATGAAAAACCGATACATGAGTATACCGAAAGTTTCTGCGGTGACGAGGCAACCACGACTTATTTCAGATTACTTTAAAGCATGCTGAAAAGCAAGGAGTTTTCATTAAAATACCAAGAATCACATTAAAACAAAACCAACGCTGTAATGAAACCCAGAACAATGTTAGAGGATTTCAATTTATGTACCATTTTTAGACATGCATATTAGTTTTATTAGTGCTTTGGAAAATCGATTTCTCACACACAAATCGGTCTTATCAGGATTCCAATCACTTTTCCCAACTTGTTTCTTGCATAGATAAATTTCAAAATATTAGTGGTCAACCATTATGTGGTGATAAGAATACAGGTAATAAGAATATTAATAATAATTTCCAGTAATATTTATTTGAATATTTTTGCACAGATGTTGCATACATTTTAAAAATGCACTCATCATAACACATTTAGTTGTATAAAAAAAATCGGACCCCCCCTTCCAAAAAAAAAAATTCTGGGCATGCCCTGCCCTGCCCTGCCCTGCTTCATGTTGGCATATTCTGCCTTGTGCATGATAACTTATTTGTTCTTAGAAACTATAGCAGTTAATTTTGTCATGCTGCAAACAAGCCTTAATAATAAAATTGCACATAATATTCTCAAAAAAAAAAAAAAAAAAAGAGTACTGCTTCACCTGTTAACTTGCTCTGGGCAGAAATCTCACCAATGGGATTTTTTGTCAACAAATTTTTCATATAAGGATTATTTGTTGCATTAATTGCTGACTGAATGTGAAGAAACCTTGACAATTGTTAGGTTCATTGAAATATTAACTTTTCTTTTACTTTATGCTACAACTTAAAAAAAAGTAATTACATTTCGTTTTTGCGTAAAACCGAAGTAATTTGTCAGGCTCGTCGAAATATTAGCTTTTTTTTCCCTTCGTACGAAAACTTTCAAAAATAAATCATTAATTTCGTCTAAATATTCGTATTTCATGCCACGACTTTAGTATTTTTAAATAATTTGCAAATACAACAACAGCGCATTTCATTTATTTTGTGCGGAAAATTTCAAAGTTCTCGTCGGTTAGTATTCTAAGTGAAAACTCAAATAATTTGTCGCTTTCATCTAAACATTAGCATTTCGTTCACTTTTCGCGACAACTTTCTAAGTAATTCGTGAGTTAAATATTAGCGCTTTTTATTCAGATTGCAATATCAACTTTCATCGCACATTAAGTGATTCGCTAAGTTTTTTGCAAATGAATCTACATGATGTTTAACTCTTTGTTTAACTAACTAATTTTCATAGTTATTTCATCATTTATATGTCATTAGATGCGAAATTTAATGGAGATTTCAAAACGTCTTAGTTTATTTCTGAAGCTACCTCTGTTCTTAAGGTGTAACATAAAATAAGTGTCAACAGACAATATGAGTTGCAGTGCCACCCCCCCCCCTTGTCATAGCCCGACCTTAGGCTTAGTTACATAGGATTTAAACCTACTGTAGGAAAATTCTAATTGATTGATGGAAAAGAGATGTTCGGTCGTTGCGGATCAACAATAGTTTGTTTACATGCATTACAGGGAACTACGTTGCATAGGCTAAGCAAAAGCGCTATTTTTTTTATACACTGCTGTCCACCCAAAAAGCAACACCAAGAAGGACACGAGATAGCAAAGCCAGATTTACTGGACACATAACAACAGATACAAAGATGAAACAATTGAGCTTACAGGCCTATGCGACTTGCGGAACACGCAGACATCAATAGTTCGTGTGGCCCCCATGGCTGGCAATAACGGCCGCTGCACGCCGCGGCATCGAACGAAAGAGGCTTTGGATGTGGGCTTGGGGTATGTCGGTCCAGGCTGCTTCCAGACGTTGCCACAGTTCATCAGGCATAGCCGCGGGTGGTGCTTGCCTAGGTCACTCGGTTGCCGATCAGCCACCAGACGTGGGCGATATATCGGGAGAACAGGTGGGCATCGGCCGCAGTGACACCTGGTGGGCTGTGAAGAATTGTTGCACGATGCGTGCCACATGCGGGCGCGCATTGTCCTGTTGAAACGTGGCCTCTGGCAGGTCCTGCAGGTAAGGGAGGACTACAGGCTCCATAACGTCGGAGATGTAGCGGTGGCTGTTGATTGTTCCGGAGATGCGTACCAGAGGGGTGCGTGTGTCATATCCAATTGCGCCCCAAACCATAACGCCAGGTGATGGACCGGTATGGCGATGCATAATGCAGGCGTCATACAATCTCTAGCCGCGGTGCCGCCACACGGGGATCCGACCATCGTGGTGTTGCAGGAAGAAGCGGGATCCGTCGGAGAAAACAATGTCGTGCCATTCCGTAGTCCACGTGCGGCGTTTAACGGCCCACTGCCGCCGCACTCGCCGGTGGTATAACGTCAATGGTAATCGGAGCAATGGGTGCCGTGCGACAAGTCCCCGCTCCTGCAGACGACGTCGAACGGTACGTGCTGACACAGGTTGTTGCTCAACACACCCTCATTCCTGCGCTAACGTTCGTGATGCGGCTGTGTGAGCCGTCATTGCCCGCCGCACAACATGCCGGTCCTCTCGTTCGGTGGTGTGCCACGGTAATCGCTCACGTCGGTCGGTCGGTCCGTCCGTCCATCCTGCAGCCACCGAATCCATACTCGTTTCACTGTTCCTGGATGTCGTACCACACGGGCACCGAAGTCTTTGTATGATAAACCGCTGTCGCGATAAGCCACTATTCGTCCTCTGTCGAACTCCGAAACGTGCTGGAATGACTGCCGTATTCTGCGACGAGGCATCCGGAAGCTTCCCACGCACAGGTCCGGCAGCACAACACATACTTCCACTACTTACACCCCGCCTCCTGTGCACCCTTCTTATAGTGCTTCTCGGTAGCGTGCCGGGCGCATATGATTTGCATATGCCCTGCAATGCTAATCGTTTGCATATCCTCTACGGGGCGACGCAGGCTGCGAATTTCAGGCCAATCTGATGCTTCCTTCTTGGTGTTGCATTTTTGGTGGCCAGCAGTGTAATTATTAACGACATACCTAACTTTTTGTTCATCGCTCGGTTGTTGAGGAATGGCTGTGTGAAATGAAACACAGTGATTTCCATCCCAATGTGCACTCTCTAATATGTTTTGTGCACTTTAACAAAAAAATTTTTGGATGTTATGACACTACTAGAAATCAAAGACAGTAGAAATCTCGTAGTGTTCCTTCAAATTTTGGTTTCCAAAAATAAAGCTAGGAGAAAATTAATTACATTTTTGAATCTGTAAATTACGTATTAAATTCTACTTTTCTCAAAGAATGAAACAAACATATCTATAATTTCGCTTTTCATATCTATAATTTGCCGCCCCGGTGGCGCAGTGGTCTAAGGCGCTGGCCTCTGATCATTCGTCCGTAAGGGGTCCGGGTTCGAATCCCGATGAGGCATGGATGTTGTGTTTGTCTTACGGCACTGGCTCTCTCCCTTCCCTGGAACCAGTGACCCTAAATTAGGGACGGGCGACTGATTATAGCCCATTGAGTTGCTCACGGTGGTCGTTAAACCTCCAACCAAAAAAAAAAAAATATAATTTCTCTCTTAATATGACGCATTCATTTAATTTTTAAGCAGATTGCTTAGCGTGCGAACCCTAGTTTGTTTCCTTATTACGTATTTGTCTGAGCTTCTAAATGCTTTTGTTTTGCAAAAAGGATTCCCAAGCTTATCTTTCATATATTTCCCCAATATCTGACAATAAGAACATGAAAATTTAATATACAGTGTACGAGAAATGCTGCATTAAAAACTTCATGTTGACTAATGGCGATGTTCTCCTGCGTCATGCGAAATAAAAATCGAATACAAAATTGTCTTGGTATCTTTTTACAACCTTGATTTGTTCTAAGAAATTAATTTCTTCTTCGCCGTGTAGCTGTATTAATTCGTCGGCAGACTCCATGGTGTTAGGATTGTAAAAATTAACCAACAGTAAGGGAAAATCAAATGGCGAAAACATTGAATCAGCTGCCATGTTGGTCCGCAGAAATCCACTTCTGACGTCACATGAATAAGGCCCATTGAGTTGCTAACGGTGGTCGTTAAACCTTCGAAAAAAAAAACCCCTCGTAGCGTTCCTTTGATATCTAATTTAAAAAAAGGAGAAATAGAAAAACAATTGCATATTGGGATCTGTAAGTCTCGAATTAAGTTTAACCTTTTTTTCTGGAAGCACGAAACATCTATAATTTCGTTTGGTAAATCTTACACATTCACTATATTTAAGTAGAGTATCGCCCAGTGCACGATAGTGGAAGTTTTTTTTGTTGTTGTTGTTGTTTATTTTTTTTGCCGGTGGTGCAATGGTCTAAACCCTGACTTCTGACTTGCTTCTCACCATTCGTCCGAGAAATGTGCGAGTTCGAATTCCGGTGATGCATACTTGTTGTTTTTCTCTTACGGCATTGACTGTTTCCCTTCCCTGTAACCAGTGGCAATAAATTAGGGACGTGCAACAGCAAAGGAGGTTAGAATAATGCTTCTGGAGATGTCCTGGTCTCTTAACCGTGAAGCTGCAAGGTTTGGGAATTGGACATTATTTACATGATGCTTATGTAGTTTCAACCGTGTGTATTTTGTAATTGCGTGGTTTTTGATTGCAGAAACCGTGTAAATATCAAACCGGAATGAATGATACTTCTTACATGTGTGAAGTTTTCAATTTTAACGTTATGTTTTGTTTAGAATTCGGACTAAAGTACGTGTATTTAAATTTAAAATAAAAATGGGAAGGAGCTTCAAAATAATTAAGGATTTTATAAAATCAGCATTTTCTCACACATCGACAGCAAGTTACGATGCGAAATTGTAAACATTTGCGACGAAAGAATGCGATTCGGCCAACACAAAATGCATTGCAATAGCCTTGAAATCCCTCAGCTTTCCCATACTTTTACGGGCGTCGCTCGCTGTTGGCTTTTAAATTTTTCGCTTTTGCAAAAAAAGGCTTCCCCAGATTTATTTTTCAGATTTTTCTCCAATGTTTAACAAAAAGAACACGAACATTTATTTTTCCGCCCATGAGAAATGGTTCATTAAAATATTCGCCAGACTGATGGCATGTTGTCCTTCATCTCTTTGAAATGGGCATTGAACACATTAATGCATTTTCGCACTTTCGATTTGCGTGGTTTTGATTGAAATTTATTTCTTCTTCTTTGCCTTTATAGTTCTACTAATTCGTTGCCATACACCAAGAGGTTAAGATTTTAACAATTCGCCAACAGAGGGGGCTATATAACAGCCGCATTGAATCAGCAGCCATGTTGGAACCAAGGAGGTTAGAATAATACTTCTGGAGATTCCCTGAGTCTCTTAGCCGTGAAGTCGCAAACTGTGGGAATCTGACGTTGTTTACATGATAATGTAATTTCAATTGCATGTATTTTGGTATTGCGTGGATTTTGGTTGCAGAAACCCAATTAATATCAAACCGGAATGAATCATACTTCTCATACCAGTGAAGTTTTCAGTTTTAGCGTTATGATTTGTTTAGAATTCGCACTAACGTTCGTGTATTTCAATTTAAAATAAAAATGGAAGTAGCTTGAAAATAATGAAGATTTTATAAATTCAGCATTTTCTCACACATTGACAGCAAGTTACGATGCGAAATTGGAAACAATTGCTACGAGGAAGGTGATTCAGCCAACATAAAATGTATTGCAATCGCCTTGAAAACCATCAGCTTTCCCACACTATGACAGCCGTCTCTCGCGGTTATAAGTAGGATTCACGCAAAGTGATGCTGCTCCATTAACGAGAGCATCTCCAGATATCTTATTCCAACCTGCTTGGTTGGAACGTAGCAGCCCACTGACGTCACATGAATAAAATCCATTTCCCAGAATCCTAACTACGTTTCTGCTACACGACGAGTAATGCAAAATACCAGAAAAGTTCAAGACATTCACGAGAAAAATGCTCCTCCAACTCGTCCTCTTTCTCGAGTGGCGATAACTTTATAACTAGCTCGTGTCAGAATCGTTTTAATGATCTTCACATTACTTTTCTTGTACAACAAAGCCAGAACGCGAGCACATCGTTCTTTACTTCATGCTATTGGTCAAACCAAAGAGAATACGTTTGCGCAATGGGAACTGAGTTGAATTTTTGTTGAGCTTTCGATTTTTAGGAAGTAAAAACGCGCTGGTCAGGTACTGGGGTAAGTTTGAGAATTTTTATTTAACACTAGCTTTTCTTTGTGGTTTGAGGAATATTTACAAGAAATTCAACGTGGCTTTATGTATGCTATTTTTCTAATGAGTTTTGATACTCTACATCATTGATTAAAGTTAACAGTTTTTTATAGTTTAACTTCTTCTCTATCGAATGCGCAGTATTTTTCTAAGAGACAGTGATGGATTTATCAAGTGAAATATAAATTCTACCTTTTCTACGCTGCAATGCTGCATCTAAATCATATCTTCGAAATAAAAACAAATGATATGCAAAAGTGCCTTAACGTCATGTATGCAATGTGGCTGGCTTCTCAGTCAGAACGTTTTCAAGTAGTTCCCGATTTCAAGTGTATCATTCCGCTTTGTTTACATGGAACCTGATCACACCTAACGCGAAAGAAAGTATTTGACGATGAATCTTATGCAGATCTTTTTTTACCACAGTACGCTTTCCAACCGTATGTTGAAGAAGCGTATATGCTCCAGCTTTGTCCATCCGTCCGTCCGTCTGTCCGCACGATAACTGGCGTAAAAATGGTTCGATTTTGATGAAATTTTAGTATGTGGTAGGGGACCACCTGGCGACAAACCCTATTGAAAATGGGCGAAATGGGGTCAAAGGTCAGGACATAGAAGCGGAATCACTTCCATCGCGATTATGCTTCATAACTTACGTAAAAATGCTTCGATTTGGATGAAATGTCAGTATGTTGTAGGGTCTTGCCTGGGGACGAATTGTATTGAAAATGGGAGAAATGGGGTCAAAGGTTAGGACACAGGACTGGGATCTATTTTATAGCCCTTATGCATCATAACTTACGTAAAAATGCTTCGATTGCGACAAAACTTTATCATATTATTTCGGAGGTATACCGAACCGGTTCTGTTGAATATCATCGAAATGGGATTAAAGGTCAGGGCACAGGGTCGAGATTTATTCCACAGCGATTATTCTCATAACTTGAGTAATGATTTCTGGTATGCTGGAAAGCGTATTATAATCAATGCATTGCATGATTTTACTAACTTGTTTTTTTATTTCGTTATAATAGACGCCTTAATGACTATTTTATTTGTAAATATATTTGATGAAGGAAATACATCAAATTATAGAATTAAGTTTGTTTTTTGTTGTTAATTTTATCCGCAGCTGGCGTATTTTTAATGCAAAGCTATTTCCAACTCTTGTTCGGGAAGTCAAGTGACTAAGAGTGATACCTCATTTATTGGTAGTACGTATTCCAATCCAATTGGAGAGCTCTGAAGCAAAATCTGAGGAGCAATACTTTCAAATTGGAAGAAATACTGGCTGATAGCCTAGTGAAATATTTTTTTTAATTGGGGGTTTAACGATCACCGTGAGTAACTGAGTGGGCTATAAGCAGTCGCTTGTCCCTAATTTAGGGTCACTGACTAGGGAAGGGAGAAAGCCAGCGCCGTAAGACAACACGACATCCATACCTCACCGGTATTCGAACCTGGACCCATCTCGGACGAATGATCAGAAGTCATCGTTTAGACCACTGCGCCACGGCAGTGAAATATTTGTTCCAACGATTTTGTAAAAACAAAAACAAAAAAACCTTTTTTTTTTTTTTTTTTTTTTATTGGAGTTTTAACGACCACCGTGAGCAACTCAATGGGCTATAAGCAGTCGCCCGTCCCTAATTTAGGGTCACTGGTTCCAGGGAAGGGAGAGAGCCAGTGCCGTAAGACAAACACAACATCCATGCCTCACCGGGATTCGAACCCGGACCCCTTACGGACGAATGATCAGAGGCCAACGCCTTAGACCACTACGCCACCGGGGCGGCCAAAAAACCTTAAATGCGTTTGAAGAGTTTATTGAAGTACCTTGTCCTATCTAGTGGAAAACATTGTGCCGCCCCGGTGGCGCAGTGGTCTAAGGCGTTGGCCTCTGATCATTCGTCCGTAAGGGGTCCGGGTTCGAATCCCGGTCAGGCATGGATGTTGTGTTTGTCTTACGGCACTGGCTCTCTCCCTTCCTGGAACCAGTGACCCTAAATTAGGGACGGGCGACTGCTTATAGCCCATTTGAGTTGCTCACGGTGGTCGTTAAACCTCCAAACAAAAAAAAAAAAAAAAAAAAAAACATTGTTGTTAGACACATTAATTTCGTGCTATTACACCACATAAAAAGTGTGTTGCATTATAATTCTTCATGAAATTACAATGTATAAAACTGTGATATGAAATAAATGCATTATTATTTTCCTTAATGAAATCAATCCTATAATTATTTCCATTACGATAAAATTTATTTCTATGAAAATAGTTGTAAACATTTCTATTCCGTATCGTGAGCCACTTTCTTTCTTGTAGTGTGTCATCCGGTTCTACGAGGTATTTAAACAAAGCGGAACGATACACCCAAATTTGGGAACTACTTGAAAGCGTTCTAATTGTGAAGTCCAACCATGCAACATTAACAATTTTACAGCTCCCGTTTAAAAAAATTGCACGTAATTCCGTAATGCCATTAAGTTTATGTCGTTGTGCTATACTCAGTATTTTTTACGGTTCTTATATTTGTTACATCTGGGTAGAATTAAAAATGGCGTTTTCCATTGAGCCACTGAAGTAAAGAAAAGCAAGTTTTTTCTTGTTAAATTTTGTTCAGTGGTAGAATCAATCAGATAAAATAACAACTTGCCTTCTTACAGGTAGGACGTCGTTTTATGAATATTGTTATAAATGTAAGACTTTTATGAAGCTCAAAACTGAAGTTGGTATTTGTATAAATTAGTATAGGTACGCATTTAATTTCATACACCCAGACCTACGTGGATTACTTTTGTTTTTAATATGTAGTACAGCAAGTTTAGAGCGGCATCTAATAATTTGTTCCATCGTAGAATGGTTTATTTAAATTAGAAAAAAATTACCTATGCGCTTTTGTTACTGCGCGCCGCCATTTTCAATATGGAAACGTAAACATCTCACACCGCCATGGTTTGTACAAACGTTAAATTCATGTGCACTGAATTATATCGAGATAACATTTACAGATAACAAGTCATTCTGGGAGATATAAGCAGTCACCCGTCATTAATTAAGGGCAATTTTTTCCCGAAAAGGACGAGAGACAGCGTCGAAACACAGGCACACCACCCATGACTTATCTGGAGTTCAAACCCAGGCTCAAGTGAAACGACAAGGCAGAAATCTACGTCTCTTACCACTCTTCCAACGGAGAGAACAGTTTTTATTGTGTACATTAAAAAACGATGTCGGTAATTTACCATAAACCCGAACATGTGTGCTTTGCACGCGATTGTGACTATACATCAGCTATACGTGAAAGGTCCATCTTTTCAGAAAGCGGATCACTGACAGAAATATTAGCATACTGGTATTATATTGTACACTCGATGGGCAAAATATTAGAGATATCTGTTTAATAGCATGTTGGGGCTCTTCTAGTGCGAATAACGGATCTTTCCTGTGATCTGCCCGCCACTATTTGACTTCCGAATAAGAACGCTTTCAAGTAATTCCCGATTTCGAAAGTAGAACACAGAGCTCTTGGTAGCATAGGCGCAGTGATCACGTGCTTCTCTATGCGAACTCCCTATGAGCAGTGATCACGTTCTTTTGACCGTTTAGTAATTTGTAAACAAATAAAAATCTGCGCTTTGGAATTATGTGTGGTAATTCGGGAGGAATGTTCTTTTAACCGTTTGTCTGCGCTAAATTTAAAAATAAAACTTGTTGGGGCAGTCATAGGAGCATGTTTGATTCCTACCTATGTGAATTTGTTTTCTTATACTGTTTAATGTTTTTCTTTATATATTTCTTAAACAGTTTAATTTTTATTAAAAAGTGATTAGGTAAGTTTTTGCTATTTATTGTGTTATTTTATATACCAATAAAAACATTTCCCGTAAAATTTATCGTGAACTACTTTTTTTCATGTTGGGTGTGATCAGGTTTCATGTAAACAAAGCGGAACGGTACACTCAAAATCGGGAGCTGCTTGAAAGCGTTCTTATTCATAAGTCAAATATTGTCATTTTATGAAACAATGAACAAAAGCAAATAGTGGCGGGCAGATAACAGGAAAGGTCCAGAATAACGGCTGTACATGCCGAGACATCGACTCCATGAGATGCCGGAGGGTTTCCGGAGGTAATGAAACCCATGCCTATTGCAGCTTTATCCAAAACTCCACCCGAGACGTCTGTTCAAGATCCATGGATCTGATGTTCCGCTTCCTGGCATCCCAGAGAGCTTTCACGGGGTTTAAATCCGGGTATCCTGGGGTACCACTGGATGGTTCCAAACTCAGATGAGTGTTCGTCGAGCCATACCTGGGGATTTGTGGCACTGTAAAGTGGCGCACCATCCTGTTGGAACAGGACGCGAGAAGGACATGAAAGCCGCCCCGGTGGCGCATTGGTCTAAGCGATGGCCTCTGATCATTTGTCCGAACGGTGTCCGGGTTCAAATCCCGGTGAGGCATGGATGTTGTGTTTGTCTTACGGCACTGGCTCTCTCCCTTCACTGGAACCAGTGACCCTAAATTAGGGACGCGTGACTGCTTATAGCCCACTGAGTTGCTCACGGTGGACGTTAAACCTCCAATCAAAAAAAAAAAAAAAAAGGACATGAAAGCGTGTAGGTGATCAGCCAGCACATGCGGCTAGAGCCCAACGTATCAGTACCTCTCCAGACACATTAAGGGACCTAATGTGTCCCATGAGAAGGCCGACCTGGCACGACGAGGCCAAGGCCTCATGCTGTCGACGCTACATCTGCATTCTTCCGTTAGCTTGGTACAGCTCAAAAACGGGATTCATCTGATTGCACGACGCGGCGCCATTGTACAGAGGTCCAGTTTTGATGTTCATGGCACCAGATGAGGCGTAGTGTCCGATGACAAGAAATCAACAGTGGCACACGAGTAGGGCTTCAGCTCCCATGAACCAGGGTATGCACCATGCGCTGCACCGTTCGCTCGCTGACGCTGCTTCGTTAAGCTGGATGTGATCTGCGTTGCCGTTGATTAATTTTTCTTATATGTATAATCAGACCTGTTCATAATAGGAATCTGACTGATAATAAATCAGATTGCCATTATGTTCATAATAAATGATAATAATTGATAATAATCATCAAACAAAGATCTTCGCTCTTTCCACGTTTATAAGTGAGTCACGGAAAAATTCTCATTGGCCGCCAGCGGGAGTCGAACCCAGGGTCTTCCAGTTACGCGCCGGATATGCTTCCGCTACACCACAGCGTCCTCGAATTACTCCAGACTCACACACGCTAACTGCCAAGCCAATTTGGCTGGTTGCTTCTTGGAGCCCCGCACAATGCTGGGGATTCACCAAAGATTGTAAGCAGCAACTGGAAGACCCTGGGTTCAACTCCCGGTGGCGGCCAATGAGAATTTTTCCGTGACTCACTTATAAACGTGGAAAGAGCGAAGATCTTTGTTTGATGTTTCTGGTCCACGTTAAATGTCTGTATTGATAATAATCAGATTGGCAATCTGTTTATAATAAATCAGATTGATATTATGTTCATAATAAATGATAATTAATTGATAATAATCTAATTGGCAATCGGTTCATAAATAAATCAGATTGCCATTATGAACAGGTCTGATTATATTAGAAAACTTAAGGAATTTTCTGATCAGTTGGACACAATTCTGCAGTCGACGAATCCTCTAAAGAGCATAATACGGAAAGTTCAAGTTCTGGCCAGGGACAAAGATCTACCGGAAATTATTAGAATTTCAAGGAAGCTTCCACCGGGCTCTAAAATTCCACCTCACTTTGGACGACTAAAGAATCATAAACCTGGATCTGCCCTTAAACCTATAGTAGCAAAAACAAAGCCCCTACTTACATATTAGAAAAATTCTTAGCTAAATTCTTCCCTGAAGGTTTAAAAAACATCGATTACGTAATCAAGTCAACAAAAGAATTTGTGTGTGTGCCGCCCCGGTGGCGCAGTGGTCTAAGCGATGGCCTCTGATCATTCGTCCAAAAGGGGTCCGGGTTCGAATCCCGGTGAGGCATGGATGTTGTGTTTGTCTTACGGCACTGGCTCTCTCCCTTCCCTGGAACTAGTGACCCTAAATTAGGGACGGGAGACTGCTTATAGCCCATTGAGTTGCTCACGGTGGTCGTTCAACCTCCAATAAAAAAAAAAAAAAAAAGAATTTGTGGAGCGCACAAGAAATTTAAATATATTTGATAATGATATAATGGGAAGTTTCGGCATGGTGTCTTTATATCCGTCTATACCTATACCAGAGGCTGTTGCAAACCTTGAAGGAATAATCGTCACTTCCCGTGAATTCACACCAACCCAAACAAAGAATATTATCGGCGCCTTAAATCTGGTTACTAACCACAGCTATTTCAAGCTGTATAGAAACATTTACAAACAAATTAAAGAAGCGCCGATGGGCCGCCCCGGTGGCGCAGTGGTCTAAGGCACTGGCCTCCGATCATTCGTCCATAAGGGGTCCGGGTTCGAATCCCGGTGAGGCATGGATGTTGTGTTTGTCTTACGGCACTGGCTCCCTCCCTTCCCTGGAACCAGTGACCCAAAATTAGGGACGGGCGACTGCTTATAGCCCATTGAGTTGCTCGCGGTGGTCGCTAAACCTCCAAAAAAAAAAAAAAAAAAAAAGCGCCGATGGGTTTACTTCTATCATTTCCGGGTATTCTAATTAATCTTTCTTGTTAACCGTGAGAATGTATCTGATTTAGTTTTCCATCAAGATGCGGCTTCTCCGATGGCCTGAGAGATCACCGGATCTGAAGCCAAACAAACTTTAGAGTTGGAATTCAGATTTGGTACTCGCTGTGAACGCCACCGTTTTTGTTTATGATGCAAATGCTGCCGAAATAAATGTTTTGGGAGCGTTCAATTACTTATGGAAGTGACATATGTTCAAGGTATATAAAAAAATAATGGAAACACTTACGGTTTGTGGAGAACTTTTTATTAACAAGCTGTAGTCCCACCTCAGGCTTTCAGAACAGAGAAATTAGACACAGATCAGACATATACAAGTCATAAACGTACGACAATGGAATTTAGAACCATTCTTCCGGTAAAATACGTATAGGTAAATGAAAAAGTAAAGACAATTTGAAAATTACGCGGTAAACGCAAAGGACAGGATCTGGCGCAATACATCACGTTCACAATAGCTTATGGGCAATTCGAACACGCACAGAACGGCGCTCTGTCATTAGTCTAGTTGAAACCAAGGTCAAATAAACATGAATGCTCCTTTGATGGATTGCAACAGTGTTAGGCAACGCGCCGTAGTATGCTTCTTTTGGACAGAGGGAGTGAAAGTTGCTGAAATGCACCGAAGGATGTTAGCTCAGTACGGAAGTGAAAACAGCATGACTCAACGAAAAGTTTATGAATGTGTGGAAAGGTTTATATCGGGAATAACAAGTTTAACCTGCGAAGCTTGATCTGGTGGGCCATAAAAATCGCTCACACAAGCCCAAATCGACAGGACGAGTGCCTTGATCAGAGAGGACCGATTGGTTACGTTGTCCGCTGTTGCAGCAATTTGGACATTAGCTATGAATCCGCACGTACCATAGTGTATGATGACTTAGAGTATCGTTAAGTTTGTACAGTACGCTTTCTGATCTGCACAAGCAACAGCGCGTGAAAGTTGCGACCGAGTTCATGAAAGGCTATGAAGAGAAGATCCCAGTTTTTTTTTTTTTTTTTTTTTTTTTTGAGATGATTATCATCTGCGACGAGACATGGGTTCATCACTGTGAACCGGAAAGTAAGACAGAAAGCATGCAGTGGAAATACCCGTATTCTCCAGTAAATAAAAAGTTCAAACGCCAGCTCTCCGCCAAGAGTATCATGCTGACCTTCTTTTCCGACATGAAGTGTTCTTTTCTCGCGCATTTTCAGGAATGCGGACAAACAGTGACCAATGCAACGTACCGTGCTATGCTTAGATAGAAACTGAAACCTGCAGCAAAAGAAGAAGAATGCTGCCAAAAACAGTCCTCCTGCACCATGACAGTGCACGTTCCCAATACAGCTGCCGCAACGGTGGAGGCAATGCAACAACAGCTGTTTGAATGTCCTCCACATCTTCATTACAACCCTGATGTGGCCCTTGCGAATATCACGCCTTTTGCCCTTTTAAAGAGGCTCTACGCAGTCGCAGGTTCATCTGTGATGATGAGGTTAAGGAAGACCTGGATTCGGGAGCAGCACTCAGCTTCTTCTCCCAAGGAATGGAGCTAGTGGAACCATACAAGAAGCGCATCGATCTGCAGAGGGACTATGTGGAGAAGTAAGATAGCCATTGTGACCCTTTGCTCAGAGTTACTGGTATTGAAGGGTATGACGCCTTACTTTCTGATTCTCCCTCGTATGTTCCAACTGCGCCTCTGATATTGAGGCGCATAGTGTAATTTGACCTTTCGTTCCAGACATTCTCACAAATGTTCCATAATATTGAGGTCTGGGGATTGAGGTGCCCAAGGTAGCTGCTGTACCTCATCCTAATGCTCTGCAAATCACAAGCTGACACGTTTCACACAATGCATAGGTTCATTATCTGCTCGAAACCAGGACGGTCATTAGAGAGCAATACCTAAAACATTGAGTGCAGGAAGTTCCCAGGAATGGATTCGTATATGTCAAATGAGACACGATCCTGCAGAATAACCCATGGCTTATGGAATGCCATGGTATGGCGCTCCAGATCATCGGCAATCCACGTTCATGCTACACAGTCGTAACCAAATAGTCGGGGTGGTACTCTTCCGCATGTTTCTGCCCTAGGTACACTCTACCAGTGATAGGAAACAATGTAAAGCACGATTCATGAGACCAGATGACAGCCTTAACCATCCCAGGTTTTATATGCTTTGCACCATCTTTAGTGTAAAAGCCGTTTGCCTAGTGCGATATCAAACTCGCATCCTTCCGCGCAGGAGCAGAATGCTTTCCCAATTAAGCTACACCTGTCGAAGTTTGTCGCTGAAACTTAGCCGTCTTGACACGTGTGTCACTTCTGAGGCAGGTATGTCGCATGTATCCCCCTCCCCCATGATAAAGGGCAAGGAGGGAATCGTAAATTTCCGGGTCAGCCGGTAAACCACACCTGAAGGAGAGCTCACCATAGAAGAGAGAATTTCGATCGAATCCAGACGATGTGTGGAACGAACATCACACACCTTTCAAAGAAGCCCACTGCCAGGAGATCCATTCCACTTTCGGGATTCAATACAGAGCAAAAGTTATTTGCCGGTGTCAGAAATAGAATCCGGAGCCGAATGCTATTCCAAGTAAGCTACACAGATGAGAGCTTATCATTGTTACTTGCTGTCTTGACACGTGCGTCAACTTGGAAGTAGGTACGTCACACACGTTACACGTTTTGTTGCATTAATATTGGTCCATGCATACCGGCACGACAGAGTTCCCGACGAACTGTTATGACGGAAACGGAATCATTCCGACTGGTGTTCAATTTTGTACTATTTCCAATGTCGTGGAATTGTGCTTCTGTTGTACAATCCATGCCAACATTCACGTATCCTTATCTGTCATTTTCGTATGGCGCCCACAATGTGCACGTTTGGAGGAAACGCAGTGTCCTTTCTGAAAGATACTCATAGGTTTTGATACAATTCCACATATGGGTCTCGGAACTGAACTACGCAGTAGACCATAATGAGCTACCGATGATGTTGAGTTGGAGACACTGATCGAATATGATCCACGTCAAACGGTTCGAGAACTTGTCGAGAAACTCAGAGAACACTATGCTACTATTTCCCGCCGTTGAGTTGTCACAGATAAAGTGAAGAAGATGGATAAATGTGTTCCACTTGGTAGACGGAACAGCGCAAAACAAGACAATATGGTGTCATCTTTTCCGCTTCTTTGCAACAAAATGAACGATATTTTGAGGCACTTCGCCACGTGTGATGAGAAATGGATGCTATCTTACAATGGATGGACTGTGATGAAGCCTCCGAACACACACCGCGGAGCCGGTACTTCATCCCAGAAAAACGATGGTGCGTGGTTCGTGTTCCGCAGCTGGTGTGATCCACTCCTTCTCACAATCGGGTCAACGCGTCTCGGTGTACAGATTTTATCAAGAACTTGACATTATGGAAAACTGTCCACCAAACAGCCAGCATTTGTCAATTTGAATTTGGCTTCCTGCTTGAACTTGATATTATGCCTGGAAACTGTCCACGAAACAACCGGTATTAGTCAATCTGAATATGGCTTCCTGATTGAACTTGACTTTATGCATCGAACAACACCTGGCATTAGTCAATTTAAATTTTGCTCCTTGCTTGAACTTGACATTATGCGTGGAAAACTCTCTGTCCAATAAACAGTCGGCATTAGTCAATTTAAATTTGGCTTTCTTCTTGAATTTGGTATTATGGGTGGCAAACTGTCCACCAAACAGCCGGCATTAGTCAGTCCTCATGAGCCCATACTTCTCCATGATAACATGAGACCCCAAATTGTACTCCAGACGATCCAGATGCTGCATCAGTTAGGGAACGAAGCTTTACCTGGTTCGCCTTATTCACTTGATCTGTCACCTGCGGAATATAACATTTTCCAGTTCCTGGACTCCCTTTCTATACAGTAAATCCGTTTTCAGTCAAATATCAGTTAAAACCGCAACCCATGTGTTTGTAACATCCCGAAGCTGGACAATTCCTTCACTACGGCATACCGAAGCTTGTTTCTTGTTGGCAAAAGTGTGTTGCCGCCCCTGTGGTGCAGTGTTCTAAGCGATGGCTTTTTATCATTCGTCCGAGATGGGTCCGGCTTCGAATCCTGGTGAGGCATGCAAATCGTGTTTGACTTACGGCACTGGAACCAGTGGCTATAAATAAGGACTAGGCTTTGCTTTATAGCCGATCGAGTTACTCACAGTGGTCTTTTAAACTTCCAAAGAAACAAAAAAAAAGTAAAGTATGTCGCTGCTGCCGGTAATTCTTTTGATTGATGGAGTTTCTTTTGCCCCGTTTTCAGGGTGTTTGAAGTTTCCATCAACATTCGAACATTTCATCTGTCACAATATAATGGAAATTCGGTTGGAAAAAAATGTGTTTGTAACTGGTTTCATACAATATGAACAATGCGGATACTATGTGTTTTAATTAATGATTATATTGCCTGTTAAGAACGTGAACGCATTTGCTTTTCAGTTGATTTTATACTTTTCTAAAATCCGCTTTGATTCTTTTCTTGCTTTCCTTTTCTTCTTATTTTTTTTTTCGAAATTAAATAGAAGAAGTGTTCATCATACCCGAGAATTCAGTATCAGGTCATTTGTTTTCTTTATGGATTTTTCGTCAGCAGCCAATTCAATATAAGTGACAGCGGGGGCTCCAAAAATACGCAATTCAAATAAAATTGTAGACGCAACAGCTGTCAGAAGCACGATTCACAAACACTTTAGCCGAGTTAAACTGCTGAGATAAAAATATTTTATTTACAGTTTAAAACCAGCTATAAGACACAAGCAAGAACTTTCACAGCCGCAACGGCTGCATCATCAGCCCTAATCAGCAACACTGGTGTGCAGGTACAGTATTATATAGTTATATCCCCATAAATCCCACATGGCATAGCGAAGGCTAGTTCAGGTTGACAGATAACAGTATGATTAACTAGAGGTTTTTGCAAGGGTGGTACATAATCACTAAAAGTTTTTAACCGTGTAAATAGTCCATGCCAAATACAGTTCACATTGATCGGCGTTTCCTCATTGCAACACTTCAGAAAAAAACGTAATGTATAATGCTTCTGTAAATAGTAATGTCTGTTTATTATTAGCAGATGTAAAAATCTTAACCCCGTCCCACTCCGGGTAATATGTTCCGTTCGCGAGAATCCTGGTTAATGATGTTGAAATACAGTGGTGTGCAAGAATTAAGGACGAAGAGGAGAAATTAGCATAACAGCGGAACGAGCAGGCAGAACGGACCGAAAGACCACTCAGGAGATAGACTGGGGTCCGGTACGGTAGGGCATGCGCATATGTGCAGCATGACGTAGAGGGGAGGGAAGTGTCGGAAGGGTATAAAGTACACTGGTGGTGTACGCTCAGCAATTCGGTGAAAGCTATTGCACGGTGTACATCGGTTTGAACGACCTCGAGTTGCTGCCACTGTGTGATATGGCCAACAAGCAATCCAGTAGACGACATCTGGATGACTTTACCCGAGGTCGCGTCATTGGGAAGTTGGAAGAAAGTCGTAGTATGACTAGTGTGGCCGAAGAGTTCAGGATCGCTCACAGCATCGTTTCACGAGCTTGGAGAGCATTTCAAATGACAGGAACAGCTGTCCGAGAGTTTAGCAGTGGTCGTCCACGAGCAACCACGGCGGCGGACGACCGTTATATTGTCCTACAGGCGAGAAGAGACAGACGGCAGGCAGCGGGAGAAATCGCAAGGCACATGCAACAGACAACTGGACGTCCGTTATCGCGTTTTACCGTGCCCAGGAGACTGCACAAAGGTGGTCTATTTGCACGACAACCAGTACGGTGTGTGCCCTTAACGCCTGCTCATTGGAGACGGTGGTTTCTGTGGTGCCAGGAACACAAGAACTGGACACATCAGCAATGGGGACGAGTTCTCTTTACGGATAAGAGCCGATTTAGTCTGACGAGCTATTCTCGACGTATACACATCTGGAGAGAACAGGGAACACGCCATCACACCTCCAACATCATCGAAAGGGACAGGTTTGGGTGGTATCATGCTTGGTAGCCGTACTGACCTCCACATCTTCCAAGGAGGTTCAGTCACTGGTGTCCGCTATTGTGCCGAGGTTCTCCTGCCTCACGTGCATCTGTTTAGAGGTGCTGTGGGTCCTGAATTCTTCTTCATGGACGACAACGCTACACCTCATCGTACAGTGGCTGTCGCAGAGCTGTTGGAGAGTGAAGATATTCAACGCATAGATTGGCCCGCAAGGTCCCCGGACCTAAATCCAATCGAACACGTGTGGGACCTTCTCGGGAGACGCTTGGCAGCACGTCACCAGCCGCCAACAACGATTCCGCAGCTGCGATTGGCGCTACAAGAGGAATGGGCCGCGATGCCTCAACAGCTCCTTGACAACCTCGTCCTCAGCATGGACAGATGTTGTAAATCCTGTAGCGCATTCAGGGCTGATCATATCCTCTACTAAAGACTGGATTTTTCTTGGCAGCCGCCTGTCACATGGACGTTTCTGTCTTCTGTCCAATTGTGCTCGAAGCTACCTTTTCAATAAAGTACCTTTGTATCCTTTGGATTCCTTGTTTGGACGGTTTTGCTCACTTGTCCCATATTCTTACATCTTGTGGATCTTATGGTATGATTTGAGTCGATGTGGAGCACTTCTGCATGACGTTACATTCGGAAAACCGTCTCGTCCTTAATTTTTGCACGCCAGTGTATAGTATTGGAACAAAGCGAGTATTCATGTAACGCCATTCGTAATCCAAGATTCCTTAAAGTGGATCCTATGTAGCAAATGTTCTTGTTTTCCGGGAAAGTATAATAGAACAAAGTAAGATTAAATAAACCCAACAGCATTTCTTTAATTGCACAGAGTCCCTGTCTTTCCGTATGAGGTCAAAAACATTAGTTGTTTTGATGCCGAAACCCATCACTTCCTTCCTGCAGAATATCTTCAGAATGTTCATAATTGGCTGGTAGAAGTTCATTGAACACACATAGCGAACATTACGTACATCTCGTTTTTATTTAATCCCACTTTGTTGTACTTCCCCGGAAAACAAGGACATTTGCTTCATAGGATCCACTTTAAGGAATATTACCTGGACTGGGATGGGGTTAGGATTCTTACATCTGCCAATAATAAACAGTCATTATTATTTACAGAGGCATTATACATTACGGTTTTTTCTGAAGGGTGTTGCAATGAGGAAATCCCGATCAATGTGAAAGCTAGTTGGCAAGAACTATTGACACGGTTAAAAACTTTTAATGATTATGTACTACCTTTGTATAAACCTCTAGTTAATCCTACTGTTATCTGGCAACCTGAAGTAGCCTCGCTATGCGTTGTGGGATTTATGGGGAGATAACTATATAATACTGTACTTTCACACCAGTGTTGCTGATTAGGCCTGATGATGCAGACGTTGCGGCTGTGAAAGATCTTGTCTGTGTCTTTTAGTTGATTTCAAATTGTAAATAAAATATTTTTATCTCCGCAGTTTAACTTGGCTAAAGTGTTTGCAAATCGTGCTTCTGACAGCTGTTGCGTCTACAATTTTACTTAAAGTTCTCGCACGAGATAATTATTGGTGTGACATAATTCAAACTTTCCTCCATGTGCATTTCTCTCAAACGTTGTTACTTGAAGCTTAAAATTGACCAGATGTAAAATTCTTAATTTCAGTAAGTATGGCGTGTTGTTCTGTCATCTCCTAAGAGCAGCTAAAGAATGATGTTCTAAATCGAAGCAAATGCTGCCTTTTTTATTCTTCTGAGGAGCCTTCAATACATTTTCGGGTTGACATAGGTGTACAGTACTGAATACATAACAAAAATGCTCCTTATTTGGCAGAATTTATTAACTTTTCTAAGAGAAAAAGAATCACCTATTTCGAAACCGAATGCTTAGCTTCTTTTTTCGAGATTCAACCTCCACCGTGAGCAACTCGTCTGGGTATAAGCAGTAGCCCATCCCTAACTTAGGGTCACTGGTTCCAGGAAGGAGAGTGAGCTGGTGTCGCGCATAAAATAAGCGCACCAGCCATGCTTCATCCAGGACCCGAACCCAAGTCCATCTCAGACAAACGGTCATAAACCAGTGTTTTGACCACTACGCCACCGGGGTGGCCTTAGATTCTTAAAGCAAATGTTAACAACAAAAAATATAATTATACCAAGAAAAGTTAGAGGTACCCTTAGTCTGTGAACTGATAACGTTCTTTTCAAGCTCTTAATCTAAATGAAATTGGGGAGATATTTTGATCTCTTTCCTTGCTTCAATAGCATTACTGTAATTAATTATTAGTGATATTAAATAATACAAAAATTAAGTACCGCCGCTACAAGAACACTGCATTTGATTTTTATATACATGTTGTTGATGAGGCGTGATAAATGACGGCATTGGCAATCCTCATGCAACTATACTGAACAATTTGTCTATAATAGTTTCTCTTGTACAGTACATATATAGCATTGTTTTAACAGAACTTCTACATTTTCCACTTTAGGTGTTTAAGGATGGATCATCGGCACAGTTGTACTTGGACAGGCTTAAACATCGCCATTTTTATTGTCTTTTGGTTTCTTGGACTTGCAATTGGTTTTACCTCTGAGCTTGCATATAGCCGATACTACGCGCTTAACGATGGTCATCTTAACGAGACTGAAGCAAATTTCTGGGATATCATGATTGCAGTAATATGTGTCGGGGCCTTTTTGGTGGCTTTTTACATTTACTACGGAGTATGGAAATCGCCAAAATCAACGTTATTGAAAAAGTGCAAAGGCAAAACGCACATCCAAGAGGAGTTTCATCTGGAGAGATACAACATGTTAACATCATTTGAGATTATTCCGACTCTTAAAGATTTTTGGGGTGATGTTTGCAATGACATTTCGATATTCAAGAGTGGTATTAAATCTGTCTTCAAGAAAAAGCAAAACATACATGAGAAACTTCCAAATGGCGACGATTCAAGATCTGCCGAAGAGAAATGTATTGTATTTACAAGAATGTCTCCACGTAGAGAAGATGATAAAGATGTTATTGACTCTCAAGACAAAGCAAAGCTCGAAGCAAATGAGCCCAGTAGTCAAGATATGTAAGTATATATATTGGTATTATTATCACTCAGATGAGTGTAATTTTACTTTTCTGAAGCATTCTAAGTTTTAACTAACTTTTATATACCGATACTTGTATATCATGTTATAATTATTGAGATGCGTATTAATTACTAATTCTGAATGTGTAAAACTGTGAATGAATTAAGTGTGTGTGTGTATTAATCACTAATTAATTCTGAATTTAATAAATTTGTGTTTAAATATTCATAAACTTACAAGTAAAAATAATCAGTCGAGTAATAAGAGATCTTGGCTTCCTATAAGTTACTACAGCATTTCAAAGATCATCTTTATACGAAATCCAGCGATGAACATCCAACTGTGCACCAAATTTAATAGTATGTTTTTGTTACCTCGAAAAAGAATTGAAAATCTTTAGTTCCTCTTTTTTTTTCAGAAAATGCAGTCCGACTATTCCAACGTGTTTTCTTCGTAGCACTGAAAATCGATTTTTTGTACATCTTCTCGACACCAATTTAAATGAAAGGGAGCGTTGTATACATCCTCTTTAAAAAAACAAAAACAAACTTTACTTTCTGGGTTCTGGAGTTAGAAAGGCAAGCTTCTATGCGTTCATTTCCCCCTATACACAGGAGTTAATGAAATATTTCTTTCACTTTAATTTTTTTGTTGCTGTTGCACATGTCTTTACTTTGCTGTTCTTTGAAATTATCCCCCGATCAGCACACGCTGATGAGTCATATTTTAGTATATTAGCTTGATTCTTTGTTTTGGTAATCGCTCAAATGATGTAGACGAAAAACTAGTAATGATTTCTTGACGCCAAATGAACTGTATGTTAATAATAAAGTAAAATATTTAGGTGAAGAAATGACTTTTTTTGTGTGCTTTCGTGTGCTTGATGATCCTTAAGATTAATATTTTTCAATAAACACACACACACGCGCGCTCGTATCCAATTTACACAATCAGTATCGCGACACGTCAGCTTTTTCAGGTCGGATTGGAAATCTTTCCCAACATTGGTTCAATTTCAACCCTGATCAATCCAGTCATTCATTTTTTTTATTTTTTGTATTTAGGGTTCCACAACCACCAAGTTCTTTGACACACAAAGTTGTGCCCGTAAGACCCATGTAATGCTTCCCCTTAGCGGGAGCGCTGAGGAGGTGGTCTGATGACGTCAAATGTCTTACGAACTAACCAGCTTAGTGCACCGAAGGTCGAAGCAGTTGCAAATGTCATTTGACTCTTGTTCAAAGAGCTGGTTTTTTTTTTTTGGTTTTTTTTTCTGCTTTTAGAATGATTTTAGTGCATATGTTACCGCTAAAGCTCGAAAGCCGTTAATGTTGACATTACCTAGCTAATCTGCAGATTAACTGATTTGCTCCGTTAACGTGCGGAATCAAGAGTTTTCCTCATTTTACCTAGGTAATGTGCACATTAACGGCTTCCGTATCGTTAAAGTTCAAAAGTTTGTTTCTCTCATTGCCTTTCCCTACACCTTCCCCCTCTCCCTCCACTTTTAGTTTGGTTTCGCCTGTTTCTCTCACTTCCTTTCCCTACACCTTCCCCCTCTCCCTTCACTTTTAGTTTCGTTTCGCCAGCGTCTAGTCGTCGCCGGTTGTTTTTATTTCTCATAATTGGCGTCGGCTGCCAGTGCGTAGCATACCTAATTCTGTTTTCAAATTCGTGATGAAGCCAAGAAAGGTTTAGAAAAGCAAGCAAAGAAAATGTTAGCAGTTTCTAATGCAAAGCACCCAAATGTCGATGAAGGTGTCACTGTGAGAATTAAAGTGACACGGCACCATTTATGCCACCGCTGCCTAATGCCTGCTGGTGTGTGCACTGGCGGTCACTATTAGTATTAAGGGTAATCACTCGAATTTCAAAAACTATGTTTTCCCATTATTAGGGAAAACACAGGCTCGCTATTCGAGGATGGGCGTTGTGTTTCACCCAGCCGATGTTCCGTGTATCGGGGTCCGCTGAGTGCCGCAATGTTTAAAAGTAATCGTCTAGCTTTTCATTTCTCTTTGAATATTTCGTTAACTTACAAATTTTGATTTGTTTACTAGCACTGATGTGTAAGTTACTCAGTATTGCACTGGAGGACTTTTCTGAACATTCATTCCAAATCATTTACTCACACATCCAACTCTCAATCGCGATTAACCTTTTTTCTTTACAAAATTGTACACTCAAATGAAATTTAGCCGACTCATAATAACGTGAAAATAAAATATGTTTATTTTGCCTGATGAAGGCTTGAAATCTAGAAAAATACACTCAGTCATATGAATATGCTTGAAGACCCTTTTATCAAAATTATTTATTTAAAGGTTAACTTTAATTTCTTATTTTCATTTAATATAATTCTGAAATATTTCGAAACATAATTTACTAAAAATGATTCCCTATCCTACACAATTTCCTGCTCTGATCAATGGTATTTACTTTACTCAACCATTTCATTTCTTCTATTTCTGCCCTACTTTTCTCAGCATTAATTTGGAGCTGGTTTTATTTTCAACCTTGACTTAGTCTACTATGCTCTTCTTTAATTTTCGGTTCAACATACTAATTATGTAAACAAGAGGAAACCGTTAAGGTCGGAGATGTCCTACCTTCTATCCCACGATAAGGGCTGGCATTTCATTCTCCTCTTCCCGAAGTTTTCATGCAGATTCTTTATTCCGGTACACTGCCTTCTGTCCTGGATCTTTTATATCACCGTCATGATTTCAGAGTCCACTTTGTCCCTTAATATTGAATATTTCTCCTTGTTGGGCACATTCTCGGTCCTCGGCTAAATCCTCAGCAATAGCGAGGCGGTGATCCAGCCTTCTAGCATCATTTCGATTTCCTCTATATTCCGATCCTCGTATCGGTAGGTCTTCCTCAACTTTCTTTTACTATGCTATCTCTTATAATTTTTCGCTCATCTTCCTGTCCTACGAAAAATTGTTCTTCCCGGATCCTCCTACCAATTTACAGATTGGTCATACAATTATCATTTCCCGATTTGATTTGCTCTGGGTTTCCCGCCATTTCGCTGACTTGCCATCCTTCGCCCCGTCCAAAATCTGCGTCCGCCCCTGAATTCTAGGAAATTTGTATGCCCGCGGATCTCCGGGGTCGTAAATCTTCCTATCATAAAACTGCTATGGGTTTTCCTTTGCCTGGCGTCAAGCTATTCTTTTCTTCCAGACTTGGTGCATCAATTCTCAAGACGACCGGCGCCGAGCTCCAATAAAATGTCTACCCGCCATTTCTCTGACTTGAATTACTTCACCTTACCCAATATTGCTGGCTCGTAGCAGTTAGGGAAAGGATGCCCCGCGGTCCCATGCCACAGCAAGCGGCCGACTGGAAGCTCTTCGACTCGGAGAGAGAGAGGGTGGGGGAGAGGGGGAAAGAGCGGTACTTTCCCGACCTTCCTAGGCGCGAATCCACGGAAGAAATTCTAAGGGGTAAATTAAATTGTGAAATGCAGAGCGTCTGAAGAGCGTGAAGTTTATAAAATACTAATTTTATTAATTCTTACACCAGCTCCCCAAAATCTCTCCCATTCATTTGATTAATTTTTTAAATCCCATTTCTTTTCCGCTACTCCGATTACTTCTCAATTTCCAATACAGGGAAAAGGTGCGCGCTCGCTCACGAGTGCTGCAACAAAAGTACATGAAGTAGACAGAGCAGTGATGCCCGCTCGATTTTAGCTGTGGTTCTTAGTAAAACAGAGGATGGCTTTTATAAACTTGGTACTAAAACGGGTATTTTTAAACAATTGTGTGCAAAATCTGAATTCAGTGTTTGCAAAAAGAGATTTTTAACGAAAGAAGATGTCCCTGCTGTAGAAATATCTTTACGTCAAACAGCAATAAAACAATCCCTTGGTACTGGGCAGGGTTTCAGAAAATGTGACTGCAAATCTAAATGTACCACAAATAGGTGTGCTTGTCGCAAAAACCAATTGCTATGTAATTCAAAGTGTCACCAATCTTTAGACTGCACTAATAAGTAAGCATAATTTTATCATATGTTTTGCAAATTCATTTCCTTAATTATAATAGTATTTTAAACCGTTTGATTCTTTCTATTATAGTTTTTTAATTGATTGATGATTGATTCTATCGACTAATTTGTTGATTGTTTGATTGTATTAACTTGATTCTTTATATATCGAAAAATAAATAAATAACATTATGGTAATTTAAGCCTACGGAAACGTTGTTGTTCCGGCAAAGATCATATTTTCACTTTAACGAGTGCCTAGTAGGTAATGCGCAGATGATCTAGGTAATGTGCAGATTACTTTGGTAATTTGAGCAATGAAACAATTTTCGGCACTTTAACGGATCACCATAGTTAATCTGCACATTACCTAGATATATATAGTAAAAGGAATAGCTAAGTTTGTTTGCAAATAGTTTATTCTTTCGAGATGCCTTTGAGTTCCTGCACTGTTGCAGACTGCAAGAATAACTACAGAAATACCAAAGAATCCCCAATTACATACCACAGATTTCCGAAAGTGACTGAGCTCTACAGGTTATGAAAATTACACTGTAAACGAGGTGATACTTTTTTTTTTCACCCAGAATCAGGGGCGTGTAGATGGGGATGGGATGTGGGGGTGGGGGAGTCACGGCTTCAGCAAAAACATTTTAAAGAATATACTTTTTTGCGGAAACTTCACATGAATAAAGAAATAGTCAGGAATTTTTTGCGGCAGCTTTAAAAGGAGTATTAAACAGAAAAGTAGTTTTTGGTTGTTGTTGTTTTTGTTTTTTTTCGAGATTAAAATTTATAAAAACTGGATGACGGAAAAGCAGTTACTTCAGAAGACCTGAGGCCTCCTTTCAGATCCATAGCAAAGGTTCCAATGAATATATATTAACAAGGGAATGTGAACGAAATATCAGTTCAATAAATGAAAACGTTTTATGAATGAGGATAAGATGTTATGAATTACAGTTTTTTGCACGCCTCCTCACGTGAAAATGGTTCGATTTCGACGAAATTTTAGTATGTGGTAGGGGACCACCTGGGGACGAACCCTATTGAAAATGGGTGGAACATGGTCAAAGGTCAGGACATAGGAGCGGGATTCATTCCATTGCTCTTATGCGTTATAACTTGCGTAAAAATTGTTCGATTTCGATGACATTCTGGTATGTGGTAGGGAACAGCCTGGGGACTAACCCTATTGAAAATGGTGAAATAGGGTCAAAGGTCAGGACATAGAAGCTGGATCCATTACATTGCCTTTATGCGTCACAACTTGCATAAAAATGGTTCGATTTCGATGAAATTTTAGTATGTGGTAAGTAACCACCTGGGAACGAATTCTATTGAAAATGGGCAGAATGGGGTAAAAGGTCAGGGCATAAAAGCGGGATCCATTACCTTTATGTGTCATAACATGCGTAAATATGGTTCGATTTTGATGAAATTTTAGTATGTGTTAGGGAACCACCTGGGCACGAACCCTATCGAAAATGGGCGAAATGGGGTTAAAGGTCAGGACACGAGTGAGATCCATTCCATTGCCCTTGTGCATCATAACTTACCTAAAAATGCTTCGATTGCGACAAAACGTTATCATGTTGTTATAGTGAACCTGTTCTGTTGAATATCAACGAAATGGGGTCAAAGGTCATTGCACAAAAGCAAGATTTATTCCACAGCCATTATTCTCATAACTTGCGTAAAACTGCTTCTATTGCGACAAACCTTTAGTATGCTATTCCTGAGGTATACTGAACCGGTTCTGTTGAATATCATCGAAATGGGGTCAAAGGTCAGGACACAGGAGCAAGATTTATTCCACAGCCATTATCCACATAACTTGAGTAATAATTTCTGGTATGTTGGAAAGCGTATCATAATCAATGCATTGCATGATTTTACTAACTTGTTTTTTTATAACAGAGTCAAGAGAAAATTTATTACTAAGTGCAAAATATTGTGACATTATGTTGTGTTTTTTATAATCAAAAATTAATAATTTACGTAGTTTTGCTTTTTTTTTTTTTTTTTTGGTGCCATGATTTTTAATTGTTACTTATTTATTTGCTTACTTTTGTTCTGTATTGTCGTATAAATCGGAACATTTCATTAGGCACTCTCACAGAAGTTACGTGTTTTGTAGGCCTGATCGCGAGCCGTTTCAAAGAGGCTGGCCTTAGTTGTATAAAAGAATAAAATTTGCATGACAAGTTCAACTTTTGCGTTACTGTTTTGTAGTATGTACTACTGGTATAAAACTAGGGCACTTATTTCAATTACTACGTGAAGATCTGTGTTACACGCAGTAAAGCGAAATAATTTTGGTCTTACGCAAAATACCTGTACGTTCCAAAGAATTTTAATTATTAAAATGTCTGTAACTTAATTAATAACATGAAATTAAAAAAAATAACTAATTGAGTTCTAATAGATTTTCGCAAAACGGTTTAGAAGAATTTTTAGCGGGGGCTCCGAGATTCTCCGGTACGCGCGTCCAAAATGCTACTATTTGCTCCAAACATTTTGCTGAAGGCTACTATAAAAAGCGATATGTAAAAGTGAACTAGTTTAGTTGCCGCAGAAAAAGCATTGAGCGGATGTTCCTCCCAATCCATGGCGAACATGAAATTAAAGAAAAGTGAAAAATATTACGACAAACGTATTAGAGGCAACAGAAAAAAAAATCAGTAAAATTCAGTCGAGGCATTAAACTTTTCATGAAAACACGTACTATGATTCGAATGAGGCACATCAATTCGCAGCTAAAAGAGAAATAAAAAAAAAATTAGAAAACTCAAGCTTCTGAAGATAACTAGATGAAGAAAGGAATTTTTTTCAAATTTGCTATTTCTCACATTTGCTCAATGGCGCTCCAAGGATTTCTTTATATGGGTGGGCGAAAATATTAAAGATGCAAATGAAAATACACCAGAGAAAACATCTCTGAAAATATTGGTAAGTGTTAAAAATATATCCGCCATATTAAAGTATTTCCAATGATTCATAAAATATATATTTAAAATTACATACAAATATATTTAAAAAATACGCAGCCAATAACGAAAGAAGAAGGACCAAGCGATACCAGGTCCCTGTGTCAACCAACCCAACTAAGAAACGCCGGAACATTTGTTTATTTACAGAATTTTGCATAAGAAATCTTTAGATTTTTCTCTGAGAGCATGTTGATACTTAGTGATAATCAAAAAAGACAAATAATTAGAAATTCATTTATTACAGAACTAAATATACGAAGTGATTACCCGAACGCATTGCTTCTACCAACAAACTGCCTGTATGTCAATAGATAGCAGACAACTCTCGTGTTCGCTGCTTGTAAGGCAGATGACGTCAGAGAGAATGCGGTGCAGGAAAGCTCATCCGATGCACAACCACCATGAACAAGGTAGACGCCGGATCCTACTTAGGGGCGTCTGGTTCCACTGAACGGAAAGGCACTGCGCCGTAAGCACAGGCGCTGTACCTTTTGGTATCCGGGGCTCTCCTGAAACATGTGACAAGCCAGAAACCAGCTATTGCCGGCTTAAACGGATAGCTGCCCTTCCCACTATGTATTTACTTATGAAAGTTTCATTTGAAAAATTCCTATCGTGTCCTACTGATGTAGTAACAAATAACAAGATTCAATGAATGAAATATGGGATTACAAAATTGTACAATACAAATTTGGAAGATGTGAATTCGTTTATTGGTGTAAATATGACATGGTTGTTAAATCAGAAATTATTAGAATATTTGAAAATTTCGTCGTCTTGGAGAGGAAACCAAACACCCGCGTCTCCCGGATAGCTCCCGAGTATGCTAACCACTGCACCACCCACAACGAACAAGTTTCAAATTTCCGAATTTATCTGACTTAACATCCATGTGATATTTACACGAATAAACAGATTCACATCTTCCAAATTTGTATTGTACAATGTTTAATCCTGTATTTCAATCATTGATATTCTGCGCTTCCGGGCAATCTAGGGAATGAAATAAAACCTCTAGAATCGCTATATTTGAATGTCTATTGCTTCTAATAGCGAATCCTGTGATGGTTACATTCAAATTAATCGAAAACTTGAAACTTGGTCGTTGTGCGTGGTGCAATGGTTAGCATACTCGGGTGCTATCCATCAGACGAGGGTTCGTTCCAGCCCCAGGACGACGAAATTTTCAAGTTTTCGGATATTATCTGACTTAACATCCATGTCATATTTAGACCAATAAACGGACTCACTTCTTCCAAATTTGTACTAGGATTCAAATTTTTAATTTTTCTGCTGAAATTTTTCAGCTAGATCACACAATATTCAGATTTCGATTATTGAGCCCAGCTTCTGCAGGTTGGGAACAATAAATTCCGCAAAGTGAGGCCATGACTAGTATTGTTCACAAATGTTCCGATTTTCCAGGTGCACAATTTTTCAACCGAGTTGCGTAACGAAACATTTGCTTTCGGCGGTGCATTTGCTCCTGCAGAGATCTCAGTAGGGAAAATAACATTTTTCTGTGAGTTTGTTATTGTTAGGTTCCATCGAGTTCTGTTCAACTCTTGGCGACTGTACGAACAAAAAGCTCGCCATCTCGACCTGTTCTTTGCAAGATCTCGCAACTGTTCTATGGTCATTCCACAAGCGTCTTTGATTCCATCCAACCATCAGGTTCTCTGTCTTCCCCTTCTTCTACGTCCTCCAAAGTTGCCGAACATGAGCATTTTTTCAAACCCATTGTTGGCAGGCATCAGGTGACCAAAATATGCGAGTTTTTGCTTACAGATCAATGTCTCAAGGGAGAAGCTGGGCTCGAATTCGTCAAGTACTGATCGACTAGTTCTTCTTGCAGTCCATGGAATTCAAAGCAATCGTCTCCAGGTCCATGATCTAAAAACATCTACCTTCTTACTCTCACTCTTCCTTAATGTCCAGCTTTTACAACCATACATTACTGCAGGAAAGGCCATTGCTTTAATAATTCTAATCTTTGTTGTCATTCAGATGTCTTTATCCTTCATAATCTTCCTTTAATTGGTCATTGTTTTTTCCCTAGGGATAATATCGTTCTTATTTCTTAAGAGCACTGCCCCTCGTTATCTATTCTAGATCCCAATTGCATAAAATTGTCTACAACTTCCAATTCCTCCCCGTCAATTATAAAATGGTAAAGTTGGAAGTTGTCATGACCTTTTGTCTCCTTAATATTTAGCATTAAACCTGACTTTGCACTCTCGAGTTTTACTTTCTTGATCAGATCCTCTAAATCTTCTCTACCTCCTGCAAAAGAAGAGGTATCATCTGCTTTTCTGAAATTGTTGATGGTTTGACCTCCAGCATGAATACCAGCTGTCATTCCATCCAGACCTGCCATTCTAAAATTATATTCGCTGTACAAGTTTAAATGATATGGAGGCAGAATACAACCTTGTCGCACTACCTTTCTTAATCTAATTTATTCAGTCTCACCAAATTAATTTCTCACAGTGGCTTCTTGCTCAGCATAAAAATTTCTCAAAACAATGATTAGGTGTTGTGGTACTCCCAAGAATCTCTAAACATTCTGTAATCTTGCATGATTCACATCGTCAAAAGTTTTACTATAGTCAATGAAACAAAGGTAAATATTATTCTGGAATTCTCTTGCTCTCTCCTTTATCTATCTAACGTTGGAAATTTGATCCTGTTTCTATGAGTACCGTTCAAAAAACATCCACATGATTTTTTTCATGCAAAAATCTCACGCTGGGGGGAGGGTGTGAATACATATTTTAATTCAGTGTGTAAAATAACAGTTAAATATTGGTTTGTTTGTAAATATTACTTTACTTGATTAGTAAATATTAGTTCATCAGCTTAAATTACTTTAACGTTTTAACTTCAACTTTGTGTTTCACTGGCGACTTAAATCGTCACTTCAAATTAAAGATTACTTTCCTGGATGGACCTCAGTACTTCGCGCAGCAGTTGAAAATCTACTTAGTCACATAAAAGTCACTTTTAGATGATACGAGGCCAAGGTTGAATAACAAGCCGTAACCAAATCAACTTTTACTCAGTAGAAATACATCACTTCAAATATTCACCATCAAGTCGTAGTAACTAAGTCATCAAATACAACCCGCTCATTCAATAGTCTTTCGTGTAACATACATATATCTCGTTCAAATTATCTCTCCACAACAATGCTTTAATAAATACAATCTCTGCTACAATACTCTCCCCGAAGAACACCGTCGGATCTCTTTTATTTACGTTCGCTTCCCCACTTGACCCAAGCTGTTGCCAACTTCAAATTCATCGAGAGAAAATCTGTGACGTTAAATTCAGAAAATATTTAACTAGGAGATACCAAATTTATTTAAGAACACTGAAACTCAAAAGGAAGGTTAAATTATAGGTATACGTCACATCGTGAAAGGAGTGACGAAATTCTTTTCTTCTGAAAAACCCAGGTGCGTGTTTTTTCGGGGTTTTAAGCTTTTCCATGTAGTATTTCGCTTTCGCACTGCATGGTGCGAAAAAACAGAGCACTTGAAAAAAAGCTCAAAATCTTGGAAGGACACACTGGCAGCTGACGAAAAAAACGGATTTTTTTCACTTCGAAAATAAATATTTGTGTTTACTACCTAAAATTTATATACTTAGCGATTCGAATTTAAGTAAGATTCGTGCAGTAGCATGTTATTTTTTCCCTTTGAACTCTGGGATTAAAATTTATGGGAAAGTAGCTTTCCCGTGGACTAATGCAAACTTTTTTTTATCGTCGTCTCAAACATGAAAACATCAACTTCGTCTTCAGTGATTCGGTATGTACTCTAAAAATCGTGATAGTTCTAACAAAAAGTGGAGAAAGTATAAGGTGATTCACTCGGGACTGAACACTTATGTTTTTAATTAACTCCTAATTGCAAAGGCACATTTGAATGAAATTAATGTAAAACATACCTTGATCCATGACAAAAAGGAATGTCTCATAGAAGATGCTGGAAGGGCCCACCGTAAGCGTCCAGGCACCTATTCACCGATGCTCCATATTGGCGAAGGTGCGATGTAGCGTAGCAACGTCGATGGCAGCGTGTGATGTCTTTCAGTTCCTCAATCGAATTTGGCTTGTTGGCATAAACCTTGCTTTTTAAAAATCCCCAGAGAAAGAAATCTTGGGGTAATAAGGTAGGGAGACCTAAGCGGCCACAGGTCTTTGGAGGTAATCCTGCCCTGGAAAAAGCTGCAAATTTCTGACATGCTCTTATTGGAGGTGTGGCATGTTGCACCGTCCTGTTGAAAGTAACAATCTGCAAGTTCCTGATCATCCATCTGGTTCAAAACTCATTAAAGATTTCCAAGTATTGGTCAGTATTCACCGTGTCTTTAAAAAGATTGGCCCAATGATACGGCGTCGCAACACACCTGACGTCATATTTTATGTCCAACAGCGGCGAAAAAATTGGCAAACCGTTGACAATGTGCCAATCGCTCTGCAAAATCCGGTGGCTGTAACTTGTCCACAGCCGTGATACGTTACGGATTAATCTTCTCTTGTTTGGCTGCTCTTTGACATGTCGAATACGATTGTCCAGTTTCTTGGGATAGCCGCCGAATAAACTTTCGTGGGGATGCAAACAACCGCTGCTGAACATCCTCTATTGTATCCTCTGCGTTCGTCTATATTATATCCTCCGCCATCCGTATGCGTATCTACAAAGCTTCCCGTTCTCTGTAGCTTCTCCGCCAATTTCGAAATGGTGGCTCTGGTGGGTGGTTTTATGCCCACCAAATTTCTTCAGAAACTCCTTCTGACATTATTTGAAGGAACCGTTTACCCAGTACTGAAGCACAATGGACACACGCTCTACAATTGAGTGCACCATCTTCATTCGACCTTCTCGCTTAAGCTGTGTGCGGAGACACGCTACTTCCCCACCACTACTAGGCAGATGGCGCGATAGTGTGGCGCCACCTAGCTGCGGGAGAGACTTTTTAATTACAGGTAATGCATATCTACTGCTTCTTCATGGAATAAAGAACCTCTCCGTTTGGGTTTCAAGCTGATCGTATATTTCCCATTTCATATATTCCACATAATAGAAAATACATGTCGACTGCTTGTTAGGGAAAAAAGCGCTCCGTTCAGTACCGAGTGAATTACTCTGTATATTATCATTAATGCTAAAGAAGTGGTCTCTTCATCTAAGACTACTACAGTAACGTATTAAGAAATGCCCTACTTGTTAAAAGTTTTAAACGACCGAAGTATACTCTAACACTCCACGAAACGTGGCTGACACAGAGCTTAGGGAAGTATCTTTGCAACTATCAAGAATTCAAAGTGCTGATACTAAAATATTTATTTCGATCTTTCGTGAAGTATTGGTAATTAACTCATACCACTGGGGGAAATGAAGTAATAAATGTTCTTAATATCATAAAAAAGAAATCGTTAAATTGTTTGCTGTAATTCTGTGGAAGTTTAAGTAAGAAAATCCACAAGTTTTGTATAGAATATGCTATAAATCAGTAGTGAAAAGTGAGTACCTGCGAATTTTGCCGGCGGTAATGAAATCTTAAGAGCCGCGGCGCAGTGGTCTAAGCGATGGCATCTGATCATTCGTCCGAACGGGGTCCTGGTTCGAATCCCGGTGAGGCATGGATGTTGTGTTTGTCTTACGGCACTGGCTCTCTCCCTTCCCTGGAACCAGTGACCCTAAATTAGGGACGGGTGGCTGCTTATAGCCCATTGAGTTGCTCACGGTGGTCGTTAAACCTCCAATCAAAAAAAAAAAATCTTAAGATTTCAGCAAGTAAAAGGTAGTGGGTTTCATGTACCATGGTGTTTCACAGGAGTGGAATGTAATTTCATTTTGGATGAACAAGAGAAAGAGGAATTTACAAGGTTTTTAGAGAAGGAAAAGTTCCAAACGTTTTCGTTGGACGTGGGTAAGTGCTGTATTTGTAGTTATTAAATGGTATCGAATGCGATACTACTCCCGCCTGTGTTGAATCCGACGTATAATGACCCGTTATTTCGTGATATCTTATGCAACGTATCTCATTATTACGTGGTATGTGATGAAATATACGTCAAATCTAAGCCCTAAAAATGTTGTATCTGATATTCCATTAAATAATAATAAACAAGCGGTTCATAATTTTTAGGAAGAATCTTAAAAAAAACGATAAAATTTTAAGAGAACAACGAAACTCGTAAAATTTAATTAATAAATATTAGCTGTACACTAATTATACTCATAATAGTATAACGATATTAATGATCCGAATTTCTTGGCGTAGAATAGAAATCAAAGTTTTCAAGCTTTCGCACATCAACCAGATAGCAGAGAGCAAACTGCAAAAGCCATCTGGTTGATATGCGAAAGCTTGGAAACTTTTATTTCTATTCTACGCCAAGAAATTCGGATCATTAGTATTGTTACAGTATTTTCGTAAAATTTAATTTCGAATTAGTCGAGATATTCTATTATACTCCCAATGGATTTCACTGAGCTTTCCTTGAAAACTATGAGCTAGTCGGGAAACAGAAACTTGTGTGATTAGATCTTAGTGGGCTGTTTTAGGACTGTTTTAATCGATCGAGAAAATTATGTTACTAGATTTCAATCGATGATTATGTTTCAATGAATCAAATTGGGTTGGTGCGAATGAAATGACCCGTGCGAACGAATAGTAGAGAGCCGCCCGGTGGCGCAGTGGTCTAAGGCGCTGGCCTCTGATCATTCGTCCGTAAGGGGTCCGGGTTCGAATCCCGGTCAGGCATGGATGTTGTGTTTGACTTACGGCACTGGCTCTCTCCCTTCCCTGGAACCAGTGACCCTAAATTAGGGACGGGCGACTGCTTATAGCCCATTGAGTTGCTCACGGTGGTCGTTAAACCTCCAATCAAAAAAAAAAAAAAAAAAACAATAGTAGAGACAGGCCCCCACCACAGCGGAATGGAACCACCCACAGGTGTTGCGGGTATTACGTCACAGAGTTACTTAAAATAGCTAGCACGTGTGTAAAGAACAAGATTCAGGCGCGGTTTGTTTGGACGTAACGTAGCTTGCAAAAGAAGCATGCAGACGCCAGATTTGAGAGTCATCTTCCTGTATGAATTTAAACTGGGCCATTCTGCAGGAATTGCCGCTCGAGACGTTTACAAAGTGTTTGGGTGTTTGGGGAGAATACAATACAGTCAACGAATGAACCCATTCTGCGATGGTTTGTGAAGTTTCGAAGCGGAGATACGGACCTGCCAAACAAAGCACGTGGTCACCAACCTGTTGCTGTTTCTGACGACGTTCTGTTTCGTGTGGTTGAAGCGAACCTCTATAAATATATCGATAGCGGCAGAGGCAGGTGTCCACCACAAGACAGTTGTTTGGCGTCTGGCTGCGCTGGGTAAGGTCAAAAAGCTGGACATGTGGCTGCCACATGAGTTGACAACTGCCAACAAGACTAGGCGTTTTGGAAGTCTGCACGTCGCTGCTTTCCAGGAATAAACAGGAACCTCTACTGCGTCGAATCGTCACCTGCGACGAGAAGTGGGTTCTTTATGATAATCGGAAACGATCTGCACAATAGTTAAGCAAGGCACAGCCTGCTGGACGGCTGTGCCTTGCTTAGCTACCCTTACACACCAGGAAGATGATGCTCCTTGTTTGGTGGTCCACAGCCAGAATAACTCATCGGAGTTTCTTAGCAAGTGGGCAAACCATCACTGCAGAACGCTATTGTGTTGAATTACACCATATGCACCGGAAATTGCAGCATAAACAACTGGCTTTGGCCAACAGACATGATGTTCTTCGTATCCAGGAAAACGCCCGGCCTCATGTCGCACAACGAACGATGATAACACTAAGTGCCTTGGAGTATGAAGCACTGCCTAATCCCCAGACGTGTCTCCGATAAATTATCATCTGTTTCCTCGCCTGGATCACTTCCTATCCGGAAAACAGTTCATGATAGACAACGAGGTTCTACGTGCAGTTGATGACTTCTTCGGGTCCCAGCCACAAGACTTTTATCGTTCCGGGACCATGGCTTTGCCGGACAGATCGTAGCTATGTGTCGATGCCGAAGGGGATTATTTTGCTTAGGTAAGTTGTCCTACTTTTCCGTTCTCGCCGTCCACGTGTGCTGGTCCTTTTGCCGGATATTTCATTCGCACCATCCCAATACAAAACAATGAAAAAATTTTAAATCTGAGATGCAAACTCAGAAACGATTTCTTAAAAGAGTCTTTAGGGATCTTTTCACAGCTGTAAATTAGTCTTAAATAAATAAAATAATAAAACATGTGATTCTTTTAAAAAATAATTTTTACATTTTCTAAATATACTGATCCTTTTGGGAAGGAAGGTATTTTTTAAGAAATTCATGGGTATGTTCCTCTATGGAACAGAATATTTGGTAGCTAACATGTTTGGCACCTCGAAATATTGTATTCGAGTTTAACTAAACCGTTGTACTACATGTGCATTTTCGTGGTTTTCTTCCCTTGCTTGCTTTGTATCAATTTCAGACATGATAACTGTCACAATTTCTGATTCCTAGTGATGTGGCTTGACTGACTTCCTCGATGGCCCCTTATGAACGACAGTGTGCCCTATAAATGATGACATAGGATAAATGTCAATGGCTCCGCTAAAGGGTAATAAATGTGTTAATAGGACTCATGGGTTCGCACCAGGTTATGAGCTTTGAAATAGGTTGATATCTACCAACACCGTAAATGTCATCCACAATATCTAATTCTGAGAACATGCAAATCAAGGTAATACTCTTTTGGAACCCCTAATTAACCGACCGCACGCCACTTAGTATTCTTAATTTTCACTGATTTTGAAATGCTTTGATCATTGTATTAGTGATGATTATGTTAAAATAAAAACATACTTTTCTCTGTTTTGAAGGTAGAGTGCTGCAGATGTATCTAACGTACAGAAAATATTTAATGAAAAGAATATAAAAAAATAATTTTTAAAGAAAACTCAAGATTTTGTGAATTTGTTAAGCAAATCAAGTGTATTTTTCAGGTGCATGGTAAAGTGGAATCAACGAAAACAGCAATCAGAGGAGTAATTTTCATTGAAATCACTATATAAAATGGAAGATACACAATAATTTCTTTTTTAGTAAGTTTTTTTTTTCAATATTATTTTTTGCTTGCGCCGAAGAAAGTACTAAGTAATTAAGAAAAGTCAAAATGATCCAGCAGTTTATATTCTACAAGATGCGTTTCGGTGAATAATTGGTAAAAATGAAGAACAGGTAATATTTAAGGTGGACGTCAAGTAATTTTGCTACCTATACTTCTAATGGAAAAACTTCTGTACACATTTTCTTCACAATTCATGAGTTCTGAAGGATGAAAATTTGAACATCGATTAAAATAGCTTCATTTTATAACTTGGGATACTTAATATTTTCTGAAACATAACCATAATTATGCAATCCAACATTTGTTTGTCTATTGACGTCATCAAAGTACAGGTCCAGGTTGTAATATGAAGTTATTTTAATCGATGTTCAAATTTTCATCCTTGGGAACGCATTAATTGTGAAGAAAATGTGTAGAGAAGTTTTTCCATTGGAAGTATAGGATGCAAAATTACTTGACGTCCACCTTAAGAAAACTTATTTTACTGGCCTTTAAAATAATCTCCCCGGATACAATACACATTGGGCATCGTCGATATTGCTGCTAGAAGATATGGGATAGGTTCTCCTTCGTTATTGATTGTAGCTCGGTCGTCAGGTGGTTCGTTTGAATGTCCGAAATGTCACCAAATCTCTTTTCAGCGCCAATTTTAGTTGGGGAAACAAAAAGTATTCAAGTGGTACCAGATCAGAAGAACGCGGTGGGTGATTCACGTGATCGCACTGCTAGAAATTTCTTTACTATCGCTTCCGATTAGTTCGACGCATTGTCGTACAAGAAAACCCAAGATTTTAACTGTGGAAAGTGTGGCTGTACTCAACGATTATGTTTCAACAATAGTGTAAGAACTTGAAGATAGAATTTAGCATTCACAGTTTCTCCTTCTGGAACGAATTGCTTCCGGATGACTCCATCTATAATGATGAGTCTGGTCTTTACTCTTGATTTCTGGACACATAGCTTTTTCCGCTTTCGGGATATGGAGCTCCGCCATTCTATAATTTGGAGCTTCGTCTCTGGATCGTATTGGCAGCCCAAGGTCTCGTCTCATGTCACAATCGACCGAAAGAATTAGCGACGGTTGCCATCATATATGCTAATGGAATCGCCCATGCCTCGAATCTGTGGAGTTTTTGCTTTATGATTAGAAGTTGTGAGGCAAATTTTGCGAACAGATTATCCTACACCTCCTAAATTTCTCATCAAATCATACGGACTATTTCTTGATTAATAACCAATTCCTCAAAGGTCATTCGCACAGTCGACGACCACTCCGTATGAGCTCACGAACTTTTTCAGTGTTGTCAGGAATTATGGCGGTCGCTGGCCTGGAGAGGCGTCTTCAACGGAGTCCTTTCCTTCGCAGAAATGCTTGAATCAGTCGAAAACTCACTTTAATGTTCCTGCTTTATTCCCATAAACTTCCGGCATTGCATGAGTTTTTGTTTTGGATTTTCCCAGTTTGAAGCAGAATTTGATATTGGTTCGTTGTTCCATTTTTAGCCCCTAACAACGTGCAGTTACATCAGTTGCTGCGACACGCTCTCTGTGCCACACTCGTTCTCACAGCTCCGTGACGGTTACGGATATGTTCAATGATGTACTTGACTGCGTCGCGCAAGTTACCGCACCTTTCACAACCTTTCCTTTTACGCATTATTACAGCATTAACCGAATTTCATTGACAAATCTTGTATGCTTATATACAAATAATAGATTTAGTTTTAACTGTTTATTCAACTGTTTTTTTTTAATATTGTTTCATCTACCTTGCAGTTTAAAAGAATTTTCTTGCACTTTTTCTAAAATACATATTTTTACTTTTAGGTACCCAAAGAGGAATCGTTGGAACGTTTGCCATTGGGATTTTCCAGTTGATGTCACTTCTATTGTCCCCGTATTTTTTATTGTTTTACTGGGTACGGCATGGTTTATGTTTTTGATTTCTGTTCACGATAACTTCTCGACTTGCGATGATCTACTTGAGATAACATTCGTCAGTGTGATCATCGTTGGCATGATCTCTATTGCAGCTTATTCGATTTTTGCATACATCAATGAAACAATTCGGAGAAAGCAATTCTCTTCACATGCACTTTTCCGCGTTCTTAAGAACTTTTTCTCTGAAGTTTGTACTGCACCGTCAAGAGCTAAAAGCTACTTTAAATCTCTCTTCACTATGAAACGAGAAGAGTGTGAGAAACTTTCAAAAAAGGACGATTCAGAATCTGTAGATAAAACACCGCACACATCTCTAGGACGTAATGGTCTTAAACAAGGCGGAGACTCTCAAGACAAAGCAAGGCCAGAAGCAAATGTACACAGCCATCAGAACATGTAAGTACATAATTGTATATGAAAATAAGTGTGTTTAAATGTTTTTGTTCTGAGACATTCACAGTATAATTATAGCAGTGATTTTTCAGTAGCTGCAAATGAAATGGACAGTTGATTACTGGTCACAAATAATCAGTAAAATTTTGCATCTCTGTAATAACCAAAATACGATACACACACGGTTTAGAGCATCCGTCAATCTCTTTGACATGTCTGTGAGTGTCTGATATATTATATGTTGTCCGACATGCACAGTCGGTCCAGAAACGTTCCAGGAATAATTCTGTGAAAAAGAATACCTTATTTGTAGCACTTTTGTTGATTTAATTTTCAACATAGTCTCCTCTTTCGATTGACAGCTTGGATCATTCCAGAAGTCTCTCAAATGCCTTGGGGAAGTCATTTTCTGGGATATTCTTCAAGTACGTTCAGGGCGACCAGATGACTATTTGTAATGGGAGGACATTTTCATTAAAAAATTAGGACATTTCGAGAAAAAGTAGGGCATTTGGAATGGGATGACATTTTCATTAAAAAAGGAGAACATTTCGAGAAAAGGGAGGACTTTTGGAATGGGAGGACATTTTCATTAAAAAAGGAGGACATATCCAGAAAAAAGAGGACATTTTGGAATGGGACGACATTTTTATTAAAAAATAGGACATTACGAGAAAAAGGAGGACACTTTGGAATGAGAGGACATTTTCATTAAAAAAGGAGGACTTTTGGAATGGGAGGACATTTTTATTAAAAAAGAGGACATTTCGAGAAAAAGGAGGACTTTTTGGAATGGGAGAACATTTTCATTAAAAAAGGAGGATATTTCGCGAAAAAGCAGAACACCAAAAATTTGTACAAAAATAAATATGAGTGCACATATTCTGTATTTAAATTTTACAGTTTGAGAGTTTATGGGTGCAAAACTTTAAAAAACAAAGATTTTAGCCTGCTGGACATTTTTACTTATATTTTTCACTGGAAGAGATCTTCAGTAGATCTGGTTGCTTTAATAAATATTTGTGAAATTCAGAGCATGGCATGCCTTTCAAATTGTATTTAACTAACAGTATTCCCCTCACTTATTGATTAGGATACTTTAATTATAAACAGAAAAAATTCACAGCAACGACTCACAACGCACAAAACAAATAGAATGAGCTGACTGTTTACGCGACTACCCCGCGCGACACCGTCCACGTGAGATGAACGACAGACAGACTAATACGCTTTGGCGGATTTTCTTTGAGCTGTTGATTGAAAAGTGACTCATTACAGATGGCAGATGCAGGATTGCAGGAATAAACTGCCCCCGGGAGGAGGGTAGACGAGAGCGAGAATCCAGAAATAAATGAATACATTTTAGCGATGGCTTGATAGGATATATGATTACAATAAAAGAATCTGAGCAAACTATTTTTGAATTATTCCTTATTGAAAAAGCCCTGACTTTTGGGCTATTTCTCTTAATGCCTATAGGACAGGAGGACATGGTAAGAAGAGGAGAACATGCCCTCCTAAAGCCGGACGTCTGGTCACACTGAGTACGTTGTCATTGCACTTTGATCGTCTGGAGTGGACCCATTTCGTCTTCCCTTCATAGGTGATTTTAGTTTTGGGAACAAATGAAAGTCTGACGAGGCTAGGTTCGGTGCGTATGGGGATGCATGATCGTTATCAAATGGTTTTTCGCCAGAAACTAAGTAACAATGGTCAGGTGCAAGACGGGGCATTGTCATGGGGAAGGAACCATTCTCCGTTTGGATGTAAGTCCTGCCTAACTCGTCGAATTCTCTTGAGAAGGTGATTCACAACTTTCTTGTACAATAATAGCCATTGACTGTTTGTCCTTCAAGCACAAGTTCTCGGTAGATAATCCCACGAGAATCGGAGACACACAATGAGCATCGTTTTGATTTTCGACTTCACCTCCCACACCTTCCTTGATTTGGGCTTTCCCAAACTTGATCATTCGCAAGTTTGTCGTTTCGTGGAAGGTTTATACTCAAAACACCATGACTCATTACCAGTTATTACCTTAATGAGAAAATCTGGGTCTCCGTTCATCATTTCCACCAGGTTTTGCGAAGCAGTCACTCGCATCTTTGTTCGGGAGTGAGAAAGTGTGGGACGATCGGACCAGAAAGTTGCTACGAATTGTCGATTAACATGTCGGATGATAGCAGAAGAACTTAATAATATGTCCTTCCGCTTGCCAAGGACATCGCGAATAAGGCTGCGCACTACTGTCTTACTAATATTCAGTTCTTCTGCTATCATCCGACATGTTAATCGACGATCCATAACCAGCAGTTCGCAAGCAGACTGCACATTTCCTTCAGTGTTGCTTGTTGAAGGTCATCCGCCACTTTCATCATCCCCCAACGACTGTCCACCTTCACGGAAACGTGCATAGCATTCATACATCCTAGACTGAGATAAATGCTCATCAGCGTATGCTTGTTTCATAAATTTGTACGTTTCTGATGCATATTTGCCACTTAAAGCAGAACTTAATGTTGGTCTTTTGTTCCATCCTCTAAAGAGTGATAACGTTAACATTCCAAGGAGAAAAACACGTGCACTGCTCACTACGGCCGAAGTGGAACTGGGTGAAAAAATTACAATCGCTTACTGAGGGTTCATAGGAAATAGTTCATGTGTTTCCCAAGAGATGGCGCGCATAGTATTTTATAAAATGATTCCTGGAACTTAGGACATTCGTCAATCTCTTTGACATGTCTGTGAATGTCTGTGCAAACGTGTTTAGTGTTTCACGTTTATTTCTCGTAATGTTTGCCCGATATTCACTCGCATCTTTCATTCTCTTATTCCGCTTCTAATCGGTAGCTATATATTGTCTCTTTAAAATAGTTTTCATTTCCAGTCAGCCGCAAACTTTGCCTTCCGAATGCAGGTTTCTCGTTCTTCACATGCGACTGAATCACACCAAAGTAGAGCTCAGGAAAAATTTTACGCAGTCGTAATGAGCTGTTTCGTTGAGGTGTACTAAAATTAAGGCCTTGGTGTTATCAAGCCAATCACGCAACACCAACAGTAAGCCACTCACCAAATATTTTCATGGCTAGAATAGTTCTTTCCGACTTGTATGTACGACGCTATGAGGCTTTCCTTAAGCTATTCTGAATATATGCACGTCCGTAGGTGCCAACGATGTAGGTGTTTCGAGCTCGGGCTCAAGTTAAAATACCTGTACATTAATGTGTGTGGGGCGCTTATCAATCATTTACGACAAAGGTGTTGAAAAAAATGAAAAGAGGTAAAATTGCTATCATTAAAATGACAAGATAATACATTAGAAAAAAAACATGTATTTGTAAAAAAAGTTCTTGTATATTCGTAATACCTGGATTTTAGATGATTAACATTTTATTTTATTTTTCTTCCCGGTACTTTTATAATTTTGTTTTTATAACTTAAGTGCATGTTATGAACAGGTTTGAAATTTAAGTTGCTTCATCATCTGTTGTCTGTTTATTCACTGAACATTTCTGCTGTAAAGGGTTTATTTAGCCGAAGTGCGTACAAGATGTGACAATAAAGTTCGGGGAATGCTGCCCTAACGGGTAACCGGAAAGGTTGCGAAAGGTGAGGTAACTTTCAAGTACATGAGCGAACATGTCCGTAACCCTCACGGAGCTGTGAGAAAGGAAGTGTGGCACAGAGAATGTGCGGTGGCAGCTGGCATAGTTGCACGTTGTTAGTGGAACAAAAATAAAGCAAAGAACCAATATCTAATTCTTCTGCCGAGCGAGTCGTTGCTGCGTCTAACCACTCGCCATATTCGTCTGGTTTGGCACCGGCTGACAAATTTTTGTTTCAGGAAAGGAAGGATTTCCGGACATTTCGGACATTCAACCGAACGTGACGACCTAGCTGCAGACGATAACAAAGGAGGACTTTTTCCTATAGCTTCCAACAGTGATACGAACGGTAACAAAAGTTATTTATATCCTAGTGGGATTATTATTAGGTGCGCGAATTAATTCCCACTGTTTTTTGCCACACAAACACCTGTGGGTTGCCACAGAACGGTACAGGATAGTCTATTCAAAGTAGTGTTCGTTGGCAGCTACGACCCTTTCCCACCGTTGGGGTAACAAATGGATTCCGCGGTAGAAAAATGCAGGTTCTTTCAAGGTGAACCATTCATCGAGCCATTTTTCGATATCCGCGACAGAAAGGAAGTGCTGCTCTGACAGGCCATGTTGTAGCGACCAGAACAAATGGAAATCCGAGGGAGCAATGTCCGGGGAATAAGGCGGGTAGGGTAAGAAGTCCAGACCAAGTGCCGCCAAGAGTTCCTTCACGGATTTGGCGACATGAGGTCTAGCTTTGTCGTGGAGAAGAATAACCTTGTCCTGTGGGATCCAGTTTCTGAGCTTCTGGATCATTCCCATTGTCTTTAAACCTTTGCCAACCGTTGACTCATCGGAGCGTCTGGCATGAATCCTTGTCCAATAAGGCCTCCAATGCGCCATCTTCAAACTTTTTCGGCTGCCCAAGGCGCTCTTTGTCCTTCACGTCATATTCGTTGGCTTTGAAGTGTCGGAACCACTCTCTGCATGTTGTTTCCGATAGGGTATGTTCCCCATAGGCCTGCACTAGCAAACGATGACTTTCCGCTGCAGATTTCTTGAGATGAAAGCAGAAGACTAATGCTTTCCGCAAATGCTCCTTTTTTGGTACGAAACTCAACATCGTGAATACGATACAAACTCGTGTTCTGTGCTCTCCGGTCGAATGTCACACACTGCTTCGCCCAGACTACCGACGGTACGTGCGTGCACAAGGGAGCTCACGTGTGGCCCGGGTCACAGCGCACCACTGCTGCGCTCTATTGGGCAACAGCAGGAATTAATTTAAGCACGTTATATTTTTTAAAGACCAGTAAAGAAAGTTTTCTTAAAAAGTACTTGTTCAGCTTTAAACTTTATGAACGCACTTTATGGAATATCAACTGCTAAATCATTATTTTGACTCTTCTGAATTATTTGATATTTCTCTTCTCTGACCCTAAATTAGAAATATAGCCGTAAGAGTTGCTCATGGTGATCGTTAACCCCCCCCCCCCCAAGAAAGAAAAGAAACATCGATTCCTCATGAGCCACAAATGCAAAAAAAGAAAGACAGAAAAAGAATTTAAGTTGTCAACAATCATTTCTTGGCTGCTGAACAGATAAGTACACAGTGCGGCAATTAAGTAGTGAGACTGATTCGTTTTTTGAATCCCGGTAAAACACACGGGCCTGGAAGGTATGGCTTTTTGAAAAGTCATTTATCAGCAATGCGGTGGCAACAGCGTTTGCGTGAGAATTGCGTAGATGATTATTTAATCTGTGGATGACGTCATTCGCTGGGAAAATATTGTCATAGCTCTGTCATGGAGCAGAGAACAAATATCCGGTTCTGTTTGAAAATCGGTAAAGCTGCAAACGAGACAATTGAATTGTTGCTTGATGTGTATGGGGCTCATCTCCTATCTTGTGTACAAATATTCCGCTGGTATGCACGTTTCAAGGATGGGCGGAAAGACTTAGAAAACGACGGAAGGCACGGACGCCGGATTTCAGTCTCTGAACTCTTTGAGGAAAGGATAAAAGGTGATCGTTGTCTGACCTTGAGGATGTTACAATGTGAGCTCGCGGTGTTAATAAGTAAACGATTCGTCAAATTTTAGTGTATATTGGAGGAGGGGAGAGTTTGTGCTCGTTTTGGTGCTCACACTTTGTCAGACACCAGAAACATGCACGAGAGGAGTATGCAAAAGACATCCTGAATACTGCAGAAACAATGCAAGGTTTTCTTCAACGCACTGTGGCAGGTGACGAGGTGTTCTCGCTATGATCCTGAAACGAAGCGTCAGAGTGATCGGTGTAAATCATCAAAGCTCTCAGCGGAAATCGTCACTGAGACTTAAAAGAAAGATGAGGTTGCAGAAGTCCAAAATTAATATACAATGATTGTCTGCTTTTGCGATAGTCAGCAAGGGAATTCTGCGCAACAGGTTTATTCCTAAAGGTATAGCTGTCACTGGCAATGCTTGTACATCCATTTTTAATTTAGTCTAATTACTTTATTCAGTCTCATTACTTTGCTGCACTGTGTACAATGTTGTAATGATCGTGTTTAGAAACATTATGTAGAGACAGTGGATGTGTATGTGAGAGTCTTCGATGTAATGTATGTGAGAGTCTTCGATGTAATGTCTACCTCTGAGATCACTGGGTATTGTTTCCGTCGAAATTTAGTACCAAATATAAATAAATTCCATCGAAATTTAGTACCAAATATGAATAAATTCCGTCGAAATTTAGTACCAAGATAGGGCTGTTCTATTTGGTAAGAGGTAACTTACCGAATTCTACAGGGCTAAGAATGTCAAATGAATTGCATGACTAAGAATGCCAAAGGAAATGCAGGACTAAGAATGCCAAAAGAATTGCAAAACTAAGAATGGCAAATGAATTGCAGGACTTAGAATGTCAAAGGAATTGCAGGACTAAGAATGTCAAAGGAATTTCAGGACTAAGAATGTCAAACGAATTGTAGGACTAAGAATGTCAAAGGAATTGCAGGACTAAGAATGCCAAAAGAATTGCAAAACTAAGAATGGGAAATGAATTGCAGAACTTAGAATGACAAATAAATTGCAGGACTAAGAATGTCAAATAAATTTCCCGACTAAGAATGTCAACTGAATTGCATGACTAATAATGTCAAATGAATTGCATGACTAATAATGTCAAATGAATTGCACTACGAAGAATGTCAAAGGAATTACAGCACTAAGAACATCCAAGGAATTGCATGACTAAGAATGTCAAAGGAATTGTAGGACTAAGAATGTCTAAGGAATTGCAGGACTAAGAATGTCAAAGGAATTGGAGGACTAAGAACATCCAAGGAATTGCAGTACTAAGAATGTCAAAGGAATTGTAGGACTAAGAATGTCAAAGGAGTTGCAGGACTAAGAATGTCAAAGGAATTGCAGGACTAAGAATGTCAAACGAATTGTAGGACTAAGAATGTCAAAGGATGTGCTGCTCAAAGAAGGCGTTGCAGAAAACAAATAGCTTTATTCCCGTCGCATTTGGAGTTGAAAATGACCACAGCCGTCTCTGTATCATCTGTTGTAGCTTAACTAGTTCGATGGCATTTAGTGTCATGTCATTTGATGCTGTCATTGTGTTCCAAAAGCTCTTTGATCAGATCAAAAGTCAAGTAATGAGTCTTGATGATTTTGGGTGTTCTTCCATTCTATGGAGGGATGCAATTCATAACTGAGCAATATGGCCGCTATGAGAGACATATGAATTCATATTTTTGGATTTATGTTGCATATTTAAGTATTTTCTTTCACTGATTTATACGTTTGAGCAATGGACTAGTCGTTTATCTTTTCTCCTTCAGAATTAAAAAAAGACGGATTCCGGAGAACGTTTTGAGATTTCATTTTTCATGTATATTTAGAAGATTGACATCTAGAGAGATATTAAAATGGTAAAACTCGGAAGCAGAAAACGTTTCTTGCAGAGCACATGTGACTAAACGATAACTAAAATAAATAAGACCCCCCCCCCCGTTCGATCCATAACTTTAAACGGCTAATTAGCTAGACCTCTCAGAGGCAACGAAAATATGTTTAGTAATGGGTGTGTCGATGCATGGTAAACCCAAAGGTATTCACCTTATAATAAAAACAGTCGAATGAAAAGCGAGGAGCGGTTACAGTACTAAATAAGCACATTTTGTTAATTTTGTATATGTAAAAGGACGCATATTCTACACGAAACTACTGTACACGTTCTAGGTGCTATGTTAAGTGACGCTGACATTAAAAATACATGCACATACATCTAACATAAAAAACACTCACAATTTCCACCAGGTGTCATAAATCTATGCTTGAATTCCATACAATATCTTAGCTTCTAGAAGCCATTCTGAAAAAAAAAATATTTTTCTTATCAGATAGTTGTAAAATATTTAATAATTTCCAGGTGTACAATATTTCCAGTAGGTGGAAATAAAATTATGTTAACATTTTCCAAGCGTTGTATCGAAATATAGTTTTTGAAGTTATGACTGATTCAATGGTATTGGTTTTCCCCATGTATTTCAGCTGTTGTTGATGTAATTAATGCTCACCCAGTAATAGGTGGCGTAAAGATTTATGTAAAGTTTTTTAGAAAGTAAATATCTGAGACCCCAAATTTTAAATAACCCTTAGAAGCAGGAAGCTAGGATATTTGGAGTACAGTGCCCGACAGGAAAGTCACACGGAAGCGAGGTAGAAAGGGAGAGGACGACGCCCTTATTTATAAACGGAGAGAGCCAGTACCTGGGGTCAGACGGCTTAACGAGCCCATCCGACGCACGGCGGATATTTAGTGGTTCGAGCGTTCGTATCTGCCTGGGATTGATCTTGAAACTTTCCGTGGCAGTCGCGGGCATATAGGTGGGATAAATACGAGGTCCGACGATTAAATATCAAGATTGGGCTTGCTGTGAGGCCCAGATCAACGAATGATTGTTGATCAGTAATGCCATCTATTGGATCATCTCTCCTATAGGAGAATCTTCTCGAAAGACGTAGTGTCTGGCCAGTTGTGAAACATTTTCGAAAGCTTTGTCACTATCGCTCGTCGTGAAAACATAAATGGTATGTATTTTTAATTAGTTGTGTCCAGTTTTGTTACTTAATTATAGGTCGTTCTATACGATTGAACCTACGTCAGACTGTAGAAGTAATATTGCAAAAACTCCTTTTTATCTGACACCTGGCCAAGATTTTTAACACATCTACAAATTTTCTGTGGCATTTCAAATTAAAAATACTTTACAACGTTTCTAAGTTCTTAAAAAAATGTTTCAGACACTCTGTAAAGTGATGTGAAACGAGAAGTTGCAACTGTTGACTACTCTGAAAGTTATTTATTTTTCATGTCTTTTATATAAAAAGATGACATCAGTTGTATTACCCGTTGTTCCAAGAACCAAATCTGTGTGAGTTGCGAACGAATAATTTATAATTGCTTAAACTGAACACTTGGGGGTACCACGGCATTATTATACTGAGAGTGTAACAAGCAAAATATGGAAGACAATCCAAAATTTAGCTTATCTAAAATAGAAGAATGCACAAAGAAGAGGTAAAATATTAATTATACAACAATAAAAATCCCACTCCCAAAATTTCACCACTATTAATTGCGGCGGAAAACCAGTACAGATTCGAAAAGAAATCTTCGCAAGTGAAACCTCCGAAAAACGGACGCTGCTCAGACCAAGAAAGAGTGACCGTCCTTACGAAGAGGCCGTTGCTCATGTTAGGCCTAATTTAACATTTCTTGGCCGTTGAGTGTCTGCAAAAGCACAATAAATATATATGAAACGTATGCCCAATAAAGAAAAGGTTGCAGTGCTTTTTCTAAATGCTGACTGCTGAATAAAACTGAATATACTAATTAAATAACTCATGGTGCAGAGGATTTTGAGAAAACAGTGTCTGACGTCTGGTGTTAAACAGTCCTTAAGAATGGCAAGCTAGGAGATTAAGATTAGGGTTTTCTATAGGAAAGAAAAATGTTAGATAGTTAAGCGTAAGTGCACAGTTATCAAAACAGAGCTTACAGTGACCTAACCAAGAAACAACGCCCCCAACAGAAAAAATTCCCCATTCCATCAACCAACCCCCACAGCCTCCGGGGGCGATTGAAACATATATGGAAGCTGCAGCTCGCCTCAAATAGAACTGAACGTTTGACATTTCCTTTCTCTTAAGCATACCACCGTACCAACCGTAATCCAAACCCATTATGCCTTTAGCAATAAATATTATTTGTCCCTATCTTAAAAAGATGACATCAGTTGTATTACCCGTTGTTCCAAGAACCAAATCTGTTTGAGTTGCGAACGAATAATTATTTGTCCTGTTGCGGAAGTATCGAAGGAACTACGTAAATTACAAGGGATAGGGTCGTTTGATCTCCTTCGGAACTGACTGGGTGTCTGTTGACCACTGTTAAGAGGTTTCGTTGTTCGGAGGTAATCGTTAATATTAATCCTACGGGTAACCTGTTGAGTATCAACTAAAATCTGCCGTTGCTCGACGGCAACCATTTTTCGAAGGTGTATGTTAATCGAGGTTTCACTGTATCTTCTCATTTAAAACAAATAAATAAGAAAATACAGTGAATAAGAAATACATATTTATAAATAAAATATGTAATTTCCAGGGAAATAGTTCTGTATTTGCTCTTAAGGCGTTTCAGACATGGCCTCTCTCTCGCAAGAAGAAAAAACAAAGTGTTGCGTGTTAATTAGTCCCAAAAGTTCTTTCATCGGAATGGAAGTCACACCTTTCATTAAGCACTATAAGTTACATCACATTATTTGGGAAGAGATTCAAAGTCAAAACAGAGGACAAATAATGGCGTGATTTTTGTGGTCCCAGAACTCTAGACGAATTTCAGGATTCAATGTTTCTCTGAGGTGGTCATGGATAAAAAAGACGCTTTTCCTTAAATATCGCAACAGCAGGCGCGTATATTCATCATTTGTTCACTTTACAATAATCATGGCAATAAAATGATTTGCCGCCCAGGTGGCGCAGTAGCTTAAGCGATGGATTCTGACCATTCGTCCGAGTTGGATCCCTGTTCGAATCCCAGTGAGGCATGGATGTTGTGTTTGTCTTATGGCACTGGTTATCTCCCTTCCCCGGAGTCAGTGGCCCTAAATTAGGGACGGGCGACTGCTTATAGCCCATTGATTTGTGCACAGTGGTCGTTAAACCTCCAATAAGAAAAAAATAACTTAATCATAAGGCATCTTCAAAGACTCCTTGGTCGATCTTCGCATGCGCGGAAAAGTTATTCCAACCCCGTCTTTTTGCCCACCTGTGTACATTCTTTTTATGTTACTTTAATAATGAAAATGAAAATGCTACATCATTTACATTTCTTTATGTGCTTAAGCAGTCTGTACATATCTTCTATGTAACACTTATACAATGTAGGTACAAAGCCTTATGTCCGAGTGTACCTAATATTGTGCATGTTCTCGGTGAACCGTCACCACTGCGGTGATGAGACGAAGCATTGACTCCACTAGTTTCGGGAAAGTATCCACTGATATGCCGTGCCATACCTGTATCCACTGATATGCCTTGCCATAACTGTACAAATGCCCCCCGTACCTCATTCAATGCACAATGTGAAGAGTCAGTATATTGCGTATGCCGATACACGTGGTCCCAAATACTGTACAAATTGCCCCCATGTAAAACGCAACCCATCCATCAGATATCTGCAAAAAATGAATTATCGACAAGCGCACCAAACCGCAAGCTGGAATTAATTCGTCCAATATCCAGACACTCCTGACGCAATAGACCCATCGCTGCATCCATTATGGTGCTACCAGTGTTTCCGGCGCGGTACGAGCGTCAAGATTGTTTATTGACAAGAGGAACGTGTTTTTATCGTTGAGGCTTATTTCCTCACGCAATCCTTTACTGCAATGCAACAATCTTTTCAGCGTAAGTATCCAGAGAGAACAGTTCCCAACAGGACTCCCATGGTAAATGCTAAAAGTCTATCGTACGAAAGGTCACTAAAGTAATTCACCGATGCTGTCACACGTACGGTCATTCACAAACATAATTTTTCGAATTGTAGGTCAAGATTAAAAACACTTTATTTACAATTGAAAATTAATATTTACACGCCAGATCTTTCGGGGCTGAACATAGCACCCATCATCAGGCTCAAGCGCCATGAAACACAAGAGCAGACATTATATACTGTCAAACACGACCCACAATTCACTCGGTTTTCTCAATCACCTGTGATGCCATCAACAAATCGTTAAAGTCCAAAAAATCAAGTCTTAATATCTTATCCTATAAAGTCCTTTTCTTCAGAGTTGTGTGAGGAGGGGGCAACCATCTATCTCCACTGTCTTGGAACAAATGTCGGGAGTTCAATGTTACAGCATGTTTCCCCATATGCAAGAATGAAGAGTCTTTCCGTAAGGAAGACAGTTCGTTTATTAACACTTGAGTTAAGTACCCTAACATTTGTCCAATCTGGGGAGTAACCTCCCTGGTTAACAGTTTGAGTGAAAGCTGTGAAAACCGTTCCAGAACGAAGAGCGTATTTATGTTCACCCATTCTGACATTAACGGTTCTTAGGGTAGAACCTATATAGTATTTAACTGCAGTATCTGAATCCTCATGAATTAATGGTGTGCAGTAGACGCCTGGTTTGTTAAGTGCTGGGACTCTATCTCTATCATTTCTTATCGTGGAAAAAAGGTTTCTGGTGGACACTCCAAACGTTAGATTGTGTTTGTAACAGGCTTTTCTTAAGATAGATACAAGAGGTGGAATGAAATCAACTTTGCCGATGTACTTAGTAGGTTTTTTCTCTGTGGACAAAGTCGTGGATCTCAGTCTTTGAAATTGTTGTAATAGTCCTTGGAAGAGGTTGACAGAGAACCCAAACAATAAGGACAAATTTTGAACTCTAGAAAGTTCACCACGTCGAGTTTTACTTGTCGAAGAATGGGTGAAGGCACGTCTTATTAAGCAGCGTAAAGCTGAAGCTTTATGTTCGGGAGGGTGAGAAGAAGTGAATGGGATCATACAAGGTATGAACGTCGGTTTACGGAAAACACAATGCTTGATTTTATTGGAATTCGAATCTCGAGACAGTAAAATGCCCAGGAATGGCAATTTTCCCTCTTTCTCAAGGTCTTTGGTAAACTTTATAGTTGGAAACTGGGTAGAAAGATAATCTACAAATTCGTCCAGTAAAGGCAAAGCATGGGGCCAAAAAACCAACATGTCATCAACGTACCTAATCAACAGTGACGGTTGATAAGGGAAGTCCAACATGACCTTGTTTTCTAGATGCTGCATGAGGATCTCGGCTAAAACGGGGGAGAGGGGGAACCCATTGGTGCCCCTTCCTTTTGTTGATAGAACTTACCATCAAATTTAAAGTAAGTTCTCATAGCTACGAGTTTAAGACCAGAAATTATTGCATTAGCTTCAAGTGGAGAGATGGAATTGTCTTCTTGTAATTTGTCCTCAATAATTGAGTGAACGGTGTTGAGTGGTATACTTGGAAATAGTGATACTACATCCAGCGAAGCCATTATGAACTCAGTTCCCCCAGAGTCAAAGGTTTTGATACGAGATATAGCCTGCATAGAACTTTTAATGGATACAGAGGAATTTGAGGTGAGAGGTTTTAAAAATGAAGCCAACGCTGTCTCAAGTGTGCGAGTAGGGTTAGCATATAATGAAACAAGCAACCTAAGAGGTTGGTCCGGTTTGTGAATTTTCATTTTTCCAAAGACCTCGGGAACCTTAGGTCCTACTGGAGGTCTCATTTTTGTAGAAATAGATTTAGGTAGGAAACCTTGGTTTCTTAGTTTACTTAATTCTGCAATAGTAGCTGAAGTTGGGTCAGACCTGAGAACACGGTGGGGAACTAAATTGATGGCCTGTTTCATCCTAGAGTAATAGTCGTCACGGTCCAGAATAATGATTTGTTGTGTTTTTTCTGCACAAATGATTAACAAGTTTGGGTGTTTTGCTAGCTGTAGTAACTGTTCTCGTTCGTATTTCAGAGCTAGTGATGTTCTATTAGGCCCTGCAAGAGTCTCGGCCAAAGTATAACGAGTGGAATCACGTACTTCTTCGGGAAGTGCACTGATAATGTTTTCAACCTGTGGGATGGTATTTAGAGGTCGAAAAGAAGACACTGGAAAGCTAAATTTAAATCCCCGACTTAGGGCTGAACGTTGGCTCTCCGAGAGTTCTACAGAACTGTAGTTAAGGAATGGTTCTTGTAGCGCGTATTCATCAGCATGTTCAACATTTTGACTTCGCAGATGAATTTGTAAGGGTCGGTTTGATACCAGAACCAGGTTTGGCCCCATGCTTTACCTTTACTGGACGAATTTGTAGATTGTCTTTCTACCCAGTTTCCAACTATAAAGTTTACCAAAGACCTTGAGAAAGAGGGAAAATTTCCATTCCTGGACATTTTACTGTCTCGAGATTCGAATTTAAATAAAATCAAGCATTGTGTTTTCCGTAAACCGACGTTCATACCTTGTATGATCCCATTCACTTCTTCTCACCCTCCCGAACATAAAGCTTCAGCTTTACGCTGCTTAATAAGACGTGCCTTCACCCATTCTTCGACAAGTAAAACTCGACGTGATGAACTTTCTAGAGTTCAAAATTTGGCCTTATTGTTTGGGTTCTCTGTCAACCTCTTCCAAGGACTATTACAACAATTTCAAAGACTGAGATTCACGACTTTGTCCACAGAGAAAAAACCTACTAAGTACATCGGCAAAGTTGATTTCATTCCACCTCTTGTGTCTATCTTAAGAAAAGCCTGTTACAAACACAATCTAAAGTTTGGAGTGTCCACCAGAAACCTTTTTTCCACGATAAGAAATGACAGAGATAGAGTCCCAGCACTTAACAATCACCGGTGATTGAGAAAACCGAGTGAATTGTGGGCGCTTGAGCCTGATGATGGGTGCTATGTTCAGCCCCGAAAGATCTGGCGTGTAAATATTAATTTTTAATTGTAAATAGAGTGTTTTTAGTCTTGACCTACAATTTGAAAATTATGTTTGTGATTCGAGAGGAAAGCAAATTTCGCTACGGTGCATCATTTTCATAAAGTCAAAAATGCATTATTGAAATTGCTGTTTTTTCGTTTGTTTGATTTGAATTCCTTGGCAATACTGGACAGTCTTTCTTTGGCCATTCTTTTTACATGACCAAACCAACGAAATTGTCTCTCATGTATGTCTCCTAAAATTGTTTCTGAGAATTTTAAGCTCTGTAATGTAGTTCAAATACGTACGTGTGGCAGCATCTGTGAATTACTTTAGGACTCCCATGTTTAGGGTATTGACGAAATTCAGACAGACAGGTTACGTTAACAACAAGGAATATACACTGAAGAGCAATTGAATTAGAGACAGCTGGCGTTACGCAATTGTGGCGCTGTGGGCAGCCCAGTAAACGGAAACGACATGACGTATGCAGCAATCTGACAATATAAGGAGTGATGCGATGGGAATCAGTAAGAGTCGGACGCAGTATGTGTAAGACGAAGGATCTAAGTGCATTTGATCGTAGGCAAATTGTTGGGGCCGGACGAATGGGTCACTCCATCTCGGAAGTCGTGCAGGCACTGGGATTTTCACGAACCACTGTGTCACGGGTTCACCGTGAGTACATCGAATCCGGTAAAACCATCCCTGCAAGGGCCAACTGCCGTGGACAACAGCGTGTGGATGAGCGGGGTCATCGTCGGCTAGCTCGCATTGTAACAGCGGATAGACGGGCCACAGTGCAAGAAATCACTCGGCAATTTAACGCTGGTGCACAAAAACGTGTACGCAGCCACACCATCCAGAACCATCTCCTCGCTATGGGGTACAGAAGCCATCGTCCCACGAGGGTACCGTTGCTGACCGCACATCACAGGGTGCAAAGATTATCATGGGCGCGGAAACATCGCCACTGGACCCTAGACATGTGGGAAAATGTTGCCTGGACTGATGAGTATAGATTCACGTTGGTACATGCGGATGACAGGATACGAGTACGGTGCAAACCACATGACGCGACGAATCCTTCTTGCCAGCAGGGTACTCTTCAAGCTGGTGGGGGTGGCATTCTCGTCTGGGGACTGTTTACGTGGACTGTAATGGGACCCCTGGTACATGTGACATCGTCCCTTACAGGTAAACGTTACCGGGATATCCTGGACGACCATTTGCTCCCGTTTGTGCGTCTTTAACATCCCACTGGGGACCTCATCCTGCAACAAGACAATGCACCGTGCCATCGCTCCCAAATTGTATCCGAACGGTTGGATGAACACTCCACCGACGTGACCTCGTTTCCTTGGGCAGCTAGATCAGCTGATCTCAATCCCATCGAGCACACCTGGGATGCCATCGAGAGAGATGTTCGAGGCTCTGACACCCCTCCATCAAATCTTCGTAATCTCCGTAAACTGTGGGAGCTTGTTCAGGGGTCGTGGATCCGTATGGCTTCCCAACGCTTCCGGTGTCTTGTTGGGTCCATGCCGAGACGAATCGCCGCCGTCATCAGGGCGGAAGGTGGTGCTACACGTTACTAGATAGGTATCTCTAATTCAATTGCTCTTCAGTGTACAAGAAGTCGCCAAAAAAGTCAATACAGCGCTTATCAGTCGAAACTGGCGTCCCTAGATCTTCCGTTCATCGAGTCGCAAAACTGTTAACCTTGCAGCCATATCGAATACAATCTGTGCAGCAGCTTCTTGGCCCTCCCTGATGAAGAAAAAAAAATATAATACTTCCATTGGTTCCATCGTCTTATGAGTGAAGGGATTCGTGCACTAGAGTTGTTATTTTTCACAGACGAGGCATGGTTTCGTTTGAACGGTTCCATTAATTTCCAAAATAGCAGGATTTGGAGTGCCGAAAATCCTCACGTGTATCATGAAATGCATTTACACCCGCAGAAGATTGGTGTCTGGTGCTAATTGTTTCGTAAAATAATCATTGGTCCTTTCTTCTTTGAGGACATCACTAATGCCGAACGATACCAATGTCTATTGATGTAGTTTATTGAACTCTTGGAAGTGGATGGACGAATCTGTTGGATACACTTTGCCAACACAACCACCGCTTTCTTGAAGAAATTTTTCAGTAATCACGGCGTCAGTCATGGCTTATGGTCACCCAGATCTCCGACTTGATTCCGCAGGATTTGTTTCTTTGGGGTTACCTGAAGGTGACTGTCTATAAAAACAAACAATAAACCTTTATACAACTGAAAGTCAACATTGAACAAGCTGTGATAAACATTCGTCCAGATGCTTTGAAAAAAAGAGCAAGAGACCCTGTGATAAGTGTGAATTCCTGTATTAAAGCAGATGGTGGCCACTTCCAGCACTTACTGTAACACTTCACGTATGTGTGCATTCATTTATGCATTTATGTTGAATAATTACCTACTCGTTTCTTACATTACAATACTGATTGATGTATTTCTTCTTCTTACTATCGGGTTGCGTTTTATATGTGGGACATGATAGAACATGGAAGCCACTATTGTGGTTTTCGAACCAGTCCTGGACATTACTGACATTATGGAACGAGGTGTTATGCAGTTGGAGTACCCCATCTTGGTCTGAATACATTTTACACTGACATCATTAACGGATGGACTTGGTCTTTAATGATAGAAAAGCATGTGGTACAGTTCAGGGGCCATCTACCCCTATAACGGGACCGAGAGCGTAGCAGGTAAATATCCAAGAGAGTGTTACACACCGCCACCTCCCGGAAGATGAAAGTACGTCCTAGCCCCTCTCTCATTAAGCAGACGTGGTCGTCCACTACTGACAAACAGGTCATTCTGCTTCTTCCCATCCACTCCCAGTGCAGTTTTATTACGGCAGCCTTTGAACAGCCATCAAACTTTATTGTTTCCTAGGTATTTCCAGACTTTGTTCTGTATCTGATAAACATTCCTATCTCCAAGGGAACCAAATAGTTTCTCTAACTTGTCAAAACCATCATTACCACAGATACTGCGTTTGTCACAGATAACACTGCATATGTCCTTTGACCTTCAGAAGAGTGTATGTACCACGGCACTGGAAATGATCTAAAAGCCAGAAAAGAAGAGCTTTAATGATTGCTCGTGCTCCCCAGACTGCAAACGGAAAATTTTAACCCATGCCGTGCTGTCCCATTGGGTAAATATCTTTTAAGGCTATGTTGAAATACTATCGGTGAATATAAAGTATTAGAGTTCGAAAACTTTGGATACACCGGAGTCAACAAATAAATAAGCATGAGGCTTTAATACATGCATCAAAATCCAATTTAATAGGTGCAAGAAGAATCGTAGAAACAACTACCTGTTGTTTGCTGGCACACGGGCGAATTTGTCAAGACACAAACAACAAACAGGCGATAGTCAGTTATACAACGAAGAGCCAAACCAGTTTGACCAGCGCATCATTATACAAATCGAAGCAGTTTCAGGTAAATGATGGTGCGTGTGAAGGTCATGAAATTGTATAGATAACGCCTGATACTGAGCTCTGATAATCAGTGTTATTCTTGTTCTTCTGATGGGAAAGACAGCAGACTTAAACGAGTTTGACGAAGGCCAAATTGTATTGTACAGACTACCGGTCAGGGCATTTCCCAGACGGCAAGGCTTGTGGGTAGCTCACGGTCATCTTTGGTGAGTAAAAGTGGCCTGAGAAAGGGACTGAACATGGCTCATTGACGCAGGAGGTGAGCGAAGACTATTCCATATGATACAAACCAACACAAGGGATGCTGTGGAGCAACTCGCCAGAAATTTCAATGGAGTACTGTGTCACAACACACAGTATATCAAACTCTGCTGAAACTAGTGCTGCGTAACAGCAGGCCGCTCTGAGTGCCCACGATCCACCATCGAAAGCTCCTATAATAAGGAGCATCAAAACTGGACCTCGAATGATTGGAAAAAAGTCGTTTGGTCCGATGAATCTCATTTCCTGCTGCAACATGCGGACTGCTGGGTACGTGTGCGTTGTTTACCTGGGAAAGCGTTGGTACCAGAATGCACCATGGGACGAAAACAAGCCGGTGGAGAAAGTGTAATGTTTTTGCCAATGTTCAGCTGGGAAACTTTGTGTCCAGTCATTCAACTGCAGGGCACTATGACATCTACCACCTTCCAAGTACATGCTTTTCTGTTGCCATGAAAAGATGTACCTGGTCTTCATCATTGAAGACCAGGTACATCCTTTCATGGCAGCAGTGACCTCTTGTGGAAGTACCTTCTTTCAGAAATTTGCCACTACGACGACTTCCTCGTGTTCCACAAACCATTCTCGACCAATCCGGACAGTGTGTCACATATTGCCCTGGCCTCCAAGTTTCCCAGACGTCAATCCAATAGAGTGTTTCGTGGTTTGTGGTGGAACAGCAAATACAATCTTCAACGACTCAACTTCGTAACTTACCAGAGTTAGAGGATCTGCTGTTAACCTGTTGGAACAAAGGACCGCTTGATACCTTTAGAAATCTTGTAGCGTCTATGCCTCACCAAATATCGACTGTCCTGGCCTTCCGTGGAGGATCATCATCATATTAACAGGTGGTCATAATGCTTTGGGTCTTCGGTGCATAGACAGGGTAGTGTCTATTATAGTCTGTATCTTGTTAGTTCCTCAAAGGGCGAGCAACATTTCTGGAGTTATTTCTACTATTCTTTTAATTCAGATTTTGATGCATATCTTCAAGCCTTGTTCTTATTTATCAGAAAATATTAGATCTCATATCTTCCACTACATTATACTAAAATAAAGTACCTTCAAGATACCTGGTTCACAGACAAGTCAAATAGTTATATAAATTCTAGTACAGTTTTTGCTTTCTGTTTTTGGAATTTATTTGCATTTCCGTTCAATTGCACGTATTTAAAAATGTCATATGCTCTCTTCTGTTTTTCAGGTACACTACACTGGATACACCGAGCTGTTTCGAGCACATGGTAACCACATTGGTTTTGTTTCTCCTGGCATTTCTGTGGCCAATTAATTTCATGTTGTTACTACTCAGAAGTTTTGATGCCCACTTTCAAACAGAGAATTCAAATTTCCTTGGTAGTGGGATCTCTGCCAAAGTCACAGTGGGTGTGAATCTTCTTGATCGTGTGATTTCTGCCGTGGCCATAGTGAATTTTGTCGCAACATTTCTTTTGCTCATCCATGAACGCTCCAAACTTTCTGTTGTGCTCAGTCAGTTTAAAGCAAATATGGAAAGAATGCTGCAAAAAACGAGAGCAGATATAATGAAAAAGAAAATAAATGTGACAGTCATCCTTCCTTTGCCTTCTTTACTCTTCAGAGAATTTCGGAATGATGTCTACACTGCTGTCCAGGAATTAAAATCATTGCTGAAAGACATGTATTCACATCTAGAACATTCAAGAGATAACGATGCTGAAGAAGCAGAAGAGAAATACAATGTGTTTGTATCTTTGGAGAACGAAGGACTTAAAGCTCGTTCCGAATTTTTGGATAAGAAACCACTAAACTCCAGTTATCACGAACACGAGTGAGTACCTGTGTTTTGCATGTTTTCATTTTTTCTTTATTTCCTTCTTTTTAAATACGCGATATTAATGCGTAATACGGCTATTGTAGGCTACTACACAGACATAGCTACATTGGCCGGAAACAGCTCTCTAAAAAAGCGCCTATCATATCTGAGTGTCCTTGAAAAATTCGAATATGTTTAAAACGTGTGCAGTATACGAAGCAAAATTACTTGACGTCCACCTTAAGTTTCACCATTATTTCCTAGCTGACTGCTGATTACTCACTGAGGTAACTGTGTTCACTCATTAATTCTCGTTGTCTTGTGTCTGGCGCTCTTTGGCCAAACATGGCCCTTGCGCCATAAAAATCAATCAATCAACCAACCAACCATTAATTCTCGTTGTTGATTTACTAAACGGGAATTCGCTTCCGAACTTATGGGGGTTGGAAAAAAGTTAAACCTTTAGAGACTGCTGTGTATTTCGCAGTAATGGAGGATTGAATGATAATTCACAGCAATGAAAGAGAACCATATTCCTAGTGAAGAGTCATTTATTGTGAACGACTCGTTCATGAATGGTCCATCACTGGTACATATTACTTCTGGTGAGGGGGAATGAGTCAGAGGCAAGCAGTGTGGTAAAGGAATGCTACTTCTGAGAAGTTGATTTGCAGTACCAGCGGAATAAAACTGCAGGAGCTCAGATGACTGGAAATGTTTCTGAGCTTGATGTTTCGCTTGTTTGTGGGTTTAATGATTACAGAGAGTAATTGATGAGCTATAAGTAGTCTCCCGTCCCACATTTTGGGCCACCAGTTACAGGTAAAGGGTACAGCGAATGCCGTAAGAAAAACGCAATATCCATGGCTTGCCGGTATCTGAATTCATCTCAGACGAATGGTGGCAGCGCTTAGAAGAGCTGGATGGAGGAAAATCAAGTCTAGTGAAAAATTGCGGCGAACGATTCGAGCACACTACTTCAATTGGGGACGATAATGTAGTCTTTGTGGTGATATCCACATCACTAGGGTGCGCTGACCAGATAGATCTGTCTACAACTGTGCACTGAATTTCAGGATTTTATCAGGCACACTGACTTCTCCGAGATCAATGTTTTAGCGTAGAACGGAAATCTCGACTTTTCCGGGGACAGTCTCGTTCTTTTTTCCAAGTTCACCTCAGACTTGATACATATGTAACCAAAAAATATCTTCAATATTCGCAGAAAACATGTTTTCTCTATTCTTTAAATTTATGAAAGGAGTTCTTGCATTTTCTTTAAAATGAGTAAATATCGGAAATGCATGCGATACTCTACCACCGCATTGCATTTCACGTTATAAATCCAAGTTTCGTGTATTTTCAGTTCTTCTCTGAGACAAAATCGTGATTTTTCTGGGGTTTTCCCCCTTAATTTATAGAAACCAGTGTATAATATGTAGAAATCACAGCAATTTGTTGTGGAACATGCACATTTATTTCAACATAGTTTAAATACCATATTCAGCATTTCGAAATTGCACTTCAACAGCTTTGTACATGTACGGGTTTCGTGCGTCCTTTTACACAGAATAACATTAGGATACAATATTAAAAATGGTAACATTTTTGCAGTTTCCAGGCTGACCTGAAACTCCACTTTAATTTTTAATGTGAATCTTGACGATTTTGACCCTATTGAAATTATGCTTTCTTGGTATGTTAACGTTTGTAATTTATATGAGCTTCTCTGTAACCTACAAGCACAAAAACTTGATTAAAAAATGTAACTATGTACAAGAGTTAGTATCTGAAGTATCCATTCCTGAGAAGCTTACACACGCATTTTTTTCAACAATATTTTCATTTCTCAGCTGCGTGCAGCAAACCACTTTAATGCCTTTTCACAGGTTTTGGATGGAAACTTACTTCACTCTTTGCGTAAGAAGCTTGTTTTGAATCCAGGGCTCAATGATCTGCCCTAACTGATCTCAACTGGTTATGGAACACTTTGATTGCTTGGTGGTCAGGATCGAAAATTTCTCTCTGGTCCTAAAGGTTTGGTACGGATTCGAGTACAGGAAAACACAGGAGGAGTTGTGCGCTTGTGTTACTATTCTCTTTTTTTCCTTCCCGGTAACCAATGACCCTAAATTAGGGCGGAAAATTGCTTATAACAGCTGCATGATGTGGCCGATTTATTCAGGAACAACAACAAAAAGTGGTTATGAGTGATTTACAGCATATTTAAATCCACAAGTCAAATTTCGTTTGCAGGCTTCCAACAGCTTTGTTTTCTGATCATTACTGAAAACTCGAAATATAATTCCTGTGCTCCACTTTTGCAAAACAGTTTTCTTAAAAGATTTGGCGTAAACACATACACGCTTGAAAAGTAGTACCAAATAAAGAAGTTTGTTTCGAGTCCAGCTTTGTTTTCTCACGGTAAAGGTTTTAGCTTATGTGGGAGGAGGACAAGAACAGATGGAGGAGCGCATGAGAGAATGCTCTTTTGTATCCTTACTTGATCGTTTCAATTGCTGGGGGTGATCTTTGCTCACGGTTCTAAATGTCGAAACGCAAGTGTTTGTTTCGAGTTCAGCTTTGTTTTCTCACGGTAAAACCTTTACCGTGAGAAAACAAAGCTGGACTCGAAACAAACTTCTCTACTTGGTACTACTTTACAGGTGTGTATGTGTTTACGCCAACACTCTTTAAGAAATCTGTCTGATGTTAACGTCAGAAAGAAACCAGGCAGCATATCTCCTAATATTTCACCCTATCCAAGGCGGCTAAAATCCGAATATACTGTCGACATTTTTTATTTAAATCATTGCATTGACATACAAAATGCCACGTCAGCAAATATTTGCCGGAGCGCCATGCGAATTGGTTAATACAAGTCGAAAGTTCGGTTATGTAAATGATCGCATTTGCTAACCAATCACGTGATATTTAAGGGAGATAAGACGACAAAGTGTTTCCGCGTAGCTTATTTAATCGTCCTCATAAGGGCGTGTGACCACTATTTTGGAATGGTCCCGGTGGCGAAAGCACGTGTAAATAGAGCGAATGCCTGAGCAACGTCATCGGTAATCGTACACCCAGACGCACACATTTATCAGGGGCTTCATCATACGGCTGCGTGCGGCTGGTTGATCCCTACGTCGCATAGCAGCGAAAACGAATCGGGATGTAACAACTGTTAGTCTAAAGTGGCGACAGTGATCAGAGGAAGGTAACATGCTTCGCCGTAATGGAACTGGTGTACGTAGGTGGACATTGGACAGCCTCGATCGTCACATTCTACAGCAAGACGTAGCAGCCCCACAATACATACCGGATGACATTCGACGAAGTGTGCAGGCAAATATGAACTTCTCCGTATCGATACGGACTGTAAATTGCAGATTGGCTGAAGCAGGTTTGGGCTCTCGCCAGCCATTGCTACGCCTGCCGCCAACCACAGAACATCGTCGTGCAATATTGTAGTGATACCGTACCAGACATGCATGGTGGAACAAATGGAACCTTGTGGTATTCAGCGATGAGTCTCGCTTCTTTCGCAGCGCCGTCGATCACCGATTGAATGCGAAGTGATCACCGCGCCGATCTTGCTGTACCCGTGAGGGTAATACGGCTCCTCCTCGTGGTGTCATGATTTGGGGTGCTACCACTTTCAACAACCGTTCATTGCTAGTACGCATAATGGCAACACGACAATACGTCGATGAGGTGCGGCAGCTCGTTTTGTTACCGCATCTCCGTGGTAACCCTGATGCGCAGGTTCAATCAGATAATCCCATTCAGAGACTGCGGACATCAGCTGAAGTGCCTACAAGTTGTTCAGGTGCTGTTCTACCAGAGCGATCACCAGACTTCTCCGCAACAAAGAACTTGTGTGAGGTCATTGGTAGGCAACTTAACGCCTGTGCATGACCCAATCGGCTATCCACGACCTGCTGACTCCTGCTACATTATACTGTCCTTTCGTCTGTCGCTTTCATATGATATCTCAGAAACGGAATCTCTTTTTTCCCAACCACTTTTTAGTGTGTTTGATAAGTTTCGTCTCATTTCAAGCATTCCTACATGGCGTATGATTTTTTTATGTCGAGCAGCATATATGTGTCTAAAGTGGAAAAAGGGTTCTGCGACCTATGTAATTCTTATTCCGAAACCTATCCCCCCCCTATACATTGCTGGTAGCTGGAGTAAGCTCTAAAGATATACAAAGCAGCTGGAGCAGCCAGTTTCTTTCATGAAGGGTGGAGAAAAAAACCACTCTCCATGTCTCTTCTGGTACTTAACACAAGTCACCGTTTTAAATATTTTGGAATATATTAGTACAAATGGAGTTCGTAAATAATTGAGACTCACTTAGAATATAAGACTCAAGATTATGTTTGTGACATCGTAACACTTTCCATGTACTCCACACTAAGTCAACGCACCACTGTTATATTTCTGGTAACATCTGACGGTTTTAAAGAAAACAAGTCTTTCCCGAGAGCATGCACCAACCCGCGAATACTTTTGTGCAAGTCGTCATCATTCTGTAATCATCGACCGAGCAATCGTTCTTCAATCTGGTCAAACAGGCCATAATACGATGTGGCGAGATCAAGTAAATATGAAGAAACTGGTAAGACTGTGAACTCAGGAGATATTAGTGTTTGTACTGTTGTACCACGAGTGTGCGGTTTGGCATTGTCATTCTGCAACAGCACTTGCCATACCCACTTCCCGTTCCGCCGGAGCTGGGTTTCGCGACAGCGCTTCCTCATATACCACTGTTTATTGCTGTTACCAGTAGAAGCCACTTAACCCCCTCAACACTCCCTCCACATTGCAGGGGACTGTAGCTGTCTGATTTTCAGCTGAGGGAGATTCTTGAGATTTCTTAGGGTGAGGACTTCGATCCTGTCTCCAATGCATGTGTTGCCGTTTCTTTTCAGGAATGTGGCAGTGAAGTCGTGACTCATTACCTGCGACTAGCCTGGGAAAGAAACATACGGTTCCTGATTCACTTGTCTGCTTCTGTTGAAGTGTTAGTTTGTGTGGTATCCAATGTGCATATCCATTGTCAATTCATCATGGATTATTGTATGAACTGTTACATGGCACCTACCTGTTGTATGCTGGAATTCCTCAACTGGTATACGTCTGTCCACGATGATCTCAGAAACTCACTGAACATTTAATGGTGTGCGGCACTTTGCCGGTGGGCCAGGGTTGACTACTTTTGTCACAGTTTCATTTTCTCAGTTGGAAAGCTACCCACATCAGGAAATAATACTATGGCAAGTCTCTGCTTCACAATATAGTCCCCTTAATCAATGGTGAATGTTAACAGCTGATACGTCTTCAGAGGAATCCTACAGAGGAATCCTGCTGTTCAAAGAGGTCCGAAATAATCTCTTTCGATGCAGTTGTTCGCCCTGGCTTTGTTGATTAAGTCTCAATTGCCATCTTGTGGGTGCTGCACTAACCCAAGACTATCCAGTCCGGAGAATATCTGAGACCTACATACCAGCTATCATGCAGTGTTGCTAACAGTGACACTTATTTATGAAAAACCCTCATACAAACATAAAATAAATCTCTAATGTGGTTAAAAAAATCATGCAGATAGCAGTAATTTATTAACTTTTCCAATATTTCCAACGTAGCCTACGAAGGCAGGCTTTATCAAGGCAAGTTGCATTAAACGAACGTATAATCCGTTTGGAGTTTATCGTTCTGTTCTCCGGATTTTAATTTTAAACTCTAAAAGGGTTACATTATTTTAAATACACCAGATCGTGAATATTCAAGGAACGCTTATAGCGTAGTAAATCCGTCTATTTTCGTGGTGTAATATACATAAGGATTCGCCAAGCTTTCACTCTCCACTGGAAGTACTTTTCAAGGCAATGTAGACATAAAGTGATTGCTTTGAAAAAGCCTCTCGGTGGAGGGTGGAAGATTGGCGAATCTCTATGCATATTACAGCATGAAAAATAAACGGATTTACTATGTATAGTATAGTATAGTATAGTATAGTATAGTATAGTATAGTATAGTAATTTATTATAAAAATCCCCTGTGCCGCCAATTGGCTTCACAGGGATACCAGAACCAACTACCTGCGGGAAAAGAAACACCGCTAATGCAAATACACATATTAATACAATCTTTCAAAAGAAGGATGTTAAACAAAACAAAAAGGATTCAACAACACAAAACTAAGCTTCACATAATTACACCAATAATTGAACATCAACATTTTCCAACTCCCTAATCAACCGACATTACATAGGAAAAAAAGAAATAATTAATAACAAATGTTATAAATTAAGTTAAAAGTCAAACCCAAAATACTATTTAATCAATGATATAAAGTCAACGATAAATTAAAATAAAACTTATGTACTCCATTGAATGCAGGCTTATGTTCACCATTGAATCCAAGCTTATGTAGACCATTGAATTACTAAATCATATTAAGTAATCCATTTCACTAAAAATTACAACTTAATTCACTAAAATTACAACATAATTCACTAAAAATTACAACATAATTTACTAAAAATTACAACATAATTCACTAAAATTACAACATAATTCACTAAAAATTACAACACAATTCACTAAATATTACAACATAATTCACTAAAATTACAACATAATTTACTAAAAATTACAACGTAATTCACTAAAAATTACAACATAATTTCAAATAACACAAACAAACAACTCAAAATGAAGGTCCCAGTCCTCCTCCGACTCCTTTACTATGTATAAGCGTTCCTTTGGTATCCAAAGTGGTTATATGTTCGTCTAATGTAAGTCGTCTTGATAAAGCCTTCCGTTGACAGGCGAAAGCTCCGCGGCTTAAAATATTTTGTTACTACAGCAATTTTGGATTTATGAGATTTTATTCTCTTTTTAATCATCCTTCATATTATTATCGCTTTGTTCCTGCTATACTGCCTGACAAAGAAAATGGCACACCAAGAAGACATGAACGCAGCTCCATGCAAATTGCAGGGTGGGTGAACACGCACAAATTATGCAAATGATTGCATTTGCAGGCCAATCGCACGAACGGCGCGCGGGATTTAAGCGGACAACCAGCCAGTAAGGCCATCAGTTGAGACCTCGCCACGGCCGCGAGAAGTGAGTGGTTCTGCTGTAACCATGTCTGGAGAACGAACAAGCCGTTGAGACGCCGTCCTGCGTGATTTCGTCAAACGGATGTGTTCACGAGAGGTGTCATCGTAGGCCTTCGTTCCCCCAGATGGTACTTGAGTCGTATTGCAAAAGAAACGCAACGTGATGCCACAACCGTCGGTCACATTTGGATAAAGTGGTCCCAGGAAGGACCTCTGCAATGTCGTAGGGAAACCAGAGCACGGAGACGGACGTCGGATCGGACCGATCTTCTCATTCGACGTCATGCCGTAGCGGACAAAGGCCACAACTGGCGACATTTTGCCGAGTGTACGGGGAGGCTTGGGTGCTTCAATATCGACGCGGACAGTTTCGCGTCGATTGGCTGCGTCTAGTTAGCTGTCCAGCCGTCCGTTGCGAAGACTACCCTTAACAGCGAGCCATCGTGCTCAGCGCTTGGTGTGGTGTCACTCCAGGGCTGTGCGGAGTGCCGAATGGAATAGGGTGGTGTTCAGCGACGAATCGCGGTTCTGTCTTGCCACGAATGATCGCCGTGTGAGTCTGGAGGCAACGTGGTTACCTGGCGGATTTCTCCACCATTGTGGGGGGCCACACGGGTCAGCAACGCGGAATCATGGTGTGGGGTGCTATCAGCGCCAGCAGCCGCTCACCGCTGGTACGCATTACGGGCACATTGACGGCACACCCCTATGTTGACAAGGTGCTGCGGCCCGTGGCACTACCGTATCTGCAGGGCATTCCAAATGCCGTTTTTCAACAAGATAACGTTCGCCCACATAACACTCGGATCAGCCTGAATGCTTTACACGGTGTGCGGATGCTTCCGTGGCCAGCACTATCCCCCGACATCTTGCCAATCGAGCATCTGTCGGACACGATTAGACGTCGGTTGGGATCGCAAAATGAAGAAGAACTGTGGACTTCGATCAACACCACAAGGTCCACGATACCCCAGGACTCTATTCAGATTTCCATTGCCTCGATGACACGTTGGATTTAACGCTGTATCGCCCAAAATGGGGCCACACTCCTTATTGAGCATCCTGTATATTCAGCCATTGGAGCCTAGTCTGTATGTGACAATTAAATCATTTGTTCAGGACCTTCTTGCTATCTGTGTGAGCAGTTTGGTCTGTTTTCGAGCATTCCTTCCTGCTTCCTGGTGTTGCATTTTCTCCGTCAGGCAGTGTATTTCTTAAGTTTAATTGCCTTTCTGTTATTTTTGAGGGATGTGAAGAACGTATAAATTTTTGAATTGAAACAATGCTTTACTACTTTTTGTGTTATTTTTAATTTTAAAATTATTGTACTTTATGAATTGAATATTTTTGTTATAACCGGAATTGGATGGTGGTAAAGGAGAGAAGCGGAAGCGTGAGGATTTTGCAAAAACAAGAGGGGAGGCATAATATCAAAACGTTTGGAAACTGTTGTGTTAGACTGTGAGTAAGCCATTGCTCTGCAAATAATGTAATGTGCTTTGTGAGTTATAATACTTAATATCGGCATGGAGTGCCGTTATGATGGCTTTGTGATTGCCTCAGTTTGCTCCACGGTGGTCATTCAAACACTAGAAGACTACAGTTTTTAATGCGAACAAGGAATAAAAGTAACAATTCATTTCGCGCATAAAAAATATTTAGTCTTTTTCTATCTACAGGGAATATTTATATTTATTAATTCTTTCCAAAAAGAGTGGAATATTCAGGACTTTGCGCCTGTACATTATTTGGCGCCTTTCTTCTATTCGTGCTTACATCCTAGAAAAAATTCTGTTACATCAACCACCAACTTCCTTACTTTTTCTCTCCTATTATACTCTCTAAGTAACTGCCTCGTTTCTAGGGTACGTACTTTTTAATAATTTTTGGCTTGTTTATCTTTCAGTTGGTCAGCTTTGATGGGAGAGTGCTCATTTTCGCACCTTCAGAGGAAAGGTTTTTCGCACGCTGTTTTCTGCCTAAATAACTTCTAATGAAGTTGTACTGACCATCTACTGTATTTTATCGTTTCCTGTCTGGGACGCTGGTGTCATTTGCCTAGCGTAGACTGGAAGGCAGTTGAAAGGGGGTAATGGGTCTATGAGATATTATATCTTTCCCCAGTAAAAGGAAGTTCGCTCGTAGGTGCTTCTCTGAAGCCTGAGCATGCTCTGCTTTCCTAACAAACGTAATTAACAGCACTGTTTTATAATATTAAGTAATAAAAAGATATATTTAAATATATCCGTACAACCAGGGACGAAGCGTGCTAGTATCCAGTTGAAACACTTTTAAATAAGTAAAAATAATTTATTCAAAGGGGAAATAGTAATGCGATTCAAATTCCTAATGAAGTCGCTCGTCGGTCTGACTTGTGAATGAGCAGATAGTGGACCCATTGGCAAGACCAGCCATATGAGTTTCCACTTCCGATAATGGTTAAGAAACACTGCAAGTACAGTCAGTAGACTGAGCTTGATCTAGAAGCCGGAAAGGACGCATGCGCTCATATCGTCTAACCCAGTGGTCTCAAACTCGCTGCCCTGCGCCAACTATTTTGCGGCCCACATGAATGACAACAAAATAAAAATAAATCACCCTTTTTTTCAAGTGTATTATATTATATTAAATATAATATAAACATAGTAATGCTTAGCAAAGCCATCCTCTTTATAAGTAACAAGTTTATTTACGAAGAACATAAGTGAGCAAAATACATATTTTCAAAACATTCCACTCCCCATTTTCCTATAATGCTGACAACGTAGCCGAAGAACTTCAATTTGAATTAATAGACTTTTCTTGTGATTCTTTTCTAAAAGAAAAATTCAACAGGTGCAATCTAACAGAGTATTACTAGTTAGTTTCAAAGGACAAGAACGTAAACATTCATAACCTAGTTGCACATGGTATGTCTATATTCGGAACAACAGAAATCATGTGACCAGTTGTTTTCAAGAATGAACCAATTAAAATGTCTTGAAGGGAATAGGTTTAAGTGACAGTCAGTTATGCTCACTTTTAAAAGTAGCATGTTCAAAGGATATTATTCCAAATTTTGATAAGTTAGTGACAGTAAAGCGAGCCCAAGTTTCCGGTCAGAACATGTAATAACTTCTGTACTGTGTATCGTGTTCAGTTGGTAAAATGCGATTGTTTTAAGATTTAAGTGAAAATAATTACGTAAAAAGATTGTTTTCATTGATTGATGAAGCATTTGTTTTTACTATTTGCCGATAATTAGATATAATATTCTACTCTATTGCAAAGTCATTGAAGTAGTTTTGTAAGGTTGATAAGAAATTTATTCATATTCATGCAGCCCCTAAGTTCCTTCAAAACTGGAAAGTGGCTCTTCCAATGGTCTCAGTTTAAGACCACACAAAGGGCACATGCAAGGACTTGTCACCATTCGTCAATTTGGCTACACGGCGTCTTTTAAGTTGTGAATCATTGCCCCTCTTTGATTTCAGTGCTTTCCCCCGTTTATTTTACGAGCTGTCTACTGCACGTGGACACTTGCTTTATTATTTATTTATCAGATTATTTTTGTTTATTTCTCTCTTTAAGCTGTGATTGAAACAACCAGAATGAACGGTAGTTCTTTATTTACGTCACACCCTTCGAATGTTAATGTCGTGATTTAAAGTTCTGGTATGATTGTGTTTTGTACTTTCTTAGAAAAAAAATGGTATTTGAAATAAAAATATGGAGATTTGTGCTTAAAGCAAATAATACAAAGAAATTTGTGCTGAACGCAAATATAAAAAAAAAACTGGGAAACGAGCTACATAAAAAAAGTTCTGCAGAAGAAAGAAACTCAGCTTTAGTGATTAAAAAACTTAACATAATAATGAAAAAAAATTTTAATGCATTTTATTACCTATAATATTGCCTATTATAGGATTTTGGTAACACTGTCGAAAATATCACTCCTTGCCACTGTGTATTAACATAGCATGAAATATTTTTTTCCTCGGATTAAGTGTCTTAATTGAAAATTTATTTGCGAAAATTTCAGAAGAAATATCTTTTTAATGTTGTTTTCTTTCAGAAATTCAAGTACATCAAAACAACATCATGAAGATTCCGGTCTCTTCGAACCCCTTGACCCTCTTTGTCTTGTCACGAGAATGTTTGCTGCCATCAACGTCATAATGAGCATTCCAGTCTACTTGATATTTTATCTTCTGCATACATATTTTAAAGCCAATGGACTCTGTCACACAAATGATTTCGACATATGCTGGCCAATTTTAATTGGCATTGTGAACGTATTGTTGTCTTACATGGCTGCTTTCATTCACGGTATCACGCTCTCAATCAATCGTTTAGGTACGAATGCAACAAGGGAAGAAGAAATATCAAAAGCGTCGAACCTTCAAGATTGCTGGCTGTGTGATGTCTCTGAAAACACTCAGTATTTTGCGAGTGAGAGTGAATGGCCGACCTGCTTTGAAAATCTGACCTTACGTTCAACCCAAACAGATATTTTAGGACTCACCCCACTACGCGAACACGATGGAGAGTATGTGGAGGAAATTTCCAACTGATTAGCATGGACCAGGAGTTTTTCTTTCGAGTAATTCAAAATTGTTTCAAACAGAAATGTAATTAGTTTTGTGTCACACATTATTTTCATTGTGTATGGTTTTCGATGTTTTAGAAAGTCTTCAATAAAATGTTTGTTCGATGTATCTCAGAAGTCTTTCAGAATAATTATGGCTTTATGTTTTGGACTTGCTACATAAGCCAGTTTTTCAAACTACATAAGTGAGGTTTTTTTTATTTTTGTCTACTTACGTACATACTTTTGACGTATGTATGCAAGTAGAAAAATTATATTATTGTTTCTTCGTTTTGGCTGCTCATCTGCAGAGACTAAAGAGTCAGTTCATAAACTTTTTTGCCGTGGCTAGAACGAAGAATGACTACAGTTTTTCTTATATTTCCGGCTTTCTCTTGTGCACAATTTGCCCGTTAGGTGACCGATGTGTAGTTTAGGGCATCTAGCTTTCTAGGAGATACACTGGAAAGATTCTTGTTGAATAGTACAGTCATCTGCAAATTGAAGACTTTCTATTTTTCAATTTTTTCTAGGGCCATATTTTCTCAGTAATCGACGCAAATGATACGTCCGGAGACGTTCCATTATTTTTGCACGTAGAACACAGAATGTAAAAAAAAAAAAAATTAGGAGCCGGACAGACTTATACCTGACCAAGATGATATTAATTTTTGACATTTCCTAGGATGCATTTTTCTCGAAAGAGAGTAGCTACATTCTTTCATTCGTCACGAAGTTTATATTCCTTGAAGAAACCGGGAAAATGTTACCTGTTCCAATGAAAATAATCATGAAATTTTTTTCCATATTTTGTAATTTTTGATGAAACAGGTATTTCGCACTTGGTGACGTAATTGTATACTTGTATGCTGTGATCATGTATCTGTTTTTAGTAGATGGATGAGACTTCTCTTACTTTTAAGATTAAAAGCCAGCTACGTAGGATATAAATTCTGTAGGTTTCTTAGAAACACTAAAACTGCGCTAAAATTTTCGGAAAGACTAGTAAAGATATAATTTAAAGTTGGAAAAATAACGTACAGTATAGTAGAATGAAAAGCAGCACTACACTCTCTGCTTGTAGGCAGAGTATATCCGTTTCTGAGGATCCACTTTGTTTTGCAGCTTGTCAAATTCGAGTCTTTTGTGCAAATAAAATGCTGACGACTCTCGAGAATTCGAAACATTACATTTTTATTATAAACAGAAATCATTACAAAAGATAAAACTCTTGACGCATAGCATCATAATCAGTTTTAGATAAGAAGAGAGAAACAGAAGAGTTATCCTCTTGTTATAAAGGAAAACTTCCCGAGAGTTATTGGTTTGCACTTGATTTAACGAGTTGAATGTAGCGGGTTTTCAGACAAGATGTAATAAGGCAGAGATCTCTGAAGTTATAACGCAATGGAAAGAATCAATTGTCATAACGATCAGAGTTCTGATCAGTGATGTAAGTATTTTCATGCGATTTTAGGGTCCATTTCCCGGATTTTTGTGAGTCTTAGCTTCATCAGTCCACTGGCGCACGTTTGCATCAGTGCTGAGTTCGAGCTCAATTTTTAGAGCCCGATCCCGTCCGAGCCCGAATTCTATATTGCAAGTTAGAGCCGGGCACAAACGAGCCCCAAAACTACCACTAACCTGTTTAGACATTAATTAAAAGAATCTCGTTTTCCAGACTTACACTCTTCCACGACTTGCAATTAGCCAGGTGTCTTTCTCAACTGAGGAGTGGAGAAAAAACTTCTATCTGTTTCTATAATATATTTTCAGAGATGGGACCTACAATTGCACGTTTGTTTGTTTTTTCATTCATTTTTTCCCGAAATGCTTCTGACGTAGGAAAACTTCTATCTGTTTCTTTAATGTTTTTACAGAAACTTCTATCTGTTTCTTTAATGTTTTTATAGAAACTTCTGTTTCTTTAATGTTCTTATATAAACTTGTATCCGTTTCTATAATATACAAGACTGCAGCTGAGGTGATTGAATATGAAGTAGCAGGATACAACCTGGTCCTGCGTTTTGTTAATTACACATTCTTTTTATTCCCCCAACAGAATACATAAAGCATGAAGAAATGGTGCAATTTTATTACCCCTTTACTTTCTTGAAAACTGCGAAAAACATTTCTCCCTTGATTGGGGCTTTTGCCACACCAAGCCATTAGTTTCTACTAAACTGCTCAATATAGTCTCGAATAAAAGTTACCTACTGAGATCACTCTCTGCTTCCGTATCGGCAACACAAAAGACATCCTGCATAGATCTCATAATCTTTGGGAAAACTGTGCATTAGTCGAACTGAGTTCATGTAACTATGTTAATTGCATTTGTTCAATGTGATTAATATACAGGGTGTCCGAGAATTATTGGACCCATTACAAAATTATGTGCAAAAAAAACTATGAGCACTGTCTGTTTTTCTATGTCACGTATTACTAACACAGTTTCTATATTTTTGTTTTGCAGAATTGTTATTCCTAGAATCCGATAGGTGGCGCTAGGTGTGGCCTGATGAAGAATGTATGAGAAATTCACAATCAATAGTCATGTCATCCGTACAGCAGAAGGCGATGTGTGTGTTATGGCTTGCGGAATTAAAGGCTGTCATTAAAGTTAAAAGACGGTACCGTTTAGAGTATGGTTGTAATCCTCCGTCAACGAATTCAATTAAGCGGTGGATGAAACAGTTTAAAGAAACTGGCAATGTGGAACCTCGTGGAGGAGCCTGTAGGCCTAGCGTCAGTGGTGAGATTGTTGACTAAGCTAATGAAAGTTTCCGACGAAGCCCCAGGAAATCCGTTCGTAAAGCAAGCAGAGAACTGTGCATTCCGAAATTGACAGTTCACGATATCTTGCACAAGAAATTAAAGTATCATGCTTATAAAATTCAAATAGTGCAAAAGATGCATGTAAATGATCACACTCTGCGATACGATTTCACTGTGGGTATGCTGAATCGAGTGGAAAACGACCAAAACTCTCTCAGTACTGTAATTTTTAGTGATGAATCCACATTTCATTTATCAGGTATTGTGAATCGTCCCAACTGTAGGATAAGGGGCAGAGAACCGCCTCATGCTGCTATTGAACTGGAACATGATTCTCCAAAAGTTAATGTGTGGTGCGCCCTATCAAAAAAAGAAGTGATTGGCCCTTTCTTCTTCTGCGAAAAAAACATAAATGGTGACATTTACTTGGATATGCTGGAAAGTTTTGTTATACCCCAGATCAAAAGATATGAAAACGTCGTTTTCTTCCGCACTGGTTAACGTGTGTACGTAAGTGCCTAAATGAGCATTTCCCCAACAGATGGATTGGGCGTGGTGTCCCATTCCGTGGCCTCCTTGCTCTCCAGATCTAACGCCATTAAATTATTTCATGTGGGGTTATGTGAAGGATCGTGTCTATCAGACGCCTTGTACTGATTTGCAGGAACTGAATCAGCGTATCACAGCTGCTAGTAATTCCATAACTCCTCAGATACTTTCCAATACATGGCATGAAATCGAGTATCGCTTGGACGTACTACGAGCAACCAAGGGATCTCACATCGAAATTTATTAACTTGTGTAGTTACATTGTAAGTTAGTACAGTCAGTTTCTTTTTATCTGTTTAATGTTTTGTTTTATATAATTTTGTAATGTGTTTAATAATTCTCCGACACCCTGTATATTATTCACAATGAATATTTTAAATCGTGTAGAACGACAGAGCCCTATTTCAATAAAAAATGTGTATTCGTAGCATGTTGCTCCATGTAACATTCTTTCTTTTATTTAAAATTGCTGAAATTATGCAGTTTTAATATAAACTGGTAAAAGTAATTAGTAATAATAATTTCATATAAAATTATTAAATAATTAAAATAGCAGATCAGATTTTACAGGATTTTTGAAAACTTTTTGAAAATTTTTTCTCGCTTTGAGGTTTTCTAATCCGATCAGTGCTAAGGCATTTTTTTCATTCAGAACTGCATCATCACTGGCTCTAAGCAGTAAGTTAGCACAGAAACGGGCGTTGGTTGGGCGTGCTTCTTGAAGTGCAACTCACAACCGCAGCAGGTGGTACATCGGTTAACAGCCCGTGGGAGAAAGTTCAAGCCGTTACTGGAAAAAGACCTATAGAGCTGTAATTTTTCGTCTATGAGAAAGCGTTAAAAATAAACTTAGCGTTTCTGAACAATACGGAAAGGTTTTGGCGTTGACCTGGGAAGAGACGAACATATAATCTATGTAGTTTATTTTTGGCGTGTTTGTTTTGACAACTGAATATTCATTCGATTTTCACACATACGTATAAGTCTTCTTTTTGTTCTATCTGTAGTTTAAACTTATTTTGGAATTTTCAAGCTGATCTGTGTTAATAAAATAGAAGCCTGTGTATGTGATGCATGCCACGACTCTTCGGGAAATTGTGACTGACGTTTCAAAATCTGGCAAACGATTTTTCCGTTTTTTGCGAGTTGCAATCTGTGGTTTCAAGTCATATTTCGAAAAGAGAAGGATTGCTAAATGCAAAAAAGTTTACTATGCTATCCCATTTCTAGGAGAACACGCGCAGCAGAAGGACCTTGAATCTGTGGGCGGTGGCGCTCTGACATTTTCGTTTGCTCGAAAATGTTCCTTTCACGTATCATCGCGAGACGTAAAACAACTGTTATTGTTATTGTGTTGCATTATTTTCTAGCGACAAATGTACGTTACTCAAGTCGTGTGTGTGTGTGTGTGTGTGTGTGTGTGTGTGTGCACGCAGCGCTTCATTATTTGTCTTCGGATGCACAAGGATTCTACAGGTGGATTTGTCAAATTCATTGCATTCCTTCTAAAATGCGAGAAGAAAATGTGAGAAGACAGAGAAATAAATATTTTAGCTCTTAATGGAAAAAAAATTAACATAGTTTATAAATAGTTATGCTGAGGCTTATAACAGAAAATATTTCGGATTTAGCGTATTCCAAAGATGTTTCTGCACTGCCAACAAGATTGGGATATTGCTCATCAGACAAATTTGTCCACCATGTTTGTTCACCAGATTTTGACGGACTCACTGGGCAAAAGAGAAATCGCCGCGTGCTGGGTGTCCCATCAACTCACTCCCGAGCAGAAGGCAGCCGGAGTGAGCATCGCACAGGATTCAGTCCACAGGTTCAAAGGGAGGGCTACACCTTCCTGAACAGAATTGTCGCAATTATTGAGACAGGGACCCGTGATTTTGAGCCGAAACTGAAGTCACAATCAGCGGAATGTGGGCATCCAAGTTCCCCAAGCCCCTCAAAGTGTCGTCGACAACAATCCAAAGTGAAGCAAATAATGATTTTTGCGTACGATGCCCAGGGTGTTGTGGTCTCTGATCGACTGCCGGTAGGGAAAAATGTCAACGCACAATATTATCGTGACTTTCTGAGGACAAAGTTGAGACCGAAAATTTGGTAAAATCGCCCCAACTTGTTGGAAGCGAAAGCGATCTTGCTGCATAACAACGCATCATATCATGGCGCAGAGTCTGTACGGGGAATTTTTTCAAAATCTAGCTAGGAAACTTTATCCCACCCACCATAGAGCACTAAACTTAGTTCACCCGACTTTGATATTTTCCCAAAGTTAAAAAATCGGCACCTTGGTATCCGCTACAAACCGCTGGACGAACTGCCATTGGACGTGACCGGACTAATGCGACAGGTGAACAAAGATGGCGTACTACGGGGCATCCAGAACCTACTTCACCACTGGCAAGCTGCCATTAGCAGCAGAGGGAGTACATTGAACTGCAAAAAGGTACGTTTTCGCCGTTATTTCACACTTTTCTCAAAAATGGACAGTGTGCAGAACTTTCGTTAGGACTCCCGTACAAAGAAATTATTCACAGCAGTAAATACACTGGCGGAAAGTGAAAAAAGAACACCAAGAAGGAGAAGTCTGATTCCAGCGAATTTTTTTTTTTTTTTTTGATTTTAGGTTTAACGACCACCGTGAGCAACTCAATGGGCCTATAAGCAGTCGCCCGTCCCTAATTTAGGGTCACTGGTTCCAGGGAAGGGAAAGAGCCAGGGCCGTAAGACAAACACAACATCCATGCCTGACCGGGATTCGAACCCGGACCCCTTACGGACGAATGATCAGAGACCAGCGCCTTAGACCACTGCGCCACCGGGGCACCCCAGCGAAATTTATACACCATAAAAACGGAATACAGAGGATAACGTAATCAAAACATTATGGCAAAATACAGCTGTATTTGCTGGTAAACTGAAAAATAACATTTCCATGTAACATGGTTAGTACGAGGTTGAACCGCCATGAACTGCGTCACACTGTGCAATTCTGGCATGGTGTCTGTCGTACAGATGTTGGATGTAAGTTTGGGGTATTGAGTTCCAAGCATCCTCAATCTGGACGCGTAAATCGGGGATGGTCGTGGCTGGCCGTGGAGACCGGATAAGTCGTTGTCCCATAAAATCACACACGTGCTCAATGGGGGACAAATCTGGTGAACGTGCAGGCCATGGTAGTTGTCTCCCACCCTGACGTGCATGTTGCGTTGCACGTGCCGTGTGTGGGCGTACGTTATCTTGCTGGAAAACACCACGATCGACCGACCTTAGAAATGGCACAACAACGGGCTGAATGATGTTGTTGATGTAGGAGGTGCTGCTTAACGTACCCGGTACAAACACTAGTTGGGTACGGGAGTGATAGCTGATCGCTCCTCACACCAGGAGACCACGTGTAGGCCCTGTGTGTCGGTGGCGGATGCAAGAATGGTGGAGACGCTCCCCTGTGCGTCTGCGAACACGCATACGGCCATCGGAGGCTCCCAAGCGGAATCTGCTTTCATCGCTGAACACGACAGATCGCCATCTCGTTCTCCAGTGCAGACGTTGGCGACACCACTGCAGCCTTTCCTGACGGTGGGATGGAGTCAGAGGTACACATGCCAGAGGCACACGTGCACGTAGTTCTGCATCCAGTAGACGGTTGCGGATTGTTCGCACAGTCACCTCCGGTGCAACAGCAGCTCGGATTTGCGTCGCAGTGGATGTTCTGCTTGACAACGCCGCTCTTCTTATGCGTCGATAGGTCCACTCATCAGTCCGTCTGTGACTCCCGGTTCCACGTCTTCTCGTGTGGGAATGTTCCTCGGACCATCTACTCCACCATCGTACCACCACCGATACTTCCCGTCCGATTCGCTCCGCAATACGACGGCACGACCACCCGGCCTCGCGGAGTCTAACTAGACGACCTCGCTCAAAGTCCGATAACTGCTGTAATCGTACACGTATTCCATGTCCAGGCATTGCATCTTATTCAGGGTCTTCGCACGTTTCCGTACGCCGACGACTGATTACATTCACTTCGCCGTACTCCTTAAATACCACCGACGATAATTTGCATATTATGCCGTGCTGTGGCGTAAGCGCTCACCGGTTGATCCTGAAATTAACATCACACCTGCGTAAACTCAACCCCATTAACATATGTAAATTTAATGATCGTCCGCCAATTCCTTCTTGGTGTTCTTTTTTCACTTTCCGCCAGTGTATAACATACGAAATTGCATCTTAAAGGTTATAGCCAAGAAGCGCTGGATTTACTTAGTAATAAAAAATACAGATGCTAATGATTCTTGTGTGTAAGGAAACTCCATTCTGCGAGCCGTGGATCATCTGAAGATTTGGAGTTGCCAGATGTGCATGCATACCTAGAGAAGGAAGGGGTGTTGATTAGTGTAAAATAGATCAGGGTACAGAAACTGAGAGAGAACACTTGTTGAACGGGATTCACACCTAAATACAATAAACAAATCTATACAGACTCGGTTTTCTATACAGACTCCGTTTATTGATGTGAAAGTATATTTAAAGAAGAAATACAAGGCAAAATTGTATCTCCCGAGCTTTCGCTCTCCAACCGGGAGGCTTTTTCAAGGGTTGCAGACGTTACTAACAAGTCTGGCGAGTATAAACAAAAATTTTCGAACCCGGTTGGAGAGCGAAAGCTCGGGAGATCCAATATTTCCTTGTATTTCTTCTTTAAATATACTTACACACCAATAAACGGAGTTTGTATAGATTTGTTTATTGAGAAAGAGAGCATTCTTAATTCACAGGAACATGTAGTTATGAAAGGCACGTCACACTTTGGGGATAAGAAAATGGTGTGCAAATCTTTTCAGCTCAAAATATCATTACTTCTCTGTTTCATTTACTTATCATTTATGTCAGTCTATTTATTATAGTCATGCCTTACTTATTTATTTATTAATGTAATCAAAACTTAAATGCTGATAGTAATTTTAGCATGAGGATTGGCAGGGATGGGTATTTCAAACTTGATGGCAGACAAAGTGTGCCGTTCTAAGAAACATGCCAAGAACGAATCGCGTGAGGAACCGAGATTCATAGCCTATTGAATCATGTGGGGAACCGAGATTCATAGCATATGTACCTACCATAATATGCTTAAACTTCTGGCTCTTTCCTTCTGTGGAACTAATAGGTAAAACTCGGTCACGATCCATGTTAAACAATCTTAGAACATCCAGAAATTGAGACAAACTCTGCGATTAAATAAATATCACTACAGCGCTTTACACCTATGAGCCATAAAACTATGACAACCCCCAGCTCTGAGAAATGAGCGCGCCTGGAGACCGAACGGTGGCGCAGGTGAAGATCACAGAGCAGTATACATATATAACAACCCGAGGACCGGCTTTCGGTTAGTAGAGTGTTCGGAGTCAGAAATGCAAAAGCTGCCGATTTATCACAGTTTGATTGAGGACAAACTGTGATGGCACTGCGCCTGAGAACTACGATCTCGGAAACGTCGCGACTTAGGGGTTGTTCACGTGCCGCTGTAGTGAGTATGTATCAAAAGTAATGCACAGATGGCTAAACAACAACCGTTGTCCAGTCGCGTGACGTCCGCAGCTCATTGATGCCAGACGGGAGCGGAGACTGTCGCGCATTGTTCGCAGCGACCGCAAGTCAAGGATTTGGTGCGACAAATCACGCGCAGCTACAACAGTGGTGACCACGGCAATGTGTTACAGCACACACAGTTCATAGCAGCCTTCTACGCATGGAGGTCAGCGTAGCCGAAGACCCAGCCCGGTCTCCATGCTCACTGCACATCATCGCCAACATCGCATGAAATGGGCCCAAGATCATCGAGATTGGACCTTGGATGATTGGAGGAAAGTTGCCTGGTCTGACGAATCAAGATTCTTTTTGTGCATCACGTAGACGGCCGAGCGCGGATGCGCCAATTACAAACGAAGGCCGGATTCATTGTTGTGCGGAAACAGGCCGGAGGTGGCGGTGTTATGCTATGGGCGATGTTGTTTCGGGGACACTTTAGGCCTCATTATCTCAATAGCACATTCCCTGACAGCTGTCAGGTATCTGAATATCGTTGCGGACGACCATCCCAAAATGTGCGGGAACTGGAGGACCTGCTGTTGACATTATGGTGCCAGATACACCATACATATCACACTTCATTGAATTGATGCCTCGCCGAGTGGACCCTGTTTTGCGAGCTAAAGGGGTACCTACAGCTTATTAGCTTATTAAGTAAGTGACCATAATGTAATAACTTATCGGTGTGTATGTCGTTTGTTTTATAAAGTATCTCGCATTACGATGCGTGAAATCAGGGTTTTCCTAATTCTGGCATTTGACTAGTAAAGCTTATTTCAGGTTTTCTTTGTTTAAATCTGTTATCGCATGCATCGATTTATACGAAGCATTTCGTGCATACATATTTTGTAATCGGAACACATAGACGAATAATTGCACAAAGCTAAGAGTAAACCAAAAAGTCCTTGACATTTGTACTTAAGTTATACTGTTATCACTGTTGTAGAATTATAAATATATAGTAATGAAAATGGAAGCAATCGTACTGCTTCCTGAAGATGGAAGCTGTACGATTGTGTTAATTCATTTCAAACGCTTTTTGTGTGTGTGTGGGGGGGCATTAACGATCGCCATGAACAACTTGATGGACTATTATATAAGCAGTCTACTGTCCCAAATTTAGTACCACTCGTTCCAGAGAAGAGAGATAGAACCACGCAGTAAGACGAACAGACCATGCATGCTTCATATGGGACTCGAACACGAATTGGGCGCTTATTCAGAAAGCAGTGCCTCTGACAACTTAGCCACTGGGGCGACGAAAGTTATTATTCAAAATGCACGAAGTAGAAATGTTTGCAATCCGAAATAACTGGGGAAAAGACAATATTTAAGGAAGTGGAAAATAGCCTTTTGATTTTCCTTGCAAAATATTCAATAAGTGCGGATATAATATTACACAAAATGTCTAAATCTCATACGACCCGACCAACCCCATCAATCTGATAACGCCTTCTAGTGGCGTAGTTGTCAGTGGCGTGACCCTCTGACGGGCCGAAATGAACTTTGCTCACCTTATTCCTTTATCTTTATCTAAAAGATCAGCTGCACTCAGAAAGGAGACAACAGTGATCATCTACTGCACTCACCTGTCCTTTGCTAACTAGAGGGTGAATGTAGAAGGATAGAACAGAAAACTACTTCCTCCGACATAAAATGCTCTGTACTGGGTAATGCTCGACAGATTTTCTGCGCAGCAAGGGTATTATCATGTTATTCTTCAAACCGCGATCGAAACGTAGCATGGAATTTATTTGCAGCGAAGGAGAAAAACGCTTTTCATGCACCCGGATATAATTTCAACAAAGATCGTGAATAACAGAAAGTATAGTTGTAGAGTTTTACAGTCTCAAATATTTTGTCAAAACTGTATGTAGCCATAGTGCCTAAGTTCCTTTTATCTGATTTGTGCTTACAACCATGATCCCCAGAACTGGTGATCCCCAGAACCATGATCCCCACCACTAAGAATGATTCTGAAGGGGTCTGTGTCATATATCTTCGTGCTGTGATACACTTTATGGCACTGTGATCACTTCTCTTTCTGTTAGTTTTGTGTGAGAAATTGAATTTTCGGGTATTTACTCCGGGACGGTTTGCTGCTACCAGACCAGGTATTTTTGTGAGTACTAGTCAAACTTACTTCGCTTTGCTGCTCATCAGAGGCATGGTGAAGGATGCATTGATTGCGATGAATCAGAGATGAGCCTTCATTACGCCATACACACAGTTTTATTTACAGTGACGCCTTTCGGCAGAGAATCGTTTTCAGACTCTTGACAAATGTTGATGTGAGAATAATATAGCTGTTGCGACACAACGGTTCTTGACCTAGAGCAGCATTCAAACAATATATGAGTTCAGCACAGTCCTGTACTAAATGTTTGCATACAGATTGAATTGAGATCTTGTCACACACTACAAATATAATTCGTTGCTTTCATGCATTCCGGACTTCTCAGGTGCAGACCACAGCCTGTCATCAAAATATTCTAGGATATTACAAATTTACCCGCAGGTAATGTATAGTATCCCTTATTAGACCTAACCCGCAGGTAGGTTCCTAACTAGCTAGTCAGCCGCAGCCGATTAGCCTTCATACTCCTAAGCAAAGACGACCGTTTGACTTCTCTTTTTCCTATTCGAGAGACAAATGTCCGACGTATGTTCGTTTTGACTTTTTTTGCCCGTTCAAAACCGTGTATGCCAAGATATTGCTTGACCAATCACCTGCGCACTTTTTTCCAGCATACAGGCCATGTTGTAAACATCTTACGCTACTACGCCTATGTCAAGCTGCCAAGAAACTTTCTGTTCTAAGTGAAGGTCTCTATGTTTGTGAACTTCTGACTCAACGCAGAATTCACTAAGGAAATAATTTCCTCCCCTATCTTCTCTCCGTGGGACTCTGACGCACAATATGGCTGACTTTTTGTAGTCTTCCCTCGTACAGGACAAAAATGGCGACCCGTCTCCCATTTCGGATATTTTCACTTTTCCTGTACTAAACGTTTTCACATAATTTCCACGTGAACACAGTCTCTGAGAGAAATTAGCCCATGCCACAGACGATGCTCTCAGTGCAGTTGACCCTTTTAGCAGTTATTTGAGTGCAATTGGCCAACAGACATTTTACCATATAGCTGGCCCTTACTTCTTTTCTGAAAGAAACGTTTTCAGCAAATGTGTTCCTAGATATGCTAAACAATGCGGTCCAATAGCTGTAGAAGAGGTAGCCGACTGTCGTCTTCCTACACGATGGAACACCTGCTCATTCGGCAAATGTTGCTCGTAAATCTCTCGGTGCAAGATTTCCATATCTACGGATTAGTAGGGACGAACCGGACCCAAACCCACCACACCAAATCTTACATTACGGGAATCGTTTCTGAGGTGTTATGTTAAACATGTGTTCTACGCAGCAGTTTTGCAGACTGCAGGACATGGCAAGAACACATTAAAATGCAATGGCAACAATTGCTTCACAGGCATTGAAAAATGTGTGGAGCTAGTGTGAATATCGTTAGACATTTTACGTTCCTCTAAGGATGCACATGTAGAAGTTAAGTTCTTTAAATATGTATCAGGACTTTATTTATCTTCTGTTTAAAACTGTGTTTAGTTGCCAGTTTTCATTTAAAACATATAAATTCAGGGCAATCACTTATAGATATCCTGTAAAATAGATATTATAGATTTTAGAGGTATGTGCTTATGTCACAAAGCAGGAAAATTTCAAAGTGTATGCCATACGTCTTAAATCGCAATGTTTTCAATGAGATAACTACTGTAATTTAATTCGGTTTTTATGAAGAGCGTCTCGCATATTTGTGAAAACAGGACTGTGGTTAGAACTAACATCATGAGATAACCAGAAAATTTGAGTTACGGGAGTGAGAAGCCAACAATGGCTTGCTCTTTCCATCATATTAAAGATGTTTGACTGAGCTTTGGCACGTAAAGGTGATAGGTTTCGTGGTATTTTAAAAAATGAATAAACCATTTTTTGTGGCTCTAAAGACCACGCTGTGCAACTAAATGGACAATTAGCAGTCGCTAGTCCTTAATCTAGAGCTGCTAGTTCGAGGGGAGAGAAAGAACAAAAGCCGTATGACAAATACTCCACTCGTGCCTCCTTCGGGATTCAAACCCCAACCCACTCAGGCGAAGAAGCCAGCGCTTTTACCACTGTACCACCAGCTGAACGAGCTATTGGAGACTGTGTGTGACTAAACGAGCCGTTGGAGAATGTCTGCTGCTCAAAGAGCCATTGGAGACTGTCTGCGGTTGAACGAGCCACTGGAGACTGTCTGCGATTGAGCGAGCCACTGGAGACTGTCTGCGGTTGAATGAGCCACTGGAGACTGTCTGCTGCTGAACGAGCTATTGGAGACTGCGATTGAACGAGCCACTGGAGATTGTCTGCGGCTAAACGAACCATTGGAGACTGCGGCTAAACGAACCATTGGAGACTGTCTGCGGCTGAACGTACCATTGGAGAATGTGTGCTGCTGAACGAGCCATTGGGACTGTCTGCTGCTGAACGAGCCATTGGGTCTGTATGCGGCTGAACGAGCCCTGGAGAATATCTGCGGATGAACGAGCCATTGGAGACTGTCTGCGGCTGAACGAGCCACTGGAGACTGTCTGCGGCTGAACGAGCCATTTGAGACTGTCTGCGGTTGAATGAGCCACTGGAGACTGTCTGCGGTTAAACGAGCCACTGGAGACTGTCTGCGGCTGAGCGAGCCGTTGGAGATTGCCTAGCATAGAATATCCTAAATTAAACAAAGACGCAATGCAACTTCTGCAATATTTAAGTAAATAATCAGCGAAATGCGTTTCAAGTGACATCATTTCTCCCTTGTGTGTGGTACGTGTTAATACACGAGAGTTTAAGTCTGTGAGCTTCCCTATAGCTCAAGGCGTAACAACTTGTTTACGACGTCATCGTAATTTATCGTTTGTTTCGGAGTTTAGCGACCATCATCGCAGTTACCATCCCTAATTTGGAACCATTAGTTCCACCGCTATAGCACAGACACATCACCAACGCCTCATACTCGTACCCCGACCCATCTTGGACGATTATCCAGAAGCCCGCGTCACTGAAAGCTCAGCCACCCGGGAGGACATCATAACAGGGCAGCATGGTAGTTTCCCGTACTCGTCTTCAAATAAGGACGCAGAGATTCAGGTATATGTTGGAGAGACAGAACAGCAGATGTTTACACGTGGTCGTTATTTGCAATATTCTGTAAAGCAAAATTGAATGGATAAGTGAGCAAACAATTACTGACAGGATTTGTGATACAGCACTTAGGGGTCTGAGTTGTACCACTGATCTAGCCAGTTTTGCGAAACGGATAAATATAAACCACGACTTTATGTAAAAAATCAACCGTTGTGTTGTTCAGGTTCTCTGTATTCCTGAAGAAAGAGGAGCACAGAAAGCGAACATGTGTAAACTTACAATAACGTAATAAACGAGTTGTAAGGCACAGAGGGCTATCAGAGAGTACGTCAGTGAACGGAAATGCATATTTTTCGTCTTTACATCAAATCATTATATTCCTCGGAATCATCACGTTTTTGTTCAAAAATAATCAGTGTTCTGCTGACTTTACTTCGGAGAGTAGCTGCAGAGGAGGTAAGTTGCAAAGCAATTTTTTGTTGCTTTTCTTTTCTTTACGCTTGTTTTAATTTTGACGGCTTTTTGCGCAAAAAATTTGCAATAGCAACGATATGTAGTGAAGTTTATGGGTGAAAGGGAACTAGACCTTCATTCAAAAACAGAGAATTTTTAATTATTCTTGCGGTGGAATGTTAGAAACAGCTGGTTGCGTACTTCCGAATCAGAACGCTTTCAAGTATTTCCTGGTTTCAAGTGTATCGTTCCGCTTTGTTTACATAGAACCTGATTACACCCAAAGAAAGTAGTCTACGATAGAAGCGGAATCTTTTTAGCACGTATTTTGTAAAAAAAGATCGTGCTTATGTTATCGGTTTGTCCGTCCGTCCGCCTGTACCCACGGTATCTCTGCAACTATTAGTCCGATTTGAAAAATTCTTTTTGCATTCGAAAGCTTGAAATATGCGAATGATGATCCTTCATTTCGTTTTTTTACGATGTACAATTTCGCCGCTAGAGGGCGTAAATGCAGATGATGTCGAATTTAAAAATACGTTTTATTCCACATATTTGCTTCTAAACATCCGATTGAAAAAAATCTTTTATCTTTCGATTCCATTTATGTCGAAGAGTATTTTGGATATAGTTTCTTTTTCAAATTACGCATAGATTTCCCGCTAGGGGGCGTAAAATAAATTGCATTTTTTCCGATAACTCTTCTTCTAAAACTCCGAATTGAAAATTTTTCTTTTTCAGCGGATACATCTCCTGATGCACAATCTTCTGCATATAATTTCGAATTTGTGGTAAAGAATACTATGGCCACCAGGGGGCGTAAGCGTTATTTTTCGCTTATGATGTATTTGCCATAAAATCTTAGCTTCTAAAATATCGATTGAAAAAATTATTTCGTGGACTGATGCCACTTGCATCGATAAACCTTTTCGGAATATTTTCTTCCTAAAATATTCCACAGTTTCTCCGCCAGAGGGCGTAGAGGTATATCTTATTTTTGTCAGTATCTCGACTTCTAGGAGTCCGATTTGAAAAGTTCCTTCTTTGTTGGATAGTGTTTTCCATGTGACAAGTTTTTCATATAATTTCAAAATTTCAAGTATTTCATAGACTTTCCGCTACGGGGCGTAAACGTAAATTGCGGTTTCCCCTATATCTCTGCTTCTAAATCTCCGATCTGAAAAATTCTTTCTGCACCGGATACCGCTACTAATGGAAAATCGTTTGCACGTAATTTCAAATTTTTGTAAAAAATTGTTTGGCCACGAAGGGGCGTAAGTCTTAATTTTCGCTTCTGATGTATTTGCAGCAAAATGTGAGCTTCTAAAATTTCGATTGAAAATAACATCGTTTGTAGACCGATACTACTCGTGTCGACAAACCTTTTAGAAACATTTTCTTCTTATAATAGTGCACGGTTTCTACGCCAGGGGGCGTACATATATATCTTATTTTTGTCAATATCTCGATTTCTAAGAATCCGATTTAAAAAATTTCTTCTTTGTTGGATGGTGTTTCTAGCGTGACATGTGTTTCCTATAAATTCAAAATTTTCAAGTAATTCATAGACTTTCCGCTAGGGGGCGTAAAGGTAAATTGCGTTTTCCCCTATATCTCTGTTTCTAAATCTCCGATCTCAAAAATTCTTTCTGCACCGGATACAGCTCCTGATGGGAAATCGTTTGCACGTAGTTTCAAATTTTTGTAAAAAATTGTTTCGCCACCAGGGGGCATAAGTCTCAATTTTCGCTTCTGATGTATTTGCAGCAAAATATGAGCTTCTAAAATCTCGATTGAAAAAAAGTCTTTTGTGGACCGATACTACTCATGTCGACAAACATTTTAGGAACATTTTCTTCTTGAAATAATGCATGGTTTCTACGCCAGGGGCGTAGATATATATCTTATTTTTGTCAATATCTCTACTTCTAAAAGTCCGATTTGAAAAATTTCTTCTTTGTTGGATAGTGTTTCCGATGCGAAATGTTTTCCCTATAAATTCAAAATTTTCAAGAAAATCATAGAGTTTCCGCTAGGGCGCACAATGGTAAATTGCGTTTTCTGCTCCTAAAACTCGATTTGAAAAATTCTTCCTGTATCGTATACAAGACCTGACGGAAAATATTTTTCACGTTATTTCTAATGTTTGGTAAAGAATTGTTTAGCCACCAGGGGTCATAAGTGTTAATTTTCACTTCTGATGTATTTGTAGCAAACTCTGGGCTCCTGAAAACTCGACTGAAATTTTTTTTCCTGGACCGATACCGCTCATATGGATAAACCTTTTGTGAATACTTTCTTCCTAAAATAATGCATGGTTTTCCCACCAAGGGACGTAAAGTCACATCTTATTTTTGTCGATAACTCTGTTTCTAACAGTTCGTAAGCTCACGATTCCGTTTAAAGCAATATCTGAGGGATTAAAGACCCGATTGAAAAACTTCTTTCTTCCGTCAGATACTATTGTTTTCCATACCGGTTCCATTGACTTTGAATAGCTTTGTTAAATTTAATTTGCCTCAGAACGGATTCAAAAGACGTGCTTATTACACCCGAAAATTTGGTGTCATCTTTCTTGTTTTCTGTTTTCATCGAAATAAATCTTATTGCAATGTAAATTATTGTACATTTATTTTATTATGGAAAATAATACATTTATTTCATATCACAAATTTATGCTCATAATTCCATAAAATACAATGCACCGCCTTTTTTCATGTGCTGTTATAGCATGAAATTAATGTTTCTAACATTCATTGTTTCACTCGGTAGAACGAAGTGCTTTATGAATTATTCAAACGGATCTCTTTTTTTTTTTTTTTTTTTTTTTTTTTTTGTAAAATCGTCGAAGCAAATATTCCATTAGGCTATCAGCAAAAAATTATTTCGATTTGGAAGTATGGCTTCTCAATCCGGATCATAAATAAAACAAAAAGAAACCTATTACTATCATTCGACATATTTCCTTGATAAAATATATTTACAAATAAAAATAGTAATTAAGACGTCTACATTGGTGTGCAAAAATTAAGGACGAAGAGGAGAAATTAGCATAACAGCGGAACGAGCAGGCAGAACGGAACGAAAGACAACTCAGGAGATAGACTAGGGTCCGGTACGGTAGGGCATGCACAAATATGCAGCATGACGTGGGTGGGGGGAGTGTCGGAAAGGTATTAAGCACAGGGACGGTGCACGCTCAGCAATTCGGTAAAAGCTATTGCACGGTGTACATCGGTTTGAACGTCGTCGAGTTGCTGCCACCGTGTGATTTGGCCAACAGGCAATCCGGTAGACGACATCTGGATGACTTTACCGGAGGTCGCGTCATTGGGAAGTTGGAAGAAAGTCGAAGTGTGACTAGTGTGGCCGAAGAGTTCTGGATCGCTCACAGCATCGTTTCACGAGCTTGGAGAGCATTTCAAACGACAGGAGCAGCTGTCCAAGAGTTTAGCAGTGGTCGTCCACGAGCAACCACGGCGGCGGACGACCGGTATATTTTCCTACATGTGAAAAGAGACAGACGGCAGACAACGGGAGAAATTGCAAGGCACGTGCAACAGACAAATGGACGTCCGTTATCGCGTTTTACCGTGGCCAGTAGGCTGCACAAAGGTAGTCTATTTGTACGACGACTAGTACGATGTGTGCCATTAACGCCTGCTCATCGGAGACGGAGGTTTCTGTGGTGCCAGGAACACAAGAACTGGACACATCAATAGTGGGGTCGAGTTCTCTTTACGGATGAGAGCCGATTTAGTCTGACGAGCTATTCTGGACGTATACACATCTCGAGAGAGCAGGGAACACGCAATCACACCTTCAACATAATCAAAAGGGACCGGTTTGGAGGTAGCGGAGTTCTCGTTTGGGGCGGTATCATGCTTGGTAGTCGTACTGACCTCCACATCTTCCAAGGAGGTTCAGTCACTGGTGTCCGCTATTGTATAAAGGTTCTCCTACCTCACGTGCGTCTGTTTAGAGGTGCTGTGGGTCCTGAGTTCCTCTTCATGGACGACAACGCTACACCTCATCGTACAGTGGCTATCGCAGAGATGTTGGAGAGTAAAGATATTCAACGCATGGATTAGTCCGCAAGGTCCCCAGACCTAATTCCAATCGAACACGTGTGGGACCTTCTCGGGAGACGCTTAGAAGCACGTCTCCAGCCGCCAGCTACGATTCCGCAGCTGCAATTGGCGCTACAAGAGGAATGGGCCGCGATGTCTCAATAGCTCCTTGACAACCTCGTCCTCAACATGAACAGACGTTGTAAATCCAGCAACGCAGTCAGGGGTGATCATATCCTTCTACTAAAGACTGGATTTTTTCTTGGCAGCCGCCTGTCACATGGACCTTTCTGTCTTCTGTCCAGTTGTGCTCGAAGCTACCTTTTCAATAAAGTGCCTTTGTATCCTTTGGATTCCTTGTTTGGACGGTTTTGCTCACTTGTCCCATATTCTTACATCTTGGGGATCTTATGGTATGATTTGAATCGATGTGGAGCACTTCTGCACGACGTTACAAAAACCGTTTCGTCCTTAATTTTTGCACGCCAGTATATTATAACGAAATTGTAAAAAAAACCCTCATGTAATTTGTCGTGAAGTACTTTCTTTCACGTTAAGTGCGATCAAGTTCTTCATAAACAAAGCGGAATGATACCCTCGAAATTGGGAGTTATTCCAAAGCGTTCTGATTCGTAAGTCCAGCCAAACAGCTTATGGTACACCCCTTGTTTTTCCTGGTGGAATTCCTATTAGCTCCGGTTTCAAGTAGTTTTCGATTTGAAATCAAAATCCGCGTGTACCGCTCCGCTTCTTTACGTACAGCCTGCCGACAATGAGCAAAGAAAGTAGTTCACGATATTTTATGCTAACTTTTGTAAGAATAATTGTAAATAATAAGCTGTAATGACAAGGGAGTTTGACGTAGAACTACGTCTAACTTCGCGGATAGTGTGGGACGACTTACTGCTGCCAGCTTGTGACAAAAATAGGTCGCAATTGAAATCATAGCGTTAAAAATACATGCCACAAACTAATCGTGTTAGCATATTCATAAATAGCATGAAATCTAATTTGCGTACTGCGCAATACATCTTGCGCGGGACGCTCCCTTTGTGCGGGGGAGATGATGCAATATTTCACTACTGTGCGTGGCATCGTTTTAAAGTTCTCGACGAGATCTATTCAAATATATAAAGAACATACTGCAGTGGTTTAAACTGAAATTCTTAAAAATTGTTTTCCTCTGAACGTGATTTTTGATAATGTTTTGAAATTCGCAGAATGAACGCAAGCAAAAGTGAAAAAAATCAAAACGACGGGCAAGAGCAAGGGGTGAGGAATGCAAGAAGCTCAAGAAAACTGCAGCAAAACGAACTAGAGAGTATCGAGAACGCCTGACAGCAGCAGCCGCACCGAAACAAAAATCCAACACACCGATCGAACCCGTACCCGGCCAACCCCAAACTGTGCTTTGTGTTCGCAATGTATCCAGCATTATTTGTTAAAATTATGTAAGTTACTTTTCATATCATACACCTGCGTTGGCTATAACAAATTAAATCAACGCTTTGAAACCATACTCGACTAGCTCATTTCAACTCTCCGATCTGCAAGTCGTAGTCTATGTTCCAAACTGATGGCTCAATCAGAACTGGTTCTACCTATTTTTTTTTTAAAGAACGTATTAGGAGTTTAGTATACAAAGGAACATCAAATAGTTTCACTACGGCTTTTCTGTTTTATTATGCGAAACTGCCCCCTGCCCCCCATGAAATTTAAATTGCGTGGGATTGGTGGTTAATGTGTTCCTGAATTTTCTTGCTGTGCACATTATGAGTGTATGTAATTTGCCGCGATTGATGCGTGAGGTTACCGCAGATTCAGAGACAGACACAAAGTGCGCAGAAGGGCCTGTTTTCTTTCTTTTGTGGTGGTGCTAGTTTCGTAAAGTGTTTGTGGTGGTGCTAGTTTCGTAAAGTTACAGTTTGTAAGTTTTTGTCAGTTATATATTCAGCTGTTACCCCCCCCCCCAACCGAACGGGGCCCACAGCTGAAGATATAACTGACAGAAAGTATAACTATATTCGTGGCAAAGTTAACCTGACAACAGAGTGGAACGCACTCGGTGAGTGCGTATCTCCACTACGTTATATATTTCCAATCTAAAAGTTCATCGTTAAGCTTGAACTGGGACTTAAAAGAACATAGTTGTTCTAATTGTTATGAATTCTTATATAATATTTATAAAACAAAGATATCAGTTACGGTCATAAAAACAGTTAAACCAGTTTTGATGACATCATTTCCATTTCTTTCAGTCATCCATGTGCGGTGTTTTTCCTTCTTGCGGAACATCGCGAATCCCACCTACAGCATTGCCTACACTTTAAAAAAATGCTTAAAATTGCTTAAAAAAATTATTAAAATTATTTTAATGCCAGATACCGTTTACTTTGCGAAACACTTTGCTTGCACGTGTGGAGTTTCTGTAGTTCACAGTTCTGTTTCTAGTTGTTTGTGCACTTCTGTTTGCAGTTGTATCTCCGCTCCCAAAAAGCCTATGGATCTCCGTTTTTAGCCCAATGCTATTAGCTACATTAAAATGGGACACATATTCTCTTTAACTGATGCACAACTTTCCCGCTAGATGTAGCAAATGTTAAAACCTTCTTCTCCCTTTCACTGCTTCCAGGAGACGTATTTGAAGAATTATTTTTCTTTAGTATAGCTTTTGCTATGAAAAACACTTTTTGAGTATTTTCAACTGTTCCTTATGCAAAAATTCTTTTACTAGGGAGGTTAGAATTATATCACGTTTCACTGTATATATCCTCTTCTAACTATTGGATTTGAAAGTCTCCTTGTCTCTACTGCCTTCCTTCAGCTGTGAGAAACATTTTGTGCACAGTGTGTTAATTTTCGTAACATACTTTTCACACACTGGTGGGAGAAAATAGCTGTTTCTACTTCTGGATGTTTTATCGATTGTGGAAATCCGGTTGATTTTCTTTTTCTATCCGGTTCAATTGACTATGAATAAACTAGCTTTACTACCCGGCTTTTCCCGGGTTTTAGGCTTATTAATTTCATATTCCCTTATATGTCACTGAAAAAATCGGGAAAAAATTTGATGCTTGCAAGAAAGAAAAAGCTGATTTCACAAATTCGGTCATTACAAATAATTTATTCATAGTGTGATTATTTCAGCAGTTGGGCGAAAAAATATTTTTGGTTTTTCCTTCATCGGCAACAATATATAATTTTGTTTGATCCTTTGCTCTTGACATTCCAACTTACAGCTGTTTGTAGAATCAAATCAACCAAAAGCGTTACGAATTATTTAACACGCGTCCAGGAGACACAGCATTAGAACACGGACTGGACAAAATTCGTTAACAATTTCTTATCGACGATCAAATGCATCACGTGCTTTCGGTTTCAGACGTCTTTGAGGGGCGAATCTCTGGGATAAAAATATTAAAAACTTATCTTTGCGAATATTTTATGAAACTGGCTGAAATTTTAGTGAACACCATAAATCGTTAATCGGAACACGACCTTCAAATTACACCTGAATCGGTAAACAACTTTTTAAATTAGCCGTCAAAATTTTATTAACCGTTTGCCGTCCCGGTGGCGCAGTGGTCTAAGCGATGGCCTCTGATCATTCTTCCGAAAGGAGTCAGGGTTCGAATCCCGGTGAGGCATGGATGTTGTGTTTGTCTTACGGCACTGGCTCTCTCCCTTCCCTGGAACCAGTGACCCTAAATTAGGGACGGGCGACTGCTTATAGCCCATTTGAGTTGCTCACGGTGGTCGTTAAACCTCCAATGAAAAAAAAATATATATATATATTTTTCTGTTTACCGATAAATTAAAAATTCCATGCCTATTTTAAAAAGTTTTGACTGAATTCCGGTGAAATTTGAGGGACTCATCTTATTACCAATTCGTGATGTTGATAAAAATTTCAGCCCGTTTCATTAAGATTTCGCAAAGTTCGTTTTTGCATTTTTTTTTTATATACAGTTCTCAAAGAATAGAAACACCTGTGGATGTGCTGCGGCGATGAATGCAGTCCCGTGCTTTGGAACAGATAACGATGACGTAGCAAATGTCACTGACTTTATTTATTAGCTTATTAATTAATTCATAACTCGCGAACGGAACAACTTAGAGATCTTAAAATAATTGAGTTGACCTAGAAATTCCAGTATTAATAAGCTATGCAAATTTTACGATGTCACAATTCGGCGTTAGAGAGTTTCTGCTGCTTTAGACAAACAGACGTTTTGTGTTTTACATATAAGATTAAATTAAATAAAAAAATTTTAATCGCATCGGTAAGGATTCAAAAAAACATACTCGTTGCAACCGAAAGTCATCAGGTTGAGAACACATGTTCTATGACTGTTCCGTAATAAACATTTAGTGAATAGTCATCAAGTTGGGAGTAGCCTAATGGTTGGAAAACCGCGTTCCGACTACATGGTCGCGGGATCGATTAAAGGCAGGTGGTGTTGCTCTGAACCACTGGATACTTACCGTGCTTTGGATTTGTAAGTAAATCCGTGAGCCTCAGGATACGGACCCTCGTTACGAATATAATTTCCTTTTCCTTCGCCCATCCCTTGTCCGCTCCCCAGGTAGTGCCCGTTTTGACGCCATAGTCTGGCACTCTCAACTATGTCGGCTCTGTTACTTCTCTGACCTGTCCACTCTTTTTCTTATCATGAGCCTCTGGGTTCCATCTCATGTCACTTCCTACTTCGCCTGACCAGTTAGTAGCACTTATGACAGAGGAACGTTGGGCTTCTAACCAACACTTGAACTTTGACAGTACACCCTCCTGCCAAAGTTCAAGTGAAAACGAATTATCTCTTCTAGTAGCTCCGCTTCAGTAGGCAGGCACTCCTGCTTCTGGACGATGGAACCTGGTTCACAGTCGTGTTTCATCAGGATGGATTCGTGAAGATAAATCCACTATGTGTGCAGTGATCTATCCTTGTAGCTGTTGTTGTTAACGGATCCTCTCTGGGAAACTAGTACTATTGTGGGCGCCGTGAGCTGAAGCACACTGGAAATTTTTATTTTTATTTCTATCACGTGAAGAAAAGCTTAGCGCATATCAGAGTGATAACATTTATTCCGCCATTTTAAGAAAATAAAATACCAGAAGCAATTCGTTTTTATTTGATTCCATGTGCTGACGATAGAATTTTTAAACGCAAGTATGATTAGTTCGGGAATTCGAAAGTTTTGCCAACGGTTTAAGAACACCGGAACGTGTTCTTAAAACGTTGTCTAGGCATTCATTTTGCTGGACGCAATATCGACGTTGGGTTACATTCTGGTTAGAACACCACAGAAACACGTTTGGTGGGACACGAGTGGAGAATAGAGCACTCCATGGGATTTTTTTATTCTTTTTTTATGAATTCGAAGAATATGCCAGCCTTAGGCTTACATTTAACTTATTAAGCCAGATTAGGCAGAGGACAATCGGATCTCCTTTATTTTTTGCACGCGTTTTGAAAACAATTTACAGTATATATGTTGTATCAATGCCCTTTCGTCTGTCTGAGGAAAGCATCTGTATTTTCCCCTACTATTCCGATTTGAAGCATGCATTTTTTTCATTAGAAAGCCTTAACGGCTCTCAGTACCGCCCCGGTGGCTCAGTGGTCTAAGCGCTGGCTCCCTGGCTTAGGACCATTCGTCCGAGAGTTGGTCCCGGTTCAAATCCCGTTGGGGCATGTTGTGTTTGTCTTACGGGATTGGCTCTCTCCCTTCCCTAGAACCAGTGGCCCTAAATTAAGAACGGGCGACTGCTTATAAGCCCATTGAGTTGCTCACGTGTCGTTACACCCCAAAGAAAAAAAAACTGCTGTCAGAATGGTCATTCTTGCCTTTTGGTCATTTTCAGATACATAATTTTACCACTAGAGGGCGTAAATGCAGAAGCTATCAAATACAAAATGCATTTTATACCACATCATTGTTTCTAGAAATTCCATTGAACCACTTTTTTTATGCTTTTTAACACTAAAACTAGTTTGCATGCAGTTTATTTTTTACGCTTTCCAACCGTAGGTTGATGAAGCGTATATGCTCCAGCTTTGTCATTCCGTCCTTCCGTCCGTCCGTCTGCCTGTTCGCACTATAACTCGTGTAAAAATGGTTCGATTTCGATGAAATTTTAGTATGTGATAGGGGACCACTTGGGGACAACCCCTATTGAAAATGGGCGAAATGGGGTCAAAGGTCAGAACATAGGAGCGGGATGCATTCCATTGCCCTTATCCTATATTATTAAAGGAGCAATTCTTGTATGTATGTATGTAAATTTTATTTTGAAACCGGCTCTACGGATTTTGATGAAAGTCGATAACCTACCGTTTTCTGGCACTAGAAATCGATTTCACTTGATCTCTACTTTGGGAAAATTCGTTTGCTGGGTTAAATAACCACGAAAATATCACGTTTTAGTGTCATGGCGTCGTCCCATTAATGTTACCCATGCTTAAAAATCTTATGACGTCACACTCTCGCGATTGAGATGTTGGCGCACTGTCACGCCATCAGTCTCATTACTTCACGCGTTGTGTGTGTATCCTATTAAAGTTTTATGATGTCACACTCTCGCGAGCAGATGGTCGCGAGTCCCATATGTCTCATTATGTCACGCGTTGTGTGCATAATACGCATTACTTCTAATTTCTTCTACAACAAAAAGTGAGTTGAGCCAGCTGCTTGGAGTTGATGTGTAGTACAGTATAAGCAGCGGAAAGCTTATGTGTTTTTCCCTTCAAAAGGTAAACTGTTAATACAGCATTTTTTTTATTTATTTTTTTACTTTTTTGAAGTAACTTGATGACGAGCGTATCCGCTGTGCTAAAATATGATTAGTTCATTTTTATTAATTACTATTAACAGTGTCACGTCGATGGTAAAACAATATAAAAAATATGACTGGTCGACCCCCTAAGAAACGTTGACGTTTCAACTTTAGTAAGAAGAATACGGCACTGTTGGGAAACGAACAAGCGGAAGAAGTAAATTCGGAACAGCTTGGACATTCAAGAGCCGATGGTTTCTGATCACATTCCCGATCACATTCCATTGGAAGAAGATCAGCCTACAAAAAGACCATTCCGAGCAGCTAAGGCGAGGAGCATGGAAATAATGTCCGACGTTATTATAACCCTCAATGAATCTATATCGGAAGAAAACCTCGAACAAATGCGGCGAATAAATCGACAGTGAATCGCAGCTGAATCATTCGAAGAGCGTAACCAGCGCTTGGAAGAACTACGAAGCCGTTCATCACAGTGAATCGCAACCGAAACCGCGGATGAACGTGTTCAGCGACTGGAACACTAGGGACAACGTGCAACTGAACGACTTAGCGTTATAATACTTGGAAATAACATATAAAAAAAATGTGCCCTCATCCTGCCTTTAAGCGAGCGATGCTCGGTGTTCCTGATTTTGGGTTATAACTTGATAAAGTTTTGTCTCAATCGAAGCGTAAAACTGTTTCGATTGAGACAAAACTTTATCATGTTGTTCCGGAAGTATACTTTACCGGTTCTGTTGAATATCATTGAAATGGGGTCAAAGGTCAGGTCATAGGAGCGAGATTTATTCTACAGCCATTATCCTCATAACTTGAGTAATAACTTGAGTAATGATTTCTGGTATTCTGAATATGAAGATTTCGTACTTGATAGATGAAAATGAGGAACACAAGTTTGCTGTCTGTAGTACGATAAGTTAAAACAAATCCCTAAAACTGCCGAATAAAACTCAATTTATTTACAATTTTAAAAACCTATTTACATAGCTAGCACTTTCGGGGCTCCCATGGCCCCATTTTCAAGCCCTAAAAGCCCCGGAACACATAGAGGCAACGACTATATACTATAGTTATTCGTGACTAAGCTGATATACGTCATAAAAATAATACAGGTGATGCCATTTACATTAAGAAAAAAGAGGAAATTAAAGTCCAAAAACAAATAAGAACTGTATTTGTTTATATCACCATAGCCCGCTGTTGATGGCAATGGATAGAACAAGGCACGCAGCAGCGACAGGAAGGGTCTGGGAGACCTAAACGAACCACGGTGAGAAAGGACCGACGGGTTGTCCGACATGCGCGGATTGACACAACAGCCACGATTGCGGATATTTAGCGAGCAGTGGTGCCCACCATGCATCGTCCGATTAGTGGCAGCACCATTGGCGGACTGCTTCACGACGTAGGACTACACGCACGCAGACAATTACGATGACTGCCTTTAACACCATTGCATCGTCGCCAAAGACTGCAATGGTGTCGTGCCAGACAATTAAGGAGCCACTCAGAATGGAGGCGGGTGATCTTCAGTGACGATTCCCGCTTTTGTCTTGGAGGAGACGACAAACGACTCATGGTGTGAGGTGCAATTACCTCATGGTATGAGGTGCAATTACCTATGATGTCAGATCCCATTTGGTGTTCATTACAGGCACTTTGACAGCCGAGACGCTACGTTAATGAGGTTCTGCAACCAGTGGCCCTACCTTTTCTGACCACTCACTGCGGTGCGATTTTCCAACAAGAAAACGCTCGTCCGCATACTGCTGCTGTCTCGAGAGCTTGCCTTCAAGGCACTGACACTGTGAAATGACGAACCGGATCGTCAGAATTATCGCCGATTGAAAATGTGTGGGATGCTTTTGGACGCGCTATCCACATTCCATCCCTACCGCACAATCTACAAGAACTGCGTGAGAAGATTCAATCTGCATGAGATGGCTTATCGCAGGACACCCTTAGGAACCTGTACAACTCCATGTCGATTGCCCATATCACTCTCAATGTTTAATCATTTATTGTTCCTGGTAATCATTATCTTCCTCCCGATTAGCATTGCAATCCGACACGTCCTTCTGGGTGCAACTATTTGTTTGACGATGAGTGAATGTATCACATTTTTCAGGTATCTCCGATTCTAAACGCCCGATTAATAAAATACGACGAACAGCGTTTATGGTGAACTACACTATATTGACAAAAGTCACCGGACACCTTGAAGAGAAACACAACATAGCATTTATCGACATACTTTAGTACGGTGTAGGTCCATCTTTGGCCTTAATGCATGCACTGACCTTTCGAGACATGCTTTCCACAAGGTTTTGGAACACAGCGATAGGTATGCGTTTCCATTCAGAACATAATGCTGCCGCTAACTGTTGCTTAGTAGTAGGCCTTAGTTCCAAACTTCTCATGCGGCGCTGTTATTCCTCCCATAAGTGCTCTATGGGATTAAGATCAGGGCCCTGTGCTGGTCAGTCCACACACGATACGAAATTATCGTCAAACCACGCTGTAACAGTCCTCGCTTTATGACTCGGAGCATTATTCTGCTGGTACCAGCAAGGCTCGGTTCCATAATTGCCACAGAGTTTGTAGGGCATAATTCTCCAGAATATCGAAATAGACATGCTGGTTGGCAGGTTTGTCCACGATAATTAATGGGTCGGGACCATACCACGAAACATATTCCCACACGAGTACACTGCCAGCTCCAAACATAACCGTAGTAATAGTACACTGTAGTAAATAGCGTTCCCCCGGCTGCCGCCATACCCACACACGGCCATCAGACTGATGGATCGTGTATCTTGATTCATCAGTCCATAGGACTCGTTTTCATTGATATACGGCCCACGATAAATGTTCTCTAAACCATGCTAAACGACGAGCAGCATTCCGAGTGGAGATGAAAGGCTTATGAGCAGCCACACGACCACGGTAACCCATGGAATGAAATGATCTGCGAATGGTATGTGTACATACCGAGGTTCTAGCATTTTTACCGACCTGTAAACTGAAGTCTTGTACAGTACTCCATCGATCAGCTGTAACGACTCTTCTGAGGCTTCGACGTCCTCTATCACTGATTTTCTTTGGTCTGCCGGTACGTTTTTCTGCTTCAGGCACGCCATGTGTCTCCCAGTTATTCAGTACATCTAAAACAGTTGACTTGGGTATGTTTAAACGCCTCTCTGTTCCTCTTATGGACAACCCACTAATATAACACCCAACAATTTTTCCTTTCCCAAAGTCAATTCTCTCCCGCCGCGACATTTTCTCTCAACCTCACAGTGCGATATGATCGCGGTCAGCTACAGGCTTGTTTTTATACAGTTTGCAGCTGTACCGCGCATCTTAACAACTCTGCGGATCCGTTCATTTGCTTTTAAAGGGTGTCCCGTGATATTTGTCAATATAGTGTGTATCTTTGCATATGATTTCCGATTTTTTGTAACCTACAATTTTGCTAATAGAGAATTTAAATGCATATTTCGGTTTACAATATATTTGCCGCCGATGAAAAATCCGATAAAAAAAACTATGAATCAGATATAGTGAGTTTAAGATATTGTTCACCATACACAAACAATTTTATTCGCTCCCAGTGCCAAAATAATGCACAATGTACCCCGTTAGAAGTGGGGGGTTGGGGGTGCGCGTGTATTTCATTTTTTACAGTAGCGCTAAATCTAAAATTAGGATCTTAAAAAAAAATTACTTTAGATATTGTGATGAGTAGTTCTGACAGTAGGTACTGCAACCATACATTTCTGTTCGAAAATAAATGTATGTTAACTTCTATAAAGCCGTTTGGAAAACTTTACGTTGTGTGACACTCTCTGATAACAATTGAGAACTTTATCAACTTCAAATAATGCAAAGATTTCCTGCTAGAGGGTTTATTCCGTCTGGAAAAGAATGTTGCCGCCCATGTGGCGCAGTGTTCTAAGCTTTGGCTTCTGATCATTCGTCCGAGATGGGTTCTGGTTCGAATCCTGGTGAGACATCGTTTGTTTTACGGTACTGGAACTAGTGGCTATAAATAAGGACTGGGGTCAGATTTATAGCCGATCGAGTTACTCACGGTGGTCGTTTAAACTCCCAGAGAAATTTTTATCCCGTCTTTATATTTATAGGTGCAAATAGCTACATAACATTAACTACCAAATTTTTTGCGTGTCAACATGCAGCTTTCTCAAGGTACGTTACAAACAGAATGCATAGAATTTAGCAAACAAACAATAAAAAACGTTCTATCACGTGTTTTTTCACATGACATCATAATGTAACTTGCGTGACGTGTTAAACAGCATTCACACTATCATGCCCTACGAATTTTATGTTGTTTTTTTATTTAGCTGTTACATTCCCTCTTATTTTTTGTTCTATATTTTTTACTATGACCATCATTCGTAGGTAAGATACCTTACATCCCAAGTGTCTCTTATTATTTCAAAAACCTACTATGTAGTGAAAGATATGATGTGGGAATTCAAACGACAAAATCAATTAGTAAAACGTTATCGGATTATAAGGAATCGGATCAGATAAACAAAGCAGGAGTATATACCATCCCACTACGATACGATGATGGAACAAAGAAGGTGTACGTTGGACTGACGAAAAAGTCTCTTATGGCTAGAGTTAAGGAACATAGTAGAAATGTAAAAGATGCAATGCTAGAGAGGTACTATATAGTACAGCTATACCTGAATGGCCGGTGCTAGATGTATAGCTAGGTATACTAAACACAGCTCAATACGTGAGTCAATGGGGGTAATGGGAAGAGAGGACGCATGTAATGGAAATGTTTCATACGATATCCCCCAAATATGAAGAGGTTTCATATGAAATTATACGAAGTAGAACATGATAGTGTGAATGCTGTTTAACACGTTACGCAAGTTATATTATGATGGCATGTGAAAAAACATGTGATAGAGCGTTTTTTTATTGTTTGTTTGCTAATTCTGTGCATTCTGTTTGTAACGTAGCTTGAGAAAGCTGTCTGTTGGCAAGCGAAAGCTTGGTAATTAATGTTATGTTGTTATTTACACAAATAAATGCACTGAGTGGCCACTTTATTATGACCACCTGACAGTTTTAAGCAAATGAGCTATGGCTGCACGCTGTTGCCGTCAAAGGGCGAGGCTAGTATGAAAAGAGAAATCTTAGTGCTTGCGACAGTAGTAGAAGTGATTTTTGGGTGACGAGATGGGTAAAAAATGCAATTAGACGGACTTTCGACGTGGGATGATTGTGGGAGCTCGGGGCTATGGAACGAGTATCACCGAAACCGCTACCTTCGTGAAATGTTCCAGAGCAACTAGTTGTTAAAGTGTTTAAAGACTGGACTGTCAGCCAAAAAGCTGGGTCTCTACGTGCAAGGTGTGGTCGTCATCGACTAGTGACTGCTCTGGCGGAACGGAGAGTGTCAAGACTGGTAACAGACAATAGAAGGGCAACAGTGCAGCAAATTACAGACCACCTTAATCAAGGATGCCCTCAAATGATATATGCACGCACTTTTCGCCGTACACTGCATCGGATGGGATATGGCAGCCGAAGGCCTGTTCGAACACCTTTGCTGTCTGCAGTTAACAAGAGAAAACGTCTCCAATTCGCACAGGAGCACAAGGATTGGACATTCGATAATTGGAAACAAATTATGTGGTCCGATGAATCACGTTTTCAGTTGCACCATGCCGATGGCCGAGTGAGAATTTGGCGGAAACAGCACGAAAGCATGGACCCCAAATGCATTGCGACAACCCTTCAAGCTGGTGGAGGCAACGTTATAGTTTGGGGAATGTATTCCTGGCATGCGTTGGGCCCTTTAATTCGTGTTGATCAACGTCTCACTGGCACATCATATCTAAACATCGTTGCGGACCAAGTGCATCCTGTCATGTGGATGGTTTATCCCAATGGCGATGGCTACTTTCAACAAGATAATGCGTCCTGCCATAGTGCTCGTATTGTACAGGATTGGTTTCAAGAACATGCCAGTGAGTTTACTTTGCTTAGGTGGCCCCCACAATCTGTAGATCTCAACCCCATTGAGAATTTGTGGGATGAAGTTGAACGAGCCATCAGACAGCTGGATCCACAACCCTGCAATCTCACACTCCTGGAAAGTTCTATTCATCAAGCATGGTCTCAGATTCCACAAACCACCTATCAACATCTCGTGGAGTCCATGCCACGAAGAATCGACGCAGTATTAAAAGCAAAAAGTGGCCCAACGAAGTACTGAGGGGGTGGTAATAATAAAGTGGCCACTCAGTGTATAAAGACGGAATAAAAATTTCATAATTGTACTAGGTGTATTAATTAATATCCCCCCCCCAAAAAAAACGTGTGTCACTGATAGTGGTGTTTCTTTTGCCCCGGTTTTTGGGTGTTTGAAGTTTTCGTCAACATTCCAACATTTCATCTGCAATAACCTAATAGAAATCCGGTTGAAAAAAATGTTTTAGCAGCTGGTTCCATACAATATGCACAACGCGGATACTATGCATTTTGATTAATGACAATTTTTCTTAATACGGACGTGAACGCATTTGATTTTCTACTTTTCTTAAATCTACTTAGATTCTTCTCTTGCTTGCTGTTTTTCTTCTTCTTTTCGAAAACGAATAAAGGAAGTGTTTATCCTACCGGAGATTTCAGTATGAGGTTATTTATTTTCTTTATGCATTTTTGGTAAGCAGCCAATGCAATATACGTAACAGGTGGATCTTCACAAATACACAATTCAAACTTTCCTCCTTGTGCAAACTTTCCTTCAATTCTGTAAGTTTGAACTGTGTACTTTCTCTCGAAAGTTGTGACCTGAACCCAAAAAATGACCATATGTAAAATCTGGTGTGTGCTGTTTTCATTCAGCTAAACTTTCAGTATAGAAATAAGAAGCTTTTCAGATGTAAAAATCAGCATAATTTCAGTGAGTGTGGCGTGTTATTCTGTCGTCTCTTAAAAACACCCAAAGAGTAATGTTAAAAATTAGAGCAATTGCTGTCTTTCTTTTTTCTGAAGAGCCTCAAGGCATTTTTAGGGTCGAAATACACTGAACTGACAAAATTCATTGAATAGCAGTATGAGAATCCTTAACTGGAGCTGCCGTCGTATAAAAGCTTCGACGCAAGCCACAATTTTTATCAGTTGTGAGGTGTGATCTCGTGAGTTAGGTTGAAGAACCACCAATAGGATTGAGGAATGCCAACGTGAATTACCGGAGTTTAAACGAGGCATGGTAGTGGGTGCCAGACAGATGGGACATTCAATTTCTGAAGTTGTGCGAACATTCTGCATTTCCCGCTCCACGGTGTCACGTGTGTACAGAGAATACCTCATGAAAGGCATTACCACCCCCGTGGACAGCGCAGTGGCAGACCACGGGTGCTGAATGACCGTGACCAACGGCGTTTGACCTTAACTTTCCATGCTAACAAACAAGCGATACTGGCTCAAATAACATCCACATTCAATGCAGGAGGTACCAGAGACATCCATCAGGCCACTGCAGCGTAATTTAGCGTCCATGGAATATGGGAGTAGAAGACCAACCAGAGTGCCTTTGTTAACACCACCACATCAGACACAGCGTCTCACCTGGGCTCGTGAACACGGTAATTGGAACCTGGAAGACTGGTAACATGTGGCGTGATCCGATGAGTTCCGCAACCAGTTGTTACGTGCTGATGGTAGGGTTTGAAGTGGTGTTACCCCATGAGGCCATAAACCCAAGCTGTCAACAAGGCACCGTGCAAGCTGTTGGTGGTTCCATACATGTGTGAGGTTTTTTACGTGGCACGGTGTGCATCCTCTTGTCCTCGTAAGCACGTTTTTAACCGGTAATCGCTTTGTTGCTCTGCTGGGTGACGATTTGCAGCCCTTCCTTGATTTCATGTACCCCAACAACGATGGGATTTTCCAGGCCGACAATGCGCCTTGTCATCGGCCCCAAGTTGTCCAAAATTGGTTCGAGGAGCATTCCGGATAGTTCCGACGGATGTTGTGGCCACCACGTTCTCCCGATATGAACCCAATAAAGCACTTATGGGACGTGGTGGAAAGGTCCATTCACACCCAAGACCCTGCACCTACAAATACTAGAAAACTGTAGACGGCTATTCAGACGGCATGGCTCAACAACTCTCTAGAAGTCTTTCCGCCACTTATGCAATCGATGCCACGTTGAGTTTCTATACTTCGCCGGGCTAGAGGAGGAGCTATAAGCTGTAGCCCATCTCTAATTTAGGGGTACTGATTCCAGGGAGCAGCGTGACCTGGCGCCGCGCATAAAATAAGCGCACTATCCATGCCTCCTCCGGGACGCGAACCCAAGCTCATCTCCGCTGAACGGTCATAAACCATCGTTTTCACCACTACACCACCCACGCCGGCTTTAACTTCAAGCAAATGTTGATTAAATATATAGTTATACCAAGAAAAATTTGAGATACCTTTAGTCTATAAACTGATAACGTTCTTTTTTTCGATTGGAGGTCTAACGACCATTGTGAGCAACTCAATGGGCTATAAACAATCGCACTCTCTTAATTTACGGCCACTGGTTGCAGGAAAGGAGAGGGCTAGTGCCGTAAAACAGAGAGAGAGATCCAAACACAACGTTTAGGCTTCACCAGGATTCGAACCCGGACTGATCTTGGAGGAATGATCACAAGCCATCGCGTAGACCACTGTGCTGCCGGGGCGGCCTGATAACCTACGAACGTTCGTTTCGAGCTCTTAACCTTTTAACCATCAGGATTCTGAAATGTTTTGTCCTCAGAATACCGTAACGCCCAAAAATGACGACTGCTCGTTTCTGGGCTACTACTTGAAACTTCCAATGTCTGGCTTGACATACTCTAACCTTCGGAAGTTTCCCTGGGGACAATCAATGAATTCTTCTACTGAGCGTCTTAAGGACGGAGTAGTAACAGCTGGAAAATCTTGTTTACTTTACCGTTTTCTTGTTGTTGTTTTTTTGAAAAAATACGCTGTTTCTTTAGATTAAGCAAAATGAAAGAATTTTTAAGACAAATTTTCCCCCTTAAACTCCGCTTTTGGGACAATGCAAAATATCACAGACAAACGAAGCACGTGTCAATAAAGCAAGGGTTCTACTGAGCGATATCAGAAGGCTCAATGGTATAGGTCCGGAATAAACCAACTGCTGGTTCACAACAATGACGACTGAGGGTGACTCTTGCTAATCCCTCGGTCGGACGCTGTGTAAATTCAAAGAACTTGGGTCAAGAAATCCTACTCATGTTATCCGCGCGACTCTGGCGCTTGTGGTTGTTCGAATGTAAGGGCGCGTTGGGCGCTATGGTCTCGAAAGGGTTAATCTAAAGGAAATTGGGGAGATATTTTGATACATTTCCTTGCATTAATAACATAATTTACTGTATTAATTATTAGTGATATTAAATGATATAAAAATTAAGTACTGCCACTACAAAAACACTGCATCTGATTTTGATATACTGTACGTGCTGTTGATGAGCCGTTGTAAAGGACGGTATTGTCACGGCTCATCCAGCATATCAAAATTAGTATATATCGCTCATGCAAATGTACTCAAAAAGTTCTGTAATTAAGTTTATCTTTTGTACAGAATATCGCAGTCTATAAAAATAACTCCATTTCTCCACTTTAGGGGTTTAAAGATGGATCACCGGTACATTTGTGGTGTTTTGCGTGCCATCAGTTTAATTCTCTATTTGGTTCTTTGGCAGATGATTGGTCTTTCCTCTGTAAATCTATATCACCTATATAACGAACTTAACTATAGCTATCTTAACAAGACTGAAGCAAATTTCAGGGATGCTATTGTTATTGCAATAATATTTATTGGAACCTCTTCAGCTGCTGCTTGCATTTACTACGGAGTATGGGGATCGCCAAAATCAGCGTTTGTGAGAAAATGCAAAGGCAAAACGCACATTCAAGAGAAGTTTCATCAGGAGAGAAACAACTTGTTCGCATCGTTTGAGATTTTTTCGACTCTTAAGAAAATTTGGGCTGATGCTAAATGTACTGTAAATACACGTATTTTTCTACGTACTGAAGATGATAAGGATGTTATTGGCTCTCAAGACAAAGCAAGGGCCGAAGCAAACGAACCCAGCAGTCAAGATATGTAAGTATATATTGACATCATTATTACTCAGATTTACTTTTCTGAAACATTCAAAGTTCTAACTTACTTTATGTACCGAGAATCGTGTATAACACCATTTTCATTAAAATGTGTATTAATTACTAATGAATTCCGAATTTAATAAATTAATATTTAAATATTCATAAACTTACAAGTAAAAAAATCTGTCAAGTAATTTTGACTTTGGCATCTCATAAGTTATTACAGGATTTCAACAATCATCTTTATACCAAATCCAGTGATGAACATCCGGCTGTGCATCAAACGCATGTTTTTGGTGCCTCAAAAAAGAATTGAAATGAAAATCGTTCCGTGGTTCAATTCCACGACGGCGGCTGAAAATAATTTTTCGGTTGCTATGTGTTTCTGAAACGTGGAAAGAGCGATGTATTTATTTATTTGAAAATCGTTTTTCTGCTTTTTCAGAAAATGTAGTCCGAGGGTTCTCACGTGTTTTCTTTACATCACTGAAAATCGATTTTTTGTTCATCTTCTCGACACTAATTTAAATGAAAAAGAACATTGTTTACGTCCCCTTTTGAAAAAATATAAAAGAAAATTCGCTTTCTGGGTTCCGCTGTTGGAAAGGAAAGGTTCTATGCGTTCATTTCCCCCTCCCCCTATACAGGAGTTTAGAAAATGTTTCTTAAATTTAAATTTTGCTGCTGTTGTAGTTCGACATGTACTTGTTTTGCTGTTATTTGTGATTAGACCCCGATGAGCATGCGGTAGTGACTCTTTCATTCACTATAATACACTCACGGATAATGAAATTTACGCACCAAGAAGGCAGCATTGGATTCAACTGAAATTTTATGGACATAATGATACGGATGAATGATGCACATGATGGCAAAAACAGAGCAGCAGGACGATTATAGAGAGATCTGTGGCACGCAGTCCTGTTATCTCCAATAGCGTGTCGCACCGCCTCATACGGTGATACATGCTGCAATACTGTCCGGCATGGAGGCGAACAGACGCCTTATGTTGTCCTGCGCAGACTGGCCCACACGTGTTGGACGGTGTGCTCCAAATCCCGGATAGTGTGGCACGACGGCAGCAGGCGTTTCAACTGGTCCCACACAGGCTCGATAGGGGATATGTCAGGAGAGCTGGTAGGCCATGGAATTGTCTGGACATGACGTAGGCAGTCCTGGGCAACCCGAGTTGTTTCCGGGTTGGCATTATCCTGCTGGCATAGCGCATCTGGAATACCGGCCAGGAATGGGATCACATGGAGCCGTAGAACCTCATCCACACACCGCTGGCCCGTCAATGATCCACGTATCACTACGAGAGCTGATTGGCTACCGTAAACTATGGCTCCCTAGACCATAATGCCAGAAGTCGGGGAGGTGTAGCGCTCGATAGCGAGGTTGGAATTGTGCCGTTGACCCGGGGACCTCCACACCCGGACACGGTGGTCATCTGTCCCCAAAACAAAGCGGCACTCATCGCTAAACACCACACGTCGCCAGTATGTGGCGTTCCACGTCGCTCTGGACTGGCACCAGTGCAAAAGGAGCCCGCGATGTTCCGGTGTTAATGATAGCACACGTAAAGGGCGCTGGGATCGCAGATTCGTTTCCGCGAGACGTCGGAAAATGGTTCCTGCGCACACAAGAGCCACTACATCTGCCTGTATAGTGGATCGGGTTCCCGTGGGATCCGTCGATCCCATCTACCGGTGGTTTTCCTGGTCCGTCCGGAGCCGCTCCGCCGTGTGGTAGTGCCGTCATGTGTCCACTGCTCCCAACACAGTTGGTCAGAACAATCCACGTGGCGGGCTATACGGCCATCACCCCCTAATAGCTTAACAGGCCCGCGCACCGGTTTGTGACGTCACTAGAGCAGTCCGTAGTCGCGGAGAGGGAGATGCTTGGAGCATTACGGCGATGCGCGAAACGAACGCGTCTTTACGTACTCCAACTAACCAGGTCGTGCGTACTTTTAGAGTTTCACTGCATTTAAATTAGAGCTTGTGCGTTAGTTTTTAAATAACTGCAGAGTTAACACGTTTGCTTTATAATCTTTTAAAATACAGAAGAAAAAGAAATTACAGCGTAAAATTTAGCGTAGCAATAATTTCGACGTGAAAGTGTAAGCAAGACAGATTCGTCAACTAATGAAAGCATCGCTGTCATTTCACTGGAAGTGATAAACCATTCCTATAATCAAAATTATAAACTGTTGTCGTAGTTTCACTTGAAGTTATAATGTCAACCGAACGATTCCTGTACCTGTGAACAAATCGTTCTTGTACTTGAAAGATTAGTTTGAGGGTCCATTACGAAGTATCGCCGTCGTTTCAAAAGATGTCAATTGACTAATTTAAGGAATCAGATGTTTCATTCATTGCAAACTTATGACTATGAAAATTTTAGTAATGAAATAATTCCTTTAGTGAAAATGTATTTTCACATCAGACAGTAACTAGCAATTTATGTACAATCCGTGATCCCTAATATATAAAAAAAGGTCAAGAAAAAAACTGAATTTTTCCCTGTGTTTTTGAATTATTACCAAAGGCTCAATAAAACACTTTTTAACGTACATACAGAGAATTGCTGCTTGATCCAATGATTGCATCAAATAAATTAAGATTTCAAGAAAATTATGCAATTGCTATATTATTAAACGTGCAATGATGACATAACAAGTTTTCCTAATTTTAGTACCTTCTAGTTACGTGTTTGGATAACTTCTTTTTGATAAGCAAATATAAAGTTTATAATTTTTGTCCTCCAGAGCACTATTTCAAAAAAGTTACCTTGTCAAAGTTCAACACATCTGTATTAAGTATATTAGTAGCATTAAGCAAAACTATTTGGATCCACAATATAAGCATTTCTTTTTATCTAGAAAAATACAAGTAACTTATTGGCAGAAATTTCCTGAAATTTTATTTTCAAGAAGTGTTCGGGAAAACTGCCAATGTACAAATAATTATGATTGTGTATTTCTTTGTGTATCACAAACACAATTTAAGTATGTGTCCGTTAGCTGTTACTTGAAGAATTTAAAAGACACATTTCTCAGAAAATCTGAAATTTGTTCCAGTAATTTGTTAAAGTATTTTTCCAGATAATTATTATATTTTTTGAGAACCTTACAAATGCACATTCAGTTATTGTACTGAATAAATCTAAGCGATTGTTTTGATACTATAGGATGTATTTTAAAAGTTGTATATGTCTCATTATAAATTGACTAACTTGATGTACCATTTTCTCAGAAACTATAAAAAGCAATGGTACAAAATTTTGCACAAATGTTTTGTCATTACTAAAGCTATTGAAAAAGATTGTTTTTTCCTTTTTTTATGATTTGGCTTCAAAATAAATTCTATGAAGGATCCCCATACAAAGATTGACATCCACCCCCACGTTTGGAAGCACACTAACCTATTTTGGGCCAATGGTAAAGGCAGAGCGAGTGCCCTGAGAAAAACACAACATCCATGCATCACCTTATGCGAACTCATCTCGGAAGAGCTTGGGTGGAGGTCATCCAACACTACTGAAAAATGCCGGACGACAATGGTTGAGATAATGTGGTCTTCAGTGCGGTATCACACATCCCTAGCGCGCTGACCAGATAGATCTATCTCTGATTATGCGCTGAATTTCAGAATTTCATAAGGCATAGTGACTTCTTCCAGATCAATACTTTAGCGTAGAACAGAAATCTTGGCTTTTCCATGGCCAATCTTCTTTTTCCCAGTTCGCCTCAGACTTGATAATCACGTAACCACAAAAATTCTAATCCCTTTAACTATCTTCAATGTACGCAGAAAACACGCTTTTTCTGTTCTTTAGATTTAGGAAAGGAGTTCTTCCATTTTGTTTAAAATGAGTAAATATCAGAAAAGATTTTCTTGAGATGCTAGCAGAAATGTTTGAGAAAAGATGCTAGCAGACATGTTTAAAGCTACTGAAGAAAATCAAAAGACATAAGAGCTGGTCGCAGAGCGGAACTTTATCATTGTGGAAGGATGAAAATAACTTTTTTTTTTTTGTTGAAGAAAAAGATTGATGTCCAGAAAGTGACTCCGATGCCAAAGTTCCAAGGGTAAATCTTTGGAACCACGGAATACTGAAAATAAAATCACGGATGAAGTGTTTTTAGAAAAGTCTGAAAATTGCTGATCAAGGGATATTCCCGTATTTGGACCATTATTGCAAAAATTGTCGAATAAATGTTGGCCATTAACGACTGACATCCAAACAGATAGCTAGAAATTTTCGACATGTAATTTGGTTCAGTACGTGGAGATAACTGAAAAAAATAAATGATGAAATGTTAGGAAATTTGGTAACATCCTGTATCACATCGTACGTTAGAGAAAGACCCTAAAGCAGTTCCTAAGAAACATTTCGTTCCAACAAAAGTGACCACACAGAACCAGGTGAAAAAAGTGGTATCAAAATCAAATAGCCATAGTACCTCTTCAACAGGGAGTGTGGTCACCTCTCACAGGAATGCAAGACCTCGCATCGATTTTTTAATGCTGTTCATGATGGTGTTTAATACGAGGGTTATACAGAAAGTAATTCAAAAGTGGGGATAATTTTTATTATAAATTGACAGGGGTCGTACATATTGCACATATTGGTAGAATAACTCTTTTTGTATACAAAGGTACCTCTCAAAATAGTCTCCATCACAAGCGATGTATTTGCGCCATCGTTGAACCCAACTTTCGAATCCTCTTTGAAAATTTTCAGGTGTGGACGGTTGTACCTACTTCTTCACAGACACATGTTCGTCTGTGTCATCAAATCGTTGTCACCGGAGACTGTCTTTCGTTTGACCGAACAGGTGGAAGTCGGAGAGGGTATGATCTGTGCTGTACGGTGGATAGGTAACCACCGACCAACCAAATTTTCTGATCGCCTGATTTGTTGCCAAAGAAAGTGTGTGGTCGTTTCGCATTATCATGGTGCATGTGGATCTTTTTCAGATTCTTGTTCGGCCTCATCCTCCTTTTGGCATCTCTAAGCTTTTTAAGTGACTCAATGTACTGCATGTTCCAGAAAATAAAAAAGAAATGGCACCCCTGTCATCCCAAGAAACAGTCGTCATGACTTTCTATGATGATCGCTGGCTTTTGAACTTCTTAGGCCTTGGTGAAGGGGTGTGACATGGATTGGTTCTTCGTTTACGGATCGTAAATACACTGGCGGGAAGTGAAAAAAGAACACCAAGAAGGAGACGTCTGATACCAACGAAATTTATACAGCATAATAACGGAATACAGAGGATAACGTGATCAAAACATTATGACAAAATACAGCTGTATTTGCTGGTAAACTGAAAAATAACATTTCCATGTAACATGGTTAGTACGAGGTTGAACCGCCATGAACTGCGTCACACTGTGCAATTGTGGCATGGAGTCTGTCGTACAGATGTTGGATGTAAGTTTGGGGTATTGAGTTTCAAGCATCCTCTGCCTGGACGCGTAAATCGGGGATGGTCGTGGCTGGCCATGGAGACCGGATAAGTCGTTGTCCCATAAAATCCCACACGTGCTCAATGGGGGACAAATCCGGTGAACGTGCAGGCCATGGAAGTTGTCTCACACCCTGAAGTGCATGTTGCGTTGCACGTGCAGTGTGTGGGCGTGCGTTATCTTGCTGAAAAACACCACGATGGACCGACCTTACAAATGGCACAACAACGGCCTGAACGATGTTGTTGATGTAGGAGGTGCTGTTTAACGTACCAGGTACACACTAGTTGTGTACAGGAGGGATAGCTGATAGCTCCCCACACCAGGAGACCAGATGTAGGCCCTGTGTGTCGCTAGCGGATGCAAAAAGGGTGGATACGCTCCCCTGTGCGTCTGCGAACACGCATACGGCCATCGGAGGCTCCCAAGCAGAATCAGCTTTCATCTCTGAACACGACAGATTGCCATTGCGTTCTCCAGTGCAGACGTTGGCGGCACTACTGCAGACGTTCCTGACGGTGGGCTGGAGTCAGAGGTACACATGCCGGAGGCACACGTGCACGTAGTCCTGCATCCAGTAGACGGTTGCGGATTGTTCGCACAGTCACCTCAGGTGCAACGGCAGCTCGTATTTGCGTCGCAGTGGATGTTCTGCTTGACAACGCCGCTCTTCTTATGCGTCGATCGATCCGCTCATCAGTCCGTCTGTGACTCCCGGTTCCACGTCTTCCCGTATGGGAATGTTCCTCGGACCATCTACGCCACCATCGTACCACCACCGATACTTCCCGTCCAATTCGCTCCGCAATACGACGATACGACCACCCGGCCTCGTGGAGTCAGACTAGACGACCTCGCTCAAAGTCCGATAACTGCTGAAATCCTACACGTCTTCCATATTCAGGCATTGCATGTTATTCAGGGTCTTCACACGTGTCAGTACGCCGACGATTGATTACATTCACTTCGCCGTACTCCTTAAATACCACCGACGATAATTTGCATTTTATGCCGAGCTGTGGCGTAAGCGCTCACCGGTTGGTCCGGAAATTTACATCACACCTACGTAAACTCGATCCAATTAACATATGTAAATTTCATGATCGTCCGCCAATTCCTTCTTTGTGTTCTTTTTTCCCTTTCCGCCAGTGTATATGTCCACGTTTCATCGCCTGTCACCACAAAGGAGAAAAATAGTCTCTTAATTGGTTTTAAACGCTTCCATCAGATCAGAGCAAATTTCCACCCTTTTCTCCTTGAAATCGGGTGTCAACTGCCGATGTACCCACTTTACACACGCTTTCCGATACCTTAAACCTTCCACCATCTTCTGTATGGCATTGTGACCAAAGTCCAGTTGTGCAACAAGCTCACGGATTGTGTCTCGTCTCTCCGCGCGAAACAATTCATCCACTCGCTGACTATAGTGCCAGTGGTCGCACATGATTTTGTTCCACTGCGTGGTTTGTCTTCAATTCTGGTTTCCCCTCCTTTAAACTTCTTCATCCATACGTGCTTTTGTCAATGGTGTTATCTCCGTAAACATAAACATTCTGTAGCCTTCTGTGAATGTCGGACAGCTTCCACCCTTCCTTCGTCAAGAACTCAATGACGGCACGTTGCTTCTGCTTGGAATCCATTATTTAACCAGAGTGAAGAAGAAGGGTTACTATAGATGATGAGTTACTCTACCAACATATTAAGCAGCGATCATTATTTGTGCATGTCTTGCGGAGGACGGTTGTCCACACAACCATGCCTCCCGGGCATCCAAGGCATACCCGATCGAACTGAGGTCGAGAGACCTAGATGGCAAATCCATGCGGACACTGGAGACATTTTTCTGTCAGGCTGGCTCGGTAGGGACAAGGGCTATCCTTTTATAGGTTAAATGTTAGTCTTATCTATTATGGCACCTGTATGAGGGCGAACAAAGGGGTCCAGGACATCATCTCTACAGCGTAGAGAATTCATGGTTCCTCGTAGAATTTCACTGAGGTCTGTGTGTCCACCTAAGAAGACGCATCCCCCAAACCAGCACGTTACCACCACCATAATCGTCCGTTTCGAGGAATGCCAGCTCGTCCCTCATTCTCTCAAGATCAGAGCACCCCTGAAATCACTCTATAAAGCAAATCTGGAGTTACCTGCGAACAGCACTGACCTTCATGTGTTTTTGATCCAGTTGACGTGAAACCCTGCGCAATTCAGACGAGTCTTCCTCTGATGGGGTGTAAGGGGCATGAAAAGTGCTGGTAGCCTAGAATAAAAACCTCCTTCATCATGTCTTCTGAGCACCGCAGAGTAAGCAAATATCGCCGTTCTTGCAGCCTCTGTAAGGGCCGTACGCAGCTGGGTAGAGGTAACTGTCTTGTTGCTCTGTGCGGTTAATCGCAGGTATCGGTACTACACGAATGCTGTAGTCTTAGACCTTCCTTCGATGTACCTTCTGGAAGTTGTTAGCGTACTATGAAATTGGTTCCGCAACCTGTGGACCACAGAAGGACTCGCATGCAGCCATGTTACAACTTTTGTCTCACTTCGTCTTGCTTCTAGCCTTCCTATCGTTCTCCGCCTCAGTTAATCTGTTAAATAACGTCTCGTAACCATTGCAACAAATGTGCTGTCTCAAAATCCTTTCTTTTAATTCCTCAAACGATATGACGTACACCTCCGGTACAACTCCTTTTATACTGCGGTTTATTTGAAATCGAAAAACCGATGCTATCGCTACTCATTTGCATGCCATAATCTGCCACCGCTTTGCATTTCACAACATATGTCCATGTTTCGTGCATTTCCAATTCTTCTTTCACACAAAAACGTGGTTTTTCTGTTTTTTTTCCTAATTTATTTAAACCATTGGATAAATACACTGACGGGAAAAAATCCCAACACCAAGAAAGGGTTGTGTTAGATAAACGACAGTTGGTAGGCGGTGAGAGTACATCTATAAGATGACGTCTATGCAAATTTCGCGCTCGGCGCATACGTGTGGCGCTAGTAGCGCCCCTCGGAACATGCAAAGCAGGTTTGCTGTAAATACGCGCTGTAACGTTCGTGAGCTTTAGTTATCGTTGAGATTCGACGTAGGGTGTTGATGTTAGTCAAGAATGCCTTTAAGAAGACAAAGTAGCCATTATCAACAGCTCACGGAGTTTGAACGAGGTCGTGTAATAGGGCTACGAGAAGGTGGATTTTCTTTCCGCAATATTGCAGAACGACTTAACAGGAATGTAGCCACTGTGCATGATTGTTAGCAGCGGTGGTCAAGGGAAGGTACTGCCTCAAGAATACCGGGTTCCGGCCGGCCACGTGGCACTGCTGAGAGGGAAGACCGCCGTGTACGGCGTATGGCCGTGGTGCATCGTACCGCGTCTGCGGCAGCAATTCGAGCTGCAGTTGCCACCACAGTGACACAACGAACTGTTACAAATCGGTTACTTGAAGGACAGCTCCGAACCAGACGCCCTGTAGCGTACATTCCACTTACTCCAAACCACTGCCGTTTGCGACGTCAGTGGTGTCAAGCTAGAGCTTATTGGAGGACGGAGTGGAGATCTGTTGTGTTTTCTGATGAAAGCCGGTTCTGCCTGGGTGCCAGTGATGGCCGAGTGTTGGTTAGGAGGCCAGGTGAGCGCCTGCAACCAAGCTGTCGGCGGCCGAGACACACTGGACCTACACCTGGAGTTATGGTCTGGGGAGCAATTTCCTATGACAGCAGGAGCACTCTCGTGGTTATCCCACGCACCCTGACGGCACAGTTTTACGTCGGTCTGGTGATTCAACCTGTTGTGCTGAAATTCATGAACAGCATTCCAGGAGGTCTTTTCCAACAGGATAACGCTCGCCCGCATACCGCTGTTGTAACCCAAGATGCTCTACAGAGTGTCGACATGTTGCCGTGGCCTGCTAGATCACCAGATCTTTCACGAATCGAGCACGTATGGGACATCATTGGACGACAACTCAAGTGTCACCCCAACTAGCATTAACCGTCCCTGTATTGACCGACCAAGTGCAACATGCATGGAACTCCATCCCACAAACTGACATCCAGCAACTGTACGACACAATGACTGAACATTTGCGTGCTTGCATTCAACATTCTGGCGGTTACAGCGGTTATTAATGTACCAGCATTTCACATTTAAAATGGTTCTTCTCGCGCTTACAATAAGCTGTGATCTTGAAACCTTAATCGATTAAATATGTTACCTATACAAATGTATTGCCGCCATTTCATTCCTCTACAACTATTTTTTCCTGGTGTTGGGATATTTTTCTCCGTCAGTGTATATAAAAATAACAGCAATTTGTAGTAGAATACGCACATTTTCTTCAACGAAGTTTAAATATTCAGCATTTCGAAATTGTACTCCAACAGCTCTCTACACGCACGAGTTTCGTACGCCGTTTTACATAGAATAAAATTAGTATCATCATCATCATCATTGTCAACCATTATCAATCCACTGCTGGACGAAGGTCTCCCCAAGTTTCCTCCACAACGGTCTGTCTTGTGCCAGTCTCCTCCACAATATTAAAAATAGTTACATTTTTGCAATTCCCTCGGCGACCTGGAATTTCACTTAGCATTAATTTTTAATGTGAATCTTGACGAATTCGACATTATTGACAATAATTATGCTTTCTTGGTATGTTAACTTTTGTAATTTATATGAATTTCACTGTAACCTCCAAGTACAAAAACTTGATTAAAAAAATGAAACTATTTACAAGAGTTAGTATCTGAAGTGCCCATTCCTCAGAAGCTAACTCATAGTTTGTTTTTCTAAGCAATGTGGCGCATTTTCTTTTTTTTTTTTTTTGCAAAACTCTTTTCCTTTTTCAAGTGCGTGCAGGAGACCACGTCAATGCTTTTTGCATAGGTTATGGACCAACATTTACTTCACTCTTTGCGTAAGAAGTTTGTTTTGAATCCAGGGCGCAATGATCAGCCCAAAGTGATCTCAAGTGGTTATGGAACACTTTGATGGCTTGGTGCTTAGAGGCGAAAATTTCTCTCCAGTTGTAAAAGTTGTGTACAGATTCGAGTACCGGATAAGACAGCAGTTGCGCGTTTGTGTTACTCTTCTGTATTTTTTTCCTGTCTGGAACCAATGACCCTAAATTGGGGCGGAAGACTGCTTATAGCCCTTGGAATTGCTCGTGGTGGCCGATGAATCCGTAAACAACAACAACAAAACAAGTTAGTAAAATTATAAAATTATGCAATGCATTGATTATGATACGCTTTCCAACATACCAGAAATCATTACTCAAGTTATGAGGTTAATGGCTGTGGAATAAATCTTGCTTCTGTGCCCTGACCTTTGACCCCATTTAGATGATATTCAACAGAATTGGTTCAGTATACCTCCGGAAAATCATACTAAAGTATTGTCGCAATAGAAGCATTTTAGTCAAGTTATGAGGATAATTAATGGCTGTGGAATAAATCTCGCTCCTGTGTCCTGATCTTCTACCCTATTTCGACTATATTCAACAGAACCGGTTCAGTATACCTCCGGAACAGCATGATAAAGTTTTGTCGCAATCGAAGCACTTTTATGTTAGTTATGATGCATAAGGGCGATGGAATGGATCCCGCTCCTATGTCCTGACCTTTGACTCCATTTCGCCCATTTTCAATAGGGTTTGTCCCCAGGTTGTCCCCTATTACATAACAAAATTTCGTCGAAATCGAACCATTTTTACGCGAGTTATCGTGCGGACAGGTAGACAGATAGACAGACGGACAAAGTTGGAGCATATCGCTTCTTCAGCCTACGGTTGGAAAGCGTAAGTAAATGTGGTTATGGGCGATTTACAGTATATTTAAATCTACAAGTTAGATTTCGTTTGCAGTCTTCCAACCGCTTTGTTTTCTGGCTGTCACTGAAAACTCAAAATATGTCCGCTGTGCTCCGCTTCTGTAAATCACATTTCTTAAAAGCGTTAGTGTAAACACATACACGCCTGAAAAGTAGTACCCCAGTAGACAAGTTTGTATCGAATCCTGCTTTATTTTCTCACGGTAAAGTTTTTAGCTAATGAGGTAGGGGGTAAGAACAGATGGAGCGCATGAGACAATGTTGTTTCGTATCCTTACTTGGTCGTTTTACCAGATGGGGGTGATCTTCCCTTACGGTTCGAAATGCTGAAACGCAAGTTGTCTGATGTTAAATGTCAGAAAGAAACCAGGCAGCATATGTCCTGACATTTCACCTTATCCGAAGCGACAAAAATCCGAATATACTCTCGACATTTTTTATTTAAAACATTGCATTGACGTACAAAATCCCACGCCAGCAAGTATTTGTAGGAGCTCCATGCAATTTAGTAAATACATGCCAACAGTTCAGTTATTTAAATGATGGCAGTTTGCAACCAATCACGCGATATCTGAGGTAGATACGAGGGCAAAACTTCTCGGCGTAGCTAAGTTTAGTCGTCCCCATATAGACGCGTGACGACTATATATCGGAATGGTTTCGGTAGCGAAAGCACGGGTAAATTGTGCGAATACCTGAGCGACGTGATTGGGAATCTTACACCCAGACGCACACATTTATCAAGGGTTTCATCATAAAGCTGCGTGCGGCTGGTTGATCCCTGCGTCGCATCATAGCGAAAACGCATCGGGATGCAACAACAGTTAATCTAAAGTGGCGACAGTGATAAGAGGAAAGTAACATGCGTCGCCGTAGTGGAACTGGTGCATGTAGGTGGACATTGGAAAGCCTTGATCATCACATTCGACGGTAGCCGTAGCAGCCCCACAAACCTTACCGGATGACATTCTACGAAGTGTACAGGAAGATATGAACATCTCTGTATTGAAACGGACTGTGAATTACAAATTGGCTGTGGCAGGTTTGTGCCCTTGCCAGCCATTGGGACGACTGCCACCCACCACAGCACATCGTCGCACAATGTTGCAGTGATAGTGTATTAGACATATCTAGTGGAATGAATGGAAACATGTCGTATTCAGCGACGAGTCTCGCTTCCTTCGCAGCGCCAACGATCACCGATTGAAAGCCTGGAGACGAAGCGGGCACCGCGTTGGCCTAGCTGTACCCATGAGCGTAATACAGCTCCTCCTCGTGGTGTAGTAATTTGCGGCGCTATCAGTTTCAACAGCCTTTCATTGTTGGTACGTATAATGGCAAAACAGCAATATACCATTTATGGGCACATAGTCGTGCTGCCATTATACTCATAGTGTGTATAATGGCAACACAACAGTCCGTCGATGAGGTACTGCAGCTCATTCTGTTACCATGTCTCCGTGGTAAACCTGATGCGCAGTTTCAACCAGATAATGCCCATTTACAGACTGCGGACATCAGCAGAAGTGCCTACAAGTTGTTCAGGTGCTGTCCTAGTCAGAGCGGTCACCAGATTTCTCCCCAACACAGAATTTTTGAGAGATCACTGGCAGACGACTTAACGTCTATGCACGACCCCATTGGCTGTCCACGACCTGCTGACTCCTGCTATATTATACTGTCTTCTTGTCTGTTCCTTTCATATGATATCTCAGAAACTGAATCTCTTGTTTTCCACCCACTTTTCTATGTGTTTAATTAAGTTTCGTCTCATTTCAAGCATTCTTACATGGCGTGTGATTTTTTATGTCGATCAGCATATATATGACTAAAGTGGCAAAAATATTCTCGGACCTATGGGATTTTTATTTGAAAACTTATCCACCCTATTAATTTCTGGTAGCTCGTGTAAGCTCTAAAGATATACAAGGCAGCTGGAGCAGCCAGTTTCCTTTATGTGAGGTGGAGAAAAAAACACTCTCCATGTCTCGTCTGGTACTCAACACAAGAGCAGTAAGTTGTGTAGTGGTTAGGAGTCGACGGCGAAGACCACACAATGAAAAGGCGAGTCATTGTTTTAAATATTTTGGAACATATTAGTACAAGTGCCGTTCATAAATAATTGAGACTCACTTAGAATATAAGACTCAAGATGATGATTGTCACATCGTAACACATGCCATGTACTCCCCACCAAGTCAATGCACCACTGTTATATTTCTGGTAACTTCCAACGGTTTTAAAGAAAACAATTCTTTTGCGAGGGCATGCACCGGCTCGCGAGCAATTTTGTGCGAATCTTCGTCGTTCTGGAATGGTCAACTACGCAGTCGTTCTTCAATCTGGTCAAACAGGCCATAATCCGATGTGACCAGATAAAGTAAATGTGGAAGATGTGGTAAGACTGTGAAGTCAAGAGATAATAGTGTTTCTATTGTTGCACCACGAGTGTGCGGTGTGGCATTGTCATTCTGCAACAACACTTGCCATTTCCGTTTCTGCCGGAGCCGGGTTTCGCGACAGTGCTTCCTCATATTCCACTGTTTGTTGCTGTTACCAGTTGAAGCCACTCCACCATCAAGATTCCCTCCACATTCCAAAAGACTGTGACCCTCTACTTGGCAGCTGAGTGAGCTGCTCGAAATTTCTTAGGGTGAGGACTTCGATCCTGTCTCCAACTCATAATGTATTGCCGTTTATTTTCAGGAATATGGCAGGGAAACCATGGCTCATCACCTGCGACCAGCCTGGAAAAGAAACATTCAGGATCCCAACTGACTTGTCCCCTACTGCCTGTTAGTTTGTGTGGAATTCAGTGTGCACATCTATTGTCAATTCACCCTGGATTACTATATGAACTGTTACATGACACAGACCTGTTGCATACTGGAATTCCTCAATTAGTATACGTCTGTCCATGGGGATCTCGGAAGCTCACTGCACATTTCCTAGTGTGCGGAATTTTGCCGGTGGGCCAGGGTTGAGTACTTTTGTCACAGTTTCATTTCCGTGGTTGAAAAACTACCCACATCAGAAAATAGTGCTGCGACAAGTCTCTGCTTCACAATATAGTCCCCTTAATCGATGGTGAATGTCAACAGCTGATACGCCTTCCTTATAGAGGAATCCTGCTGTTCAAATAGGTCTTAAATAATCTCTTTCCACGCAGTTGTTCGCCCTTGCCTTGTTGTCACGTGACGTGATTAAACCTCAGCTGCCATCTTGTGGTTGCTGTATTGACCAAAGACTATCCAGCTCGGGAAAAGCTGCCGCCTAGATGCCAGCTATCATGCAGCGTTGCTAATAGTGCCACTCACTTATGAGCGCCCCTCGTACAAAGGAAAAATAAATCCCTAATATGGTTAAAAAATTCTATGCAGATAGCAGTAATTTATCAACTTTTCTAATATTTCCAGCATAGCCTACGAAGGGAGTCTTTATCAATTCAAGTTACATTAAACGAATGTATAATCCGTTTGGAGTTTATCGTTCTCTTCTTACGATTTTAACTTTAAACTCCAAACGGGTTACTTTATTTTAAACACACTACAGCGTGAATAATCAAAGAACGCTTGTAGCGTAGTAAATCCGTTTATTTTTGTGGTATAATACACATAAAGATCCGCCAAGCTTTCACTTTTCACTGGAAGTCTTTTTCAAGGCAATGTAGACATAAAATGATTGACTTGAAAAAGCCTCCCATTGGAGAGTGAAATCTTGGCGAATTTTTATGCATATTACATCATGAAAAATAAACGGATTTACCAGGCTATAAGCGTTCTTCGAGTATTCAAACGGGTTTATATGTTTATCTAATGTAAGTTTGTTACTACAGCATTTTCAGATTTTTTGAGATTTCATTGTCTTTTCAACCATCCTTCACATCAATATAGCTTTGTTCCTGCTATTTCTTAAGTTTTATTGCCGTTCTGTTATTTTTAAGGATGTGAAAAACATGCTAATTTTTTAATTGAAACAGTTTTACTACATTTTGTGTTATTTTTAATCGTAAAATTATTTTATGAATTGAATATCCTAATATATATAAGGTTTCGTTTCCGACGACGTGGATCACTTACTTTTTAAGTCGTCATAGCAATAACAGAAAAACAAATGTTTATGACGTCACGTTTAGCTTTTCGTGTTTTCAGGCAGGTGACGATATCACCTACACGGCGCACAGTTCGCGCGTATATCTCTTTTGTTTTGTTGTCATAGCAAGAAGGAACACGGCTGCTGGTGTGGCGTCATCTTATCCAAATCATCCTCACATGACGCCAGAGATGCTTTACGTCACACGGTCAACTCTTTAGAAATAGGAAAACTACGTAAGGAATTTCGGTTCTACTTTACATACTGTTGATATGCTTTATTACGTTGTTTAGCAGAAAAAGACGAACATTTATATTCCGGTTCTCACACCGTGTTATCTGTAACCGTTTCTGTTTAACGTTTTGTTAACAACTTTTTTCTTTCGTTGGAAGTTAGAGTTTTTTGGGGTTTTTTTTCGAATGCGGTGGAAGTGGAAGAATACAGTTCTAGGCTGTAAGATGTTTATTATATATATATTTGGATATTCAAGATTATTATTTTTTCTTGCATTTTCCTCCTAGAAATATTTAGTAGCCGTTAATACTTATAAATTTATTAATTTTAATACGTACTTGCGACGACGTGAATCACTTTTATTTCAGTAAGGCAAGGACGAACGTTAGTGTCCTTCGTGAATTTGACTGTTGTTTTAAACCTCGCCTATGCCGCATCAAAAAAGAAATTTACCTCCTTCATTAGATGAAGAGATTGAAGATAAACGCCGCAAAGCCTATTTGTCGCCCCGGTGGAGCAGTGGTCCAAGCGATGGCTTCTGCTCATTCGTCCGAGCTGAGCTCGGGTTCAAATCCCAGTGAGGCATGGATGTTGTGCTTGTCTTACGGCAATGGGTTTTTCCCTTCCTTGGAAACAGTGGCCTTAAATTAGGTACGGGCTACTGCTAAGCCCATTAAGTTGCTCATGGGGGTCGTTAAACGCCCAATAAGAAAAAAAAAAAGGTTATTACGATCGAGCAAGGCGCGAATAACGTCTAAAAACAAGATGTCAACTTCCGGAACACCGAACATGCCAGAAAGATGACACCGAATTTTCGGGTGTAATGAGCACGTCTTTTTAATCCGTTCTGACGCAAATTAAATTTATCAAAGCTATTCAAAGTCAATGGAACCGGTATGGAAAACAATAGTATCTGACGGAAGAAAGACGTTTTTCAATCGGGTCTTTAATCCCTCAGATATTGCTGAAAACGGAATCGTGAGCTTACGAACTCTTAGAAACAGAGTTATTGACAAAAATAAGAGGCGACTTTACCTCTTATTTTTGTCGATAACTGTGGTGGTGGGAAAACCATGCATTATTTTAGGAAGAAAGTATTCTCAAAAGATTCATCCATATGAGCAGTATCGGTCCAAGAAAAAAAAATTAGTCGAGTTTTCAGGAGCCTAGATTTTGCTACAAATACATCAGAAGCAGAAATTAACACTTATGATCCCTGGTGGCCTAACCATTCTTTACCAAATATTAGAAATTATGTGAAAAATATTTCCCATCAGGTCTTGTATGCGATACAGGAATAATTTTTCAAATCGGAGTTTTAGGAGCAGAAAACGCAACTTACCTTTGTGCGCCCTAGCGGAAAGTTATGATTTACTTGAAAATTTTGAATTTATAGGAAAAACATTTCGCATCGGAAACACTATCCCACAAAGAAGGAATTTTTCAAATCGGACTTTTAGAAGTAGAGATATTGACAAAAATGAGATACATGTCTACGCCTCCTGGCGCTAAAACCATGCATTATTTCAAGAAGAAAATGTTCCTAAAAGGTTTGTCGACATGAGTAATATCGGTCAACAAACGACCTTTTTTTCAATCGAGATTTTAGGAGCTCATATTTTGCTGTAAATACTTCAGAAGCGAAAATTAAGATTTACGCCACCTGGAGGCCAAACCATTTTTTACAAAAATTAGAAATTATGTGCAAACGATTTCCCATTAAGAGCTGTATCCGGTGAAGAAAGAATTCTTCAAATCGGAGATTTAGAAGCAGAGATATAGGGGGAAACGCATTTTACCTTTACCCCGTACCGGAAAGTATGAATTACTTGAATATTTTGAATTTATAGGAAAAAATGTCACACTAGAAACACTATCTAACAAAGAAGGAATTTTTTAAAATCGGATTCCTAAAAATTGAGATATTGACAAAAATAAGATATACATCTACGCCCCCTGGCGGAGAAACTGTGGAATATTTTAGGAAGAAATTATTCCGAAAAGGTTTATCGATGTGAGTGGCATCAGTCCACGAAATAATTTTTTCAATCAATATTTTAGAAGCTCAGATTTTATGGCAAATACATAAGTAGCAAAAATTAATTGTTACGCCCCTGGTGGCCATCAGGAGATGTATCCGCTGAAAAAAAATTCAAATCAGAGTTTTTGAAGAAGAGTTATCGGGAAAAATGTAATTTACTTTTACGCCCCCTTAGCGGAAAATCTATGCGTAATTTGAAAAAGAAACTATATCTAAAATACTCTTCGACATAAATGAAATGGAAAGATAAAAGAATTTTTTTGATCGGATGTTTAGAAGCAAATATGTGAAATAAAACGTAATTTTGAATTCGACATCATCTGCATTTACGACCTCTAGCGGCAAAATTCTGCATCATAAAAAAATCGAAATAAAGGATCATCATTCGCATATTTCAAGCTTCCGAATGCAAAAAGAATTTTTCAAATCAGACTAATAGTTGCAGAGATACCGTGGGTACAGACGGACGGATGGACGGATAAACCGATAACATAAGCACGATCTTTTTTTACAAAAGACGTGCTAAAAAGGACAAAAATGTAGTGCAGGTGAAAGAAATTCTGAAATTCGACATTTGCGTTGTCGTCGTACTAACAATATGACCCTGGAAAATATTGAAGCTGAATCTCAGCGCATGATAAACGTACATATTGCAGAGGCACAAAATACGACCCCCGAAGAAAGGAAATGAACGCTGCGCACGAGAGGTTCAGAGGACATTAACGAACCGACAACAACAACAACAAAAAAATGCTAAACGTCATATGGCTTTAAACCTAAATAGACGAAGAAAAGACTGTAGCGAGACACTCATGTGGCACTCCTGGGCAAATTTGTGAATTTTCTACATGCTGCTCAAAAGTAGCAGTAAAAGTAGATCCTATTCGCACGTCCCCATTCATTGAACAACTTATGAAATCAGCATGATCACTCAAAAAACTTTATGGTTAACATACGGTCGATTAATAGTTTTCTTGCATTTGTACCGATGGCAGCACAAATGGCTCCTCCACCAGATTCTGGGCCTTATTGTTTTAGAATAAACGGATCAATCTATCATCGTGCAGGAGCATTGCATCCTAATAATGGTGAACAGCAGAAATGTGCGCAATTGTACAGTATATATTGGATCCTGATGAGGCTGCTGCCCAAAGAGTGCAAATGCGAGAAAATTGTGGGGGCAATAAAGATCTGTTACAAACACTGAATACATTCATGACAGAAAATAATCCATTTGTGAAAGCATGTAAAATGCTTTATAAAGTCAAGCAAGAAATTATTTAAGATGCTTAAATGAATAATGATATTCTTTCTAATGTATCAATGGCTTATACCGAAGTAAATTTCTCCGTCATTTTTGTCCGCGCCGGGGCTCGAACCCGGGTCCCCTCATTCCGTAATAAGTCGTTCTACCAATTGAGCTACGCGGGCGTTCGTTATCGCTGCTGTCTGCCTTTATATCGTGTGCGTCCTGCTGGGCAGGCACGCCACAGGCTTATATTTAAGATCGTAGAAATGATCAATGGCGTTATAATGCTCCAAGATCTAATGAGGTTGCTCTTATATTATAGGCCATACTTAAGCTCTGATTTAATTGATGCCGACGGCGAAGAAAATACTGAACAGTATTATCCTATAGAGTTTTAACATGAGCAAACTCCATCAGGAATGTCACTACACAGACTAAAGTTGAAGATTGGAGTTAATATGAAGTCGAAGCAAGAGAGTTTTCAAGATGCTCCTGAGAAACGAAATACACTACGAGGTTTATGCAATGGAACAAGACTGCTAATTGAAGAACTTGACTTTGTGTTCATGCTCAGACACACCTTAATACACAACGAGGTTTATCAATGGAACAAGACTGCTTATTAAAGAATAAAACCCAATTTGATCATTGCAGAAGTACTCACAGGCTCAGCATGTGGTAAAACTGATTATATTCCGCGAATTGACCTCACAGCTACTGTTATAGACCTTCCATTCACATTAAGACGACGACAATTTCCTGTAAATCTTGCCTTTTCTTTGACCATTAATATGTCTTAAGGTCAAACAGTGGATAAAGTAACTATCTACCTTCCTGAACCATTGCTTAGCCATAGACAACTTCATGTTGTATTGTTAAGAGTTCGACGTCTTTATGATGTCACAGTTAAAGTAGTCTGTGGCACAGAACAAGGAAAACTACTCCTAGATTCCGAAAAAATATTTACAAAAAATATCGTGTGCAAAGATATTTTCCACCGTCGTTAATAAACGCTTGAATAGAAATAAGTGATTTCTAGAACCCGTTGTATTCTTATCTCAACGGGCTTTACAGCTAGTTTTTGTTTTAACCGGGATTGGATGGTGGCAAAGGAGAGAAGCGGAAGCTTGAGAATTTTGCAAAAACAAGGGGGAGGGGCATGATATCAAAATGTTTGGAAACTGTTGTGCTAGACTGTGAGTAATCCATTGCTCTGAAAATAATGTAATGTGTTTTGTGTGTTAGAACACTTTGTATTGCCATGGGGGCCTGCCGTTTCGATGGCTTTGTGATGACCTCAGTTTGCTCCATGCTGATCATGCAAAGACTAGAAGACTACAGTTTTTAACGCTAACAGGGAAGAAATGTAACAATTCATTTCGCACATAAAAATATTTAGTCTTTTTTTATCTACATGGAATATTTATATTTATTAATTCTTTCAATAGGGAGTGGAATATTCTGGTCTTTGTTTGCAATATTTGGCGATTTTTCTTTATTCGTGCTTACATCCTGGAAAATTTTTTGTTGCATTAACCACCAACTTCCTTACTTCTTCTCTCCGTGTATACTCTCTAAGTAAGTGCGTCGTTTCTAGGGTGCGTACTTTTTAATAATTTTCTGCTCGTGTTTTACTTCAGTTGGTCAGTTTGATGGGAGAGTGGCTGTTTTCGCACCTTCAGAGGAAAGGTTTTTCACACGCTGTCTTCTATCTAAATAGCCTCTAATGAAGTTGTACTGACTGTCTACTGTGATTTATTGTTTCCTGTCCGGAACGCTGGTGTTGTCTTTTGCCTAGTGTACAACGGAATTGAGTTGAAGAGGTGTAATGGATCTATGAGATATCTTTCCCGAATAAAAGGAAGTTTGCTCGTAGGTGTTTCTTTGAAGCCTAAGTATTCTCTGTTTTCCTTATATACGTAATTAACGGCACTGTTTTATAATATTAAGTAATAAAAAGATATATTCAAATATATCCGTATAATCAGGGGCGAAGCGAGCTAATTTCTTGTTGAAACACTTTCAAATGAATGAAGATAATTTATTCAAATAGGGAAATAGTAATGCGATACAAATTAAAAATAAAGTCGCTCGTTGGTCTGACTTGTGAATGAGCAGATAGTGGACCCGTTGTCAAGACCAGCCATGTGTGTTTCCATTCCGATAATGGTTACGAAAAACCACGTGTTCAGTAGACTGAGCTTGTGCTAAAAGCCGGTAACTCAAAGAGCATATGCTATCGCTTGTCACCATTTCACGATTTGGGTATACGGCATCTTTTAGGTTGTGAATCATTTCCCCCTCTTTGATTTCAGTGCTTTTCTCGCGTTTGTTTTACGAGCTATCTACTACCTGTGGACAATTGTTTTATTATTATTTACTAGATTATTTTTATTTATTTCTATTTTCAAGCTGTGTTTGAACGGTAGTGATTCATATAGTCGCACCCTTCGAATCTTAATGTGAGTTAAACTGCTGCTATGATTGTATTTTGTACTTTCCTGGAAAAAATGTTTTTTGTAATAAAAATATGAAGATCTGTGCTTAAAGTAAATATTAAAAAGTGATTTGTTCAAAACGCAAATATAAAAGAAAAACTGGGAAACAAGCTACATGAAGAAGTTCTGCAGACGAAAGAAGCTCTCAGCTTTAGTGATTAAAAAAACTTTACCTGATAATAAAAAACAATTTCAATGCATTTTATTACCTATTATATTGCCTATTGGATAATTTTTATTATTTTATTACCTATTATATTGCCTATTAGATAATTTTTATTATTTTATTACCTATTATATTGCCTATTAGATAATTTTTATTATTTTATTACCTATTATATTGCCTATTATATTTCCTGCAATAGGATTTTGTAAAAACCTATTGCAGTATTTTGTTAACATTGTGGGAAAGATCACTCCTCGCCACTGCGTGTAATACACTGACGGAAAAAAATCCCAACACCACGAAAAAATAGTTGTAGAGGAATGAAATGGCGGCAATACATTTGTATAGGTAACATATTTAATCGATTAAGGTTTCAAGATCACAGCTTAATGTAAGCGCGAGAAGAGCCATTTTAAATGTGAAATGCTGGTACATTAATAACCGGTGTAATCGCCAAAATGTTGAATGCAAGCACGCAAACGTTCATGCATTGTGTCGTACAGGTGCTGGATGTCAGTTTGTGGGATGGAGTTCCATGCATGTTGCACTTGGTCGGTCAATACAGGGACGGTTAATGCTGGTTGGAGGTGACGCGGGAGTTGTCGTAGAATGATGTCCTATACGTGCTCGATTGGTGAAAGATCTGGTGATTTAGCAGGCCACGGCAACATGTCGACAATCTGTAGAGCATGTTGGGTTACAACAGCGGTATGCGGGCGAGTGTTATCCTGCTGGAAAACACCCCTGGAATGCTGTTCATGAATGGCAGCACAACAGGTTGAATCACCAGACCGACGCACAACTGTGCCGTCAGGGTGCGTGGGATAACCACGAGAGTGCTCCTGCTGTCATAGGAAATTGCTCCCCAGACCATAACTCCAGGTGTAGGTCCAGTGTGTCTCGGCCGCAGACAGGTTGGTTGCAGGCGCTCACCTGGCCTCCTTCTAACCAACAAACGGCCATCACTGGCAGCCAGGCAGAACCGGCTTTCATCAGAAAACACAACAGATCTCCACTCCGTCCTCCAATAAGCTCTAGCTTGACAACACTGACGTCACAAACGGCAGTGGTTTTGAGTAAGTGGAATGCACGCTACAGGGCGTCTGGCTCATAGCTGTTCTTCAAGTAACCGATTTGTAACAGTTCATTGTGTCACTGTGGTGGCAACTGCAGCTCGAATTGCTGCCGCAGACGCAGTACGATGCGCCACGGCCATACGCCGTACACGGCGGTCTTCCCTCTCAGTAATGCCACATGGCCGGCCGGAACCCGGTCTTCTTGAGGCAGTACTTTCCCTTGACCACCGCTGCCAACAATCATGCACAGTGGCTACATTCCTGCCAAGTCGTTCTGCAATATTGCGGAAAGAAAATCCAGCTTCTCGTAACCTTATTACACAACCTCGTTCAAACTCCGTGAGCTGTTGATAATGGCTTCTTCGTCTTCTTAAAGGCATTCTTGACTAACATCAACACCCTACGTCGAATCACAACGATAACTAACGCTCACGAACGTTAGTGCGCGTATTTACAGCAAACCTGCTTTACATGTTCCGAGGGGCGCTACTAGCGCCACACGTATGCGCCGAGCGCAAAATTTGCATAGACGTCATCTTACAGAAGTACTCTCACCGCCTACCAACTGTCGTTTATCTAACCCAAACCCTTCTTGGTGTTGGGATTTTTTTTTCCGTCAGTGTATAACATGAAATGTTTTTTTCCGTGGATTAAGTGTCTTAATTGAAAATTTAGTTGCGAAAATTTCAGAAGAAATGTGTTTTCAATATATTTTCTTTTTTTTTTTCAGAAATTCTAGTATACCTAAAGAACATCATGAAGATTCTGGCTTCTTCGAACCCCTTAACCCTCTTTGTCTTGTTACGAGAATGTTTACTGATATCAACGTAGTAAAAAGTATTACAGTCTATTTGATGTTGTATCTTCTATATGCATGTTTTAAAGCCAATGGACTCCTTCATACAGACGATTTCGACATATCCTGGCCAATTGTAATTGACATTGTGAATGTATTGTTGTCTTACATGGCTGCTTTCATTCACGGAATCACGCTCTCAATCAATCGCTTGGGTAAGAATGCAACAAAGGAAGAAGAAGAATCAGAAGCGCCGAACTTTCAAGATTCCTTGCAGTGTGATGTCTATGAGAACACGCAGTATTTTACGAGTGAGAGTGAATGACCGACCTGCTTTGAAAATCTGACTTTACGTTCAGCCCAAAGAGACATTTCAGGATTCATCCCACTACGCGAACAGGACGGAGAGTATGTGAAGGAATTCTTCAACTGATTGGCATGGACAACGAATCTTTTTATAATTCAAAATTGTTTCTAACACGAACGTAATTAGTTTTGTGGTATACAATATTTCCAATGCATATAGTTTTCGATGTTTGGAAAGTCTTTAATAAACTGTGCGTTCGATGTATTTGAGAAGTCTTTCAGAATATTTATGGCTTAAAATGTTGGACTTGCTGCATAAGTGAGTAAGTGAGTTCGGACAGGCTCACACTTGACCAAGATATTTGTAAGATTTGTAATTTTTGATGGAACACATTTTTTTGCACTTAGTGACGTAAATGTGTATTGATCATGTCTCTGTTTTTAGTAGATGGATGAGGTTTCCCTTACTTTTAAGATTAAAGGCCAGTTATGTAGGATATCAATTCTCTAGGGTTCTTAGAAACACTAAAACTACGCTGAAATTTTCGGAAGACCAATAAAGTTAAGAAAAATAAGGTACAGTATAGTAGAATGAAAAGTAGCCCTACGCTCCCTGCGTGTAGACAGAGTATCTCCGTTTCCGATGTTCCACTTCATTTTATAGTTCGTCATATTCAAGTCTTTCGAGTAAAGAAAATGTTAATGGCACACGAGAAATTGTGACTTTAAATTTTTCTTATAAGCAGAAATCATTACAAAATATAAAACACATGATACATAGCATCATAATCAGTTTTAAATGAGAAGGGAGAAAAAGAAGAGTTGTCATCTTTTTATCAAGTGAAACTTCCCAAAGGTTACTTATTTTCGCTTGATTTAACAAACTAAATGTCGCGGGTTTTCAGTAAAGGTGTAAGAAGGCAAAGACTTCTGAACTTACGACGCTGTGGAAATACTTGACAAAATGATCAGAGTTCTAATTAGTGATGTAGAAGTTGCTTAGAGCGCTTTAGAGGTGATTAGGCACTATTTTGTAAAGCTTAGCGGTCCTAAGACACTTTTTATAGTTAAATGGTTAGAGAAGCTGGACAAAAGGAATTTTTTTAAGGATCGTGTATGTATGCAAAATTGGGAAATGTATGCTAGCATACTCCAACCTTAACCCTTTAACGACCATAATGTCCAAAGCACCCGTATGTACAAACAGCCATAGACGCCCGAAACGCCAGTCTAGAGTGAGTCAAATTTCTTATCCTTACTGATTCTTCAAATTTTCTCGACCTATGGGGCATCAGCAGGAGTCACCCTTAGTCACTATTGTTGTTATTAAAAAAATAAGTGAAACAACAGACTGTTTCGGGCGTTATGTTATTTAGAGTGATGCAAAATTTTGGGGTCATGGTCGTTAAAGGGTTAACCAAATTTTTATACACCACTGTTTGTGAAAATTGCAACACCAAGAAAAAATCGCGCTGTTCAAATGAAATTTATATCACACATTCCTCAAGTTACAGGAGATAACTACTTACATTTGAACATCTGTACAATATTTTTCGCTTCAAAACTCAATATCGTGTAAAGACACCTCGAGTAATAATGACAGCCTCTACATGGTGTGGCATTGGATTGAATTGAAGAGAAATAGCCTGCCAGGATGCTCATATGCGAGACCAGAGTTCATTTGTGCTGGTTGACAGAGGCGCTTGACGGCCAATCGTTTAGCTACCATGTCCCAGACATGGCCGATCAGGATATATCTTGCGAACGTGCAGGCCAGGGAAGACACGACGGTACTCCACCATGTATGAGAGAGGTCTTGAAAATTCCGGGATAGATGTTATAGAGCATTGTCCTGCTGGAATATAGCGCCAGGACAATTCTGAAGGAAGGGTATCACCCCTGCCTCTAAAATATCCCTGTTCTACCCTGGCTGTTGATGGTTTCCTCAATTCCTTTCAGGCGTTGGGCCGCTGTGATGATGCAAGATGGCGTTCACCACGACGTCTTTGAATAAGTATGCGACCATCGTGTTGAATCAAGTTGAATTGTGACTCGTCCGAAAGCACGACCTGCTGCCGATCAGTGCGCCGACGTCTGTGTTCGAGACCCTATTGCAGCCTGGGGCAACCGTGGTTGAGGGTCAAAGGAATGCGCAGCACTAGGCTGCTGGCAACCAGTCCTCTGTTAAGCAGACGATGTCAAACAGTGCTGGAGATCAAAGCCTGATCTATGATAGTACTCCACTGCTACGCTAATATCGTGGATATCGCTGTGCGACCGGGCACTGCCATGCGGTTGAGGCATCTGTCATACCGTGCAGTCGTATGATTTTGCGGTACATTTCCTAGATTTCTGTGCTCCAAGCCTCATTACCCACTGAGCTCACTCTATGCTTCCTTATGGGCAACACAAAAAGACATCCTGCATTGACCTCAAAATCTTTGGGAAAACTGCGCATTAGTCACACTGAGTTGATGTAACTATGATAACTGAATTTGTTTAATGTGATTATTATGTATTATTCACAATGAACATTTGTAAACATGTGGAACGACAGAGCGGTACTTATGCAAAAATTTAGTACTCTTGGCATATAACTCCCACGTAACACGCTTTCTTTTATTAACAATTTCCCAAATTCTGTAATTTTAACATATTTATATAAAAGTAATTTGTAATGAAAACTTCATATAAAATTTCTAAATAACTAAAAGAATAAATCAAATTTCGGACGGCTTTTGAAAAATTTTTGAGGATAGTTTTTCTGGGTTGAGTTTTCCTAATCCATTCAGCTCTAAGGTACATTTTTATTTAGAACCCATCATTGTCTCTTATCAGTAATTTGAGCACAGAACGGACGTTGGTTGGGCGTGCTTTTTGAAGTGCAACTCACAACTGCTGTAGGTGATACATTGGTTGATAACTCATGAGAGAAACGTCTAAGACGCTACTGGAAAAACACATGTCGCCCCGGTTGGTCAGTGGTCTAAGCGATGACTTCTGATCATTCGTCAGTGCGGGGTCCGAGTGCAAATCGGGGTGAGGCATGGATGTTATGTTTGTCTAATGTCGCTGGCTCTCTCCCTTCTCTGGAGCCAGTGGCCTTAAATTAGGGAGGAGCTATTGCATTGGGTATGCTATACACCATTAAATACTAACAAAAGTAGATATCCACTTTTATTGGCGTAATATTATCAGAATCTAGAACAACGCTAGCTTTTGAAATCCCACTTGGCTTTATCAAGCAGAAGCACTATTCAAAAACAAAGAGTTCCAGTTAGATATTCAAACATATACGTAAACAACAGATGTAAAAGAACGTGCGCGTAGTATTCAAGATGCGAGATTAAATGGTACGCGCATTCAAGAGCGTGCGCCATACATGTGAGAGGTCCATGGATGACTCCTGATTGCATATTCCGTTGCCAGGTAGGATCTCTATAATCTCTCTAAAAAAACGTGTGGTGCTCGTGGAGTCTTCCTCTTTTGACATCCCTCTGGTGCTCGTGGTGTCTTAGTCGTATGAGGACCAGGTCCTCATGGCTCACATCCACGAAAAATACCGGCGTAGACCAGGACGATGCGGCACTGTACTCTTTTGTACCTAGACCAAAAGCTATGTGGGTATGACCAAGAGGTCCCTACGACTAAGACTCCGGGAGCACCAGGGGGATATCAAACGAGGACTGCTCACTACGGCACTAGCGCGTGAAGTCGTCATCCACTCAGATGTAGGGATATATAAAGAAGATAGCCCCAATACACGACCACTAAAGCCACCCTCCCCAGAGAGACTATAGGAGCATTTAGTTATGAAAGGCACGACACACGTTTGGGAGAAAAAAAGCATGCGTAAATTTTTTAGCTCCAAAATAGCATTACTTCTCTGTTTTATTTATCTAATATTTATTTATTAATGTAATTAAAACTTAAATGTCGGTATGTAATTTTAACATCAGGACAGGTAGGACTGGGATTTTCAAACTTGATTTCGGACAAGGTTCATCGTTCTACAAAAAATGCCAAGAATGAATCTTGTGTTGAATCGAGATTCAAAGCCTATTAAATCAGAGATGATATGCTTAAAATACTGACACTTTCTTTCTGCCGAACCAACAGCTTAAAATCTGAGACGATCCATGTTAAACAATCTTAGAACGTCCATAACTTGAGGCAATTGTACAATTAAATATCGGTGTCCCGGGGTAGCTTTATATGTATTTTGTGTTATAAAGTCTCTCGAATTAACATGCGTGATATCAGGGTTATCCTAATTCTCGCATTCGACCAGTAAAGCTTATATTAGTTTTTCTCTGTTTAACTCTGTTATCGCATGAATAGATATATGCGAAGCATTTCGTGCAGACACATTCTGCAACCTGAGCACATGGGCGAACAGCTGCACAAAGCTAGTGGGAATAAACCAAAAAGTCCTTGATGCTTTCTACTATAAATTATCCTGTTATCACTGTTGCAGAAAATACAAATACATGTAAGGTACTACTTTTCCTGAAGATGGAAGCAGTACGATTGTGTTATCTCATTTCAAACGCATTTTTGTTGAGGGAGGGGGGGGGGATTAACGATTACAATGAGCAACTCGATGTGCTATAAACAGTCTACCATCCCAAATTTACTGCCACTGGTTCCAGGTAAGAGAGAGGGAGAACCAGCGCCGTGAGACGAGCATACCATACATGCCTCATCTAGAATTCGAACACGGATCGCGCGCACATCCAGAAACCATAACTCTGACCACTCAGCCAGTGGGGCGAAGAAGGTTATTGTTCAAAATGGCGAAAAATATAAAAATGTTCATTTTAAAATAACTGTGAAAAGACAATATTTAAGAAAGTGGAAAATAGTCTTTTGATTTTTCTTTGCAAAATATTCAATAAGTACCGATATAATATTACACAAAATGTCTAAATTTGATACGACCCCACCAGCCTCAGCAATCTGATAACGCTTCCTAGTGGCGTAGTGGTCAGTGCCATGGTCCTCTGACTGGTAGAGGTGAGCTGCACTCACCCAAATCCTTTATCTAATGGGTCAACTGCACTCAGAAAGGAGACAACAGTACCGATCTACCATGCTCGCATATCCTTTTCTAACTAAAGGCGGAAAGTTGAAGGGTAGAACAGAAAACTACTTCGTCCGACGTAAAATGCTCTGTACTGGGTAATGCTCGACAGATTGCCTGCACAGCAGAGGTATTATCGTATTATTATTCACACCGCGATCCAAACGTAGCATGGACTTTATTTGCAGCGAACGAGAAACAAGAAAGATGACACTGAATTTTCGGGTGTAATGAGCATGTCTTTTGAATCCGTTCTAACGCTTATTAAATTTATCAAAGCTAATCAAAGTGAATGGAACCGGTAATTTTTTATTCTTTATGGAAGGTTTAACGACCATTGTGAGCAACTAAGTGGGCTATAAGCAGTCGCCCGTCCCTAATTAAGGTCACTGGTTCCAGGGAAGGGAGGGCGCCAGCGCCGTAAGATAAACACAACATCCATGCCTCACCGGGATTCGAACCCGGACCCTTCACGGACGAATGATCATAAGCCATCGCTTAAACCACTGCGCCACCGGAGCGGCGAAACCGGTATGGAAAACGATAGTATCTTACCGAAGAAAGAAGTTTTGTAATCTCACAAATATTGCTGTAAACGGAACTTGTTCTTTAAAAAAAATTTGAAAATATATGAGAAACAATTCACAGCGGAAACGCTCTCCAAATAAAAAACAAGATTTAAAAACGGATTCTTAGAAGCAGACACATCGACAAATATAAGAAATGCATGTGCGCCCCCTGGCGAGAAACCCATGGATTATTTTAAGAACAAAATACTATCAAAAGGTTTTCCGATGTGAACGGTACCGGTCCAGGAAAGAATTTTTTCAGTCGAGTTTTCAGGAGCTGAGATTTTGCTGGAAATATATCAAAAGCAGAAATTAACACTTATGACCCCTGGTGGCCAAACCATTCTTTACCAAATATTAGAAATCTTATGAAAAACATTTCCCATCAGGTGCAGTATGTGATACAGGAAGAATTTTTCAAATCAGAGGTTTAGAAGCAGAAATATCGGGGAAAACGCATTTCACCTTAACGCCCCCTAGCGGAAAGTTTATGAATTTCTTGAAAATGCTGAAATTATATGAAAAACATCTCGTACCAGAAACCCTATTCGACAAAGAAGGAATTTTTCAAATCGGACTCTTAGAAGTAGAGATATTGGCAAATATATATATATATATATATACGACCCCCGGTGGAGAAAGCATGCATTACGTTAGGAAAAAAATATTTTGAAAAGGTTTATCGACGTGAGTAGTATCGGCCCACAAACGAATATTTTCAATAGAGATTTTAGATGCTCAGATTTTGCTGCAAATACATCAGAAACTAAGATTTACGCCCTCTGGTTGCCAAACCATTTTTCACCAAAAATTAGGAATTATATGCAAAAGATTTCCCATCAGGAGCTGTATTCAGTGCAGAAAGATTTTTTCAAATCGGAGTTTTAGGAGCTAAGATATCGGGGAAAACGCAATTTACCTTTACGCCCCCTAGCAGAAAGTCTATAAATTACTTGAACATTTTGAAATTATATGAAAAACATGTTGCACCGGAAACTCTATCCAATAAAGAAGTATTTTTTTTTTAAATCGGACCATTAGAAACAGAGATATTGACAAAAATAAGATATACATCTACGCCCCCTGGCGGAGAAACCATGCAGTATTTTAAAAAGAAAATATTCCGAAAAGATTTACCGACGTGAGTGGCATCTATCCACGAACGAATTTTTTAGTCAAGATTTTAGTAGCTCAGATTTTGTGACAAATACATCAGATGCAGATAATAACACTTACGCCCCCTGGTGGCCAAACCATTCTTTACCAAAAATTTGAAATTATATGCAAAAGTCTCAGCTGTATCAGCTGCAGAAAGAATTTTTCAAATTGGAATTTTAGAAGTAGAGATATCGGGGAAAACGCAAATTACTTTTACGCCCCCCTAGCTGAAAATCTATGCGTAACTCGAAAAAATGACTGCACTTAAAATACCCTTCGACATAAATGGAATCTGAAAGTTAAATAATTTTTTCAATCGGATATGTAGAAGCAAATATGTGGAATAAAATGTATTTTGAATTCGATATCATCTGCATTTGCGCCCTCTAGCGGCGAATTTGTACAACGTAAAAAAAAAAAAAAGAAATGAAGGATCGTCATTAGCATATTCAAGTTTTCCAATGCAAAAAATAATTTTTCAAATCGGACTAACAGTTGCAGAGATACGGTGTCAACAGGCGGACGGACGGACAAACCGATAAACATAAGCACGATCTATTTTTACAAAAGACGTGCTAAAACCGCTTTTCATGCATTGAGAATATAAATTCCTCCAGATCGTGAAAAACAGAAAGGATGGTAGTAGAGTTTTACAGTACTCAAATATTTTGGCAAAACTGCATGTAGATCACAGTGCTTAAGCTCTTTTTGTCTTATTTGTGCTACAGCTATGATCCCCAGAACTGGTGTTCCGCCAAATAATATAAACGAAAGACAATAATATAAACGAAATGATAAACGATGTTAAACGAAAGACAACAAATGATACGTATTTTTGAATTTTTGAAAGACCATTAAAAAGGAGATCATCAGTATTCCATCTCATCATTCTGACTGCATAAAAGCTCGACGGGAATGATTCTAAATGGGTCTCTGAATGCAATTAGCCTATGCAACAGGAGAGGCTCTCAGTGCAGTTGACCCTTTTAGCCGTTATTTGAGTGCTATTGGCCAACAGACACTTTTACCGGATAATTGGCCCGTGCTTCTTCGCTGAAAGAAACATTTTCCGCAAATATGTAATTAGATATCCTAATCAATTGCGTCATCCCGGAGCTGCTGTAGAGGTAGTCGAGTGTTATCTTCCAACACGATGGAACACCTCCTAACTAAGCACATGCTGCTCGTAAATCGCTGTGCGCAACATGTTTACATCTATAGATTAGTAGGGACGAACAAATCGCACCACACCAAGATCACCAAACCTTACCTTGCAGGATTTTTTTCTGTGGGGTTATGTTAAAGATGTGTTTTATGCAACAGTTTTGCAGATTGCATGAGTTGGCAAGAGCACATTACAGTTGCAGAGGTAACAATTGCTTCACAGGCATGAACAATGTGTGGAGATAGTGTGAATATCCTTTAGACATTTTACGTTCCTCTAGTGATGCACATGTAGAAGTTAATTAAGTTCTTTAATTATGTATCAGAACTTTGTTTATTTATCTTTTAGTTTAAAACTGAGTTTAGTTGCCAGTTTTCATTTAAAACATAAAATCAGGGTAATCATTTATAGAATCCTGTAAAATAGATATTACAGATTTTAGAAGCATATGTTTATGTCAGAAAGCAGGAATCTAAAAGTGTATGCCTTGAATCTACAGTAATTTAATTCAGTTTTTATGAAGAGAGCCTCGCACATTTGTGAAACGTTTTTATGAAGGAAACAGTCATAAAAACTTTGGCTTCAAAACTAAATTCTTTAATGATCTTCTCTTTCTTTGGACTGTGGTTAAAACTAACATCGCGAGGTAACAAGAAAATTTGAGTTACGGAGTAAGAAGTTAACATTTGCTTGCTCTTTTCATCATATTAAAGATGTTTGACTGAGTTTGGCGTATGAAGTTATTAGGTTTCATTGGTATTTTAAAACATGGATGGACTATTGTTTGTGGCTCTAACGATAACGCTGAGAAACCCAACGGCTATAAGCAGTAGATAGTCCCTAATTTAGGGCCGCTAGTTCCAGGACAGGGAAAGAACCAACATCGTATGACAAACGTTCCACTCGCGCCTCATTCAAGATTTAAACCCGGACGCACACGGACGATGAAACCAGCGCTTTGACCATTGCACCACCAGGTGAACGAGTCATTGGAAACTGTCTGCGGCCAAACGAACCATTGGAGACTGTCTACGACTGAACGAGCCATTGGAAACTGTCTTTGGCTGAACGAGCCATTGGAGACTGTCTGCGGCTGAACGAGTAATTAGAGGCGGCCTAAATTAAGCAAAGACTCAATACAACTTCTGCAGTAGTTAAGTAAATAATCAGCGAAATACGTCTCAAGTGACATAATTTCTCTCTTGTTTGTGGTACGTGTTAATACACGAGAGTTTGTCTGTGAGCTTCCCTATAGCTCAAGGCGTAACAACTTTATTTCGACGTCATCGTAAGTTATCGTTTGTTTCGGAGTTTAGGGTCCATTATCGCAGTCACCATCTCTAATTGGGAACTACACTGAAGAGCAATTGAATTAGAGACACCTGGCGTTATGCAAATGTGGCGCTGTAGGCGGCCCTGTAAACGGAAACGACATGACGTTTGCAGCGATCCGACAATTTAAGGAGTGATGCGACGGGAATCAGTAAGAGTCGGATGCCGTATGGGTAAAACGAAGGATCTAAGCGCATTTGATCGTGGGCAAATTGTCGGGGCCCGACGAATGGGTCACTCAATCTCGAAGTCGTACAGGCACTAGGATTTTCCCGAGCCACTGTGTCACGGGTGCACCGTGAGTACATCGAATCCGGTAAAACCATCCCTGCAAGGGCCAACTGCCATGGACAACAGCGTGTGGATGAGCGGGGTCATCGTCGGCTAGCTCGCATTGTAACAGCGGATATACGGGCCACAGTGCAAGAAATCGCTCGGCAATCTAATGTAACGTACCAGGAGATGTGACGTACCTGCCAGAAGGACGCACACGACATAAAGGCAGATAGGAATCGGAATAAAACGTTCGCGTAGCTCAACTGGTAGAGTGACTTATTCCGGAATGAGGGGATCCGGGTTCGAATCCTGGCGTGGACAGAAATGGCGGAGAAATTTTCTTCGTTATAATGGCGCCCGAACTATCCGGATGACCCGACCGTTCAAAATCTCGCATTGGTGTGATGTTATTTCGACACCGCGAGATAGGAAAAATAAGAGAATCCTTTCTCCAGCACTTCGAGAAAAAAAAAAATAAGGGGGAGATGATGTAACGTACCAGGAGATGTGACGTACCTGCCTGAAGGACGCACACGACATAAAGGCAGATAGGAATCAGAATAAAACGTCCGCGTAGCTCAATTAGTAGAGCAACTTATTCCGGAATGAGGGGACCCGTGTTCGAATCCTGGCGCGGATAAAAATGACGGAGAAATTTACTTCGTTATACTAACGCTGGTGCACAAAAACGTGTAAGCAGCCACGCCATCCAGAACCATCTCCTCTCTATGGGGTACAGAAGCCGTCGTGCTACTAGGGTACCGCAGCTGACAGCACATCACAGGGTGCAAAGATTAGCATGGGCGCAGGAACATCGCCACTGGACCCTAGACATGTGGAAAAATGTTGCCTGAACTGATGAGTCAAGATTCACGTTGGTACATGCTGCTGGGAAAATACGAGTACGGCACAAACCACATGAAGCGATGGATCTTTCTTGCCAGCAGGGTACTCTTCAAGCTGGTGGGGTTGGCATTCTCGTCTGGGGACTGTTTACGTGGACTGAAATGGGACCCCTGGTACGTGTGACATCGTCCCTCACAAGTCAACGTTACCGGAATATCCTGGACGACCATTTGCTCCCGTTTGTGCGTCTTCAACATCCCACTGGGGACCTCATCCTGCAACAAGACAATGCACCGTAACATCGGTCCTGAATTGTATCCGAATGATTGGAAGAACACTCCACCAACGTGACCGCGTTTCCTTGGCCAGCTAGGTCACCTGACCTCAATCCCATCGAGCACATCTGGGATGCCATCGAGAGAGATGTTCGAGGCTCTGACCCCCTCCATCAAATCTTCGTGAACTGTGGGAGCTTGTGCTTGTTAAGGGGTCGTGGATCCGTATGGCTTCCCAACGCTTCCGGTGTCTTGTCGAGTCCATGCCGAGACGAATCGCCGCCGTCATCAGGACGAAAGGTGGTGCTACACGTTACTACACAAGTATCTCTACTTCAATTGCTCATCAATGTATAGCACATACACCTCATAACTCGTTCCCGGGCCCATCTCATACAATTATCCAGAATCCCGCGTTCCTGAACACTCAGCCACCGGGGAGGACATCATAACAGGACAGCAATTTTCCGTACTCGTCTTCGAATAAGGACGCAGAGATTCAGGTTTATCTTGAAGAATCAGAAGAGTAGATGCTTACATGTGGTTGTTATTTGCAATATTCTGTACAGCAAAATTGAATGGATAAGTGAGCAAACAATTACTGACAGGATTTGCAGTATAGCACTTAGGGGGTGAGTTGTACCACTGGCGTAGCCAGTTTTGCGAAACGGATTAATATAAAAAAAGACTTTATGTAAAAATCAACCGCTGTACTGTTCAGGTTCTCTGTATTCCTGTAGAAAGAGGAGCCCAGAAAGCGAACATGTGTACACTTTCAATAACTTTACAAACGAGTTGTAAGACACAGCGGACAATGAGAGAATACGTCAGTGAAAGGAAATGCGTGTTTTTCGTCATTACATCAAATAACTATATTTCTCGGAGACATCGCGTTTTTGTTCAAAAAATAATCACGTGTTCTGCTGTCACTAATGGAGTTTCCAATGAGTAGCACGTAAGCTTGCTAAATGCAGCGCATGCATTCTCACTCTCGTGAACGTTTCAGCCGCATGTTAATAGAAAAACCAAACAGAATAACGAACCGCTAACGTAAAGAGGTTATTGTTACCGTATTCGAATTCGCCGATGTAAACCATTGGCATCCGATGTCTTTATGGTTTCTATGAAGTATTGCGTATAATAGTTATTCCCTCTTCGTAGAATAATTGCAGAGGTGGTAAGTTTGAGAGCAATTTGTTGTTGCTTTTCTTTTCTTTACGCTTGTTTTAATTTTGACGGCTTTTTGCACAAAAATTTGCAAAAGGTGAAGATTATTGTAAAAGGTTCTGGGGACCTTCATTCAAAAATATAGAGAATTTTTAATCATTCTTGTGGTGGAATGTTAGAACATCTGGTTGTACTTCCGAATCAGAACGCTTCCAAGTAGTTCCTGATTTCGAGTGTATCGTTCCGCTTTGTTTACATAGAACCTGATTACACCCAATGTAAAAGAAAGTTGTCCACGATAGACACGATTTTTTTTTCTATTTTCATCGAAATAAATCTTGGAGATTATTATAAGCATTTATTTTATTATGGAAAATATTAATGCATTTGTTTCATATCACAAATTTATGCCTCATAATTCCATACAACGCTGAGTTTGGCATATTTCATGTGCTATAATAGCACAAAATGAATGTTTCTAACATTCATTTTCCCACTCGGTGGAACGAAGTACTTCATGAACTGCTCCAATGGATCTAAATTTTGTTTTTCACAAAATCGTAGGAGCAAATATTCCATTAGGCCATCAGCCAATTGTTCTTTCGATTTGGAAGTATGGCTTCTCAATCCGGATGAGAAACAAAACAAAAAGAAACTTAGTACTATCATTCGACATATTTCCTTCATAAAATATATTTACAAATAAAAATAGTCATTAAGGCGTCTATCATAACGAAATTGTAAAAAAATAATCAGCATAAAATTTATCATGAAGTACTTTCTTTCACGTTGGGTGTGATCAGGTTCTTTATAAACAGAGCGGTATGACACCCTCGAAATCGAGGACTACTTGAAAGCGTTCTGATTCGGAAGTCCAGTCAAACAGCTTAAGGTACACCCCTTGTTTTTGTTTTTTTCTGGTGGAGTTGCTGTTAGCTCCGGTTTCAAGCAGTTATCGACTTGAAACCAAAGTCCGCGTGTACCGCTCCACTTGTTTACCTACAGCCTGCCGACAACGAGCAAAAAAAGTAGTTCACGATATTTTGTGCGAACTTTTGTAAGAATAATTGTAAATAATAAGCTGTAAAGATGTGGGATTATTTTTTTAAGGATTATATTCGGAATTTAGTTTACGAAGGAACGTCAAATAATTGCACAACTGCTTTTCTTTCTTGTGCAACCCCCTCCCGTGAAATTTAAATTGCGTGTGATTGCTGATTACTGTGTTTGTGAATTTCCTTGTTGTGCACATTATGAGTGTATGGAATTTGTCGCGACTGATGCGTGCGGTTTCGACAGATTCACAGACAGACACAAAGTGCGCAGAACAGCCTGTTATCTTCCTTTTACAGTAGCGCTAGTTTCGTATTGGTTTTTACCATCATTGTTACGGTTTGTAACCTTCTCTCGGTTACATCTTCAGCTCTTCCCTCCAACCCAAAGGGGGGGGGGGCACAGCTGAAGATATAACTAACAGAAGGTATAACTTCACGGTCGAGTCACATTATTCTGACCACCAGCTAATATCCAAAGTAACCGACGTGTGCAGTGCGAACAGCAGCTAGACGGGCTGGGAGTGATTCAAAAAGGTGATTGAAGGTGTTCACCAATATGTAGAGCCATGCTGACTGAAGTGCATCTGACAGCTGCTGGAGGGTGTATGGTGGAGGATCCATAGAGTGAGCAGCACGATCGAGGTGGTTCCACAGATGCTCAATTGGGTTTAAGTCTGGGGAATTAGGGAGCCAGGGAAATACTTTGAAGTCTTCATTGTGCTCTTTCAACCACTCTCGGATATTTCTAGCTGTGTGACACGTCGCATTGTCGTTCTGGAAGAACCCATCCGCCCCAGGGAAGACAATGAGCATGTATGGGTGTACGTGGTTTGCTAGGATGGATTCATAACGAATTCGGTCCATAGTGCCTTCCACAGATACGAGTGGACCCAGAGAATGCCACGAAAACATTCTCTAGACGATAACGCTGCCCCCACCAACTTGTGTTCTGACAGCAGTATTTGAAGAGTGTTTGTTCTCTGATGTCTCTCGCCTTATACGCCAACGTCCGTCCAATTCCGATACTGCCGTGCAAATGTAAGCCTGTTCTGCCGATGCACCTTTGTTAGCACAAGTGCAGTGACAATCCGTCTGCATCGGAGCCCGTACGCAGCAGGGTTCGCTGAACTATCGTTTTAGACACACTTCCGGTAGCCCCCTGGTTCATTCGGCCAGTAAGTTTCTCCACTGTAGCGTGTTGATCAGCCCTCACGCACCTTCGCAGCTGACGTTCACCTCTCACATCAATGGCACGTGGTGCTCGGCAGTTTCCACATCGCTTATGCGCAATGGTGCCATTTCTCCAATCACGATACACTTTAACCACAGCAGCACGCGAATAGTTCACACTCTACGTTGTTTCAGAAATACTGCCACCCTTGGCCACAAAGCCGATAATCATCCCATTTTGCAAATCTGATATGTCACTTCTTTATCCATGACAGCAACGAGTGCTATGTTTTCAGACTGCCTACAGCACACCTTATATACCCTCTAAGCCGGCTCATGACACGTGGCTTCTTTCATTGGCTACGCGCTGTTGACGTCAAAAGTAGGATGTGGTCCCAATAATGTGACTTGATTGTGTATATTCGTAGCAAAGCTAAGCTGACTGTAGAGTGAGAGGTATGTACTTAGTGCGCATTTCCACTATGTAATTTAAATTCCAGTTCAAGCTCTGATGGGAATTTTTAGACTGGAAGTAAAGTACACAGTACATTTAACACATATGAAATGAAGATTTCAGTTTCGGTCTTAAAAAGAGATAAACCTGTTCCGACGTCATTTCCATTTCTTTCAGTCGGCCATGCGCGTTGTTCTTCCGATGAGCGGAACATCGCTAATCCCACCTACAACAGTGCTTCTGTCGTTGTTATCGCCGTAAATGACGAAGCGTCTCTATGTTAAGATGGTTTCCCGGAAATGGCGAAGGTCTCTATGTTGAGTTAAGATGGTTTACCGGAAATGACGAAGGTCTCTATGTTGAGTTAAAATGTTACACTGAAATTTTTTCAGGTTTTCTTTTTCAATTTTTTGGGAGGTGTTCCTAAAGAAGATCCGGAATATCTAATTTAGAAGGAACTGCAGAATGAATAAAACTGAAGTTTCTCAAGAATTGTTAACGGTCATCAAAAACACTTCCTGGAATATAAACAAAACTGATTTCCAATTAACACAATGTAAGTTCCCTAGTTGGAAAAGTGTTCAATAGGAAAGATGTTCAATGTAGAAAGGTGTTCGAACAGAAATGTGTTCAATCTGTAGAAAATTAAATTGAAATTTTTTCTCAGATATAGAATCATTGCTTTTGTGCATGAACTTTATTCTTAAAATGAACGTCTATATTAACATTATGTGCCTCATTGTGTTTTGTGGCAGGAAGGATTTGCGATGATCCACGCGTTGGAAGGACACCCGTCGTGTGTTTTGAAGATACTATAAGCAGAGAATATTTACTACGAGTGCGAGGACAAACAGACAGTTAAGTAGTTTTTTGGGAAACCAAGCTTTGCGTTTTCCTAAAGGGAAAATCTTTGATAGAAGAATGAGCTGGAAGTTTCCTTTTGTTCATCCTCTCGTCGAGGTGACACACCCTCAGGACTTGTGTGATGGTTCCAGCTTATTTGTCTGCATTAGTGGGGAGAAATACTGAAAACCATGAGATGTTTTCGGTGAAAAGGTTGTTGAATGTTTCTTCCTTCATTGATTTCTGCGGAGCTACTTTTACGCAGCATTGGAGAAGCTACGGTTTGCTGAAAGTGGAAAGTCGTAGACGATCTGGGAGAATGGACTGGTCGGTAAAGTTTAATGGATGAAAAAGTATTGTTTTTCGTTTTTTTGTTTTTTTTCAATATTAGACATCAATGACTCTTAAGATTCTTTCTTTATAATTGCATAAATGCAAAACATTCGCCGAGCTTCTTCTTGACTGATTTTACAGAGCTTGGAACAGTGGAATATAATGTTAGAATATCAATGTTATATTTCGTTATTTCAACATTATATTTCACTGTTCCATGCTTTGAAAAATATACCGAGAAGAGGGCTCCTAGCTGGGTGGAAAAGCGCGACGAATATAGAATGCGTGGAATTTATTCCATTGAAGCAAGATTCATTTAAGTTCAGTATTATTGTGTTTTTATGGAGTAGTGTCTTTAAAACTTGTCCGTTTATTTATTATTCTGGGATGCATTTCCGGATAAGAATACTTTTCAAGTAGTTCTCGACTTTGCATGCATCTTTCCGCTTTATTTACATAGAACTGATCACACCCAACGCGAAAAAAAGCAGTTCGCCAGAAATTTTATGCGGATTTTTTTTTTTTTTAATTTCGTTATAGTAGACGCTTTGATGGCTATTTTTATCTGCAAATACATTTGAGGCTATTCTTCCGCAGACGGACGCACGGCTCATTTCTCACAGCTAAGACAGCGGAAAGCTAGTGAGCATGTATAGCGGAATCATCAAACTACTGTTTTCGATGTGGCAACGGATCTGTTGTTGTTTACATTCGACTGCAAACATTATGTTTTTGGAGTCATTTAAAGCATGTTTTTGGAGTCATCAGGTGTACATAAAGACAATCTAGGTGCTCGATTGATGGAATTCATGTTCCCAAGGAAATGTAGTGCCAGGAGCACAGACAATTCGAAGAAATGCTTGAAATAATAAGAAATCACGAATGGCAATAAACGTTGATGCTTTTGTTTTAAAATTGACTTTTTCTACATATTTGTAAGTACGAATTAAAATACTACTTGTAAATACTAAAGTAAAAAAAAATTTTCGGTATCCGAACGTATATAGCGGTAAGTTCATTTTTTTTAGTTCTTTTTCAGCATCTCAGTTATTGTTTTTCAAGTTGTCCATGAAATATTTTCTTTGATGAAAGCAACGTTAAGTCATCATGATGAATAAATAAATAAGCACAGAAGGCAAAGATAACTACTTTGCCTCTTCTCATAATGTTTGCATTCGAATGTAAACAACAACAGATCCGTTGTGACATCAAAAACAGTAGTTTGATGCTTCCGCCACATGTTCACAGAGCTGTGCTAGCGTTCCGCTGTCTTAGCTGTGAGGAATGAGCCGTGCGCCCGTCTGTGGAAGAATAGCCATATTTGATAAGGGAAGTATATCAAATAATAGTATGCACTATTTTTCCGTTGCTGTTGTGGTTTTTATCCGGACCTAGTGTGCTTTTTATGCGAAGCTATTTCCAACTGTTGTTCGAAAAGTCAAAGTGGCTAAGACTAACGCTTCATTTTTTTATAATATTAATTCGGATTTTGTGAATTATGAAGGTGTTGTTTTTTCTCTTTTTTGCGCGGACCTACCGTGAATAAGTGCCACATGATAAAGTGCGTTGTATTATGATATTTTATGGAATTATGATGGATAAATTTGTGATACGAAATAAATGTATTATTATGCCATAACAAAATAAATGCCTATAATTATTTCTATTACGATAAGATTTATTTCGATTAAAATGGCGATAAAATTCCGCATCATATCGTACACTACTTTCTTTCACGTTGGTCGTGATCAGGTTCTATGTAAACAAAATGGAACGATACACTCGAAGTCGAGACCTACTTGAAAGTGTTCTGATTCGGAAGTCCAGCCTTATTCGGTATTTCCTAAGTGTAACACAATACTTTTTTTAGGTATGTGAAAAGGTTCTTGTTATTATGCTGTTGAAATTATTATATTATTATTTCTTTTAGTCCGTAAATAATTTTTACGGAGCTATTTTCTTAACTGCTTCATGCTGGGTGTGAGCAGCTGTACCTAAACAAGCGGAACAGTACACGCGAATTCGGGAACTACTTGAAACCGAAGCTAATCGGAGATCTATTTAGTTTTCTGATAACTTCATTTTATGTAATGAAATAAAGTGCAAGGTACATCACTATAAATGACTTAGCTATTTCGATATTTTTTGTAGAAGGGTATGAAAGGTAGGTTAACTGCATCTGTTAATACAGGAATTTGGTTTCAAAGGGATTCATTCCAATGCTATGAAAAAAAAAACATTTTAAAGCATATGCGTATCATGCTGGCGTGCTTAATAACGCAAATAACAATCAGTCAATAGCTTAGAATTCAACGATCCTCACTGTAAAAAAATTACGAAATTCACGAGCCACTTTGCGTGATTCCTTTCATGAATTAACGAAGCATATTTTTGATACAACATTTGCCGTGAAGTAACGAAAAGAAACCTGAATTTCACGGATTTTTCTTACGCCAGGAAAATTCTAAATTTTCAAAAGCCTTTCCGCAGTGCCTTTCTTACATTGATGGTAAATTTCCGGTTTTAAGATGTGTTAACCGAAAATTCTGAATTTTAAGATGAACTTTTCGGCCATTTCTCTTTTATATTGAAGGCAAATTTTCGGCTTTAAGATGTGTTAACGGAAAATTCTGAATTTTCTGAAAACTTTCCGCACTTCCTTTTCCTATATTAATGGGGAAACTCCGTTCTCACTTTTTCCGTATTAACATGACGAAAACATTCTGGTAATAGGAAAGATTCACGGAAATACTTGAGGTTTGATTAACTATTAAATTTCAATAGTCTGTCAAAGGAACTGATTTTGAAGTTCCGTAGCGAGATCGGACATTGTGGATCGCATGAAGTTTGGTTATTGTTGCACAGAATATTTCTTCTCCATTTTGTACACCATTTACTTACGCTTTCCAACCGTAGATTGAAGAAGCGTATATGCTCCGGCTTTCTCAGTCTGTCTGTCTGTCTGTCAGCCCGATTACTCGTGTAAAACTGGTTCGATTTCGTTGAATTTTTAGTATGGGGTAAAGGACAACCTGGGAACGAACCCTATTGAAAATAGGCGAAATGGGGACAAAGGTTACGACATAGGAGCGGGATCCATTCCATCGCCCTGATGCGTCATAACTTACGTAAAAATGCTTCGTTTGCGACAAAACTTTATCATGTTGTTCCGGAGGTATACCGAACTGATTCTGTTGAATATCATCGAAATGGGATAAAAGGTCAGGGCAGAGGAACGAGATTTGTTCTACAGCCATTATCATCATAACTTGACTAAAAATGCTTCTATTGCGACAAAACTTTAGTATGTTATTCCGGAGGAATACGGAACAAATTCTTTTTATTATCATTCAAAAGGGGTCAAAGGTCAGGGCACAGGACCGAGATTTATTCCACAGCTATTATCCTCATAACTTGAGTAATGATTGTATGCTGGAAAGCGTATCATAATCAATTCATTGTATGATTTTACTAGCTTGTTATATTAATATATTGCGTTACAGTAAGAAACTGGGCATTTAAATTATTGTACAGGTGGTTGTGTGTACGATGTTTATGTATTAATAACGATGTAGTGCTGTTAAGACAGAAGCTATTAATATTATAGCTATCAAGAGTAAATTTTTTATTTAGAAGTTTTGTTAAATAATACTATAAAACAGTACTACATTTCAACATTTCTTAAAGGAAACTAAAAGTTATTGTCAGTTAAATAAAAGGTTTTAAGTTCCAAAGCATTCTGTTACTTCGAAATATCACGTTGAAAAAAGATACTTAATTTGTGTCATGATAATTAACACAGCAATCAGACAACTCTGAATTGACTGTATTTACTGTTCTTCGCGTAATATCAATCACATCAGAAAGCTTGTAAATTTCATGCGGTCGGACTATATTCCGATGCTCTTAACACTCAGATACTTGTAACTTTCTCGTCCTGGGTGGTGTAACGGTTAGCATAATCGAACGGTAAACGGGAGATGCGGGTTCGATTCCCGCTGCAGGGCGATGAAATTTTCAAGTTTTCTGATGTGATTGATATTACGTGAAGAACAGTAAATACAAGCCAATTCAGATATGTCTGATTGCTGTGTTAATTATCATGACGTGTTTTCTACGTATTATGAGAGGAAATTTCTTCCACATTATATACTTAATTTGTGATAAGTCCTCCTCATACAAAAACAATTATTACAAACGTATTAGAAAAAATAATAAGCTCCAGAGAAAATAAAATGACTAAATCACTGGCATTAATAAAAAAATTCATCATCGCGAGATTAGTTTTTCCTTCAACGTGATTGTAATTCATAAGAATTTCTTGCTTAGTGGTTAATGCGAGTGGCGTGTGCATCCTCTGGTGTAAGGGCTGAAAAGTTCAGGGTCTTTGATTTTACAAAATTTACTGTATAAATACGGTAAAACTTGAAACGGACTTTTCTGAAATAAACGGAATTACTGACTACGGAAAATCTATGAAAACAGGGAAGTTAAAAAAATCGTGGCTCTTTTTAAAAATGGAAATTTAATTAAAAACGGACACTTACCTGCGGGAACTTTGCTGCACGTTATTTTCAGATATTTTCCGTGAATTCACACCACTTACTTTTAACAGTGCTGTTCTTGGACATTTTTTCATGGAAAATGTTTTTTACGCTTTTCAACCGTAGGTTGAAGAAGCGTATATGCTCCAGCTTTGTCCGTCCGTCTGTCCGCCTGTCGGCACGATAACTCCCGTATAAAATGGTTCGATTTCGATGAAATTTTAGTATGTGGTAGGGGAACACTGGGGACGAACCCTATTGAAAATGGAAGAAACGGGGTCAAAGGTCACAGCATACATAGGAGCGGGATCCACTCCATTGCCCTTATGCGTCATAAATTGCGTAAATATGGTTCGATGTCGATGAAATTTTACTATATTGTAGGGCACCACCTGAGAAGGAACCCTATTGAAAATGGGTGAAGAGGGGTCACAGGTCAGGACATAGGAGCGGGATGCATTCCATCGCCCTTATGCGTCAAAACGTGCCTAAAAATAGTTCGATTTCGATGAAATTTTAATGTGTGGTAAGGGACTACCTGGGAATGAACCCTATTGAAAATGCATGAAGTGTGGTCAAAGGTCCGGACATAGGAGCGGGATGCATTCCATTGCCCTTAGCGTCATAACGTGCGTAAAAATGGTTCGATTTCGATGAAATTTTAGTATGTGGTAGGGGACCACCTTGGGACGAACCCTATTAAAAATGGACGAAATGGGTCAAAGGTCAGAACACAGAACATAGGATTGGGATCCATTCCATCGCCCTTATCCCATACTACTAAAGGAGCATTTCTTGTATGTATGTAAATTCTATTTTGAAAACGGCTCTAAGGATTTTGATGAAAGTCGTTAACTTACCTTGTTTTTTGGTACTAAAAATCGATTTAGCTTGATCTCGACTTTGGGAAAATTCGTTTAGTGCGTTAAATAACCAACCCTGATTAACAAGTTCTTAGTGTCATGGCGTCGTCCTATTAATGTTGCCCATGCTTAGAAATCTTATGACGTCACAATCTCGCGATTGAGATGCGGTCACGCCATCTGTCTCATTACGTCACGCGTTGTGTGTGGATCCAACTAAAGTTGTATGACGTCACACTCTTTCGAGCAGATGGTCGCGATTCCCATCTGCCTCATTACGTCACGCGTTGTGTGCGTATGCCCGTCCGCAGGATAACTCGCGTAAAAATCGTTCGATTTCAATGAACTTTTAGTATGTAGGAGGGGAACACCTGGGAAGGAATCCTATTGAAAGTGAACAAAATGGGGTCAAAGGTCAGGACATAGGAGCGGGACCCATTCCACTGCTCTTATGCGTCATAACTAACGTAAAAAAGGTTCGATTTCGATTAAATTTTAGTATGTGGTAGGGGACCACCTGGGGACAAACTTATTGAAAATGGGCGAAATGGGGTCAAAGGTCAGGAGCGGAATCACTACCATCGCCATTATGCGCCATAACTTACGTAAAAATTATTCGATTTGGATGAAATGTTAATATGTTGTAGGGGCCTGCCTGGGGACGAATCCTGTTGAAAATGGGCGAAATGGCGTCAAAGGTTAGTACACAGGAGCTGGGTCGACTCCATAGCTCTTATGCATCATAACTTACGTAAAAATGCTTCCATTGCGACAAAAACTTTATCATGTTATTTCGGAGGTATACTGAACCGGTTCTGTTGCGTATCATCGAAATGGAATCAAAGGTCAGGGCGCGGGACAGATATTTATTCCACAGCCATTATCCTCATAACTTGAGTGAGAACTTGAGTAATGATTTCTGGTATGTTGAAAAGGGTATTATAATCAATGCATTGCATGATTTTACTAACTTGTTTTTATTTACGCTTTCCAACCGTAGGTTGAAGAAGCGTGCATGCTTCCGCTTTGTCCGTCTGTCCGCACGATAACTCGCGTAAAAATGGTTCGATTCCAATGAAATTTTAGTATGTGATAGGGGGCCACCTGGGAACGAACCCTGTTGAAAATGGGGTTAATCGGGTCAAAGGTCACGACATAGGAACAGGATCTATTCCATTGCCTTTATGCGTCATAACTTGAGTAAATATGGTTCAATTTCAATGAAATTTTAGTATGTGGTAGGGGACCACCTGGGTACGAATTCAATTGAAAATGAGTGAAGTTGGGTCAAAGGTCAGGACATAGGAGTGGGATGCATTCCATTGCCCTTATGCGTCATAACGTGCGTAAAAATGGTTCGATTTCGATGAAATTTTAGTTTCTCATAGGGGACCACTGGGGATGAGCCCTATTGAAAATGGGTAAGTGGGGTCAAAGGTCAGGACATAGGAGCAGGATGCATTCCATTGCCCTTATGCGTCATAGCTTGCGTAAAAATGGTTTGATTTCGATGAAATTTTAGTATGTGGTAGGGGACAAACTGGGGACGAACCCTTGGAAATGGGTGGAATGGGTTCAAAGGTCAGGGCATAGGATCGGGATCCATTCCATCGTCCTTATGCGTTATAACTTACGTAAAAATGTTTCGATTGAGACAAAACTGTATCATGTTGTTCCGGAAGTATACTTTACCGGTTCTGTTGAATATAATCGAAGTTCAGGTCATAGGAGCAAAATTTATTCTACAGCCATTACCCTCATAACTTGAGTAATAACTGGAGTAATGATTTCTGGTATGTTGGAAAGCGTATCATAATCAATGCATTGCAAGATTTTACTAACTTGTCTAACGATATTTTGCACCTCTTTTAGGCCTACTATTGGGATATAGATATTTTTATTTAGTAATTATTTACAAAACGATATATTAATTTGTAGCGATATACCTAACACTAGGAAGGGCAGAATGACAAAATAAGAATGCAAAAGCAGGGATGCAGTCGATGCCGGAGGAAGGGAGGAGGGGGGGGGTCCTGTCGCCGCCGGGCCACATTTTTTCAATGCGAGGCTAGGCTTTAACGAACTGAATCGAGTTTTTTAAATTTTATTTATTCAGTCGTTGCTAATCGAAATCAACATTTTTTGAACACAAATAATAATCTAAACCAAGTTTTTTCTCTTCCTTCCTCTTCGTCTTCTTTTCGTAGCTGTCCTTATTTTTTTTTTCATGGTGGCCATTGCCCTTATGCGTCATAACGTGCGTAGACCTCTTGTTTACCGAAACCACCTCAGAAATAACCACTGAAGTGGGCACCACGCAGTCAGCACAAAGAAAGTAATCAAACACGAAAACAAGAGATTAGGCGACTCACCACACCCACCACTCCACATCTTGCAGTCACGGAGAACATCACACACAGGACAGGAAATGCGTAGTATTCTATGAAGTCCGGTAAAAAATTGCCTGTAATTTTTATGTAGATATATTGCGTGACTTTCGGGACAGCGTTTTGCTAAATTTTATTCAGAGAATTTGGGAAAAGGAGGTACTTGTCCTCTCAACGAGACACTTTTGACAAAACTCGATTTCTGTGTTTCTGACAATAGAAAGTTTTTGAAATTTTAAATTCCAGTTGACCCACAGCTCTAACCGACTCACCTTTCTTCGTAATTTTGCAGTGCTTGAGGAGTCTGCCAGGGTACTTTTTTTACAATTGCACGTAGGTACATATGCTCGAGTTCAAAAGTTGGTTGGTTCGAGTTCAAAAGTTGGTTGGCGCCTTCCTCCTTAACCCTTCCCCGCATACCTGCTGGAGTCGATACCGCATCGGCCGGTCTTCGGAGTGCCTGGCCACTTCTTTATTCGCAACTGCACCACTGTGCCAAAGGAGAGGGAAAGATTTTCGGTAGCTACCGGGTGATCCAAAAGTCTTGCACATTTTGAAAACGCCATAACTCGCGGAGTTTTGAGAGTAAGGCAACACGGTTTGCGTAGAAATGATCAGAATGACATCGGGATTTTTATGAAATCGCATACATTTTTACTCATTTTACTTACATTTTTCATCTTCAGATGGCGCAGCAACCACAGGTTGGAAGTGTCCGGAAAAATAGACACCTGATTGTACCAGGTTAGACACCTCATTGTACCAGGTGTTCAATGTGATGGCCGTCCTGTTCCAGCACTGCCTGCAGACGAGAGAAAACCCCATGGACGTCATTGAAGAGCATGTCCGGTGGTATAGCTGCCACATGGTGTCGAATGGCATCTTTCAGCATGGCCAATGAAGTGGGGCGACATCTGTACACGTGTGGTTTTAGGTAACCCCAGAACCATAAATCGCAGGGTGTCAGGTCTGGTGACGGAGGAGGCCAGCCCTTCGGAAAGTGTCGGCTCAACACACGATTTGCGCCAAACGTCTCTTGCAGCAGTAGCTTAACGGAACGTGCGATGTGAGGTGGTGCTCCATCCTACATAAATGCGCACAGATTCACTGCATCCCGCTCTTGCAAGTTAGGGATAACGTACGTTCGTAACATGTTCACATAACGTGCACCTGCTACTGAAACGGTTTCGAAAGAGGTGCCGCGAACCTCTTCAAAAAAAAAAGGACCGATAGTGAAAGAAGCCGTGAATCCACACCACACTGTCACTTTCGGCTAATGGAGTTGTGCTTCAACGACTGCTGGGGTATGTTCCGTGGTCCAGGTGTGCGTGTTTACCGCTCCGTTTAGGGAAAAGTGTGCCTCATCAGTCCATAAAACGTTCATCAGCCAGTTCTCGTCGACATCCATTTGTCGAAAAAACCATGCTGCGAACTCCTGACGCTGCACGTAATCGCCAGCTTGCAGTTCGTGATGCCGTTGCAGTTTGTACGGGTATCTGTGCAGAATCCGTCGTAATGTTCGCCATACAGTCCCGTATGGAATGCCTGTTTGCCGAGAAACATGGCGAGCACTGAAGTCGCCATGTGCGGATGGCATTGCAATGACATCCATTTCCTGCATAATCGTCTCTGCTGCAGCAGCACGTGTTCGTGGTGTACCGCTTCGTGGGCGTGCTGCCAAAGAACCCGTTTCCTCGAATTTTTTCATCATTTGCCGCAGCGCCGCACTTTACATCGGTCCTTTCTCACTGCGATCACCTTTCAGTGACCGGTAGGCTCTCAACGCAGCACTCGCACATTCAGCGTTGCAATAGAACAATTTCACCAAGAGCGCTTTGTCCGGTAATGAAAACATACTTACACGGACCGCTGTGACTTGTGGTTGCTTCCCAGCTGCTGCTTTTATACCCATTATCCCAGATCTGTTCGCCTATGGCGCCATCTGGCGATAGAAAATGTAAGTAAAATGAGTAAAACTTTATGTGATTTCATAAAAAACCCGATGTCATTCTGATCATTTCTACCCAAACCGCGTTGCCCTACTCTCAAAACTCCACGAGTTATTACGTTTTCAAAATGTGCAAGACTTTTGGATCATCCGTATTTATAAACAGTAAAAAAATTTCCGAATATCACGCGCCATTTTCCTTGATATATTTTGTGCATTAACGAAGCGTATTCCTGATACTACCTTTTCCGTGAAATGACGAGAAAACACCTGTATTTCACGGATTTTTCGTACCCCAGAAAAACTCTAAATTTTCAGAAACGTTTCCGCAAATCCTTTCTTATATTGACGGTAAATTGCTGTTTTTTAGATGTATTAACAAAAAATTCCGAATTTTCAGAAATCTTTCTGCAATTCCTTTCGTATATTCACCGGAAAGCTTCGTTCTCACTTTTTTCGTATCAATATGATGGAAAATTTCCTGTAATAAGAGTGATTCGAAGGAATACTTGAGGTTTGATTAAGTGTTAAATTCAATCGTTTGTTAAAGGAACAGATTTTGAAATTTTATATCCAGATGGATTATTGTGGATAGCATATCGCATGAAATCTTGATTATTTTAACACCGAATGTTCCTTCTACTCTATCCAATTTTGTGCACAAGCTATTGTATTCTATGTTACCGTAAGAAACAGTGAATATTGTACAGGTGATTGCATGATGTCTATGTATTAGTCTGTGAATCTCTTAAGACTAAGGCTTATTATATATATCTAGAGTAAATTTTATATTTAGGAGTTTTGTAAAATAATACTATTAAGCAGCAATTTCTCAAACTGAGAAGGAGAGTCCTTCTCAGTTTGAGAAAATCTCGATTTCCAAAACAATCCGTTGCTTTGAAAAATCAAGATGAAAATAAATGTAATAAGATAATTCCAAAACATTCGATTGCTTTGAAAAATCAGAATGAAAATAAATGTAATAAGATCTACAGAAAAAAAGCAAAATTATTACAAACCTATTCAGAAAAATAGTAATCTCCAACAGAAAATAAAAGGACTAATTCACCCGTTTATAGCAACAATTTTTAATCATCGCGGGATTAGAGCTTTACTTTATACGAATCTGTGGGTTTCGTGTCTTTCTGACTCAAGGGTAGCATGAGTAGCTTCCATTGAAGGCGAACCCGGTTGGAAACCCACCAGAAGCAAAAAGGGAAAGAAATCATTAGCTTCGTACATTGAAAAAAAGGAGAGTCTATGGTAAAAGCGGTCAAAACAGTCAAAATCGAAGATTTTCCGAATTATCAATAGAAATACGGAAAAGCCCGAAACTGACTTTTCTGAAATAAGCTGAATTACTGACTCTGGAAAAGTCTGTCAAAATTCCGAATTTAGAAGAAACTGAAACTTCTAAAAACGGAAATTTCGTTAAAAGAGGGACACCTACCATCAGCTTGTTCATCAATTTTTTTTTTTTTAATAATTTATGCTCGGTTTTTATACGGCCGAAGTGTTTTTAATGAAAAAATAAATAGATGCTAAAAACTTCGCTCCTTCTATTCAGAATACCGATTCCGAATGTCAAAACGGGAACATTCTTTTTCAATTTTTTTGCTGAGTCGCGAACTTCTGTTCCACATTAATTTATGTATGAATTTGTTATTTAACTATTTGTATTATTTGAGGAAAGTTATATAAAGCTATAAAGATTATAATTAAGCTGACTGTTATTGCCCAACGGAACTCTTATTCCAAACATCTGGATTCGAGGGAAGATAGGAAGACATTATATTTGGGTCGTAGATTCTTTATTTTCCCAGAAGCTATAAAACTGAATTTCAGATAAGAAACACAAACTGTAGATCAGAAAATTAAAAGAAATAAAATATGCAAATAGTAAAGTTATATGAGCTTTTGCAAGTACATACATGTTTTCGAAAGTACTGAAAGTGGTGCTGAGGAGCAATGAAGTTGCAAACATATTTCTAACTAGATAGCTTAGGGGAAATTATAGCCTTATGTCGAAAGAGTTGCACATCAGATCTCGAAGGAAGGATTCTCCTGGAAAGACTTTTCTCGTTCACTGTCATTTTTACGACGTTTTACGACGTATATCCAAATGTTCACTCATTCAGTTAAAGCAAACTTTAAAAATAAAAGCAACTAATTGGTCAAGCGTGTGAAATGAACATTTTTTCCCGCTTTCGAACATTTTAAAACTGTCTTTCTCCACACACACACACACACACACACACACACACACACACATACAATAAGAAATAGAAAGAAGAAACTGTGCATGCTGTTTCCGACAGGCGTGCGGAGACTTTCGTCAATTCACAGATGTTAAAGAGGAGATTGTTGACTTTCGTCGGTGAGAACTTTTGCTCTACTGAACTTAAAGTAAAACCAGAAACACATAGCATAGTGATCCTTCCTCGAAGCTTTAGTATAGAACCGTTTCAATTGAGTTGTAACTCTCGGCATGTCTATCGCTCAAGGATCTCACCTGACTCTTACCGTGCACTTCAGCACGAATGTGGAGTCCCCTGCGCGGTACCTTATAAGCTCCAAGGACTGTGATTGCAGCCCCGATCTAGCGAGAGCCGTCACATGATTTTGTTTAGGTTGGTTCCGAAGTAGAACCTCGCACTTGGAGAAAAATAGAATTTGAGGCCTTTTTTAACAATAACAAAGACAAACAGTTTATTTCGCTACAGCTATGTGGCCTGAGACCTCTCGAACGGCAGGTGAGTGGAATGCTTCATTGACTTCGTTCCCGTCCGTGCTATCGACCCTCGACCCGAAATTCTAATGCTCTCCAGAAACAAATCGTTTCGTACGTTCTTTAATTTTCACGACCCGAATTCTCTCGTCAAACCTGAGGTCCCGTGTCTCTCGTTTCCACTTCAAATGTGTTTTTTCTTATAAACTTCGCAGTTGTTACCTGAAAATTCGCTGCAATTTAATTCGTCTTAGTACTTATTCTCAGTTACCCATTCTTTTGTTGTACTCTTCCCGAAGTTAATACACTCATTTCATAAAAATCCGCGCACCAAGAAGGAGGTTTCGGATTGAAATGAGATTTTAGCAGTGAGATGGTACATAGGAAAGACAGAAGTGATTACAATATCACAGCAGCAGAAAGATTTCCCGCGAAAAATATACGGTACACATTCTAGTCAGCGTTAGTACAGCGTCGGACTGCCTCGTGCTCGGCTGCATGCGGTGATACGATCTGGCATGGAGGCAAAGACACGCCGTTTGTCATACTGGGACAGATTAGCCCACACTTCTTGCAACTGACGCTCTGAATTACAAACACAAGGACATGGGAAAAGCTGGCGTTCCAACTGTTCCTACACGTGTTCGATGGGCGAGAGATCAGGCTATCTACCAAGCCACGGAAGCGTCGAAGCATGACGTAAACAGTCCTGGGAAACCCGAGCCGTGTGCGGGCGGGCGTTATTTTGCTGGAAATATTGCTCTGGGCTGTCCCACCAGGAAAGGCAGCTCATGGGGCCGCAGGATCGCCTGTACGTAGCGCTAGGCTGTCAACGTCCCTCGGATCACTGCGAGAGAAGTAGGGCTGTCACACGCGATGGCTCCCTAGACCATCACGCCTGCGGTTCGGGACGTGTGCCGCTGTACAGTGAGGTTCCTATTGTAGCGCTCACTTGCGGTCCTCCACACTCTCATACGGTGGTCGTCCGTTCCCATACAGAAGCGGGATTCGTCGCTGAACACTATACGTCCACAGTCCGTAACATTCCATGTTGCTCGCTGTTGACACCACTGCAATCGACACCGACGATGGTAAGGTGTTAATGGTAGAAAACGTAAGGGCCGTCGGCAGTGCAAATGCGCCTCTGTAAGAGGCCTGAAAATTGTTCTGGAGGACACAGGCGTCCCTTGGGCAGCCGCCACATGTCTCTGGATAGTGGACAAGTACGTCGTTGCATCTGTGCGTGCCGCTCTCACGATCGCATGGTCCTCTCTGCTGGTGGTGTGTCTGGGTCGTCCAGAGCCAGTACGCCGTTTCTGAATGCCTTTTCGTGTTCATTTCCCCAACACGATTGCACCGTACTTTTTCATCCCGATGATACGGCCTCGTTCAAATTCCGTCACTTGCCCATACGCACTTCTACGGCGGCTCTTCGGCATGTCTATCGCTTAGGGATCTCCCATGGCTCTTAACATGCACTTCGGCCCGAACGTGGAGTTCCCTACGCTGCACCTTACAAGCCCCAAGGATTGCGATTGCAGCGCCTCTCTTGGACGTACGGGTATACGGAATCGCACGAAACTTTAATCATTTGCATGTCTGCCCTTCCCGTAGCTATTCGTCGAATTTCGCGTTAATCACACGTTTTTTTTTTCTTGGTGCGCGAATTTTTATGACAATGAGTATACAAATAGACTACTAATTCAATTCAATAATTTTCCTGCTGTTCACTTGACTCGAAGTAGTTTACTTCTAAGAGGGTAAATGAAAACTATTTCTTTGTATTTACAAGAAAATAAATGAAGCTTACATAATTGTAGCATTATTTTGCAAAGTAGTCTCCCTACAGTTCTACACACTTTTTGTTGCGATCATACGCTTCTTCATCCTATCGGAGAAGGTTTTCGGCTGTTCCTGAAGACATGTATACATTGATACTTTCAATTCTTCATCGCTACCAGATCATCTACCACGTAATGATATTTTGAACGAACCGAAAATTTTAAATCGTTTATTTCGAGCTACAGTCTGTAAGGTGGATATGGAAGAACCTCAAACTTGAGGTTTTGAATCTTAGCCATGGTTGCTGCCGCTGTGGAACAAGTGAACAACTTATGACAACAGTCCTTTGCTTTTGCTGCGAATTCCATGTTTCAACTTGCCTTTAAGCAATGCTCAATATGTTGCAGTGTTAAGAGTTCGTTCGTGTTCTGATAATTTTCAGAAATAGGCCCATTCATGTGCTAAAAGAAGGTTAATAAGATTTATTTTTAACGACCACGGTGAGAAACTTGATGAGCTATAAGCAGTCGCCCGTCCCTAACTTAGGGCCATTGGTTCCAGGGAATGAAAACAGCCAGTGCCGGCAGACAACCACAACATTCGTGCCTCACCGGAATTCGTACCGAAATCCATCTCGGTCCAATGGTCAGTAGCTAACGATTTTGTACATCTCGGACATCAAAGAGGTAGTCCATATTTTGTCTCTTGCTTTCAGGGTAAAAATCATGCACTCAGGTCTCGTCCTCATTGAAAATCCTTCCCCGTAATCTTGGATATTCTTCATAACGTTGGAAAAGCTGCTTGGAAATTCCTATCCTATACACCGTTGTGTTGATAGGTCAGCTGTTTCGGCTCGGCACACGCTTTCCGATATCCTAAGTGGTAATGCACCAATATATAGGCAGAATCACTACTCATATCTAATATATCGATTACAATAGGCACAGTAAACCGTCGGTCTTCTTAAAGAGGAGAGTTCACCCAATCGACATGGCCTTCAATTCGTGATGTTGACGGGCCCCCTGATCGAGCCGAGTTAGTCACTGTAACGACCCTCGCTACCTCAATGTCTCTTTATAAATATAGTTGCGATCCAGAGAATTTACCTCTATGTCTCTTTATGAACATAATGTATATTCATAATTCTCTTTATGAATATACACTGCTGGCCACCCAAAATGCAAGACCAAGAAGGACACGAGATAGCAAAACCAGATTTATTGGACACACAGCAACAGATACAAAGATGAAACGATTGAGCTTACAGGACCGCGCGACTTGCGGAACACGCAGACATCAATAGTTCGTGCGAACACCGTGGCTGGCAATAACGGCCGCTATACGCCGCGGCATCGAACGAAAGAGGCTTTGGATGTGGGCTTGGGGTATGTCGGTCCAGGCTGCTTCCATACGTTGCCACAGTTCATCAGGCGTAGCCGCGGATGGTGCTTGCCGGGCCACTCTGTTGCCGATCAGCGACCAGACATGTTCGATGGGCGACATATCGGGAAAACAGGCGGGCCACGGCAGCAGTGACACCTGGTGGGCCGTGAAGAATTGTTGCACGATGCGTGCCACGTGTGGGCGCGCATTGTTCTGTTGAAAAATGGCCGCTGGCAGGTCCTGCAGGTAAGGGAGGACTACAGGCTACAAAACGTCGGAGATGTAGCGGTGGGTGTTGAGTGTACTGGCGATGAGTACCAGAGGGGTGCGGGTGTCTTATCCAATTGCGCCCCAAACCATAACGCCAGGCAACGGACCGATATGGCGATGCATAAAGCAGGCGTCATACAGTCTCTTGCCGCGGTGCCGCCACACGCGGATCCGACCATCGTGGTGTTGCAGGCAGAAACGGGATTCGTCGGAAAAGATAATGTCTTGCCATTCCGTAGTCCAGGTGCGGCGTTCAACGGCCCACTGCCACCGCACTCGCCGGTGGTGTAACGTCAATGGTAATCGGAGCAACAGGCGCCGTGCGACAAGTCCCTAATCCTGCAGACGACGTCGAACGGTACGTGTTGACACAGGTTGTTGCGCAACACACCTTAATTCCTGCGCTAACGTTCGTAATGTGGCGGTGCGAGCCGTCAAGGCCCGCCGCACAACATGCCGGTCCTCTCCTTCGGTGGTGTGCTGCGGCAGCGGCAATCGCTCACGTTGGTCCGTCTGTCCCTCCTGCACTCACCGAATCCATACTCGCCTCACTGCGGCTAAATGTCGTTTCACACGGGCGCCGATGTCTCGGTACGATAAACCGCTGACGCGATAAGCCACTATTCGTCCTCTGTCGAACTCCGAAAGGTGCTTGAATGATTCTGCATAGAGGCATCAGGAAGCTTCCCACGCACAGGTCCGGCAGCACAACACACTTCCACTACTTGCACCCCGCCTTCTGTGCACCCTTCTTATAGTGCTTTTTGGTGGCGTGCTGGTCGCACATGATTTGCATATGCCCTGCAATGCTAATCGTTTGCATGTCCTCTCGCGGGCGACGCATGCTGCGAATTTCAGGCCAATCGGATGCTTCCTTTTTGGTGTTGCATTTTCGGTGGCCAGCAGTGCAGTTGCGATCCAGCAAAACAGTGACGTCGCCAATGAGGTGCGAGGGTGGGCTTGAACCCAACGTGAAAATTGTCTTGCGCAACCTGCCACCCACACAGTTCAAAGTGTGCCATTTTTCAATATATTTAACTTTAAAATATAATCGGCAGTTTGACATATTACAAATCTTGTGTTTTATTTCATACAGCCCTACGCATTTTCCCCTAGGACGTGCGTTGTTTACATCTCCAAAAAACAAGGTTATCAAAATAGCATTAAGAGGACCATGAAAATTCAATTGTTCTCCACTCTTCCAATTCCTTAGTTAAAGCCTCTTTTTCATGTTTGTATGGCCAGGGGGCCGACGAGGAGGGTAGAAAAGAAATTCACTGAGGGTGTCACTACTAATTGCTCCGTTTGTTTTCTTTTTTACGCTTTCCAACCGTAGGTTGAAGAACCGTATATGCTCCAGCTTTTTCCGTCCGTCTGTCCGTCCGTCCGCCTGTCGGCACGATAACTCACGTAAAAATGGTTCGATTTCGATGAAATTTTAATATGTGGTAGGGGACCACCAGGAGACGAACCCTATTGAAAAATGGGTGAAAGTGGGGTCAAAGGTCACGCCATAAGAGCGGGATCCATTTAATTACCCTTATGCGCCATAACTTGCGTAAATATGGTTCGACTTCAATGAAATTTTAGTATGTGGTAGAGAACTACCTGGGGACGAACCCTATTGAAAATGGGTGAAGTGCAGTCAAAGGTCAGGACATAGGGGCGGGATGCATTCCATGGCCCTTATGCGTCACAAGGTGCGTAAAAATGGTTCGATTTCGATGAAATTTTAGCATGTGGTAGGGGACCACCTGGAGAGGAACGTTATTGAAAATGGGACAAATGGAGTCAAAGGTCAGGACATAGGATCGTAATCCATTCCATCGCCCTTATCCCACACTATTAAGGTGGACGTCAAGTAATTTTGTTTCCTATATTTCCAATGGAAAACCTTTTGTACACATTTCCTTCACAATTAGTGTGTTCCCAAGGATGGAAATTTGAACATCGATTAAAATAACTTCATACTATAACATGGAATACTTAACATTTACTAAAACATAAGCATGATTATATTAAAAAACAATAACGTTTCCTTTGATGGTGTTGAAACCAGAAAAAAGATGGCGCGACCTGTATTTCGATGACGTCAGTGGACAAATAAATGTTGGATTGCATAATTACGGTTATGGTTTAGAAAATATTATTACGGTTATGGTTTAGTAAATATTAAGTATTCCAAGTTATAAAATGAAGCTATTTTAATGGATGTTCAAATTTTCATTCTTGGGAACGCATTAATTGTGAAGAATATATGTACAGAAGTTTTTCCATTGGAAGTATAGGAAGCAAAATTACTTGACGTCCACCTTAAAGTAGCAATTCTTGTATGTATGTATGTACATTTTATTTCGAAAACGGCTCTAAGAATTTTGATGAAAGTCGTTAACCTACCGTTTTCTGGTACTATAAATCGATTTAGCTTGATCTCGACTATAGGATAATTCGTTTAGTGGGTTAAATAACCACCCCGAATTATAACGTTTTTAGTGTCATGTCGTCGTTCCATTAATGTTTCCAATGCTTAGACGTCACAATCTCGCGTTTGAGAATGTTGGCGCGAGGTCACGCCATCTGTCTCATTACGTCACGCGTTGTGTGTGGATCCTATTAAAGTTTTATGACGTCATACTCTTGCGAGCAGATGTTCGCGATTCCCATCTGCTTCATTACGTCACGCGTTGTATGCGTATGTCTGTCCGCACGATAACTCGCGTAACAATCGTTCAATTTCGATGAAATTTTAGTATCTGGTAGGGTATCACCTGGGAAGGAACCTTATTTAAAGTGAACGAAATGGGGTGAAAGGTCAGTACATAAGAGCGGGATCCATTCCACTGCTGTTATGCGTCATAACTAACGTACAAAAGGCTCGATTTCGATGAAATTTTAGCATGTGGTAGGACACCAACTGGCCACAAACATTATTGAAAATGGGCGAAATGGGGTCAAAGGTCAGGACAAAGGAGCGGAATCACTTTCATCGCCATTATGCGTCATAACGTATGTAAAAATGCTTCAATTTGGATGAAATGTTAGTATGTTGTAGGGGCCTGCCTGGGGACGAATTCTCTTGAAAATGGGCGAAATGGGGTCAAAAGTTAGGACACAGGAGCGGGATATATTGCATAGCTCCTATGCATTATAACATACATAAAAATGCTTCGAATGCGACAAAACGTTTTCATGTTATTTCGGAGGTATACCGAACCAGTTCTGTTGAATATAATCAATATGGGATCAAGGATCAGGGCACAGGACCGAGATTTATTCCACAGCCATTATTTTTATAACTTGAGTGATAACTTGAGTAATGATTTCTGGTTATGTTGGAAAGCGTGTTATAATCAATGCATTGCCCGATTTTACAAACTTGTTAATTGCTCCGCTTGTTTTAAGTTTAATTTGTAAACTGCCTTTACTTTTTATTTACCCATGTATATAAGACGTTTATATTATTTATTTTTCCATAACGTCTTCTTAGGTACTGTATTTCTTTAAAACAGAATGTCTCTACTTTTAGGTGCCTGCTGTTAAAGATGATGGGAAACCTTTGGGATTCAGTTTACAAGGCTTACAAGGCTATGTTCGGCACACATGGTGTCATTGTTTATCACAATGAGCCTGTAAAGGATGTTATGTTTTATCATTATGAGCCTAAAAAGGATTTCTCCGACAGAGTTATTTTTATTTGTCTCGTGATATATTATTCACTCCAGTTGGTCTCATTCATTTACAAGCTGTACAAAACGGCACGTTTGTCACATGAATCTAGAAAAGTCTCACTGAGAAGTCTCACTGGTTTGCGCAGAGATCGCATGACACCAGACCCGGGCTCGCTGGAAGAACGCTCAAATTGCGACGATTCTGGACCTGTGGAAGAGAAACGTGATGCGCTTTTGACAACGCAATTCATAGATCTCAAAGCGGAGACAGACTTTCAAGATAAAATGAGGCTAGTAACTAATGCGACGAACCACCAGATCATGTAAGTACCTTGTATTAAGCATTTTTTAGATTTTTTCTTCTCGAGAATTCGAAATCAGTTTAATCAGTTTAAATAATCATCAGTACATCTCATTTTTTTTAAATATGTGTTTCAGTAAAAGACACATTTAATTATTCATGCTAATGAGCAATCAGTGTTTGCAAATGAAAATAGCTTTTCTCTAATATAAGGTATAAAAGTAAAGAAAAACGTTTAAATTCAGTGCTTCAGTTATAAGATTCACGCACGGTTAAAATTTTAAGTTGATACTGCCATACAATATTTTATTTTTCCAGTCTTTGGTACTAATGTCTCACTAATACCCCACTGTTTGCGTTTGTTTTGTATCTTTTTGTGAACACACTATAAAACATTTCCTGAAATTCACGATCCGTTTACGATTATTTCTTTCGTGAATTAAGGTGGTTCCGTCTAAAATCTTTGCCTTATGTTTCTAATGGTAAACTTTCTTTACATATTTTCTTCGCAATTAATGTATTCCCAAAAATGAAAATTTACACATCGATAAAGCTAACTATAAGTTATAGAATGAGATACTCAATATTTGATAAAACATAACCATAACTAGATGAAAGCCTGTCAAAAATGACGGAGAAAAATAAAATTTATGGTACAGGAATTATTTACATTTGAGCTTTTGAGTTCCACGTCAATAGATGGCGACGTTGGCTCACAGCTTTCTGAAAATTTCCCGAAAAGTCGGTTATGGAATTTGATACGACGGGCTGTCTGTTTGTTATGCGTTTTGTAAAACCTTTAGTCCCTATTTCGTCAGCACTTCTTTGTACATATTTTTCGTATACACTGACAGTGAACATTGCATCAATTTCCCCTGTTCTTTTCCGTGAACTATTTTTATCTCGATGTCGTCAGATCGTCGTACTCTTGACGTTGCCACATACAGATGGGTAACCATACAGATGGTTCAGGTAGTGAAACAAAATTCCTGATGTAAAGATTTTCGTGGCCGCCCTGGTGGCGCAGTTGTCTAAGCGATTGCCTCTGATCATTCGTGCGAAAGGGGTCCGGGTTCAAATCCCGGTGAGGCATGGATGTTGTGTTTGTCTTACGGCACTGGCTCTTTTCCTTCCTTGGAACCAGTGACCCTAAATTAGGAACGGGCGACTGCTTATAGCCCACTTAGTTGCTCACTGTGGTCGTTAAACCTCCAACCGAAAAAAAGAGTTTTCGTATCTCTCAAGTTGACCGTGTGACGTAACGTATCTCTGACGTCATGATTTGGATTAGATGACGTCATACCAGCAGCTGTGTTCTTTGTTGCTATGACAACAAAACAAAGTGGTATACGCGTGGACTGGGAGCGTGTAGATGATGAAATCACCTATACGAAAAGGTAAGCGTGACGTCACAAACATTTGTTTGTCGGGTGTTGCTATGATCACTTAAAAAGTGGCACGGAGGAGGAAGGCTCTAGCAAATAATATATTAGGATTAAGCAATCCCACATTTGTTTGTCTACTGACGTCATCAATGTATAGGTCGCGCCGTCTATTAAGAGGTCTTAACATTACTCATAGAAAAATGATTGATTTTTAATATAATTATTTTTGTGTTTTAGCAAGTATTAAGTATCCCATGCTGTAACTTAAAGTTAGTTTTATCGATGTGCAAATCTTCATCCTTGGAAATACATTAATTGCCAAGAAAATATGTAAATAAATGTTACCATTGCAAACATAAGGCAGAGATTTTAGGTGGAACCACCTTAACGGAGCATATTCCTGAGTTAAACTTTTTCGTGAAATGACGGGAAAATGTTTTGGGGAATTTTTCATACATCAATTGACAGAAATACTCCTGTTAATTCTTCTCCGTTAATAACGGAAAACTGCGCTTTTCATGAGTTGTTATTGGAAAATCCTGAGTTTTCAGAGAACCTTTGTAGACTCTGACCGTATATTAACGAAACAATTCAGTTTTTACCGCATCCATAGGATGGACAATTACCGGTAGTAACAGCGGTTTGTGCGAATACTTGAGGTTTGATTTATGAAGTGTATTCACAAAGTATCCAGACTGATTGCATAAGTTCGGAATCGCCAGACACAGCAGGAAGCGGCTTGGCACAAGTTGACCTTGGATTCTTCTACGCTTGTGCAGTGAGTCACGTCTCCCTCTACTCGTTCGATTTTTTTATAGTAGTGCTTTGTTCTTGCGTGTGTGAAGCTAGCTGTTCATCGCATTTGTCCCGTCGGAAAAAATGATCAACGAATTTGCATCAGATTTTGTCAAAAACTTGGCGAAACTTGCAAACACACATTTAAAGTTACAGAAAGTCTATGGGGAGGACTTCATAAGTCGTGCACAACATTATGAGTGGTAAAAATGTTTTAAAGATGGACATGAAAGTGTTTAGAATGATGAACTGTCTGGGAGGTCCGCAACCACCAAAATAAAAACAATGTCGAACTTGTACGCACAGCTGTGCTGGAAAATCGCTTATCACTACTATTCGTGAGTTATCTGAAGACTTCAACATTAGTTTCGGTTCAGTTCAATCGATTCTTACGGACGATTTGGGTTTGAAACATGTCACCGTCAACTTTGTGCCAAAACGTCTCTCAACTAAGCAAAAACAGGGCCGTGTTTCGGCTGCTAGTTACGTCCTTGAGTGCGTCGAAAACGACGAAAACTGTTTAAAAACTATCACAACTGGTGATGTATCTAGGTTTATGGGTATGACCCCGAAACAAAGGACCACTGTTCACAGTGGAAGACCGCAAACTCTCCCAAACCCCAAAAAGCACAACAAAGCGGCAGCAGTGTCTAGACGATGCTGCCTGTTTCTTTCAGTCATGAGGAAATTGTGCATCATAAATACGCTTGATCAGGTCAGACAATCAACAAGGAGTACTATTGGCAAGTTTTGCGGCGTTTGATGGAAGCAGTTCGTCGCAAAATGCCGGCATTCCATGAGAATGGCGAGTAGGACTGCACCGTGACAACGCGTCTACCCATGCATGGTAACTTGTGCAGAAGTTTCGTGCCAAGCACTGCACTGCACAACAGCCACCCTATTTGCCAGATCTCACTCCTTGAAACTTTTTTTCTCTTCCAAAAAATTTAATATGTGATAAGCAACTGAAACACAGGAATCTGAAAGTCCTCAGATTTTTGCTAGTCGAAGCGTCCCTGATTCCTCATAGCGCTTTGACCCTACTTTTAGTGGTAATGGTGACCTCCGACCTACAACCGTCCGGATAGGAATTGGGTCAAAACGCTGTGAGGAAGCAGGGACACTTCGACTAGAGATAGCCTGAGGACTTTCAGATTCCTGTGTCTCAGTTGCTTGAAACTTCACTCTCCTGAGTGATGTAATGGTTAGCATACTCCACCGGTAATCGGGAGATGCGGGGTTCGATTCCCGCTCCAGTACGATGAGATTTTCAAGTTTTCTAAGAAGTGTTGATTGTATGACCAGTTAGTACAAGCAAATTCAGTTTGCTTTGAATATTCTGTGGAGAGCTCCAAACTGACATTTTTGCAAAAAATAAAAACAACACAGTTAGTGATAACGGAAAATCTTTCAAAATACTGAAGTTTCTGTTATTAGAAACAAAACTTCACAAAATCAAAATCTCGCTAGAAGTCGGAGACCAACCGGCCGTTGTGCTTCAGGTTATTTTCATGAATTTTCAGAGCATTCACACCTTTTTTTTTTTTTTTTTTTTTTTTTGTACAGTGCGTATCGTTAGGCCACTTTTCTTTGCCCGAAGAGCATAAAATCAGTTGGGAAAGCATTTCTGTTCGAATCGGATATCAATTCGCGTAAGATTCTATACTGGTCAGCCTTTTAAATTAATAGCTTCGGATTTTTTCATCTGTTCCCAATTCATCACCTTGTCTACTATAAATTGTCAACTGAAAATGCAACGGAGGAGAGATGATAAGAAACTGTTATAATTTATTAGCCTATAGTCCGTCCAAAGACGGTTGTTTTAAAGCTTTAAATAAATATTAATACACTCATCGCCAAAAATATAATTGCACCCAAAAGGATGCAACGGACAAAAATGAAACTTGGTGGGTAGGTTTGACATCGTGAGACATGCAAATGATTCAATTATCACGCTCGGCCGCGCATGTGACGCAAGCAAGGAGGAGTCGTAGCGCTGTGCCTGGCCGGATGCATAAGGTCACCCCGTTGAGCGGGCTTACCATTCTGACTCATGCTGTTGTGTTGGTTGAATCCTTTGCAAGTGAAGTATGTCTCGGAGAAAAGTCCGGAAACGATTCGAGCAGTTGGAGGAGTTCGAGAGGTACCGGATCGTCGGGCTCCGGGAAGCGGGATGGTCTGATTGCAGTATTGTACCCATACCGGTCGTGCGGATATCACTATAGCACGCAGTTGGCGGCAGTGGATAGAACAAGGGTCGCAGCAGCGACAGAAAGGGTCTCGGAGACCTAGACGAACCACGGAGAGAGAGGACCGACGGGTTGTCTGACATGCGCGGAGTGACACAACAGCCACGATTGCTGATATTCAGCGAGCAATTGTGCCCTCTATGTTTTTTCCGATTAGTGCCAGCATCATTGGCAGACGGCTGCACGACGTAGGACTACACGCACGTAGGCCGTTACGACGAGGGCCCTTAACAACAGTGCATCTTTGCCAAAGACTGCAATGGTGTCGTGCCAGACTGTCATGGAGCCACGCAGAATGGCGGCGGGTGATCTTCAGTAACGAGTCCCGCTTTTGTCTTGGAGGACACGACAAACGAATCCGTGTGTGGAGGCACTGTGATCAGTGGCAATATGAGCGGTTTGTTATCGAGCGTCACACGTCCAGAAGGCCTGGTGTCATGGTGTGGGAGACAATTGCCTACGATGTCAGATCTCCTTTGGTGTTCATTACAGGCACTTTGACAGCCCAACGTTACGTTAATGAGGTCCTGCAGCATGTGGGCGTATCTTTTATGAACGCACACTCCGGTATGATTTTCCAAAAGGACAACGCTCGTCCCCATACTGCTGCTGTCTCAAGAGCTTGCCTTCAAGGCATTCACACTCTGCCATGGCCAGCCACATCACCAGACCTATCGCCAATTGAAAATGTGTGTAGGATGCTATTGGACACGCTATCCACACTCCACTCCTACCACACAATCTGTAGGAACTGCATGAGAAGATTTAAGCTGTATGAGATGGTTTATCGCAGGATACCATTATGAACCTGTACAATTCCCTGCCGAGACGTCTGGCATGCTGTGTAAGCAAACGTGGCTGCCCGATGCCATACTGAGAGACACTACTTATTGGCGTGTAGCTCAATAAATATTGCCCATATTAGTTTCAATGTTTGATCATTTATTGCTCCTGGTAATCTTTACCTTCCTCCCGAATAGCATTGCAATCCGACACGTCCTTCTGGGTGCATTTTTTTTTTGACGATAATTGTATATAGGGGATGTTTTCCGTTCTAAAACTGTGAAAATTTTTAATTGAAGCAGATTGAAAACAAATCAAATAGGCGCTCGCTTTTTTTGTAAAGAAATATAGTAAAAACTTATATAGTAACAACTGATTCATGTTAGAACTGAAAATTATATGCTATTTATTTCTGTTTTTCAAAAGACCTCGAGATAAATATTCTGCGCGAAATATTTGTTGTTGTTCAACAACTTTCCTTGTAGTCCAGTTGTTTTTGTGTAAACTTTCCTTAACAACTTTTGCTTTGATTTTTCGCGTTAAATTACTTTTTCTCCAGCACACATGCTATTCCGCTCACGGCTTGTTTTAGTCTGTCCTATCCGAAGTTTAGTTTTTAGCTTCATACCGAGTTTTTCTACAAAATAATGCGTCATCTGGTATCACAAATCGGAACTATGTAAATTCTCGACAATGTGCTATTGGGGCGGCATCTGCTTTTAGATGCAATCTTGCTCACTTCGACATCGCAATATTTCAGTTTTTATTGTAGGTTAGAGCGTTTAGATAGATCTAAATTTTGCAAAATGTGTAATATAATCAGAACTAAACTCAGAAAATTAGTTAAATTAAAAGTTAAAAATAATTAATGCGTACAAATTTATATTCGAATTGTGCTAAATTAAATTAATATACAAACTCAACTTGCTGTGTTATTAAGAATTCAATTAGAATTTTGTAGATCGGAAAAATAGAACTCGAGTCATTAATAATCCAATGTTTTTAAATTAGCACGTTATCACCTTGACATCTGAAAGTGATCTCGTGCTGTTATATAGCAGGTAATAATTTTGGCATCGCGAGAGCACACACGAATTGATCAATAAGTGATGACGTAACAATGCAGACGTTGGTGTGACGTCAAGCATTCCAGAAAGACGGATCTGGGTGTTTATATTATTAATGTTGAAAACACGGAGATGTGCTTTCCAGTGTTTGAAGCTCAAAGATAAAGACACGAGATGTCACCTCAGGAATCTCTGGTAACATTAATTACGCGCACGGCATATACTCGTGTATAGGTCGACTTTTTTAAATGAAATATTTAGGTCGAAATTAGGGGGTCGAACTATACACGGAAAATATTTCTAATAGGTTGAAAACTAAACTTTTGATGCCTTATGGAAATACGCATACGCCATCCCTTTGCGCCATCAGTTCATTTGCAGTTGTATATTTGGTCAATTTCCGGGTGTTTCTGGTACAGGAGAAAATCATTGCTAAGAATTTTCTTGATTTTATATGTACGAATTTTTTTATTAACTAATAGAAAGACTCATTTTGCAAGGATGTCTCAATGTCCGTTTTAGATATATCGATATGGCCTTGACTTGACTGCCCCGCTGGTAAATCACCCAGAGGCCAGAGGAAAGTGGTGAACGCGTCAGTAGTTTAAGTTGCACCGTGCCGTGGCCTACGACCGTGCTCAATTCTCGACGGAGGGAATGAAGAGAGAAAAGAACAGACTATTGCAAAAGGAGACCGCTGCCCCTGCTTAGCGATGGCGAAGAGAGGCGTGACAATCTACAGAACAGCGGTAACTTGATCAATGCATCCCGAAAACAAAAATGTTTAAACTTGGCCTTCGCTCAGAATAACATTGCCACTGACAGTAAAAAAGTGCATTAGTTTAACAACCTACTTACGTCTGTTATTTAATTGAGTCTGCTCCGGCTCTAAAAATCAAACAAACAGTAACCTTTTCTGAAGACTAAGAGCGATCAAAAATGGATTGCATCTTTACTGAATGGGGCGATGTTTGGTTTTGTCACTAAAGCCGATTGATTGTCACAAACACGGTGGAGAGGGGGGATGAAACTCGAGAGTAGATAAACGACTTCTCTGTCAATCACACACTCGTCCAACTCAGTAGTTGACCGACAGCTGCTACGCTGCACAGGGTAGTTGGAGAAAATTTTATAGAACAAATTTTCTTCAATTTTTTAAATAGTTGCGTGCAAATTTTACAGTGTCCGCAATACATCAAAATAAAGATTCTTCATTTTAAATTTTGAAGAAATCCATTGAAAACTTCAAACGTTACACATTTATTTTTTACGGCATGCATATTATTTATGGGATAAAAAAACTATCACGTTGATATCAAGAGCTATTTACGCTTTCCAAATATATTTCAGGAAGTTGTTTTTTTAAATAACGATGTGCCTGCCTTACGACGTTTGGTAAATGCATCACGATTCGTTTGCTGCTGGAACAAATGCTTTACTCTCCATGAATGAAGTAACTGCAGAAAACTTGCTCACAAAATGTGGGAGAAAGGGGGGTAGGACTATGTGCAAAAGTGGGTTCATATATTGTAAAAGTGTGTAAGCTTCCCCTGAAAACTCTCTAACCAGGGTGGTGAGCCCTATCATCTTCCCAGAATTGTGTCTCAATTACACCCACATTTTGCAGGGAAACTGCCGCAAGCAACATTGCGAGAGCCAGCTACAACAATAAATAGTAGGTTCACATTTCCGTATGCGGGCGCATCCTCGGAAAAAAATATTTATATACAAGTTAGGTAGGTATACAAAAACTGCAGATATTCACATAAAAATCGGGGGGGGAGGGGGTCGACCTATTCACGAGTATATACGGTATTTTCCAACACACGATTTTATTCTCGGTCGAAAAGCGATAAGCGACCATCACGATTCTGGCAGATTTCACTTGTAATATATCATAATCTATATAAATGGCTCTGTCTTGATTCTTTGTCATAAAAAACATGCATATCAATATTCATCTTCTAGTGGTTCTGGCAAATACTCGAAAGAAGTGCTGAAGGTAAAGATTTGTACCAAAACACGAAAAAAGACGCAAGATAACAGCACAGGATAAAGGAGCCCAGACAAAAAGTTGAACTCACGAAGGACGTTCCCTGGGAACACGAAACAAAATTTTACTGCTTGGAAAGATCTTCAGGAAAAGAAAACGTTGTTAGAAATTATTATTAGAAATATGACTGTCAGAATTCTTCGAACCCGACGCCTCAGCGAACATTTAACAGAATTGCAGGTGGCGCTGCTCGAAACGTTTTATAGTTGTTTACTCTAGCGAGCGTTGCCTGAAAAGAAGATCCCCTTTCTGCTGCTCACGTCGGTTAGTAATCTAGGTGGTTGATCTTTGACTGAACAACAACAATGTCGGTGATATGTAGAGGGTGTGCGTGTTGGAATAGTGAGTTATTACCGTTTTGTGGAGATGTACAATAAATATTAGTGTGTTGTCATGAAGCGTTTTTATGTGTGGAATCCCCTTTTTCTCTGTGTGATTACTAAGGATAAATCTTCCTGCAGCTGGTAAGTGGCTTACTGCGTTACTAAAAGGAATTATAGTTTTTAATTATTAGAAATATCTAACAATCTTGATTATGAGACTGAAATCTCACTGCTGTCAGGAAGATTAAAAGCAAAGTTCGTCAAATTCATCAAGCATTTGAGTCGAGTGGATTGAAGGCGTATTTGTTACTGCGTAGTTCCTCATTCGAAAATCGAAAGCTGAACAAAATGGCGTCATTCATAGGAAGCAGCATGTACAGTATAACAAAGTTAGATAATTTTAATTATCAAATTTGGAAAGTAAGAATGGAAATGATTCTTATTAAAGATAATTTATGGAAGGTTGTTTCAGAGCCAATTCCAGAAGAAATGAGTGATGCATGGTTGAGAAATGACGAACTGGCTAAAGCTATAATAACACTTTGCGTGTCTGATGATAAAATTATTCACGTACGCGATAAGAGAACAAGTTCTGAAATGTGGAATGCTTTGAAAATGGTTTACGAAAGAGAAAGTTTGAGTAGTAAATTGTATTTGCTTAGAAAACTGTATAGTTTACGTTTTCAAGAAAATGGATCAACTATGCAAGAGCATGTAAATAGAATGCTGGAAATAGTTCACAAGCTTAAAGCACAGGGAGAGGAATTCAAAGACACATTTGGGGGTCATCTTGCTAAATAGTTTACCAAGTACCTATGAAAATGTACTTACTGCATTAGAAGCAAGACAGGAAGAAGATTTAACACTTGAGTTCATCAAATGTAAAGTGATAGATGAATCTAATAGAAGGAAAGAAAACTCACAGGCGCACACCGATCACACAACTGTTTTGAAAAAAAGGTATAAAAAGAAAAATTAGCAGCTCCAAACAAGAAAGATTTTGCACTTTTTGTAAAAGAAAGAATCATGTCAAAGATGACTGTTGGCATTACAACAGGAGTCAAAATAAAGGTAACACTGGTTGTTACCCGTATGTCCTCCGGAATATCGTGTAACATTGGAGGACCATGATTTCGTAGGTATGAATTTCGGAAAGGGGGCCTACAAATTAGTAAGTGTGGGAAAGCAATATATTCACCAAATAATTCCTACGGTATCGCATAGTACGAGGAAATAGTTAAACGAGGAAGAGTAGTTACCAAGTAAACAATTTAGAGAGCGCGGGAATTGGGAAAGAAAATCCGAGAAGCATAATGCGGACAGGCATTCTAAGAGGATAATTATATTACATATTTAATAATTATTCTAAGACCTGGCTGAGCAGATTTCTTTCTTGAGGAGGAAATTCCTTATTTTTTTTTCATCATTCTTTCGAATTGCTGTTTTTTTTATTTTTTATTTTGTGTTCCCCGAGCTCGCCGGAATTCACGTGGGGATACTCACAAAACACACCCCTTGGTTAGTAAAGAGAAAACTCGGAGGTTATAACAAGCAACGCTACGAGAGTGAATGCTCGCAATCACAGGTGGGGGCCAATTTACTGGACCTTTCGCTATTAACGAAGTCACGTTTTACGCACGCTAGCGGGCAACGAACAGGGCATATTTCTCGTAGTGGGCGTAACTGGTTGACACCAACAGAAAGAGTCACACAGGAAGCGTACGTGAAAATTCTAAGGCAGCGCGGACATCCCGCGGAGCAGTTGACAAGATAAAGGAATATTCATCTTCAAGAAAACTCCATGTTCTCAAGCCTTTGCCAACGAATCGGAGGGATTCCCATACAGGGATGTAAACCAATGCCGAAGCGAGGAAAACCGGCCCAACCAATAAGGGGAGAGCCATTTGGGTAGGACAGAAACACCCCCGAACCCCTTAAACATAGACGAGAGAAAAACTTTGCCTTCAGATATGATTTTGAGAGAACACGGAATGGAATGATGACTGCTAATTCTGGGTGAACGCAGAGAGGACAGAATGGACTCTAGATGAATCCTGGGCAGAATATCGCAGAGAAAATTTAGTTAGGAGGTTTTCCTGGGAGGACGCTCAAAATGGAGCAAGATGATTTCCAAGCAAGGGAAGTATGATGTTTTTCCCTGAGAGGTTTTTACACAAATTTCGGGTGAAGCATCGAGTGATCTCATGCGGGCAGTGTGCATCCAGCAGGACCGGATGAGGTCCCAACCATAGACTTTATACCTAGAAGTATACCGGACGACAACGAATGTGATGAAAAGAAAAGAATTTGGTGAGAAAAATTTCATAATTCCCAATATCTCGTTAGCATGATCATGATTTTGTCTCCTATACATCCTCGGTAGAAAAGATATTTTTAATCTCTTGCAAGTGCTGAATAACATAATGTGTCTTATATTTTGCGAAAGGTGAACTTTAAAATATGATTACGAATATAAAAAGCATACTGAACTTAAAATATATTTTGGTTTAAATTAATAGAAATCTCCACCGATCAGTGTAATAGATTTTAAGGAAACACTAATGAAAATAAATTCTGTATTTTATAATGAAATTTACCCGAGTTTCTCAAATCTTTGAAAATTCAAAATAAGTGAATCTTTGTTTATTTTAACCTGAATAATTAAGTAGAACAATCGTAAAGTTTTGATAGAGTAGCAACTCCAAGATTTTAAGAAGAAAATAACTTTTAACATTTAGCAAGCCCAGTCGCAGGATAAAAAGTCCAAATCTGACATCATGAGTTTATTAAATTTCAAGCGGCATATGGAGGAATATGGGTTTCCCATGTTCTCCCATATAAAACACAACGCAATGCACCCGTCAACCCTGAGCTTGGAGACCCTCAATTAGGGAACCCAACTTCACGGTAGACACCCATAGGCGGAAGATAATAGAAGATAAAGAGTTACGAAAATTAACGGTCTTTTTAATAATTAATCCCACTGCAGCGAATAGGACGCAGCAGATGGTTCGCCCTCACATCGAGTAGGGGGTGGTAATATGGTAAGTTTCACAAAATAAACCCACATACAGAGTCTCACAATAATATTGCCGTGAAGACAAGAAAAACAAAATTAGATTGTGAACAAAATGACATAAAAAGAGAAAATGAAAATTTCTCATTTGAAACAAAGTCAAAACCCAACAAAATATCCAAAGGTTGGTCAATTGATTCCGGTGCAACGTGTCACATGACAAATGATGCAACACTGTTTAAAGAACTTTCAAAAGGTGAATCAGAGCTGATCACTACTGCCGACGGTTCCCAGATAAAGTCAGAAGACAAGGAAAATATAACCTTAAACTGCAAAATCGAAAAAGGAAAAGTTCGAACAGTGGAAGTAAAGGGTGTGTTATATGTTCTAGATTTAGACACCAATTTGTTATCTGTTAGAAAAGCCACAGAAAAAGGATTTGAAGTTTTATTCTAGAATAAAAAATGCACATTTAAGTATGGGGATACTATTGTAGCTATAGGATTAATAGATGCCGCAGATAATTTGTACAAACTACAAATATTAGATGAAACGGCAAATTTGGCCACTACATGTGAAAATAAAAATTGCTAGAATTTATGGCACAGAAGGCTAGGTCATAGGGATATTGAAATGATAAAACAAAGGGAGAAAAAGGGGTTAGCAAGAGGAATAACTCTTTCCAATTGTAAAAAGGAAGAAAATTGTGAGTTTTGCATAAAAGGCAAACTTACACAGAAGCCATTCTCCAAACAAAGTAGTTTTAAGGCCAAAGCTGTATTAGAATTAGTACACACAGATATTTGTGGTCCCATGGTTGAGGCCAGTCCAAGTGGTTACAAGTATTTTATCACATTTATAGATGACTATAGCAGATACTGTTACATCTATTTGCTTAAAAGTAAAGATGAAGCATTAGTAAAATTTAAGCAATGTGTAGCTTCAGTGAAAACCAAATTTGGAAAAAATGCCAAAATCAATAAAAACAGATAATGGAGGAGAGTATTGTGGAAGAGATTTTGAAAATTATTTAGTGGAACAAGGAATAGAACATAAAACAACTGTTCCATACTGTCCTCAGATGAATGGAATTGCTGAAAGAAAAAACAGATTTTTGACAGAAATGACAAAACTATGATGTTAGATGCTAATATGGAAGGTAAATACTGGGCAGAAGCTGTAATAACAGCAGCTTGCATACAAAATAGAGTTCCAACACAAGCAACAGGAAAAACTCCTTCTGAATTATGGAACGGATTTAAACCATATCTTGGTCATATTAAAGTATTTGGATCAAAAGCTTATGTACATGTACCAAAGCAACAAAGAAGAAAATTTGGCAATAGAGCACAAGAGGGAATCTTATTAGGATATGATCAAAGATCTAATGGATACAGAGTATTAAATAAAGAAACAAACAAAATAATAATTACCAGATCAGTAATATTTGATGAACGTCAGCAAGCTATAATAAAAAGTAAACCTGCTGAAAGGAAAGAAGATGAACAAGAAATTTTCGTTCAAAATGAAGTAATGTCATCAGAAACTGTGAAAGAAAATAATGATAGAGAAGAACCTGAAAATGTTCAAAGAAAGTCTTCAAGAATAAACAAAGGAAAACCACCAGAAAGATTAGCATATGTTGCAAAAGTTCAGTATAAAAAGGATCCTCAAAATTTAAAAGAAATCCAGGACATGAACGAAGTAGAAAAAGGAAACTGGTTGAATTCCATAAAGGAAGAACTAGATGCATTGAAGGAAAATGAAACATGGACTTTGGTAGATCTTCCAGAAGGAAAGAAAGCCATTAAAACTAAATGGATTTTCAAAACAAAATACAATGCAAGTGGAAAAGTCGAAAGCTATAAAGCAAGACTTGTTGCAAAGGGGTATACACAACAACCGGGATTAGACTTTGAAGAAACTTTTTCACCCGTAGTAAAACATACCACTTTAAGAACTCTTTTAACAGTTGCAGCAAATAGAAAATGGAATGTTATAAAGCAAGACTTGTTGCAAAGGGGTATACACAACAACCGGGATTAGACTTTGAAGAAACTTTTTACCCGTAGTGAAACATACCACTTTAAGAACTCTTTTAACAGTTGCAGCAAATAGAAAATGGAATGTTCATCATCTTGATATAAAATCTGCTTTCCTGTATGGAAAACTAGAAGAAGATGTATTTATGGAACAACCAGAAGGTTTCAGAGAATCAGGAAAAGAAGAAAAAGTTTGTAAATTGCATAAGAGCATATATGGTCTCAAACAAAGTGCCAGAAATTGGAATAAAACAATAACAGAATATTTGTTCATCAAGGACTTCAAACAAAGTACAACAGATCCTTGCTTACTATTACTAAAGGATGGAAAACAAACAACTTATTTAGCTATTTATGTAGATGATATATTAATTGCATCGAATAACACAGAAAATATAAAGAAAACTGCAAATTTGTTGAAAAATAAATTTGAAGTCAAACATTTAGGCCACATAACATATTATCTTGGAATTCAAATAGAAAGAGAAGAAGATGGAAGTTTTCTTCTGAGTCAAAGTAATAAAATAAAGTAAATTATACAAAGTTATGCTACAGATCAAAATAAGGAAAGTAAAACACCAATTAGTACAGCCTACAGAAAGAACATTCAAGAAGAAGAAGAACTTCTAAAAGATAATGGACTTTATAGAGAAATAGTGGGAGCTGTCATGTATTTATCTGCAGTAACAAGACCAGACATTTCAACTGCCATAGGCATCTTAAGCAGAAAAGTAGAAAAACCAAGTAAACAAGATTGGTTAGCCATTATGAAGTTAATTTATTATTTGAAATCAACAGTAAACCTTAAATTAAGACTATCTTCACAAGACCCACTAATTTTAAAAGGCTATGCAGACGCTGACTGGGCAGGAGACCGGACTGAATGGAAATCACCATCTGGATTTGTTTTCATGCTTGGAAAGAGGGCCATATGTTGGACCAGCCGTAAGCAGTCAACAACAGCCTTATCGACAACAGAAGCAGAGTTCATCGCCACTGCGGAAGCAAGCAAAGAACTATTGTGGTTGCGAGAGTTACTCAAGGATTTTGATTGTGAACAGACTAGAACCACTACAATATTTCAGGATAACAAATCAACTATACATCTTATAGAAAATCAAAAGATCAATTCCAGATCTAAACACATTATGGTGCGGTATCAGTTTGTGAAAGAATTGAGTGGAACTGTTCTTCAGTTAAACTACTGTAATACTTCTCAAATAGTTGCGGACATTTTCATCAAGCCATTGGTTGGACCCCAGTTTGAAAAACTTAGACTGACACTAGGCATGATAAAATGAACTCCTCCAGCCAAGTGGGAGACTGTTAGAAATTATTATTAGAAATATGACTGTCAGAGTTCTTCGAACCAGACGCCTCAGCGAACATTTAACAGAATTGCAGGTGGCGCTGCTCGAAACGTTTTATAGTTGTTTACTCTAGCGAGCGTTGCCTGAAAAGAAGATCCCCTTTCTGCTGCTAACGTCGGTTAGTAATCTAGGTGGTTGATCTTTGACTGAACAACAGCAATGTCGGTGATATGTAGAGCGTGTGCGTGTTGGAATAGTGAGTTATTAACGTTTTGTGGAGATGTACAATAAATATTAGTGTGTTGTCATGAAGCGTTTTTATGTGTGTAATCCCCTTTTTCTCTGTGTGATTACTAAGGATAGATCTTCCTGCAGCTGGTAAGTTGCTTACTGCGTTACTAAAAGGAATTATAGTTTTTGATTATTAGAAATATCTAACAAATGTCGATATCTTTTTCTCTACGAAGAGGAAAAGAGAGACTCCCTGGTAGTAAATAAGATTTTTAAGCATGTTGTCACGGAAATTCTGAATTTCTTTTCACACCGATGAGCTATTACATTATGACCACCCCCAGCCTAGGGAAGTGAACCCGACTGGAGACCGAACGGTAGCGTAGGTGAAGTTCACAGAGCAGTATATATACAACCCGAGGACCGACTTCCGGGTAGTAGAGTGTTCGGAGTCAGAATGGAAAAAGCTGCCGATTTATCGGAGTTTGGTAAAGGACTAATTCTGATGACACGGTGCCTCGGAACTACGATCTCGGAAACGGCGCGGCTTGTGGGTTGTTCACGTGTCGCTGTAGTAAGTATGTATCAAAACTGGTGCACAGAGGGCCAAACGATCAACCGTATTCCAGCCGTGTGTCATCCGCTACTCATTGATGCGAGAGAGGAGCGTAGATTGTCGCGCATTGTTCATAGCGACCACATGGCTACAGTGCAACAAATCAACAGCAGCTACAACAGTGGTGATCAGAGCAATGTGTCACAGCCCACAGTTTATCTCAGTCTTCTGCGCACGGTCCTGCGTAGCCGAAGACCCAGCAGGGTCCCCATGCTCACTGCACGTCATCGCTAACAACGCATGAAATGGGTCCCAAGATCATAGAGATTGGACCATGGATGATTGGAAGAAAGTGGCCTGGTCTGACGAATTGAGATTCCTGCTGCACCACGTAGACGGTACAGCGCGGATACGCCGATTAACAACAGAGGGTATGGCCCGTGGCTGCACTGTTGGGCGGAAACAGGCCGGCGGTGGCGGTGTTATGCTGTGCACGATGCTTTCTTGTGAAACGTTAGGCCCCCATTATCCCAATAGCACAATCCTTGACAGCTGTCATGTATCTGAACATTGTTGCGGACCACGTTCATCCATTCATGCCAACCCTGCTGGTGATGGCCATTAGCAACGGGATAATGCGTCATGCCGCACTGCCAGAATCTTCAATGATTGGTTCCAGGAACATGCTGGTGACTTTCTGTTAATGCCCTGGCCTCCAAATTAACCTGACATGAACCCAATCGAACTTTTGTGGTTCGACTTGGTAAAGCGGGTTCACGCTAAATCACTACCACCCCGAAATGTACAGGAATTGGAGGACCTGCTGTTGACGTTATGGTACCAGATAATCAGGATAGCTATCGCCACCTCATCGAACCGATGCCTCTCAGAGTGGCCCCTGTTTTGCTGGCTAAGAGGGGTCCTACAGCTTATTAGTTAGAGGGGCATAATGTAATGTCTCATCGGTGTAAATACCCACCCTAAGGTGGGTGCTTAGCTTCCATGATGAGCACTTCTTAGGAACATCAGTCATCGCCCGTCACTGATTTATAGCTACTGGCTCCAGGTAAGGGATGCAGTCAGTAACATCAGACAGGCACGCCAACGATGATTATCGGGGACAAGAACGAGAACCCATCCTAGACGAGTGGTCAGAAGCTGGAGAATTAGACCACCCTGTCATCGGGGCGGCTGAAATTCAGAATAAACTTTCCGATATTTGACGCTTAGTTATGCGGACACGATGCATATCTTCACTTGTTATTGATCAAAGATATGCACTGGAAGACATAAAAAAAATTTACGCATAAGTCGTTTGTCAATTTAAACGCTTTATTGCTGAAATTAAGCGAAATTGTATTTTTTCAAATTTTCTGCTTGATTTACAAAGATGTGTGGGCGTAGCTATTTTATATTTGGTAAGCTTATTTTCTTCCGCATTGGATCACATTTTTAAACTCCTTTGTTTTGCTTTATCCAATTGGATTATGTGTATCCTCGTAAAGTTGTTGAATCATATTCTGTCAACACTCTCACCGCAGCGGTAATGGCAACTAATTAAATGATGGTTTAAGCTGGCATTATGAGAATTCTGCCGCTATTTTGCTTTCTCAAATCGACAAAAACCAACAACAACAAAAAAATCAAATGCATGCCAAATGTACTTGCACAATATCTACGAGATTCATCGTAAAAAAATTGCCGTGAATAGTCAGTGTTTCACCCGGATTAACACGGTTTACAGATCGTAAGCACGCCACCTGGCGGTCAACCATAAATTTTCGGTAGATAAGCTACATGTTCACGGTGTTTAAACTGTTTGAACTGTTATTGTATTTTAACCTTGACAATCTGGCAACGTTCTTCTTAAAGTGGTTATATACCTGTTTTTTCATGTACAAATCAGTCTACTGGCAACATCTCTATGGGCAACACATTTTTATATCCCGGTCAGTAGACGTATTATTTATTCCCGGTCATTAGACATGTTAATAAACATTACGGCATTAGATGTTTTTATTTCCCATTAGACATGTTAATAAACATAACATTTCTTATTATTTATTTGTCATTAGACATGTTAATGAACATTATGGTCATCAGACGTTTTTATTTCTCGGTCATTAGACATGATGAACATTACGGTATGGTATTGTAAAATACGGTTTATTGACTGGCCACTCAGTGGACGGTGTATCTACCGTAATTTGACCCTGCATTTTTTTACAGTGTGGTATACTATCGATTTCGTTAGTTATTACATAGCGTTTTTGAGAAAAACACTGTGTTCAAAATATATTGCGTGCTTTCCTGGACAACGCACAAAACAGAGTGTATGCCCATTCTTATGACGTTAAGAACAATGCAAAAGATTTCCTGAAATGCAAGAGCTATTTTTAGTTAACCTTGTGGTGGATTTGTGAAGCATATTTCTGATTCCACCCTTTCCGTGAAATGACAGGGTGAACTGGAATTTCATGTATATTTCAAACATAATTTGACAGAAATAGCCCTGTTCATTTTTAAGTAGTTAAGAACGCAAAAATTGTGGTTTTTTGAGTCTCCATAACTGTTGAATTGAAATTTAATTGTTAATCAAATTACAAATTGAAATTTAATGTTAATCAAAGTTCTTTAAATTCAAGTTCTCCAGTAAAGCACTCTTATTAACAGTAATTTTCCATATGTCGGAAAATTACTGTTAATGAGAATATTTCAGTTCAACAGTTATGCTGAATTACTCATCATTCATTATCTGAAGTTTTAATCGCGAAGGCTCTGCTTAAACTTTTTTTTTGGTGGTAACATTCTCACCCTGGTCTGCTGCCCGAAATGATTTTAAAGTACCACAGCAGGACCGAATACGGTAAGTAGCATATTGCATGATGTTAAAGTAATTGTGGGAACGGATATGCACCCCCCCCCCCCAGGTTGGTGTACTTGCTGTTTAAATTGTGCTACCATAAGAAACCGTGTACTTGAAGTTCCGTGCAGGTGATTATATAATATGATGTCGATGTACCAGCTTGTGAGGCCCTTAAATCAAAAGCTATTATAGCTACCAAGCCAAATCTGCTGCCCTGGTGGCGAAGTGATCAAGCTGCTGTCTTCTGACCATTCATCAGAAATGGGTCCAGGTCGAGACCGGCGAGGCATCGATGTTGTGTTTGTCTTAAGTTCTGGCTCTCTGCCCTAAATTAGGGACAGGCGACTGCTTATAGCTTTACGAGTTGCTCATGGTGGTCGTTAAACTTTAAAAAAAATAGAGCCCAAATTTCATCTTTAATAGTCTCATGAAATAACAATATGAAGTTGTGCATTTGAAATTTTTCTTAAGAACAACTAAAAGTCACTTTCAGTTTAAAATAATTTCAAGTTCGAAAACATCTTGTTTTGAAAAGTCATGATAAAAAATAACGCAGTTTGTGATAAATCCTCCTACGTAAAAAATTAAAGTACTAGTAACCTATTCAAAATAATAAGCACCTACGGGAAATAAGATAACAAATTTAAAAAAAACCACATCCACACAAAAAAAACTCCATCGCAGTGCGTTTTGACTCTCCTACAATCTATCGCGGGTTCGTACCCCACCTACGGCGAAGAAGTATTTCCTTCACACTGCAGTCATGATAAATACCTAACCCATTTTCCTCCTCCCGTGACGTGAACGGAAGGGGGAAGGGAGAAGAGGGAAGGAGGAAGTGCTGGTTGTGGATTGTAAAAGGGTGGTTGTAGGTGATGGGTCTCTCTATCTCTATATCTGATACTTCCCTGTTGAATAGCATTACATTGCTACTATATTGCCGGTGCTTTTATTTAGAAGGCCGAACTTTTTTAATTTATGACCAGTCTATATTATCTACTCATATCCATTGATACCAGAAAGCAGAAATTCCCATTTGTACAGAATTGGTTTACACAGGGACAGCGAGAGAAACAATCTCGATGTTTGCGTCCCATCTGAGTGTCAGCTGGGTTGGAAATGTAGTGCCTAAAATACACTGAAAGAAATGTTAATCGCATGTCATTAGATGTTAAGGAAAAGATATACCTGGCAACAGTTTTAGATTTTAACGAGAAAATAAAATAGCATATGTGTATGCGCGCGCAGTACGGAAACGTGGGGGGGGGGGGGACATAGTGCCACGACGCGTCGGGTGCTTCGGAGTTTCTTAAAGCGTCCCTACACCTACCGACAGCTTTTCTGCATGTTATTTTCTGGAATTTTCTATGAATTCATTCCACAAATGTTTTACAATGATAAAGTGGAAGAATTTCCATCTGCCATATTGCATTTGATCCGATGATAAGTGCAACCTATTTTCAGGCCAATTTCTAAAGCCAATGTATCGAATCTTTCACTGATATTTGTTGTGACGGGGGTGTTCAAGTTTCAAAAATTGACATCCATTCAGACAATGCTCGTTATACTTCGGCCTACATGGAGCATCAAGCTGAGTAGGTTAGGATTAAATCAATGCAATCTTCGTGCTTACCTGCGAAATCCTCTGGTGCATCACCATTAAACTACTGAACTGTGTCTTTAGTATTTTAAAAGAAACGCGTAAGTACAGTACAATAGACGGTTTACGGAAATTTTAAACTATAAACAGGAGTTTCAGAGGGAGCATCACTGATGGCGGCAGCAGCCTGGATTCAAGCAAGTTACATGTCCGGAAACAAAATCTACATTATAAACATTGAAATAGCAAATTATTAGAAGCACCCAATAGCAATCAGACACTTGCCATCCACTCTTACGTACGAAGATGCCTTTATAAACAGCTCACTGCGAAGGATCCAGGCCCGTCGCGGATCGTCGGGTGAAGTGAGTAAAGTGCCGCCTCACCGAAATTGTATATAACATATTCTTCAAGATTTAGTGGATTCTTAAAATTACTCCTTTTCTCGTTTACAAGAATGATTTCTGGAAAATGCTGTGGCTTTGGAAAGAAAGCTCTCCCTTTTCTAAATGCAAGGTAGAAGTGTGGGCAAATGGCACAACGAATTGAAGAACAGACGAGTTTTTAACTGCTCGTATGCCATTTGAAGAGATAAGAGTCACAGTTCCAAAGCCCTTCACTCCGGGACTGTGAAGAGCGCCGACGTAGGAACGTCGATTTCGCTGAATAAGGGAGTTGCTATGGCAACCAAAGACGTCTATGATCGAGGTGAAATGATAGTGGCCGCCAATTTCCCGCAGTCCAATGTTGAATTTTGATGGTTTCCCCGGTTTCGTTCTCTGTGTTCATACAGTAAGTGAAAGTGTAAACTTCAGTTTTAGTGCTGTTTCTTTATTATCCTCCGTGTGTTCTGAATCCATGTAAAACAACCATTTTCCAATGACATCACTGACCGCTATGCTTCTTTATGAGAAATAGATGCATTTTTTCATGGATTCTCATTTTATAACACTTCACTTGTTTCTCTGGGTACGAGTCTCCACTGCTTCATACGTGTACGAAGTGTACATATCGGCAAATAGGAAAGAATCGTGATTTAAGTGATTTTGAAAGAGGCATGGTAATAGGTCTTTCAAAGTCACTTAAATCAGGCAGATGCAAGCATGTTAGGAACGACAAATCTTCTCGAACATGCAAGAAAAACTGTATCAAGAATGTACAATGAGCGGTTCACAAGTAACAAAAGGAGCAATCAGCGGTCTTCCTCTTTCAGGAAATGACTGGTAGAGAGGTCGAGGTCAACGGTGCTTGTAGAGAATTCTACGAGGTAACAAACGACTTCCATTACGCCAAGTAACCGCCCAGTATTAACAGTGGTTTCAAGAGGAGGATTTCAGCCTCTTCCAAATATTAGTGCGAATGTGCTACAACAGTAGCTGTATTTTTCGTGTACCACTCGTCTCTACTAAAAGCCGACAAATTCACCTGCAGTGAGAACGAGAGTACCAAAAAAAATGGGTTTTTGATGACTGGAGAAAAAAGATCGCGTGCTCCAGTGAATCACGTTTTCACTTAGCACACGCCGATGAATGGATCAGAATATGACGTCAACAGCACGAATTGACGATCCCTACTGGGTAGCGATGACTGTATCAGGTGTTGGAGGCGGTTTGGAGTGTGTTTTCAAGTAGGGATTCGGGTCCTTTAATATCTTTTAATGCCACCAGGTATCTTAACATCACTGCGCACCATCCACACCTGTACGTGTCATGGTGTTTTTTGATGGAGAGAGCTACTTCCAGCAGGATAATGTTCCGTGCAGCAGGGTTTGGATCGTCACATAGCGATTCTAGAAGCACAACGCTGACTTGAAAATGCCAAATTGAGTCCCCAGATCTCTACCGAATTGCACTTCTGTTAGATGAGATTGAGAGAGTCATTCTTAACAGAAATCTTCCTCCAGAGGACATTCGATGATTTAAAAATACACCTGTACAACGACATTAGCATTTCGTTGAATTCGTGTAACATCAAATCCAGACTATTTTGTAAGCCGAGGAGGGCCTAAGGCTTCGTTAAGTAGGGGTTCGTAGTTATTTGCTTCTTCGGTGTATGTAATAATAACTAAGGGATGGGGTTTTAGGTACACAAATATTTCCACATAAAAGCACATATTTTCGAAAATTTTATATGTAAATACATAGTTTTCAGAATTCAGTAATGAATACGTAAATTTTCATGTTTCCTCATTTTTTTTTATTTTACTGTAAATAAACCCGAAGTAAAAATTTACCAAAATTTAAAAGTAAGACGAAAAACATGGGGGGCAGTATTATAAGAAGGGTGGGGGAGTATTATAAGAAGCGGGCGGAATTTACGCTCCTCTTTCACTCCGTGAGGACTCATTTCAGCGAGTTGGCGAATGTCTTCTTCTCTTCCCGCTCGGAGAAGCGAAACCGGAAGTTCTTAAGTACACTAGAAGCTTAGGTAACACATGGATGGGTCTCAAAGTCCAACATGGAGACTATATACGTATACGCAGCTTGCAATATTGTCATTGTCGTTCATGCGGTTCTGTTGAGTTGCTGCAGGAAGCATGTTCTTCTTTCTGTGATGTTATTCAGCTCCTAACGTGTTAAAGTACGGTTGTAAAGTCCACTGAGTTAATTATTTTTAGCAGCTGTATAACTGCGTGGAATAAATTTCTATGCTGAGTTTTAACGAGTCTTTTCGGTGCAAGTTTATGAGTAAAAAAAGGTACTTCAAGTCCGAAGCCCAAGAAAAGTAACAAAAACGGAGCAGCATCCTATTAAAAAACTTAGAGTGGTTGTGAAATTATATGGCATGATCATCCCCAAGGAAAATAAGTCAAGACCAAACGCAAAACAAAAATATTTTGCGGAGTCTGCAGTTTTATTTTGTATTTCTCACGCCTATTAGCAGCTTCTGTGGATTGTATGGTTTCCAAATGAAGATTTTCAACAGTTACAGCTTTTGGTTTGGTTCGGCCATATTGTTCCTATAGTTTCAGTACTCGGTAGTCTCATTCACTTGTGATGTGGTCAATTGCTTAGAAAAATATGAAGTCAAATGTAATGCCGAAAGTTCAAATCCAGTGTAAGTTCCGTCCGTAGCAATACGTCCTAGAATTTAAAAGCATGTTTACTGCCAACGGAAAAGTATCATCTTTCCAGCCATGTGGAAAATCTACAAAAGCAGATCAGCGTTCCCAAGAAACACAGCATTTGTCTAGCAATAAGCATATCGTCGCTGGATTGTGTGTGGCACCTAGACAAGCCTTTCTGGAAGGATCAATTCAGTCTCGTATTCCAACCCTTCAAAGTGTTCCGTATATAACTCAGGTTTATGTTAGGTATTTCTTTTAGCTGATATTTCTCTACATAAAATTAACAATCGGGAGTTCTGAAAGTTTCTTATCAACTACCCATTACCCTGATGAATCGACTATAGGGAAAAATTATCTTCTAAAGTGTTATGAAGAAACATTAGGATATATACTATCTACAAACAAGTAATTGGACACCTCTGCAATCGACGATATCTGCGGCCCTGATACACGCCACGGCCGCCGCCGTTAAATATCGTGTGGGAAACAACAACGCAACCAGTCGCATGCAAGATGCCACGTAGTTCGGAGCTCTCTGATTTCGAGAAAGGTGCAATCGTCGGGTATCACAGAAATGGCCGATCCAAACGTGACATATCCAGCGAGTTGAAGTACCCAAAATCGTCAGTGGCCTACGTGATTGGCAAGTGGAAGATGAGAGGTGACTCTCGGAATGTGCCCCGACCCGGCAGACCCACAAAACTGGGAGTTAGAGACCGACGGGTGCTGGCCAGAGAAATTTGGAAGAACCGCACCAAATCGATGGGCCACATCCGCGAGGAGTTTCAACAGGCACCCGGGAGTGTTCTTTTGATGAATATCATCCGTAAGGAAGCCCATCTGCTCGGTTATCATGGACGTGCTGCCGCCCACAAGCCTTTGATCACCAAGTCCAATAGCGCTGCTCGGCTAACGTGGTGCAAAGAATGTCGACAGTGGACCGTTGAACAGTGGAAACAGGTTCTCTGTAGCGACGAACCAAGGTTCACCCTCTACCGTTCGGATGGCAGGGTCTGGGTTTGGCGTCGGCCTGGAGAACGCCTCCTGCCGGAATGTATTGTGCCAACTGTGAAGTTCGGCGGCGGTGGAATTATGCTATGGGGGTGTTTCTCCTGGTGTGGCACGGCACCCTTGGTCGCAATTCCTGGTAGACTCGACGCCGAGACCTACTGCACCATTTTGGATGACCATGCGCTTCCTACGTTGTGGCAGTTTTACGGGGTGGACTCATGTTACTTTCAGGATGACAATGCCACCTGTCATGTTGCGAGGTCCACCATGGCTTGGTATGGTGACAATGGGGTTAATCGAATGGACTGGCCTGCGCAGAGCCCGGACCTTAAGCCTATTGAGCACCTCTGGGACGAGTTGGAGCTTCGACTTAAGGGGTGCCCCCACCGTCCGAAATCGGTGAAGGAACTGACCTGTCTTCTCCAAGCCGAGTGGAAGAAAATACCGACAGCCGTTGTACAACGCCTGGTTGAGAGTATGCCCCGGAGGGTCGCAGCTGTAATCGCCGCTCGTGGAGGCTCTGCCAACTATTGAAGGTTAATACACTTCGTTTTCCTTTGCTATCACAGGTGTCCAATTACTTGTTGTTATGTAGTGTATTAGGTTCACGTGTGAAAATTAAAAAACCTGAGATCTCGAAATCCCAGTAAGAATAGATTTGCGATAGAAAATCTACAGATGATGTTTGTTGTCCTCTGTAACTCCGAAGAGCTTTTTCCATCTATATAGCCGTGATTAGTCAGTTGAGTACTAACATTATCTTTTTATCACAGAAAATTACTAGTAGTGTTATCGTTGAAGAAAATATATCTTTATTTTTAGCAATATATCTTTTTTATTTTTAGGAAATATTTTTCTATTTTAGAAAATATTTTTGAAGTACATGAAAAGTAAATATTTTTCTGTTTCTTAGTACCTAAAAGTCCTTTCCCTAATAATAGCTTTGAATTTTTGCGCGTGTGTGTGTATGACTGAAGCTGTCATAATTGATCAAGAAATCGTAATCGATACTTTAAAAATTGATAGACTGTCTTTTTATTGTTGCACGAATTGCGGTGGCCGATATCAATTTAAAATTCCATACGAGGCACCTGCAAGAAATAAAATGCTGTTTTTATGGGAATCAAGAAGTCACAAGACAAATAAGAAAGCGAATGCAGCCTTGAAAGTGAATTCATGCTCTCTATTGGAGGCAGAATGAAAACGTTCCTCTCGCATGTGCATCACGAAAAGCAAAGTGGCATACCATATTTAGACCGTTTTACTCCATCGGTGGTCGTGATATTTGCTCGCGAAGTTTATGCTGCATTGTAACCGATCTTAAGCTGAGTAAATGAGCTTGCCTACTGGTCATAAAGAATTATACAGAAAGTGCTTGTCAAACTCCACTTCATTCTTTCCAGAGGAGAAAGCTCACAGTTGCAGCTGCAGCAATAAAAACATAAGGAGCTAAAACGTAGAGAAAGAAACATTTTAGAATCCAATAGAAAGACAATTAATGCAATTTATAAAGATCTATTAGGAACTTATATTCAGATTTTTTCATATCCATGTATTATAAAGTTACTATGGCAGCACGGCTAATGAAATTTTCATACAGAGTGTATAAAAAACGAATGTTTTTTGTCGCTAGGGTGTTCAGGAGAGACGGCTTTTTTACAAAACAATTTTTCACTACTAGTGCAGCGGCATAGCTCGGAATATTCGACCAATTGTGCACTTTTGTATAAAAACATGAACTTCGGCATGATGAATAGGCATATCCCACATGTCATTTTAAGATATTGGGCCACTTCGAAATTTACCCAGAAGCCCATAAATTTCAAGATGGCGGCCAAAATTTCAATGTTCTATAATTATCGTCTGATTTGATTGATTTTCAGTTTATACATGTATTTTCTGGTGCTGAATACGAATTCGAAGTCACACTTGACATTTTTCTATCGAAAGCCCATAATATACGGGCCAAACACCAGTGATCACTTTTGATCAGCCATTATTTACATTGGCGAAACAAATTCAGTGTAAGTGGTCCGAAATGTATGGAGGGGACAAGTTTGTGGTAATGATGGGTGTTTTACACTGTGAAATGGCTTTCTTGAAAACAATTGGTGACTGGCTTAGAGGTAGTGGCAGGGTTGAGGCTCTGGTACAAGCTGGTATTGCAACAGCTAGAGTATGTGACTCATATTTGAGGGCGGCACGCATTAAACGTACGAGGAGAGCACATGAAATAACAGCTTGTGCACTGTATATTCTTCAGAATCGTGCATACCAACATTACCAACAGCTGCAGCAGGGTAAAGGTAACGATTCTCTGGAATTTTCAGAATGGCATGATCAACAGATTGAATCCTTCCCTCAATTTCAATACTGGGACATCGTGATGAAACTAAAAATCCGCTTGTTAGCCTACGTCCGTTCTTTGCGACAAGCAGACTTTACCTTGTATCTAACATCCTTGACAGAGCTAACACCCTGGTTCTTTGCATTGGACCACACCATCTACGCTCGTTGAATACCAGTGCATCTCAGAGACATGGCTGAATTGGTATCAAAACAACGCAACATTCACAAAGCTTTCGATGATGGAAATTTCACAGTGAAAGAGACAAATAGGGTCTTCTCTGTGATACCCCTTGATCAAGCTCATGAGCAAAATAATGCTTACATTAAAGGGGATAGAGGAGCTGTTTGACTTACAGACAACCGAAGTGCCCTGAGGCGCTGGATGGTGGCAGGACCTGAAGTGGCCAGGATCATTCACGAATTCCAAGATGAAATAGTATGTCATCGGTCTGCACCCTGTCATGAACAAACCACAAGTGTTCAGGCGTCATTCTTTAAAAATTGGAACTCACTAGTTCAAACCATTGAAAAGTTTCGCAGTCCCTTTATGAAGGAAAGCAACGAACTACTTGTTTTAGATACACAGGATGTTGTGGATTCTGAAGTCATGAAGTCACTTGCCAATGTAGAAACGATAGGTAAGGAACAAGTTGATACATTTGTTAAGGAACGTCTTGTAGAAAGACGTAAGCCACTTGATGATCCTATCAAACGGAACAAATTGCGACTGTTCAGCGCACCAAAAACAAAAGTGCCAACACAAGGCAAGCAACAGATTATATCAATAAAAAACAATGTGGAACTGTTTTCCTGTCTCTACATTGGTTGCCAAACAAGAGGTGGGGACTTGGATTCATTCTTCCGGCATGAGAATCAAGCCTTTCCCCCATCACTTTCTGATGGGGTGAAACTTCGTTTTGGTATCAAGAGTGATATTATAACATGTTTAGAAAAACATCACTCCAAACAGTCTACTGCTGCTGCAGTAACCTGTTTAATTCTTGACGGAGCAGCTGTTGTACAGATGTTGCCATGTCAACAAAAGACGTTTAGTCACTATGCTAAAGAAGTATTCATTCCTTACATAGCTTCAAAGCTTCGCAATGTAACATGCTTGGATCTGGTTTGGGACACATACTTTCAAAACTCTTTGAAAGGAACAGCAAGACTGAAACGTGTGAGAGGCGTAAGAAGACGCGTGGTAGCGGAAGCAACAATTCCTGGCAACTGGAAAAACTTCTTCCATGTCAATAACAACAAACAGGAGCTTTTCTCATTCCTGTCCCAAGAACGCATGCGTCATCCATTATGTGATAGAAATAAATAGCTTGTAATTACCGATGGGAAGTTGGTGCTCAGCAACCCGCCTCTGAAGGATCTCGATAAAATCGCTCCATGTTCTCATGAGGAGGCTGATACACGTATCATATTGCATACTTCTCATGCATCCAATGATGGCCACCACCAGATACTAATACGTACTGTGTACACTGACGTAGTGGTGCTGGCTATATCTGTATCACAGAAACTAAACCAATCAGACGAACTTTGGATTAAGTTCGGTACGGGAAAAAACCTGCGATATTTGACAGCTCACAAAATAGCTCAGAGTCTTGGACCATCAAAGGCATGTGTTCTTCCTATATTTCAGGCGCTAACTGGATGTGATACGATGTCTAGATTTGCTGGCCATGATAAAAAGGCATGGGCCCCTTGGAAGATTCAGCCTGAATTCACTGATGTTCTTCTAACAATTTCTCATGCTCCTAAAGATATCCCCGAAGATTTATTGGAAACCATTGAAAGATTTGTAATTTTGTTGTACGACAGAACCAGTACCAAAGATGACATCAAATAAGTAAGGAAGAAGCTACTTTCAAGAAACTATAATGTACAAAACATTCCTCCTTTAAACGCTGCTCTTACACAGCACGTAAAAAGAGTAGTGTGCCAGGGAGGCCATGGGTGGGGCCAGATTGTCATTGCAGATCCTGAGCTACCTTCACCAACCAGCTGGGGATGGAAAAAAACGGATGACGGGATGTATGAACCCCACTGGACAGATCTACCAAATGCACTTTCATCATGCTTTGAGCTCATATCATGCAAATGTATCAAAAATTGAGAAACATAGATGCAAATGCAAACAAGCCAAACTTCCATGCACTGGACTGTGTGGGTGTCGCAAGGACTGTTAAACATTACTTGTAAAACTTTTAAGTCAAATATTTTAAAACTAGTGTGTTAATAAAGTGTAGTTTCATTTGTATTAGGCATGGCTGCCATTGACAATTGAATACTCTCATTGAAAAAACCAATGATTTTTTTGTAAAACCCTTTAAAACAAAGTTATAAAAAGTATAAAACCTTTCATACACTTAATATAAGTGTATAAAACAATCAATCAAATCATACCAAAAATTAACAAATGTGATTTTTTGGCCGTCATCTTGGAATTTTATGGGCTTTCGATTGAAAAATGTTAAGTGTAACTTCGAATTCATATTCAGCACCAGAAAATACATGTATAAACTTAAAATCAATCAAATCAGACAATAATTATAGAAAATTAAAATTTTGGCCACCATTTTGAAATTTAGGGGCTTCTGGGTAAATTCTGAAGTGGTCCAATATCTTAAAATGACCTTTAGGATATGCCTATTCATCACGCCAAAGTTGATGCTTTTATACCAAAGTACACAATTCTTTTGCTATGTTGCTGGATTATACAGTAGAAAAAATTTTCCTGAGTGCATCTTAAAGGTTTTACACCCGCAACGCAGGGTACAAATCAACTAAGCTGGTGCACACACGATACATGCATATCTCTGCTTATTTACACATATTGCATTGCTTCAATGGTAATATATTCTATTATCAAAAGTATTTGGACACTACCAAATATTTGCTTAAACGGAAAGAATGGTTGCGCAGGAAGGTGCGCGGTGCGTGGGGACGTACGTATTTAAACCTGAGATGTTCTCTCATGTTATCAGTAACTTTTAAGCGGATATGTCACGTGGAAGTGATCTTTCAGAATTCCAGCGTGGGCTGGTTTCAGGATGTCATTTGAGTAACGTTTCCATACGGAGCATTGCAGTTAAACTAAACATACCAACATCGACAGTAAGCGATGTTGTGAAGATATGGAAGCAAAACGGTGCGACTGCAGCAAAAAAACGTTCAGTAAGGCCGCACAAAATGACGGAACTTGACTCAAGAGCCGGTTCTTCCTTTGCCGTTTCGATTGCCGCTGAAGTAGGAAATGCTTGTAATGGTTCGGTCAGTACCATAACTGCAGAGTGTGAGTTATTATGGTACAGCAGGGGCACACAAGCAGGGCCGGATTAAGACGGGGGAGGGTCTATAGCGGCTATAGCCTTGGAGCCCACCATGACCTAGGACCCAGGAGGCATGTTTGTGCCTATAGATAGGGAAAGAGAAAGAGGTTTATAAAATAGTTTTACTTTTGTCTTGTATGATTTCCACTTGGTCAGAAACAGAGGATGGAAGACGAACAGACTTCAAGGCAGCGACTCACCAAGGATAAAGATTTGATATATTTGTGTGTACAGCGGGGCCGGTAAGACAGTTTCAGCTTTTTCACTACCATCTACCCAAACCACCCAATTTGCACTTGGAACCGTTAATGGCCCAGGTCCCCTGTGGCTTCACATTGCATAATAAAAAAGATGCACTAAGAAAAGTATACAATGCTAAATCATTAGAAAATCCAAGACGAAATCTAGGAATCTTAAGCATTTAACTCAAGTTCTTGTGAGAATAATGAAAAATACAGTGACTTATGAAAACTTTTCAGGTAATTTGTAGTTACAGTTTCGTGTTTTAACGAACTTCATAATAATTCTGCGTTGTAAGTTATTTGGGGCCCATACAGATGTCTAAGCCTAGGGGCCCACATAGGCCTTAATCGGGCCCTGCACACAAGGCTTGCATCACAATCGTGAATGCGAAACGCCGTTTGGAGTGGTCTGTCCCGTCGTTCCTAGACTGTGAGCGACCAGAGAGCTTTTCTTTGGAGTGATGGGTCACGCTTTTCACTATTCCAATCTGATGGGAGTGTTTGGATATGACGACAGCCCGGCGAACAGTTTTCGTCGGACTGCATTCTTCCAACTGCTAAGTTTGGCGGAGGTTCTGTCATGGTATGGAGATGTTTCTCGTAGATGGGACTCGGCCCATTGGTTTGTATGCCACAAACCATGAATTTGAAATGCACCTCGATGTTCTGGATAATTCTGTTCTACAAAAAAGTGGCAGTATTATGGAAATGACAATTGTCTCTTACAACACGATCGAGCTCCCTGGCACACTGAACCATCGTGTGCAAGACTGGTTTCATGAAATTCAGGTGCAATTGTTAGACTGGCTTGCTCAGAGTCCTGATCTTAATCCCATAGGACACCTCTGGGATGAACTAGACCAACGGATACGAAATCCAACACAACGACCTTCTTCGCTTTCCACTGTGGAAGCAGCTTTGCCTGACGACTGGCGAGCTGTTCTTGTCGAGACGTACCGGAAATTGGTTATTAGTACCCCTCAATGTGTTGCCGCTGTCCTACAAGCAAAAGGTGAACCGACTAACTACTACTAATTGTAATAATAAAGCCAAAACATTTGGTGTCCGAATACTTTTGATAATACAGGGTGTTTTAAAACTAATGGAATACACTTTAAGGGGTGAAAGAATACACCGAAACAAGCACTTTTCATCAAAGAATGCATGGTCGCCAGTTACGCGGTTAGACGCTGGAGGGCGCTTAACCGCGTAACTTGCGACCATGCCGTCTTTCACAACGCAAAGACAGAAATGGCACAACAAATCACAACAAAGCTTTATTGCAGACAAAATAAAAGAACAACACCTGACATCACAAAAGTACATCAAATTTGCAAACAGTAATAAATAAATACTGAAATTAATATACACGCTTCGCATCGTCGACGTAAAGATGCCCGTATGTTGTGGAAAATGCCAGGCATTTCTCGGACAGCCGCAGCAGCGACTAGTTCTTCACTGGAATCAATGGGAGTGTAGTACATTACGGCGGACTTAAGATGTCCCCATAAAAAGAAAGATCTGGTAATCGTGGGGGCTAAGCGATGGGGGTCTAAGCCAATCCATTGGCCTGGAAATGTGGCGTTCAAGTAATCACGCACCTGAGCGCTGAAATGAGCTGGCGCTCCATCATGCTTTAGCCACATGTTACGGCGGACGGCTGCTGGTACATGCTGGATCAATTCAGGCTCATTCGTATACTGACCCATTCCAAGTCCCTAATGACGTTGCAAATATTTGTCATTTTCTTGTAGGACTTCCGTCCACAGTGAGTAGAGTTTAGGTCCCAGCCACCTACAGCGAGATCGCCTTTTGGGCAGGACACAGAAACGAGAGCAAGTTCGGCGACCTTGACAGAACAGTTTGTAGTGAGATTAGAGTACAGTAGATGGCGCCACCGTACAAGTACGATGTTGCACACAGAGGGATGAGAGGATTTCAGGGGGGCATTGGAAAGGATACCCATTTAACCAGTGGGTCCAGCCTGGGGGCGTCACTTAACGTGCTCGTCAGATGCACGGCAGATATTCAGCGAGTGTTAGTAAATCACACCATCTCTGAAAGATCAGCCCAGGTTCGAACCCGAGGACCTTGCATCGAAAGTCTGAACCGCTAACCCATAAGCCATCCGCGGCTCTAATGACGGTGCGTGCGAAAACCAACGCTTTTATACGCGCGCCTGAAAGCGCCCTCTGTCTTTGCGTAGGGAAAGACGTCGTGTGTGGGAAAATGGAGAGGGTTGTTCCATTAGTTAGTTTTGAAACGCTCTGTAAACTATTTATCACCTGTTCTCCAAATACTGTTTGAATAATAATTTCTAAAACATGTGTTAAAGCGTTGGCTTTTATAAATTTGTCTAATTGATTTTGTATGAATGACGTTTCTACTTTTAGGTATTCAAAGCTGCCTCATCAGCATACTTGGATTTGGATGTGCTTAGACGTTGTCATTGGTTCTGCTATGGCTGCCGCCGTTTTCATTACGAACAATATAGCCTTCATGTTTTGCGTTGATTTTTTTTATCAAAGATTTCTGTCGACTAACCATCTTCAACATAATATGGCTGAAGAAAATTACTGGAAATTATTTGCTGTTACCATGATTGCATTAGCATATGTTGTAATGGTTTTGGTTTTCGTACTCCGGGAATTGTACCTGATGGCATGTGGACTGTTGAAATCAGTAAGGAATTTAACGAGAACAGTATTCAAACAAACTAAAATTACACAGCAACAGAAAGTTCACAAGGACAAAGGATACCTTTCATTTCTAATTTTTCTACTTATTAAGGAAATATGGTCTAGCTGTGATCGCCTTCCAAGAATTAAAATCCTCTTTAAATCTCTTTGCAAGCCAAAAAAAGGTACACAGGAAAAACAATCGAAAGAGCATTCAGGACTTGCGCAAAAGAAATGTTACACATTTACTACGTCTCCACGCATTAAGGATGCAAAGCAAAGTACTACTGACTCCGAAGACAAAGAGAGGCCAGAACCGAATGCAGTCGTTGATCAAAATACGTAAGTACATATCACCTATATATGTATACAAGTGTGCATTTTTGTCTTCTAAAGTGGCGTTGCCTATCGCAATTTCCCTAACATACAGGGGTTGGGCAGAATAATATGAACACCACGCTTAGAGTCGTGACTTTTAATGCAGCTGCGTACTCCGCAATAGGCAAAAAAAAATAACCACCAATTTTTTATTGTAATAGCTTTGTTTAGAACTTCAAGGTCGTGTTTAAGGGCATTTAAAGTGTCTTGTTGCAGAATTTCTTTCAGGGTGACGACAAAATGAGCGACTTAACGGACTTCGAAAGAGAGCCAATCGTTGGTGGCCGGCGAGTTGGTGCTTCCGTGGCAACAGCAAGAGCGGCCGGAAAACGATCCTGGCTAATAGAGACAGGATAGCATTAAAGAGGATTGTTACCCGTGATAGGAAAACCACGGCGCCGAAAATTAGTACGCGGCTGAATCTGCATCTCCAGACCCCAGCATCAATTAAAACAGTCCGCAGGGAACTGCATAAACAAGATATTCTTTGCTGAGATGCTATTACAAAACTTTGGTTACCCGGGTGATTGCACAACGGAGACGTCAGTGGTGCCTGGAGCATACAATGTGGACTACCGATGCGTGGAAGCCTGTAATGTTGTTGAATGAATCCACATTCATACTTTTCTCCACCACAGGGAGTGTTTACGTGTGGGGAACGCCGTCAGAAGCGTACAACCAAAACGGTATTCTCCTAACTGTGCAGAATGATAATGGTTCTGTCATACTCTGGACGGTCATATTGTGGTTTTAAGCAGTTCCCTGTTCACCTTGAAAGGACGGATGATTGGCAGGGCGTATGAAACAATTTTGGCCGATTAAGCCCATCTAATGGCTCATACATTGTTTCCTGCAGAGGATGCCATCTATCAAAATATATCGCCCCAATTCACAGAGCTCGGAATGTCCATTCATGGTTTGAGGAAAATGAGGACGAACTTTTACACCTTCCTTGGAATCCTCGATCACCAGACTTAAACACCATCGAGTAGGTCTGTGTTTGGAAAACAGAGTAAAATCCCGTTATCCTCCTCCTGCATCTCTCAAAGACCTGAAGCAGTTTCTGCATGAAGAATGGTGTAATATCGCACTAACCACCATCCATGATTTGTATGCGTCCATTCTAAGGAGGATTCAGGCGGTTTTGAATGCCGGAGGTGGTTGCACACCCTACTAGGTACGTAGCACTTTCTTTTCCTGAAGAGGTGGTCCCACACCCTACTAGGTTCCTGCCAAAGTGGTCCCACACCCTACTAGGTTCCTCCCAGAGGTAGTCCCACTCTCTACTAGGTTCCTGCCAGAGGTGGTCCCACACCCTACTAGGTTCCTGCCATAGGTGGTCCCACACCCTTCTAGGTAAGTAAAACTTTCTTTTCCTAGAAAGATGGTCAAACAAACCTTCTAGGTTCCTGCCAGAGGTGGTCCTACACCCTACTAGGTACGTAAAACTTTCTTTTCCTAGAGAGATGGTCCCACACCCTACTAGGTTCCTGCCAGAGGCGGTCCCACACCCTACTAGGTTCCTGCTATAGGTGGTCCCACACCCTACTAGGTTCCTGCCATAGGTGGTCCCACACCCTACTAGGTACGTAAAACTTTGTTTTCCTAGAGAGGTGGTCCCACACCCTACTAGGTACGTAAAACTTTGTTTTCCTAGAGAGGTGGTCCCATACCCTACCAGGTTCCTGCCAGCGGTGGTCCCACATCCTACTAGGTTCCTGCCATAGGTGGTCCCACACCCTTCTAGGTACGTAAAACTTTCTTTTCCTAGAAAGATGGTCCCACAAACCTTCTAGGTTCCTGCCAGAGGTGGTCCTACACCATACTAGGTACGTAAAACTTTCTTTTCCTAGAGAGATGGTCCCACACCCTACTAGGTTCCTGCCAGAGGCGGTCCCACACCCTACTAGGTTCCTGCCAGAGGCGGTCCCACACCCTACTAGGTTCCTGCCAGAGGCGGTCCCACACCCTACTAGGTTCCTGCTATAGGTGGTCCCACACCCTACTAGGTTCCTGCCATAGGTGGCCCCACACCCTACTAGGTACGTAAAACTTTGTTTTCCTAGAGAGGTGGTCCCATACCCTACCAGGTTCCTGCCAGCGGTGGTCCCACATCCTACTAGGTTCCTGCCATAGGTGGTCCCACACCCTTCTAGGTACGTAAAACTTTCTTTTCCTAGAAAGATGGTCCCACAAACCTTCTAGGTTCCTGCCAGAGGTGGTCCTACACCATACTAGGTACGTAAAACTTTCTTTTCCTAGAGAGATGGTCCCACACCCTACTAGGTTCCTGCCAGAGGCGGTCCCACACCCTACTAGGTTCCTGCCAGAGGCGGTCCCACACCCTACTAGGTTCCTGCTATAGGTGGTCCCACACCCTACTAGGTTCCTGCCATAGGTGGCCCCACACCCTACTAGGTACGTAAAACTTTGTTTTCCTAGAGAGGTGGTCCCATACCCTACCAGGTTCCTGCCAGCGGTGGTCCCACATCCTACTAGGTTCCTGCCAGATGTGGTCCCACACCCTACTAGGTTTCTGCCAGAGGTGGTCTCACACCCTACTAGCTACGTAAAACTTTCTTTTCCTAGGTGTTCATGCTATTCTGTCCAACTCCTATATCTGGCGCGGGACTTCAGGTTCAAAAGCACGAGGCTTCAAGGGCCCATTTAGGCGCCGACCGTGGGCATGCTTGATTGCTTAAGCAAGCCTGCGCAGAAATCATCGTGCCCTAAATTTTGCTGGTGTAACGAAAATCATATTTCGGTAACAAGTTGTCTATTGTAATTAGAACTTACAAAATAAAATATTTCTCTCAGTTAACATCAGTAACAGATAACTAAAAATCAAAAGTAATGCGTTCAACACACCCTTTTGAAACAGTGTATCTTGAATATATTATTTTGGTATAAATAGTTCTGTAATGCTTTATATCAGTTATTATTTATTGCAAAATTCAGTAAAACAAACATTTTTCAAGCCTATAGAGAAACGAAACGCTTATTAAGAAAAATATGAAGGAAAGCAAGAAGCCTCTCCAGTGGTCGAGTGGTACGAGACGCTGACTACTAATCGTTGGTCCGAGATGGGGTCGGGGGTCGAATCACGGGCGAGGTATAGATAATGCGCTTGCTCTGCCGCACTAGTCCTCCTCCGCCTCCTTCCACGGAAGCAGCAGCCCAAAATTAGGGACGGTTGACTGCTTATATGACCCACTGAGGTACTCACGTGATCGTTAATCCCTAGAACAAGAGAAATGCCCGGCAAAGGACCAGCACATATGGACGGCGAGAACAATTTTCGGTGTATCTGGTGTAATTCAGCACAATAACGTTCTGCAGTGACGGTTTGGCCTCTTGCCAAGAAACTCCGATGAATTATTCGAGCTGTGGACCACCAGAGCATCATCTTCTTGGTGTGCAGGGGTGACTTAGGATGCCGTTCAGCAGGTTGTTCCTTGCTTAACCATTGTGCAGATCGTTTCCGATTATCATAAAGAACCCACTTCTCGTCGCAGTTAACGATTCGATGCAGTAGAGGTTCCTATTTATTCCTGGCAAGCAGCGACGTGCAGACTTCCAAACGACTATTCTTGTTGGCAGTTGTCAACTCATGCGGGAGCCACATGTCCAGCTTTCTTATCTTACCCAGGATATCCAGACGCCGAACAACTGTCGTGGGGTGGACACCTACCTCTGCCGCTATCTCACGACACGTTTCTCGGGGGTCCGCTTCAACCACACGTAACAGAACATCGTCAGAAACAGCAACAGGTGCTTCGTTTTGCAGGTCCGTATCTCCGCTTCGAAACTTCACAAACCATCGCCGAATGGTTCGTTCGTTGGATGTATTCTCCCCAAACGCTTTGTTAACGTTTCGAGTGGCAATGTCGAAAGACACCACGCCTGAACCTTGTTCTTCACACACCTGCTAGCTATTTATAGTAACTTTGTGACGTAATACCCGCAACACCTGTGGGTGGTTCCATTCCGCTGTGGTGGGGGCCTGTCTCCACTGCTCGTTCGTGCCGTACGTTTTATTCGCACCAACACAATATATTCAAATGTACTACCAAGCATGAGAACTAAATGAAAAATTGGCATTATTTCAAACGTGTTCAAAAGTTTACTACTGGACGTCGATTAATAATATCACAAGTTAACTTATTTTTTTACTATATTTTAAAGAAAATTAGTGTATAAAAGCCTTTCTTTTTTCCTTTTGTCGAGCATGCCCTGAGATTCACAAAAGTCTAGGTCTATGGTAGGCACACTCGATTTCGAGTAGTATTTAAGTTTTCTCAACATACTAATGTTTTCTCTCATAGAGCCGCGGATGGCTTAGTGGTTAGTGTTTCAGACTATCGATGCTGGGTCCCCAGGTTCAAGCCTGGGCTGATCTTTCAGAGATGGTGTGATTTACTAACAATCGCTGAATATCGGACGAGCACGTTAAGTGACGGCCCCCAGGCTGGACCCACTGGTTAAATGGGTATCCTTTCCTATACCCCACCTGAAATTCTCTCACCCCTCTATGTGCAATATCGTACTTGTACGGTGGCGCCATCTACTGTACTCTAATCTCACTACAAACTGTTCTGTCAAAGTCGCTAGACTTGCTCTCATTCCTTCCGTTTCTGTGTCCTGCCCAAAAGGCGATCTCGCTGTAAAAGGAAAGGCTGTAAAAGCCTTTCTTTTTCCTTTTTGTCGAGCATGCCCTGAGATTCACAAAAGTCTAGGCCTATGGTAGGCACACTCGATTTCGAGTAGTATTTAAGTTTTCTCAACATACTAATGTTTTCTCTCATAGAGCCGCGGATGGCTTAGTGGTTAGTGTTTCAGACTATCGATGCTGGGTCCCCAGGTTCAAGCCTGGGCTGATCTTTCAGAGATGGTGTGATTTACTAACAATCGCTGAATATCGGACGAGCACGTTAAGTGACGGCCCCCAGGCTGGACCCACTGGTTAAATGGGTATCCTTTCCTATACCCCACCTGAAATTCTCTCACCCTCTATGTGCAATATCGTACTTGTACGGTGGCGCCATCTACTGTACTCTAATCTCACTACAAACTGTTCTGTCAAAGTCGCTAGACTTGCTCTCATTCCTTCCGTTTCTGTGTCCTGCCCAAAAGGCGATCTCGCTGTAGGTGGCTGGGACCGAAACTCTACTACCTGTGGACGGAAGTCCTACAAGAAAATGGCGCTGACCCCCCCCTAATGTGTTCTCTGTACTTGTAAATACATACAAGGTGTGTCTGAAATGTTTTGGGACTAAAATCAAAATTTCAAGAAAATAATTTATTATCACCCAATTTGCAGAGTGCAGTGCTCTAAATGGGACGCTATACGCCGGCATGGCATACCGGCACTTACTTTTTCGTAGTATTTCATAGCGGCACCTTTTTTTACCGGGAATTTACATACCCGCACTAATTTTAGCAGTGGGAACTGCAGAAATGATTTTTGTTTCTGTCCTGACTTACGAGCGCGTATTATTAAAGTTAAAAACCTTATATGCCTCGCGCCTTTAAGAAATATCTCTGTGGGAACCATAGGTGGGTAGGGGAGTGGTGTAAACGCGAGCTATAAGTTCAGTTCTTCAAAGGACGGACAGTTCATGATCACATTGCCCAAACCCTAGATCATCCCACTAAAGGTATTTGTAATTTTTCTTATAACATTAATTTAATATTTTTAATTTGAATGAGCCTCTTCATAAAATGAAGAATTGGGAGTAGCCTAATACATTAAACACAAATTTTAGTTTTGCAGCAATGAGTATAAACTTGTCCACACTTGTTTTTTTTTTTTTTGTTTTTTTTGAGGTTGCTGAAATTGCTATTAATGTAATATTGTTTATTAATTCTGATTGTGAAAATTCTAATTGCCCGAATTTCTGTTTCATGGCGAAAGTCCCTGTTGCAAGGGGGGCTACCTTCTCGGCTCGATACCTTAAAGTTCTGGATTAAAGTCCAGCTGAATCACCAATGATTAGCCGAATTTCGGAAGTCTCGTTAGTCCGTTGGTCCCGAGGTACAGGCTTCTCGTTATAAACAAATCTAACCCCAGTACTCGATGTAGCGAGCCGCGGATGTCTTAGTGGTTAGCGAATCAGACTATCAATGCAAGGTCCTCAGGTTCGATCCTGTGCTGATCTTTCAGAGATGGTGTGATTTACTAACAATCGCTGAATATCCGCCGTGCATCGGACGAGCACGTTAAGTGACGGCCCCCAGGCTGGACCCACTGGTTAAATGGGTATCCTTTCCTATGCCCCCTTCCCCCTGAAATTCTCTCACCCTTCTATGTACAACATCGTACTTGTATGGCGGCGCAATCTACTGTACACCTAATCTCACTACAAACTGTTCTGTCAAAGTCGCTAGACTTGCTCTCATTCCTTCCGTTTCTGTGTCTTGCCCAATAGGCGATCTCGCTGTAGGTGGCTGGGACCTAAGCTCTTCACTGTGGACGGAAGTCCTACAAGAAAATGAAAAAATACTGTTCTCGATGTAGCATGAGTAGTACCCATTGGATCCACAAACCAACCCACTGAAGTCGACCGCCATCGTTTCTGACCTATGGTGCAATAGTATTTCACAGAATTGTCAATAAAATTTTTAAACAAAGAGGTTTTTCTTCCAGGGATATTTTTCTTACTTTATTTAGTTTTGGGGATTTTCTGGCGAAGTTATCTTTTCAAGATATTTTTTGCTAAATATGAGCTCACCGGCATTTCAAAAGTTCCATTTCGAGCACTGAGTGTATCCCGGATACATCCCTCGACATGGTTGCACAGCTTCTGCATGGCTTTGTGCAACTGAGCTTGTGCAAACCGTTTTTTACCTCTTTTTTACTTCCCGCTTCACGATTTTTGGGAACTGTAAAACTCTTACAAAATTGTTCTCTTCATGTGGAGTTCCACTTTCGGAAACGGAAAATAACCAACACGTTCCATATCTGGTGAATACGGGAGACAGTGAAACAAAATTAAGTCCTTCCGTGCCAGAAACTGCTTGAAAGTTGTCGCGTTGCAACAACCAGTCACGCGACTCGGTAGCATCCAGCCTAACGCAACAAATTCTCGTGAAAGAAATACGGGATTACACCATATAATACAAATTTTGAAGATGACAATCCGATTTTTGGTGTAAATGTGACAAGGATGGTAAGCCAGGTAATATCCGAAAACTTGAAAATTTCATCGTCCTGGAGCGGGACTCGAATCCGCGTCTCCCAGATAGCGCCGCATCCAATCTATCCACCGCATCCCTGTAAAATTCAGAGTAAACTATCTATCCTTAAAGTAGAAACTTTTTATATGCCAATAAGAAAAGAATAAAAAAGAAAAGAAAAGAAAAAAGGCCTTGGGGAGCGCCAATAAAGGAATTTTGGTTAATGGAAAGAGAATTAAGGCCATCAAGTTTGGGTAAATGGAGAGAGAATTAAGGCCATCAAGTTTTCGGACGAGCAGGCAATAGTATCAGGATTAATAAAATCTTTAAAGCGCATGATGTCAAAAATACATAAAATGCGGATATCTATGGAATGAAAATAAATAAAAATAAGACAAAACTAGAGGTAATAGGGTAGGACCCAGAATAGGCATTCCTTAAAATTGAAGGACAATTCATCGAACAAGTTAAATCATTTCACTATTTGGGTCAAATTATTACTGAAGATGCGAGATGTGTAAAGAAAATTAAAATGAGACTGAGGATGGCAAAAAACGGCCTTTAGAGAGAATCAAAGACACTGACTGCCAGAAATATAGATCTAAAATTGAGGAAGAGAATTTTAAAGACATATGTTTGGCCAGTGGCTCTCTACGGCTCTGAGACATAGACATTGACCAAGAAGGAAGTGAAAGGGCTGGAGGCATTTGATATGTGCAATTATAGAAAAATGGACAGAATAAGTTGGCTTGATAGAAAGACAAATGAGGAGTTCATGGAGAGAGTGGGAGAACCCAGGAATCTGGCCAACTTGTTAAAGAGAAGAAGAATGTTATGGATGGCGCACATATTACGCCATGGCTGCCCGATTCTGAAAGTTTTGGAAGGAAAATTTCAGGGAAAGAAAGGAAGAGGGCGGCCAAGGAATAGTTTTGTGGCACATCTAATCTAAAACATTAATACCAGGACATACTATGACTTGAAGAGAGAGGCGGAGAATAGTGGGGTTGAAGACACAGAGTACATTTACTAAACAACCAGACCTCGGATTGAATAACCAAGAAGAAGAAGAAGAAGAAGAAAAAAAAATAAAAATATATACAAACATATGTTTGGTTCAAGACTTCCGCGGCTCAAGCGATTTTTCTGAACATCTTCCCACCCCTCAGAGAAATGCTCGTGCCAGTGAAAAAAGTTGAATCATAATAGTGCTTCTTCTTCATAAGACGCATGTGCCATTATAGCAGATTTATTTGCACTTTTTCCGGCTTTAAAACAAAAATTGTATTGCCACTTTTTGCTCAGTACTTGATTCCATGACGAAGTGAGTCTATTGCACCAACAGAAACACGAATTCCCAGTGCAACTGCTTTGGACCCTTTGTTAAATCTTCACTGTAAAAAATAAGTTCTGTGAATTCACGTAAAATTCCTTAAAATAACGTACAGCAAAGTTGCTTGACAACCCTTTAACGAAACTTTCGTTTTTAAAAGTTTCCGTTTCTTCTTAAATTCTGTAATTTTACAGATTTTCCGTAGTCAGCAATTCCGTTTATTTCAGAAAGGTTCGTCCCGCGTCTTTCTGGATTTATGCAGAAATTTCGCAACATCAACTTTGACATTTTCAGATCCTTTTCGTTTGCATACAATGGTGACCGAAACAGCTTCTTCCCACTTAGTCTTCAACGGAAGACGAGCGTGCTGCCGCTTGAGCCAGAAAGCCACGTAAAGCGCCATCACGTATCAGATAGAACTCTAGCATGTTTTTTTTTCTTTTCTTTTCTTTTTTTTTTTTGCTATTAATGCGGGTGATTTTGTGATTTTATTTTCTGTTGAAGCTCATTATTTTTCTGAATAGTTTTGTAATAATTCTGTAGAAGTACTTATTACAAATTACGTATTTTTTTTTTCATCATGAATTTTCGAAGAAACAGAATATGCTTTGGAGCTCGAGAACTTTTCTAGCTGACAATGATTTTCAATTACATTTAAGAAAAGGTGAAATGTATTGCTTTATGCGTATTATGTGACAGAACTCCTAAATACGAAATTTACTTTTAATAGCTATAATAGCTTTCGTCTTAAGGTGTCCACAGACTCTCGAGAACAGCCTAGATGTTCATTGTCGGTGTAGCTTATAACGAAGTAAATTTCTCCGTCATTTTTATCCGCGCCGGGGTTCGAACCCGGGTCCACTCATTCCGGAATAAGTTGCTCTACCAATTAAGCTACGCGGACATTGATTCTAATTGCTATCTGCCTTTATGTCGTGTGCGTCCTTCTGGCAGATACGTCACATCTCCTGGTACGTTACAAGCTATTTTCATGCTTGTCCAAGAAGTATTTAAATGTTGGCATTCACGGTACGCAAATAATTTTATCGGGCTGAGCATATATTTTTTAATCTAACTGTTAATTTAAGTGGATACATTAATAAAGGATTACGGAACACAATAATTTATACGATGCTAAAAATCAGAATATACCGGCATCGTAAAATGAACACCCCGTATAATCGTAGCCCTAAGGTAATATACACTACTGGCCACCCAAAATGCAACACCAAGAAGGACACGAGATAGCAAAGCCAGATTTACTGGTCACATAACAACAGATACAAAGATGAAACGATTGAGCTCACAGGTCCATGCGACTTGCGGAATACGCAGACATCAATAGTTCGTGTGGTCCCCATGGCTGGCAATAACGGCCGCTACACGCCGCGGCATCAAACGAAAGAGGCTTTGGATGTGGGCTTGAGGTATGTCGGTCCAGGCTGCTTCCACACGTTACCACAGTTCATCAGGCGTAGCCGCGGGTGGTGCTTGCCGGGCCACTCGGTTGCCGATCAGCGACCAGACGTGTTTGATGGGAGACATATCGGGAGAACAGGAGGGCCTAGGCAGAAGTGACACCTGGTGGGCCGTGATGAATTGTTGCACGATGCGTGCCACGTGCGGGCGCGCCTCGTCCTGTTGAAACGTGGCCGCTGGCAGGTCCTGCAGGTAAGGGAGGACTGCAGGTTCCAAAACGTCGGAGATGTAACGGTGCCTGTTGAGTGTTCCGGCGATGCGTACCAGAGGGGTTCGGGTGTCATATCCAATTGCGCCCCGAACCATAACGCCTGGCGACAGATCTGTATGGCGATGCATAATGCAGGCGTCATACAGTCTCTCGCCGCGCTGCCGCCACACGCGGATCCGGCCATTGTGGTGTGGCAGCAAAAGCGGAATTCGTCGAAGAAGACAATGTTCCATTCCGTAGTCCAGGTGTGGCGTTCAATGGCCCACTGCCGCCGCACTCGCCAGTGGTGTAGCGTCAATGGTAATCGGAGCAATGGGCTCCGTGCGACAAGTCCCCGCTCCTGCAGACGACGTCGAACGGTACGTGCTGACACAGGTTGTTGCGCAACACACCCTAATTCCTGCGCTAACGTTCGTGATGTGGCGGTGCGAGCTGTCAATACCCGCTGCACAACATGCCGGTCTTTTCGTTCGGTGGTGAGCCGCGGCTGCGGCAATCGCTCACGTCGGTCCGTCCGTCTCTTCTGCACCCACCGAATCCATACTCGCCTCACTATAGCTGGACGTCTTCCCACACGGCCGCCGATGTCTCGATACGATAAACCGCCGTCACGATAAGCCACTATTCCTGCTCTGTCAAACTCCGAAACCTACTGTAATGACTGCCGTATTCTGCGACGAGGCATCAGGAAGATTCCCACGCACAGGTCCGGTAGCACAACACATTTCCACTACTTACACCCCGCCTTCTGTGCACTCTTCTTATAGTGCTTCTCGGTGGCGTGCCGGGCGCACATAATTTGCATATGCCCTGCAATGCCAATCGTTTGCAAGTCCTCTCACGGGAGAGGCATGCTGCGAATTTCAGACGAATCCGATGCTTCCTTCTTGGTGTTGTATTTTGGGTGGCCAGCAGTGTATTTACTTCCTGATATATGGTCGCAAGTGAAGCTCCTAAACCGCGCGCGCGCGCACACACACACACATACGTGCACCGATAAGCCATTACATTACATTACGATTCGATGAGGTGATGATATGTAAACTGGGGTATCTGGTCCCATAATGTCAACAGCAGGTCCTCCAGTTCCTGTTCATTTCGGTATGGTGGTGATTTAGCGCGAACCCGCTTTTCCAAGTGGGCCCACAAATGTTCAATTGGGTTCATGTCAAGTGAATTTGGAGTCCAGGGCATTAACAGAAAGTCAGCAGCATGCTCCTCGAACTGCTGCTGGACGATTCCGGCACTGTGGCATGGCGCATTATCCTGTTGGTAATGGAATGCCCATCACCAACAGAGAACACAGTTGCCATGAATGGGTAAACTTTGTCCACAACGATTTTTAGATCCCTGACAGCTGTCAAGGATTGTGCTATTGGGATAAAGGAGCCTAAAGTGTCCCAAGAAAACATGGCCCACAGCATCACACCGCTGCCGCCGGTGCATTCATGTGCCATAGCCGCCGTCGGTAATCGGCGTATCCTCACTCAGCCATCTACGTGATGCACGAGAAATCTTGATTCGTCAGACCAGCCACTTTCTTCCAATCGTCCACAGTCCAATCTCGATGATCTTGGGCCCATTTCATGCGTTGTTAGCGATGACGTGCAGTGAGTATCGGGACCCTGCCGGGTCTTCGGCTAACGCAGGCCCATGCGCAGAAGGTTGCGATAAACTGTGTGCTATGACACATTTCCCTGATCACCACTGTTGTAGGTACGGATGATTTGCCGTACTGTGGCCCTACGGTCGCTGTGAACAGTGCCCGACTGTCTCCGCTCAGCAGCAATAAGCTGTGGATGACATACGGCTGGACGACGGTTCATCGTTTGGCCATCTGTGCACCACTTTTCATATGTACTCACTACTGCGGTCCGTGAACAACCTATAAGCCGCGCCGTTTCCGAGATCGTAGTTCCGAGGCGCCGACAGTCACAATTTTTCCATTTATGAAACTCCGATAAATCGGAAGCTGTTTCCATTCTGAGTCCGAACACTCTACTAAGCGAAAGCCCGTCCTCGGGTTGTATATATTCTGCGCAATGAACTTCATCTGCGCCACCGTTTGTTCTCTCAGGCGCGCTCGTTTTTCTACGCTGGGCGTGATCATAATACAATGACTCATCGGTGTACATGTGTGCTAAATTTATGCTTTATCAAAATGTCCCTTTTCATGAATTCAAAACGATATATACACTGAAGAGCAATTGAATTAGAAATACCTGTCTAGTAACGTCTAGCACCCCCCTTTCGCCCTGATGACGGCGGCGATTCGTCTCGGCATGGACTCGACAAGACACCGGAAGCGTTGGGAAGCCATACCGATCCACGACCCCTGAACAAGCTCCCACAATTCACGAAGATTTGATGGAGGGGTCAGAGCCTAGAACATCTCTCTCGATGGCATCCAAGATGTGCTCGATGGGATTGAGGTGAGGTTACCTAGACGGCCTGGGAAGCGAGGTCACGTCAGTGGAGTGTCTATCCAACCATTCGGATACAATTCGGGAGCGATGGCACGGTGCATTGTCTTGTTGCAGAATGAGGTCCCCAGTGGGAAGTTGAAGACGCACAAACGGGAGAAAATGGTCGTCCAGGATATCCCGGTAACATTTACCTGTGAGGGACGATGTCACACATACCAGGAGCCCCATTTCAGTCCACGTAAACAGTCCCCAGATGAGAATGCCACTCCCACCAGCTTGAATAGTACCCTGCTGGCAAGAAGGATCCATCGCTTCATGTGGTTTACGCCGTACTCGTATCCTGCCATCCGCATGTACCAACGTGAATCTCGACTCATCAGTCCAGGCAACATGTGATGTACGGTCAGCAGCGGTACCCTCGTGGGACGATGGCTTCTGTACCCCATAGCGAGGAAATGGTTCTGGTTGGTGTGGCTGCTTGCACATTTTTGTGCACCAGCTATAAAATACCGAGTGATTTCTTGCACTGTGATTCGTCTATCCGCTGTTACAATGCGAGCTAACCGACGATGACTCCGCTCATCTACACGCTGTTGTCCACGGCAGTTGGCCCTTGCACGTTTGGTTTTACCGGATTCGATGTACTCACGGTGCACCCGTGACACAGTGGCTCGTGAAAATCCCAGTGCCTGCACGACTTCTGAGATGGAGTGACCCATTCGTCGGGCACCGACAATTTGCCTACGATCAAAGGCGCTTAGATCCTTCGTCTTACTCATAATGCGTCCGACTCTTACTGATTCCCGTCGCATCACTCCTTATATTGTCGGATCGCTGCATACGCCATGTCGTTTCCGTTTACAGGGCAGCCCACAGCGCCACATTTGTATAACGCCAGCTGTCTCGAATTCAATTGCTCTTCAGTGTAAAACGCTTCTTATGCAAACATTCGTAATAACGCTCAATGTTCACAAATACATTGGTAGGCTGATAAGTCATGCATGCAGTCAAATATCCAGGGAAAAGAAACGATGTATATATTTTGCACAAACAATAATCAAAATGAAAGAATTGGCATAGGTATTTTTCTACGTGGTCGCTTTGTCGTTCAATATTTCCCAGTATCAGGCAAGTTTACGTATGCCGTCAATGCAGAATTCAGGGCTTTTTTTCTGATCCATGAAATAACAGCAACTTAATCCTCTCAAGTGAAATGTATCCCTTTGAGATTACTTTTCAGATTTGAAAAAAATGAAAATCGCTAGGAGCCAAGTTCAGGCTGTACGGCAGATGAGAGAGAACCTCAAATTTTAGCCTCTGGAGAGCATCAAGTGTTGCGCGAGAAGTGTGCGGTTTCGCATTGTCATGCAGCAACAAAATCTGTGCAGTTGATATCCTAACTCGACACAGCCTCCGGCCTAAGTAATTTACAATTTCAATGTAACTGCTAAACTGACAGTATTCCCATCTTGCAAAAGTTTTGTAAGATAAACTTTGTGTTGAGTCCTAAAAAGCATCAAAAAGGACTTTGTATGGCGGATGACACTGTTTTGAATTTTTGGGGATGAGGATAGGAAGCGTGTCGGTATTCCATACTCTGCTGTTTTTCTTCGGGATCAAAGTGATAGATCCATAACTCATCCCCAGTAACAATATTCAACAGAAATTAATCGCCCTCTCCACGATAACGCCTCAAATGTTGTTCACAATAGTCAAGACGCTTCTGTTTGTCTTCTGACATCAACGTGAGTGGCATCCAAAAAGACCAGATAGTGTAACCAAGTGAAGCAATTATATGGCGCACTCTTTCTTTTGAGATTCCGAGCGTAGCTGCGATCCGGTTTTGGATGATACGGCGGTCATTATGGATGAATTCATCATCTGCTTTTCGGGGATTTTCATCAGTCACCGAAACTGGCTTTCCTGTGCCGTCATTTTGGGTGAATTCATCATCTGCTTTTCGGTGATTTTCATCAGTCACCGAAACTGGCTTTCCAGTGCCGTCGTTTTAGATGAATTCATCATCTGTTTTTCGGTGATTTTTTTCTGTGATTTTCATCAGTCACCGAAACTGGCTTTCCAGTGCCGTCATTTTAGATGAATTCATCATCTGTTTTTCCGTGATTTTTATCAGTCACCGAAACTGGCTTTCCAGTGCCGTCGTTTTAGATGAATTCATTATTTGTTTTTCGGTGATTTTCATTAGTCACCGAAACTAGTTTTTCAGTGCGGTCATTTTAGATGAATTCATCATCTGTTTTTCGGTGATTTTTATCAGTCACCGAAACTGGCTTTCCAGTGCCGTCGTTTTAGATGAATTCATCATCTGTTTTTCGGTGATTTTCATCAGTCACCGAAACTGGTTTTTCAGTGCGGTCATTTTAGATGAATTCATCATCTGTTTTTCGGTGATTTTTATCAGTCACCGAAACTGGCTTTCCAGTGCCGTCGTTTTAGATGAATTCATCATCTGTTTTTCGGTGATTTTCATCAGTCACCGAAACTAGTTTTTCAGTGCGGTCATTTTAGATGAATTCATCATCTGTTTTTCGGTGATTTTTATCAGTCACCGAAACTGGCTTTCCAGTGCCGTCGTTTTAGATGAATTCATCATCTGTTTTTCGGTGATTTTTTTCTGTGATTTTCATCAGTCACCGAAACTGGCTTTCCAGTGCCGTCATTTTAGATGAATTCATCATCTGTTTTTCCGTGATTTTTATCAGTCACCGAAACTGGCTTTCCAGTGCCGTCGTTTTAGATGAATTCATTATTTGTTTTTCGGTGATTTTCATTAGTCACCGAAACTAGTTTTTCAGTGCGGTCATTTTAGATGAATTCATCATCTGTTTTTCGGTGATTTTTATCAGTCACCGAAACTGGCTTTCCAGTGCCGTCGTTTTAGATGAATTCATCATCTGTTTTTCGGTGATTTTCATCAGTCACCGAAACTGGTTTTTCAGTGCGGTCATTTTAGATGAATTCATCATCTGTTTTTCGGTGATTTTTATCAGTCACCGAAACTGGCTTTCCAGTGCCGTCGTTTTAGATGAATTCATCATCTGTTTTTCGGTGATTTTCATCAGTCACCGAAACTAGTTTTTCAGTGCGGTCATTTTAGATGAATTCATCATCTGTTTTTCGGTGATTTTTATCAGTCACCGAAACTGGCTTTCCAGTGCCGTCGTTTTAGATGAATTCGTCATCTGTTTTTCGGTGATTTTCATCAGTCACCGAAACTAGTTTTTCAGTGCGGTCATTTTAGATGAATTCATCATCTGCTTTTCAGTGATTTTTATTCATCAGTCACCGAAACTGGTCTTCCACAGCGAGGTTCTTCGATAAGACTGGCATTCTCCGGTTCACAAAATTTAATGGTCCAACGATTTACTGTACTTCTATCAACATTATTTTCAGCATACACAGTCTTTAAACAGCGACGAATTTCAGTTGTCGTTACGTTTTCAGCACTTAGAAATTCAATCACTGCGCGTCTTTTGAACTTCGTCGACATTTCCTCATCACACGACGCCATGTTAACACCTACTGATTCACAACCGCTGTAAGGAAAGTAATGTAACTTGCCACCGTTGTGGCTGAAAGTTGGAGCTACAATGTCACGCTACTCCAGTGGTCTCAAACTCAGACCCATGGGAGGGCCACTTTCCATTTTTGGAAGAATGCAATGGGCCGCATGAATATTAATAAATTCTTATAAAAAAAATATCAACTTTACAAAACTACACTAATGGCTTGACACTGGAGTGGAATATTATTTCTAATTATTGGTAAATAGTAGAAACAAATGTTTGTCAATCACTGAAAACAATCACTTTTACGTAACAATTAGTTTTCACTTAAATCTTAAAACAATCACATTTTACCAACTGAACACGGTACACAGTACAGAAAACATCGCATGTTCTGACCAGAAACTTGGGCTCGCTTCTTTGTCACTAACTTATCGCTATTTGGAATAATGCCATTTGAACATGCTACTTTTAAACGTGAGCATAAGTGACTGTCGCTTAACCTATTCCTTTGAAGACATTTTATTTGGTTCATTTTGAGAACAACAGTTCACATGGGTATGTTGTTCCGAACACAGACAGAACCCGTGCAGCTAGGTTATTAATGTTTACGTACTTGTCCTTTGAAACTAACTGCTAAAACTCTATTAGATCGCAGCTGTTAAATTTATTTATTTTTTTTTTAAGAAAGAATTACACTGAAAGTCTATTAATTCACGCTGATGTTCTTCAGATGCGTTGTCAGCATTAAAGGAAAATGGAGACTTGAATATATTCAAAATGTTTTCCATGTCTTTGAAACATTCAGACCGTCATACAGTTAAATTCTTCGTAAATGAACTTGTTACTTATAAAGCGGATGGCTTTGCCAAGCATTACTATGTTTGTATTATATTTAATATATTTTAATATACTTGAAAAAAGGATGATTTATTTTTATTTTGTAATCATTCATGCGGGGCGCAAAACAGTTGGTGACGGGCCACATGCGGCCCCCGGGCCGCGAGTTTGAGGCCATTGCGCTACGCCCATGTGCATTACTCATCAGCTGTCATACGTATGTATGCCCATTTCTAAACTTCTTGTCTATTTCCTTTCATCTCAATAAATGTCTTTAAATTGCCTCTATTTTCTTCATTTTAATCTGCTGCATGCTTTTCTTTTATCAACATTTGAAATTATTGTGTATTTACTTTCAGGTATGGCAAACTGGATATCCCGAGGTTTTCTCAGCCACTGAAGGAAATTTGTCACTTAGTTTTAACTAATACGTCGTCTGCAATCAACATTATTTTAACACTTCACCTCCTCGGTGCTATTTTCGAGACGGAACTGCTAAATATTCTTGACGGTGGCATTTACGGACTATTTGCAGTACACTGCACCACCTCCTGTCTCTTGTTACTTAATGAGCTCTACAAACTGACACATCTGTTACGTCAATTAAAAAGAAATCTAGGAACAAATGATAAGAAACATTATCTCTTGTGTAAGTCAAGGGGAAATACGTGTGGCAGTAAATTTAAGTATATCTCCTCTGATCTTTCAAGAAGTTTGGGCTGACCTTTGCACTTCCCTTAGATGTTCAAAATCTGTATCAAAGGATAAAGAAAATCTTGTACAGAAATATTCAAATGAATTTGATTACATAGATGCGAAAGAGAAATATTACGAGACTGTACCACCGAGGAAAAAATATCTTGAAGCAAAATGCATCTTCCAAGACAAGATCAAACCGGAGCAAGAGCGTCAGCGAGATATGTGAGTACCTAATATTTATCATTATTTTCATGTCTTGTATCTGTGAACTATGCAATGCAGACGGCACGAAGGTTTCTACCACATCAACTTTCACACCATATAATATTTTAAATGATATTGTCGGATACATGTGTACTGTAGGATATTATACAAGGAAAAAAACTGCGAATGTGCATGCTTATATCAATGTGCATTGTAATGTCGAACGAATGCTTTAATATTGATTTTCTTTGAGTTGAACTGCTCAAACTGTTCGTTAAATAACAACATTTTAAAACACCCAAATATTTTTTGTGATGTATATATTGCATATGGTCTTGCAGTGTTACTAAGATATTGAGAAGGCTTTTTCCTGATGAAGCCACCTATCGGATGTGCGAGAGTTCCGGAATGTATCATTCTCTGCATTTTTATGTCTTCCATTGCCTTGAAAAAGCCTCCCAGCGGAGTGCAGAAGCTTGGCGGATCTTTGAGCTGACTACACCACAAAAATAAACAGATTTAATACGCTATATGCGTTTCATTATTACTCATGTCTGGTGTATTTAAAATAAAACCCATTCAGAACGTTTACGTTTACACAATTTTTTTGTTCCTGTTTCTTAAAGCAACAAGTAGTGTACGCTTTCGTACGTAATATCCTCTTTCCTTGGCAACCCAAAAATGCAACACCAAGAAGGACACGAGATAGCAAAGCCAGATTTACTCGACGCATAACAACAGATACAAAGATGAAACAATTGACCTTACAGGCCCGTGCGACCTGCAGAAACACGCAGACATCAATAGTTCGTGTGGTCCCCATGGCTGGCAATAACGGCAGCTACACGCCGCTGCATCGAACAAAAGAGGCTTTGGATGTGGACTTGGGGTATGTCGGTCCAGGCTGCTTCCACACGTTGACACAGTTCATCAGGCGTAGCCGTGGGTGGTGCTTGCCGGGCCACTCGGTTGCCGATCAGCGACCAGACGTGTTCGATGGGCGACATATTGGAGAACAGGCGGGCCACGGCAGCAGTGACACCTGGTGGGCCGTGAAGAATTGTTGCACGATGCGTGCCACGTTCGGGCGCTCATTGTCCTGTTGAAACGTAGCCACTGGCAGGTCCTGAAGGTAAGGCAGGACTACAGTCTCCAAAACGTCGGAGATGGAGCGGTGGCTGTTGAATGTACCGGCGATGCGTACCAGGGAGGTGCGGGTGTCATATCCAATTGCGCCCCAAACAATAACGCCAGGCGACGGACCAGTATGGCGATGCATAACGCAGGCGTCACACATTCTCTCGCAGCGGTGTCACCACACGGGGATCCGCCCATCGTGGTGTTGTAGGCATAAGCGGGATTCGTCGAAGAAGACAATGTTGTTCCATTCCGTAGTCCAGGTGCGGCGTTCAACGGCCCACTGCCGCCGCACTCGCCGGTGGTGTAACGTCAATGGTAATCAGAGCAATGGGAGCCGTGCGACAAGTCCCCGCTCCTGCAGACGACGTCGAACGGTACATGCTGACACAGGTTCTTGCGCAACACACCCTAATTCCTGCGCTAACGTTCGTGATGTGGCGGTGCGAGCCGTCAATGTCCGCCGCACAAAATGCCGGTCCTCTCGATCGGTGGTGTGCCGCGGCTACGACAATCGCTCACATTTGTCCGTCCGTCCCTCCTGCACCCACCGAATCGATACTCGCCTCACTGTGGCTGGATATCGTCCCACACGGGCGCCGATGTCTTGGTACGATAAACCGCTGTCGCGATAAGCCACTATTCGTTCTCTGTCGAACTCCGAAATGTGCTGGAATGACTGCCGTATTCTGCGACGAGGCATCAGGAAGCTTCTCACGCTCAGGTCTGGCAGCACAACACACTTCCACTGCTTACACCCCGCCTTCTGTGCATTTTTCTTATAGTGCTTCTTGGTGGCGTGCCTGGCGCACATGATTTGCATATGCCCTGCAATGCTAATAATCGTTTGCATGTCCTCTCGCGGGCGACGCATGCTGCGAATTTCAGGCCAATCGGATGCTTCCTTTTTGGTGTTGCATTTTGGGTGGCCAGCAGAGTATTTTCATAGTCAACTGCTAGTCACACCTCAGCTGAGATTGGTAGCTTTTTCCTGGTTTTTATTTTCTTTTCAGGTTTAACAACCATCTTCAACAACTCGATGGGCTAATAAGCTGTCGTTCGTCCCTAATTTAGGGCAGCTGGTTCCAGGGAAGGGAGAGAGCCAGTGCCGTAAGACAAAAACAACATCCATGCCTCACCGGGATTCCAACCCATACCCATCTCAGACGATGATCAGAAGCTAGCTCTTAGACCACTGCGCCGTTGGGCGGCAGATTGGTAGCTTTCTAGGGTAGACTGTGCCCACAAAATGCACTTTGATGGCAGAGTGCTCGTAATGTGACTATGTAGTCTGAACAAAAACTTCGGTGAATTGTTGCACTATGGCTAAATTTCAAAAGATACCGGTGCTATGATGTCGATCGCTGCTGGAGTGATATTTAGGCCCCCACACAAGTAACTGAACCTCGCCCAATTCAAGAGAATGTCAAAATTTGAGCAAAGAGCAAAGACACAAAATTGTGTTAGGAACTAAGTCCTTCTGCTAAACGTACTCCTGAATAATTCCAAAGCAGTGTGTAGAGTTAATGAAGCCACCTATCGGACGTGCGAAAGTTCCGCAGAAAACTGTATTCAAATCGTTCCAGAGGTTCCATGAAGAACACTTTTCATTTGAAGATGAAGAAAGCACTGGTCGTCCTTCAGGTACGCAAAATGATTATAACATCAATGAAATCAGCATTTGTATCCATTCCCACCCTCGCTTAGCAGTTGGAGGACTCGTGGAAGAAGCAGGTTTGGTTGTCATTCCTGTACCTATTCATTTTTCAAAAAATAAGTTTTATTCTGTACCAGATTTTAAAATGGAACTTGTCAGTGCCAAAATCATTCCCCACTACTTACCTATAAGTAAAAGAAACTTAGTGAGTCTATTTTTTCAGAGTTCAGTTGCAGACCCATCGGTAAGTATATACTGTACATAGATTTATACACTAAGGTGGCAAATTAATAGGAACAACTATCTAAAAATATATTGGATCGCTCTTGGCTTTCAAAAGATCTGCGAGATTCGATGTGGCATGGATTAAACGTGGAACTCATGTCGTTCGACAAGTGTATTCAGCAAAGCGGATGTGATGGGGCCTGTCAGTTGCCGAATGTTCGCTCTAGAAGGATCTCTATTAAGAATGGCTCTCCCAATCTCATCCCACAAATTTTCAATTTCGTTGAGATCTGGGGACTATGGGAGCCATTTTAGCACTTTGAAGTCACTGTAGTGGGTCCGAAACCACAGTGTGGCGATCCAAGCCATGTGGCATGGAGTATTTATTATCCTGCTGGAAGTAGCCATTTTCACCAGGAAACACCATGCACATGTACGGTTGTGCCTGGTCCGCAGTGATGTACAGTTGTGCCTGGTCGGTTACATACCTCGTGGTATCAAATGTTGTTCCAGAGATGTTGAGAAACCCAATGCTAGCCATAAAAACAAACCCCAGACCATTGCACAGCTTCCACAAGTTTACATAGTTAACACTAAACAGCTGGGATTCATCGATCTGTGTTGTTGACGCCGTATTCTGGCCCGTCCGGTGGCGAAGTGGAATTCAACACACGTCTACAAGTCAGTTGGAGAGGTCAGTTTCGAAAGAGACGGGGCAGACGCCACATTGCGTAACATAGAGCTAAAGAACTGTTTTAAAAAATTATTATCCCAGCGGCGTCGAATAATAATTTTTCGGCTGCTGTGTGTTTAAAGGAAAACGTGGAAAGGGCAACGATTTTGTCTATTTGCATTGTCTCCACGTATTTAGAAGATTTTCATCATAACTAACATCTAAGAAAAGAATTTTAAATCCACATTAAATCATAGAAACTGAACTTCGTGGATTAGTGGATTTTTGTTCCGATCAGTTTAGTATAAACTTCTCCGATCAACAGACCAAGAAAACTGTGTTACGCGCCGAAGAAGCGTATGGAATTTTTTTTTCTTATTTTTTTTATTGGGGGTTTAACGACCACCGTGAGCAACTCAATGATCTATGAACAGTTGGCCGTCCCTAATTTAGGGTCACTGGTTCCAGGGAAGGGAGAGAAACAGGGCCGTAAGACAAATACAACATTCATGCCTCACGGGATTCAAACTCGGATCCATCTCGTACGAATGATCAGAAACCATCGGCCACTGGACCATTAAGGTAGTTGTCCATCGGCCATTGGGTCACCGGGACCGAAGTTCATGGACCATTAGGTCACCAGAGCGGTTGTTCATCGGCCATTGGGTCACTGGGGCGGTTGTTCAACGGCCACTGGGTCACTAGGGCGGTTTTTCATCGGCCACTGGGTCACCGCGGGGCAGCCGCGACTCCTCCTCTCTATCCTTACGGGCCTGGTTACCGGATTAAGAACTTGCTTGTGACGTCACGCTAAGCGACGAGCATGTCCATGAGTAGCTGAAGACATCAGTGTGAAAATATTTATTATTTGCTTCAAATTATTTGAATTCCTTTTGACTGATGATTGTGAGCAATTACTCCATGTACAAAATGTAAAATTTGTGTTAAAAAATTAGCGGCAAAGAAGGTTGAAGAATTGAATGTGGTAAACGGAAAATGTTCAAAATGTAATCAAACTAAATTTGAACTGGGACTAAAGTGTGGCTCTGTGTTTTTAAATATATTTTGAAATAACTAATCAAAGTTGAAAAATGACAGCTTAAATAACAGGTCAGGGAAAAGAAAATATGCTATGTATGCAGCAGTTACTTAATGAATATGCAATTCCTGTGTGCCTCAACAACAATGGGAATATCTCCAAATTTTGGAAAAGACATTTGATAATCATCATTACAGGGAAATTAAATCCTAGTTCTGGTCTAACTACCTTAAATCCCATACAAATAAATGCATTTTAATCTTCATTTTGCATATTTTCAATCTTCATTTCATGTGTGGGACAAAATTATCAAACATGCATTAAAATTATCAAGCATGCTCATAACCATTGTGGGCGAAATCAATACAAGGTGAGTTTATTTTTCATTTATTTATTTCTGTGTGTACATTGTGCTGAGAGTTACACATTCTCAGTGTCAATTTAGTCTAGTTGGCAGCCTCAAAACTTTTTTATTTACATCTGTATACCCTGCAACATTTGCAGATAAATAGCAAGAATATATCTCTAATTCCTTCAATTTCAACATAGACTAGGGGAGGGGGAGAGGCTAAGTTATTAAAACCACACATAAATATAGACTACAGTAGCATTATTATATTTTTTGTCACTTTTTTTCTAAATATGTGCTGAGCATTAATTAAGTATATAGTTGGCTTCTCCCATTTTTTTTAATTTATTTATTTCTGGGTGTACTGCAACATTAACCTGGAACAGCATTATTATAACTTTTCTTTTGTGAATTACCTTTTTAAACACATTTGCAGTATATTAATTTTGGAACACTTTGCCTCTTCAGATTTATTATATTTTGGATAAAAGCAATGTTATTCGACCAGAAAAAGTTAGGGTCTAAAAACGCCATTTCGGAGGCTGTTTTATTAAATGTTCGCCGGTTTTTCTTTTACACATGCAAATTGCAATGTAACAGTATGTCAACGTACTAACAGATTGCGTTTCAGTTATTTCCTGCGTCTGTTTAAAACTGCATTGACAGAGGTTTTTGGTATAACCGTTTATACTCATACAGAACAGAGAAAGCGTAATTCCTGAGAGGAAGGTAAAACAGACGCAAATTTCTTTCCTTCTGGAATAACCCAATAATAGTCGTCACTGTCACTGTATGATTGAAAATCCGATTTAGCAAGATCACATTAAAGATTTATTAGATTAAAATATATTATTTACAAGCAAAAATATACTAGATCTTTCGTGTCGATAAAATCTACTAGATCTTTCGTGTCGATAAAATCTACTAGATCTTTCGTGTCGATAAAATCTACTAGACCTTTCAGTGTCGATTCGAATACTATAAAGTAATATATCATAAAATAATATGCAGAAAACTAAAATATACACCTTATTAAGCTGTTCCTTCAAGAATTAAGTACGACTAAACGCCCAGAAACGTTCAGTGCTGTAACTTTCTCGGTTGATTAATCCGTCGCTTAGCGTGACATCACAAAAGCGATGGCCAAGCCCGTAAAGAGAGAACGGATGAGTCCCGGGAGCCCCGGTCACCGGGACGATTGTTGATCTGCCACTGGGTAACCGGGACGATTGTTCATCTGCCACTGGGTCACCGGGACGATTGTTCATCTGCCACTGGGTCACCGGGACGATTGTTCCTCTGCCACTGGGTCACCGGGACGATTGTTCATCAGCCACTGGGTCACCGGGACGATTGTTCATCTACCACTGGGTCACCGGGACGATTGTTCATCTGCCACTGGATCACCGGGGTGGTTGTTCATCGGCCACTGGGTCACCGGGGTGGCTGTTCATCGTCCACTGGGTCACCGGGACGATTGTTCATCAGCCACTGGGTCACCGGGACGATTGTTCATCGGCCTCTGGGTCACCGGATCGGTTCTTCATCTGCCACTGGGTCACCGGGACGATTGTTCATCTGCCACTGGGTCACCAGGACGATTGTTCATCTGCCACTGGGTCACCGGGACGATTGTTCATCTGCCACTGGGTCACCGGAACGATTGTTCATCTGCCACTGGTTAATCGGGACGATTGTTCATCGGCCACTGGGTCACCGAGACGATTGTTCATCGGCCAATGAGTTCATCGGCCACTGGGTCACCTAGAGAATTGTTCATCGCCCAATGAGTCACCTGGGTGGTTGTTCATCGGCCACTGGGCCACCGGGGCGGTTCTTCATCGGCCACTGGGTCACCGGGACGATTGTTCATCGGCCAATAGGTCACTGGGGACTGGGGTGGTTGTCCATCGGCCACTGGGTCACGGGGGCGATTATTTGTGAGAAATGTCATATTCCGTTATATAGTGCAGCGCATGTTCGAAGATTAGGCCAGTGCGCCACCGGGGCCGCATTTAAATTTTCAAACACAGCGCTGATCAGACCTTATAACAAAGTTCTGGAACATGTGCTGCACTATATTAATGGAATACAACGTTTCTCACAAATATTTTATTCTTCAATTCGACCAAGGTTTCGCTGGGCTTTGGTCGACTTGAAGAATAAGATATTTGTGAGAATCGTTGTATTTCCTTAATATACATAATCATTACAAAGATTGTAGACTCCGATTTTACTTATTCTGATAACTAAGAAAGAATAAGTATCCATAGGGCCCAACCTCTGGAGAAAACGAACATACAACTCTCTGTATCCATAGAAACTTCCTGTTCGTTTTCTCCAGAGGTTGGGGCCTTTAATTATTTTACTACAGGAGATAAATTTTTCCTTCATCATCTAAAACAAATCGAAACTAAGCTCTGGAAAGCATATGTCCACAATTTTACTACTGCTATGAAAAAAGCACTTAAAAGTGATTAATGTTTTCCCAATAGCTATGGACATCTTCCTTCAACACGAGCAGATTATGTGCTTGGAAAAGGGGTGGATTTGTTTAATGCACGATTCTACACTGCTGGCCACCCAAAATGCAACACCAAGAAGGAAGCATCCGATTGACCTGAATTTCGCAGCATGCGTCGCCCGCGAGAGGACATGCAAACGATTAGCATTGCAGGGCATATGCAAATCATGTGCGCCCGGCACGCTACCGAGAAGCACTATAAGAAAGGTGCACAGAAGGCGGGGTGTAAGTAGTGGAAGTGAGCTGTGCTGCCGGACCTGTGCGTAGGAAGCTTCCTGATGCCTCGTGGCAGAATACGGCAGTCATTCCAGCACGTTTCGGAGTTCGACAGAGGAAGAATAGTGGCTTATCGCGACAGCGGTTTATCGTATCGAGACATCGGCGCCCGTGTGGGACGACATCCAGCCACAGTGAGGCGAGTATGGATACGGTGGGTACAGGAGGGACGGGCGTACCGACGTGAGCGATTGCCGCAGCCGCGGCACACCACCAAACGAGAGGACCGGCATGTTGTGCGACGGGAATTGACGGCTCGCACTGCCACATCACGAACGTTAGCGCAGGAATTAGGGTGTGTTGCGCAACAACCTGTGTCAGCACGTACCGTTCGACGTCATCTGCTGGAGCGGGGACTTGTCGTACGGTGCCCATTGTTCCGATTACCATTGACGTTAGACCACCGGCGAGTGCGGCGGCAGTGAGCCATTGAACGCCGCACCTGGACTACGGAGTAGCACGACATTGTCTTTTCCGACGAATCCCGCTTATGCCTGCAACACAACGATGGTCGGATCCGCGTGGGGCGGCACCGCGTCCAGAGACAGAATCATATCTGCATTATGCATCGCCATACCGGTCCGTCGCCTGGCGTTATGGTTCGGGGCGCAATTGGATATGACACCCGCACCCCTTTAGTACGTATCGCCAGTACACTCAACAGCCATCGCTCCATCTCCGACGTTTTGGAGCCTGTAGTCCTCCCTTTACCTTCAGGACCTGCCAGCGGACACGTTTCAACAGGTCAATGCGCCCTCGAACGTGGCACGCATCGTGCAACAATTCTTCATGACCCACCAGGTGTCACTGCTTCTGTGGCCCGCCTGTTCTCCCGATATGTCTCCCATCGAACACGTCTGGTCGCTGATCGGCAACCGAGTGGCCCGGCAAGCACCACCCGCGGCTACGCCTGATGAACTGTGGCAACGTGTGGAAGCAGCCTGGACCGACATACCCCAAGACCACATCCAAAGCCTCTTTCGTTCGATGCCGCGGCGTGTAGCGGCCGTTATTGCCAGCCATGGGAGCCACACGAATTATTGATGTCTGCGTGTTCCGCAAGTCGCACGGGCCTGTAAGCTCAATCGTTTCATCTTTGTGTCTGTTGTTATGTGCCCAGTAAATCTGGCTTGTCTATCTCGTGTCCTTCTTGCTGTTGCATTTTGGGTGGCCAGCAGTGTAATATTGAGTTATGAGCGGAAATCAGAAGGTCCTTGACGCAATATTTTAATCTGACTTGTATTGTTAAGGTCATTTCAGAAAAAAAACAATCAAAAATGCATCTGCATTACATTTTCAATATACGAGTATATTTTATCAGGTAGAAACACTGTTCTTGCCGATTACGTATTCCAAACATGGTGTCCCTTCTATCTGTAGCGAAGCCAGACTAACAACGAAATGCTTAATTTTTTGTCCAGAAGATGACACATACAAAACAATATATACCCACAGATATATCCTTTTCTGAAAACTGTCACTGATGCTACATATGCTGATAAGTTTCTCTTTGTGAGAAGCCTGCAGAGGTATTAATCGGTGTACAGATCTTTCATGAGTTATGTCGTAAATTCAACCCTGGATTCACAAAAATCGTAACAACAGTAGGTTGTTTAATGTCCTGGATTAACAAAAAAAGTATAACCCTCTGTTGTTCCTTAGGAATGAACATTAACAGCAGAGAGGACATGCATGTAATGTTTAACAATAAATGCACTACTACCACCCAAACGAAAAGTTAATAAAGACATTATTTTTAAAAAAGTTTTTAAGTATTTTAAAATGTAAGGCAAGATACCGATTCAAGACATGGTGGTATTTTTTATTATTTACATTTGCAACACAGCTACATAGAACAGTGCTAGTCGCACACTTTTATAACCTTCATAGCTTGTAAGAACTCGTTGATGTAAACGACACATCAAATTTTATTAAATCTAATCTTATCCGTTTCCGGATTCATGGTAAGTTCTAAGCTTCAGAAATAGAAGTGCCTGGTGCTGCTTCGGAGAGATGCCGAAAATTTAAATGGGATTACTGAACTGGAACACCCCTTGGCCGCCCCGGTGGCGCAGTGGTCTAAGGCGCTGGCCTCTGATCATTCGTCCGTAAGGGGTCCGGGTTCGAATCCCGGTCAGGCATGGATGTTGTGTTTGTCTTACGGCACTGGCTCTCTCCCTTCCCTGGAACCAGTGACCCTAAATTAGGGACGGGCGACTGCTTATAGCCCATTGAGTTGCTCACGGTGGTCGATAAACCTCCACTCAAAAAAAAAAAAAAAAAAAACCACCCCTTGTGGCACTATGCACATACACTGAAAGGACAAATCATTATGTGCACCCACCTAATAGCGTGTGGCATCACCTTTTGCTCGCAGGACAGCCTCCAAACGTTGTGGAACGGATGCAATGAGGTTCCGAAACACAGACTCGGGTAACACTGACCAACAATCTAAGAGTGCTTGGCATAGAGCAGGTAGAGATGTACGTGGGGTTGGTTGATCACGAACAGCTTGTTCTAATATGTCCTATAAATTCTCTATGTGGTTGATGTCCGGTGAGCGAGGGGCATCATGCGAGTGTGGTAAACTCACTGCTATGCTCCTGGAGCCAGTCGGTCGCTAGCCGGGACCAATGGAGTGGAGTGTGGTCCTGTTGAGAGATCGGATTTTGGTTCGGACAAAGGCACCTACTGAAAGGATGGAAATGGTTGGGCAAGAGCTGCACAGATTTGGGACCAGTGATTCAAGAGGTATCAAGGGACCCAGGCCGGACCACATGAAAGCTGCCCAAACAATTACACCGCCTCCACCTGCTTGCAGTACCTCTACTTGGCATGCGCGGTCCATAGCTTCGTGTGGTTTACGCCACACACACTGCTTGCCGTCTGCGCGATACCGTGTGGAACGTGATTTGTCAGACCATAGGAAGCGTTTCCAATCATCCATGCTCTAGTTTCGATGGGCCTTCCCAAACTGATTCTATGAAACTTATTCGATGGGCCTTCACAACATAATTTTATGCTCTTGGAGCATAGAATCATGCTATGCTGTGCCGTTAACTTCGGGACATGATGTGGTCGTCGACTGCCCCAGCCGAGTTGTGCCCTGTGTCGACGGATTGTCTTTGAGCATAGGCTTATGGATGCTCCTTCATTAAATTGTGACGTGATTTGCTGCAAACGTGCCTTCCGATTCATCCGTATGATGCGGGCCAATCGTCGCCGCCCTCAATTATCCAATGCACTTTTACGGCCATATTTCATTCCACTGTTAGCGGTTTTGCCGGATTTCACGTTTTCCTGGTACACACGTGCTACGGTTTGATGCGGGCGGAATACCTAACAGTTTCGCCGTTGCGCCGATTGAATATCCGGCCTTCCTGGCTCCCACGACTTGACCTCGATCAAACTCACTTAAGTCTCGTCCGCGACCCATACTGACACTTGACGGAATATATTCCTGTGCGTACCGATCCACTCTATTTATAGCCCCAACCGGTTTTCCTACACACCGTGATTTGCTGCTGTTCTGCTGCTTTGCATATCTTCAACGGGGTGTACGTAATAATTTGTCCTTTCAGTAAATAGATCCTTGTAGACAGATCTCTCCTTGTGTGTGAGTCCGTGGTGAAAATAAAAATAAGCCACGTGTGTACTGCTGTGTGTTGTGGAAATTAAAGTAATCGTTACGGCTTATCATCTAGATATCGGAGAGCTCAAGAAACTTTAAACGGCAATCCGTAACTTCAGAACATAGGTATGTCTCTTAAGATATGCTACGCAATCGAGGATCGAATGTCGCATCAAGCATAACTCACTTCCAAAAGTGATTTTGTAGCCTGAGCATTCCAGATCTGGCTGGTAAGCGGCATGTTTAACAATCCTAATTCTTCATACTGTGCCGACTACCACCACAAAAAGGGGTTGCTCAGTTTACTACCGATACGTGCACCGAAAGCTCGTCTTCATGTGCTCCCACTATGCCGTGCCGACAGATTTTTGCTCTTTCTTTGTAAAACCTCGTGACCGACCCGGTGGCACAGTGATCTAAGCGATGGCCTCTGATCCTTCGCCCGAAATGGGTCTCGGTTCGAATCCCGGTGGCACGGATGTTGTGTTTGTCTTACGGCACTGGCTGTCTCCCTTCCCTGGAACCACTGACCCTAAAATAGGGACGGACGACTGCTTATAGACCATTGAGTTGACCCACGGTGTTCGTTAAACCTCCACTCAAAAAAAAAAATTCCTCGCGCTTTGTCGGGAGTTGCTTCATTTCAGTGAGCAGGCCTGTAGTGCTGTACTTTTGAAAGGCATAACCGATTGAACACAATCATTGTGACGCAGTGATGCTCAACCCATGAATCAAAGAGTACCCTCGTCACATAAGCAGTTCTAAGTGCTCTAAGTTTAGTGAACATTTCTGCTGAAGTGATGGAGGCACAATTACGACAAAACTTCATGCTTATCTATTATACACTGAAGAGCAGTTGAATTAGAGTTACCTGTCTAGTAACGTGTAGCACCACCTTTCGTCCTGATGACGGCGGCGATTCGTCTCGGCATGGACTCGACAAGACACCGGAAGCGTTGGGAAGCCATACGGATCCACAACCCCTGAACAAGCTCCCACAGTTTACGAATATTTGATGGAGGGGGTCAGAGCCTCAAACATCTCTCTCTCTCTCTCTCTCTCTCTCGATGGCATCCCAGATGTGCTCGATGGGATTTAGGTCAGGTGACCTAGCTGGAAAAGGAAGCGAGGTCACGTCGATGGAGCGTTAATCCGACCATTCAGATACAATTCGGCAGCGATGTCACGGTGCATTGTCTTGTTTCAGGATGAGGTCCCCAGTGGGATGTTGAAGACGCACAAACGGGAGCAAATGGTCGTCCAGGATATCCCGGTAACGTTGACCTGTGAGAGACGATGTCACACGTACCAGAGGTTCCATTTCAGTCCACGTAAACGTTTAGTCCTTAGACGAGAATGCCACCTCCGCCAGCTTGAAGAGTACCCTGCTAGCAAGAAGGATCCATCGCTTCAGGTGCTTTGCGCCGTACTCGTATCCTGCCATTTGCATGTACAAACGTGAATCTCGACTCATCAGTCCAGGCAACATTTTCCCACAGGTCTAGGGTCCAGTGGCGATGTTCCCGCGTCCATGCTAATCTTTGCACCCTGTGATGTGAGGTCAGCAGCGGTACCCTCGTGGGACGATGGCTTCTGAATCCCATAGCGAGGAGACGGTTCTGGATGGTGTGGCTACTTACACGTTTTTGTGCACCAGCGTTAAATTGCCCAGTGATTTCTTGCACTGTGGCCCGTCTATCTGCTGTTACAATGCGAGCTAGCCGACGATGACCCCTGTCATTCACACGCTGTTGTCCACGGCAGTTGGCCCTTGCAGGAATGGTTTTACAGGATTCGATGTACTCACGGTGCACCCGTGACACAGTGGCTCGTGAAAGTCCCAGTGCCTGCACAACTTCCGAGATGGAGTGACCCAATCGTCGGGCCCTCGACAATTTTCTCACGATCAAATGCGCTTAGATCCTTCGTCTTACCCATTCTGCATCCGACTCTTACTGATTCCATTCGCATCACTCCTTATATTGTCGGATCGCTGCATACGTCATGTCGTTTCCGTTTACAGGGCCGCCCACAGCGCCACATTTGCATAACGCCAGCTGTTTCTAATTCAATTGCTCTTCAGTGTACATCAGACACGAAACGTGAATGTGTATTTTCTAATGAACAGTGAAGCAGCTTTTATGATATACAACGGCCGTCCCATAAAAACTGAGAATAATGTTTTGAGATCGCAGCAGTGCGAAGGGTAAAAATAACCACGTTGACGACTAACTGAATCAATGAAATATCTGTGACAATATTTATTAGCCGTACCAGACGATTCTGGTTTTGCTATTACTCAGTTGTTTAAGGTACGTATGCATTTCGCATGGAGGTGAGTTGTTTAAGGTACGTATGCATTTTTTCTATGGAGGTGAGTGGTTTTGAGTTGAAGTGAAATGCGTTGTGCGATAAAATGTTGCTGTCGTATTGGTAAAGCGGCTCCAGAAGCAGTTGATTTAATAAAAAAAAGCTTACACAGATAAATGTTTGGATGAGTCAGCGATTTATAGATGGCACCATGAGTTCAAAAAAGGGCGTTTGTCTGTTGAACTCCCTCCTAGGCCTGGTCGACCTCAAAGTTTTGTTACGGAGCGTATTGTTAACTCTGTTTGGGAAATCCTGCAACAAGATCGAGGAATGACGTATGAAGACAAAAACTTCGGCATTCCGCATTCTAAGCGACAAATTACTGCTGCGTCGTGTGTGTTCCAGATGTGTACCTCATCACCTGACGAGAGAACAACTGTTAGCTAGAGTTCAGGAGTGTCATGAGTGGAAACAAATGATTGCAAACGATCCAAACTTTCTAAACGCAGTAATAACTCCTGATGAAAAATGGGTACACTATTTCGGCCCCCCTCACGAAACGTGCAACGAGTGCCTGGAAACACACAGGACCGCCTCCTCCGAAAAAGTCCACCAAACCAAATCAGCTCGGAAGGTGATGATGATAATTTTCTTTAATCGTAAATATGTTGTCTACCAGCATGCCGTTCCTCCACAAATTACTGTCAATGCTGAATATTACATTTCAGTCTTGATGCGTCTGCGACGAGAGACATCGATTAAGCGACCGTAACTTACGGGCAAGTGGAACCTACATCATGATAACGCCCGCCCACACGTGGCTGCTACTGTGAAACAGTTTCTTACGAAATACAGTATTGAAATCATTCCACAGCCTGCCTACAGTAATGACTTCGCCCCGTGCGATTTCTGCTTGTTTCCAACAGTGAAGGGGAAGTTCCGTGGCTCAACATTCAACACAGATGCCGACGTTATTCAAGCTGTACAGGGGTCATTAAAGCAGCTTCCACAAAATGCCTTGGCCACATGCTTTGAAAAGTGGACTGAACGATGGGATCGTTGCATACCATCGGAGGAGAAGATACTTTGAGAAAGAATAGCATATACACTATATTGACAAAAGTCACCGGACACCCTTCAAAAGCAAATGAACGCATCCGCTGGGTTATTCAGATGCGCCGTACAGCTGCAAATGGTATAAAAACCAGCCTGTAGCTGACTGCGATCATATCGCGCTGTGAATTTGAGTAAAAATGTCGTAGCGGGAATGAACTGACTTTGGAAAAGGAAAGATTGGTTGGTGTTATATTAGTGGGTTATCCATAAGAGAAACCAAGAGGCATTTAAACATAACCAAATCAACCGTTTCGGATGTACTGAATACGTGGAAGATATATGGCGTGTCTGAAGCAGCAAAACGTACCGGCAGACCAAAGAAAATCAGTGATAGAGGACGTCGAAGCCTCCGGAGAGTCGTTTCAGCTAATCAACGGAGTACTGCACAATACCTTAGTGTATAGGTCAGTAAAAATGCTGGAACCTCGGTATGCACACGTACCATTCGCAGAGAACTTCATTCCATGGGTTACCGTGGTCGTACGGCTGCTCATAAGCCTTTCATCTCCACTCGTAATGCTACTCGTCCTTTAGCATGGTGTAAAGAACATTTTTCGTGGACCGTAGATCAATAGAAATTGGTCCTATGGACTGATGAATCCAAGTACACGATCCATCAGTCTGATGGGCGTGTGTGTGTGTATGACGGCAGCTGGGGGAACGCTATTTACTACGGCGTATTGTTCCTACGGTCAAAGTTCAGAGATGGCAGTGTACTCGTGTGGGGATGTTTTTCGTGATATGGCCCCGGCCCATTGGTTATCGTTTACAAACCTGTTAACCAGCACGTCTACCTCGATATTCTGGACAATTATGCCCTACCAACTCAGTAGCAATGCTATGGAACCGAGGCTTGTTAGTACCAGCAGGATAATGCACCGAGCCATAAAGCAAGGACTGTTACAGCGGAATTTGACGGTAATACCGTATCGTGTGTGGACTGGCCAGCACAGAGCCCTGATCTTAATCCCATAGAGCACCTATGCGATGAATTAGAGGTCCACACAAGAAGTTTGGAACCAAGGCCTACTACTAGTAAGCAACAGTTAGCGGCAGGATTATGTACTGAATGGAAGCGCATACCTATCGCTGTGTTCCAAAATCTTGTCGAAAATATGTCTCGAAGGGTCAGTGCATGCATTAAGGCCGAAGGTGGACCGACACCGTACAAATGTATGTCATTAAATGCTATGTTGTGTTTCTCTTCTAGGTGTCTGGTGACTTTTGTAAATATGGTGTATTTTACTTACCTATATTTCTTCATTTTGTGTGGTTGTTCTATTAGTTTTTACATAACGGTCGTTGTATATTGGCCTTTTCTTAATTTTTGAGTAATATCTTTAACGAAGTAAATTTCTCCGTCATTTTTGGTCTACGCCGGGATTCGAACCCGAGGCCGCTTATTCCGGAACAAGTCGCTCTACCACTGAGCTACACAGACGATTATTCTGATTCCTATCTGCCTTGTGCGTCCTGCTGGCAGGTACGTCACATCTCCCCCCCCCCCGAAAGAGGGCCGGGGGCATGGCCCACGGGTCAGCCGTGACCATGAATCATTGCAGGCAGCCATCCACTGTAGAACGTGCACTTGAGAACTCCCAGTCAATCTGCTGTGTGGAATGCAACATCACACATTTTTATTTTTCGAAGCGCTGGAGAAGGAATTCTCTGATTTTTCCTGTCTCGCGGTGTGGAAATAACATCACACCAATGCGAGATTTTGAACGGCCGGATCATCCGGATAGTTCGGGCGCCATTATAATGAATTAAATTTCTCCGTCATTTTTGGTCTACGCCGGGATTCGAACCCGAGGCCGCTTATTCCGGAACAAGTCGCTCTACCACTGAGCTACGCAGACGATTATTCTGATTCCTATCTGCCTTGTGCGTCCTGCTGGCAGGTACGTCACATATCAAATTGTGCTTTGTGTGAGCTGACCGAAGTTGAAATAGTCCCCCCCTCTCTCTCTCTCTCTCTCTCTCTCATATATTTCAAAAGAAATCTGAGATAGCGGTAGGGAGAGAGAGAGAGAGAGATTTTCTCTATTTTTCTCAGGGCATGCATTGTCAGTACCTCTGTAGTGTTGTAGTGATTACCACGCACACTTCTGATAGTACGCAGTAGAATAAAATTAAAAATCCTAAGCAGTGACATAAAATTAGAGAACGTTATCTCTTTGGCACTAGTTAGATGCCCTTGTAACTGTAGTTCAACAAAAATCTGTGCTTTAGTGTAATTTTTAAAGGAAACAGAATCTAAATCCCACTCATATCTTCCCTCAGTTTAACCGTCTACAATATGTCATTATTGAATCCACTTTCTACTGCAGTAAGCATGCATTGCGCATTATTTGCATACCATTACCACTCCCGTAATACAACTAATTCATCATCATCATCATCATTGTCAACCAATCCACTGCGGGACGAAGGTCTCCCCAAGTTTCCTCCACAACGGTCGGTCTTGTGCCAGTCTCCTCCATGTCACTCCCGCATACTTTCAAATTTCATCCACCCATCATCCATGTGGTCTTCTTCTGGGTTTTTTCCTGTCACTTGGAATCCAATCTAAAATTTCGGCTGTCCATCGATGGTCTGTCCTTCTGGCAGTATGACCAGCCCATTGCCATTTCAGGGATTTAAATCTGATCATGATGTCTTCCACTCTTGTCATTTTTCCGATCCACGAGTTTCTCTTGTTATCTCTCCTGGTTACACCAAGCATGCACCTTTCCATGCTTCTTTGAGTTGGCTGCAGCCTTTGTATGTCTCTTTTCGTTAAGGTCCACGTCTCTGCACCATACGTAAGCACTGGAAGGATGCATTGATCAAACACTTTTCTTTTAAGACATAATGGCATATTGCTCTTGAAAATTATGCCGTTTCTTCCAAAAGCTCTCCAGGCAAGTTTTGTACGCTGATTAATTTCTTCATCAATGTGACCCTCACTTGATATCTGCTGTCCAAGATAAATGTACGTGTCTGTTATCTCCAGCTTTTCTCCATCAATCGATAAATCTTCATTTCTTGTTAAAGCATTGAATATTACTTTTGTCTTCTGAAAGTTCATTTTTAATCCCACTTCTTCACTCTTGTCAGCAAGTTCCTGGATCATACTCTGCAGCTCTGATGGGGTAGTTGCAAAAATGTTTACGTCGTCAGCAAAACGAAGGTGGGTTAGATAATCACCATTAATCTTAATCTCTTTGTTTTCCCAGTTCAGTGATTGAAAGATATTTTCCAATGTTGCATTAAAGAGCTTCGGAGATATGGTGTCACTTTGTCTCACTCCTTTTCCAATTTTTATGTGTGTTGTATTTTCAAACAGCCGAATCTTTGCACTTGCATTTTCATAGATGGTATTAATAATATTAATGTACGCATCTTTAACACCGCAGGATTTCAGAGCCATTGTAACTGCTGGTGGTTTCACCGAATCAAAGGTTTTTTCATAATCAATAAAAGCCATGCACAATGGAAGTTCATATTCCCTCGCTCTTTCAATTAGTTCTCTCAGTACGTGGATATGATCTATTGTGCTGTAGCCACTCCTGAATCCAGCTTGTTCTCTCGGTTGAGCCATGTCCAGTGTCACCTTCAAGCGGCGTGAAAGAACTTTAGTGAAGATTTTATAAACCACTGCTAGGAGGCTGATAGGTCTGTAGTTCCTGAGATCCTCAATCTCACCTTTTTTTATGTAGCAGGATGATTGTAGCGTTGTTCTAATCCTCAGGAATCTTCCCTTCATTAAGGCATCGAGTGAAAATTTGGGCGAGTACTGTTTGGATTTCTCCACTTGCTTATTGTATGATGTCTACAGTAATTCCATCTTCTCCTGGAACTTTTCTCCGCTTCATGTTCTTTATTTCATGTGCAACTTCTGCTGGGAGGGCTTGAAGAACTCTGGTACTGGTACCTTTCATGATGTCTGGAGTACATGTATCATCCCTTTCATATAATTTGGAGTAGAAATCTTTCACTTTTGTCAAAATTTCGCCTCTATTTCTTGTTACAGAATCATCTTCTTTTCTCAGTGCCATAATATGTTTTCTTCCCTTACTGAGATGTCCCTTTGCTATCTTTAGGCTTTGGTTGTTTTCAATTGCTTTCCTTACTAGTTCACGGTTGAATTTCCTTACGTCTTCAGTGATACTTTTTCGTACTGTCTTGCATAGCTCTATATATTCCACTTTGGAAGTCACATCTTCTTTAGTTGTCCTCATCTCTCTTCTTTTCTGCATCAACATTTTGGTTTTTCCTGATAATTTGTTCACATGCAACTTGTTCTTAGACCCAGGTAATTTTTATGCTGTTTCCATAAGAGCTTTTGTTCCTTTTTTGTTAACTTCAGAAATATCCCCTTCTTCCGATGTTAAGCCTTCTAAAGCAGAGAATCTGTTCTTCAGTTCCAACTTGAAGGTATTATGGTGTTTTTTAAGGTTGGTTATGTCAATACATTTTGTTTGTCTTATGAGCTTGCCACGTTCGAGTTTAGTGTTGAGGTGCATCTTACATCTCACCAATCTATGGTCATTACCTGTGTTGAACTTGTTTAGCACACTGCAGTCTTCCATGACGAATTTTTTGTTACACATAATAAAATCAATTTCACTTGTCGTCCCATTTGGATGTCTCCATGTCCATTTCCTGTGTGGCTTTTTCTTGAAAAAGGAGTTCAAGATGAAAAAACCTTCTGCCTCTGCAAACTCAACAAGAGTACTTCCACCCTGGTTTCTGTTGCCGTGACCGAATTTACCTACTGAAGTTTCATTCTGTTTGCCGTTGCCCTATTTTTGCTTTGAAATTTTCCATAATTATCTTCAAGTGCTGCTTATCTTTATTATTTAGATGACGAATTTCCTCATAAAATTTTTCAATTTCTTCTTCAGGATGACTTGTGGTGGGTGCATAAGTTTGAATAATCTGAGCCTGGTATCTTCTCGAGAGTTGGATAACGAGTCGTGCAGCTCTGTCAGAGGAACTTTCAACTTCTACAACTTTTCCCTTCAGTTTCTTGTTTATTATAAATTCAACACCACCAGTTCTGCTAATATGTGTCCCACGATAGTAGAAGAGATGTCCACTTTTCAGTTCAATGAGAACTTCTCCTTTTCTCCTTACCTCACTTAGCCCGACGATGTCCCACTTGATCCTTTGTAGTTCCTCTTCCAATTCAAGAAGCCTTGAATCAGAAGATAGGGAGCGTCCATTATACGCAGCCAAGGTCAGCATCAGATGGCAGCCTAGTCCGGTCCTGCGGGGATTTTTAGCACCCTCTGCCTTCATGTCGCACTGGCCGCTGCCTTGGCCAGGTACATTCCAACTGCCGGAGACTGAGGGTCAAGATTTAAGTTCTGAAGTCATTTTGGAGGGGTTTGGCCATAACTCACCACGCTGGCCAAGCGGGTTGGTGAGTGTAGGATAGCATTTCCTCTAATCCCGATGGTATAGTTATACCGCTATTGGCGGCAGTCAGAGCCCCTTTAGTGGGAACAGGATGTACCACGAGAAGGCGGGGTTGACATTTGTCAAGGAGAGGCTGTAATGTTACGCATCATACAACTAATTAGACTGTGTTAAAGGCTGTTGTTGAAATATTGGATGGACTAAACGCAATATACATATACAACGCAGCATCTGTAAAAATTGGAATGATTTGGGCCACGCCTTCATTCATAAGTGGTTCGACGACAAGTTGCTTCGAGTTAAATTTTTTTTTTTTTTTTTTTTTGGTTTTTGAATTGATGCCTGATATTAATAAATTCTTCCTATACTGTGGAACAATAAAAAATGTTTATTTTGAGACTCTGCGCTTGGGAATAGGGTGTGGAAATTTTATATGGAAAATTAAATTTTCTCCGTGCTGTCATGGCGTATGGAAATTTTACGGAACCGATAACGAAGGAGATCATGTATGTGTTCTGATTTCTGAAATCAAAAGTTCGGTACGAAGAAGAATTTCCTGAGGTCGGGCAGTTATCGTTCAGGCATTATGTACAGCGGAGTTGTTAAGGTATGCAGAAAGTGTGCCAAACAGGGACACCTGGTTGCGAATTGCTTCACAGCCCCACTTCCGAATGTGGTACTTCATTTGGCAATGAAAGACTGTTCGCACGGAGGCTCTAGAAGCTAACCCTGTCTGACCAGTAAGGACAGAGTGTATCGGAATTTGTGGAGCCCGTTCCAGTGCCTGATCTTCTCGTAGGTGTGTATCTGACATTTCCGAGTGAGTTCCGGATTCATTTGTAAAGAGGTTACTTTCTAAGCCTAAAGGCACGAAGAATGCAAAGAAATAGGTGTTTGGAAGTTTTGTAAATGTCATGCAGTGATGTTGACGTGGAAATGGATCGGAGGACCCTGGGCTTGCATTGCTGTGAAAACTGTCGACCACGTGAAGGGAGGCCGTGTGGTAAAATTTCAAACCTTGTCTAGTGGGAAGGCCGCTTTAGTACTGTAGGCAGAAAGAAGTAGAAACCTGAAGGCTTCGTCTGCCTTCTAGGATATACTGTAATAACTGAGTGTGTGTGAAGAGTCTGCAAAAATGCAAGTGTAAAAAAAATATAGCTAATTTGTAAACTTTGTTGTAATGACGTAAGCGTTTTGGATGTACATTTTTCTCTAACGAAGTAAAGGGTGCCTACAAGTGGCCAGCTTGTATTCCAGTTGATTTTGAGGTGGTGCATCCAAAGCAAGCTCGAGCCGACCTTTGAGATTTTGGTCTCTGCCTGGCGCTTCTCGGCGGTTTACCGTCACAAAAATCGTAAAAAAGACGTAATTAACAACAACCACATATGCCAGTGTAAATGTACTTTGATACAGAAATACACGAACATTAAATTGCCTTCACATTGAACTTTAGTTCTGTTGATGTTGGATTCCTGTAATTGCCCATTAGACCCTTTTTTTCACAAAAATAGAATGATGTTTGGCCGAATAAGAAATTGCTGTTCCGCCCATGTTGCTAAAATATTTTACCAAATAAACTGTCCAGTTATTGGTATCTTTACTGTAAAATTTCAGGCTATTTTGTCGCTATCTAACTGCTAGTGGATCACCGTTATACATTAGCAGCAGACACTGACTTGGACTATAGTAAACTACATTGACTAACGAATGGTGCTATCAATACCATGAACTGTAAATTGCTTTATACTGTACTCATGATATCGTTCTTTCGATTCTATTTTACAGCACAGTTTTCCTGATTGTTTCTCTGCATACATGCTCTCCACAGATTTTTGTTCTTAATGCTATTATGCTCATTCCAATACGTATTGTTAAATGCCTTTTAATATCTGATTTATATGAACACCCATGAATATTATTATATTCAAGTTTTGATTCGGAGTATTATTGATGAAACAAATTTCTTACAGGAATTCCAGTTATTCGAAACAAGATCATAAAGATTATTCAAGATTCTTTTGCCCTGTGAAATTTCAGAGTCTTCGCATGAGGAAGATTGCTCTCTACTACGTCGCACTAAATATTTTAAAATGCTCTACTGCTTATTTTCTGTTTGTATATTACGAAATCAGTGGACCCGATCAAGCAACCAGCTTCTGCGCCTGTACTTTAATTTTTATAAGCTTCGTGAATTTGCTGCTAATGTACATTGTGGGTCTTGTTCACAGAATCAGATGGGTAATCTACACACTCGGCAAGAACGCGATAACAGAATTAGAAAAAAAGCGAAAGGAGAACCCTGAACAATTTTGCCCATCGCTGTGTGATAACAGAAAGAACATCCGATGTGAAAAGCAAGCAATGGGACGGCCATTTATTGATTTCAGCAAATATACTACAGGAAACTTCAGGATGACAATAAAAGAGAAAACAAACATGAAGCGAAGAGCGACAGCCCTCTCCCATTCAGCATGACATCTCGAAAACCATGAGTAAAACTCGTCATTATTCTCCTATTAAGAGGAATCTTTCTGATCAAAGAATATGGGCAAATGTTTTAGCCAGAACATTCAAAATTGGTTTCCAACAAATATGAAACCCAATTAATATACAAATGAACCATTTTTTATTATGTGTAACACGTAAAATTTGAATATTAATGTTGGAATGTTTATACATAAATAAATATTTAATTTTATTTAGTTTTACATTTCAAGAATAAAAATCTTGTTGGAATTGCCAGATTCGTGTAAAGTTTGTTCCTTTAGTTATCTGAACACCGAAGTTTCGTGAAGCAAAGATTGCCGCCCCGGTGGCGCAGTGGTCTAAGGGATCCGGGTTCGAATCCCGGTCAGGCATGGATGTTGTGTTTGTCTTACGGCACTGGCTCTTTCCCTTCCCTGGAACCAGTGACCCTAAATTAGGGACGGGCGACTGCTTATAGCCCATTGAGTTGCTCACGGGGGTCGTTAAACCTCCAATCAAAAAAAAAAAAGAAGCAAAGATTTTTTTACAACCTTATCTGGAGACTAGAGAACAATTGATAAGCACGTTGCTTAGGATATTCCTCACTCCGATCAGAGAGCAACACAAAGGACATATCGCTGGAGCCCATACTGATATTAGGTCTACGCATAAGTTTCCAGCGTTTCATGGTGGAACAGATGTCGCGTCCACACAAGTCGGTCGCATTTAATCTGCGATCTGCTTGTGTCTTACACATGAAGATCGCCTAACTGCATTGCCAGTTCTGTGGTCGAATGGGAGGCATCATCGTCCAGAAGAGCTAGCAGTTCTGCCCTCTGCATTTACTTCGGCTATCCACTAAGCTGCTTGTCCTACATCAGGGATGGCAAACCTTTTTGAGACCGCTTGCCGAAGTTGTCGATAATCGCTCAAACTAATTTGGCACGTGCCCGTGGAAATTTCACGTAGCAAAATATCATTACTTACTATCTTCTTCTTCTCCTGTTGCTGAACCGATGAGAAAATTTTCTACGTGTGCGTGTGTACGTAATAGCCCGCGCATTTATACGTGGGAAATAAAGGAAGTTGATGCACGAACGGTGGATTTGTAGTTTTTCACGAAAATAGCACTCGCAAGGGTCTGACTTTTTATTTTCAAAATTATTTTGCTTTTCTCGCGTAAATTTTAGATGCTTTTTTTAACACAATATGCACAGTCCTGATAAGACCGTTGACGTATGCGCTAATCGTCATACACAGTGTATTGCATACGATTATCATATATATATATATGATTCATACTATTATCATACACCGGCGTGCAAAAATTAAGGACGAGACGGTTTGGCTGCCAAGAAAAATCCAGTCTTTAGTAGGGGATATGATCCCCCTAACTGCGTTGCAGGATTTACAACGTCTGCCCATGCTGAGGACGTGGTTTTCAAGGACCTGTTGAGGCTTCGCGGCCCATTTCTCTAGTAGCGCCAATCGCGGCTGCGGAATCGTTGTTGGCGGCTGGTGATGTGCTGCCAAGCGTCTCCTGAGAAGGTACCACACGTGTTCGATTGGATTTAGGTCCAAAGACCTTGCGGGCCAATCCATGCGTTGAAGTCTTCACTCTCCAACAGCTCTGCGACAGCCACTGCACGATGAGGTGAAGCGTTGTCGTCCATGAAGAGGAACTCAGGACCCACAGCACCTCTAAAGAGACGCACGTGAGGCTGGAGAACCTCGGTACAATAGCGGACACCAGTGACTGAACCTTCTTGGAAGATGTGGAGGTCAGTACGGCTACCAAGCATGATACCGCCCCAAACGAGAACTCCGCCACCTCCAAACCGGTCCCATTCAATAATGTTGGAGGTGTGATTTCGTGTTCCCTGCTCTCTCCAGAAGTGTATACTTCCAGAATAGCTCGTCAGACTAAATCGGCTCTCATTCGTAAAGAGAACTCGACCCCATTGCTGATGTGTCTAGTTCTTGTGTTTCTGGCACCACAGAAACTGCCGTCTCCGATGAGCAGGCGTTAATGGCACACACCGTACTGGTCGTTATGCAAATAGACCACATTTGTGCAGCCTCCTGGCCACGGTAAAACGCGATAACGGACGCCCAGTTGTCTGTTGCATGTGCCTTGAGATATCTTCCGCTGCCTGCCGTCTGTCTCTTCTCGCCTGTAGGACAATATGCCGGTCGTCCGCCGCCGTGGTTGCTCGTGGACGACCACTGCTAAACTCTCGGACAGCTGTTCCTGTCGTTTGAAATACTCTCCAAGCTCGTGAAACGATGCTGTGAGCGATCCCGAACTCCTCGGCCACACTAGTCACACTTCGACCTTTTTCCAACTTCCCAATGACGCGACCTCGGGCAAAGTCCTCCAGATGTCGTCTACTGGATGCCCTGTAGGCATATCACACGGTGGCGGCAACTCGACGTCGTTCAAACCGATGTACACCGTGCAGTAGCTTTCACCGAATTGCTGAGTGTACACCACCCGTGTGCTTTATGCCCTTCTAACACTCCCCCCTACGTAATGCTTCAGAATGCCCATGCTGTACCGTACCGGACCCTAGTCTATCTTCTGAGTGGTCTTTCGGTCCGTTCTGCCTGCTCGTTCCGTTGTTATGCTAATTTCTCTTCTTCGTCCTTAATTTTTGCACACCAGTGTATATATATATATATATACGAGTGTATGATTCATACGATTATCATATATGTATATATATAGAATAAAAATATTACAGAACAAAAACACAAAATTTCAAAACAAGTAAAAAACTGGAACAGGTTGCCGTCATCAGGAGAGCATCAACCTGTGGGAGTGGCCTTTCTAGTACCAACAAAACGACAAGGCAAGCCAAAATTGTCGGTAGGTCATGCTGCCTTGGCCACAAAACCAAATTCTAATAAGCACAAAATACAAAAATCAAATTTAAAAAAGAAGAATTAAAAGCTTACCGGCAGAACAAAAACCGCCATGACAAAGGGTCAAACAAGACTGAACAGAGCACCCACAAGAACCCAAATATATACACTGAGAAGAAAGGTGGTCACGGTTAAAAAAATACCTGGTAAGCCAAAAAATGTGTGAGTTGACAAGATGCAAAACTGTGTATGTAGATAAGATCTTCAGCTATTAGGGACCCACCAAATAGCACTTTATGTTACCTATGTATTTAAAATTGTTAGGTCCTAGGTTAATAAAGCATGTCAAAGTGTAATTTGAAACTTTTGGACACCAAATTAAAGTTCAAAATTAAATGGTTAAAATGATGCCTTAAGAAATTTTTAAAAACCAACAGATCGTCTACTTGTGTTTGTTACCTCGATTTAGAGGTTCAGGTAGACGAGGAGGGAAGAGGTGTGGCGAATTTATTTGATAAAAGAAACTCTTTTGAGTTTGATATCATTCACTACACTCACTGGTCATCCAATATTTCAAAAGTTATACATCGTAATCTACCCATCTCCCAGTTTCATAGAATGGCTAAAATTTGCTCTACACAGCTCTTACTTGCAAAATATCTGGAAGCTGTTCTTTCTAAATTGCAATCTAACAATTTTCCTAAAAAATTCTTAAGGCATCATTTTAACCATTTATTTTTGAACTTTAATTCGGTGTCCAAAAGTTTCAAATTACACTTTGACATGCTTTATTAACCTAGGACCTAACAATTTTAAATATATAGGTAACATAAAGTGCTATTTGGTGGGTCCCTAATAGCTGAAGATCTTATCTAAATACACAGTTTTGCATCTTGTCAACTCACACATTTTTTGGCTTACCAGGTAGTTGTTTAAACGTGACCACCTTTCTTATCAGTGTATATATTTGGGTTCTTGTGGGTGCTCTGTTCAGTCTTGTTTGACTCTTTGTCATGGCGGTTTTCGTTCTGCCGGTAAGCTTTTAATTCTTCTTTTTTAAATTTGATTTTTGTAATTTTTGTGCTTATTAGAATTTGGTTTTGTGGCCTAGGGAGCATGACCAACCGACAATTTTGGCTTGCCTTGTCGTTTTGTTGGTACTAGAAAGGCCACTCCCACAGGTTGATGCTCTCCTGATGACGGCAACCTGTTCCAGTTTTTTACTTGTTTTGAAATTTTGTATTTTTGTTCTGTAATATTTTCATTCTATATAAGCTACTACATGAGGTTTAGCTGCCTTCGGCACTTCTCATGGTATTAGCCTTTTTCTTTCTAATTTTCTTGTGTTAAATAATTTATTTATAAAGTCATTTTTTTTATTTATGTACTATATATATATATATATATATATATATATATATATATATATCATCATTATCATCATGTCAACCATTATCAATCCACTGCTGGACGAAGGTCTCCCCAAGAGTCTTCCACAACGGTCTGTCTTCCGCCAGTCTCCACCATGTTACTCCCGCATACTTTCGAATTCCATCCACCCATCTCACATGTGATCTTCTTCTGGGTCTTTTCCTGTCCCTTGGAATCCAGTGTAAAATTTCAGCTGTCCATCAATGGTCTGTCCTTCTGGCAATATGTCCATCCCATTGCCATTTCAGGGATTTTACTCTGATCATGTCTTCCACTCTTGTCATTTCTCTGATCCACGAGTTACTCTTGTTATCTCTCCTGGTTACACCAAGCATGCACCTTTCCATGCTGCTTTGAGTTGTCTGCAGCATTTGTATGTCTCTTTTAGTTAAGGTCCACGTCTCTGCACCATACGTAAGCACTGGAAGGATGCATTGATCAAGGAATTTTCTTTTAAGACATAATGGCATATTGCTCTTGAAAATTATGCTGTTTCTTCCAAAAGCTCTCCAGGCAAGTTTTGTACGCCGATTGATTTCTTCATCAATGTGACCCTCACTTGATATCTGCTGTCCAAGATAAACCTACGTGTCTGTTATCTCCAGCTTTTCTCCATCAATAGATAAATCTTCATTTTTTGTAAAAGCATTGAACAGCACTTTTGTCTTCTGAAAGTTCATTTTTAGTCCCACTTCTTTACTTATGTCAGCAAGTTCCTGGATCATACTCTGCAGCTCTGATGGGCTAGTTGCAAAAATGACTACGTCATCAGCAAAACGAAGGTGGGTTAGATAATCTCCATTAATCTTTATCCCCTTGTTTTCCCAGCTCAGTGACTGAAAAACACCCTCCAATGTGGCATTAAAGAGCTTCGGAGATATGGTGTCACTTTGTCTCACTTCCTTTCCAATTTTCATGTGTGTTGTATTTTCAAACAGCCGAATCTTTGCACTTGCATTTTCATAGATGTTATTAATAATATTAATGTATGCATCTTCAATACCGCAGGATTTCAGAGCCATCGTAACTGCTGATGGTTTCACCGAATCAAAGGTTTTTTCATAATCGATAAAAGCCATGCACAATGGAAGTTCATATTCCTTCGCTCTTTCAATTAGTTCCTCAGTACGTGGATATGATCTATTGTGCTGTAGCCACTCCTGAATCCAGCTTGTTCTCTCGGTTGAGCCATGTCCAGTGTTACCTTCAAGCGGTGTGAAAGAACTTTAGTGAAGATTTTATAAACCACTGATAGGAGGCTGATCTGATAGATATGTAGTTCCTGAGATCCTCAATCTCACCTTTTTTATGTAGTAGGATCATTGTAGCGTTGTTCCAATACTCAGGAATCTTCCCTTCATTAAGGCATCGAGTGAAAGTTTGGACGAGTACTGTTTGGATTTCTCCACTTGCTTATTGTATGATGTCTACAGTAATTTCATCTTCTCCTGGAACTTTTCCCCGCTTCATGTTCTTGATTGCATGTGCAACTTCTGCTGGGAGGACTGGAAGAACTCTGGTACTGGTACCTTTCATGATGTCTGGAGTACATGTATCATCCCTTTCATATAATTTGGAATAGAAATTTTTCACTCTTGTCAAAATTTCACCTCTATTTCGTGTTACAGAACCATCTTCCTTTCTCAGTGCCATAATCTGTTTTCTTTCCTTACTAAGATGTCCCTTTGCTATCTTTAGGCTTTGGTTGTTTTCTATTGCTTTCCTCACTAGTTCACAGTTGAATTTCCTTACGTCTTCAGTGATACTTTTTCGTACTGTCTTGCATAGCTCTATATATTCCACTTTGGAAGTCACATCTTCTTTAGTTGTGCTCATCTCTCTTCTTTTTTGCATCAACATTTTGGTTTTTCCTGATAATTTGTTCACATGCAACTTGTTCTTAACCCAGCTAATTTTGTTACTTTTTCCATAAGACTTTTGGTTACTTTTCTGTTAACTTCAGAAATATCCACTTCTTCCGATGTCATGCATTCTAAAGCAGAGAATCTGTTCTTCAGTTCCAACTTGAAGGTATTATGGTGTTGTTTAAGGTTGGTTATGTCAATACATTTTGTTTGTCTTATGAGCTTGCCACGTTCGAGTTTAGTGTTGAGGTGCATCTTACATCTCACCAATCTATGGTCACTACCTGTGTTGAACTTGTTTAGCACACTGCAATCTTCTATGACGATTTTTTTGTTACGCATAATAACATCAATTTCACTTGTCGTCCTATTTGGATGTCTCCATGTCCATTTCCTGTGTGGCTTTTTCTTGAAAAAGGAGTTCAAGATGAAAAACTCTTCTTCCTCTGCAAACTCAACAAGAGTATTTCCACGCTGGTTTCTGTTGCCGTGACCGAATTTATCTACTGAAGTTTCATTCTGTTGTCGTTGCCCTATTTTTGCTTTGAAATTTTCCATAATTATCTTCAAGTGCTGCTTATCTTTATTATTTAGATGACGAATATCCTCATAAAATTCTTCAATTTCTTCTTCAGGATGACTTGTGGTTGGCGCATAAGTTTGAATAATCTGAGCCTGGTATCTTCTTGAGAGTTGGATAACGAGTCGTGCAGCTCTGTCAGAGGAACTTTCAACTTCTACAACTTTATCCTTCAGTTTCTTGTTTATTATAAATCTAACACCACTAGTTCTGCCAGTATCTGTCCCACGATAGTAGAAGAGATGTCCACTTTTCAGTTCAATGAGATCTTCTTCTTTTCTCCTTTCCTCACTTAGCCCGACGATGTCCCACTTGATCCTTTGTAGGTCCTCGTCCAATTCAAGGAGCCTTGAATCAGAAGATAGGGAGCGTCCGTTATACGCAGCCAAGGTCAGCATCAGATGGCAGCCTAGTCCGGTCCTCCGGGGATTCTTAGCACCCTCTGCCTTCATGTCGTATCGCCGCTGCCTTGGCCAGGTACATTCCAGCTGCCGGAGACTGAGAGCCAAGATTTAAGTTCTGAAGTCCTTTTGGAGGGGTTTGGCCATAACTCACCACGCTGGCCAAGTGGGTTGTTGAGTGTGGGATAGCATTTCCTCTAATCCCGATGGTATAGTTATACCGCTATTGGCGGTCGTCAGAGCCCCTTTAGTGGGAACAGGATGCACCACGAGAATGCGGGGTTGACATTTGTGAAGGAGAGGCTGTGATGTTACTCATCACCTGACCTTACATCCCATATATATATATATATATATGATAATCGTCATATATTTCTGGAGTCAAACAAAAAAAAACAAAAAACAAAAAAAACAAAAAAACAAAGGGCCGCCACTGGCTACCGTGTGTCAACAAATTGTTTTCGCGTGCCACTTTGGGCACGCGTCTCATAGGTTTGCCAACCCTGTCCCACACACTGTAACATCCACTTTTAAATTTCACAAATTTACAGCTTTCTGGCCTTATGCCGAAAACGTTTACTGTCGTGCTCCTGTAGTTGTTTTCATGAGATTAAACATGAACGACAGACAGTAACGAATAATCACCTTGTGGGTTGCCATGTCCTAGCGCAACTAATCCCACTTTGGTGGGTTGTCCTCCAATATGTAGCGTTCGGCGAAGTGCTGCTACCTTACCGCTATAGAAATCTTGTTAAAAATTCAACCATTTCGCTATTACAGTCCGCATCATGTAGTAGTAGCGGATTTAAACTTGCCTGTGCCCTGCGCGCAGCAGAAGTTCTTGAGCGCCCTCGTTTTTGCCACCATCCTTGAAAATCAGCCTTTTTGCTGCTATTACTAATGTCCTTATGTATGAGGAAGTACTGTAATCGCAAAAATAATTCGACTTAGAGATTTCAACAGAAACAAACATTTTGGGTTGACCCCGAACATTGTTTGACTACTATCACGGTGGCGTGTGTGTGGTTTGTTGCCGCCATTGCTCAAAAACTAATACAGCTATCAAGACAAAATTTTAAAATTACGGGTTTTGTGATACCATGATTTCCATGGTATTTAACAGAAGCGGTTCAGCATACCTACGAAACAACGTGATAAAGTTTTGTCGCAATAGAAGCATTTTTACATAAGTTATGACGCATAAGAGCAATGGAAGGGATCCCGCTCCTATGTCCTGGACTTTGACCCCATTTCGTCTATTTTTAACAGAGTTTGTCACCAGGTGGTTTCCTACCACACACTAAAATTTATTCGAAATCAAACCATTTTTACGCAAGTTATGACTCATAAGCGCAATGGAATAGATCCCGCTCCTATGTCCTCACCTTTGACCCCATTTCGTTCATTTTCAATAGGGTACGTCCCCAGGTGCTCCCCTACCACATATTAAAATTTCATCGAAATCGAACCATTTTTTCGCGAGTTATCGTGCGGACGGACGGACAGACAAACAGACGGACAAAGCTGGAGCATATACGCTTCTTCAGCCTACGGTTGGAAAGCGTAAAAAAGAAAATTTAAGAAGAAAATGGGCAGTCATAATAAACACGGGATCCAAGAGCAAAATATTTTTTCGATTCTGAGCAAATCTTACAGAAACCGCACACTCTTTGAGTTCAGTTGTAGTGCGTCATCAAGTAATATTAGCCGTACCGGTGGCACAGTGGTCTAAGCAATGGCCTTTGATCATTCGTCCGAAATGGGTCCGGGTTCGAATCCCGGTGAGGCATGGATGTTGTGTTTGTCTTACGGCGCTGGCTCTTTCTCTTCCCTTGAACCAGTGGCCCTAAATTAGGGACGGGCGACTGCTTATAGCCCATTGAGTTGCTCATGGTGGTCTTTAAACCTCCAATAAAAAAAAAGTAATATTACTCTCAAGATGATATTTTAGCCGTTTTTTACATCTACGGTAGAAAATTTGTATCTGCAGTTGACATACTTTGAGATCCGGCGAAATCATGCTTCCAAAAAGAGAACTCAATTTATTCCTCACTCTATGGTTTTTTTTTCCTCTGCGAAGGAAAATAAGGAAAAATAAAAATGAATTAAACAATTTTTACTTCATCGCAGGGTCCCGCCCCAGGGATTTGTTGTCTTCCTTGAAATTCCGTCCATGACGTGAAGCGCAGGAAAGTAATGCATATATCTAAGATAAAAGACGGAACTAATATTCTTTCTAGGCACAGTTTTATTATTCTGGCTTACTACACTTTCTTGCGCAAGTCACAAAAATATAATTTCAGTGGCTGTTGTCTTTACAATTTACGTATGAGGGTTATACCTAAAGTAATGTAAAAGTGGGAATAACTGTTTTATCAACTGACAGAAGTCGTTCAAATTGTACATGTTGCTAGAGTAATTATTTTTCTATACAAAGGTACTACTCAACATAGTCTCCATTACAAGCGATGCATTTGTGCCTTTGTTCAACACAGCTCACGAATCCTCTTTAAAAAAATTCAGATGTGGTCTGTTGTACTGCCACTTTCACCTTATCTGTGTCGTCAAATCGTAGTCCCCGGAGACTGCCCTTCATTGGACCGAACAGGTGGAAGTCGAAGGGTACATCAGATCGAAAACAAAACGTGTCTTCATTGTCTTCAAACGCTTCCAGCATATCATAGCAGATTTCCACCCTTCTCTCCTTCAAATCGGGTGTCAACGACCGAGGTACCCACTTTGCACACATTTTCCAGTATTCTAAGTCTTCCACCATCTTCAGTATGGCATTGCAACCGCAGTCCAGTTGTGCAACAAGCTCACGGATTGTGACTCGTCTCTCTGCGCGAATCAATTTATCCACTCTCTGAAGATTCGTGTTAGTGGCCACAGATGATGGTCTCCCACTGCGTGGTTTGTCTTCAATGCTGTTTTCCCTTTCTTTAAACTTCTTCATCCATCTGCGCGCATTGCTCTTGTCAATGGTGTCATCTCCGTAAACATTTGGTAGCCTTCTGTTGATGTCGGACAGCCTGCACCCTTCCTTCATCAATAACTCAATGATGTTGCTTCTGCTTGTAATTCATTTCTGACCTGCATTGAAGAAGAAGGGTTGCTAGAGAGGAAGAGTTACTCTACAAACGTGTGAAACTGGCTTTAGCCGTAACACACACACATACCTACATACACCGATGCGCCATCACATTATGATCCCCAGCTTAGATAAATGAGCGCGCCTAGAGACCGAACGGTGACGCAGGTGACTTTTACACAGCAGTAAATAAAAAATCCGAGGACCAGCTTTGGGTTAGTAGTGTTCGGTGTCAGAATGGGAATAGCTGCCGATTTATCCGAGTTTGATAAAGGACAAATGGTGATGGCGCGGCTCCTCGGAACTACCATCTCGGAAACGGCGCGGCTTGTGGGTTGTTCACGCGCCGCCGTAGTGGGTACGTATCACAAATGGTACAAAGATGGCCAAACGACGAACCGTCGTCCACCCATGGACGTCCGCAACTCATTCATACCAGAGGGGATCGGAGACTGTCGCGCATTGCTCACAGCGACCGCAGGGCCACAATGCGACAAATCACCAGCAGCTACAACAGTTGTGATCAATGCAATGTGCCACAGCACACAGTTCATCGCAGCTTTTTGCGCATGGACCTGCGTAGCCGAAGACCCAGCCGGGTCCTCATGCTCACTGCACGTCATCGTCAACAACGCATGAAATGGGCCCAACATCATCGATATTGGATCGTGGATGATTGGAAGAAAGTGGATTGGTCTGACGAATTAAGATTCCTGGTGCATCACGTAGACGGCTGAGCACAGACACGCCGATTACCAACGGAGGCTATGGCACCTTGATGAACTTTTGGGCAGAAAAGGGCCGGCAGCGGTGGTGTTACGCTGTGGGCGATGTTTTCTTGGGACACTTCAGGCCCCGTTATTCCAATAGCCCAATCCCTGACAACTGTCAGGTATCTGAACATCGTTGCGGACCAAGTTCACGCATTAATGGCAATCGTGTTCCCCGCTGGTGATGGCCATTACCAACAGGAAAATGCGCCATGCCACACTGCTAGAATCGTCAAGGAGTGGCTCGAGTAACATGCTGGCGACTTTCTGTTAATGCCCTGGCTTCCAAATTCACCTGACATGAACTCAATCGAACATTTGTGGTTCGACTTGGAAAAGCTGGTTCGCGTAAAATCACCACCACCCCAAAATGCACGGGAACTGGAGGACCTGCTGTTGACATTATGGTACCAGATACCCAAGAACACCTATCACCACCTCATAGAATCTATGCCTCGCCGAGTGGCCGCTTTTTTACGGGCTAAAGAGGGTCCTACAGCTTATTAGGCAGGCAGTCATAATGTAATGGCTTATCGGTATGCGTACGTAGGTATCGTACGTTCAATAATTGTAAATTGAGTTTCGAATATACAGTTCAAAGCAGATTTTTCGGGCATACCATTCAAATGATTCACGTATCGTTCCCATTCTTAAGTTTCTCCATTATTTCTTAGCAGACTGCTACCTGCTGAGTCACGTTATGCTTGACACTTATTAATACACGGCAATACTTTTCTTGTTGGGAATTCGTTTTCTAACCCAATGGGGGCGGAATAAAGTTAAACGTGCTGCCATTTGAGCGAGTGTCGCAGCAATCGCGGATTGTTTGCATAACGGTTCACATACAGCTCTTTTTTGCATAACGAATTTAATTTTTTCGGAATCAAAAATTCGGGCGAACAAAGAGATCACATTTGGGTGTTCCGAAAGAGTTAATAATCAATAGTCGTAACCCAATAGGAATGGAGAAATCCAGATAGAACAGGTTTTGCATAGTCACATGAGTTCCTTTATCCATCATATTGGAAAGGGATTCCTCAACTTCTCACAGTGCTTGTTCGGTGGGAGTCACAATGGAGGACTCTTCAGATGCCCGGTTTAAACAGAGAAGCAGGGGCGTAATTAGGGCGACGGCTGCCCTGGGTGCAATTTAAGAGAGAGCGCAAAGATCACAGCTTTCAATCTGATTAAAACTGGAATTGAAATTTGTTCACCAGCTTCTGCGATAGGTTTTTTTTTTTTTTTTTTTTTGCGCCGTACTTTGTCCCTTGTCTATTTGTAGAATTTGTTTATACCTAGGCAATATGTTTCACCAGTATTGATAGCCTTGGCAACTTAAAATTCACATTACTTCCTCAGAAGGTTCAGGGGAACAAAATGTTTTCACATTCAAAAATCAAGGCAAAATTAAACATACGTTACAAGATGAAAATGATATTCACACTGGTGAAGATTTTCTGGAGGCTATTCCGTCATTACCATTTCATGTGTTATCGAAGTAAATTGAGGTAACAGAGGGGTGTGAGGTAAATTCTTTTTCAAGCAACAATGTACACTGAAGTGCCGGAAAAACCGGTACAGACGAGCTTATGCAAAATACATAGCAACGTCACCTATGCGCGTACTCGGTTGCGCCCGCCAGTGTGTATAAAATGCGATAGACATCCTTGCCAGCTGTCTGAGCTGTTTTCGGCAAGAGAATGACAAGTAATAACGATTTAAGCGATTTTCAACGCGGCGTCATAGTTGGCGCTCGTATGATGGTCCATAGTATTTCGGAGGTAAAAACGAAGTTCGGATTTTCACGGACGACCATTGCAAGAGTGTACCGTGACTACAAGAATTCTGGCAAAACCTCCAACCTACGATACCAGTGCGGCCGTAAAAAGACATTGGGTGAACGTGACCATCGTCGTCTCTCAAGAATCGTTTCACGCGATAGGCGTGGAACACTCTCGCAGGTATCATCGGAATTCAATGCTGGAGCCTCAACAAGCATCAGCGTCCGGAATGTGCAACGTACCCTGCATGATATGGGGTTTGGGAGCCGACGCCCAACTCCAGTCCCCTTGATGGGTGCACGACACAGAGCTATGTGGCTCGCTTGGGCACGGCAACACCGCCACCGGTAACTTGATGACTGGAAACAAGTAGCCTAGTCTGACGAGTTGCGTTTCCAACTGTATCGGGCAGATGGAAGGATTCGTGTGTGGCGAAAACCACCATGAAGCCATGGATCCCGCCTGTCAACAGGGAACTGTACCGGCTGGTGGGGATCCGTAATGGTATGGGGAGTATTTAGCTGGACTTTACTGGGACCTCTGGTACGTCTACAAACGTCTGTGACCGGCCAACGCTATGTGCGCATCTTTTCTGACGATGTACACCCGTTCATGTCCTGCATTCATGCTGTTGAGTTGGGCCTGTTCCATCAGGACAATGCACCTCCACACACGTGTCAGGACGCCACATTATGGTTAGAAGAGCATTCATCTGAGTTTGCGGTGTTACCATTCCCACCCAAGTCTCCAGATCTGAACGTGATAGAACATATTCACGCTATCGAACACAGGAATCCGAGACCTCGGAATACACCCGAATTGTGGAACGCTCTGCAGGAAGTATGGTGTGCATTGCCTACAGCATATTTCCAGAAGCTAGTGGATTTCATGCCCTGTCGTATTTCTGTAGTCCTGCGCTTCCGTGGGGGACCTACCAAGTATTGGACTGGTGTACCAGTTTTTCTGGCACTTCAGTGTGTGTTCATGTATATACTGTATATACAGATGCTAGTATGCAGTGTTAAATTAGTAAATTATCTATCTATCTATCATCATCAACCATTATGAATCCACTATACTGGTCTTCCGAATTTTTTTCCGCAACTTTCTCTGTTGTATGTACCGTATATGGATCAGAGACACGGACTTTAACAAAACAAAATTCAGAGACTGAAAAGCACTGAAAGAAGCATGAAGATGTGCATGCTTGGTATGAACGAGAACAATATGAAGAGGAACTCATGGATCAGGAAAACGATGGGAGTTGATAACATCATGATCAGAGTAAAATCACTTAAATGGCACAAGGCTGGGCATATTGCTAGAGGAACCGACCACTGTTGGACAATTGAAATACTAGACCAAGGGACCGGAAATAACCCTTTGTGGGAGACAAGTGGATGAAATACGAAAACATATCAGAGTGGCATGGAGGATACTGGTGAAGACAAAATTGTGGAATAAACTTGGGAAGACTTTCATCCAGCAGTGGAGTGATAAATGTTGATGATGGGGGGATATATATGATAGATGGGAGAGAGGTGCAGTATTCTGAGCTTTGACCCGGGCGCAGAAAGGCCTAGTTACGCCTGTGCAGAGAAGGTTCTTATCTATGACATTTATCTAAGAAAGAATGCAGTTTATGGGAATACGTGCGTGGACGTGACTAAGGCGAGACGATAGGTAAGGCAATGTAGAGATAAAAAAAGTGGGGAAAGCAAATTTGAACGGCAAACCGAAGTTGGAGTGATCAATGATTGCAACGGACGAATTTCGGTAACAAAGTGTTTTAAAAATGAAAAAAGAAATGTTGGAAAAGAAGATACGATTAATTATGAACGTTATATTGAAACTCTAAAATAAAACTGAAAACTCATATCCGAAGGAAGAAGAGCCGGGAACAGTGGTCAAACACTTATCCAATACAACAACGCTAGGCAGTGTTGCCATTCTACTGATTTTGGTTCCTGTATACTGATGGATTTTTGTAAAACACGAAAATCTGCTGATTTTTCTTGGTTCTAAAGCAGCCTCTTGAATTTTTTATTGCTATGCTTAAGCTTTTGGCTTGTAGTGTAATTTTTTGACAGATCATTCTTCCAAAAGCTCTAAAACAATTCTTATGATGCACCTATGATACTAATGTTATATAATTTTTCAAGGTTTTGTTATATTTACTTTTATCGAAAATTTTAAAGAAGTCAAAAAATTCCACAGTTAGTTTAGTGGTTTTTTTTTTTTTTTGGTGTTAAATGATTAACAATGAAAGATGACACCGAAGTATCGGGTGTAATAAGCACGTCTTTTGAATCCGTTCTGATGCAAATTAAATTTATCAAAGCTATTCAAAGTCAATGGAACCGGTGTGAAAAACAATAGCATCTGACCGAAAAAACAGGTTTTTCAATCGGGTATTTAATGCCTCAGATATTGCTGTAAAGGGAATCGTGAGCTTACGCCCTCTGGTTGCAGGCTTGTGCGTTAAGAAAAACATGAATCCATATGAGAACCATTTTGCACCGGAAACGCTCTCCAACACAGAAATATTTTTCAAATCGGACTCTTAGAAACAGATATCGACAAAAATTAGATGTGACTTTACTTCCCTGGTGAGAAAACCATGAATTATTTTAGGAAGAAAGTATTCTCAAAAGGTTTATTCATATGAGCGGTATCGGTCCAAGAAAAAGAAAAATTTAGTCGAGTTTTCAGGAGCCCAGGTTTTGCTACAGATACATCAGAAGCCGAAATTAACACTTATGCCCCCTGATGGCCAAACCATTCTTTACCAAACATTAGAAATTATGTGAAAAATATTTTCTATCAGGTCTTGTATGCGATACAGGAAGAATTTTTTAAATCAGAGTTTTAGAAACAGAAAAAACGCAGAAAACGCAATTTACCTTTGTGCCCCCTAGCGGAAAGTCTATGATTTACATGAAAATTTTGAATTTATAGGAAAAACATTTCGCATCGGAAACACTATCCAACAAAGAAGGAATTTTTCAAATCAGACTCCTAAAAGTAGAGATATTGACAAAAATAAGTAGTACATATACGTCCCCAGTCGTAGAAACGATGCATTATTTTAAAAAGAAAATGTTTCTAAAAGGTTTGTCGACATTAGTAGTATCGGTCTACAAACGACGTTTTTTTCAATCGAGAATTTAGAAGCTCATATTTTGTTGCAAATACATCAGAAGCGGAAATTAAGATCTACGACCCCTGGTGGCCAAACTATTTTTTGCAAAAATTAGAAATTATGTGCAAACGGTTTCCCATCAGGAAATGTATCCGGTGCAGAAAGAATTTTTCAAATCGGAGGTTTAAAAGCAGAGATATAAGGGGAAACGCAATTTACCCCTACGCCCCCGTAGTGAAAAACCTATAAATTACTTGAAAACTTTGAAATTATATGAAGAACATTTCGCATCGAAAATACTATCCAACAAAGAAAGATTTTTTTCAAATCGGACTCCTAGAAACAGAGATATTGAGAAAAATAAGATATACATCTACGACCCCTGGCGGAGAAACTGTGAAATATGTTAAGAAGAAAATATTTCGAAAAGGTTTATCAATGGGAGTGGCATCAGTCCACGAAAGAATTTCTGAATCGATATTTTAGAAGCTCAGATTTTATGGAAAATACATCAGAAGCAAAAATTAAAGATTACGCCCCCTGGTGGCCAAAGTATTATTTCCCAAAAATTTGAAATTATATGCAAAAGATTTTCCATCAGGAGGTGTGTCCGCTGATGGAAAAAAAAATTCAAATCGGAGTTTTAGAAGAAGAGTTATCGGGGAAAATGTAATTTACTTTTACGCCCCACAGCGAAAAAATCTATTCGGAATTTGAAAAAGTAACTATATCTAAAATACTTTTCGACATAAATGGAATCGAAAGATAAAATAATTTTTTCAATCGGATGTTTAGAAGCAAATATGTGGAATAAAACGTATTTTTGAATTCGACATGATGTGCATTTACGCCCTCTAGTGGCGAAATTATACAACGTAAAAAAAAAAACGAAATAATGGATCATCATTCGTATATTTCAAGCTTCCCAATTCAAGAAAAATTTTTCAAATCGGACTACTAGTTGCAAAGATATCGTGGGTACAAACGGGCGGACAAGCCGGTGACATAAGAACGGTCTTTTTTTACAAAAGAAGTGTTAACAAGAAAGATGAAACCGAATTTTCAAGTGTAATAAGCACGTCTTTTGAATCCGTTCTGACGCAAATTAAATTTATCAAAGCTATTCAAAGTCAATGGAACCGGTATGGAAAACAATGGTATCTGACGGAAGAAAGAAATTTTTCAATCGGATCTTTAATTTCTCAGAGATTGCTGTAAACGGAATCGTGAGCTTACGAACTCTTCGAAACAGAGTTATCGACAAAACTAAGGTGTGACTTTACGTCCCCTGGTGGGAAAACAATGCATTATTTTAGGAAGAAACTATTCTCAAAAGGTTTATCGATATGAGCGGTATGGGTCCAAGATAAAAAAAATTATTCTAGTTTTCAGGAGCCCAGATTTTGCTACAAATACATCAGAAGCAGAAATTAACAATTATGACACTTGATGGCCAAACCATTCTTTACCAAACATTGCAAATTATGTAAGAAATATTTTCCACCAAGTCTTGTATGCGATACAATAATAACATTTCAAATCGGAGTTTTAGAAGCAGAAATAACGCAGAAAACGCAATTTACCTTTCTTCTCCCTAGCGGAAAGTCTATGATTTACTTAAAAAATTTGAATTTACAAGAAAAACATTCCGCATCGGACACACTATAAAACAAAAAAGGAATTTTTTAAATCGGACTCCTAGAAGTAGAGATATTTACAAAAATTAGACATAAATCTACAATCCCGTCCTAGAAACTATGCATTATTTCAAGAAGAAAATGTTCCTAAATGGTTTATCGACATGAGAGTATCAGTCAACAAATGACTTTTTTTCAATCGAGATTTTAGAAGCTCATATTTTGCTGCAAATACATCAGAAGCGGAAATAAAGAGTTACGCCATATGGTGGCCAAACCATTTTTTACAAAAATTAGAAATTATGTGCAAACGATTTCCCACCAGGTGTTGTATCCGGTGCAGAAAGAATTTTTCAAATCGGAGATTTAGAAGCAGATATGTAGAAGGAAATGCGCTTTACTTTTACGCCCCCTAGCAGAAAATCTATGAATTACTTGAAAATTTTGAAATTGTATGAACCACATGTTACACTAGAAACACTATCCAACAAAGAAAGAATTTTTCAAATCGGACTCCTAGAAGTAGAGATATTGACAAAAATAAGATATACATCTACGCCCCCTGGCTTAGAAACCATGCATTATTTCAAGAAGGAAATGTTTTTAAAAGGTTTGTCGACATGAGTAGTATCGGTCAACAAACGACTTTTTTTGCAATCGATATTTTAAAAACTCATATTTTGCTGCAAATACATCAGAAGCGGAAATTAAGACTTACGCCACCTGATGGCCAAACCATTTTTTTACAAAAATTTGAAATTGTGTGCAAAGGATTTCCCATCCGGAGCTGTATCCGGTGCAGAAAGAATTTTTCAAATCGGAGATTTAAATGCTGAGATATAAGGGAGAAAGCAATTTACCTTTACGCCCCCTAGCAGACAGTCTATGAATTACTTAAAAATTTTCAAATTATGTGAAAAACATGTCACACTAAAAAACACTATCCACCAAAGAAGGAATTTTTCAAATCGTACTCTTAGAAGTAGAGATATTGACAAAAATAAGATATACATCTACGCACCCTGGCGGAGAAACTGCGGAATATTTTAGGAAGAAAATATTCCGAAAAGGTTTATCGATGTGAGTCGCATCAGTCCACGAAAGAATTTTTTCAATCGATATTTTAGAAGCTCAGATTTTATGGCAAATACATCAGAAGCAAAAATTAACACTTACGCTGCTTGGTGGCCAAATTATTCTTACCCAATTATTCTTAAGAATTCGAAATTATATGCAAAAGATTTTCCATCAGGAGATGTATCCGCTGAATCTTTTTTTTTCAAATCGGAGTTTTAGAAGAAGAGTTACCGGGGAAAATGTAATTTACTTTTACGCCCCCTAGAGGAAAATCTATGCGTAATTTTAAAAAGAAACTATATCTAAAATACTCTTCGACATAAATGGAATCAAAAGATAAAATAATTTTTTCAATCGGATGTTTAGAATCAAATGTGTGGAATAAAACGTAATTTTGAATTGGACATCATCTGCATTTACGCCCTCTAGCAGCGACATTGTACGTCGTAAAAAAAACGAAATAAAGTATCGTTATTCGCATATTTCAAGCTTCCGAATGCAAAAAGAATTTTTCAAATCGGACAAATAATTGCAGAGATACCGTGGGTACAGACGGACGGACGGACGGACGGACAAGCTGAAACAAAAAAGCACGATCTTTTTTTACAAACGACGTGCTAAAAACGGCAATTTACCGTCAATATAAGAAAGAAATTATGGAAAGGTTTCTGGAAATTTAGAATTCCCTCTGGCGTGCGAAAAATCAGTGTAATTCAGGTTTCTTTCAGTCACATGAAGGAAAAAGTTGTACCAGAAATATGCTTTATAAATTCAGGAAAGAAATCAAGGAAAGTGGCTCGTGAATTTAAAAATCTTGTTTACGGTGTAACCCTAAATTTGCCTACGACCAATGTTAGATTACTCGATCCAGAAATGAAAGAAAACCAGGACTGAAATATGGCTTTCAACTGTGACATAAAACGCTGATGTTCAAATCGCGACGACAAGTAATCAAATTTAATGAGAAAAGATTCATATCAATATAAAAATATCAATAGAAACATATCAATATGTTAGATCTAAACAGAGAGCATCAGAATGTTGTAATAATCAGATATTACACAGTGAATACCTTTCACCGAGAAAAACGTTTTGTTAATTCAGCAAAAAAATTGTTGAATCAACCAAAACATTTTGTCAATATGCAGTCAACAAAAATATTTGTTGAATTTACAAATGTATTTTGCTGAAAATTATTGTTGATTCTACAAAATTTATTGCTATCATGACAGAACGTTTTGTTCAATTAACAAAATGTCTAGATCGAATTTTGGGAATTTGTTTGATGTCTTGTTGTTGTGATAAAACGATTTCTTGCTGCAACCAAACATATTGTTATCGTGACACAGCAATTTTTTGCTACAACAAAATTTAGAGTTATGTAGCTGAGCCACTTTGTCCCCAAACTTTTTTCCGATGGCAACACTTTGCCGGTGCAGTAATTTTGAGCGGTGCCCTTTGAAACTGGCGTTCTCCATTTTTCCCCCGCCAATATTTTGTCCCACCGTATTAACTTTCTAGTGGTGTTTAAATGAACTTGGACGGCGTTACGTCACGAAGAAATGTTTTCAAAGCCAGAGAAAAATCCCTCACCGAGATGGTTTGACTGAAATCCTTCACTGAGCGGGTTTAGGTTAGAAACTGGGCGTGCTAACCACTCAGCTATACCTGCTCTTACGAGTACATTCTCTCTTACGAGAACACGATAGAATGCTCTTACGAGTACATTTTTTCGTGTTCATTGCAATTATGAGTGTACAAAGTGAGGCCAAATTATCGCTGAAATTCTCTGAATGTAACCAAAATCACACACAATACACACTAGCATAAAAATACGTCAGAATTTTTAAGATATGTTAGAAATCCTTACCTCTGAATGTCTCTATCAGAGTTGACAGCTCCCAGTCTTCTAACAATGCACTCACCTCGCATTCAGCCATAACTGAAAACGAAATCTTAAGCGCGAAACGAGATTGCTGCGGTGGCGCAGTGGTCTAAGCGATGGCCTCTGATCATTCGTCCAAAAGGGGTCCGGGTTCGAATCCCGTGAGGCATGGATGTTGTGTTTGTCTTACGGCACTGGTTCTCTCCCTTCCCTGGAACCAGTGACTATAAATAAGCGACGGGCGACTGCTTATAGCCCATTGAGTTGCTCATGGTGGTCGTTAAACCTCCAACCAAAAGAAAAAAAAAACGAGATTCTTCTATTCAGTGGTAGTCTGGTAGTGTCGGTATGGAGTAGATAGCTATCACGTGCGCTTTGGCGTAATGTCGATGCCACCTCCATATAGTTGAATTAACAAAATATAGCCAACGAAATAATTTTGTGTTGCCAACAAAACAATTCCGATGGAGTTTGGCTAAAGCAACAAAATAAATCGACAAAACAGCTCAACAAAGCTATTTTGTTGTTTCAAACAAACTTTTTTCTCAGTGAGATTCAGGAAAGTGCTCTGAGAAAAATCTCTTGAAAAGTATAAAAAAGGTAAAATGGTATGTATGGAGAAATGGAAGAAGTCTGAAGTTTATTTACAATCACTGGTATCCATATAAAACAAACAGCACGTCGCACATATTCTAATAAACATAACTGAGCAATTTTGAATATCTATGTGATGTCATTCGATGGATTTTTTATTCAGTTTGGCTTTCCCAGGGTGTTAACATTTGGTCATAAACATGGTAAAAATTGATATTTCCGTTGCACTTAACTTGTAACATTAAAACGAGAAAATAGCAATTTTTTATCAGATTAACGCACTTAAAAGCAGATAAAATACATTCACTTCTTGAAAATGCCATCTCTGCAGAATAGGGGTTAACTGCAAACGATAGGAGTTTCTTTGCTGCGAGAGATACAGTTAAGCAAATCCCAAGATATTCCGCTCTCCCACAGGCTGATACCTATGCGATAAATATCTTAGTTTACATTCGACGTGAATTTATCAGGTATATGGTTTCTCCGATGATGCTGAAGCAAGATTTTTCCCTCTGACATTGCTCTGATAAATACGAAAAGGCGTTTCCAGATAATTTTAGACACCCATAGTTTTCTGTTCCGTTTTCCAAGAGGAATTATTTATCGTGAAGATGAAAGCAAATCTTTGTCATAATCAAAATCAGGATGAAAATTTGCCTCCTCGGGAAATTTTCAGTGTGAGATTTGAATATATAAGTTGCCGTATCGAAGGAAGGGAAAGCATTGTAGCATCGAACGCTGTGCTGTCTCGTCTACGATCAAAGACACTGTCCTTCTCTGACAAAGATGCCTGTTTCTCCAATCGTGTGCAGTGTCAGTGTCATTGGAGCTTACGCTTTGCTAATATTTCACATAATTTCACCACTATGTGCGTCTCCACTTCATCATCATCCTGAATATTTTGGAATGCAACCAAAGTTTTGCGATTCAGACTTCAAGTCACCACGGGAAGTCACGTCCACACCAGTGTCTACAGAGTTTCAAGTACTTCCATTCTATCAAGTCAATCCGGCTTCGGAAAACACGGGAGAGCCCACTTCTTTTGGAGAAAGCACCTTCGGTAAGGCTACGCAGCAAGATTCTTCTGTTAAAGAACTCAGCAATGAATGTCCTTTCCGTTGGGTGTCTGATGTAAATGAAGACAGGATTCCTCGGATGATATCAAGGATTGAATGTATTTCTTCACAGCCCACAACTCCATTCGTTGAAAAAAGAACAGGCCTCACGAGGACAACATGCGAAGAAATCCACCACAGAATTCCAGTGTTACGAAAAGAAAAGTGCAGCTCCTTATTGACAGTCTACAGACCTACTTGGGAAAAAATTTCCTTATCATGCGTTCAAGCTATCCGACCTAAAAATTCTGGTAGTCTGGGAAATATGTTGCCTTAAGATTTACCATCTTTATAGCCTTGAGCTCTAACACTCATGCTAAAAATCTGTGGCAGGTGAAGCATTCAAAGTAATCGAACTTTACATCTGTAGCTTCGTGTTTCTGGACTTCTACTCTAAGTTAACACACCCGATTTCCATTTAGATCTGAACTAAATCCCGTTTTGAAAAAACTCTCTCACATTGTGATTACGCAGAACTGTTAACAATCTCTGCAAGATTACACTCATGATTGATCTTTTTTAAAAGAAGCAGCTGCTCTCAAGCAGACTTCTAAAAAAATGTTATATTTAAGCCCTGAATGTCCTTTTGAATATCGATGGCAGAAAATTATCGGCATTTTACAGCGGATTTTATGTTTTTGTATGATTTTTTTTATTGTCTTTTCTATACAAAGCTTTTCCATTATGTTAAACATGCATTTATTAGTTAATTAATTTTATTTTTAGTTCATTTAAATGCTCGTCTTGAACATTAACTCCTGTGATGTTTTTACACATTTGTCGTTTAAGTTAAACTTTAGTTTATTTCATTTAAATGTATTTTTTACCATATTGTTCTTTAAAACATTTGAATTATTTTCTTCTGTTGAATCTGTAGCTTGATCTTGATAGTAATGCTGGACAGCACTCATAAGTTAAATCTTTTGTTTGACAGATTGTGCTTTTTTAATAGCTATTCAGCCTTTCTCCGGTATTCGACAAAAGTTTTTAACTTTATTGGATTTCCACACCATTGTTACTACCCCATTTAATTCATTTTAAAGTGGGTTAATTGTTGTATTAGTTGTTAATACTGATTATTAAACACCTTCACGGAGTTTTAAAATGAATCTAAACGAACACTAAAGATTTTTCAAATTGATACAATGATTAATTTATTTGAAGAACACTAAAGATTTTTCAACGAACACTAACGATTAGATTTTTCAACGAACACTAAAAGGACACTCAGTAAAAAAGAAGTCACGCATTTCTTTTTACTGAGTGTCCTTTTATAATGCTCCTATTTTCTTTATTTAACATTTAAAAACTATTTCTTGGAAACTGGTTTTGTGCTTTAACAAATCTTTTCAGTAACATATAAATGTACGATATAATTTTGAAAATAAATGATTTTTTGTAATAAAGTTTTGTCACATTTTTGGTCAATGCATGAGATAAGGAAAAGTGCTGTGAATTATTCACTCCCTTCTAATAAACACCTCTTCAAGTATTCCACTATTTTAGAACCTCATTTAGAACTTGATTTTAGAACCAGCATCTGAAAATGGGCTTTGGAAGGCACAGAGGTAGAATGAGTCCTTGATTCTTGTAAGTGGTCAAATGGCATTGTTTTCCTCGAAACGCCTTAAAATACGTTTTCATGATTAGGATGAATATCTGTCAGTTGTTTGAATGAGTAAGGGACATACTCTACTCAATACGCCTGTCCCAACATTAGTTTTTAGCCCTTTAAGTGGTCGATGTATCTGAACAAAGTGTGATGCCCAAAATTTTCTGTGCTCCGCAAACTGAAATCTTCACTTAACACCCGGGTATTACAAAAGCTACCTCAAAGCAATTTCTTCTCCCATTCATCTCAGCATTACAGACCATAAACCTGTCACGGCCCTGTAAAAAAATTCCCTGAAATTCACGAGCTACTTTCCGTGATTTCTTTCGTGACTTAGCGAAGCATATTTCTCATACAACTTTTTCCGTAAAACGACGGGATGAACTCTGAATTTCACGAATTTTTCGTGCGCCAAAAAATTTCTGAATTTTTAGAAACATTTTCGCAATTTCTTTCTTATATTGACGGTAAATTGCCGTTTTTAAGATGTAGTTAACAAAAAATTCTGAATTTTCAGAAACATTTTCGCAATTCCTTTCGTTTACTGACGGTAAATTGCCGTTTTTAAGATGTGGTTAACGAAAAATTCTGAATTTTCATAAACATTTCCGCAATTCCTTTCTTTGAGGGTAAATTGCCTTTTTTAAGATGTGTTAATGAAAAATTCTGAATTTCAGAAACCTTTCCGCAGTTCCTTTCGTAAATATTAACGGAAAAAGCTCCGTTCTCACTTTTTCCGTATCCGTATGACGAATAATTTCAGGTAATAGAACATATTTACTTATGACTAAAAACCTTCAGTCTTTAGTAAGTTTTGTTTTGTAATTGTCTTAGCTGTGTATAAATATCTTTAAATATTTATTTTAAAATGTTCATGTTAAATTACAGACCATATAAAATTGGCTAGAATTTGACAAATATTAGTTCATCGAAAACTTACAATTTCTGAATTGATTGACTTTTGGTTGATCATTTTTTTTTCAATCCGGACCATGAGATTTAGCCAATTTCCCCATTTGGCCCTTCTCTCCAAACGTTTGGTGACCATTGTTTTAAATAACCAAAACTTGAAATACCTCCTAACTTCAATCTGGTAACTACTAACCTTGGTAACTACTTGCCAATAACAACAAAAAGATCCGTAAACTGCAGCAAAATGTAATCGAAGCGAGTAGATATTACGATTAGTTGTAAAATAATCTCTGGTGTAAACTTTTGAAATGAAAATAGCTCATTAGCTTTTAGTTACAAATCATTATCTGAAAAGATGGGCAATCCTGTAAGTAGCATTAAATGACAAATTAAATTGTCCATTACTTTATGCCTTCCACCGCTTAAAGTGCAAAAAATGCGCCTCTTAACAAATAATGTCATATCTTGCACCCGTTGAACAGGCTTTAATCTTTATCTCGGAGTCTTAGTTTAAGTTTTTGATGAGAATTTTCTGATGTCATGTTCAAAGATTTCATTCAGATGCACAGATTTACAAAACATCAAGGGCATTTCCTCAAAAAAATATCTTCGCTTATCAGCTATTGCTCGCATTTCGAAATTCAATAATTCAGTATAATCAATTCATTAGTTCTATGCAGAGAGTACTTTAAAATCCATTAAACGCTATGAAATACATACACACCCTGGCCAAAAAGTACTAACCGTTATTTCGTACTGAGTAGAGCTACTTTTGTTGCGAATGACAGCGAGTATGCAAAACGTCATCGATTTTCTATGTTCGTTTTGATCCAAATATAGCAATTTCTACAACAAAGTATCGCACAACCCTGTGAGGATTAACGAATAAGAACATCGTAGTTGAAGAACTCTTTGCAGAATCTTTCTAACATTTTCGATAGGACAGTGATCGGAAGATTGCGGAGTCCAGGAGGGATAACAGAAGTCCTTCTCGTGCTCATCAAACTGCCTTGTTACGACTGGCACGATGTGCTCTTACATTGTCATCCATAAAGATGCCAACGCATGCAAGGCAAAAGTGCAACACTGCAGGGCGCACTTGGTATTAGAACACTTTGGAATTGTGTGAATGTCATCTTACACTCCAATGGTACCAATAGACTTAGTCTGTATCAATAGAATATTCCTCTTAGCAGGGTTCCACTTCCAAATGCTTGGATTGTGTCTGCAAGAGTGGCGTACATTCCAGGCTAGCTAGCTAACTGCAAAGCCGAGAAAATGCCCAAATAAAATTCAATTAAATGTACACAAATAAAAGTCAATTATCAACGGTATTAAGATATGTTGATACTTTCGCTGCGAAAAAACACGTGCTGATTCTTTTCTTTCACTCAGTCTAGCAAGCGAAGACCAACGGCGTATCGCAACCAGCGCTTCCAGAGTCTTCGCTCTTCTGATTCGAAGACCTTCCATACGACCGCGTGCTAGCGTTTCCATGACTACATGAATGAGCGGGTGAAGGGGAATGGGCCATTGCTTTCGGCAACGTTTCGCTCAAAAAAGAGAAGATTTACAGACTACCTAAGGCTACCTCAGTCTCTCGCATGCTCCCGCCCGTAACAGCACGTGTTTCGCAAGAGTTCTTTCAGTTTGTGTGAAGTGTCAATGAATTAAAATCAGTGATATTATAGCTTAAATTCGTGGCTTTGTTTCGAACTGCTTTAATGAATTTTGTGAAAACTTCCCTGAACATCTACTATCAGAAGTTAAAGAAATATATTGCTTCAAATTTGATACAGCTCGACAAAAAAGTTAAATGAAAGTGATTTATTCCCTTGATAAATTCAAAAACAAATCAGTAAGAGACATTGCTTGTTACATAAAGTTGAATAAATTGAACGTAGTGTTTTGTGAGGTATACAAATTAGCAGATCTAATATTAAAGTTTCCATCAACAACTGCAATTGCCGAAAGAAGGTTTTCTGCGTTAAAGAGAATCAAGATATATCTTAGAGCCACACAAGGACATGTACATTTCAGCAACTTGGCTGTTTTGGCGATAGAGAAAAACATTCTTTTTAAATATGAAAAAGTACTCGGAAGAAGCTTTATATGAAAACGGAGCAATCAAGTTCACACAAAAGGAAAGAAGAATGGAGTTCATGAACAAATAAAGTATTCAGAAGAAGAATGGAGTTAATGTACAAATAAGTGTTCAATTCCTAATCCTCATAATTCTTTGGTATCATGTTAGCAATTGCATGTACCTAAAATCTAGAAAAAAATTTACTTCTATTACTTAACAATTAAAAAACCAAGAAAGATGACACCGAATTTTGGGGTGTAATAAGCACGTCTTTTGAATCCGTTCTGACGCAAATTAAATTTATCAAAGCTATTCAAAGTCAATGGAACCGGTAGGGAAAACAATAGATCTGACGAAAGAAAGAAGATTTTCAATCGGGTTTTTAATCCCTTAGATATTGCTGTAAACTGAATCGTGAGCTTACGAACTGTTAGAAACAGAGATATCGACAAAAATAAGATGTGACTTTACGTCCCCTGGTGGGAAAACCATGGATTATTTTAGGAAGAAAGTATTCTCAAAACGTTTACCCATATAAGCGGCATCGGTCCAAGAATAAAAAAATTAGTCGAGTTTTCAGGAGCCCAGATTTTGCAACAAATACTTCAGAAACAGAAATTGACACTTATGACCCCTGGTGGCTAAACCATTTTTCACCAAACATTAGAAATTATGTGAAAAATATTTTCCATCAGGTCTTGTATGCGCTACAGGAAGAGTTTTTCAAATCAGAGCTTTAGGAGCAGAAATAACGCAGAAAACGCAATTTGCCTTTGTGCCCCCTAGCGAAAAGTCTATGATATACTTGAAAATTTTGAATTTATAGGAAAAACATTTTGCATCGGAAGCACTATCCAACAAAGAAGGAATTTTTCAAATCGTACTCTTAGAAGTAGAGATATTGACAAAAAATAATATATACATCTACGCCCCCTGGCGTAGAAACCATGCATTATTTCAAGAAGAAAACTTTCTTAAAAGGTTTGTCGACATGAGTAGTATCGGTCAACCATGACATTTTTTTTTCGAGATTTTAGAAGCTCATATTTTTTTTGCTACAAATACAACAGAAGCGAAAATTAAGACTTACGTCACCTGGTGGCCAAACCATTTCTTACAAAAATTAGAAATTATGTGCAAACGATTTCCCATCAGGAGTTGAATTCGGTGCAGAAAGAATTTTTCAAATCGGAGATTTAGAAACAAAGATGTAGGGGAAACGCAATTTACGTTTATGCCCCCAAGCGGAAAGTCTATGAATTACTTGAAAATTTTGAAATTATATGAACCACATGTCACACTAGAAACATTATCCTACAAAGAAGGAATTTTTCAAATCGGACTCCTACAAGTAGAGATATTGACAAAAATAAGATATACATCTACGCCCCTGGCGTAGAAATCATGCATTTTTTCAAGAAGAAAACTTTCCTAAAAGGTTTGTCGACATGACTAGTATCGATCAACAAAAGACTTTTTTCAATCTAGAATTTAGAAGCTCATATTTTGTTGCAAATACAACAGAAGCGGAAATTAAGATTTACGCCCCCTGGTGGCCAAACTATTTTTTTTACAAAAATTAGAAATTATGTGCAAACGATTTCCCACCAGGAGCTGTATCCGGTGCAGGAAGAATTTTTCAAATTACCGCTACGTCCCCTAGTGGAAAGTCTATGAATTACTTGAAAATTTTGAAATTATATGAAAAACATGTCACACGGAAAACACTATCCAACAAAGAAGGAATTTTTCAAATCGAACTCCTAGAAGTAGAGATATTGAGAAAAATAAGAAGTACATCTACGCCCCCGGGCGGAGAAACTGTGCAATATTTAAAAAAGAAAATATTCGAATAAGGTTTATCGATGTGAGTGGCATCAGTCCACGAAAGAATTTTTTCAATCGATTTGTTAGAAGCTCCGATTTTATGGCAAATACATCAGAAGCAAAAAGTAACACTTACGCCCCTTGGTAGCCAAAGTATTGTTTACCAAAAATTCCAAATTATATGCAAAAGATTTTTCATCAGAAGATGTATCAGCCTAAGAAAAATAATTTCACAATCGGAGTTTTAGAAAAAGAGTTATTGGGATAAAGGTAATTTACTTTTACGCCCCCTAGCGGAAAATCTATGCGTAATTTGAAAAAGTAACTATATCTAAAATACCCTTCGACATAAATGGAATCGAAAGATAATTTTTTTTTTCAATCGGAAGTTTAGAATCAAATGTGTGGAATGAAACGTAATTTTGAATTGGACATCATCTGCATTTACTCCTCTAGCAGCGAAATTTTACATTGTAAAAAAAAACCGAAAGAAATGATCATTATTCGCATATTTCAAGCTTCCGAATGCAAAAAGAATTTTTCAAATCGGACAAATAGTTGCAGAGATACCATGGGTACAGACGGACGGACGGACAAACCGAAAAAAAAAGCACGATCTTTTTTTACAAAAGACGTGCTAAAAACGGCAATTTACCGTCAATATAAGAAAGAAATTGTGGAAAGGTTTCTGGAAATTCAGAATTCCCCCTGGCGTGCGAAAAATCAGTGAAATTCAAGTTTCTTTCAGTCACATGAAGGAAAAAGTTGTATCAGAAATATGCTTTATAAATTCAGGAAAGAAATCAAGGAAAGTGGCTCGTGAATTTAAGAATCTTGTTTACCGTGTAACCCTAAATTTGCCTACGACCAATGTAAGATTACTCGATCCAGAAATGAAAGAAAACCACGACTGAAATATGGCTTTCAACTGTGACATAAAACGCTGATGTTCAAATCGCGACGAAAAGCAATCAAATTTAATGAGAAAAGATTCATATCAATATAAAAATATCAATAGAAACATATCAATATGTTAGATCTAAACAGAGAGCATCAGAATGTTGTAATAATCAGATATTACACAGTGAATACCTTTCACCGAGAAAAACGTTTTGTTAACACAGCAAAAAAATTGTTGAATCAACCAAAACATTTGTCGATATGCAGTCAACAAAAATATTTGTTGAATTTACAAATGTATTTTGCTGAAAATTATTGTTGATTCTACAAAATTTATTGCTATCATGACAGAACGTTTTGTTCAATTAACAAAATGTCTAGATCGAATTTTGGGAATTTGTTTGATGTCTTGTTGTTGTGATAAAACGATTTCTTGCTGCAACCAAACATATTGTTATCGTGACACAGTAATTTCTTGCTAAAACAAAATTTAGAGTGATGTAGCTGAGCCACTTTGTCCCTAAACTTTTTGTCCGATGGCAACACTTTGCCGTTGCAGTAATTTTGAGCGGTGCCCTTTGAAACTGGCGTTCGCCATTTTTCCCCCGCCAATATTTTGTCCCGCCGTATATACACTGCTGGACAATTGCTAAGGACGGATCATAAACGGCTATATAGCGCATAAAAAAGTAAGTGTGGTTGGATGCCAAGTGAAATAAAATAATGTCAGAATGCCAGGACATTACAAGAAAGACAATTTATTGTGCTCTGAAATCCAGAAGGCTTTGGAACGTGTTCAAGGGACAAACAGGCCATTTTGTGCAGAATACGTAAACGTGAAAAAAATGCAATTACCGTCCGCAGGCGTTCCGGCGTAAGATGTCAGTGCGGGATATGGCCACCATGGAGGGCGATGCAAGATTCCACACGTCTTGTCATGCTTTGCACAACATTATCAAGCAGCTGTTGGGGTAATTTATCCCATTCCTCTGTCAGTGCACGGATGAGGGTGTCCTTGTTTATTGGAGGGCATTGGCGACCAGCAAGACTCTTCCCCAAAGCATCCCACACATTTTCAATGGGATTCAGATCTGGAGAACGTGCTGGCCATACGAGGCGTTGAATATCCTCGCTCTCAAGACACTTCTGGACAGCAACTGTTCGATGACATGTTGCGTTGTCGTCCATGAAAATGAATCTATCACCGACAGCACCACGGAACATCCGAATACGAGGTAGCAGAACATCATTAATGTATCGTTGGCCAGTCATAGTCCCAGTTGGAAGCACATAGAGGGACGTACGGCCATTGATCATGATGCCAGCCCATACCATGACACTACATGTCGGATATCGGTCCCTTTCCTGTATATTTGCTGGACAATATGCAGTACCACTATCACGCCAGATCAGTTGTCGTCGACAATCAGACGATAGACTGTATCTACTCTCATCTGAGAAGAGTGCAGCAGATCAGTCGTTACCAGTCCAATTGCGATGTTGATGGCACCATTGCAAACGGGCGGTACGGTGACGTCTGGACAATGGGATGCACACAACAGGACGGCGGGCGTATAGTCCTCCTTCGTGCAAACGTCTGGCGACAGTTTTTCCGGAGATCCGCTTGCCAGTAGCAGCCATAAACTGATTTGCTACCTCACTAGCTGTGCTGCGCCGGTGTCTTTTTGTTGATAGCACTATGTACCGATCTTCTGCAGGAGTCGTACTGCGAACACGACCTCCCCCGTGACGTTTGCTACACTCTCCATTTGTTTGAAATGATTTCCAAAGCCTTGAAACAACACTGTGGCTGACGTCGAACTCCCTGGCAACATCTGTTATTTTTCGCCCTTCTTCAATCTTGCCAATAATACGGCCACGCGTAAAATCATCTAGGTGATGTCGGGAAGACATACTGAAAATTGCAAGTTCGTCAATTGATTCTTTCCCTTTCAACTTTGCATTTGAACAACAACGGTCAATACGCGTCAAATCCTTTATATCTCTTATCAGCGCTATGACGTCACGAACAAGTTCCGCAATCCAAAATTTGCATACGCACAACACGTCTTACTGTATCCCGCACTTATGCTGATTTTCCCATTTTCCTGCCTTCCATTTTATGGTTGCTATCGTTGCTATTGTCATCCGTCCTTAGTAATTGTCCGGCAGTGTACTTTCTAGTGGTGTTTAAATGAACTTGGACGGCGTTACGTCACGAAGAAATGTTTTCAAAGCCAGAAAAAAATCCCTCACCAAGCGGGTTTCACTGAAATCCCTCACCGAGCGGGTTTAGGTTAGAAACTGGGCGTGCTAACCACTCAGCTATACCTGCTCTTGCGAGTACATTCTCTCTTACGAGAACACGATAGAATGCTCTTACGAGTACATTCTATCGTGTTCATTGCAATTATGAGTGTACAAAGTGAGGCTAAATTATCACTGAAATTCTCTGAATGTAACCAAAATAACACACAATAAACACTAGCATAAAAATACGTCAGAATTTTTAAGATATGTTAGAAATCCTTACCTCTGAATGTCTCTATCAGAGTTGACAGCTCCCAGTCTTCTAACAATGCACTCACCTCGCATTCAGCCATAACTGAAAACGAAATGTTAAGCGCAAAACGTGATTGCCGCCCCGGTGGCGCAGTGGTCTAAGCCATGGCCTCTGATCATTCATCCAAAAGGGGTCCGGGTCCGAATCCCGGTGAGGCATGGATGTTGTGTTTGTCTTACGGCACTGGTTCTCTCCCTTCCCTGGAACCAGTGACCCTAAATTAGGGACGGGCGACTGCTTATAGCCCATTGAGTTGCTCATGGTGGTCGTTAAACCTCCAATCAAAAGAAAGAAAAACGGGATTCTTCTGGTCAGTGATAGTCTGGTAGTGTCCGTATGGAGTAGCTAGCAATCACGTGCGCTTTGGCGTAATGTCGATGCCACCTCCATATAGTTGAATTAACAAAATATAGCCAACGAAATAATTTTGTGTTGCCAACAAAACAATTCCGATGGAGTTTGGCTAAAGCAACAAAATAAATCGACAAAACAGCTGAACAAAGCTATTTTGTTGTTTCAAACAAACTTTTTTTCTCAGTGAGATTCAGGAAAGAGCTCTCAGAAAAATCTCTTGAAAGTATAAAAAAGGTAAAATGGTATGTATGGAGAAATGGAAGAAGGCTGAAGTTTATTTACAATCACTGGTATCCATATAAAACAAACAGCACGTCGCACATATTCTAATAAACATAACTGAGTAATTTTGAATATCTATGTGATGTCATTCGATGGATTTTTTATTCAGTTTGGCTTTCCCAGGGTGTAAACATTTGGTCATAAACGGGGAAAAATTGATATTTCCGTTGCACTTAACTTGTAACATTAAAACGAGAAAATAGCAATTTTTTATCAGATTAACGCACTTAAAAGCAGATAAAATACATTCACTTCTTGAAAATGCCATCTCTGCAGAATAGGGGTTAACTGCAAACGATAGGAGTTTCTTTGTTGCGAGAGATACAGTTAAGCAAATCCCAAGATATTCCGCTCTCCCACAGGCTGATACCTATGCGATAAATATCTTAGTTTACATTCGACGTGAATTTATCAGGTATACGGTTTCTCCGATGATGCTGAAGCAAGATTTTTCCCTCTGACATTGCTCTGATAAATACGAAAAGGCGTTTCCAGAGAATTTTAGACACCGATAGTTTTCTGTTCCGTTTTCCAAGAGGAATTATTTATCGTGAAGATGAAAGCAAATCTTTGTCATAATCAAAATCAGGATGAAAATTTGCCTCCTCGGGAAATTTTCAGTGTCAGATTTGAATATATAAGTTGCCGCGTCGAAGGAAGGGATAGCATTGTAGCATCGAACGCTGTGCTGTCTCGTCTACGACCAAAGACACTGTCCTTCTCTGACAAAGATGCCTGTTTCTCCAATCGTGTGCAGTGTCAGTGTCATTGTAGCTTACGCTTTGCTAATATTTCACATAATTTCACCACTATGTGCGTCTCCACTTCATCATCATCCTGAATATTTTGGAATGCAACCAAAGTTTTGCGATTCAGACTTCAAGTCACCACGGGAAGTCACGTCCACACCAGTGTCTACAGAGTTTCAAGTACTTCCATTCTATCAAGTCAATCCGGCTTCGGAAAACACGGGAGAGCCAACTTCTTTTGGAGAAAGCACCTTCGGTAAGGCTACGCAGCAAGATTCTTCTGTTGAAGAACTCAGCAATGAATGTCCTTTCCGTTGGGTGTCTGATGTAAATGAAGACAGGATTCCTCGGATGATATCAAGGATTGAATGTATTTCTGCACAGCCCACAACTCCATTCATTGAAAAAAGAACAGGCCTCACGAGGACAACATGCGAAGAAATCCACCACAGAATTCCAGTGTTACGAAAAGAAAAGTGCAGCTCCTTATTGACAGTCTACAGACCGACTTGGGAAAAAATGTCCTTATCATGCGTTCAAGCTATCCGACCTAAAAATTCTGGTAGTCTGGGAAATATGTTGCCTTCAGATTTACCATCTTTATAGCCTTGAGCTCTAACACTCATGCTAAAAATCTGTGGCAGGTGAAGCATTCAAAGTGATCGAACTTTACATCTGTAGCTTCGTGTTTCTGGACTTCTACTCTAAGTTAAAACACCCGATTTCCATTTAGATCTGAACTAAATCCCGTTTTGGAAAAACTCTCTCACATTGTGATTACGCAGAACTGTAAACAATCTCTGCAAGATTACGCTCATGATTGATCTTTTTTAAAAGAAGCAGCTGCTCTCAAGCAGACTTCTAAAAAAATGTTATATTTAAGCCCTGAATGTCCTTTTGAATATCGATGGCAGAAAATTATCGGCATTTTACAGCGGATTTTATGTTTTTGTATGATTTTTTTTATTGTCTTTTCTATACAAAGCTTTTCCATTATGTTAAACATGCATTTATCAGTTAATTAATTTTATTTTTTAGTTCATTTAAATGCTCGTCTTGAACATTAACTCCTGTGATGTTTTTACACATTTGTCGTTTAAGTTAAACTTTAGTTTATTTCATTTAAATGTATTTTTTACCATATTGTTCTTTAAAACATTTGAATTATTTTCTTCTGTTGAATCTGTAGCTTGATCTTGATAGTAATGCTGGACAGCACTCATAAGTTAAATCTTTTGTTTGACAGATTGTGCTTTTTAATAGCTATTCAGCCTTTCTCCGGTATTCGACAAAAGTTTTTAACTTTATTGGATTTCCACACCATTGTTACTACCCCATTTAATTCATTTTAAAGTGGGTTAATTGTTGTATTAGTTGTTAATACTGATTATTAAACACCTTCACGGAGTTTTAAAATGAATCTAAACGAACACTAAAGATTTTTCAAATTGATACAATGATTAATTTATTTGAAGAACACTAAAGATTTTTCAACGAACACTAACGATTAGATTTTTCAACGAACACTAAAAGGACACTCAGTAAAAAAGAAGTCACGCATTTCTTTTTTACTGAGTGTCCTTTTATAATGCTCCTATTTTCTTTATTTAACATTTAAAAACTATTTCTTGGAAACTGGTTTTGTGCTTTAACAAATCTTTTCAGTAACATATAAATGTACGATATAATTTTGAAAATAAATGATTTTTTGTAATAAAGTTTTGTCACATTTTTGGTCAATGCATGAGATAAGGAAAAGTGCTGTGAATTATTCACTCCCTTCTAATAAACACCTCTTCAAGTATTCCACTATTTTAGAACCTCATTTAGAACTTGATTTTAGAACCAGCATCTGAAAATGGGCTTTGGAAGGCACAGAGGTAGAATGAGTCCTTGATTCTTGTAAGTGGTCAAATGGCATTGTTTTCCTCGAAACGCCTTAAAATACGTTTTCATGATTAGGATGAATATCTGTCAGTTGTTTGAATGAGTAAGGGACATACTCTACTCAATACGCCTGTCCCAACATTAGTTTTTAGCCCTTTAAGTGGTCGATGTATCTGAACAAAGTGTGATGCCCAAAATTTTCTGTGCTCCGCAAACTGAAATCTTCACTTAACACCCGGGTATTACAAAAGCTACCTCAAAGCAATTTCTTCTCCCATTCATCTCAGCATTACAGACCATAAACCTGTCACGGCCCTGTAAAAAAATTCCCTGAAATTCACGAGCTACTTTCCGTGATTTCTTTCGTGACTTAGCGAAGCATATTTCTCATACAACTTTTTCCGTAAAACGACGGGATGAACTCTGAATTTCACGAATTTTTCGTGCGCCAAAAAATTTCTGAATTTTTAGAAACATTTTCGCAATTTCTTTCTTATATTGACGGTAAATTGCCGTTTTTAAGATGTAGTTAACAAAAAATTCTGAATTTTCAGAAACATTTTCGCAATTCCTTTCGTTTACTGACGGTAAATTGCCGTTTTTAAGATGTGGTTAACGAAAAATTCTGAATTTTCATAAACATTTCCGCAATTCCTTTCTTTGAGGGTAAATTGCCTTTTTTAAGATGTGTTAATGAAAAATTCTGAATTTCAGAAACCTTTCCGCAGTTCCTTTCGTAAATATTAACGGAAAAAGCTCCGTTCTCACTTTTTCCGTATCCGTATGACGAATAATTTCAGGTAATAGAACATATTTACTTATGACTAAAAACCTTCAGTCTTTAGTAAGTTTTGTTTTGTAATTGTCTTAGCTGTGTATAAATATCTTTAAATATTTATTTTAAAATGTTCATGTTAAATTACAGACCATATAAAATTGGCTAGAATTTGACAAATATTAGTTCATCGAAAACTTACAATTTCTGAATTGATTGACTTTTGGTTGATCATTTTTTTTTCAATCCGGACCATGAGATTTAGCCAATTTCCCCATTTGGCCCTTCTCTCCAAACGTTTGGTGACCATTGTTTTAAATAACCAAAACTTGAAATACCTCCTAACTTCAATCTGGTAACTACTAACCTTGGTAACTACTTGCCAATAACAACAAAAAGATCCGTAAACTGCAGCAAAATGTAATCGAAGCGAGTAGATATTACGATTAGTTGTAAAATAATCTCTGGTGTAAACTTTTGAAATGAAAATAGCTCATTAGCTTTTAGTTACAAATCATTATCTGAAAAGATGGGCAATCCTGTAAGTAGCATTAAATGACAAATTAAATTGTCCATTACTTTATGCCTTCCACCGCTTAAAGTGCAAAAAATGCGCCTCTTAACAAATAATGTCATATCTTGCACCCGTTGAACAGGCTTTAATCTTTATCTCGGAGTCTTAGTTTAAGTTTTTGATGAGAATTTTCTGATGTCATGTTCAAAGATTTCATTCAGATGCACAGATTTACAAAACATCAAGGGCATTTCCTCAAAAAAATATCTTCGCTTATCAGCTATTGCTCGCATTTCGAAATTCAATAATTCAGTATAATCAATTCATTAGTTCTATGCAGAGAGTACTTTAAAATCCATTAAACGCTATGAAATACATACACACCCTGGCCAAAAAGTACTAACCGTTATTTCGTACTGAGTAGAGCTACTTTTGTTGCGAATGACAGCGAGTATGCAAAACGTCATCGATTTTCTATGTTCGTTTTGATCCAAATATAGCAATTTCTACAACAAAGTATCGCACAACCCTGTGAGGATTAACGAATAAGAACATCGTAGTTGAAGAACTCTTTGCAGAATCTTTCTAACATTTTCGATAGGACAGTGATCGGAAGATTGCGGAGTCCAGGAGGGATAACAGAAGTCCTTCTCGTGCTCATCAAACTGCCTTGTTACGACTGGCACGATGTGCTCTTACATTGTCATCCATAAAGATGCCAACGCATGCAAGGCAAAAGTGCAACACTGCAGGGCGCACTTGGTATTAGAACACTTTGGAATTGTGTGAATGTCATCTTACACTCCAATGGTACCAATAGACTTAGTCTGTATCAATAGAATATTCCTCTTAGCAGGGTTCCACTTCCAAATGCTTGGATTGTGTCTGCAAGAGTGGCGTACATTCCAGGCTAGCTAGCTAACTGCAAAGCCGAGAAAATGCCCAAATAAAATTCAATTAAATGTACACAAATAAAAGTCAATTATCAACGGTATTAAGATATGTTGATACTTTCGCTGCGAAAAAACACGTGCTGATTCTTTTCTTTCACTCAGTCTAGCAAGCGAAGACCAACGGCGTATCGCAACCAGCGCTTCCAGAGTCTTCGCTCTTCTGATTCGAAGACCTTCCATACGACCGCGTGCTAGCGTTTCCATGACTACATGAATGAGCGGGTGAAGGGGAATGGGCCATTGCTTTCGGCAACGTTTCGCTCAAAAAAGAGAAGATTTACAGACTACCTAAGGCTACCTCAGTCTCTCGCATGCTCCCGCCCGTAACAGCACGTGTTTCGCAAGAGTTCTTTCAGTTTGTGTGAAGTGTCAATGAATTAAAATCAGTGATATTATAGCTTAAATTCGTGGCTTTGTTTCGAACTGCTTTAATGAATTTTGTGAAAACTTCCCTGAACATCTACTATCAGAAGTTAAAGAAATATATTGCTTCAAATTTGATACAGCTCGACAAAAAAGTTAAATGAAAGTGATTTATTCCCTTGATAAATTCAAAAACAAATCAGTAAGAGACATTGCTTGTTACATAAAGTTGAATAAATTGAACGTAGTGTTTTGTGAGGTATACAAATTAGCAGATCTAATATTAAAGTTTCCATCAACAACTGCAATTGCCGAAAGAAGGTTTTCTGCGTTAAAGAGAATCAAGATATATCTTAGAGCCACACAAGGACATGTACATTTCAGCAACTTGGCTGTTTTGGCGATAGAGAAAAACATTCTTTTTAAATATGAAAAAGTACTCGGAAGAAGCTTTATATGAAAACGGAGCAATCAAGTTCACACAAAAGGAAAGAAGAATGGAGTTCATGTACAAATAAAGTATTCAGAAGAAGAATGGAGTTAATGTACAAATAAGTGTTCAATTCCTAATCCTCATAATTCTTTGGTATCATGTTAGCAATTGCATGTACCTAAAATCTAGAAAAAAATTTACTTCTATTACTTAACAATTAAAAAACCAAGAAAGATGACACCGAATTTTGGGGTGTAATAAGCACGTCTTTTGAATCCGTTCTGACGCAAATTAAATTTATCAAAGCTATTCAAAGTCAATGGAACCGGTAGGGAAAACAATAGATCTGACGAAAGAAAGAAGATTTTCAATCGGGTTTTTAATCCCTTAGATATTGCTGTAAACTGAATCGTGAGCTTACGAACTGTTAGAAACAGAAATATCGACAAAAATAAGATGTGACTTTACGTCCCCTGGTGGGAAAACCATGGATTATTTTAGGAAGAAAGTATTCTCAAAACGTTTACCCATATAAGCGGCATCGGTCCAAGAATAAAAAAATTAGTCGAGTTTTCAGGAGCCCAGATTTTGCAACAAATACTTCAGAAACAGAAATTGACACTTATGACCCCTGGTGGCTAAACCATTTTTCACCAAACATTAGAAATTATGTGAAAAATATTTTCCATCAGGTCTTGTATGCGCTACAGGAAGAATTTTTCAAATCAGAGCTTTAGGAGCAGAAATAACGCAGAAAACGCAATTTGCCTTTGTGCCCCCTAGCGAAAAGTCTATGATATACTTGAAAATTTTGAATTTATAGGAAAAACATTTTGCATCGGAAGCACTATCCAACAAAGAAGGAATTTTTCAAATCGTACTCTTAGAAGTAGAGATATTGACAAAAAATAATATATACATCTACGCCCCCTGGCGTAGAAACCATGCATTATTTCAAGAAGAAAACTTTCTTAAAAGGTTTGTCGACATGAGTAGTATCGGTCAACCATGACATTTTTTTTTCGAGATTTTAGAAGCTCATATTTTTTTTGCTACAAATACAACAGAAGCGAAAATTAAGACTTACGTCACCTGGTGGCCAAACCATTTCTTACAAAAATTAGAAATTATGTGCAAACGATTTCCCATCAGGAGTTGAATTCGGTGCAGAAAGAATTTTTCAAATCGGAGATTTAGAAACAAAGATGTAGGGGGAAACGCAATTTACGTTTATGCCCCCAAGCGGAAAGTCTATGAATTACTTGAAAATTTTGAAATTATATGAACCACATGTCACACTAGAAACATTATCCTACAAAGAAGGAATTTTTCAAATCGGACTCCTACAAGTAGAGATATTGACAAAAATAAGATATACATCTACGCCCCTGGCGTAGAAATCATGCATTTTTTCAAGAAGAAAACTTTCCTAAAAGGTTTGTCGACATGACTAGTATCGATCAACAAAAGACTTTTTTTTCAATCTAGAATTTAGAAGCTCATATTTTGTTGCAAATACAACAGAAGCGGAAATTAAGATTTACGCCCCCTGGTGGCCAAACTATTTTTTTTACAAAAATTAGAAATTATGTGCAAACGATTTCCCACCAGGAGCTGTATCCGGTGCAGGAAGAATTTTTCAAATTACCGCTACGTCCCCTAGTGGAAAGTCTATGAATTACTTGAAAATTTTGAAATTATATGAAAAACATGTCACACGGAAAACACTATCCAACAAAGAAGGAATTTTTCAAATCGAACTCCTAGAAGTAGAGATATTGAGAAAAATAAGAAGTACATCTACGCCCCCGGGCGGAGAAACTGTGCAATATTTAAAAAAGAAAATATTCCGAATAAGGTTTATCGATGTGAGTGGCATCAGTCCACGAAAGAATTTTTTCAATCGATTTGTTAGAAGCTCCGATTTTATGGCAAATACATCAGAAGCAAAAAGTAACACTTACGCCCCTTGGTAGCCAAAGTATTGTTTACCAAAAATTCCAAATTATATGCAAAAGATTTTTCATCAGAAGATGTATCAGCCTAAGAAAAATAATTTCACAATCGGAGTTTTAGAAAAAGAGTTATTGGGATAAAGGTAATTTACTTTTACGCCCCTAGCGGAAAATCTATGCGTAATTTGAAAAAGTAACTATATCTAAAATACCCTTCGACATAAATGGAATCGAAAGATAATTTTTTTTTCAATCGGAAGTTTAGAATCAAATGTGTGGAATGAAACGTAATTTTGAATTGGACATCATCTGCATTTACTCCTCTAGCAGCGAAATTTTACATTGTAAAAAAAACCGAAAGAAATGATCATTATTCGCATATTTCAAGCTTCCGAATGCAAAAAGAATTTTTCAAATCGGACAAATAGTTGCAGAGATACCGTGGGTACAGACGGACGGACGGACAAACCGAAAAAAAAAGCACGATCTTTTTTTACAAAAGACGTGCTAAAAACGGCAATTTACCGTCAATATAAGAAAGAAATTGTGGAAAGGTTTCTGGAAATTCAGAATTCCCCCTGGCGTGCGAAAAATCAGTGAAATTCAAGTTTCTTTCAGTCACATGAAGGAAAAAGTTGTATCAGAAATATGCTTTATAAATTCAGGAAAGAAATCAAGGAAAGTGGCTAGTGAATTTAAGAATCTTGTTTACCGTGTAACCCTAAATTTGCCTACGACCAATGTAAGATTACTCGATCCAGAAATGAAAGAAAACCACGACTGAAATATGGCTTTCAACTGTGACATAAAACGCTGATGTTCAAATCGCGACGAAAAGCAATCAAATTTAATGAGAAAAGATTCATATCAATATAAAAATATCAATAGAAACATATCAATATGTTAGATCTAAACAGAGAGCATCAGAATGTTGTAATAATCAGATATTACACAGTGAATACCTTTCACCGAGAAAAACGTTTTGTTAACACAGCAAAAAAATTGTTGAATCAACCAAAACATTTGTCGATATGCAGTCAACAAAAATATTTGTTGAATTTACAAATGTATTTTGCTGAAAATTATTGTTGATTCTACAAAATTTATTGCTATCATGACAGAACGTTTTGTTCAATTAACAAAATGTCTAGATCGAATTTTGGGAATTTGTTTGATGTCTTGTTGTTGTGATAAAACGATTTCTTGCTGCAACCAAACATATTGTTATCGTGACACAGTAATTTCTTGCTAAAACAAAATTTAGAGTGATGTAGCTGAGCCACTTTGTCCCTAAACTTTTTGTCCGATGGCAACACTTTGCCGTTGCAGTAATTTTGAGCGGTGCCCTTTGAAACTGGCGTTCGCCATTTTTCCCCCGCCAATATTTTGTCCCGCCGTATATACTTTCTAGTGGTGTTTAAATGAACTTGGACGGCGTTACGTCACGAAGAAATGTTTTCAAAGCCAGAAAAAATCCCTCACCAAGCGGGTTTCACTGAAATCCCTCACCGAGCGGGTTTAGGTTAGAAACTGGGCGTGCTAACCACTCAGCTATACCTGCTCTTGCGAGTACATTCTCTCTTACGAGAACACGATAGAATGCTCTTACGAGTACATTCTATCGTGTTCATTGCAATTATGAGTGTACAAAGTGAGGCTAAATTATCACTGAAATTCTCTGAATGTAACCAAAATAACACACAATAAACACTAGCATAAAAATACGTCAGAATTTTTAAGATATGTTAGAAATCCTTACCTCTGAATGTCTCTATCAGAGTTGACAGCTCCCAGTCTTCTAACAATGCACTCACCTCGCATTCAGCCATAACTGAAAACGAAATGTTAAGCGCAAAACGTGATTGCCGCCCCGGTGGCGCAGTGGTCTAAGCCATGGCCTCTGATCATTCATCCAAAAGGGGTCCGGGTCCGAATCCCGGTGAGGCATGGATGTTGTGTTTGTCTTACGGCACTGGTTCTCTCCCTTCCCTGGAACCAGTGACCCTAAATTAGGGACGGGCGACTGCTTATAGCCCATTGAGTTGCTCATGGTGGTCGTTAAACCTCCAATCAAAAGAAAAAAACGGGATTCTTCTGGTCAGTGATAGTCTGGTAGTGTCCGTATGGAGTAGCTAGCAATCACGTGCGCTTTGGCGTAATGTCGATGCCACCTCCATATAGTTGAATTAACAAAATATAGCCAACGAAATAATTTTGTGTTGCCAACAAAACAATTCCGATGGAGTTTGGCTAAAGCAACAAAATAAATCGACAAAACAGCTGAACAAAGCTATTTTGTTGTTTCAAACAAACTTTTTTCTCAGTGAGATTCAGGAAAGAGCTCTCAGAAAAATCTCTTGAAAGTATAAAAAAGGTAAAATGGTATGTATGGAGAAATGGAAGAAGGCTGAAGTTTATTTACAATCACTGGTATCCATATAAAACAAACAGCACGTCGCACATATTCTAATAAACATAACTGAGTAATTTTGAATATCTATGTGATGTCATTCGATGGATTTTATTCAGTTTGGCTTTCCCAGGGTGTAAACATTTGGTCATAAACGGGGAAAAATTGATATTTCCGTTGCACTTAACTTGTAACATTAAAACGAGAAAATAGCAATTTTTTATCAGATTAACGCACTTAAAAGCAGATAAAATACATTCACTTCTTGAAAATGCCATCTCTGCAGAATAGGGGTTAACTGCAAACGATAGGAGTTTCTTTGTTGCGAGAGATACAGTTAAGCAAATCCCAAGATATTCCGCTCTCCCACAGGCTGATACCTATGCGATAAATATCTTAGTTTACATTCGACGTGAATTTATCAGGTATACGGTTTCTCCGATGATGCTGAAGCAAGATTTTTCCCTCTGACATTGCTCTGATAAATACGAAAAGGCGTTTCCAGAGAATTTTAGACACCGATAGTTTTCTGTTCCGTTTTCCAAGAGGAATTATTTATCGTGAAGATGAAAGCAAATCTTTGTCATAATCAAAATCAGGATGAAAATTTGCCTCCTCGGGAAATTTTCAGTGTCAGATTTGAATATATAAGTTGCCGCGTAGAAGGAAGGGATAGCATTGTAGCATCGAACGCTGTGCTGTCTCGTCTACGACCAAAGACACTGTCCTTCTCTGACAAAGATGCCTGTTTCTCCAATCGTGTGCAGTGTCAGTGTCATTGTAGCTTACGCTTTGCTAATATTTCACATAATTTCACCACTATGTGCGTCTCCACTTCATCATCATCCTGAATATTTTGGAATGCAACCAAAGTTTTGCGATTCAGACTTCAAGTCACCACGGGAAGTCACGTCCACACCAGTGTCTACAGAGTTTCAAGTACTTCCATTCTATCAAGTCAATCCGGCTTCGGAAAACACGGGAGAGCCAACTTCTTTTGGAGAAAGCACCTTCGGTAAGGCTACGCAGCAAGATTCTTCTGTTGAAGAACTCAGCAATGAATGTCCTTTCCGTTGGGTGTCTGATGTAAATGAAGACAGGATTCCTCGGATGATATCAAGGATTGAATGTATTTCTGCACAGCCCACAACTCCATTCATTGAAAAAAGAACAGGCCTCACGAGGACAACATGCGAAGAAATCCACCACAGAATTCCAGTGTTACGAAAAGAAAAGTGCAGCTCCTTATTGACAGTCTACAGACCGACTTGGGAAAAAATGTCCTTATCATGCGTTCAAGCTATCCGACCTAAAAATTCTGGTAGTCTGGGAAATATGTTGCCTTCAGATTTACCATCTTTATAGCCTTGAGCTCTAACACTCATGCTAAAAATCTGTGGCAGGTGAAGCATTCAAAGTGATCGAACTTTACATCTGTAGCTTCGTGTTTCTGGACTTCTACTCTAAGTTAAAACACCCGATTTCCATTTAGATCTGAACTAAATCCCGTTTTGAAAAAACTCTCTCACATTGTGATTACGCAGAACTGTAAACAATCTCTGCAAGATTACGCTCATGATTGATCTTTTTTAAAAGAAGCAGCTGCTCTCAAGCAGACTTCTAAAAAAAATGTTATATTTAAGCCCTGAATGTCCTTTTGAATAACGATGGCAGAAAATTATCTGCATTTTACAGCGGATTTTATGTTTTTGTATGATTTTTTTAATGTCTTTTCTATACAAAGCTTTTCCATTATGTTAAATATGCATTTATCAGTTAATTAATTTTATTTTTAGTTCATTTAAATGCTCGTCTTGAACGTTAACTCCTGTGATGTTTTTACACATTTGTCGTTTAAGTTAAACTTTAGTTTATTTCATCTAAATGCATTTTTTACCAGATTGTTCTTTAAAACATTTGAATTATTTTCTTCTGTTGAATCTGTAGCTTGATCTTGATAGTAATGCTGGACAGCACTCATAAGTTAAATATTTTGTATGACAGATTGTGCTTTTTTAATAGCTATTCAGCATTTCTCCGGTATTCGACAAAAAATTTTAACTTTATTGGATTTGCACACCATTGTTACTACCCCATTTAATTCATTTTAAACTGGGTTAATTGTTGAATTAGTTGTTAATACTGATTATTAAACACCTTCATGGAGTTTTAAAATTAATATAAACGAACACTAAAGATTTTTCAAATTGATACGATGATTAATTTATCTGATGAACACTAAAGATTTTTCAACAACCCTAAAGATTAGATTTTTCAACGAACACTAAAAGGACGCTCAGTAAAAAAGAAGTCAGGCATTTCTTTTTTACTGAGTGTCCTTTTATAATGCTCGTATTTTCTTTATTTAACATTTAAAAACTATTTCTTGGAAACTGGTTTTGTGCTTTAACACATCTTTTTCAGTAACATATAAATGTACGATATAATTTTGAAAATAAATGATTTTTTGTAATAAAGTTTTGTCACATTTTTGGTCAATGCATGAGATAAGGAAAAGTGATGTGAATTATTCACGCCCTTCTAATAAACACCTCATCAAGTATTCCACTATTTTAGAACCTCATTTAGAACCTGATTTTAGAACCAGCATCTGAAAATGGGCTTTGGAAGGCACAGAGGTCAAATGAGTCCTTGATTCTTGTAAATGGTCAAATAGCATTGTTTTCCTCGAAGAGCCTTGAAATACGTTTTCATGATTAGGATGAATATCTGTCAGTTGTTTGAATGAGTAAGGGACATACTCTACTCAATACGCCTGTTCCAACATTAGTTTTTAGCTCTTTAAGTGGCCGATGTATCTGAACAAAGTGTGATGTCCAAAATTTCCTGTGGTCCGCAAACTGAAATCTTCACATAACACCCGGGTATTACAAAAGCTACCTCAAAACAATTTCTTCTCCCATTCATCTCAGCATTACAGACCATAAACCTGCCACGGCCCTGTAAAAAAATTCCCTGAAATTCACGAGCTACTTTCCGTGATTTCTTTCGTGAATTAGCGAACCATATTTCTCATACAACTTTTTCCGTAAAACGACGGGAAAAACTGAATTTCACGAATTCTTAGAAACCTTTCCAATTTTTAGAAACCTTTTCGCAATTTCTTTCTTATATTGACGGTAAATTGCCGTTTTTAAGATGTAGGTAACGAAAAATTCTGGATTTTCATAAACATTTCCGCAATTCCTTTCTTTGAGGGTAAATTGCCTTTTTTAAGATGTGTTAATAAAAATTCTGAATTTCAGAAACCTTTCCGCAGTTCCTTTCGTAAATATTAACGGGAAAAACTCAGTTCTCACTTTTTCCGTATCCGTATGACGAATAATTTCAGGTAATAGAACATATTTACTTATGACTAAAAACCTTCAGTCTTTAGTAAGTTTAGCTTCGTAATTGTCTTAGTTGTGTATAAATATCTTTAAATATTTATTTAAAAATGTTTATGCTAAATTACAGACCATATAAAATTGGCTAGAATTTGACAAATATTAGTTCATCGAAAACTTACAATTTCTGAATTGATTGACCTTTGGTTGATCATTTTTTTTTCAATCCGGACCCCGAGATTTAGCCAATTTCCCCATTTGGCCCTTCTCTCCAAACATTTGGTGACCACTGTTTTAAATAACCAAAACGGGAAATACCTCCTAACTTCAATCTGGTAACTACTAACCTTGGTAACTACTTGCCTGTTAACAACAAAAAGATCCGTAAACTGCAGCAAAATATAATCCAAGCGAGTAGCTATTACGATTAGTTGTAAAATAATCTCTTGTGTAAACTTTCGAAATGAAAATAGCTCATTAACTTTTAGTTACAAAAAATTATCTGAAAGGATGGGCAATCCTGTAATTTGTAGCATTAAATGACAAATTAAATTGTCCATTACTTTAAGCCTTCCACCGCTTAATGCAAAAGATGCGCAACTTAACAAATAATGTCATATCTTGCACCCGTTGAACAGGCTTTAATCTTTATCTCGGAGTCTTAGTTTAAGTTTTTGATGAGAATTTTCTGATGTCATGTTCAAAGATTTCATTCAGATGCACAGATTTACAAAACATCAAGGGCATTTCCTCAAAAAAATATCTTCGCTTATCAGCTATTGCTCGCATTTCGAAATTCAATAATTCAGTATAATCAATTCAACGGTTCTATGCAGAGAGTACTTTAAAAGCCATTAAACGCTGTGAAATACATACACATCCTGGCCAAAAAGTACTAACCGTTATTTCGTACTGAGTAGAGCTACTTTTGTTGCGAATGACAGCGAGTATGCAAAACGTCATCGATTTTCTATGTTCGTTTTGATCCAAAGATAGCAATTTCTACAACAAAGTATCGCGCAACCCTCTGAGGATTAACAAATAAGAACATCGTAGGTGAAGAACTCTTTGCAGAATCTTTCCAACATTTTCGATAGGACAGTGATCGGAAGATTGCGGAGTCCAGGAGGGATAACAGAAGTCCTTCTCGTGCTCATTAAACTGCCTTTGTACAACTGGCACGATGTGCTCTTACATTGTCATCCATAAAGATGCCATCGCATGCAAGGCAAAAGTGCAACACTGCAGGGCGCACTTGGTATTAGAACACTTTGGAATTGTGTGAATGTCATCTTACACTCCAATGGTACCAATAGACTTAATCTGTATCAATAGAATATTCCTCTTAGCAGGGTTCCACTTCCAAATGCTTGGATTGTGTCTACAAGAGTGGCGTATATTCCAGGCTAGCTAGCTAACTGCAAAGCCGAGAAAATGCCCAAATAAAATTCAATTAAATATACAAAAATAAAAGTCAATTATCAACGGTATTAAGATATGTTGATACTTTCGCTGCGAAAAAACACGTGCTGATTCTTTTCTTTCACTCAGTCTAGCAAGCGAAGACCAACGGCGTATCGCAACCAGCGCTTCCAGAGTCTTCGCTCTTCTGATTCGAAGACCTTCCATACGACCGCGTGCTAGCGTTTCCATGACTACATGAATGAGCGGGTGAAGGGGAATGGGCCATTGCTTTGGGCAACGGTTCGCTCAAAAAGGAGAAGACTTACAGACTACCTAAGACTACTTCAGTCTCTCGCATGCTCCCGCCCGTAACATCACGTGTTTCGCAAGAGTTCCTTCAGTTTGTATGAAGTGTCAATGAATTAAAATCAGTGATATTATAGCTTAAATTCGTGGCTTTGTTTCGAATTGCTTTAATGAATTTTGTGAAAACTTCTCTGAACATCTACTATCAGAAGTTAAAGAACTATATTGCTTCAAATTTGATACAGCTCGACAAAAAAGTTAACTGAAAGTGATTTATTCCCTTGATAAATTCAAAAACAAATCAGTAAGAGACATTGCTTGTTACATAAAGTTGAATAAATTGAACGTAGTGTTTTGTGAGGTATACAAATTAGCAGATCTAATATTAAAGTTTCCATCAACAACTGCAATTGCCGAAAGAAGGTTTTCTGCGTTAAAGAGAATCAAGATATATCTTAGAGCCACACAAGGACATGTACATTTCAGCAACTTGGCTGTTTTGGCGATAGAGAAAAACATTCTTTTTAAATATGAAAAAGTACTCGGAAGAAGCTTTTTATGAAAACGGAGCAATCAAGTTCACACAAAAGGAAAGAAGAATGGAGTTCATGTACAAATAAAGTATTCAGAAGAAGAATGGAGTTAATGTACAAATAAGTGTTCAATTCCTAATCCTCATAGTTCTTTGGTACCATGTTAGCAATTGCATGTACCTAAAATCTAGAAAAAAATTTACTTCTATTACTTAACAATAAAAAAACAAGAAAGATGACACCGAATTTTCGATTGTAATAAGCATGTCTTTTGAATCCGTTCTGACGCAAATTAAATTTATCAAAGCTGTTCAAAGTCAATGGAACCGGTAGGGGAAACAATAGATCTGACGAAAGAAAGAAGATTTTCAATCGGGTTTTTAATCCCTTAGATATTGCTGTAAACGGAATCGTGAGCTTACGAACTGTTAGAAACAGAGATATCGAAAAAAATAAGATGTGACTTTACGTCCCCTGGTGAGAAAACCATGCATTATTTTAGGAAGAAAGTATTCTCAAAACGTTTATCCATATAAGCGGTATCGGTTCAAGAATAAAAAAAATTAGTCGAGTTTTTAGGAGCCTAGATTTTGCAACAACTACTTCAGAAACAGAAATTGACACTTATGACCCCTGGTGGCTACACCATTTTTTACCAAACATTAGAAATTATGTGAAAAATATTTTCCATCAGATCTTGTATGCGCTACAGGAAGAATTTTTCAAATCAGAGCTTTAGGAGCAGAAATAACGCAGAAAACGCAATTTGCCTTTGTGCCCCCTAGCAAAAAAGTCTATGATATACTTGAAAATTTTGAATTTATAGGAAAAACATTTTGCATCGGAAACACTATCCAACAAAGAAGGAATTTTTCAAATCGTACCCTTAGAAGTAGAGATATTGACAAAAATAATATATACATCTACGCCCCCTGGCGTAGAAACCATGCATTTTTCAAGAAAAAACTTTCCTAAAAGGTTTGTCGAAATGAGTAGTATCGGTCAACCAAAGACATTTTTTTTTCGAGATTTTAGAAGCTCATATTTTTTGCTACAAATACAACAGAAGCGAAAATTAAGAATTACGTCAACTGGTGGCCAAACCATTTCTTACAAAAATTAGAAATTATGTGCAAACGATTTCCCATCAGGAGCTGAATTCGGTGCAGAAAGAATTTTTAAATCGGAGATTTAGAAACAGAAATATAGGGGGAAACGCAATTAACGTTTACGCCCCCAAGCGGAAAGTCTATGAATTACGTGAAAATTTTGAAATTATATGAACCACATGTCACACTAGAAACACTATCCAACAAAGAAGGAATTTTTCAAATCGGACTCCTACAAGTAGAGATATTGACAAAAATAAGATATACATCTACGCCCCTGGCGTAGAAACCATTCACTATTTTAAGAAGAAAATGTTTCTGAAAGGTTTGTCGACATGACTAGTATCGATCAACAAAAGACGTTTTTTTCAATCGAGAATTTAGAAGCTCATATTTTGTTGCAAATACAACAGAAGCAGAAATTAAGATTTACGCCCCCTGGTGGCCAAACTATATTTTTTACAAAAATTAGAAATTATGTGCAAACGATTTCCCACCAGGAGCTGTATCTGGTGCAGAAAGAATTTTTCGAATCAGAGATTTAGAAGCAGATATATAGGGGGAAACGCAATTTACCGCTACGTCCCCTAGCGGAAAGTCTATGAATTACTTGAAAATTTTGAATTTATATGAAAAACATGTCACACGGAAAACGCTATCCAACAAAGAAGGAATTTTTCAAATCGAACTCCTAGAAGTAGAGATATTGAGAAAAATAAGATGATCATCTACGCCCCCTGGCGGAGAAACTGTGCAATATTTAAAAAAGAAAATATTCCGAAAAGGTTTATCGATGTGAGTGGCATCAGTCCCTGAAAGAATTTTTTCAATCGATTTGTTAGAAGCTCCGATTTTATGGCAAATACACCAGAAGCAAAAAGTAACACTTACGCCCCTTGGTAGCCAAAGTATTGTTTACCAAAAATTCCAAATTATATGCAAAAGATTTTTCATCAGAAGATGTATCAGCCTAAGAAAAATAATTTCACAATCGCAGTTTTAGAAAACGAGTTATTGGGATAAATGTAATTTACTTTTACGCCCCCTAGCGGAAAATCTATGCGTAATTTGAAAAAGTAACTATATCTAAAATACCCTTCGACATAAATGGAATCGAAAGATAATTTTTTTTTCAATCGGATGTTTAGAATCAAATGTGTGGAATGAAACGTAATTTTGAATTGGACATCATCTGCATTTACTCCCTCTAGCAGCGAAATTGTACATCGTAAAAAAAAACGAAAGAAATGATCATTATTCGCATATTTCAAGCTTCTGAATGCAAAAAGAATTTTTCAAATCGGACAAATAGTTGCAGAGATACCATGGGTACAGACGGACAAACCGAAAAAAAAAAAAAAGCACGATCTTTTTTTACAAAAGACGTGCTAAAAACGGCAATTTACCGTCAATATAAGAAAGAAATTGTGGAAAGGTTTCTGGAAATTCAGAATTCCCCCTGGCGTGGGGAAAATCAGTGAAATTCAAGTTTCTTTCAGTCACATGAAGGAAAAAGTTGTATCAGAAATATGCTTTATAAATTCAGGAAAGAAATCAAGGAAAGTGGCTCGTGAATTTAAGAATCTTGTTTACCGTGTAACCCTAAATTTGCCTACGACCAATGTAAGATTACTCGATCCAGAAATGAAAGAAAACCAGGACTGAAATATGGCTTTCAACTGTGACATAAAACGCTGAAGTTCAAATCGCGACGACAAGTAATCAAATTTAATGAGAAAAGATTCATATCAATATAAAAATATCAATAGAAACATATCAATATGTTAGATCTAAACAGAGAGCATCAGAATGTTGTAATAATCAGATATTACACAGTGAATACCTTTCACCGAGAAAAACGTTTTGTTAATTCAGCAAAAAAATTGTTGAATCAACCAAAACATTTGTCGATATGCAGTCAACAAAAATATTTGTTGAATTTACAAATGTATTTTGCTGAAAATTATTGTTGATTCTACAAAATTTATTGCTATCATGACAGAACGTTTTGTTCAATTAACAAAATGTCTAGATCGAATTTTGGGAATTTGTTTGATGTCTTGTTGTTGTGATAAAACGATTTCTTGCTGCAACCAAACATATTGTTATCGTGACACAGTAATTTCTTGCTAAAAAAAACAAAATTTAGAGTTATGTAGCTGAGCCACTCTGTCCCTAAACTTTTTTCCGATGGAAACACTTTGCCGGTGCAGTAATTTTGAGCGGTGCCCTTTGAAACTGGCGTTCGCCATTTTTCCCCCGCCAATATTTTGTCCCGCCGTATATACTTTCTAGTGGTGTTTAAATGAACTTGGACGGCGTTACGTCACGAAGAAATGTTTTCAAAGCCAGAGAAAAATCCCTCACCGAGATGGTTTGACTGAAATCCTTCACTGAGCGGGTTTAGGTTAGAAACTGGGCGTGCTAACCACTCAGCTATACCTGCTCTTACGAGTACATTCTCTCTTACGAGAACACGATAGAATGCTCTTACGAGTACATTTTTTCGTGTTCATTGCAATTATGAGTGTACAAAGTGAGGCTAAATTATTACTGAAATTCTCTGAATGTAACCAAAATAACACACAATAAACACTAGCATAAAAATACGTCAAAATTTTAAAGATATGTTAGAAATCCTTACCTCTGAATGTCTCTATCAGAGTTGACAGCTCCCAGTCTTCTAACAATGCACTCACCTCGCATTCAGCCATAACTGAAAACGAAATCTTAAGCGCAAAATGTGATTGCCGCCCCGGTGGCGCAGTGGTCAAAGCGATGGCCTCTGATCATTCGTCCAAAAGGGGTCCGGGTTCGAATCCCGTGAGGCATGGATGTTGTGTTTGTCTTACGGCACTGGTTCTCTCCCTTCCCTAGAACCAGTGACTATAAATAAGGGACGGGCGACTGCTTATAGCCCATTGAGTTGCTCATGGTGGTCGTTAAACCTCCAACCAAAAGAAAAAAAAACGGGATTCTTCTGGTCAGTGATAGTCTGGTAGTGTCCGTATGGAGTAGCTAGCAATCACGTGCGCTTTGGCGTAATGTCGATGCCACCTCCATATAGTTGAATTAACAAAATATAGCCAACGAAATAATTTTGTGTTGCCAACAAAACAATTCCGATGGAGTTTGGCTAAAGCAACAAAATAAATCGACAAAACAGCTGAACAAAGCTATTTTGTTGTTTCAAACAAACTTTTTTCTCAGTGAGATTCAGGAAAGAGCTCTCAGAAAAATCTCTTGAAAGTATAAAAAAGGTAAAATGGTATGTATGGAGAAATGGAAGAAGGCTGAAGTTTATTTACAATCACTGGTATCCATATAAAACAAACAGCACGTCGCACATATTCTAATAAACATAACTGAGTAATTTTGAATATCTATGTGATGTCATTCGATGGATTTTTTATTCAGTTTGGCTTTCCCAGGGTGTAAACATTTGGTCATAAACATGGAAAAAATTGATATTTCCGTTGCACTTAACTTGTAACATTAAAACGAGAAAATAGCAATTTTCTATCAGATTAAAGCACTTAAAAGCAGATAAAATACATTCACTTCTTGAAAATGCCATCTCTGCAGAATAGGGGTTAACTGCAAAAGATAGGAGTTTCTTTGTTGCGAGAGATACAGTTAAGCAAATCCCAAGATATTCCGCTCTCCCACAGGCTGATACCTATGCGATAAATATCTTAGTTTACATTCGACGCGAATTTATCAGGTATATGGTTTCTCCGATGATGCTGAAGCAAGATTTTTCCCTCTGACATTGCTCTGATAAATACGAAAAGGCGTTTCCAGAGAATTTTAGACACCGATAGTTTTCTGTTCCGTTTTCCAAGAGGAATTATTTATCGTGAAGATGAAAGCAAATCTTTGTCATAATCAAAATCAGGATGAAAATTTGCCTCCTCGGGAAATTTTCAGTGTCAGATTTGAATATATAAGTTGCCGCGTCGCAGGAAAGGATAGCATTGTAGCATCGAACGCTGTGCTGTCTCGTCTACGACCAAAGACACTGTCCTTCTCTGTCAAAGATGCCTGTTTCTCCAATCGTGTGCAGTGTCATTGGAGTTTACGCTTTGCTAATATTTCACATAATTTCACCACTATGTGCGTCTCCACTTCATCATCATCCTGAATATTTTGGAATGCAACCAAAGTTTTGCGATTCAGACTTCAAGTCACCACGGGAAGTCACGTCCACACCAGTGTGGACGTGACTTCCCGTGGTGATCTTTTAAAAGAACTTCCCTTCCCGTGATTGATCTTTTTTAAAAGAAGCAGCTGCTCTCAAGCAGACTTCTAAAAAAAATGTTATATTTAAGCCCTGAATGTCCTTTTGAATATCGATGGCAGAAAATTATCGGCATTTTACAGCGGATTTTATGTTTTTGTATGATTTTTTTTATTGTCTTTTCTATACAAAGCTTTTCCATTATGTTAAACATGCATTTATCAGTTAATTAATTTTATTTTTAGTTCATTTAAATGCTCGTCTTGAACATTAACTCCTGTGATGTTTTTACACATTTGTCGTTTAAGTTAAACTTTAGTTTATTTCATTTAAATGTATTTTTTACCATATTGTTCTTTAAAACATTTGAATTATTTTCTTCTGTTGAATCTGTAGCTTGATCTTGATAGTAATGCTGGACAGCACTCATAAGTTAAATCTTTTGTTTGACAGATTGTGCTTTTTTAATAGCTATTCAGCCTTTCTCCGGTATTCGACAAAAGTTTTTAACTTTATTGGATTTCCACACCATTGTTACTACCCCATTTAATTCATTTTAAAGTGGGTTAATTGTTGTATTAGTTGTTAATACTGATTATTAAACACCTTCACGGAGTTTTAAAATGAATCTAAACGAACACTAAAGATTTTTCAAATTGATACAATGATTAATTTATTTGAAGAACACTAAAGATTTTTCAACGAACACTAACGATTAGATTTTTCAACGAACACTAAAAGGACACTCAGTAAAAAAGAAGTCACGCATTTCTTTTTTACTGAGTGTCCTTTTATAATGCTCCTATTTTCTTTATTTAACATTTAAAAACTATTTCTTGGAAACTGGTTTTGTGCTTTAACAAATCTTTTCAGTAACATATAAATGTACGATATAATTTTGAAAATAAATGATTTTTTGTAATAAAGTTTTGTCACATTTTTGGTCAATGCATGAGATAAGGAAAAGTGCTGTGAATTATTCACTCCCTTCTAATAAACACCTCTTCAAGTATTCCACTATTTTAGAACCTCATTTAGAACTTGATTTTAGAACCAGCATCTGAAAATGGGCTTTGGAAGGCACAGAGGTAGAATGAGTCCTTGATTCTTGTAAGTGGTCAAATGGCATTGTTTTCCTCGAAACGCCTTAAAATACGTTTTCATGATTAGGATGAATATCTGTCAGTTGTTTGAATGAGTAAGGGACATACTCTACTCAATACGCCTGTCCCAACATTAGTTTTTAGCCCTTTAAGTGGTCGATGTATCTGAACAAAGTGTGATGCCCAAAATTTTCTGTGCTCCGCAAACTGAAATCTTCACTTAACACCCGGGTATTACAAAAGCTACCTCAAAGCAATTTCTTCTCCCATTCATCTCAGCATTACAGACCATAAACCTGTCACGGCCCTGTAAAAAAATTCCCTGAAATTCACGAGCTACTTTCCGTGATTTCTTTCGTGACTTAGCGAAGCATATTTCTCATACAACTTTTTCCGTAAAACGACGGGATGAACTCTGAATTTCACGAATTTTTCGTGCGCCAAAAAATTTCTGAATTTTTAGAAACATTTTCGCAATTTCTTTCTTATATTGACGGTAAATTGCCGTTTTTAAGATGTAGTTAACAAAAAATTCTGAATTTTCAGAAACATTTTCGCAATTCCTTTCGTTTACTGACGGTAAATTGCCGTTTTTAAGATGTGGTTAACGAAAAATTCTGAATTTTCATAAACATTTCCGCAATTCCTTTCTTTGAGGGTAAATTGCCTTTTTTAAGATGTGTTAATGAAAAATTCTGAATTTCAGAAACCTTTCCGCAGTTCCTTTCGTAAATATTAACGGAAAAAGCTCCGTTCTCACTTTTTCCGTATCCGTATGACGAATAATTTCAGGTAATAGAACATATTTACTTATGACTAAAAACCTTCAGTCTTTAGTAAGTTTTGTTTTGTAATTGTCTTAGCTGTGTATAAATATCTTTAAATATTTATTTTAAAATGTTCATGTTAAATTACAGACCATATAAAATTGGCTAGAATTTGACAAATATTAGTTCATCGAAAACTTACAATTTCTGAATTGATTGACTTTTGGTTGATCATTTTTTTTTCAATCCGGACCATGAGATTTAGCCAATTTCCCCATTTGGCCCTTCTCTCCAAACGTTTGGTGACCATTGTTTTAAATAACCAAAACTTGAAATACCTCCTAACTTCAATCTGGTAACTACTAACCTTGGTAACTACTTGCCAATAACAACAAAAAGATCCGTAAACTGCAGCAAAATGTAATCGAAGCGAGTAGATATTACGATTAGTTGTAAAATAATCTCTGGTGTAAACTTTTGAAATGAAAATAGCTCATTAGCTTTTAGTTACAAATCATTATCTGAAAAGATGGGCAATCCTGTAAGTAGCATTAAATGACAAATTAAATTGTCCATTACTTTATGCCTTCCACCGCTTAAAGTGCAAAAAATGCGCCTCTTAACAAATAATGTCATATCTTGCACCCGTTGAACAGGCTTTAATCTTTATCTCGGAGTCTTAGTTTAAGTTTTTGATGAGAATTTTCTGATGTCATGTTCAAAGATTTCATTCAGATGCACAGATTTACAAAACATCAAGGGCATTTCCTCAAAAAAATATCTTCGCTTATCAGCTATTGCTCGCATTTCGAAATTCAATAATTCAGTATAATCAATTCATTAGTTCTATGCAGAGAGTACTTTAAAATCCATTAAACGCTATGAAATACATACACACCCTGGCCAAAAAGTACTAACCGTTATTTCGTACTGAGTAGAGCTACTTTTGTTGCGAATGACAGCGAGTATGCAAAACGTCATCGATTTTCTATGTTCGTTTTGATCCAAATATAGCAATTTCTACAACAAAGTATCGCACAACCCTGTGAGGATTAACGAATAAGAACATCGTAGTTGAAGAACTCTTTGCAGAATCTTTCTAACATTTTCGATAGGACAGTGATCGGAAGATTGCGGAGTCCAGGAGGGATAACAGAAGTCCTTCTCGTGCTCATCAAACTGCCTTGTTACGACTGGCACGATGTGCTCTTACATTGTCATCCATAAAGATGCCAACGCATGCAAGGCAAAAGTGCAACACTGCAGGGCGCACTTGGTATTAGAACACTTTGGAATTGTGTGAATGTCATCTTACACTCCAATGGTACCAATAGACTTAGTCTGTATCAATAGAATATTCCTCTTAGCAGGGTTCCACTTCCAAATGCTTGGATTGTGTCTGCAAGAGTGGCGTACATTCCAGGCTAGCTAGCTAACTGCAAAGCCGAGAAAATGCCCAAATAAAATTCAATTAAATGTACACAAATAAAAGTCAATTATCAACGGTATTAAGATATGTTGATACTTTCGCTGCGAAAAAACACGTGCTGATTCTTTTCTTTCACTCAGTCTAGCAAGCGAAGACCAACGGCGTATCGCAACCAGCGCTTCCAGAGTCTTCGCTCTTCTGATTCGAAGACCTTCCATACGACCGCGTGCTAGCGTTTCCATGACTACATGAATGAGCGGGTGAAGGGGAATGGGCCATTGCTTTCGGCAACGTTTCGCTCAAAAAAGAGAAGATTTACAGACTACCTAAGGCTACCTCAGTCTCTCGCATGCTCCCGCCCGTAACAGCACGTGTTTCGCAAGAGTTCTTTCAGTTTGTGTGAAGTGTCAATGAATTAAAATCAGTGATATTATAGCTTAAATTCGTGGCTTTGTTTCGAACTGCTTTAATGAATTTTGTGAAAACTTCCCTGAACATCTACTATCAGAAGTTAAAGAAATATATTGCTTCAAATTTGATACAGCTCGACAAAAAAGTTAAATGAAAGTGATTTATTCCCTTGATAAATTCAAAAACAAATCAGTAAGAGACATTGCTTGTTACATAAAGTTGAATAAATTGAACGTAGTGTTTTGTGAGGTATACAAATTAGCAGATCTAATATTAAAGTTTCCATCAACAACTGCAATTGCCGAAAGAAGGTTTTCTGCGTTAAAGAGAATCAAGATATATCTTAGAGCCACACAAGGACATGTACATTTCAGCAACTTGGCTGTTTTGGCGATAGAGAAAAACATTCTTTTTAAATATGAAAAAGTACTCGGAAGAAGCTTTATATGAAAACGGAGCAATCAAGTTCACACAAAAGGAAAGAAGAATGGAGTTCATGTACAAATAAAGTATTCAGAAGAAGAATGGAGTTAATGTACAAATAAGTGTTCAATTCCTAATCCTCATAATTCTTTGGTATCATGTTAGCAATTGCATGTACCTAAAATCTAGAAAAAATTTACTTCTATTACTTAACAATTAAAAAACCAAGAAAGATGACACCGAATTTTGGGGTGTAATAAGCACGTCTTTTGAATCCGTTCTGACGCAAATTAAATTTATCAAAGCTATTCAAAGTCAATGGAACCGGTAGGGAAAACAATAGATCTGACGAAAGAAAGAAGATTTTCAATCGGGTTTTTAATCCCTTAGATATTGCTGTAAACTGAATCGTGAGCTTACGAACTGTTAGAAACAGAAATATCGACAAAAATAAGATGTGACTTTACGTCCCCTGGTGGGAAAACCATGGATTATTTTAGGAAGAAAGTATTCTCAAAACGTTTACCCATATAAGCGGCATCGGTCCAAGAATAAAAAAAAATTAGTCGAGTTTTCAGGAGCCCAGATTTTGCAACAAATACTTCAGAAACAGAAATTGACACTTATGACCCCTGGTGGCTAAACCATTTTTCACCAAACATTAGAAATTATGTGAAAAATATTTTCCATCAGGTCTTGTATGCGCTACAGGAAGAATTTTTCAAATCAGAGCTTTAGGAGCAGAAATAACGCAGAAAACGCAATTTGCCTTTGTGCCCCCTAGCGAAAAGTCTATGATATACTTGAAAATTTTGAATTTATAGGAAAAACATTTTGCATCGGAAGCACTATCCAACAAAGAAGGAATTTTTCAAATCGTACTCTTAGAAGTAGAGATATTGACAAAAAATAATATATACATCTACGCCCCCTGGCGTAGAAACCATGCATTATTTCAAGAAGAAAACTTTCTTAAAAGGTTTGTCGACATGAGTAGTATCGGTCAACCATGACATTTTTTTTTCGAGATTTTAGAAGCTCATATTTTTTGCTACAAATACAACAGAAGCGAAAATTAAGACTTACGTCACCTGGTGGCCAAACCATTTCTTACAAAAATTAGAAATTATGTGCAAACGATTTCCCATCAGGAGTTGAATTCGGTGCAGAAAGAATTTTTCAAATCGGAGATTTAGAAACAAAGATGTAGGGGGAAACGCAATTTACGTTTATGCCCCCAAGCGGAAAGTCTATGAATTACTTGAAAATTTTGAAATTATATGAACCACATGTCACACTAGAAACATTATCCTACAAAGAAGGAATTTTTCAAATCGGACTCCTACAAGTAGAGATATTGACAAAAATAAGATATACATCTACGCCCCTGGCGTAGAAATCATGCATTTTTTCAAGAAGAAAACTTTCCTAAAAGGTTTGTCGACATGACTAGTATCGATCAACAAAAGACTTTTTTTTCAATCTAGAATTTAGAAGCTCATATTTTGTTGCAAATACAACAGAAGCGGAAATTAAGATTTACGCCCCCTGGTGGCCAAACTATTTTTTTTACAAAAATTAGAAATTATGTGCAAACGATTTCCCACCAGGAGCTGTATCCGGTGCAGGAAGAATTTTTCAAATTACCGCTACGTCCCCTAGTGGAAAGTCTATGAATTACTTGAAAATTTTGAAATTATATGAAAAACATGTCACACGGAAAACACTATCCAACAAAGAAGGAATTTTTCAAATCGAACTCCTAGAAGTAGAGATATTGAGAAAAATAAGAAGTACATCTACGCCCCCGGGCGGAGAAACTGTGCAATATTTAAAAAGAAAATATTCGAATAAGGTTTATCGATGTGAGTGGCATCAGTCCACGAAAGAATTTTTTCAATCGATTTGTTAGAAGCTCCGATTTTATGGCAAATACATCAGAAGCAAAAAGTAACACTTACGCCCCTTGGTAGCCAAAGTATTGTTTACCAAAAATTCCAAATTATATGCAAAAGATTTTTCATCAGAAGATGTATCAGCCTAAGAAAAATAATTTCACAATCGGAGTTTTAGAAAAAGAGTTATTGGGATAAAGGTAATTTACTTTTACGCCCCTAGCGGAAAATCTATGCGTAATTTGAAAAAGTAACTATATCTAAAATACCCTTCGACATAAATGGAATCGAAAGATAATTTTTTTTTCAATCGGAAGTTTAGAATCAAATGTGTGGAATGAAACGTAATTTTGAATTGGACATCATCTGCATTTACTCCTCTAGCAGCGAAATTTTACATTGTAAAAAAACCGAAAGAAATGATCATTATTCGCATATTTCAAGCTTCCGAATGCAAAAAGAATTTTTCAAATCGGACAAATAGTTGCAGAGATACCGTGGGTACAGACGGACGGACGGACAAACCGAAAAAAAGCACGATCTTTTTTTACAAAAGACGTGCTAAAAACGGCAATTTACCGTCAATATAAGAAAGAAATTGTGGAAAGGTTTCTGGAAATTCAGAATTCCCCCTGGCGTGCGAAAAATCAGTGAAATTCAAGTTTCTTTCAGTCACATGAAGGAAAAAGTTGTATCAGAAATATGCTTTATAAATTCAGGAAAGAAATCAAGGAAAGTGGCTAGTGAATTTAAGAATCTTGTTTACCGTGTAACCCTAAATTTGCCTACGACCAATGTAAGATTACTCGATCCAGAAATGAAAGAAAACCACGACTGAAATATGGCTTTCAACTGTGACATAAAACGCTGATGTTCAAATCGCGACGAAAAGCAATCAAATTTAATGAGAAAAGATTCATATCAATATAAAAATATCAATAGAAACATATCAATATGTTAGATCTAAACAGAGAGCATCAGAATGTTGTAATAATCAGATATTACACAGTGAATACCTTTCACCGAGAAAAACGTTTTGTTAACACAGCAAAAAAATTGTTGAATCAACCAAAACATTTGTCGATATGCAGTCAACAAAAATATTTGTTGAATTTACAAATGTATTTTGCTGAAAATTATTGTTGATTCTACAAAATTTATTGCTATCATGACAGAACGTTTTGTTCAATTAACAAAATGTCTAGATCGAATTTTGGGAATTTGTTTGATGTCTTGTTGTTGTGATAAAACGATTTCTTGCTGCAACCAAACATATTGTTATCGTGACACAGTAATTTCTTGCTAAAACAAAATTTAGAGTGATGTAGCTGAGCCACTTTGTCCCTAAACTTTTTGTCCGATGGCAACACTTTGCCGTTGCAGTAATTTTGAGCGGTGCCCTTTGAAACTGGCGTTCGCCATTTTTCCCCCGCCAATATTTTGTCCCGCCGTATATACTTTCTAGTGGTGTTTAAATGAACTTGGACGGCGTTACGTCACGAAGAAATGTTTTCAAAGCCAGAAAAAATCCCTCACCAAGCGGGTTTCACTGAAATCCCTCACCGAGCGGGTTTAGGTTAGAAACTGGGCGTGCTAACCACTCAGCTATACCTGCTCTTGCGAGTACATTCTCTCTTACGAGAACACGATAGAATGCTCTTACGAGTACATTCTATCGTGTTCATTGCAATTATGAGTGTACAAAGTGAGGCTAAATTATCACTGAAATTCTCTGAATGTAACCAAAATAACACACAATAAACACTAGCATAAAAATACGTCAGAATTTTTAAGATATGTTAGAAATCCTTACCTCTGAATGTCTCTATCAGAGTTGACAGCTCCCAGTCTTCTAACAATGCACTCACCTCGCATTCAGCCATAACTGAAAACGAAATGTTAAGCGCAAAACGTGATTGCCGCCCCGGTGGCGCAGTGGTCTAAGCCATGGCCTCTGATCATTCATCCAAAAGGGGTCCGGGTCCGAATCCCGGTGAGGCATGGATGTTGTGTTTGTCTTACGGCACTGGTTCTCTCCCTTCCCTGGAACCAGTGACCCTAAATTAGGGACGGGCGACTGCTTATAGCCCATTGAGTTGCTCATGGTGGTCGTTAAACCTCCAATCAAAAGAAAAAAAAACGGGATTCTTCTGGTCAGTGATAGTCTGGTAGTGTCCGTATGGAGTAGCTAGCAATCACGTGCGCTTTGGCGTAATGTCGATGCCACCTCCATATAGTTGAATTAACAAAATATAGCCAACGAAATAATTTTGTGTTGCCAACAAAACAATTCCGATGGAGTTTGGCTAAAGCAACAAAATAAATCGACAAAACAGCTGAACAAAGCTATTTTGTTGTTTCAAACAAACTTTTTTTCTCAGTGAGATTCAGGAAAGAGCTCTCAGAAAAATCTCTTGAAAGTATAAAAAAGGTAAAATGGTATGTATGGAGAAATGGAAGAAGGCTGAAGTTTATTTACAATCACTGGTATCCATATAAAACAAACAGCACGTCGCACATATTCTAATAAACATAACTGAGTAATTTTGAATATCTATGTGATGTCATTCGATGGATTTTTTATTCAGTTTGGCTTTCCCAGGGTGTAAACATTTGGTCATAAACGGGGAAAAATTGATATTTCCGTTGCACTTAACTTGTAACATTAAAACGAGAAAATAGCAATTTTTTATCAGATTAACGCACTTAAAAGCAGATAAAATACATTCACTTCTTGAAAATGCCATCTCTGCAGAATAGGGGTTAACTGCAAACGATAGGAGTTTCTTTGTTGCGAGAGATACAGTTAAGCAAATCCCAAGATATTCCGCTCTCCCACAGGCTGATACCTATGCGATAAATATCTTAGTTTACATTCGACGTGAATTTATCAGGTATACGGTTTCTCCGATGATGCTGAAGCAAGATTTTTCCCTCTGACATTGCTCTGATAAATACGAAAAGGCGTTTCCAGAGAATTTTAGACACCGATAGTTTTCTGTTCCGTTTTCCAAGAGGAATTATTTATCGTGAAGATGAAAGCAAATCTTTGTCATAATCAAAATCAGGATGAAAATTTGCCTCCTCGGGAAATTTTCAGTGTCAGATTTGAATATATAAGTTGCCGCGTAGAAGGAAGGGATAGCATTGTAGCATCGAACGCTGTGCTGTCTCGTCTACGACCAAAGACACTGTCCTTCTCTGACAAAGATGCCTGTTTCTCCAATCGTGTGCAGTGTCAGTGTCATTGTAGCTTACGCTTTGCTAATATTTCACATAATTTCACCACTATGTGCGTCTCCACTTCATCATCATCCTGAATATTTTGGAATGCAACCAAAGTTTTGCGATTCAGACTTCAAGTCACCACGGGAAGTCACGTCCACACCAGTGTCTACAGAGTTTCAAGTACTTCCATTCTATCAAGTCAATCCGGCTTCGGAAAACACGGGAGAGCCAACTTCTTTTGGAGAAAGCACCTTCGGTAAGGCTACGCAGCAAGATTCTTCTGTTGAAGAACTCAGCAATGAATGTCCTTTCCGTTGGGTGTCTGATGTAAATGAAGACAGGATTCCTCGGATGATATCAAGGATTGAATGTATTTCTGCACAGCCCACAACTCCATTCATTGAAAAAAGAACAGGCCTCACGAGGACAACATGCGAAGAAATCCACCACAGAATTCCAGTGTTACGAAAAGAAAAGTGCAGCTCCTTATTGACAGTCTACAGACCGACTTGGGAAAAAATGTCCTTATCATGCGTTCAAGCTATCCGACCTAAAAATTCTGGTAGTCTGGGAAATATGTTGCCTTCAGATTTACCATCTTTATAGCCTTGAGCTCTAACACTCATGCTAAAAATCTGTGGCAGGTGAAGCATTCAAAGTGATCGAACTTTACATCTGTAGCTTCGTGTTTCTGGACTTCTACTCTAAGTTAAAACACCCGATTTCCATTTAGATCTGAACTAAATCCCGTTTTGAAAAAACTCTCTCACATTGTGATTACGCAGAACTGTAAACAATCTCTGCAAGATTACGCTCATGATTGATCTTTTTAAAAGAAGCAGCTGCTCTCAAGCAGACTTCTAAAAAATGTTATATTTAAGCCCTGAATGTCCTTTTGAATAACGATGGCAGAAAATTATCTGCATTTTACAGCGGATTTTATGTTTTTGTATGATTTTTTTAATGTCTTTTCTATACAAAGCTTTTCCATTATGTTAAATATGCATTTATCAGTTAATTAATTTTATTTTTAGTTCATTTAAATGCTCGTCTTGAACGTTAACTCCTGTGATGTTTTTACACATTTGTCGTTTAAGTTAAACTTTAGTTTATTTCATCTAAATGCATTTTTTACCAGATTGTTCTTTAAAACATTTGAATTATTTTCTTCTGTTGAATCTGTAGCTTGATCTTGATAGTAATGCTGGACAGCACTCATAAGTTAAATATTTTGTATGACAGATTGTGCTTTTTTAATAGCTATTCAGCATTTCTCCGGTATTCGACAAAAAATTTTAACTTTATTGGATTTGCACACCATTGTTACTACCCCATTTAATTCATTTTAAACTGGGTTAATTGTTGAATTAGTTGTTAATACTGATTATTAAACACCTTCATGGAGTTTTAAAATTAATATAAACGAACACTAAAGATTTTTCAAATTGATACGATGATTAATTTATCTGATGAACACTAAAGATTTTTCAACAACCCTAAAGATTAGATTTTTCAACGAACACTAAAAGGACGCTCAGTAAAAAAGAAGTCAGGCATTTCTTTTTTACTGAGTGTCCTTTTATAATGCTCGTATTTTCTTTATTTAACATTTAAAAACTATTTCTTGGAAACTGGTTTTGTGCTTTAACACATCTTTTCAGTAACATATAAATGTACGATATAATTTTGAAAATAAATGATTTTTTGTAATAAAGTTTTGTCACATTTTTGGTCAATGCATGAGATAAGGAAAAGTGATGTGAATTATTCACGCCCTTCTAATAAACACCTCATCAAGTATTCCACTATTTTAGAACCTCATTTAGAACCTGATTTTAGAACCAGCATCTGAAAATGGGCTTTGGAAGGCACAGAGGTCAAATGAGTCCTTGATTCTTGTAAATGGTCAAATAGCATTGTTTTCCTCGAAGAGCCTTGAAATACGTTTTCATGATTAGGATGAATATCTGTCAGTTGTTTGAATGAGTAAGGGACATACTCTACTCAATACGCCTGTTCCAACATTAGTTTTTAGCTCTTTAAGTGGCCGATGTATCTGAACAAAGTGTGATGTCCAAAATTTCCTGTGGTCCGCAAACTGAAATCTTCACATAACACCCGGGTATTACAAAAGCTACCTCAAAACAATTTCTTCTCCCATTCATCTCAGCATTACAGACCATAAACCTGCCACGGCCCTGTAAAAAAATTCCCTGAAATTCACGAGCTACTTTCCGTGATTTCTTTCGTGAATTAGCGAACCATATTTCTCATACAACTTTTTCCGTAAAACGACGGGAAAAACTGAATTTCACGAATTCTTAGAAACCTTTCCAATTTTTAGAAACCTTTTCGCAATTTCTTTCTTATATTGACGGTAAATTGCCGTTTTTAAGATGTAGGTAACGAAAAATTCTGGATTTTCATAAACATTTCCGCAATTCCTTTCTTTGAGGGTAAATTGCCTTTTTTAAGATGTGTTAATAAAAAATTCTGAATTTCAGAAACCTTTCCGCAGTTCCTTTCGTAAATATTAACGGGAAAAACTCAGTTCTCACTTTTTCCGTATCCGTATGACGAATAATTTCAGGTAATAGAACATATTTACTTATGACTAAAAACCTTCAGTCTTTAGTAAGTTTAGCTTCGTAATTGTCTTAGTTGTGTATAAATATCTTTAAATATTTATTTAAAAATGTTTATGCTAAATTACAGACCATATAAAATTGGCTAGAATTTGACAAATATTAGTTCATCGAAAACTTACAATTTCTGAATTGATTGACCTTTGGTTGATCATTTTTTTTTCAATCCGGACCCCGAGATTTAGCCAATTTCCCCATTTGGCCCTTCTCTCCAAACATTTGGTGACCACTGTTTTAAATAACCAAAACGGGAAATACCTCCTAACTTCAATCTGGTAACTACTAACCTTGGTAACTACTTGCCTGTTAACAACAAAAAGATCCGTAAACTGCAGCAAAATATAATCCAAGCGAGTAGCTATTACGATTAGTTGTAAAATAATCTCTTGTGTAAACTTTCGAAATGAAAATAGCTCATTAACTTTTAGTTACAAAAAATTATCTGAAAGGATGGGCAATCCTGTAATTTGTAGCATTAAATGACAAATTAAATTGTCCATTACTTTAAGCCTTCCACCGCTTAATGCAAAAGATGCGCAACTTAACAAATAATGTCATATCTTGCACCCGTTGAACAGGCTTTAATCTTTATCTCGGAGTCTTAGTTTAAGTTTTTGATGAGAATTTTCTGATGTCATGTTCAAAGATTTCATTCAGATGCACAGATTTACAAAACATCAAGGGCATTTCCTCAAAAAAATATCTTCGCTTATCAGCTATTGCTCGCATTTCGAAATTCAATAATTCAGTATAATCAATTCAACGGTTCTATGCAGAGAGTACTTTAAAAGCCATTAAACGCTGTGAAATACATACACATCCTGGCCAAAAAGTACTAACCGTTATTTCGTACTGAGTAGAGCTACTTTTGTTGCGAATGACAGCGAGTATGCAAAACGTCATCGATTTTCTATGTTCGTTTTGATCCAAAGATAGCAATTTCTACAACAAAGTATCGCGCAACCCTCTGAGGATTAACAAATAAGAACATCGTAGGTGAAGAACTCTTTGCAGAATCTTTCCAACATTTTCGATAGGACAGTGATCGGAAGATTGCGGAGTCCAGGAGGGATAACAGAAGTCCTTCTCGTGCTCATTAAACTGCCTTTGTACAACTGGCACGATGTGCTCTTACATTGTCATCCATAAAGATGCCATCGCATGCAAGGCAAAAGTGCAACACTGCAGGGCGCACTTGGTATTAGAACACTTTGGAATTGTGTGAATGTCATCTTACACTCCAATGGTACCAATAGACTTAATCTGTATCAATAGAATATTCCTCTTAGCAGGGTTCCACTTCCAAATGCTTGGATTGTGTCTACAAGAGTGGCGTATATTCCAGGCTAGCTAGCTAACTGCAAAGCCGAGAAAATGCCCAAATAAAATTCAATTAAATATACAAAAATAAAAGTCAATTATCAACGGTATTAAGATATGTTGATACTTTCGCTGCGAAAAAACACGTGCTGATTCTTTTCTTTCACTCAGTCTAGCAAGCGAAGACCAACGGCGTATCGCAACCAGCGCTTCCAGAGTCTTCGCTCTTCTGATTCGAAGACCTTCCATACGACCGCGTGCTAGCGTTTCCATGACTACATGAATGAGCGGGTGAAGGGGAATGGGCCATTGCTTTGGGCAACGGTTCGCTCAAAAAGGAGAAGACTTACAGACTACCTAAGACTACTTCAGTCTCTCGCATGCTCCCGCCCGTAACATCACGTGTTTCGCAAGAGTTCCTTGAGTTTGTATGAAGTGTCAATGAATTAAAATCAGTGATATTATAGCTTAAATTCGTGGCTTTGTTTCGAATTGCTTTAATGAATTTTGTGAAAACTTCTCTGAACATCTACTATCAGAAGTTAAAGAACTATATTGCTTCAAATTTGATACAGCTCGACAAAAAAGTTAACTGAAAGTGATTTATTCCCTTGATAAATTCAAAAACAAATCAGTAAGAGACATTGCTTGTTACATAAAGTTGAATAAATTGAACGTAGTGTTTTGTGAGGTATACAAATTAGCAGATCTAATATTAAAGTTTCCATCAACAACTGCAATTGCCGAAAGAAGGTTTTCTGCGTTAAAGAGAATCAAGATATATCTTAGAGCCACACAAGGACATGTACATTTCAGCAACTTGGCTGTTTTGGCGATAGAGAAAAACATTCTTTTTAAATATGAAAAAGTACTCGGAAGAAGCTTTTTATGAAAACGGAGCAATCAAGTTCACACAAAAGGAAAGAAGAATGGAGTTCATGTACAAATAAAGTATTCAGAAGAAGAATGGAGTTAATGTACAAATAAGTGTTCAATTCCTAATCCTCATAGTTCTTTGGTACCATGTTAGCAATTGCATGTACCTAAAATCTAGAAAAAAATTTACTTCTATTACTTAACAATAAAAAAACAAGAAAGATGACACCGAATTTTCGATTGTAATAAGCATGTCTTTTGAATCCGTTCTGACGCAAATTAAATTTATCAAAGCTGTTCAAAGTCAATGGAACCGGTAGGGGAAACAATAGATCTGACGAAAGAAAGAAGATTTTCAATCGGGTTTTTAATCCCTTAGATATTGCTGTAAACGGAATCGTGAGCTTACGAACTGTTAGAAACAGAGATATCGAAAAAAATAAGATGTGACTTTACGTCCCCTGGTGAGAAAACCATGCATTATTTTAGGAAGAAAGTATTCTCAAAACGTTTATCCATATAAGCGGTATCGGTTCAAGAATAAAAAAATTAGTCGAGTTTTTAGGAGCCTAGATTTTGCAACAACTACTTCAGAAACAGAAATTGACACTTATGACCCCTGGTGGCTACACCATTTTTTACCAAACATTAGAAATTATGTGAAAAATATTTTCCATCAGATCTTGTATGCGCTACAGGAAGAATTTTTCAAATCAGAGCTTTAGGAGCAGAAATAACGCAGAAAACGCAATTTGCCTTTGTGCCCCCTAGCAAAAAGTCTATGATATACTTGAAAATTTTGAATTTATAGGAAAAACATTTTGCATCGGAAACACTATCCAACAAAGAAGGAATTTTTCAAATCGTACCCTTAGAAGTAGAGATATTGACAAAAATAATATATACATCTACGCCCCCTGGCGTAGAAACCATGCATTTTTTCAAGAAAAAAACTTTCCTAAAAGGTTTGTCGAAATGAGTAGTATCGGTCAACCAAAGACATTTTTTTCGAGATTTTAGAAGCTCATATTTTTTTGCTACAAATACAACAGAAGCGAAAATTAAGAATTACGTCAACTGGTGGCCAAACCATTTCTTACAAAAATTAGAAATTATGTGCAAACGATTTCCCATCAGGAGCTGAATTCGGTGCAGAAAGAATTTTTTAAATCGGAGATTTAGAAACAGAAATATAGGGGGAAACGCAATTAACGTTTACGCCCCCAAGCGGAAAGTCTATGAATTACGTGAAAATTTTGAAATTATATGAACCACATGTCACACTAGAAACACTATCCAACAAAGAAGGAATTTTTCAAATCGGACTCCTACAAGTAGAGATATTGACAAAAATAAGATATACATCTACGCCCCTGGCGTAGAAACCATTCACTATTTTAAGAAGAAAATGTTTCTGAAAGGTTTGTCGACATGACTAGTATCGATCAACAAAAGACGTTTTTTTCAATCGAGAATTTAGAAGCTCATATTTTGTTGCAAATACAACAGAAGCAGAAATTAAGATTTACGCCCCCTGGTGGCCAAACTATATTTTTTACAAAAATTAGAAATTATGTGCAAACGATTTCCCACCAGGAGCTGTATCTGGTGCAGAAAGAATTTTTCGAATCAGAGATTTAGAAGCAGATATATAGGGGGAAACGCAATTTACCGCTACGTCCCCTAGCGGAAAGTCTATGAATTACTTGAAAATTTTGAATTTATATGAAAAACATGTCACACGGAAAACGCTATCCAACAAAGAAGGAATTTTTCAAATCGAACTCCTAGAAGTAGAGATATTGAGAAAAATAAGATGATCATCTACGCCCCCTGGCGGAGAAACTGTGCAATATTTAAAAAAGAAAATATTCCGAAAAGGTTTATCGATGTGAGTGGCATCAGTCCCTGAAAGAATTTTTTCAATCGATTTGTTAGAAGCTCCGATTTTATGGCAAATACACCAGAAGCAAAAAGTAACACTTACGCCCCTTGGTAGCCAAAGTATTGTTTACCAAAAATTCCAAATTATATGCAAAAGATTTTTCATCAGAAGATGTATCAGCCTAAGAAAAATAATTTCACAATCGCAGTTTTAGAAAACGAGTTATTGGGATAAATGTAATTTACTTTTACGCCCCCTAGCGGAAAATCTATGCGTAATTTGAAAAAGTAACTATATCTAAAATACCCTTCGACATAAATGGAATCGAAAGATAATTTTTTTTTTCAATCGGATGTTTAGAATCAAATGTGTGGAATGAAACGTAATTTTGAATTGGACATCATCTGCATTTACTCCCTCTAGCAGCGAAATTGTACATCGTAAAAAAAAACGAAAGAAATGATCATTATTCGCATATTTCAAGCTTCTGAATGCAAAAAGAATTTTTCAAATCGGACAAATAGTTGCAGAGATACCATGGGTACAGACGGACAAACCGAAAAAAAAAGCACGATCTTTTTTTACAAAAGACGTGCTAAAAACGGCAATTTACCGTCAATATAAGAAAGAAATTGTGGAAAGGTTTCTGGAAATTCAGAATTCCCCTGGCGTGCGAAAAATCAGTGAAATTCAAGTTTCTTTCAGTCACATGAAGGAAAAAGTTGTATCAGAAATATGCTTTATAAATTCAGGAAAGAAATCAAGGAAAGTGGCTCGTGAATTTAAGAATCTTGTTTACCGTGTAACCCTAAATTTGCCTACGACCAATGTAAGATTACTCGATCCAGAAATGAAAGAAAACCAGGACTGAAATATGGCTTTCAACTGTGACATAAAACGCTGAAGTTCAAATCGCGACGACAAGTAATCAAATTTAATGAGAAAAGATTCATATCAATATAAAAATATCAATAGAAACATATCAATATGTTAGATCTAAACAGAGAGCATCAGAATGTTGTAATAATCAGATATTACACAGTGAATACCTTTCACCGAGAAAAACGTTTTGTTAATTCAGCAAAAAAATTGTTGAATCAACCAAAACATTTGTCGATATGCAGTCAACAAAAATATTTGTTGAATTTACAAATGTATTTTGCTGAAAATTATTGTTGATTCTACAAAATTTATTGCTATCATGACAGAACGTTTTGTTCAATTAACAAAATGTCTAGATCGAATTTTGGGAATTTGTTTGATGTCTTGTTGTTGTGATAAAACGATTTCTTGCTGCAACCAAACATATTGTTATCGTGACACAGTAATTTCTTGCTAAAACAAAATTTAGAGTTATGTAGCTGAGCCACTCTGTCCCTAAACTTTTTTCCGATGGAAACACTTTGCCGGTGCAGTAATTTTGAGCGGTGCCCTTTGAAACTGGCGTTCGCCATTTTTCCCCCGCCAATATTTTGTCCCGCCGTATATACTTTCTAGTGGTGTTTAAATGAACTTGGACGGCGTTACGTCACGAAGAAATGTTTTCAAAGCCAGAGAAAAATCCCTCACCGAGATGGTTTGACTGAAATCCTTCACTGAGCGGGTTTAGGTTAGAAACTGGGCGTGCTAACCACTCAGCTATACCTGCTCTTACGAGTACATTCTCTCTTACGAGAACACGATAGAATGCTCTTACGAGTACATTTTTTCGTGTTCATTGCAATTATGAGTGTACAAAGTGAGGCTAAATTATTACTGAAATTCTCTGAATGTAACCAAAATAACACACAATAAACACTAGCATAAAAATACGTCAAAATTTTAAAGATATGTTAGAAATCCTTACCTCTGAATGTCTCTATCAGAGTTGACAGCTCCCAGTCTTCTAACAATGCACTCACCTCGCATTCAGCCATAACTGAAAACGAAATCTTAAGCGCAAAATGTGATTGCCGCCCCGGTGGCGCAGTGGTCAAAGCGATGGCCTCTGATCATTCGTCCAAAAGGGGTCCGGGTTCGAATCCCGTGAGGCATGGATGTTGTGTTTGTCTTACGGCACTGGTTCTCTCCCTTCCCTAGAACCAGTGACTATAAATAAGGGACGGGCGACTGCTTATAGCCCATTGAGTTGCTCATGGTGGTCGTTAAACCTCCAACCAAAAGAAAAAAAAACGGGATTCTTCTGGTCAGTGATAGTCTGGTAGTGTCCGTATGGAGTAGCTAGCAATCACGTGCGCTTTGGCGTAATGTCGATGCCACCTCCATATAGTTGAATTAACAAAATATAGCCAACGAAATAATTTTGTGTTGCCAACAAAACAATTCCGATGGAGTTTGGCTAAAGCAACAAAATAAATCGACAAAACAGCTGAACAAAGCTATTTTGTTGTTTCAAACAAACTTTTTTTCTCAGTGAGATTCAGGAAAGAGCTCTCAGAAAAATCTCTTGAAAGTATAAAAAAGGTAAAATGGTATGTATGGAGAAATGGAAGAAGGCTGAAGTTTATTTACAATCACTGGTATCCATATAAAACAAACAGCACGTCGCACATATTCTAATAAACATAACTGAGTAATTTTGAATATCTATGTGATGTCATTCGATGGATTTTTTATTCAGTTTGGCTTTCCCAGGGTGTAAACATTTGGTCATAAACATGGAAAAAATTGATATTTCCGTTGCACTTAACTTGTAACATTAAAACGAGAAAATAGCAATTTTCTATCAGATTAAAGCACTTAAAAGCAGATAAAATACATTCACTTCTTGAAAATGCCATCTCTGCAGAATAGGGGTTAACTGCAAAAGATAGGAGTTTCTTTGTTGCGAGAGATACAGTTAAGCAAATCCCAAGATATTCCGCTCTCCCACAGGCTGATACCTATGCGATAAATATCTTAGTTTACATTCGACGCGAATTTATCAGGTATATGGTTTCTCCGATGATGCTGAAGCAAGATTTTTCCCTCTGACATTGCTCTGATAAATACGAAAAGGCGTTTCCAGAGAATTTTAGACACCGATAGTTTTCTGTTCCGTTTTCCAAGAGGAATTATTTATCGTGAAGATGAAAGCAAATCTTTGTCATAATCAAAATCAGGATGAAAATTTGCCTCCTCGGGAAATTTTCAGTGTCAGATTTGAATATATAAGTTGCCGCGTCGCAGGAAAGGATAGCATTGTAGCATCGAACGCTGTGCTGTCTCGTCTACGACCAAAGACACTGTCCTTCTCTGTCAAAGATGCCTGTTTCTCCAATCGTGTGCAGTGTCATTGGAGTTTACGCTTTGCTAATATTTCACATAATTTCACCACTATGTGCGTCTCCACTTCATCATCATCCTGAATATTTTGGAATGCAACCAAAGTTTTGCGATTCAGACTTCAAGTCACCACGGGAAGTCACGTCCACACCAGTGTCTACAGAGTTTCAAGTACTTCCATTCTATCAAGCCAATCCGGCTTCGGAAAACACGGGAGAGCCAACTTCTTTTGGAGAAAGCACCTTCGGTAAGGCTACGCAGCAAGATTCTTCTGTTGAAGAACTCAGCAATGAATGTCCTTTCCGTTGGGTTTCTGATGTAAATGAAGACAGGATTCCTCGGATGATATCAAGGATTGAATGTATTTCTGCACTGCCCACAACTCCATTCATTGAAAAAAGAACAGGCCTCTCGAGGACAACATGCGAAGAAATCCACCACAGAATTCCAGTGTTACGAAAAGAAAAGTGCAGCTCCTTATTGACAGTCTACAGACCGACTTGGGAAAAAATGTCCTTATCATGCGTTCAAGCTATCCGACCTAAAAATTCTGGTAGTCTGGGAAATATGTTGCCTTCAGATTTACCATCTTTATAGACTTGAGCTCTAACACTCATGCTAAAAATCTGTGGCAGGTGAAGCATTCAAAGTGATCGAACTTTACATCTGTAGCTTCGTGTTTCTGGACTTCTACTCTAAGTTAAAACACCCGATTTCCATTTAGATCTGAACTAAATCCCGTTTTGGAAAAACTCTCTCACATTGTGATTACGCAGAACTGTAAACAATCTCTGCAAGATTACGCTCATGATTGATCTTTTTTAAAAGAAGCAGCTGCTCTCAAGCAGACTTCTAAAAAAAATGTTATATTTAAGCCCTGAATGTCCTTTTGAATAACGATGGCAGAAAATTATCTGCATTTTACAGCGGATTTTATGTTTTTGTATGATTTTTTTAATGTCTTTTTTATACAAAGTTTTTCCATTATGTTAAATATGCATTTATCAGTTAATTAATTTTATTTTTAGTTCATTTAAATGCTCGTCTTGAACGTTAACTCCTGTGATGTTTTTACACATTTGTCGTTTAAGTTAAACCTTAGTTTATTTCATCTAAATGCATTTTTTACCAGATTGTTCTTTAAAACATTTGAATTATTTTCTTCTGTTGAATCTGTAGCTTGATCTTGATAGTAATGCTGGACAGCACTCATAAGTTAAATATTTTGTATGACAGATTGTGCTTTTTTAATAGCTATTCAGCATTTCTCCGGTATTCGACAAAAAATTTTAACTTTATTGGATTTGCACACCATTGTTACTACCCCATTTAATTCATTTTAAACTGGGTTAATTGTTGAATTAGTTGTTAATACTGATTATTAAACACCTTCATGGAGTTTTAAAATGAATCTAAATGAGCACTAAAGATTTTTCAAATTGATACGATGATTAATTTATCTGAAGAACACTAAAGATTTTTCAACGAACCCTAAAGATTAGATTTTTCAACGAACACTAAAAGGACACTCAGTAAAAAAGAAGTCGCGCATTTCTTTTTTACTGAGTGTCCTTTTATAATGCTCGTATTTTCTTTATTTAACATTTAAAAACTATTTCTTGGAAACCGGTTTTGTGCTTTAACACATCTTTTCAGTAACATATAAATGTACGATATAATTTTGAAAATAAATGATTTTTTGTAATAAAGTTTTGTCACATTTTTGGTCAATGCATGAGATAAGGAAAAGTGCTGTGAATTATTCACTCCCTTCTAATAAACACCTCATCAAGTATTCCACTATTTTAGAACCTCATTTAGAACCTGATTTTAGAACCAGCATCTGAAAATGGGCTTTGGAAGGCACAGAGGTAGAATGAGTCCTTGATTCTTGTAAATGGTCAAATAGCATTGTTTTCCTCGAAGAGCCTTGAAATACGTTTTCATGATTAGGATGAATATCTGTCAGTTGTTTGAATGAGTAAGGGACATACTCTACTCAATACGCCTGTCCCAATATTACTTTTTAGCTCTTTAAGTGGTCTATGTATCTGAACAAAGTGTGATGCCCAAAATTTTCTATGCTCCGCAAACTGAAATCTTCACATAACACTCGGGTATTACAAAAGCTACCTCAAAACAATTTCTTCTTCCATTCTGCTCAGCATTACAGACCATAAACCGGTCACGGCCCTGTAAAAAAATTCCCTGAAATTCACGAGCTACTTTCCGTGATTTCTTTCGTGAATTAGCGAAGCATATTTCTCATACAACTTTTTGCGTAAAACGACGGGAAAAACTGAATTTCACGAATTTTTCGTGCGCCAAAAAATGTCTGTATTTTTAGAAACCTTTTCGCAATTTCTTTCTTCTATTGACGGTAAATTGCCGTTATTAAGATGTAGTTAACGAAAAATTCTGAATTTTCATAAACATTTCCGCAATTCCTTTCTTTGAGGGTAAATTGCCTTTTTTAAGATGTGTTAATGAAAAATTCTGAATTTCAGAAACCTTTCCGCAGTTCCTTTGGTAAATATTAACGGAAAAAACTCCGTTCTCACTTTTTCCGTATCCGTATGACGAATAATTTCCGGTAATAAAACATATTTACTTATGACTAAAAACCTTCAGTCTTTAGTAAGTTTTGTTTTGTAATTGTCTTAGCTGTGTATAAATATCTTTAAATATTTATTTAAAAATGTTCATGTTAAATTACAGACCATATAAAATTGGCTAGAATTTGACAAATATTAGTTCATCGAAAACTTACAATTTTTGAATTGATTGACTTTTGGTTGATCATTTTTTTTTCAATCCGGACCCCTAGATTTAGCCAATTTCCCCATTTGGCTCTTCTCTCCAAACGTTTGGTGACCATTGTTTTAAATAACCAAAACTTGAAATACCTCCTAACTTCAATCTGGAAACTACTAACCTTGGTATCACTACAGCCAGTCAATTCCTACTGCATCCCACAACTAACCTAGACATTCAAGGTGGTGTCACTTAATTTTCGCGGTTTTGCGACACCTCTTGCGAATGCGCTGGTATGAGAGGATCTTGCTCCGCTGAATGCTGATATATTACTTCTGCAAGAAACAAACTGTACTTCCACCTCTCAATTTCATCAATGGCGTCAGTGGGATCATACTTTCCATCACGCCTACAGCCAACTGTCGCGTGGTGGCATGGCAGTTGGTGTTCACTCACGTTTTCGTTCAACTCTTTCCTCCTTCTCAGTGAAAAACTTATGTCGAGACTTATTACAACGAGTCTCTTTCACCGTCGCAGCTGAAAAATTTCATGTATTCAACATTTATGTTCCTTGCACTCCTACTCACGTGCCAGAGCTGTTTGCAAAACTTCGACGGACTCTGTCACGTATTCCCATCACCGACCGGGTACTTATCGGAGGTGACTACAATTGCACTCTACATCCCCTAACTGATCGCTCTTCTGCTTCCAGAGAACACCGTACGGAAGTAGTACATCTCTTACAGTCTATCACTTCAGACTTCTCACTCGTAGATGTTCAACGCCATTTGTCACCAACCCAGACTACACATACATGGCGTGCACCAAGAGCCATTGATCCTCCTACAGCAAGATTGGATCGCTTTTATGCAACTTCTCTTCTTCTACCAGCAATATCAGATTCATGCTGTACACCCACAGCTTCCTCGGATCATTGCGCCATTGCCATAACAGTTTTTGCTACTTCAACACAGCCACGTACAATCCGGCCTTGGACTTTTGACGACACTCTTTTAGATGACTCAGCCTTCTGCTCATCGGTGCGAGATTTTCTTGCGGATTGGCGTACAAGGCTTCATTCTGCACCGTGCCCCCTCAACGTTTGGTTGGAAGTAAAACGCCACCTCATACTACTGGTACGAAACCTGTCATACTCGATCATGACACAACGGAGGATGCGACTTGATCATACTAGGCAAATGCTTTCTTTGCTCAATCTTGCTGATCCCCTATTTCAAGTCTACCAGGCATAATTACATTCACTTTTGGTGCCACTTGCAAAACAAGCCCTTCAACGCCTTAAACTACAACACCTGAAACCTGATGCTTGTTCGTACGAATTCCTTACTTCACTTGAGTCAAGTCGCCGATCCTCTTCTGTTCTACAGCACCTTCGTCTTCCAACTGGAGTAGTTTCATCCGAACCAGTTCCAATTTGTTCTATGGTACGTAATTACTACATTTCAAAATTTTGTGAAACTCCTCCTCCCTCCCCTACGGCTTCTGCTCTTCTGTTCTCTTCTTTGCCTCAGGTCCCTTCTCATCTTTCAGCCAGCCTCCTCCATCCTCCCACTTTAACTGAGCTCTCTGACACTTTCTCGTCCCTCAACCCCCGGGCTTCACCTGGCCCGGACGGTCTCCCTGTTTCTTTCTATAAGGCTTTTCTTCCTGCCCTCCTTCCATTTCTCCTCCGTGCCTTTTCTACTGCCATGCATCTTACATCTCTTCCAAGGAGTTTCACGCTCGCACATGTTGTACTTTTCCCCAAGAAGGGTGATCCGCTTGACTTGGGGAATTGGCGTCCCATCTCACTCTTAAATACTGATTATAAACTCCATACTAAATTTCTGTCCCGCCGGCTTAACCCCATACTCCCTCATATTCTCTCCACTAATCAAACCTATACAGTACCCGGGCGCTCCATCTCCCATAATATTCAGCTTCTTAATGATCTAATTCACCTCGCCCGCTCTCGCTCAGAACCATTTGCTCTTCTTTCCCTCGATCAACGCTCAGCGTTCGATAATATTTCTCATGATTACCTTCTTGCTACATTACTAAATTTCGGCTTTCCTCCTTCCTTTGCTTCTCTTCTCATCTCCCTCTACTGGGACGCAGTTTTCCACGTCAAGCTGCTCAACCTTCTTACAGCTCCCATACCCTTTCGTCGCGGCGTGCGTCAGGGTTGCCCCTTATCCGGGCAGCTCTTCGCCCTCGCAATAGAACCTTTTTTACGCGCAGTCCATCGATCTTTCTTTGCTTCACTACCACCGGTGGTAGCCAGCACACGTCATCATGTTGCTACCTATGTTGCCTACGCCGACGATATTACATTCTGCATTCGGCAAGACTCACAATTTCACGATCTCCACAATCTCTACAATACCTACGCCTCATGTTCCGGAGCAGCGCTAAACACAACGAAAAGCACAGGATTATGGACCGGTTCGTGGACTAACCGCACTGACTCTCCTTGGGGAGCAGAGTGGTCCAACACCTCTCAACGATTCCTAGGAGTCCACCTTGGTAAACCAACAACTGCTTCACTCGTCACCTGGATGACTCTCCGGCCACGCCTACATCGCTCGGTCGCATTCTGGCGGCGCGCACAATTCTGCACCTCCGTCTTTCAAAGAGCACGTCTAACGCACACTTACCTGCTTTCAATGTGCACGTATTCCTGGTTGGCTTCGAAGCAACCAGCACTACGTATTCTTGAACTCACCCGCTGTCAAACTCAGGTTATCTGGCCCGGCCATCACTGGGTCGGAGCACCTCAACTCAGCCTGTCTCCTTCCAACGGAGGCATTAGTCTACCTGACGTCAGATCCTATTACAAGGCTTATCGTGTGTCTACGTTTTTACGATCACTTGCGGCACCTGCTCCCTCTGCAGTTGCTGCTCGTGATGTCATAGTCTCTCCGCATAACCCACGCTTTACTCTCCTTTCGTTCTTACTCATGGACCACTGTCCCCTTCTCACACTTTTCCCTCCTGTCTACAAAGAGGCTATCTCCTTTCTTCGTTCCCTCCCTCTTTCTCGCTCTCTCCCTGCCTCCACAAATGACCTACTTTCCGAACCTCTTTTTTTTTCTTCTCTGCTACACCCTCCCCATCTCCCATGTTTTGCTTTTCCTTCATGGCTCCGAGCTGGAGTCGTTACTGTCAGCGATCTTGTTAACACCGATCTTTCCTGGCTCCCCTTCTCTTCTCTACCCTCTGCTCTCCGTTTCAATGCCAACGCTCACTTTGTTCACAACTCTCTTATTTCTACTATAATCTCCCTGTTCCCTGAGCTTGCTACTCCCTCAGGTCTCATTTCTGTTCACTCTGCCTCTCTCCTTCTCCCATTTTTTCTGTCGTCCATTGGTCCACCTCTTCCTCTTGTCTCTTTCTCAACAGCTGATCTCTACCGTTTTCTCTCTCGCTCTTCCGCACCTCTTCCCATTTCTGGTATTCCACTCTGTTCTACCTCCGCAGTGTGGTCCGCTGCGCTTTCCCCACTTTCAGCACCCCTTGAAGTCAATTCACATTGGCTTTTCTTACACAACCGCCTCCCTGTGCCGTCGATTTTACATCGCATGACCATTTTATCTTCACCCTCCTGTCCGTATTGTGGCGAGGAGGCTGACGTCCAGCATGTCTTCATGTATTGCACAGTATTATTGCCAATACTCCATCTCGCTTTCACGCTAGCGCAACGATCCTGTGAGACCGTCCTCACCTTCAGCGCCTACCGAACACTACTTCTGAACTCTTTTCGCCCTATTCACCTTCCGGCAGTCTGCTCCTACATCTTCGTGCTTGTAAAACATATAATTCACGTGTATCATCTTCGGCGTCCCCCGAAGCTTCTACTGACATAAATAAAGTCAGTACTGCGTTACTTTGTCATTTTCGTAATCGCCTACTCTCCCGCCTTCGACTAGAACTTACCACTGCAGTTGCACGCTGCAGTGAACCACAGTTCCTATCAACTTGGTCACCAGCAACCACTTGGTTTGCAGGGTCGCCCACAACGCTTCATCTTACAGTCGGAACTTTTGTTTCACCTACCTCCTGATAGATACAATTTTTGCCATGCTGATTTGTCTTCAATCCCTGCTTCATCAGAGACTATTTTTTGTCTTTTCCGACAAATTATCATACATAAACTGTATTCTCTCACCACTATATTGAGCTTTGTGAATAGGTCGTTGCGTCAGCTACAAGCACCTGTAAATCTTCTTTTCATATGTCATTTTGAGACGATTTTTCTATACACATTTCCTGTTTTTTTTTCTTGCTTCGCAACTGAGTGCAATCTTGTTCCTCAACATTCACTGTACTATATTATTTGTACTCTCTATTTTATCAGAATTTTTTTGTTTGTCTCACTATTGTACATCACTTTTAGTAGATCAATTATTGTATAGAATCCTATGAATTGTTCGAAGCATGAGCTACTTATAATTGTCAATTTCTTTTCACGCTTTTTTTAAGACTCTGTTCTCATCCTCTTCACATGTATCATTTCGTGTATAACTCATGTGTAAATTTTTTTGTTTTTCATTACTCATCTTGCTGAATTATGTATTCTCTCTGCGATGTCAGAGACTATTTCTTTTTACCACCTCTGACAAACCAATATATATAAATTGTAACTTCTCATTGTACAGAATCATGTATATAGGTCGTTTCACGAACCACAGACATCTGTAAACTTTGTCGTTTTTACAGTATATTCTTATCTTCAATTCCTGATTCAACAGTGTAATTTTACTTTTCAAATGTGTAAATTTGTGTTCTCCAATACTCACTGTGATGAGTTGTGTCTTCTCTCTGTATTTTCAGAGATTATTTTTTCTTTTGTATTCTCAGGAAAATTATTGTATATAACTATTTTTCATATCACCGTTGTATGTAACATGTAGTACCGCGAGCCACATTCATCTGCAAATTTTTCATCATCTGTCTTTCGAACTTTCGATTTCATGTTTGTCCCTTGATCACCTGCAACCTCCTGGTTTTCCAGGTCACCCACAATGTATCACTTTTCGATCAGAACTTTTTTTCATCAATATTGTGTAAAATTTATACTCTATAGTGCTCATCATTCTGGATTGATTTTACTCTCTGTATTACCAGAGATTCATATTGCCTCGCCAGATTTCTACTGCACTTAACTGTTGTCATGCAAACGTTGCACCGAATCCTGTAATTAACGTAGCGCAAGCTGCACAGATCTGTTAATTTCTCATCACCTGTCTTTTGAATCTATGTCTGCAAGCTCGAATTCTGTATTATTCCTTGCATCAATACTGTGCAAAATTAATATTGTATAACGCTCTTCAAGCTGAATTGTTCCTATTCTTTGCTTTGTCAGAGACTTTTGTTGCCTCACCAGACACTCGAGTGTAATTAACTGTTTTTTACTATCATCAATGTACAGAACCGTGTAAATAAGCAGTAGCGTAAGCTACAAGCATCTGTAAATATTTTTTTTGTCATACATCATTTGAGATGGTTTATTCAAGCACATCTCCTGTATCTTTCTTCTAATAAATACTGTGTGAAAAAAAACTTGCCTATTAACAACAAAAAGATCCGTAAACTGCAGCAAAATATAATCCAAGCGAGTAGCTATTACGATTAGTTGTAAAATAATCTCTCGTGTGAACTTTCGAAATGAAAATAGCTCATTAACTTTAAGTTACAAAAAATTATCTGAAAAGATGGGCAATCCTGTAATTTGTAGCATTAAATGACAAATTAAATTGTCCATTACTTTTCGCCTTCCACCGCTTAGTGCAAAAGATGCGCCACTTAACAAACAATGTCATATCTTGCACCCGTTGAACAGGCTTTAATCTTTATCTCGGAGTCTTAGTTTAAGTTTTTGATGAGAATTTTCTGATGTCATGTTCAAAGATTTCATTCAGATGCACAGATTTACAAAACATCAAGGGCATTTCCTCAAAAAAATATCTTCGCTTATCACCTATTGCTCGCATTTCGAAATTCAATAATTCAGTATAATCAATTCAACAGTTCTATGCAGAGAGTACTTTAAAAGCCATTAAACGCTGTGAAATACATACACACCCTGGCCAAAAAGTACTAACCGTTATTTCGTACTGAGTAGAGCTACTTTTGTTGCGAATGACAGCGAGTATGCAAAACGTCATGGATTTTCTATGTTCGTTTTCATCAAAAGATAGCAATTTCTACAAAAAGGTATCGCGCAACCCTCTGAGGATTAACGAATAAGAACATCGTAGTTGAAGAACTCTTTGCAGAATGTTTCTGACATTTTCGATAGGACAGTGATCGGAAGATTGCGGAGTCCAGGAGGGATAACAGAAGTCCTTCTCGTGCTCATCAAACTGTCTTTGCACGACTGGCACGATGTGCTCTTACATTGTCATCCATAAAGATGCCATCGCATGCAAGGCAAAAGTGCAACACTGCAGGGCGCACTTGGTATTAGAACACTTTGGAATTCTGTGAATGTCGTCTTACTCTCCAATGGTACCAATAGACTTAGTCTGTATCAATAGAACATTCCTCTTAGCAGGGTTCCACTTCCAAATGCTTGGATTGCGTCTACAAGAGTGGCGAATATTGCAGGCTAGCTAGCTAACTGTAAAGCCGAGAAAATGCCCAAATAAAATTCAATTAAATATACAAAAATAAAAGTCAATTATCAACGGTATTAAGATATGTTGATACTTTCGCTGCGAAAAAACACGTGCTGATTCTTTTCTTTCACTCAGTCTAGCAAGCGAAGACCAACGGCGTATCGCAACCAGCGCTTCCAGAGTCTTCGCTCTTCTGATTCGAAGACCTTCCATACGACCGCGTGCTAGCGTTTCCATGACTACATGAATGAGCGGGTGAAGGGGAATGGGCCATTGCTTTGGGCAACGGTTCGCTCAAAAAGGAGAAGACTTACAGACTACCTAAGACTACCTCAGTCTCTCGCATGCTCCCGCCCGTAACAGCACGTGTTTCGCAAGAGTTCTTTCAGTTTGTGTGAAGTGTCAATGAATTAAAATCAGTGATATTATAGCTTTAATTCGTGGCTTTGTTTCGAATTGCTTTAATGAATTTTGTGAAAACTTCCCTGAACATCTACTATCAGAAGTTAAAGAACTATATTGCTTCAAATTTGATACAGCTCGACAAAAAAGTTAACTGAAAGTGATTTATTCGATTGATAAATTCAAAAACAAATCAGTAAGAGACATTGCTTGTTACATAAAGTTGAATAAATTGAACGTAGTGTTTTGTGAGGTATACAAATTAGCAGATCTAATATTAAAGTTCCCATCAACAACTGCAATTGCCGAAAGAAGGTTTTCTGCGTTAAAGAGAATCAAGATATATCTTAGAGCCACACAAGGACATGTACATTTCAGCAACTTGGCTGTTTTGGCGATAGAGAAAAACATTCTTTTTAAATATGAAAAAGTACTCGGAAGAAGCTTTTTATGAAAACGGAGCAATCAAGTTCACACAAAAGGAAAGAAGAATGGAGTTCATGTACAAATAAAGTATTCAGAAGAAGAATGGAGTTAATGTACAAATAAGTGTTCAATTCCTAATCTTCATAATTCTTTGGTATCATGTTAGCAGTTGCATGTACCTAAAATCTTGAAAAAATTTACTTCTATTACTTAACAATTAAAAAACCAAGAAAGATGACACCAAATTTTCGGGTGTAATAAGCACGTCTTTTGAATCCGTTCTGACGCAAATTAAATTTATCAAAGCTATTCAAAGTCAATGGAACCGGTAGGAAAACACAATAGATTTGACGAAAGAAAGAAGATTTTCAATCGGGTTTTTAATCCCTCTGATATTGCTGTAAACGGAATCGTGAGCTTACGAACTGTTAGAAACAGAGATATCGACAAAAATAAGATGTGACTTTACGTCCCCTGGTGGGAAAACCATGCACTATTTTAGGAAGAAAGTATTCTCAAAACGTTTATCCATATAAGCGGTATCGGTCCAAGAATAAAAAAAAATTAGTCGAGTTTTCAGGAGCCCAAATTTTGCAACAAATACTTCAGAAACAGAAACTAACACTTATGACCCCTGGTGGCTAAACCATTCTTTACCAAACATTAGAAATTATGTTAAAAATATTTTCCATCAGGTCTTGTATGCGCTACAGGAAGAATTTTTCAAATCAGAGCTTTAGGAGCAGAAATAACGCAGAAAACGCAATTTGCCTTTGTGCCCCCTAGCGAAAAATCTATGATATACTTGAAAATTTTGAATTTATAGGAAAAACATTTTGCATCGCAAACACTATCCAGGAAAGAAGGAATTTTTCGAATCGTACTCTTAGAAGTAGAGATATTGACCAAAGTAATATATACATCTGCGCCCACTGGCGTAGAAACTATGCATTTTTTCAAGAAGAAAACTTTCCTAAAAGGTTTGTCGACATGAGTAGTATCGGTCAACCAATGACTTTTTTTTTCAATCGAGATTTTAGAAGCTCATAGTTTTTTGCTGCAAATACAACAGAAGCGAAAATTAAGACTTACGCCACCTGGTGGCCAAACCGTTTCTTACAAAATATGTGCAAACGATTTCCCATCAGGAGCTGAATTCGTTGCAGAAAGAATTTTTCAAATCGGAGATTTAGAAGCAGAAATATAGGGGGAAACGCAGTTTACGTTTACGCCCCCTAGCGGAAAGTCTATGAATTACTTGAAAATTTTGAAATTATATGAGCTACATGTCACACTAGAAACGCTATACAACAAAGAAGGAATTTTTCAAATTGGACTCCTACAAGTAGAGATATTGACAAAAATAAGATATACATCTATGCCCCTGGCGTAGAAACCATTCACTATTTTAAGAAGAAAATGTTTCTAAAAGGTTTGTCGATATGACTAGTATCGGTCAACAAAAGACGTTTTTTTGAATCGAGAATTTAGAAGCTCATATTTTGTTGCAAATACAACAGAAGCGGAAATTAAGATTTACGCCCCCTGGTGGCCAAACTATTTTTTTTACAAAAATTAGAAATTATGGGCAAACGATTTCCCATCAGGAGCTGTGTCCGGTGCAGAAAGAATTTTTCAAATCGGAGATTTAGAAGCAGAGATATAGTGGGAAACGCAATTTACCGCTACGTCCCCTAGCGGAAAGTCTATGAATTACTTGAAAATTTTGAAATTATATGAAAAACATGTCACACGGAAAACACTATCCAACGAAGAAGGAATTTTTCAAATCGGACTCGTAGAAGTAGAGATATTGACGAAAATAAGATGTACATGTACGCCCCTGGCGGAGAAACTGTGCAATATTTTAAAAAGAGAATATTCCGAAAAGGTTTATCGATGTGAGCGGTATCAGTCCAAGAAAGAATTTTTTCAATCGATATTTTATAAGCTCCGATTTTATGGCAAATACATCAGAAGCAAAAATTAACACTTACCCCCTTGGTGGCCAAAGTATTCTTTACCAAAAATTCGAAATTGTATGCAAAAGATTTTCCATCAGAAGATGTATCAGCCGAAGAAAAAAATTTTCAAATCGGAGTTTTAGAAACAGAGTTATTGGGGAAAATGTAATTTACTTTTACGCCCCTAGCGGAAAATCTACGCGTAATTTGAAAAAGTAACTATATCTAAAATACTCTTCGGCATAAATGGAATCAAAAGATAAAAAAAAATTTCAATCGGATGTTTAGAAGCAAATATGTGGAATAAAACTTATTTTTGAATTCGACATCATCTGCATTTACGCTCTGTACCGGCGAAATTGTACATCGTAAAAAGAACGAAATGGAGGATCATCATTTGCATATTATAAGCTTCCGAATACAAAATATAATTTTTCAAATCAGACTAATAGTTGAAGAGATATCGTGGGTACAGACGGACGGACAGACAAACATATAACAGAAGCACGATCTCTTTTTACAAAAGACGTGCTAAAAATGAAGGATGAATGGACGCTGTTGAGAGGATTTCAGGAAGGTAGTGTCTGATTTCAGGTATTGCATAGACCTTAAGAGTAGGATGCTAGAAAGTTTGGGATAGGGTTTCCGATAGGAAAGACACATAAAAATGAGACAGAAAAAGCTAAGTGTCTGTCAGTTATTTCTGATTTTCACCGAGCTGCCGCGTCTGTGGTTTCTCTAACACCATCAAAGGTACTACTTTCTCAAAGACTTATCATCCTTTCTGTACTTACTATCTGCTAATCCAGTTGATAATATTAAAACGAGCACTTTTCCGGGCAGAAAAGATTAACCGTTCTCGAAATTTTCTCAATAGTGCTACCTAAATGAATTTATTTCCAGATCCATACCTGCTATCATGAAATATTTTGATGTATGACTACGTCTAACTCCGCGGATAATATGGGGCGACTTACAGCAGACCGCCTGTAGCAAAAATAGATCCCAATCGAAATTTTTATAGCGTTAAAAATACGTGCCGCACACTAATAGTGTTACCATATTCGTAAACAGCATGGAGTCCAAATCGCGTACTGTGCAATAAATCGTACGCGCAACGCTCCCCTCGCTCCCGGTCCACGAGGGAGATGATGCAATATGTCTGGGTGTGTCGCCGCGTTTGACTCATTCTATCTCGGCAACCGTGAGCGCAACACGACTGTGTGTGGCATCGTTTTAAAGCTCTCGACAAGATCTAGTCAAATATACGAAGAACATGTAGCAGGAACATTTTAAAAAATGTTTTCTTGTGAACCGGTGAACACTTTTGACAATATCGCGGTTTATCTGGACCGCCATGAGTGAAAAACGGATGTGAGTGGTATTGTTTTAAAGCTTTCGACGAGATCTATTCAAATATATATGAAGAACATATCGCAGTGGTTTAAACTAAAATTTTTAAAAAATTGTTTTCGTGTGAACGCGTTAATATTTTCGACAACGCCGCGGAATTCGCAAAATGAACGCAAGCAAAAGTGGAGAAAATCAAAACGAGAGGCAAGAGCAAGTGATGAAGAATGTAAGAAGACCAAGAAGACTGCAGCCCAACGAACTAGAGAGTATCGAGAATGTCTGAAAGCAGCCGCCGCCAAACAAAAATCCAACACACCGGTCGAACTCGTACCTGGCCCATCTCGAACTCTGCTTTGTGTTCGCAATGTATCCAGCATTATTTGTAAAAATTAGGTAAGCTACTTTTCATATCATGGACCTATGTTTGCTATAACAAAATAATAAACGCTTTTGGAACCATACTCGACTATCTCATTTCAACTCTCCGATCTGCAAGTCGTTCCAAACTGACGGCTCAATCACTGAGCCTACCGGTATTTTTTAAAATCTAAATCACTAATTAGTCTATTAGCACAGATTCTCTCCAGTATTTTGCTGAAACCCTAAACATTACAAAAACTTCTATAGTTTGATATTGAGCCATTACATTGTGACCACCTAATTATTAAGCTGTAGGACCCCCTCTAGCCCGCAAAACAGCGACCACTCGGCGAGGCATCGATTTGATTAAGTGGCAATAGGTAACCTTGGGATGTCTGGTACCATAATGTCAACAGCAGGTCCTCCAGTTCCCGTGCATTTTGGGGTGGTGGTGATTTAACGCGAACCAGCTTTTCCAAGTCGAACCACAAATGTTCGATTTAGTTCAATGTCAGGTGAATTTGGAAGCCAGGGCATTAACAGAAATTTACTAGCATGTTACTTGAGCCACTCCTTGACGATTCTAGCAGTGTGGCATGCCGCATTTTCCTGTTGGTAATGGCCATCACCAGCAGAGAACACAGTTGCCATGAATGGGTGAACTTGGTCCGCACCCATGTTCAGATACCTGATAGTTGTCAGGGATTGGGCTATTGGAATAAACGGGCCTGAAGTGTCCCAAGAAAACATCGCCTACAGCGTAACACCACCGCTGCCGGCCCTTTTCCGCCCAAAAGTACATCAAGGTGCTATAGCCTCCGTTGGTAATCGGCGTGTCTGCACTCAGCCGTCTACGTGATGCACCAGGAATCTTGATTCGTCAGACCAGGCCACTTTCTTCCAATCATCCACGTTCCAATCGCGATGATGTTGGGCCCATTTCCTGCGTTGTTGGCGATGCCGTGCAGTGAGCATGAGGACCCGGCTGGGTCTTCGGCTACGCAGGTCCATGCGCAAAACGCTGCGATGAACTGTGTTTTGTGACACATTGCCTTGATCACCACCGTTGTAGCTGCGGGTGATTTGTCGCACTGTGGCCCTGCGGTCGCTGTGAAAAATGCGCGACCGTCTCCGCTCCCATCTGGCAGCAATGAACTGCGGACAACACACGGCTGGACAACGGTTTGTCGTTTGGCCATCTGTGTACACCTTTGATACGTATTCACTACGGCGGCACGTGAACAACCCACAACCCGCGCCGTTTTCGAGATCGTAGTTCCGAGGCGCCGTGCTATCTCAATTTGTCCTTTAACAAAGTCGGATAAATCGGAAGCTTTTCCCATTCTGACTCCGAACACTACTAACCGAAAGCCGGTCCTCCGTTGTATATGTGAGCTTCACCTACGCTACCATTCGGTCACCAAGCGCGCTCATTTCTCTAGGCTGGGGGTGGTCATAACGGAATGGCACATCCGTGTATATTAAACACACATTCAGTTTAGTTTTCATTTTGAGGCCGTGACCATAATTTTTGTGAAAGATTTTACTTTCAAAATTTCGTAAATTTTCTACACAATGAAAGCTGCATTTTAAAGTCTTCGCTATGAACGGAACGCGTTTATTCGGCGTTTTTTGGGTGATAGTGCGAAAAGGACGCTAGTTGTCTATTAATGCCTACCTTTCAGGTTAAATGTTCTTCCTTAAGGAATTAAGGAAGAACGTTTAATTCATTGCTGGACCGAAACACCCAGCTTATTTTAAATAAATAAACAAATGAACGTGACGAATGGAGTAAATAATGCGATTTTTGATGAATAAACATTTACGTGAGTTAGAAAGCGAAACATTTCACTCTACTAGGTAAAGCAAAAATCTCTTTTATACAAGAATTTTGCTGCATTATTTAGTTATACACTGAATGGATAAAACATTAGAGATACCTATCTAATAGCGAGTTGGTCCTCCTCTAGTACGAATAACAGCCTGTACAAGGCGAGGCATCATCTCCACCAGACGCCGGAGTGTTTCCGAAGGTACTACCAGCCATGCCTGTTGCAGCATTGTCCACAACTCCACCCGAAACGTCGGTCCAGGATCCATGGATCTGATGTTCTCAGCCACGCCTGTTGTAGCTTTGTCCAAAACTCCTCCCGAGACGTCGGTCCAGGATCTATGGATCTGATGTTCTCAGCCATACCTGTTGTAGCATTGTCAACAACTCCTCCCGAGACGTCGGTCCAGGATCCATGGATCTGATGTTCTCAGCCATGCCTGTTGTAGCATTGCCAACTACTCCTCCCGAGACGTCGGTCCAGGATCCATGGATCTGATGTTCTCAGACATGCCTGTTGTAGCATTGTCCACAACTCCTCCCGAGACGTCGGTCCAGGATACATGGATCTGATGTTCTCAGCCATGCCTCTTGTAGCTTTGTCCAAAACTCCTCCCGAGACGTCGGTCCAGGATCCATTGATCTAATGTTCTCAACCATGCCTGTTGTAGCATGGTCAACTCCTCCTCCCGAGACGTCGGTCCAGGATCCATGGATCTGATGTTCTCAGCCATGCCTCTTGTAGCTTTGTCCAAAACTCCTCCCGAGACGTCGGTCCAGGATCCATTGATCTAATGTTCTCAGCCATGCCTGTTGTAGTATTGTCAACAACTCCTCCCGAGACGTCGGTCCAGGATCCATGGATCTGATGTTCTCAGCCATGCCTCTTGTATCTTTGTCCAAAACTCCTCCCGAGACGTCGGTCCAGAATCCATTAATCTGATGTTCTCAGCCACGCCTCTTGTAGCATTGCCCAAAACTCCTCCCGAGACGTCTGTCCAGGATCCATGGATCTGATGTTCTCAGCCATGCCTGTTGTAGCATTGTCAGCAGCTCCACCCGAGACGTCGGTCCAGGACCCATGGATCTGATGTTCTCAGCCATGCCTGTTGTAGCTTTGTCCAAAACTCCTCCCGAGACGTCGGTGCAGGATCCATTGATCTAATGTTCTCAGCCATGCCTGTTGTAGCATTGTCAACAACTCCTAACGAGACGTCGGACCAGGATCCATGGAACTGATGTTCTCAGCCATGCCTGTTGTAGCATTGTCCACAACTTAACCCCAGACGTCGGTCCATGATCCATGCACCTGATGTTCTCAGCCATGCCTGTTGCAGCATTGTCCTCAACTCCGCTCGAGAAGTCGGTCCAGGATCCATGGATCTGATGTTCTCAGCCATGCCTCTTGCAGCATTGTCCACAACTCCGCTCGAGACGTCGGTCCAGGATCCATGGTTCTCATGTTCTCAGCCATGCCTGTAGTAGCATTGTCCACAACTCCTCCCGAGACGTCGGTCCAGGATCCATTGATCTAATGTTCTCAGCCATGCCTGTTGTAGCATTGTCCACAACTCCTCCCGAGACGTCGGTCCAGGATCCATGGATCTGATGTTCTCAGCCATTCCTTTTGCAGCACTGTGCACCACTCCACCCGAGACGTCGCTCCAGGATCCATGGATCTGATGTTCTCAGCCATGCCTGTTGTAGTTTTGTCCAAAACTCCTCCCGAAACGTCGGTCCAGGATCCATTGATCTAATGTTCTCAGCCATGCCTGTTGTAGCTTTGTCCAAAACTCCTCCCGAGACGTTTATGCAGGATCCATTGATCTAATGTTCTCAGCCATGCCTGTTGTAGCATTGCCCAAAACTCCTCCCTAGACGTCGGTCCAGGATCCATGGATCTGATGTTCTCAGCCATGCCTGTTGTAGCATTGTCAACAACTCCTCCCAAGACGTCGGTCCAGGATCCATGGATCTGATGTTCTCAGCCATGCCTGTTGCAGCATTGTCCACAACTCCACCCGAGACGTCGGTCCAGGATCCATGGATCTGATGTTCTCAGCCATGCCTGTTGTAGCATTGTCAACAACTCCTCCCGAAACGTCGGTCCAGGATCCATGGATCCGATGTTGTCAGCCATGCTTGTTGCAGCATTGTCCACAACTCCACCCGAGACGTCGGTCCAGGATCCATGGATCTGATGTTCTCAGCCATGCCTGCTGCAGCATTGTCCACAACTCCGCTCGAGACGTCGATCCAGGATCCATGGATCTGATGTTCTCAGCCATGCCTGCTGCAGCATTGTCCACAACTCCGCTCGAGACGTCGGTCCAGGATTCATGGATCTGATGTTCTCAGGCATGCCTGTTGCAGCATTGTCCACAACTGTGCTCGAGACGTAGGTCCAGGATCCATGGATCTGATGTTCCGTTTCACGGTATCCCATAGATCTTCTACAGGTTTAAATCTAGGGATCTTAAGGGCCACTGGATGGTTCCAAGCTGAGATAACTTTTCCTCGAGCTATGCCTGGGTGATTGCGGTTCGGTGGGGCGGCGCATTATCCTTCTAAAGCATAAAATCGGTCGCAGGTTGTCAAATGCCATAAATGCGTGTAGGTTACCAGCCAGCTCCTGCTGGTAGCGCGAAGCTGTTAAGGATCTTTCCTGATACACTGAGGAACCTAATGTGTTCTACGAGAAGGCTTCCCGAACCATCACAGAACCACCACTGTCTTGAACACAGGCTGTTGACGCCACAACCGCACCTTCTCGTCATCTCGTTACAGCTGAAAACGTGGTTTCATCTGACCAAACAACCCGGCGCCACTCTGCAGATGTCTAGTTTTGATGTTCCCTGCACTAGGCGAGGCGTAAGTTGCGATGACGAGCAGTCAGCTGTGGCACACGAGTAGGGCGTCGGTTGCAGTAACCCAAGGTATGCAGCATGCCGCTGATCGTTTGCTCGCTGACGCTGCTTGGGCGTGGAAAACGAGATAATGAAGGCCTGTGCAGCTGGGGTGGGGAGAGCTGCTACATCACGACCACCGTCCCTTCTGAGGGCTCTCCCCTTACCTCCCGCGCACTCTTCAAAGTACTTGAAGTCTGGGAAGTTTATTATTTCTTGTTTTCCAGAAAATTTGTGATGATGTAAAGAAACATTTAATACACTGGCGTGCAAAAATTAAGGACGAGATGGTATTTCGAATGTAACGTCGTGCAGAAGGGCTCCACATCGACTCAAATTATACCATAAGATCCCCAAAATGTAAGAATATGGGACAAGTGAGCAAAACCGTCCAAACAAGGAATCCAAAGGATACAAAGGCACTTTATTGAAAAGGTAGCTTCGAGCACAACTGGACAGAAGACAGAAACGTCCATGTGACAGGCGGCTGCCAAGAAAATTCCAGTCTTTAGTAGGGGATATGATCACCTCTGACTGTGTTGCAGGATTTACAACGTCTGTCCATGCTGAGGACGAGCTTGTCAAGGAGCGTTGAGGCATCGTGGCCCATTTCTCTTGTAGCGCCAATCGCAGCTGCGGAATCGTTTCTGACGGCTGGTGACGTGCTGTCATGCGTCTCCTGAGAAGGTCCCACACGTGTTCGATTGGATTTAGGTCCGGGGACCTTGCGGGCCATTCTATGCGTTGAATATCTTCACTCTCCAACAGCTTTACGACAGGCACTGTACGATGAGGTGTAGCGTTGTCGTCCATGAAGAGGAACTCAGGGCCCACAGCAAGTCTAAACAGACGCACATGAAGCAGGAGAACTTCGGTACAATAGCGGGCACTAGTGACTGAACCTCCTTGAAAGATGTGGAGGTCCGTACGGCTACCAAGCATGATACCACCCCAAACGAGAACTCCGCCACCTCCAAACCGGTCCCTTTCGATGATGTTGGAGGTGCGGTTGCATGTTCCCTGCTCTCTGCAGATGTGTATACGACCAGAATCGCTCGTCAGACTAACTCGGCTCTCATCCGTAAAAAGAACTGGACCCCATTGCTGATGTGTCCAGTTCTTGTGTTCCTGGCACCACAGAAAACGCCATCTCCGATGAGCAGGCGTTAATGGCACAAACCGTACTGGTCGTCGTGCAAAGAGACCACCTTTGTGCAGCCTCCTGGCCACGGTAAAACGCGATAACGGAAGTCCAGTTGTCTGTTACATGTGCCTTGCGATTTCTCCCGCTGTCTGCCGTCTGTCTCTTCTCGCCTGTAGGACAGTATACCGGTCGTCCGCCGCCGTGGTTGCTCGTGGACGACCACTGCTAAACTCCCGGACTGCTGTTCCTGTCGTTTGAAAAGCTCTCCAAGCTCGTGAAACGATGCTGTGAGTGATCCCGAACTCCTCGGCCACACAACTCATACTTCGACCTTCTTCCAACTTCCCAATGACGCGACCTCGGGTAAAGTCATCCAGATGTCGTGGATTGCTTGTTGGCCATATCACACGGTGGCAGCAACTCGACGTCGTTCAAACCGATGTACACCGTGCAATAGCTTTCACCGAATTGCTGAGCGTACACCGCCCATGTGCTTTATACCCTTCCGACACCCCACCCACCCCCACCTCCCCCACGTCATGCTGCATATATGCGCATGTCCTACCGTACTGGATCCTAGTCTCTCTCCTGAGTGGTCTTTCGGTCCGTTCTGCCTGCTCGTTCCGCTGTTATGCTAATTTCTCCCGTTCGTCCTCAATTTTTGCACTCCAGTGTAAATGATAAAGAGTATTTTAACTTGCCTAACCAATGCGGCTTAAAATATCTGCTCTTAATGCAATTTCAGTGGCATACACAATTTTTTTTTTTTGATTGGAGGTTTAACGACCACCGTGAGCTTCAACAATTTTTTATTTGGAGCAAACATGGACAGGAAGATACAGATGGCCTGTGCTTAACAGTTACCGAAAGATAAACAAGTAGATGACCTATTTACAATGACGATGAGATATTTACACTATGTGGATGCACTATATACAATGTAAGCAAATTCATAACACTGACAATACTGTACTGAAGGGTTGACTTACTCTATGTACAACATATGTTCGCAATGTGCATCAGCAGAGTGCCATCTCTAATAGGTGAACACCAGTACAAGGTATAACTATAAATTTTACAGTGCAAAAATAAACATGTATATTTTGAGCAATCTTGAAAAAAAGAAGAAAAGAGCAGAAAGCTTATACTTTTCAGTATCTGAAAGATAAGCGAATAAATGATTTAATTACAATGATGGTGTGAACTCTATACAAATTGAATGCAATATCTCTATTGTGAAACACTGTCAAATTATAAAAAGAACTATTACTTAGGCTGAAACAAGTGCCTCAATCACAATACTGTAGATTAACTTGTAATGAACAACAACATATGTACACAAAGTGCAACGGCGTAGGGAAGACACTAATAAGAAATTACAATTCCATGGTACAACTGTAAATTTCACAGTGCAAAGAGTAAAGTATATTAGTACAAACAGAACTTGCGTTTTACAGAAAATTTATACTTCGGGTACAATACAAATAATGAAAATATGAAACTGACTCTTTGTACAGCAAATGTGCAATACAGCGCAGAACATTATGTAATAGACTGATTATTTCCTGTTAGGCACATGTGACATGTGAAAAACCACACTGTGTAACATTAACATATAATTGAAATACTATCAAAACGTTTGCTCCGCACCATGAGCATAAAACTTAAGACATCTAATCTTGACCCAACATGCGAGATGTGCCGAACATAAATTTTACAGTGCAATTAGGAAAGTACATTAGTATATACAAAACTGAGCTTTTGGCATAGCAACTATACTTCAGGTATAGTACAAATATCTGAACGAGGAACAATTACTCTTTGTACAGCAAAAGTGCTAAACCTCGCTGAACATTGTGTAATCGACTGATCAGATACCTTTATGTACATGTAACATGAGCAAAAACCCCACTGTGCAAAAGTAATAATTAAATTTAAGCACCAACAAACATTTGCTCGGCACCGTGAGCATGAACCATACATTATAAAGCCCGGCAGACATAAGGAAAGCGCTGAACTTAAAACTTTAAACTTATTCTAAGTGCCTGTGGTGTAACAAAAAAAAACCTCACCTACAGGACCTTGTTGGTGAGAAACATGCAGACGCGCAGTAACATTAGGCAGCAATGATGAAGAGGGCACCTAAGAACACGTTAATCACAAAACTATACTTTAGTTAGTCCAAACAAATTCACAGAAGTCAGAACAATAGTCTAAGGTCTTCTGATGGGCCAGAAAACCATTGACGAAAAGGTGACCACACAGACATAAAGTGTGGGATTCGATTCGCAGCCTTAGCAACAGTGAAAGCAAGCCTCAAGCGTGAAATCAGTCTGTTCCGGAACTGACTGCACATCGCAGCTCCCGGCTGAAAGATGGTAGGCTGTATAGGGGTAGAACGAAGCTGTTGATAGTAGCAAAAAATCACATGTTTTGCTAATATGAAAACATAAGCACATGACTCTGATATAGGAATAGGCAGAGTACTGGAACTGAGTAGCGTGCTATAGGCTGAGAAAGAGAGATCAGTAGTACTAAGGCACTGTGCAGTAGTGAAGGTCAGATGTAACAAGGGAAGAAGCACTGTGCAATGTTGATATACATGATCTACATCCGCAATCGTAGAGCAAAACAGGCAGTTAGGCGAATCAACAAGCGTCATCCTGAATAATTTGGTAGGAACTGGTAACCGCCGATGAAGAAACAACCATTGGATGTTTCTTTCTGCTGGAACAGATAGTGGTGAATTAGACATGGACCACACTTGTGAAAGGGCGACATTCGGAACATCTGGAATCATCAATGGTGTAGCATACAGTGGATCAATGAGACAACGGTAAAGAGACGAGATAGAAAAACTGGAGAGAGGAAGTGATGAGCCCCGAACGGAAAGGAAAAAGGGAAGAGGAAGAGAGGCAGAGGGAACAAGAGTTAACCCAGCTTGAGAGGCAAGGTTAGGGAAGAGGGTAATGATTGAAGAACGGAAGGAATCATACAGCGAAAGAGAGGAAGAGGTAGGGGGAGGAGGGGGGGAAGATCAGAGAAGGGTTTCCAAGAAAGATCTGGAGAAATTAGATCCTGAACAGATACTATTCCGGCGGGGAGCCAGGAAAGGTCAGTAAAGTAGGGAGCATTAGGGGGATGCAGGATGGAAGAAAAGAACAGGGGCTCAGCTAATAGTTCAGTGGTGGAAGCCGGTGGAGCACGGAAGAGGGGTAGAGAACGGAGAAAGGAAAGGACCTCTTTGTAGAAAGGGGAAAGTTTAGAATGGAAAAAAGGAGATTGATCCATTAGAAGATACATGATAAAAGTGATTCGGGAATTCCTAGGCGATATCATGACATCTCTAACGAGCGTAACTGGCGACTCTGGTGCACTTAGTAGCCGCAGGAAAGAAACCACTTTATGTGCTTTATAGTAGGTGCGAACTTCCAGCAGTGAAATACCTCCATCAGTGACTCGACGACAGAGAGTGGAGACCTGGATCCAATGGTACCTGTTCCATATTATCGTTGAGGTGATTCGAGTGATTTCATTGAGGTGATAAATGGGCATACGTTCAGCTGACCATGCATATAGGCATGGTGAAAGAATATAAGTCTGAGCTATTCGAGCTCTTGAGAAGTAGGAAGTACAAAACTGGGAACCTCGCCAGAAGGCAGCGGTTCGAGTAAGGCGTGTTCTGAGAGCATCCCATGTTTCATTTTGAGCAGAAAGACGGACTCCGAGATGGACCCCAAGGAATTTTTGGGATGAAGCAGTCCATGAGGCGCCCCACGGGGTGTCAGTCCTAGAGGCCCACGCTCCGCTCCATAGACCTGCACTCTTGGACGTATTAAGTGATGCCGCTGAACATGAAGAATATTGATCGTAAATCTGGAGCAAGATGTCGAATTGAGCGTCTGTCCGTACACAAAAGGTCGCGTCATCGGCATATGCAGAGTATGTCACAGAAAAGTGCCTAGTACTTGCAGTAGGCGGTGGCAGTGCATCTATAAAGGCTCGATGGACAGACCGAAGAAACGGCTCAAAAGCAATGGCAAAGAGCTGCCCAGAAAGTGGGCAACCCTGCCGAATGCCTCGCCGAAAAGGAATAGGTGCAGTCAAGAAGGCGGCCGTCTTGACATGGAAAGCAGCGTCCTGATAAAGGGCAAGAATAGAGGTAACAAAAGCAAAAGGAAGGCCGAAAGCAATAAGAACAGCAGAAAGATACGAATGTGAGATATTGTCGAAAGCAGCTCTTTGGTCAAGATTAAAGAGGGCAAGTGGTTCAGAGTTAGTACGAGCCAGATGTAGGAGATCTCGAAGGAGATTGAGATTAGAAGTGATGGACCGACCAGGAACCGTGTAGGTCTAGTCGGGAGAAAGAAGAAATGGAAGAACTTGGTTGAGTCGACTGGAAAGGAGTTTAGTGAAGAGTTTATAGTCAATGTTTAGTAGCGAGATAGGGTGCCAGTTTCCCAAGTCAAGCAGATCGCCTTTCTTGGGGAATAACACCATATGAGCCTCTGTGAAACCCCTCGGAAGAGAAGAGGAAGAAAGAGCAGCATTGAAAGCGGCGAGAAGAAATGGAAGCAACGAAGGGAGAAACGTACGGTAGAAAAGGAGCGGAAGGCCATCTGGACCTGGGACAGCACGGGAATTTAGAGAGGCAAGAATGGTCCGAAGTTCAGTCTGCGAAATAGGTTGTAAAAAGGAATCAGAGAGATTGGAAGGAACTTGGGGAAGAGCAAAGAGTAAAGTAGCAGAAGCAGAAACAGAAGGCTGAGGAGTTTCACTGTATTTGATAGTAAAATATCGACGAACCTGAGAGCAAACTGCATCCGGATCAGAGATGATTTCACCATCAGGCCGCCGAAGTAGTCGAAGCTGATGCGACGAGCGGCGTTTTTCTTCTAACGCGGATAGAAACTCAAAGGAGCAGTCATCTGGTGATAGATGTTGTAGACGGAGACGAAGAATTATCTGACGTGCACGAGGCTCAAGAAGTGCTCTAAGATCCGCTTGGTAAGCTGTATACATGGGATGACTCGCACCAAGCTGTAACAGGATGTTTCGGAGATTTTGCTCTTCCATGGAGCGCTTCGTGCCTTCAGAGAAGGAATGACGTCTGAGAAGATAAATTAGGTAAAATTTTACCTCGAGCCAGTAATTGATGGCACAAGGTGCAGTGGACAGGCCCTCTCGCGTATTTTTTTTTTTTTTTTTTTTGATTGGAGGTTTAACGACCACCGTGAGCAACTCAATGGGCTATAAGCAGTCGCCCGTCCCTAATTTAGGGTCACTGGTTCCAGGGAAGGGAGAGAGCCAGTGCCGTAAGAAAAACACAACATCCATGCCTGACCGGGATTCGAACCCGGACCCCTTACGGACGAATGATCAGAGGCCAACGCCTTAGACCACTGCGCCACCGGAGCGGCCCTCTCGCGTATGATCAAGAAGATCTCTGATCTCGGTGCACATATTCTCATCAGCTAGGAGAGAAGGGTCCAGTGTCCATGACCGAGGCCTAACATGCAGACGAGATGAAGAGCTACAGGAGATAGTGATGGCACAATGATCCGATGAAGCTGTAGGAGAGTGCATACAATCCGTTGTAATGGGCAATAACGGAGCAGAAGCGTAAAATCGATCCAGCCTGACAGAAAGAGAGGAGGATGCAGATGAAGCTCTCCAGGTATGTGAAATGGATGTCGGATGCAATCGTCGGAACACGTCATGTAAATCAAAATCAGACACTAATGATCGCAATTGCTCCACAAGACGTGAACGATGTTCAATCCTCGAAGGAGCGCGATCGAGCTCTGGTTGAAGTGTACAGTTAAAGTCTCCTCCAATGAGCACATGATCTGATAGTAATGCTGACTAAAGTGCAGTGCGGAGCGACGAAAATAACAACGTTAGATGTGTAGATGAACATGGAATATATATGTTGAAAACTAAATATCGTTGTCCATCTAGGACGAAAGTGAGTCGCTGCAATAAATCTCGGCACAGGTTATGAACTTTAACAGAGGAGAGTGCTTGACGAAATCTATTATGTACACCAATCGCTAAATCTCCACGAAGAGAGAGCCTAAACGCGTGATGAAACTGATAATCCCATCTCCTCCAGCGATGGAAGGGTGAAGTGGATAGACAATTTGTCTCTTGCAAAAGTAGGAGATCTGCTTTGAGGTGGTGGACGTCTTCATACGCTAAAGCATTCGCCAAAGGGGTACACATACCCCTACTATTCAGTGAGACTGTCTTGAACAGAATAGTCTGATGATGGTTGGAGGATGTTGTCGGCTGCGTTCTGTAACTTGGCGAGACGGCTACGGAACTTCTTTGCCCAGTAGGGACCACCTAGATCTCTGCCCGGAACAGTACGTAAATGAGAATGTATCGCCAACATTTGATTCATGGTGTCAGACAGACAGTGGGAGTAACCTTCCAAAAAATTGCGAGACAGCTTGTCTCTACGGGGACTTATTAGGAACGCATACACCTTCTCCCCAGACACAGGTGTCTGTGGAAGAGAGGATGCCTCTAGAATATTTAAAAAGTTTTCACAGGAGATCGGAATAATTGTTCCATCATCTGTATCAGATTCCATAGAGCCTTCAGACGTGCGCATCTGACTACTAGAACGTTCACGTCCTGCCCTAAGATTGGTTGTAATTCTAACCTTCTTCTAAGATTGGCTGTAATTCTAACCTCCTCAGCACAAAGTCGTGGACGGACGCTTCGTCCGTCCACGACTTTGTGCTGTAACCGGAATTGGAACTTCCGGCGATTTAAAAGTAACTGAAGAAGCAACCTCAACGGTTGGTGTAGCAGTATGACGGGAATCGTCATTAACCATCTCTATAGGAGGCTTTGGATTAACAATTGATGCCTCTTTCGACTGAAGAGATGATCGGGGCGCCAATGCATCACCCGAGGTCGAGGGTTTACCCGGAGACGTCGGTTGACCAACGGCTGTCTCACTACTTCTGGTAGACGTCGGTTGACCAACGGCTGTCTCACAACTTATGGGAGACGTCGGCAGACCAACGGCTGTCTCACTACTTCTGGTAGACGTCGGTTGACCAACGGCTATCTCACTACTTATTGTAGACGTCGGTTGACCAACTGCTGTATCACTACTTTTTGAGGAAGTCTGCTGTTGCTAGTCTTTAGCACCAGAAGAGGATGCCGATTGACGTGACAAAGAGGAAGAAGGTCGTGCTGTTGACTTGGAAAGAGTGTTTGCATTATGAGGACATAGAGCGCAGGGATATCTCGTGCTTTTACAATTCTGACAGACGGAGCCTACTGTGATGAATATCTCTCTAATGTGCGTGCAACAGCGTACACGTAAAGTGGGTGGAATACGCAGCATGTGCTCCTCTGAAGGGAAGACCACACGAACATTGCGGCGAAACCCGAGTAGGTATCTATCTTCTGGCACCTCTGGAAACGAAGAGTAGGTAGTTACACCTCCAATGATCCGGCCATAAGGAAGAAGAGAGGCAATCAAGAGATCATCGGAAACCTCAGGTGGAACTGGTGAGAAGCTTACAACAACGGAACTCTGTGAAACAGGTTCGGCATAGATGTGACGATCACCAATTGAGATGCCCTTGGTCAGTACATGTAGGGAATGGGCAGGAGTAGAGAAGTAAACAACTACTTTGTAAGGCTTCCTGCCCACATGAGTTATGGCTGATGCAGGAACAATCTCTCGAAGAGCAGCAGTATATGCAGTGAGTTTTGTATTTCTCAGGCTCGGAAATACAACACCATTCTCCATAGTTTGAAGGAATTTCAGCCCAGAAGGGGTGTCTTCTTTAAGGACAACCTCAATGACTTCGGCATTATGCGTCATCTCATATTGTCCAGGAGAAAAAGAAGACTGGGAAGGTCCCGACTTAGATGCGGTTACGTCAGCATATGAGAGGGTAGTTGTACGTTGCTTTGGAGATGATTCCGGCATGGAGTGCGAAACATCCATGGCGTCATCATTAGCTTTCAGAGAAGACATCGTATCGCCGCTGGGAGACTTGGAAGAAGAGGCGATAGCCGATGGTAAGGTAGCAACCGAAGGCTGCAAGGAAGAGTGGTTTATCGAGATAGACTCGTCATTGGTAGTAGTATTTAGAGAAGCTGTTATCGCGAGATCATCATTTCCGGTAGCAAGGGTTAGGACGTCATTCTTCCCGGATGCCGCCATTTGCAATGACGAGGAAAAGCTTAGCCCTTAGCCAGCTTGGCCAAGGCAGAAAAATAAGGTAAACTAATCAAAATAAGCACTTACCAGCTCAGCAGGCATATAAAAAGAAACACGGAACCTTCACACACAACACACACACGAAATAGAACACTGACAACGAAGAAAAATAACACACCAACGAAAACTTGAGGAGCACAGATAAACACGACTAACCCACCGTGAGCAACTCAATGGGCTATAAGCAGTCGCCCGTCCCTAATTTAGAGTCACTGGTTCCAGGGAAGGGAGAGAGCCAGAGCCCTAAGACAAACACAACATCCATGCTTCACCGGGATTCGAACCCGGACCCAGTTTGGACGAATGATCAGAGGCCATCGCTTAGAACACTGCGCCACCAGGGCGGCGTACATAATCTTCCAGAAACCTCTATCCAAAAAGTATGAAGATTTATTTTTTAAATCAAATGCACAGCATTCCCTTATTCTACAAGTAACTAAAATGTTTTTTGAGAAAAATAAAGACGTCTCCTTTTTCAGCAAATGTGAAAGTGGATTTCTTTATTTTTTTTCAACAAATTTATTAAACCGTTTTTTTTTTTTTTTTTTTTTTTTTTTTTGATTGGAGGTTTAACGATTACTATGAGGAACTAAATGGGCTATAAGCAGTCGCCCGTCACTAATTTAGGGCCACTGGTTCCAGGAAAGGGAGGAAGCTAATGCCGTACGACTAACACAACTTCCATTCCTCACCGCGATTCGAACCCGGACCCCTTTCGGACGAATGATCAGAGGCCATCGTTTATACCACGGCTTAAATCGTTTGCAAACATATGCTTGAACGTATGCTTGAAGTTTCAGCTGATCGCAAAGTTAGTGCTTCTGATGAAACAAAAGTTAAAAAATTTAAACGTCAGTACATCAACTGCACAATGGAAATAGAAATAACTTGTTTGTTATTAAAACCAGGGGCGTATATAGAATTTCTTCAGCAATGGGGTGAGGTGGTAAAACATGTAAGTTTATGAAATCCATCAGGACGAAAAAAAAGTTATTGAAAAACAGAAGAAAAAAATAAAGCATTATTTTCTAATGTAAGTTGATGCATTTTTATTAAATTTAAGCAGTTTTTTCTAATGTAAGTTGCATTTTAACAATAAAATGAAATGAAATAAAATAAAATAAAACACTTTTGGAGGAGAGGGGCAAGGCCCAAGTGGGGCTCTTCCTTTAAATATGCGCCTGATTGAAACCGTGTCTATTTGGAATTAAGGTCAGAACATTTTGTACTCCAGGAAATTTGTTTCGATCAAAACGTAAGTCATTCAACTTTTCAGAAACCTATAAACTTCCGAAAAAAATTATTTTAAGCAGATGTAGTTGAATTACTGCACATTTTTATAAGAAGTATACGGCTTCTTTAATTAATTAGGTACACATATTTTTTTAATTTAACGTAATCATGTGCTTCGAAATGTGTGTATCACTTCAGTTTTCGTGTTCGGTTGTAGCTAGACTTAAGCGAGAGTCTGAATTTCGAACACAAAAGTAATCATGCAAACCTTGCAGGAAGAATATAGAGCTTTAGAGACATTATCAGCTTCATCTGTTAACTAAAAGATTCTATGTTTACATTTGTTTATCCGTAAGCCAAACTGTTAGGGGACACAAGTAATCTTCCGAAAAGTCTCAGTGCTCTGTGTAACAAAGGACGGTGCTGCTGACGTCACAAAAAGCTGCCCGGGCCTTCAGAATCTCGTTAGCCACGGCTTGGGCCTCCGACATTTAACGTGGATATGACTTGTTCCATTCTTGACAAATGATCGTTCTGTACGAGCCTGGATGTTCTACGTTGACCCCGGTAATCGATGGCGTATGGTCGGCGACCGCTTGTTCTCTGCGCGCTGGTACGTCCGTCGATGATATGCTCGCGGTACACACTTGATACATTTGTCCTCGGAACTCTAGGGTTCTTGGTTCCGCGTGTGGCCAAGTGGTCAACGTTCATGACTGCCACGGATAAGACCTCAGGTTGGATCCTTTAGGCAGGTACGAACGCTCGAACCACAAAATATCCACCGTGCGTCGGATGGGCATGTTAAGCCGTCGGGCAACGGGTACTGACTCCCAGGTAATAAATAAGGGCGTCTTCCTCCGCCTTTCTACCTCACTTCCGTGTCACTTTCCTATCGGACACTCTAGCCCAAATCTCCTATCTTCCTGTTTCTAAGGGTTGTTTAAGACCTGGGATCAGACACTACCTTCCTAAAATCCTCTACATATGATCTGATCTAGGGTTCTTACCACTTGGGCGATAGAATAGCCCATCTGTCTTGCGTCAACTATCAAAGTTTCTCGAATCCCCACGTTTACCCATGTTAGTCGATGGCGATGCATTGTTGTTGAAGTCCTGCTGTTAGCTTTTTGTGTTCGGTTTGGGAATATTCCGCTCTGCGCGGGGATGCCCATGTCAACCGCCCATCGCCCCTATCCCTAATGTTTTGTCTACTGAGTGTATTTTGTTCCCAGTTTATTCACCACCGCGCGTGCGCGAGCGCTAACTTTATTTTTACTCGTAATTTACTCATATGCTCATTTTGATTTTTTTTTTTTTTTTGATTGGAGGTTTAACGACTATCGTGAGCAACTTAGTCGCCCGTCCCTAATTTAGAGCCACTGGTTCCAGGGAAGGGAGAGAGCCGTTGCAGTAAGACAAACGCAACACCCATACCTCACCGGGATTCTAACCAGGACCCATCTCGGACGAATGGTCATAAGCCATCGCTTAGACCACTGCACCACCGATCCGGCCATTTTGATTAGAAGGCAGAACAATCTAAACTTTTACAAAAATCACCTCAACAGATTTTACAAACACTGATAATTTTCTCGAGTTCGATGGAAATTACATCTCTGTTAGGAATATTACTTTATAATATAATAACTACAAAAGAACAGAAATGTAATTTTCATCAAAATAAAAGCAGGACCAAACCAAAAATTGAAAAAAAAAAAAAAAAAAAGAAACAGAGCAAAACTATCAAACAATACATTCGGCTCGGCGTTCCATTTGTTTTGCACCATTATACTTCATATTCGGCAGCACAATAATTGTATTATCTACAAAACTCATAGCACAGAATAAAAATAGTACCTAATATACTAGGTGTTCAGTTAATGCGGCGACAAACTCAGAGGGTTGTTAGTAGATATCAAGAGGAACAAAAATTGAAAGGGAACATGGTGTCGCAAATCACGTTTAATCGGTGAAAATCGCGAAAATACGAAGATTCTGACGTCACGCGGGGACGACAAAAAGTACAAAAATAACTACAAAATTAATTATTTGACAGCATGTTTACAACACAGCTTGTGGTGCACATTGCAATGCTGGAAAGGGAACGATAAGAATGATGTGAACGAAGTTGTTACAGGTGTTGTTCGAAGTGGCGGCCGCGGACGTCATTGCACAGCCTCCAACGTCGTCAAAATGATTCCCGGACGCGCTCGAAGATACCGGGTGTGCTATTGATGTCTGCAGCAGCGACGACGATCCGCGCTATGAAATCCTCCGGTGTGTCCACAGGTGTCTCATAAACGAGTGATTTAAGGGGGCCCCAGAGAAAGAAGTCTAACGGATTGAGATCCGGCGAACGTGGTGGCCAAGCAACGGGTCCGGCGCATCCAATCCACCTCCCTGGGTATGTAGCATCAAGGTGCTTACGCACCTCGCGGGAAAAATGTGCTGGGGCACCATCATGCATGAACCACATGCCTCGCTGCTCTGCGGCTGGCACACTCTGCAGAAATTCCGGGAGGACGTGTTGCAGGAAAACAAGGTACGTTGCGCAATTTAGGCGTTCGGGCAGAAGATACGGTCCCAAGAGATATTTACCGAGGATTCCTGCCCACACGTTGACACTGAACCTCTGTTGAGGTTTTCACGGCACATTAGCATGGGGATTTTCCATCGACCACATGTGCGAATTGTGCATGTTGACAATGCCTTCTCGCATAAAGATGGCCTCATCAGAAAATAAAACAGTGGCAGGAAACTGAGGATTAGTATGTGTGATGACGTCAAGCATCCAGCGCACGAACTGTACACGACGGGAATGGTCGTCTTCGGTTAGGTGTTGTACCCTATGGATGTGGAAGGGGTACATCTTTTCACTATGCAGAACATTCCACACCAACGTGTGCGGAACACATAGTTCAGGTGCAACCGCTCGTGTACTTGTCGACGGGGAATCGGCAAACCGTTGCAGCACGATTTCTTCCATTTGAGGCGTCCGTACAATGCGTGGTTTCCCTACATCACACCGTGCTGGCTATAAGGTTCCCGTCTCTCGTAGTCGTCGATCGATCGTTGCGAAGGTGCTATGGTGCGGACAACTCCTCCTCGGATATTGCTGTTGGTACATCCGCTGTGATAAGCGTCCACTGCCATCTGCTCGACCGTAAAAGAGATGCATATCAGAGTATTCCTCATTCGTGTAGTCAGTCATCACGATCCCCACTGAAACAGACAACAAACTGCTACACGTGCCTACCACCGCAACACGTGCTCCTACCCCAGCGCATGCGTTTCGCGACGTTGCTTACGTCAGACACCGAATTCAGCTATCAACTGGCATCCGCCTTCCCTCTTCTCTGGAGTCAGAGCCTACAAACGTATTTTCGCGATTTTCACCGACTAAACGTGGTTTGCGACACCATGTTGTTCCATTTCAATTTTTGTTTCTCTTTATGTCTACTAACAACCCTCTGAGTTTGTCGCGGTATTAACTGAACACCCTGTATTCCAACTACGTCACTATAGCCGTTACTCTGAGGACCTCGAAACCCGCTGTATATCAGCCATAAGGAACTGAGGGGAAAATAGTCCGAAAGTTTTTTTTTTTGCATGGAAACTAACTGATATGGGAATGGACATTATATGCCACGCATTGCAGAATGGGAGATAGGTTCCATGATTGCGGACCAGCAATGATATATTTTTTTTATTGTTAGGTGTACAAATAAGTGTTAAAGCGTTTTAAGACAACGTATCATGTAATTTGAGAGAAAGCAACAATACCTTTACGAATCAAAATATGCGCCGTCATTATCTATCACCTTCCGCCATCGGTCGGGCAGCTGAAGGATTCCAGCCATGAAGAATATTTCGTCGTGTGACGCGATGAAGTCGTCAACCCATTTTTGCACTTCGTCACATGTCCGGAACCGTACAGTAGACAAACCATGTTGCATCGATCGGGACAAATGATAATCTGAAGGGGCTATGTCGGGACTATCCGCCAGGTGGTCCAAAACTTCCCAGCCAAGGGTCAATAACGTTTCCTTGACCGATTTTGCAGCATGCGGAGTAATGTTGTCATGCAGTAATTTCACAGGACGCAATCCTTTGCCTGTGAATGGAAGTTTCCGACAGATTTCCTGGTTCAATCGCAGTAATTGTTGCTTGAAGCGATCAGCAGTAACAGTTTGACCTTGTTCCAATAGTTCATAATAGAGAAAACCCTTCATATACCACCGGATGCACAGCAGAACTTTCTTGAAGTGAATATTGTGTTTCGGTGTTGAAGTCGTTGCTTCATCGGGGTCTACCCAATGAGTTTTGCGTTTGAGATTGTCGTACTATATCCACTTTTCATTACCCGTAACGATTTTCCACAGAGAAGACTTTCTGTATTGTTTATTCAACAGATTCAAACACTTCATGACACGCTCATCCTTGTTTCGCTGGCCAAGGTGATGTGACATCCATTTTCCTTCCTTCTGAATCTTTCCCATTGCGAGTAAAAGATCGGAAATGGTTTGTTGAGTTACCCCATTTGTTCAGCTAGTTCTTTTTTGTTTTTTTTGATTGGAGGTTTAACGACCACCGTGAGCAACTCAATGGGCTATAAGCAGTCGCCCGTCCCTAATTTAGGGTCACTGGTTCCAGGGAAGGGAGAGAGCCAGTGCCGTAAGACAAACACAACATCCATGCCTCACCGGGATTCGAACCCGGACCCCTTTCGGACGAATGATCAGAGACCATCGCTTAGACCACTGCGCCACCGGGGTGGCCTAGTTCTTTTTGCGTTTGAGACGAATCTTCATCCAGCAATGCTTGCAGTTCCTCATGTGTATAACCTTCTTCGGAGCGCCTCTACGTTCTCGATCGCTGACATCAAAATCACCTGCTTTAATCCTTCTAAACCAAAACTCACACGTGCTTTTCCATACAATTTTCTCCCTCAGAACAAATCTATGCACATGATTTTGCATCTATTTTCCCTTGATGAAATTCGTAACGAATGCAGTGTTGAGTAAATGCAGTATCGCTTTCCGTCTTTTACCTACCGATGTGCAAGTGCGTTTGATTTTTGGGCAAACCTCTGTGTCACATTTTATACTCCGGACCAGTTACAGTCCCATGACAGCAACGCGGGGGAATGTCGGATATGTAAATCAGCGGTATACATCACACAGAAAACGCTTTAAAACTTATATGTACACCTAATGTTTGCCGCCCCGGTGGCGCAGTGGTCTAAGGCGTTGGCCTCTGATCATTCGTCCGAAAGGGGTCCGGGTTCGAATCCCGGTGAGGCATGGATGTTGTGTTTGTCTTACGGCACTGGCTCTCTCCCTTCCCTGGAACCAGTGACCCTAAATTAGGGACGGGCGACTGCTTATAGCCCATTGAGTTGCTCAGGGTGGTCGTTAAACCTCCAATCAAAAAAAAAAAAAAAAAAAAAAAAAAACACCTAATGTTTTATTTTTGATTGGGGGTTTAACGACCACCATAAGCAACTGAATGAGCTGTATGCAGTCACCCATCCCTAATTTAAGGTCACTGGTTCGAGAAAAGGGAGAACGCCAGTGCCGCAACACAAACACAATATCCATACCTCACCGGGATTCGAACCCTTACCCATTTCGGACGAATGGTCAAAAGTCAGCCCTTAGACCACTGTGCCACCATGCAGTTTGGCCCAGCAATGGTTTCTTTACATCTGTTTTTCCATTGTTTAGCAAGGAGTACGTTGCAGGAGTTCAAGAGAATCGCGATTTTTCATACGTATATTTATTGACGACGTACCTAACTTCTGCTTATTGTATGCTAAGAAATCCTGTCACCTAAAATGTATATAGGAAGGATTAACTTTATATGGATTTCCTCTGAAAATGATGGAACTGTGAATGAAATGGCTGTGTAAAAAAGAAACTAATTTCCATCCCATTGTGCAGTACCGAATATAGTATGCCCTCTTTAAAGAAGTAGAATTTGAAAGTTATGACATTAGGAATCGAAAGCAATTAAAACATGGTAGTCTTTCTTCGAAGCTTTATTTTTAAAAAAAGGGGGGTCGGAGGGAAGGAGAAAACTGATTGCATATTTGGATAGGGAAGTTGTAAAGTACGTTCCGCGATCTTTCCCCCGAGTACGAAACATACCTGCAATTTTTATTTGACGCGTATATTTGATGTTACGCATTCATTTTATTTTTAAGTAGATTGTCCAAAGTGCGAGTGAAGTTTTTTTTTAAACGCTAGTTTGTATCCACATTTGTCTATTAAATATTTTTTTTTTGCGAAAAACACTTTCCCAGATTTAGATTTCGGATGTTTCGCCAGGTTTGACAATGATAACATGAAAATTTAATTTGCCAAGTATCAGAAATGCTTCATCAAAATCTTCGTCATTACTGACGGAGATGTTGTCCTGCATCCTTTTGAAATGAACATCAAACACAAAATTGTCTTGGTGTATTTTTGAGTCCTTGATATATTCTTTTAAAAAAATTATTTCTCCTTCTTCGCCATGTAGTTCCGCTAATTCGTTGGCATAAACCAAGACGCTAAGATTTTAAAAATTGGCGAACAGTAAGAGCTAATCTAATAACGGCAATATTGAACCAGTAGCCATTTTGGTCCGAAACGATCCATTTCTGACTTGATACGCAACAATTCACTTTTGTTGGTCCTCACCAATTAACTTCTTTTTTAAAGTTTTGCCTCGGCAGTGGAAAACTGTTAGATGATCTTCATAACGTATTAAAATTCTAGATCATATGGATCAATATTTTGCGGCTGCAAGGGGCCGAAGTTTCATGTCTTCCGATGTTTCGCTTTGAAAGTCCACTTAAGTGCACCTAACGTCGCAAAAGTAATCTCAAATTTCAACCTCATACAGCTTTTAGCTAGGCTTTCTTTTGACTGAAACATTTACCAGGGCCCACCAGGAAGAAACGGCTGCAGTCTACCCGTGGCCATTCCAAACGCCATACCATATGGTAACATGGTATGGCGTACTGTACTACCATACTGTACCTACGGGTAGGCCCGTAGGTACAGAATGGTATTTCGGTGGTGATCAATGTCGACAGGGTCAAAAAATAAAACTATCGATAGCCACAATGCCTAGTTCCTTAAACTTTTTTTTCAAATATTTGGTTTTCGTTTTAATTTTAAATGTCTTTAGTTCTTAGATCAGTTTCGTATGCACGAAAGAACTTATTAGCTTCGGCATGACTCTGTCATTCAACGGATCTTCAAGAAATTTGACACAACAGGAGTTTTGTGCAAGAACAGATATTCACAAAAATTAATACCTTGTTTTTTTTATTGGAGGTTTAACGACCACCGTGAGCAACTCAATGGGCTATAAGCCGTCGCCCGTCCCTAATTTAGGGTCACTGGCTCCAGGGAAGAGAGAGAGCCGGTGAGGTAAGACAAACACAACATCTATGCCTCCCGGGATTCGAACCCGGACCCCTTTCGGACGAATGATCAGAGGCCATCGCTTAGACGACTGCGCCGCCGGGGCGGCATACCTTGGTTCAACTCGTAATTTTCGAATGAAAATGGCAGAATTGGGTTACGTATCTACATTGGGGAAGGATGTAAGGGAGGTTAAGACATATGGAGAATGACTTAGAAAGCCTGCTGTTTTCGGTTCTTCACGAAATTTAATATTGTATCGGTGTTCCACATTGAGATGGTAAAGATGAGTTAATCAATAGCTCCGTAATTAAGTAAGGTGCAAGAACAAGTTTCATAGATTGGTTATATTAACATATTTAGAAGTACGCGAATTTGCCGCTGCCATGTGTCAAGACATCTAGCGGAGGCTAATAATGAGGATTTACAGGGTATTTATTACCTTTAGAGGAAAGAATATTCTTTCTTCCAAGGTATTACCAGACCACAAAAGGGAATCCTAGTGATCTTGTCCGTTTAAGAGAAGCAACGAATTTCAACAGCTGCGTTCTAATTAACAAAATAATCGTATTTAAACCCTTTTGACATCGTGACCGTGCGACATTTTGACCCGGTCGTTATTTTGTACCACATCCCAACATGCAATGTCACATAATTAGAAATAAGTCTGCATTTCCTTCATCTCCCTACGTTTCGAGAAAATGAGACATTCTACGTTATATAAACACCAAATTTAGACTGCAGATAGAAACTCTGAAGGGAGACGCTGGTCCCCCCCCCCCAGTTAAATTTACTTGCTGCGGTACTTAATGAATTCTAGTTCTTTGCAGAGATTTCCATGAATGTAAAACGTAGATACCTCTATTTTAGATTTTTTTTAATCCGTTACACACTACATTCTTCCGATTGACCGAAAAACTGAATTTTTTCCAATAAACGAAAAAGTGCTCAACGGATGACTAAACCTTGTCACAGCTGAAAAACTGCAAAAAAAAAAACTATTTTTAACTCAACATTCCCTTCTAAATCAAATGCAGTTCTTACAATTTTGTTTTGACGGATGTGGGTAGCGAGTTCGAGCAAAAAGAACAGCTATTATAGAGTTGCAGAATATGGGAATTCAGACCGCGCAGGTTGTAAGAAATTTCATGAGTATCATTTCCGGAAAAAAATTTAAATGCGTTTCCTCGAGATTCTGTAGGAGTCATTAAGAGTCTTAGAAATAAGTACTATCACCATTCCAGTTGTTCACTGTTTCCTTCAGATATTGCCTTTCAGTATACGAATCCTTAGTTAAAGTTGTTTATAGGAGGTAAATCCCTTTAAAAGAATTTTGTTCTTTTCCCAAAGCAGCAGCTCCGTGCAAGAGATTATCCTCCTACACGTGAGCAAATGTTTTAGTAGCTTTGGGTCCTACAGACTGGCAAATTCCCTGCAAACAACTGGCAAAAATGCTAAGTAAGCATGTAGACTGTACAAAATTGTACACGCAGCTGGTCTTCAAACGTCCTTTCAAAAGTCTTACACGCTGCGGAGGCGCTGCCCGAAGAACGATGCAATCGCTCCAATTGTTGCGCTAGTTGAGAGTCAGACTTCAAGATACAAAGTTGTGTCTACGCTTGCTGGTTAATTTGTTCATGTTCCGAAGCATTCTGCCTAGAAAGGAAGAAAGAAGTGAGGGAGGTCAGATCTCGCGTAGCGACCAGCTATCCTACATTAAAATTTAAATTTTGCGAGGAAATTTCCCAACCGAAATTCATAAAGCTTTGTGTGAAGTTTGCGCGATTAGTAAAGTGGATCGATGTACAGTGTTACGGTGGGCTTCTAGTTTCCGCCAAGATCGAGAAAGCATCGAAGACGACCCAAAAAGCGGCCTGCCATCAGATGCAACGAACAACACTTCTGGGATTATAGTCAACAGAATTTTGGAAGAAGATAGACGGAAGACATGTGATGAGATTTCATATGAAGCAAACATGCATACTGGTTTTCAGAATCCTAACTGAAAAATTACAGAAGCAAAAAAGGGGGATGCCATGAGGGCTCTGCATAATCTGAGTGAAGAACAGAAGCAAAGGGATCGCAGAAGAACTGCTTCAGCTGTAAGAGACTGAAGGCGAGCAGCTTTTGGACGGAATTGTTGCTATGATGAAACCTGGATAAGAGATTTTAAACCAGAGCTGAAATCTCAGTCCGCTCAGTTAAAACTTCCAGAATCACCTAGCCAGAAAAAATTCCGCCGCCAACAATCTAAGGTTAAGCTGATTATGGCATATGACAAGGGTGGGGTGATAGCAACAGTGCCTGAGGAAACCACTGTAACAGCGGAATACTACAAAAGGTTTCTGCAAAATATTTTGACCCCAAAGAAGGCCAGACACAGGGGCAGGTTTCAGACTAGGCGCTTGCCTAGAGCCTCAAAGTTGGAGAGTGCCCCGAAAACCTGTAACTAGATCGCCAGTTTGTTATTGGTGTCCTCCGACCGAAACAAATAGATCCTTAAAACGACCACTTTATTTGTACTGTCAATTATTTTTTTTTTATTGGAGGTTTAACGACCACCGTGAGAAACTCAATGGGCTATAAGCAGTCGCCCGTCCCTTATTTTTTTTTATTTTTTTTGATTGGAGGTTTAACGACCACCGTGAGCAACTCAATGGGCTATAAGCAGTCGCCCGTCCCTAATTTAGGGTCACTGGTTCCAGGGAAGGGAGAAAGCCAGTGCCGTAAGACAAACACAACATCCATGCCTCACCGGGATTCAAACCCGGACCCCGTTCGGACGAATGATCAGAGGCCATCGCTTAGACCACTGCGCCACCGGGGCGGCCAATTGATATTTTACTTTCTCATATTATATAGAAACATTTTTTTCTTGCTCTGTTGACACTCCAAATTTTAGAGTTCTTGTCGATGTCTAGTTTTGAAAGGTAAACTTAAAAAAAATTAGCCTTCCTTTTAGTGGTAGGTGAAGGAAGAATAAGCTTTCCCACACTTTTTCATTGTTTAAGGCGAATTCTTAACTGACCTACTGTGCTGCACTATCTACCAACAAGTAATTGGACACCCCTGCAATCGACGATATCTGCGATCCTGATACACGTGACGGCCGCCGCTGCTAAATATCGTGTGGGAAACAACGCAACCGGTCGCATGCAAGATGCCACGCAGTTTGGAGCTCTGATTTCGAGAAAGGTGTAATAGTCGGGTATCTCAGAAAAGGCCGATCCATACGAGACATATCCAGCGAGTTGGAGTACCCAAAATCGACAGTGGCCTACGTGATTAGCAAGTGGAAGATGAGAGGTGACTGAATGTGCCCCGACCCGGCAGACCCACAAAACTGGGAGTTAGAGACCGACGGGTGCTGGCCAGAGAAATTCGGAAGAACCGCAGCAAATCGATGAGCCATATCCGCGAGGAGTTTCAACATGCATCCGGGAGTGTTCTTTCGATGAATACCATCCGTAAGGAAGCCCATCTGCTCGGTTATCATGGACGTGCTGCCGACCACAAGCCTTTGATCACCAAGTCCAACAGCGCTGCTCGGCTAACGTGGTGCAAAGAACGTCGACAGTGGACCGTTGAACAATGGAATAAGGTTCTCTGGAGCGACGAATCAAGGTTCACTCTCTACCGTTCGGATGGCAGGGTCTGGGTTTGGCGTCTGCCTGGAGCACGCCTCCTGCCGGAATGTATTGTGGCAACTGTGAAGTTCGGCGGCGGTGGAATTATGCTATGGGTGTGTTTCTTCTGGTACGGCACGGGACCCTTGGTCGCAATTCCTGGTAGACTCAACGTTGAGACCTACGGCACCATTTTGGATGACCATGCGTTTCCTACGTTGCGGCAGTTTTACGGGTTGGACCCATGTTACTTTCAAGATGATAATGCCACCTGTTATGTTGCGAGGTCCACCATGGCTTGGTATGGTGACAATGGGGTTAATCGAATGGACTGGCATGCGCAGAGCCCGAACCTTAACCCTATCGAGCACCTCCGGGAAGAGTTGGAGCGTAGACTTAAGGGGTGCCCCTACCTTCCGAAATCGGTGAAGGAACTGACCTGTCTTCTCCAAGCCGAGTGGAAGAAAATACCACTAGCCGTCGTACGTCTGGTTGAGAGTATTCCCCGGAGGGTCGCAGCTGTAATCGCCGCTCGTGGAGGCTCCACCAACTATTGAAGGTGAATAAACTTAGTTTTTCTTTGCTATCACAGGTGTCCAATTACTTGTTGGTAGATAAAAGTAGCATGAAAGCAGATTTATACATTAACCAAAAGAAAACTTCTATTAGGACATTTCTCCCTTCCCTCCCGGGTTGCGATGAGAAATAGAAACTGTCCTGATGATCGGGGATGTTTGTTGTTAATTGCCCCCCCCTTGGGGTAGGGTAATAAAGTTCTTTCCCAGCCTTAATCCCCCTAAACCAGTCTATTAATATTTAGGCTGAAAAATTAAGAAATTCGAGAATATCACACCATTTCTTTTTCTAATTTAATAGTGTTAAAAGAAATTTCTATTGCATTGCAACAATATTTTCTTACTACTTTCTCCTCATTGGTTTAACACTGATAATTATCAAGTATTCTCAGTTTTATGTCGATTTAAGGGATAGAAAAGATATCTTTTGAAAAAGCAATAAAAAAAATTTCAGTGATACTCTTTCCATTTTAAAACTGGATCTTTTGCATTTAGTTCTTATGCTTCTGTTAATTGCACTGCTAGTAAAAAAAAAGTTCCATGCATATTTTTGGCAAAATAAAAAAAAATCAGACCTCAATTTTCCGATGTAAATAATAAGAAAAAATGCTTTCAAGAAACATTCTGGCTTTCCTGCACTGAATGATGAAATTCTTACTGTCCAACTTTGTTGGTCCATGGCATTAGTATATGCCATTAATGGCTTAATCTCTTCCAGTTAGGGAATTGTTTGCCATAGAAAACCTTCGCGAAAAATCATCCGCCTTTTTCAAGTAAGTGAAGTACTGTGCACAAACCTAATTTTACCCGAATTCTTTAATGTGGAGGTCTTTTTCGGTTGCCTGCGTCTTCAAGTATTTCATTTTTGCTTAATACCATGCTAGTAGCCTACTACTTCTCATAAAGTAAAAAAACAAGGTGATTTTCTAAAGCTGAAGAAATTGAAAGAGGACTTTTAATTTAAACTCATTCCAATTTTATAACAATTTAGACGCAATGTACTGATAAAAATTTAGAAAAATTTCATTTCTAGAGCCTTTAGCGTTGATTTTTCCAAAGAACTTGCAACTGAGAAGGTGCTAAAGTAATCAGTTTTGCCTAAATTATCAAACTCAAAGAGAACTCTTGTTGTAATTGAAGTGGTCTCTTCGTAGCGTAAAGTTAACATTTACTAGATGTCCCCTTTGAGAACCCCTAGCGGGATATTTATGAACTAGGTGAAATTTAAAATGAGCAAAATTTAATGAATGTTTCCGTCCCATCATTTGCAAAAATAATTTTTGAAAAATCTGAAAACCAAATTCTTTGAACTTAGCGCCTACAGCAGGAAATTAATTGGAAGATTTAAATATTTGAGAAATATTTAAACATAACAGAAGCAAAAAATAAAATTTTCCTCTAAGTTGAAAAATTTCTTCACAATAGAGCATTAAGTTTTTTGAATTTTCTACTTTGACAGTCCTTAGCGGTAAATTAATGAAATATATGGAATAAAGTGTCAAACTTAATATCCTTTGATTTCCTATTAGCCGCAAAATTAATTTCTGAAATATCTCTAAAAATCTAAATGTTCGATGTGCACGGGCAGATAGTGATTACATTAACACTTTCTTTCAAAACATTCTAATAATGGGAACATAAAATGGCATTTTAAAAAGTAAAAACTTTTTTTTTTTTACTTTTTTGTTAAACTAACACATGAAAATTTGAGGCGATGAAGAGGGGAGGGGGGCTGAATCTTTTAGCGCTATGGGCCCCAAAAGATCTAAAGTCTCCTCTGGCCCGATATGCTCGAAACTGGTATCATTTCGAATGAAAACGCGAGACCGCACGTTTCCCGTACGGAAAGACATTCTGGAAAAGTATGGATGGGAATGTCTTCCCGACGCACCATACAGTCCTGACACGAGGCCCACCAGACAGACTTTTCCCAAAACTGAATAAGCCATTTCGCGGGAAACGATTGAGGATGCTTCCAATGAGGTGACAAATCCTACGCCTCAACAATGGAAGTGTCCAGACTGGAATACAAGACTTGCCCAAACGTTAGGCAGTTGTCAAAAAAGAAAAAAACATTATTTCGAAGGTCTGTAAAGGTATGTTGTGAAAAATTCGTTTAAGAGAACCCAGAGTGCAAAACTTTTGAAATGACCCTCGTAGTTAGAGTCTTGCTGAACGTCAAAAGACTCCGCAATTTAATTCCTCCTGAGCACATTTCAATATTTAAGATGGAAATTAATTTGTCTGAGTCATTTGCACTACATACTATTTTAATAATAAATCTTTGTGTCTTATCAAAACTCTAACAAACTGGATTTCAGTGAACTTGTAAAAATTTCCCGACACATAAAATTGTGGTTTCTCTCAGACCGAAAAAACAAGCGTGCATGAAAAAAAAACTATAGTTTGAAGTGCGATAACAAATTTTATTTCTTAATTTTGCTCTGGGTTTATGCTGTTCCTCAAATCGTCCTAGTCCTGTACCAGAGAACTTATAAGCTTTCCGGGTTACAGTAGCAGAGCTTTCAAGCCCGTAATCTTATGTTAGCACTTAATGCTGAATTCTCGTCAATAAGTGTAACAGATATAACACTTAATCTACTTTACGATTGCGATTCTATAACACTAGGAAGACCGCTTTACGAGATATGCTGACAGTATGGTAAACTTCGACTGTACGGTACTTCTTGGAAGGAAAGTGATAGTCCAAGTTCTTTTTGGTGATTTATCTAAACGATGTGGACTTTACATTCAAACTGGTTCATGCTTTTACACTTGGAGGAAGTAGTTCATTGGAAAGAAGAAAATGTCACCTGTATAAAAAAATATCTTGCCGATTATTCTTAGAGCCAGTAAGTTTTTAATTCTTTGGAGTCTTTTCTTCAGGATCTTTAATATAAGTAAAGCTACAACAGGTTTGCTTTGGGTAGTATATCAAGAGTAGATAATTTGCGAAGTATTACAGCATCTAGGCACAGAAAGTTACGTAACTACCAGAAGTTAGTTTTCATAGATATTGCAAAGCCTCATGCCTACCTAAAAATTGTAGGTATTATGTCGGAAGTCAGAAACCAGATCTTTTTCGGTACGGTAATTTTCGGATGGGTGTTAGGTTCCTGCACACGGCAGGTTAGATTTCAGAATTTGCAAGAAATTAACTGAATAGGTTCAGTCTTGTGGTTCTTTGACCTTTATCTAAAAAGGAGTCACTTTCCTGTTTCATCTCTCAGGTTATTTTAGTTTAGCCTGTTTTTGCAGCCAAAAACTGTTCAGAGCTAAAACTGAAGTTGGAAATAAATCCAAATCACCTATGTTGGCCTTACCCGAGGCCAGATGATACATCAACACTTGAAACAAGCAAATGAAAAGCAAACTTTATTAAAATTACAAAACAGACGCATTTAAAGCATGCCTTTTGTTACATAGAAAAACTACGATGAATTTGGAACTTAAAAATTTCATAGAATATTAAATTGAAGTAGAATTCATTTATATAAGCAGCGACGAAGTCAGTTTCCTGATGAACTTGGATCTTCTGGCGAACTCCTGTCTTTTGGTGGTCGTCTAGTCTTCCAGTATATTCGTCTGAGACCAAAGGCAGCAGCAGCTGTACTGATTGTTCCCACAAGGAGGGACACACATGATATGGGAGCGACGGCGACGTGGGAATCTCTCAGTGAATCATACGCTAAGCCAGCAATTCCACAGGGAAGTTGAGTCGTGGCACTAATCATATAACACCAACATTTCTGAACCCATTTCTTTAGCATTGAAGCCCAAGGTTCTGGCGTTAGTGGCTGCGCAACTATGATTTCATAATCGTCGCTAACAGATAGTATTTGGATTTCCATATCTTCATCGCCTAGATCTGCTGCTTGGACACCACTAGGTCCGGCGACTGCTGCTTGGACACCACTAGGTCCGGCAATTGCTGCTTGGACACCACTAGGTCCGGCGGCAATTGCTGCTTGGACACCACTAGGTCCGGCAATTGCAACTGGGGCACCACTAGGTCCGGCAATTGCAACTGGGGCACCACTAGGTCCGGCAATTGCAACTGGGGCACCACTAGGTCCGGCAATTGCAACTGGGGCACCACTAGGTCCGGCAATTGCAACTGGGGCACCACTAGGTCCGGCAATTGCAACTGGGGCACCACTTGATACGGCTGGAACATCACTTGCGGCACCACTTGATCCGGATGGAACATCACTAGAACCTGCAACTGCGGTACCACTTGATCCGGCTGGAACATCACTAGAACCTGCAACTGCGGCACCACTTGATCCGGCTGGAACATCACTAGAACCTGCAACTGCGGTACCACTTGATCCGGCTGGAACATCACTAGAACCTGCAACTGCGGTACCACTTGATCCGGCTGGAACATCACTAGAACCTGCAACTGCGGCATCACTTGATCCGGCTGGAACATCACTAGAACCTGCAACTGCGGCATCACTTGATCCGGCTGGAACATCACTAGAACCTGCAACTGCGGTACCACTTGATCCGGCTGGAACATCACTAGAACCTGCAACTGCGGCATCACTTGATCCGGCTGGAACATCACTAGAATCTGCAACTGCGGCATCACTTGATCCGGCTGGAACATCACTAGAATCTGCAACTGCGGCATCACTTGATCCGGCTGGAACATCACCAGATTCGGTGACTGCGGCACCACTACTTGCGCCTTCCGTTTCACCTTCGGGAACTGTGGGTTGGGAATCTTCACTACTGGTGCCTCCAGTTTTACGTATTTTAAATACGACTCGCTTTTCTGCCATCTTAGTGTATTCTAAGTATGAGGGGGGGGGGAGAAAAATCACTGAACACTTAAATATGCAAACTAGTTAAAGAATGAGAAGACTTACGCTGTTAAAGTATGGCAAATTGCTGAAGGGTACAAAACATACGTAAGTTATATACAGTGAACACTCAATAGACAAAACTTACAAATTTGATATTTCTTGGTTGAAGTAGCTCCGTATCTATTAGCATTTGTATAATTTACGCTGTTGGGAGAGCTGCAAGACTAGCAGGCCAAGTAATAGACTGAATGTATTCCTACGAGATGTAGAAATTCAAATGCGTTGAGAACAAAGAAATTAAGATAATTTGGTTACGTTTTTCTACTATATGTCACTTCAAACTTGACATTCTGGAACCTGGACGGACGACCACGCTTACAGAGCAGGACAAGGGTGTTCAGAACATTTTTGCTGCGAAAATATTACCTTATCCAGTAGACGCGGTTGTTACTTCGGGGCTGCATTCTTTGCTTGGCCTTTCGACGTTAAGTGAAGAAAAGATAGGAATTTAAACACAATGAATGTAAGTTAAAAGCTGTTTTAACATCAATCAGGAAGGCTTAAAAATTAGAACCTGAGGGGCAACAATCAATAGTTTATCAATGCGATGAGGAGACCAAGTATGATAAGGGGGTTGGACGAATACTTTCTTGCAAAACCGTTGAAAGTGGCCAGGAAACGCTTTCCATTTTCACTGTACAACACCTGTATTTCCGCAGAACCAGTATAAAAAGCAGGCTTAATTACAGATTGTGATACTTCAGTTTAAGGGGACAAGCTATTTAAGATTTACTTGCTCTTTCAATCCGATACCTGAAAATCAGAGGACGTTATGTCAATATTGCTGTTTCAGTGTTTTACTGCTTTCCACCCCCTGGCGAATTAAAACCATCCCACAATGAACTGAGTTTTGCAAAAATCTATTTTTTTTTCCTTTAATTTAGAAGCCAGCTAAGCAGTAAAATCCGCTTGAAGCAATCTTAAATGGCTCCTTTGGTCTTTTAGTCGGTCTGACTGTCCCCAATACCAGATCTCTGAATTTTATTATTCATTGTACCGTAACTTGCACCAGTCACTAGACGAGTCCAGGTTTAAAATACTGCAAGCTCAGCATTTTCTGAACTGAAATGGGGGGGGGATATGCTTGCATTTTAGTTAGGCATAATAAACTACCGCAGTGCTTAGCTTCATTAGCTAAGGATTATGTGCAGATGTAAGAGGAGTTTCCAATAGGTAATGATTCCGCGTATGTGTCTCGCATGACTTCTTGCCTAGCCACCACTCAAACGGCAAACTATTCTTTGTGCCATTAGCTTCATTTTATTGCAAAATAGAAGTTCGTACATTAGGGTGGGCCGAAAAAAACTAATTTGCATATCGCCTAGTGCGGGAAAGTTTCCATTTGGGTCAACAAAAATAACGAATGTTTTTTGAAATAGACTAATGCCTTACGTCTCCGCACGGCACTCTAAGTTCGCGTTTTCCCGACCGCATTAGGCCGCAAGCAAAAACGAATGGAAATTTTTTGGTAATTGAAATAGTTCCCTTATGCGGAAAAGTGTCTTTTAGTGTTCCCAATAACAGTGAAAAAAAAAAGTTTTGAAGTTGATCAATATGCTATGTCTCAGCACTGCACGCGAAGTTCACCATTTTCTTCAAGTTTGGCTCGTAGGCCTAGGCTAGGTAGAGGCATCCTGGCATGTAGGGCATCTGAAAAATCCGTAGGAAATTGCACTGTTCTGAGTGCACCATACGTGTTCATGTGTAGTACACTTAGTTTGCTTTGCAATGTGCTGCGCGTAGCTCTTCGCGTGCTTCCACTGTCACATATGGAAACAACCTAGAACTCACTACGAGGAAGTGGCTACACTTATATAGTTCCGCCGATCCTCCATCCAGCTCAGAATTTTATTGTGGTATATCTTGTTCCGTAATCTGCTTTACTCGAAAAATGTGGCATTAATTGTAGTGATGCAATTGTTGCTCTTATGAACGAATCTAGTGTCAAATCCACACACTGAGGCAGCTGTTTCGGTCACCAGTTTCACGCAACGTTCCACAGCTTGATGTGGCAGAACAAATTGGTTATTTCTTTGCCAGGTGCGGCAGAAGTTGCGATTTGTCGATCCAGATATTAGTATGAGGTGTGTGTTCTCAGGGGTGGTTCGGAAAGACGCGTTTTTGTCCAATCGATCTCATAAAATTAATTAGCATCCAAATTTAATTGCGGCACTTCTAATTCTCTTATGACATTCATTTGTTGTTGTCTAGCTTTATTTTTCTCCATCCAAGTTCGTCCGCAATCATACTTAGCAATATATTCTCTGGGTGACCGAGGATAGTTTTAGATCATACAACTCGTTCGGGAGAGATTGGGGCAGCTCTCGACGGCTGTGAAAACCTTTCCAGTAGCTGACTGCAGCTATTCATGTAGAATATACAGAACACATGAAATAATTGCAGGATGCACGTGATGAGTACAATCCAGCAGTATTTACTGAAAGTCCGTTGCGTGTGTCACAGGGAGACAATGGCAGCCTTTCTAGAAGAAATCCAAGACCACTGTCACATTCGCGGTGTCTGACGACAGCTAACAGTCATGCGCCTCTATGTCGCCACTCAAAACCCATCGCAAACTTTGATCTGTGTTACCAAGTAAATAAAGGCATGTGCCCCAGTCTGTTTTCCATGAAGACGAAGCCTTCGTGCAGAGCAGATGCCAAACACTTTTGGGAAAGGATCAACTTATCGCGCTTCATTGATTTGAAGTGCAAAGTAATCATTGATGCAATGATCAAGAGAAACTCGTTCTTCAGTCACCCAGAGAATATTTTGCTAAGTATGATTGAGGACGAACGCACCCACGTTAGAGCTCTTGGATGGAGAATAAAGAAAGCTAGACAACAAATGAATGATGTCATAAGAGAATTAGAAGTGCCGCAATTAAATTTGTATGTTAATGAATATTATGAGATGATCGATTAGACTAAAACGCGGTCTTTCCGAACCACCCCTGAGAAAACATCTCAGACGAAGATCTGGATAGACAAATCGCACCTGGCGAAGAAATAAGCAATTTGTTCTGCCACATCAATCTGTGGAACACTGCGTGAAACTGGTGACCGAAACAGCTGCCTCAGTGTGTAGATTTGAAGCTAGAGATTCGTTCATAAAAGCAACAATTGCATCACTGCAATTAATGCCACATTTTTCAAGTAAAGCGGATTACCGAACAAGGTATGCCACGTAGAAATACAATTCTGAGCTGGATGGAGGATCGGCGGAACTCTAAGTGTAGCCACCTCCTCGTAGTGAGGTCTAGGCAGTTTCCATGTGACATTGGAAGCACGCAAAGAGCTACACATTACAAAGCAAACTGAGTGTACCTACACATGCACACGCATGTTGCACTCAGAACAGGGCGATTTCCTACTGATTTTTCTGATGCACGCCTCTACCTAGCCTATTTTACACGCCTCTACCTAGCCTAGGCCTAAGAGCCAAATTTGTGAACTTTGCGTGCAGTGCGGAGACATAGCATATTGATCAACTTCAGAACTTTTTTCTGTTATTGGAACACTGACACCTTTTCGCACTAGGGGTTACTCTATTTCAATTAGAAAAATTCCATCCGTTTTTGCTTACGGCCCAATGCGGTCGGAAAAATGCGAATTTGTGTGCCGTGCGGAGACGTAAGATATTGACCGATTTAAAAAAAAATTATTACTCATGCTGACCCAAATGGCATCTTTCCCGCACTAGGCGATATGCAAATTAAAAAGAGTTTGTCCCACCTACCGTACATCTATTTGTTGTTTAAAATGGAACATTTTTTCATCCGTTGAGGGAATAAAGTACTAACTAGTTATTTGACAACTCCTGAAAATGTACCTCCCAAAAAAATTAAAGTTAGATAAGCGGCAGTTCATGGCTCTGTTTGATTTTCTTACCCAACGACGAATAATGTTTATGTCCAGAGGACAGTGGAAGAATGTTGGATGTAAAGGATCAGCCGTGGAGGGGGAAGCCCGTATTCGCAACTTGCGATTCGAACAGGCAAAAACTAAGAACTCAGACCCACAGCAGGCAAGCTGAACATTTCGTGGTGTCAATAACATTGTTAACTCTTTAGGATACAAGAAAGTGTGCCCGTTGGTACCGCGTGATCTAACGAATAAAGTGAAGGGAGATTTGAGACATACTGAAGGTTGCTTGCTCGCTATTAAAAGCATGGAAGTGATTTTCTCCAGAGCTTTGTGACTGATGGGAGTGGCCCAGAAATTCAAAGTCAATCGCTGGAATACTGATACCCATCTTTTAGAGGGGAAAAAAATTGAAGACTGAATTTGTGTCCTGGGACTACAGAGGCATTCATCAGGAGTGCATGGTCAAAAGATACGATTATCAACTTAGACCCCACTTGCATAGCTAAAAGTTAAAACAAAGAATGAACTGCGTGCGTTGGGGAAGCCAGTGATTCTGCAACATCGCCAAACTCCACGCCAGTGCTTTCACTTCAGAGGCCATACAGAAAATAAAGAAGATCTCTAACTCTTTACCTACAGCCCAGATTTGGAGCAGCCAGACTTCCGGTTGTTTTCTGATCGAGGGACATTTAAAACTAATTCAGTTCACCTGTGACGAAAATGTTAAAGCCTCTACGAAGAAATTGTTCCGAAAAAAATACTTTTTTTTTTTACAGAGACTGGCTTAAAAAAAACAAACGTTGGTTTATCTGTATCGAACGTGATTGGTAGTATGTAGAAAAATAAAATTAAAGAAATCCTGAGCTTTGTTCTTGTTTATTACTTTGCCACTCCGCTTGCATATAAATATGGAGGATAACTTTCTGAATACCCTCTAATTACACAGAAAGCTAAAGAAACAAATTTCGAGAAGATTGGTATTGAAGAAAAACTTACCAGAAGAATCACGATTGATATACATTTTATTTTAAAACTGATTTACTGAATTTTTTGCTGAAAGTTGTAAATGCATTTAATGTTAAAGACAAGGCGGCATATGATATTACTAAATCTATATTGCTTCGCCTATTTTTCGGGTCAAAAATTTGATCATTGACTGAATCAATATTCAGCCGTTTGACAAAAAAAATTTTGTAGCATTTCTAATTTTATCATAATATAATATTCAGGTTGTCGTCAACAAGTGGGAAGAGGCTGTTTATCCAGCCATTTTTCAATTTAAACCAAAAGTTTTCTATTTATACTGAATTTAATATTTAAGAGTAACAACGACAGTTCAAGATAAATTAGTTCAAACCGGCCGACCTGGCTGGTGTTACATATTTAAACCGGAATGTACTACAGCTTTTTAGGAAGTTATGAAAAAGCATACAAAAAGACAACTAAATAACTATCATTCATATCTGAAAATATTTGCGCGATTGCAGTACCATTAGTTTCTTCCTTAAACGTTATCTAATTTGAATTTTAGTGAGTTTTCTGCTTAAATTTACACATGCAATCAACATGCAAGAATTAATTACGCATTGCTTGCGTTGCCAAGGCGGTAGACCAGATTGCTAAATACGTATGTACTTTAACATTGGTCTACAGTTCTGAACTTTAATCTTTTAAACAAAATTAATAGTTGAAAAAAAATCTAGTGTATTGCATCGTAGTACCATTTCAAAAAAAAAAACCACAGGAGGCAGCTATAACTGGTTTTTCCTTCATTGATTCGAATGCCGAAGTTTACACTTTACAGCAGTATGCGCACCAGGGGGAGACAAAACTAAAATTAGGTTAGACATTTATAGAAAATTAAAATTATTCGGATACGGAAAGTTTATGCGGCACTGGCGGTACACACAAACACGTAGAGATATGTAAATTTCATCGAGTACAGACAATATACGCCAGGTTTGGAATACCATTCACAACTAATTGCAACTGCGCCTGTCGATTTTCAGATGAAGCTGGCGGATCTTCAAAATAACTCCGAATTGAAGGCTACATTTGCGGAAATTTCTTTAGTGGAATTCGCATAAACTACTTGCATTGTGAAATTAAGATTGAAAATCTACTTTCAAAAAACGGCAACATTATTCGGGAGTACCTATTTCTGCGAACAATCGTTTTCTGTAATGAAATAGTTTAAATCGTTCTGGTCTAATGAATACGTACAGGGAAAATAGACCTCAGTATTCAAAATTGAACCAGATATTGAAAGACTAAAAACAGTTACATTTTTTACTATGGACCTACGAGAAGAGGTTTTGGCAACGCCTGTGCAATTTTAAAGCTTTTTTTTTTTTAATGAAAATTCGGTACAAGTCTTTATTTCTAATATTTGGTTTGGGGATTTCTTTCGAATCTTGGAGGTACTCGCCGAGACTCCCCGTTGTTCACTCAATCTGAAATTGGCCGATAAGTGTTAGGTTGTGCACCCCTGATGTAGAACAGCGTTACCTACATAGATTCTCTAATCACAATGTCAAGAATTTTGTGCTGAATTTTATTGTTCTACAAGTAAAAATAACTAACGAACAATACTCGTGCAACTAAAAGTTGCCTATATCGTCCTAATCATCGAAATTATTGACAACTAATTTTTCTTGGAAGGCCCTCCCTCCCACCAAACGAGTTTGAGGAAGAGGGGTTGCTCTTCGCAGCTGACCTTAGTGTTAAGGTTTTTTTAAATATAGCCTATTGGTATCACGGTGAAATCAGTTTTTTCTGACCGGTATCAAATATCTTATTGAATGTAAACAGAAAATTTAACTCTGACAGCGATACTAAACAATTATACGTGTTAGATGCAGACAGTGTTCCTGTAACAGGTATAATGTAATCGGTAGAGCACGGAAGCTCTTCAAATTCATTAACTCAAGAGTTGACCAGATAGCCCCGAACTCTTTGCAAAAAATAAAGTATGCTCTAACCCAAGGACGCCGATCCACAATTAAGTTTCGAATCAGCTTATCCTTGAGGCTACAGTACTTCAATGTAGCAGTGTCTACCTAGACTGCACTTAATTCACACTAAAATTATAATAGAACGCCTTTTTCAAAAGCGATTGCCCAGAGACTCGTCGAACAGCTATTACAGTTCACCTGCAATCGGCGCCAGACCTAAGATTTCTCCTTAACGTGAGTTCTAGGGAAGAGAAACCACTACGCAATTCATCAGTACCACTTGAGTGTTCATATGGTAATCCAGAGCCTTAAAAATCTCTGGTTCTGTAGAAGTCAGTATCAAATTAGACAGCTTTAATTGAGGTATATATATATGCATGCCAAGTCTTAAACTGAAAATTCCTTCTTAGCAGCTTTACAAAAAGATTGGCTTGAACAAGTATCTAGACCTTTTTAGAGTTTCAGGTACTCTCACGAAGTAGATAGGCACTGGCTCTGTGTACACTATTTTCTTCATTGCAGAAAAATTGGTTATTCACCTAATGCCAAATTACTGAATGACCAGTGTCTTATCATTACGCGGGGTTCAAGCCTCAGCTTGTGCCCCGGTTTGGAACTTTCTGCTAAGTTTCAGATGTTTGGTATCCGCACTTTACGCTAATCGTCAAATACAATGTCCCAGATTTCAAGAAATAGTTACAGGATATTATCACTATCTGCATAGGGTACTAAAAAACAACGTATCTTACTTCCAGTTCTAAGGCAAAAATTCAAAACGCCACCATAACTAAGAATTTGAACAGGTCAAGAAAAAGCCGAAAAAATTCCTGCTTGAAGCATTTCAAATTTCCTGAACAGAGAAAAGGTTACGTTTGTTTCTTATTACTGTGGTGCATACTTTGTGTTACTACCCTACATAAGCAAAAACTCTTTGGAAGAATCAGATTTTAAAAGGAGACTGCTGTATCAGGAGGTACAGTTCGTGACAAATCCATCAGTCTTCATTCTACCAAATCAGACGAAATCCTGAAATTAATATTTGAGAGCTGTCTTAATTTCTTTGAATTTTGTTTTAAATAGCTTTCTAATTAAATTAACTCCAGATTACTAGATTGATTCTAAAGAAGTCTGCTTATTCAGAAGAGATACAGATTGTAAGTTAGTCCACCTGTAGAAAATTTATTGAGATTCACGAGTCACTTCCAGCTATTTCTTTACTGAATCAACGATGCATATTTGATACCTTTTCCGTGAAATGACCGAAAGAAATTTCAATTACGGATTTTAATTTACTTCAGGAAAATTCCGAATTTTTAGAAACCTTTCCGCAATTACTTTCGTATATTTAGGTGAAACTTAACTGAAATTTCCCCGTCATATGGATACGGGAAAAAAGTTTTGGCGAAAGTCTCCCGTTGGCAGGCGAAAGCTCAGCAGATTTAAGATATTTTTCAAAATACACCACCAATTCGGATTTATGGGACTTTTCTTGATTAGCGGTGTAGTTACATTCTTTTGGACATATCCTTAAGATCTCATATTGCTAACTCCGCGCAAATCTTGAGAGCGTATAAATAGGATTTAGACGAAGCATTCTAGTATTAGCCAAGGTAAGATCCCACCTGGAGTATCTCCGTTTATGCAAGATACGAAATATTCTGCCTAACTTCCTGCTTACGAAATCAGCCATTACACAAGATTTGTTTAACGCAAAGGATCCAATCAGAAAAATTAGAGCAATTAGTATTACGCAAGGCTCGGAAAGTTACTGCTTTAGAAACCAAATCCTACAGGATGTATACATCAGCCTCCAATCACTCACCCTATGGAATTAGACATCCTCAAAAATACAAGCGTTAGTCAGCAGGCAAGATTACATCTTGCGGTCTAAGAACGCACGGAAGTTTGACAAACTATGCAATAAACACTACATCTACAAAGTAGCCATCAAAAATCTCCAGTTGACCAATATCGCATACCGAAATGGAAGACCAGCGATGAGTTTTGGATTCGGTTTCAAAGTATTAAGAATTATTTTCCTTTTTTTCTAAAGAGGAAAATATTCAATGCTTTGAAACCGAATCCTAAAATAGTTTTCCTACGAATTACTGTTTATAGCGACAGTTTTTAGTCTCATCGGTACGTAAAAAAAACAGTTTACCAGTCAGTATACGATCGAAATCGTAGAAAAGTTACAGGAATAACAGATTTTCTGGTAACACCGGAGAAATTCGGATGTTTTCCGTTAAGCGGAGGAAGATCAACAGGAGCATTTTTATCAGTTCACGATTGAGAAATCCGTGAAATTCAGGATTTGGGGTCGTTTCACTAAAAAGATTGAGGAATATGCTTCATTAATTCGGGAAAGGAGTCGCGGAAGATTGCTCTTTGATTTCAAAATTTCTTTAGTATACGAGACTTTAAAATCTCGAGTCAAAGGGCCACAATTCTTCGAGCAAGAGCGAACTCTTCTGCCGAGGTACTGCTCTAGCGATTTAGATACAAAAAAAGAGGCTGACACCGTATTTAATTCTACGTGGCAGTTGAAGCGATCACATTAAGTCTGGACCTGTGTCAGCATTACTGTAGATTTTATTTGTTTTATAAGTAATATATGCAATATTTTTTTCGGGTGGTGGGGGTGGTAAGATCAACAGCGCACGAACATTTATATTGTACCCAGCAACAGCGCACGAACATTTTATATTGTACTCAGCAAAGTCCGGGATGAGAATTCATTTTTAAGCACTACTAGTAGGATCTCTAATACAAAGCCTCTCCACTAGACAATGAAAGTCACATTTGTCTAGTATATCTAAAACTAGACTGAAATTTCAATACGGGACTTACGTTCCGCGAAAGAACCAATAATTAGTTCAGAAACAGTACACGACATGTCAGTAAAAACATGTCTACTGTTTCTGAGCTGTGTGATCTGCTTTTCTCTTCAGTCCTTTCACATTTATCGCTTTGAACCGCAGTTAATATTCAGGAACCCACTATTCTTGGTAGTCAAACAATTCTTATAGAGCATTCTTTTGTGCATACACTTCTTGATAAATGCAAGAAGTGGCATGTCGCTATCCACTTCTAACTCCTGCTCGGCTAGGATGTCTTCAACTCTCCTGCCTGAGAATACACATGCACTTTTAGGAATTCCTGCTAAACAAATCCTGTTGTCCGAGTATTATTCACGACCAAAAGTTTTGTAATTGCAGGGAAATGACCGAGCGCCATTCTTCCACGTTTATCAGTACTAGAAAAATTTCAGCGTTAGCTGACGCTGGAGGGTACCATGAACTGGAACTGACCCATAATTTACCGGGCGAGTGTTGCGTCTCGTGTCCTATCGATGACAGAACAAATGCGTTGACATTTTTAGTAGTTAAAGTTCCCGATCTCCATTTAGCACTTGATCCATCACAAACTTGCGTATATCGAAGTTCGAAATACTGATGTTTAAACCCGTATCACCTAGGGAAAGGCATTGCCGATATTAATAAGACAAATAATGGGTCAAGTATTACCCTGCTTTAATCATACCAATAACAGCGGACAAATAACTAATTAGTTCAAAAATTAATAGCCATTTCAACTAAGATCTAATCACACGCAAATTGAACCAACTTGGTATTTTATTAAAATATGAGATTACAAGGCTTCAACATTAACTTAAGATTTAATCTAATAATGCTATATTCAATTCTATCGTCAACCAAAATCACATTCCCAATAAAATATCTGAATACCCAGTTTACCAGAAATAACTTACAATACCAGGCAATGCACAACCTACAGCTTTCTATTACTAAATCCAAATATTCGACCAACAGAGAAAATTTTTAAGTTACAATCTAAACAAGTTTAAATGATTCAAAAACAAAATTTATCAGAAGTACATTATATTTACAGATCACTGAACAATTCTAAACATTTTATTCATTTTCAAAATCTATAAAATATCACACCAATCACACGCAATCTAAATTTTAATTCAAAAATCAATTAAGAGTTCAAATTTAACGAAACTTAGTTTTATGAATATTACACAACCACTGCATTTTGAAGGCAACCGATAATACCTGTATCTAAACCTAAAACTCAAATACCCGCATGACATATCATGCAAGGCAACAATGATAAAACAGTTCTCATTTCCAAACTTCACAAAACAGCCATTTAAGACCAATTTCAAAAGAAATTTAAAATCAAAGTAATGACCACAATCAAATTCTACCGTGAAAGAAAAAGACGAGAGATTATGAAACTACGCGTACGTACACCAATAATGAAATAATGGTTCTATCGGCGAGTGACTAAATCTAGTTGAAATGGCTATTAATTTGTGTACTAATTCTGGTTAATGTCCACTGTGGTTGGTATGATTAAAGTTGGTTAAGTCATTTACTGGTATACGTACGCGTAGTTTCATAATCTCTACGTCCACATGTCTGGTACTTATCGAGTAGCAGATTAGCTTATACTTACAACAAATCCTTACGCAGAGGCCATATTTGACCAAAACACATTGGATCAAACTGGGGACGTCGACCATCATTCCCCACCCCAATGAACTTGTAAAATCAACTCCGTGCGGCGATACTTCATTGCAGGAAAGTAATTAGGACGTATGTCATTACTACAGTCTATATTTAATCTCATCTTAGTGGATGTTTGAAACTTATCAAGTACTGTGTAAAAAAAAAAAAACATGTCACATCTAGTTTTAAGTATGGCTGTGCAACAATCCAAGGGGAAATCACATTTCGGGAGGGCCTAAATTAAGGTTGTAGTTGAATAATCCCGAAAGTAAAGGTAAATAAGCATGACTCCCGAATGCTTGATTAACTCTGCAACGAAATTTAAATTAAAAATAAATTTTGAATCAACAGCAGAAGACTTAATTCCTAGGACATCAGCCTTTCATTACCTCTGGTTCCGCAGACTAAGCGTTCATGAGCTACACGTGACATGTGCACATTACATCGAACTGCCTCTTTATGGCTCTAAGCATCTTAAGTAGCCATTTCAAAGTACACAGGAACTTAGTGACTTGTTCAACACTTATAACGAAGTCAACATTAAACCTTCTCTAACTATACAGTGAGTCATTTCATAGCAGATTGGTAACTTGCCATTAGTTCTGGGCGATTCAGATCCCACAGGCGTTCTTAGTAAAAGTAATTTTTCACTTCCGGCAGTATTCATATATACTATTCAGCACATTTTTCTAATTCTTGCTTAAAAAGGAACTCCACAGAAAAGTAAGGCCTTGACTCTACAGCACTATACTTCTAGTGGGACGTCAACTGAATTTAGAACTGCTTTCCACCACCTCCAGTCTTTTGCAATTGAAATAAACTTGTTCTACAGCCCCAGGTGCAGAACATTGCTATTTCTACCATTACAACAGAACAAGCTTCAGCCTTTTGCATCTACTTGGCGCACTTTCGAAATACCCTAAAAGCTCTAATACTTGTAATCCCTTGTTTAGCAACTTCCTATCCACAAGGAAATTAACATTTCCTTACGTACTTTCATAGGCACTTCCTGGCTTCAAGTAGGAAACCCCAGAATTTGTATGGACTGAATTGTCCCCACAAGAACACTAAGTAGCAGTCTAAGTGTTTCACATACCCAGCTCTAAACTCTGAAAGGTGTCATCAGCAGTCATGATGAAGCTGCATCTGGTAAAATGGCGAAGATCCATAAATATCTACTTGCAGCAATTAAACAGAATTATGTCTAAAAGTAACGTTGAAGCCATGCCCAGTCTTTCACATACTAAGCTTATGTCCAATTCTTCAAGAGCAGCATTCAGCAAGTACTTGAGGTCAAGGGATCTAAAATTTTAGGAAACCACATCAACTCCCGAAACATTCACTGAGAATAATCTTAGTCGACTTCCCACGTTTTCCAACTACGAAATGCTCAAGTGCAATCAGTATATCCACATTCTCTACCAGACTAACAAAACTAAATCCAATTAAGACTTCACTTTCGTAATCTGATGCAGTTTAAGTGAATGAAAATTCTAAACCTGATACAAATAGGAATCTGACACCACTTTAAGACACTGAGCCCCGATCACAAAAATTATGGAAAAAGACTTATTTCAACAAGTAAGGATTCCTTGAATGTTTTTCCACTTAAACATTTTGCCTAAATTATCTAGGGAGATTAACCTTAAACTGGGCAATAACTTCATTACTAAATGAAACATTTAAGTGCTCAGGGGCAGATTTGCCAGCTGGAAAATGGCCTGCCCACTTTCTTGCTCGTATTCATTTAGTCTGGATTTTTTTTTTTTTGGAAGGTACTAATTTTGGTACTAATACAGTAAAAAACGCCGATTATCAGAAACTCTCATCTGTGGGGTCATAACCACGGTCTTCTGTAGTGCATACAAATTTCAATTTTCCTATACATGTGGCTTTGTAAAATATTTTAAGAGTATTTCTATTAAACAATATTGCATAGTCTTTCTAGCAGAACTTATTTATCACCGTTATACAGTGAGTCATTTCATAGCAGATTCGTTCCGTCACTGTGGGCAGTTTAGTCTACTACGAATTTAATTTAGTCTTTTCTGTTTAACATTACGAAACTTGTTCGTGTGCTCGTGTAACCAAATTTAGGTAGCATTTCAAACGCCTAAAACGTCGGGAAACAAGTGGTTTTAACAGTGGAAAATAATATTGGAGATTAAAAGACATGGACATGTCTCGCACAATAAAAGCGTGATTTGGATTAACAGTAATTTTTCCAATTGTCCGGGCTCTATCGCTCTCCAACTAACAAGTAACTGATGTTTTACTCTAATTTTTTTTTTTTGACGTTTATTTCTATCCGACAACTTATTTCCTTAAGTTTTTTATAATGATGGAAATTTGCTCTTAAGTTTCCTGTACGTGCGTATAAAAAGCCTCACTGGACCGAGCACGCCATCATAAATTAAGCTGAAGCCAACTACACTTAGATTCAGGTGGTTGGACATTGAACCCAGGGTCATTTATATGACTTTACTTTCGTAGTCTGAAGACACTAGTGCTCATTATGACCCTTATCCACAGACTGACACAGCACAAAGCTATTCTTTCGCAGGGATAAAATTAGTGTACCATCCATATTGCTCTTAAAAAACAGTTGTAAGAGTACCGGTTCATTGGGGGAAATATTAGGAAGACTTAAGAGTAAAACTCAAGAATACCATTTGCCCGTAGTTAACAAACTGGCATGAAAATTAACTGCATAGGAAAATTGCAACTCGACACGTCACTTGACTCAGAATAATTAACTTTGATTCGAAATCGGGTCTTAGAAAGAGGATTTTTTCCTTCAATTTTTTTCCCTTTTTAGAGGAGAATTATCTTCTACACCCCGTTCTGATCGCTGTTGCATTAAATTATGATCGAATTCAAATTGCCACACATTCTCAAAAATTTCTCTTCTAAATTAGTTTTACAGCTCATTTCAACAGCTCTTAAACCAGGATGTATAAGAATGTTTAGATGAGATAACTCAAGTTGTTTCTCTGTCGGCACGTGTTTTATAGTAGACAGCAAAATACTCCCGAACTGATTTGATCGGCAACTATGTTCATATGAACAAGAATCTTACCTGTTTCTAACAGAAACAGGAAACTTGCAGGTGTTTTGTTAGGAACAGGTCGCTGATTGTAATAATGTTGGCATTTTTATTATCATGAAGCTGTACTATTGTTGAGAACAAAGGAAACTGCAGAAAACTGAATTTTAAGTGAAGCAAAACTTATTCAATATCTACAACGACTCAAGAACAAGTAGTTAGATTACCTTTAAAATCAGTTTTAAATTATTCCCACTTTTCTACAAGTCGTGAAACTACAGATTTTTGCTTCTAAAGAGCAAGTTGCATTTTAGAAGATTCCTGTTTTAATGAACCATTTTACACAAGAACGCTCAGATGTACTATAGGCAAATTTAAGAATGCTTTATTAAGTTATGAAAATCGTAACAAATTTCATAGTTTGAGTTTACTGCAGCTGTAAAACTGCTTTAGACCTTCAGTTGACTACGTTTATAAAAACCACAGTGTACAATGTCATTAACATGCATATTTTAAGGCGTTGTTTAGAGAAGTTTGATAAGAGGCAAGACATAAGCATGTTATTGAATTTACGACCTTGTTGAGTTTGCAGTTATTGACAAAGTAAAACATTACCCAAGTCAGACCAAAAAACTGATATTTTCCCGTTTAAGAACTATGAACTGTTTCCGGGCAAAAATACCATCATGGGATGCCAAGTGAAAAATATTTTCCTAGGGCCGTGGAAGCACCAACTCCGGGTCTGACTAGGAACCACAAAATAACGTACGCTCAAAAGCACTGAAATTAAATATTTCTATGTTTTACGAAGTGACTGTACAGAAGAATTGCGGTTTTCAGGAGAGCTTCAAGAGACTTTTCCCGGAGAAAGCACGAATGTGGGCGAAAAAATGTCAGAACACAGTATAAAAGCACAATTTCATTCTGTTAGGCAGTTCTAATGTGAAATATAAACTCAACAGTACTAATCAACTAGAAAACTAGACCACGCCTGAGTTTCCAAATAGCTACATCGCTTTGTTAGCGAAGTCCATAACTACGTTTCATTACATCAGCGAGCCTATAAAAATGCTCTTGTTCAAAGACAAATTAGTCTTGGTTATAGTTTGAGTACCTTTTGTAGAGCTTTGTACTAAGCTACAAAAGAAATTGATCTCTACTGGGTATTGTGCCTGCTATCCTCCCTTGTCAGTAGATCCAAAGTAACATTATGCTTAACCGAAGAGATCAGTATGAGATTTAGTTGAATTACGTTACATGAACGTACATAGGGTCTAACTGCAGTTGAACTATATTGTCTGCTTTTCGCGCCTCTCCCTTCAATACACAGTAAGCGTTTTAGGTACACACTGGTTTGTGCACATGCGGCACTCGCACAGTTCAAGCTCTACAACAGGCTGGTCTGCCAATAGTTCTCTTTATAATTCCTTCACACTCCTCATCCTAACTCAAGCCACAGCCACGTGTCCTTCTCTGGCACACTATCGGCAGGCCTTCAAAACTTCGGTGTAAGTCATCCAAGCTTGACAACCTTCGGAGCGCAAATGCCAAGTTACGAAAAATTCTTCCGCAATAAGAATATTATCCCACGCTGAATATCCTACAAGATGTGGGTCGCTGAAGCACTGAAGTCTATTTCCATAAGCACAGCTTCAGTTTGTTTGCCGGTTCATATTTCTTGGCGGAAGGCCAAGTAACACCGGAACGTGTAAAATACGAGAGGTCGGCTAGGGCAGTGAAACAAACTTCCAATCAACTGCAAAACTAACTTATCGCTGCTCTTACCCGTACTTCTCTTTCAGCAGTGTCCAAATAAGCAGATTCTTTTAAATGTTCTAACCATTCTCAGCACAGCCCCCAGCCCTTGCTAGCAAAGAAAACCTAGTTTCTAACTGATACCAAGAAGACTTCCATCTGACTACAGCACTACGTAATCAGCACACATTTTTAGCAATCCAAGTCGATTTCGGAAGCCTGTCCACTTCACAAGGACTGTACATGACTTAATGCAAATCATAAAGCTTTGCCATTTCAGGAGTCAGCGCAGTGCCTCCTCCCTCAGAAGCCTATTTTTAGTAGTCAATGAATTTATTACATGAAAATGAAGTTGAACAAATTCCGATTTTTGCTCTATGCTGCCTACATGCTCTGTCTATCAATCACTTCTATAACAGCTTTTAGAGCAATATTACTGGTTATTTCTAGCTGTTTTGTTCCGGGGTATTTATAATGCTCACCATTAGCAAACACCAGTCCATAATTTAGGGTAGTAAGTCTACGGAAGGGACAGGGCCAGCGCTGTTGTTGACAAACGCCATCCATTTTCCTTATCCGTTATCCAACCCTCTCTCCTCGAACTGCACATCAGAAGTACCATCAAACTCAGAATGGACAGGGTCGGAATTAATCAGGAAAAGATTAAAGTTTTAATGTATCGAATACGTGTCACTCGCGAAGTTAAGAAACCGCATGCTTATAAAAATGTCGTGTGTTAATGTCCAGTCCAACAACGCTCGAGAACTGTCAGATTATACAAAGGCCATCGACAGTGTTATTGGGCTGGGTAGCGATTTTTCTGGATACCTCTAAAGACAGTTGGGTCGCATTTTGCTTTTAATGTATTATAGTCCACCGAGTTTAGCCTTGAATTCGCACTCTGCAAAGTAAAACTTAATCACTTCAGAAAAGCAAACATTTGAGTATTGGACATGGGATTCAGTTTGCCTAACTCAAAGAAAATTAAATCTGGTCAAGTTACGCATCCTAAATGATAGTCTGTATTTAAACACTTCAGGTATTTACTTATATAAGAGGTAATCAAGTAGCACTGGATTACTCTACCTTACCCTCAAACGCACCTGGGTAACTGCTCGTTTTCAATTACCCTTTTGGTTCTGTAAGAACACAGTGAAAAAAGAACGAGGGGAAGCTAGCTACATGGGTAGATAAATTTGTAGAAGTTTCCAAAGCTAGAAAGTTTGTAGGAATGCCTACTTACATTTACAATCCAGCTTCTTCAGTAAGTTTTAGTTACGACTACAGGAATTTTAATGAAATTTACAAAATGCTGCCGAACAATCTGTGAGCTAGAGACAAGACAGAGGCAAAAATTAATTTTAGGCCCGGAGGAAAAAGCTTCAATTGTGGCATGCTGCTGTTAAAAGACAGAAAATTTAGACTTATCCCACTTTCTCAATCCTGTTTCATTTTATTTTTTCCTGGAATAGTCAGTCATTTTCTACAGCTGACAAACGAAGGTTATTGGGTCCGCTGACTAACATTAAATAACTTGTTTCCCCAGGACTAGCCAGACTTCTACAGCGACAAAGGCAACATAATGGCCTTTGTTTGGGAAAAAAGCAACCTTGTGAAACTGACATCCCTGTCCCACGCAACGTTCATATTCAACATTCCCCTAGCTCATAAGGATAAAGTATTTTTTACAAACCGCAGGATTTGCCCTTATTAGTATGAGGACCGCCCTTCTAGGAGAAATTCGAGCATGAGCCAACTACAGCAGCTTTCGCAGAGTACTGCTCTAGCGATTTAGATGCCAAATAAAAGGCAGACACCGTACTTAATTCAACGTGGCAGATGAACCCCATCACATTAAGTTACCTATGTCAGTATATTTGTTTTCCTTTATAAGTGACATATGCAACGATTTTTTTTTAAGGGGATGGGTAAGATCACTTGTTTCACACTATTTCCCTGTGAAGTATTAAGCACAGTGAAGTTATTTGCTACACAACATTAATTTAAAAAAAAAAAACTTATTTTCTTTCAGTTATGTTATTGCCAAGAGCAGTGAAATTCCTTGGATGTTTTTTCAGTCATAACATATGCAGCGGAAGCCCAGTTTTCAACTTGTTACTTGAAGGAATTGGGCAGCTAACGAACCTTCACTAAATAAGTTGGATATCTAGTATAACTGTCAAATAGCACCAGATTTACAAAAACCACGTTTTCTGCTGCTAATGAATAATCCTCAAGATTAACAGCTCAAGAAGCCAATTTTAATTGGTCGCACTCCAGTTTCCAATAAAAAGATTGTGTCCCATTATAATTCAGTTTGAGACAAACCGGTGGCTTATCGGTATCTTCAGATGGGTGCAAGTCAAAATCTTGGATTAGCTATATAGGCGGTCGTAGCGCTCGCTCACCCCTGCTACAGATATGTATTTACAAATTAGTAAAGTGCGATGATTTACACCCACATCCCCCACCAGTTCACGGCAGCCACTAAACACGAAACAAATTGTGAGAAAGCTTTCTCATTTCATGAAATATGTATCTTGTAGAGGTATAAATCTGCTTGAAAAAACTCAGTTAAAAAGAGTTTAGTTGTACGAAAAGAAGAAAAAGTCGCTATCTAAGCAAAACTTTACCCAGAGAAACTTTACCCCCCCCCTCCTCGTGCTTCCCACTGCAGCTACTATTTCTCCATTAACTTTTAACAGATACTTCGGTTTATTATTCGTAGATGAGTTAAGTTGCTGCTGGTAGCGTTTTATGATTCCCTCATACTGTTGGCGCCCATAAAATCTTCGGTTACTCTCTACTTATTTCTTTTCTAAATCATGAAGTAACGATTAAGAAATGAGAAAAGCTAATGCGTAAATTAGATCTCATCGAAAGACGAAGGCGCCCATGAGTTTACAGAACCCGGAGGCAAATTAATGGCTCCTGCTACCTCATGCTAATTGCACCACTGTAAGGCCAGTATCTAAATGCCAACTCAAAAGAAGGGGGGGGCGCACGACTTACCAGCGCCCGTGGACCCGTATTAGACTTAACTCTGCTATAACTGCTCTGCGGAGCCGCCACTGTGATCATCGCATTTATACATTGAACGTTATCACTTCCGAAACGCGCTAACCAATCAGACTCTTTCGCTGATGTCAATGGCCATTTGATTCCCAGATGGCCTGACAAAACATTATTTTGCTACAAATCTCTTATTTCAGAAAATACACTGCCGGACAATTGCTAAGGACGGATGACAATAGCAACGATAGCAACCATAAAATGAAAGACAGGAAAATGTGGAAATTAGCATAAGTGCGGGATACAGTAAGACGTGTTGTGCGTATGCAAATTTTGGATTGCCGAACTTGTTCGTGACGTCATAGCGCTGATAAGAGATATAAAGGATTTGACGCGTATTGAGCGTTGTTGTTCAAACGCAAAGTTGAAAGGGAAAGAATCAATTGACGAACTTGCAATTTTCAGTATGTCTTTCCGACATCACCTAGATGATTTTACGCGTGGCCGTATTATTGGCAAGATTGAAGAAGGGCGAAAAATAACAGATGTTGCCAGGGAGTTCGACGTCAGCCACAGTGTGGTTTCAAGGCTTTGGAAATCATTTCAAACAAATGGAGAGTGTAGCAAACGTCACGGGGGAGGTCGTGTTCGCAGTACGACACCTGCAAAAGATCGGTACATAGTGCTATCAACAAAAAGACGCCGGCGCAGCACAGCTAGTGAGGTAGCAAATCAGTTTATGGCTGCTACTGGCAAGCGGATCTCCCGAAAAACTGTCGCCAGACGTTTGCATGAAGGAGGACTATACGCCCGCCGTCCTGTTGCGCGCATCCCATTGTCCAGACGTCACCGTACCGCCCGTTTGCAATGGTGCCATCAACATCGCAATTGGACAGATAACGACTGGTCTGCTGTCCTCTTCTCAGATGAGAGTAGATACAGTCTATCGTCTGATTATCGACGACAACTGATCTGGCGTGATAGTGGTACTGCATATTGTCCAGCAAACATACAGGAAAGGGACCGATATCCGACATGTAGTGTCATGGTATGGGCTGGCATCATGATCAATGGCCGTACGTCCCTCTATGTGCTTCCAACTGGGACTATGACTGGGCAACGATACATTAATGATGTTCTGCTACCTCATGTTCGCATGTTCCGTGGTGCTGTCGGTGATAGATTCATTTTCATGGACGACAACGCAACATGTCATCGAACAGTCGCTGTCCAGGAGTGTCTTGAGAGCGAGGATATTCAACGCTTCGTATGGCCAGCACGTTCTCCAGATCTGAATCCTATTGAAAATGTGTGGGATGCTTTGGGGAGGAGTCTTGCTCGTCGCCAATGCCCTTCAATAAACAAGGACACCCTCATCCGTGCACTGATAGAGGAATGGGATAAATTACCCCAACAGCTGCTTGATAATGTTGTGCAAAGCATGACACGACGTGTGGAATCTTGCATCGCCCTCCATGGTGGCCATATCCCGTATCGACATCTTACGCCGGAACGCCTGCGGACGGTAATTGCATTCTTTTTCACGTTTACGTATTCTGCACAAAATGGCCTGTTTGTCCCTTGAACACGTTCCAAAGCCTTCTGGATTTCAGAGCACAATAAACTGTCTTTCTTGTAATGTCCTGGCATTCTGACATTATTTTATTTCACTTGGCATCCAACCACACTTACTTTTTTATGCGCTATATAGCCGCTTATGATCCGTCCTTAGCAATTGTCCAGCAGTGTACTAGAGTTTCGTTCTTCGGGCCCCATGCGTTTATCTTCCTAGACAAATATCTCTCACATTAAGTACAACCCAGAAACAGTCATGATTTTGTCGGAAGCACAATTGTAGAGTTTTTTTTGTTTTTTTTTTGGTTTGAGGTTTAACGAAAACTGTGAGCAACTCAATTGGCTATAAGCAATCGCCCGTCCCTAATTTAGGGTCACTGGTTCCAGGGAAGGGAGAGAGCCAGTGCCGTAAGACAAACACAACATCCACGCCTCACCGGGGTTCGAACCCGGACCCTTGTCGGACGAATGATCGGAGGCCATCTCTTAGACCACTGCGCCACCGGGGCGGCCAACTGTAGAGTTCATTGCATTCCAGTCACTACTGGCTAGTTTATTTCAAGAATGCCTTTTTTTTTTAATTGGAGGTTTAACGACCACCGTGAGCCACTCAATGGGCTATAAGCAGTCGCCCGTCCCAAATTTAGGGCCACTGGTTCCGGGAAAAGGAGAGAGCCAGTGCCGTAAGACAAACACAGCATCCATGCTTCACCGGAATTGAAACCCGGACCACTTTCGGACGAATGATAAGAGGCCATCGCTTAGACCGCTGCGCCACCGGGGTTGCAAGAATGCTCACTCAGTATATCTACAAAAATTAACATGTACGTACACTCAGTAGACAAAATGTTAGAGATAATGGTGATGGGCAGTTATGTCATGGGCAACCAACGGCACAAAGTAGAAAAGACCCAAAGCGAACGCAGGCAATAAATATGTGGACAGTAGGTCTTCTCAACAGTGTATCGCAGCCGTTGAAAATTGGTAACGTGGTGATCTGAGCTACTTTGATAGTAGATACTTGTCGGCGCAAGACAGATCGGTTATTATATCGCCCAAGTGGTTAGAACCCTAGGATGTCCGAGGGCAACCGTCTAAAGGGTGTACTGCGAGCATACCATCGGGAGACGTACCAGCGCCCAGAAAGCAAGCCGTGGACAACCATAAGCCATTTATGACCGGGGTCGACTTCGACTATCCCACGCTCGTTGAGACTAAACGCTTGGCGAAGGCGGCGCAAATCACATCCAGGTTAAAGGTCGGAGGCCCAAGAAGCGTCAGCGAGGGAACGGTACGGCGCATGTTGCATACCCTGGGCTACGGGAGCCAACGCACTACTGGTGCGCCACTGTTGATGTTTCCTCATCAGAAATTTGCCCTCGCCTCGTGCCCTTCCTCATCAGAAATTACCCCTTCCTCATCAGAAATTGGCCCTCGCCTCGTGCCCTTCCTTATCAGAAATTGGCCCTCGCCTCGTGCCCTTCCTCATTAGAAATTACCCCATTCTCATCAGAAATTAGCCCTCGCCTCGTGCCCTTCCTTATCAGAAATTACCCCTTCTTCATCAGAAATTACCCCTTCTTCATCAGAAATTAGCCTTCGCCTCGTGCCCTTCCTCATCAGAAATTGGCCCTCGCCTCGTGCCGCGAACATTAAAACTGGACCTCAGCAGATGGATCCCCCGTCAAGTTTTAAGATGAATCCATTTTTTAGCGATACCGAGCTGAACGGAAGGTGCAGGTGTGGCATCAACAGCATGGGGCCCATGGCCCCGTCGTGCCAGGTCGGCTATGTTAAAAGTAGTGGCGGTTATGTGATGGTTTTGAGAGGCGTTTCGTTGAGATATGTTTGGACTCTAAGTGTATGTTCGGGGAGGTCCGTAAACCCTGCACACTGCCAGCATGTGCTGGCTTATCACCTACATACTTTCTTGGCTTCAGCTAATCCTGCATCCGATGGTCTGTTTCTGCAGGACAATATACCCTCTTCCTATCCCACTAGGCAGCAACCACCCAGGTACGGCACGAGGTACACTCATCTAAGTTTGGCAACAACCAGTGGCCGCTAAAGTTTCCGGATTTAAACCCTGTGGAACCTCTCTGGAATGACATGCAGCGGAGCATCTGATCCATGTATCCTGGAATGACATCTCGGGCGGAGTTGTGGGCAGTTCTGCAGAACGTACGGCTGGCATTACCTCCGGGATCTGGTGGAGGGGATATCTCGGGGTGTAGAGGTTGTTATTCGCGCTAAAGGACCAACACGCTATTAGCTATGTATCTCCCCCCATTGAGTGTACACTGATCGGTCAGATCCTTTTGACTACCAATGTCCATGAGTGAATGTGTTTCACCGCACGTAGTAATATCAACTACCAGCACGGGAAAGGTGTTTGTTCTCCAGGGCGAAATTCGTACAATGGTAAAAAGTAATAATTTCTGTGCGAGAAACTCGTTTCAAAAACGGCTGTGATTGTAGGATGTTCAAGATCTGCCCCCGGTTGAAGTCGTGGCAGGAAAGATCCCATGAGGGACTCACATCCACCTAAATCGCCAGGTAGAAAAGAACCGAACTGTTTGATAATTGAGGTGAACATCGGTTGACACGCGCTGTCCGGGACAAAAGGCTTCTCACGATCCCTCAGTTCACGGCATGTTACAAACAGGGAGCACCGAGAAACATTTCTGAGCACACAATCCAGCGGACATTCCTGTTGGTAAGCTTAAAAAATCGAGCACATTCAGGCAAGATAATAGACTCCATTCAATTGCCTATGACGATGATTGACAGTTCCTCCTGCTATGGGAACGGAAACCCGTGACTAGACTTTGAGTGATTAGAGCAGAGTTGCCTGGTCCGATGAGTCCAGGTTTCAGCTGCAACATTCCGATAGACGATACATATTTCGCACAACGCACATAAACAGCTCTAACCACACCTCACTTTTGGGAAGAAACAAGCAAATTTTGGGGGTAGCATGGGCACGGTGATGGTTCTCGTGGATATCATTGATTCCCCCTCATCCCCATTGAAAACATCCTCGTCGCCCGATTCTGTCTAGGCATTCTTACAGAGCAAATGTAGTCCTATATGGTGGCACGGAAGTTAGTGGATTGCCGCCTCGATGGTTTAGTGGTCAAAGCCTTTGACCATTCGTCATAGATAGACCCAGGGTTCGAGTTCCGGGTGAGGCATGGATGGTATGTTTGTCTTACAGCACTGGATGTCTCCCTTTCCTGGAACCAGTGGTCCTAAATTCGGTGCGACTGCTTATAGCATATTAAGTTGCTTACTGTGGCTCTTAAACCCTCAAAGAGAACATAATGCGCCCAGTGTCGAAAGGCTTGCATTTTGCATAAATGTTTCGAGGATAATATCTATGCATTTCGTTTTCGTCCACGCCCCTAAATGTTTCTTACTTGAATCTCATTAAACACTGTGGGATGCCGGGGACCTCAAGATTTGCCGGCGTTATTGTCCAGCTGGTCAGAATTCCAGATGATACCTTCCGTCGTATAATGGAGCCGATGCTGAGTCCTGTACAAACGTTTATAACGTCTATATTTGTATGACGATCATAATGGCTTAGCAGACACGCTGGCATCTGTATAAGCATTTGAGTTAGGCTGGTGTTTGAGTAATTTATGCGGCTCAGGTGATGTAGTTGTTCTTTAGTTCCGAATCTGCCCATTTCCTGGAATCAGTACCAAATGAAAATTCTCATAGACTGAGATGCTCACGACCAGCCAAAACATTTAAACGTCGGAAAAAAGTTAAGATTGGAATTATAAAGATACTGATACCTTGCTTGGTGGCTGAGCGGTTAGATGAAACGATTGCTATTTTCTGTATTTAACAGTGCAGAGTCATGACATTTTTAAAACGCCAAATAGGGAATCTTCTGAGGCGAATTGTTTGATCAGGCACTATCATGGGCGTGCAAGTATGCAGTCGATTAGCTGGTTCAGAGAAATATTTAGACCTTAGCGCTCAAGTTCCAGTTATGACAACGTGGTTTCAAGTTCTGAATAAACCACTTTCTCGTAACTGGTGTCACATTTTTGCTGCAGTTCTAGCTCTTCCTTTAGAAAACACGACTGGTCAACCCTCTGTCCTTAATTTGGTTTGTCTTTCTCTGACTGTTGGGAGTATTCTTAGGTATTCGTTACCGTTTCATGAAAGGTAACGGACATATTCTGCCTCTCAATTTCAGGTGTGCCTTTTCTGTAAAAACGAGAACCTCTGAATCAGAAAATGCTGATTTGTCATCTTAACTCCCCTCTGTTTGTGCTTCGTCGTATGGGAGTTATAGCTCCTCCACTGTTTCATCATTGTTCCTTTTACGCTGACCTCGGGAACATCTACATTTTTTGCGTGGTTCTCCGACATCTCTTCCGCCTATTACAACAAAACAGTTACCATAATTATGGACTGTTTCTTTCTTTCTCTTCTTTTTAGCACGTCTTTTGTAAAAAAAGATCGTGCTTATGTTATCGGTTTGTCCGTCCCTCCGTCGGTCCGTCCGTCCGTCTGTACCCACGGTATCTGCAACTATTAGTCCGATTTGAAAAATTCTTTTTGCATTCGGAAGCGTAAAATATGCGAATGATGATCCTTTATTTCGCTTTTTTTTACGATGTACAATTTCACCGCTAGAGGGCGTAAATGCAGATGTCGAATTTAAAATTACGTTTTATTCCACATATTTGCTTCTAAACATCCGATTGTAACAATTATTTTATCTTTCGATTCCATTTATGTCGAAGAGCATTTTACATAGGGTTTCTTTTTCCAATTACTCATAGATTTTCCGCTAGGTGGCGTAAAAGTAAATTACATTTTTCCCAAAAACTTTTCTTCTAAAACTCCGATTTGAAAAAAAAAATTTTCAGCGGATACATCTCCTGATGGAAAATCTTTTGCATATAATTTCGAATTTTTGGTAAAGAATACTTTGGCCACCAGGGGTCGTAAGCGTTAATTTTTGCTTCTGATGTATTTGCCATAAAACCTGAGCTTCTGAAATATCGATTGAAAAAATTCTTTCGTGGACTGATGCCATTCACATTGATAAACCTTTTCGGAATATTTTCTTCCTAAAATATTCCACAGTTTATCCGCCAGAGGGCGTAGATGTATATCTTACTTTTGTCAATATATCTACTTCTAGGAGTCGATTTGAAAAATTCCTTCTTTGTTGGATAGTGTTTTCCGTGTGACATGTTTTTCATATAATTTCAAAATTTTCAAGTAATTCATAGTCTTTCCGCTAGGGGGCGTAAAGGTAAATTGCGTTTCTCCCTATATCTCTGCTTCTAAATCTCCGATTTGAAAAATTCTTTCCGCACTGGATACAGCTCCTGGTGGAAAACCGTTTGCACATTATATCTAATTTTTTAAAAAATCGTTTGGCCAGCAGGATGCGTAAATCTTAATTTCCGCTTCTGATGTATTTGCAGCAACATATCAGCTTCTAAATTCTCGATTGAAAATAACGTTGTTTGTAGACCGATATTACTCATGTCGACAAACCTTTTAGAAACATTTTCTTATTAAAATGGTGCATGGTTTCTACGCCAGGGGGCGTAGATGTATATCATATTTTTGTCAATATCTATACTTCTAGGAGTCCGATTTAAAAAATTCCTTCTTTCTTGGATAGTGTTTCTAGTGTGACATGTTTTTCCTATAAATTCAAAAATTTCAAGTAATTCATAGACTTTCCGCTAGGGGGCGTAAAAGTAAATTGCGTTTCCCCCTATATCTCTGCTTCTAAGTCTCCGATTTGAAAAATTCAATCGTTTGCACATAATTTCTAATTTTTGTAAAAAAATGGTTTGGCCACCAGGTGGCGTAAGTCTTAATTTCCGCTTCTGATGTATTTGTACCAAAATATGAGCTTCTAAAATCTCGATTGAGAAAAAAGTCGTTTGTTGACCGATACTATCATGTCGACAAACCTTTAAGGAACATTTTCTTCTTCAAATAATGCATGGTTTCTACGCCATGGGGCGTAGACGTATATCTTATTTTTGTCAATATCTCTACTTCTAAAAGTTCGATTTGAAAAATTCCTTCTTTGTTGGATAGTGTTTCCGATGCGAAATGTTTTTCCTATAAACTCAAAAATTTCAAGTAAATCAGAGACTTTCCGCTAGGGCGCACAGAGTAAATTGCGTTTTCTGCTCCTAAAACTCCGATTTGAAAAATTCTTACTATATCGCATACAAGACCTGATGGAAAATATTTTTCACATAATTTCTAATGCTTTGTAAAGAATAGTTTGGTCACCATGGGTCATAAGTGTTAATTTTTACTTCTGATGTATTTGTAGCAAAATCAGGGCTCCTGAAAATTCGACTAAATTTTTTTTCTCGGACCGATACCGCTCATATGGATAAACCTTTTGAGAATACTTTCTTCCTATAATAATGCATGATTTTCCCACTAGGGGACGTAAAGTCACATCTTATTTTTGTCGATAACCCTGTTTCTAAGAGTTCGTAAGCTCACGATTCCATTTACAGCAATATCTGAGGCATTAAAGACCCGATTGAAAAACTTCTTTCTTCCGACAGATACTATTGTTTTCCATACCGGTTCCATTGAATTTGAATAGCTTTGATAAATTTAATTTGCGTCAGAACGGATTCAAAAGACGTGCTTATTGCGCTCGAAAATTCGGTGTCATCTTTCTTGTTTTGTTTCTTTTGGGGTTCAACAACCACTGTGGGCAACTCGTGTGGGCTACAAAACGGTCGCCCGTTCCTAATTTAGAGGCGCTAGCTCCAGGAAGGGGAGGGAGCCAGTTCCATATGATGAATTCCATGCCTCACAGGATTCGAACCCGGACCCATCGCAGACAAATGGGCAGAAGTCACTGACTAGAGCACTGCACAACCAGTCGACAACTTGTGAGTCTATTTTGTCTTCGATCATTTGACGCTGTCCTCGGCATCACTGTCCTTTGCTAAAGTCTATCATGTGTGTGTGTGTGTTTTCTTCTTCGTTGTGTGAAACAGAGTAACACATGTTCACCATATACGTCTATGTAGCTTTCCGACCTGACTTAAAGTGCATTTACGCAAATTGAGCTTCGTGCTCAGTTTATGTTTCGTTTCATCTTCCGGCTTCGGTTGGACCTTTCTATGATACATAGCGACTCCTCCTTCACTTCGGTTAAACTCACTGAACCGCCATTTGAACTACTCTTACCTTGAATCCTTGCACAGCCGCGCCATATTGAAAAGTATTTGTATAATGTCCCTCGACTCCAAGTAAACATAATGATTTTGTTTTATACAAAAATCTCTTTGTGTTCCTTTGTTTTCGTTTTAACGAAAGCGTTACAATGCGGTAAACATTTTTCTTCTGCAGTAATACATCGATACCGGGGCATCATTAAAAGATAAAATTGAAACTTTACCGAATTTGGTTAGGTGTGTTGCATTCATTTTCATCACCTTTAAAACGGTTTAGTTAAGTGTGTTGCATTCATTTTCATCACCTTTAAAACGGGCTCAATTAAACTGTTCCTAAATACAAATTTATCACACCACCGTTTCAGAGTGAAAATGATTGGAAGCTGTATGTGTATTTTATTTTTGACGAAAAGATATGCTTTTCGAGAAATAGCATTAAAACAAGTGCTGGAATTATATCCATCTTGCTGGTCTTTTTTCACAAGATTTTTAATTTGCATATAAATGAAACAATGCCTAAGTTACCTTGTGATGTCTTGTCACTTTACACTTGGCTTAGCCAATTTTCATTCTCGTATTTGCGTTTCCAAATGTACATTGCCGCTTCAAGGCATCTTTTCTCGAGGCAAAAATTTTGTTTTATAAATACAAACTATTTCCTGATTTTTGATAATTCTTACAGTAATGAATTCTTTTCACTCTTCAGTTGCAATGTATCTTTTTTTTTTTTCAGGCATTCGCATTGCTCACATAAAGTTGATTGTGATGAAAGTTAAATTGGAATTCTATCATTTTCACTGTGGCGTTATGTGATTAAACGTTTAATGGGAAATACTTTGTCATATCTAATGTGTTTCTTGGACCTCTCTAATTTGAAACATTTCACTTCGAGGAGCAGTGTGTTCCTCCATCTATTTTTGGTAGGCATGGCATCTTTCTTCAATTATTATTTTTTTCTTTTTTCGGGAACGTAATTTCAGCAATTCATTTCTAAGGTTACGTTCATAGTTCGAGAAATCAAAATGTTCTGAACACATTTGAGCTTTCTTGGTATCCAAAAAATTCTTTCGAAGACATTTCGCCACCCATTACTTCAATACATCTTTTCTCCGATGGGAAAACATTCGCGACATACTACAGAGGTGACACATATGCCGTGAAGGCAAGCAGCACTGAGAAGCACTTGTCGGTGTAGCTTAATTGAGAAAGCATTCGGCTCCGGAGCAGAAAGATGGGGGTGTGGGGTTCGAACAACGCTACCGGCATATTAGGGTTTTGACATTGGCACACAAACGTAAAACTGGATCTACTGGAAGTTAGGTTCTTCGACAAATGTGTGATATTCCTTCCAGACATCGTCTGGAATAATGATCATTTTTTTCTTCGCTTCCAGAAACGAGTGATACTTTTTCCACACATCGTCTGGAATTACTGAGAATTTCTTTTTCTACAGAAAGGTTTCCCGTGGTTGCAAACCTGCGTTTTCGCGTCCCCGCCTCTCTCAAAGTGGGGATATACGTGACGTACTTCAGATGTGACGCACATGTTAAGACGGCAAATGGCAGGGAGAAGCACTTGTCGGTGTAGCTTAATTGAGAAATCATTCTGTTCCCGAGAAGAAATATGCGTGTTCAAGCCCCGACTCAGGAAAATTTGCGCTTTCACACATGGTATGTAGCATCTAACTTCTTTTTTTTTTTTTCGAATTGTGATTGCTACAAACTACGAGAGGGCATCCAGGCATTTTCAAGATATTTTGTACATACGTACCTATCACTAAGCTGTTCTCTGAGATTAACAGTTTAGCTCCACAGAGAAATACAAACCACCAGATAAATTAATAACAAGTTAGTAAAATCATGCAATGCATTGATTATGATATGTTTCCAACATACCAGAAATTATTACTCAAGTTATGTGGATAATCTCTTTTTAATAAATCTCGCCCCTGTGTCCTGGCCTTTGACATCCATTTCGATGATATTCAACAGAGCCGTTTTACTATACCTCAGGAATAACATACTAAAGTTTTGTCGCAATAGAAGCAGTTTTACGCCAGTTTTACGAAAGTTATGAGAATAATGGCTGTGGAATAAATCTTGCTTTTGTGCAATGACCTTTTACCCCATTTCGTTGATATTTAACAGAACCGGTTCACTATACCTTCGGAACAACATGATAAAGTTTTGTCGCAATCCAAGCATTTTAGGTAAGTTATGATGCACAAGGGCAATGGAAAGGATCCCACTCCAGTGTCCTGACCTTTGACCCCGTTCCGCCCATTTTCAATAGGGTTCGTCCCCAGGTGGTTCCTTACCACATACTAAAATTTGATCGAAATCGGACCTTTTTTACGCAAATTAGGACGCATAAGGGCAATGGAATATATCCCGCTCTTATGCCCTACCTGACCTTTGACCCCATTTCGCCCATTTTCAATAGAGTTCGTGCCCAGATGGTTGTCTACCACATAATAAAATTTGATCGAAATCGAACCATATTTACGTATGTTATGACGCATAAAGGCAATGGAATGGATCCCGCTTTTATGTCCTGACCTTTGACCCCATTCCTCCCATTTTCAATAGGGCTCGTGCCCAGGTGGTTCCCTATCACATACTAAAATTTCATCGAAATCGAACAATGTTCACGCAAGTTATGACGCATAAGAGCAATGGAATGGATCTCGCTCCTATGCCCTGACCTTTGACCCTGCTTCGCCCATTTTCAATAGGGTTCGTCCCCAGGTGGTCCCCTACTACATACTAAAATTTCGTCGACATCGAACCATTTTCACGTGAGTTATCGTGCGGACGGACGGACGGACAGACAAAGCTGGAGCATATACGCTTCTTCAACCTACGGTTGTAAAACGCAAACAAGGAACAATACACCAATTTTACTTATAAATATTATAACTATACTAGTGATCCGAAATTTTTTGGCGTAGAATAGAAATAAAAGTTTCCAAGCTTTCGCACATCAAAAAGATGGCTTTCTCAAAGAAAATAGACAGCTAACTGCAAGCTGGATAATTATCGAGCTTAAGCTTGGAAACTTTTATTTCTATTCTACGCCAAGAAATTTGGGATCACTAGTATAGTTATACTATTTAAGCACCATCATCATCATCATCATCATTGTCAACCATTATGAATCCACTGCTGGACGAAGGTCTCCCCAAGTTTCCTCCACAACGGTCTGTCTTGTGCCAGTCTCCTCCATGTCACCCCTGCATACTTTCGAATTTAATCCACCCATCTCCCATGTGGTCTTCTTCTGGGTCTTTTCCTGTCCCTTGGAATCCAATCTAAAATTTCGGCTGTCCATCGATTATCTGTCCTTCTGGCAGTATGTCCAGCCCATTGCCATTTCAAGGATTTAAATCTGATCATGATGTCTTGCACTCTTGTCATTTTTCGGATCCACGAGTTCCTCTTCTTATCTCTCCTGGTTACACCAAGTATGCACCTCTCCATGCTACTTTGAGTTGTCTGCAGCCTTTGTATGTCTCTTTTAGTTAAGGTCCACGTCTCTGCACCATACGTAAGCACTGGAAGGATGCATTGATCAAACACTTTTCTTTTAAGACATAATGGCATATTGCTCTTGAAAATTATGCTGTTTCTTCCAAAAGCTCTCCAGGCAAGTTTTGTACGCCGATTAATTTCTTCATCAATGTGACCCTCACTTGATATCTGCTGTCCAAGATAAACGTACGTGTCTGTTATCCCCAACTTTTCTCCATCAATCGATAAATCTTCATTTCTTGTAAAAGCATTGAACATCACTTTTGTCTTCTGAAAGTTCATTTTTAATCCCACTTCTTTACTCTTGTCAGCAAGTTCCTGGATCATATTCTGCAGCTCTGATGGGGTAGTTGCAAAAATGACTACGTCATCAGCAAAACGAAGGTGGGTTAGATAATCTCCAATAATCTTTATCCCCTTGTTTTCCCAGCTCAGTGACTGAAAAACACCCTCCAATGTGGCATTAAAGAGCTTCGGAGATATGGTGTCACCTTGTCTCACTCCCTTTCCAATTTTTATGTGTGTTGTATTTTCAAACAGCCTAATCTTTGCACTTGCATTTTCATAGATGTTATTAATAATATTAATGTATGCATCTTCAATACCGCAGGTTTTCAGAGCCATTGTAACTGCTGATGGTTTCACCGAATCAAAGGCTTTTTCATAATCGATAAAAGCCATGCACAATGGAAGTTCATATTCCCTCGCTCTTTCAATTAGTTCTCTCAGCACATGGATATGATCTATTGTGCTGTAGCCACTCCTGAATCCAGCTTGTTCTCTCGGTTGAGCCATGTCCAGTGTTACCTTCAAGCGGTGTGAAAGAACTTTAGTGAAGATTTTATAAACTACTGATAGGAGGCTGATAGGTCTGTAGTTTCCGAGATCCTCAATGTCACCTTTCTTATGTAGCAGGATCATTGTAGCGGTGTTCCAATCCTCAGGAATCTTTCCTTCATTAAGGCATCGAGTGAAAATTTGGGCGAGTACTGTTTCGATTTCTCCACTTACTTCTTGTATGATGTCTACAGTAATTCCATTTTCTCCTGGAGCTTTTCCCCGCTTCATGTTCTTGATTGCATGTGCAACTTCTGCTGGAAGGACTGGAGGAACTCTGGTACTGGTATCTTTCATGATGTCTGGAGTGCATGTATCATCCCTTTCATATAATTTGGAGTAGAAATCTTTCACTCTTGTCAAAATTTCGCCTCTATTTCTTGTTACAGAACCATCTTCTTTTCTCAGTGCCATAATCTGTTTTCTTCCCTTACTGAGATGTCCCTTTGCTATCTTTAGGCTTTGGTTGTTTTCAATTGCTTTCCTCACTAGTTCACAGTTGAATTTTCTTACGTCTTCAGTGATACTTTTTCGTACTGTCTTGCATAGCTCTATATATTCCACTTTGGAAGTCGCATCTTCTTTAGTTGTCCTCATCTCTCTTCTTTTTTGCATCAACATTTTCGTTTTTCCTGATAATTTATTTACATGCAACTTGTTCTTAGACCCAGCTAATTTTGTTGCTGATTCCATAAGAGCTTTGGTTACTTTTCTGTTAACTTCAGAGATGTCCACTTCTTCCGATGTTAGGCCTTCTAAAGCAGAGAACCTGTTCTTCAGTTCCAACTTGAAGGTATTATGGTGTTTTTTAAGGTTGGTTATGTCAATAGATTTTGTTTGTCTTATGAGCTTGCCACGTTCAAGTTTAGTGTTGAGGTGCATCTTACATCTCACCAATCTATGGTCACTACCTGTGTTGAACTTGTTTAGCACACTGCAGTCTTCTATGACGAATTTTTTGTTACACATAATAAAATTAATTTCATTTGTCGTCCCATTTGGATGTCTCCATGTCCATTTCCTGTGTGGCTTTTTCTTGAAGAAGGAGTTCAAGATGAAAAACCCTTCTGCCTCTGCAAACTCAACGAGAGTATTTCCACGCTGGTTTCTGTTGCCGTGACCGAATTTACCTACTGAAGTTTCATTCTGTTGCCGTTGCCCTATTTTTGCATTGAAATCTCCCATAATTATTTTCAAGTGCTGCTTACCTTTATTATTTAGATGACAAATTTCCTCATAAAATTCTTCAATTTCTTCTTCAGGATGACTTATGGTGGGTGCATAAGTTTGAATAATCTGAGCCTGGTATCTTTTCGAGAGTTGGATAACGAGTCTTGCAGCTCTGTCAGAGGAACTTTCAACTTCTACAACTTTATCTTTCAGTTTCTTGTTTATTAAGCACCATATAAATGTTTAATTGATTATTTCCTCACTGTTGACGTACCAAACTTCTCCATTTACAGCGATCTTGACAAACAACACGGGCTTCACTGACGGCCATCACACGACGTGCACTAGATATTCTATACTGCACGCTCATAATCTTTTTCTAATGCAGACAATCCTGAATCTGATCCTCCAATAAATTCCTTGGCTTTGCTCTGCCATTATTTCTTACCACTTGGGCTGAAAACATTTTATTAGTAAGCATCTCATCGCTCATTCTTTCAACGTAGCCAAAGCACCCAAGAATATTAGTCTCCACCTTGCTAACAATATTTTGCTTCACGTTACACAACTGCAACACATTTTCATTCCTTACATGATCAGAGCTTGTCTTCTCACAACCTCCCCCGCCGCGTAAGTAGCGCATCTCTCCAGCACACAAGCGACTCCTATGTCTCTTCTGCAGTACTCAGGTTTCGCTGCCATACATCAGAGCACACAGTTAAAAATTTTGTGGTAGGTTGCATCAAAAAATGGTGCTACACCAGCTGCATCCACTTTCTGAGGAAAGATACACATCGTGTTTTGCAAACAAAACCCAACAACGTGGTTTAACTTTTCACCACGTTATGGTATAAGGTTGCACGCAAGATTTCCCCATATTGTTTAGATTATTTTGCACCACAGAATGGTGTACATTTTCTAAGAAAATGATGCAGCTGGTGTAGCACCACTTTTCGGTGCAACCTACCACAAAATGTTTAACAGTGTAAGGACAATTACACGTGTGACTTGGCGCATTGTTGTGGTGAAAAATCCATCCACTGGTCGTCTCCCTGTTTCACACCCAGCCACTCGGGGCTCTCTTGAGAGTCCATCATTCCTGTGAAAACCTCCTAAAGCAGCTACGACTTTCAATGAAGAATTCCCTTGCCTACTAATTTCGCCATCTAATCTGTTCTCACTGTCAAGCATGCTTCCTCAATACACAAACTCATTCGTCTAGTCAATCACTGTGCCATTTAGACTTATCCTGCATTTAGTACTAAGAGTTCCTCGCTCAAAAACCATAACTTTGGTTTTTGCTTTATTTACACTCAGTTTGAATTTCATAGAAACTTCATACATCGGGGACCGCACTCTGTGCAACTCACTTTTTCTCTCTGTCAACAGAACTGTGTCCTCATCAATATGAACACACGGATATTACCAAGACTTGAATCAGTATTGTCTATCTCGGCATAACGCATGCACGCATCCATAAATACACTGGTTGACAATTGCTAAGGAACAACGTCATTTTAGGGTGAAACACCATTGGGGCACACCGTAAATATAGGGAAAAGCCAGTAGATGAAATTACGTAGTGTGTTTAGCCAACCTCAGACATACATGGACTGGTCGGCTGGATATTTAACAGCTAACACTCCCTCCAAGTCAGACCGCCGTAAAAGCCACGATGACAGCTTGCAACGAAATTTCATTGATGATTGATTGATTTCGTTTCGTTTTGATACTAAATGTCTCATCGTTGTCATTTAAGTGCTAATGGCCGTGGAAGAGCCGTTGGACGGCTTGAGGTGGAATAAAGAGTAACAGCAATCGCTCGAGACATAGGTGCAGCGAAAAGGGTCGTATCGCGTTTGAGAAAAGCTGTAGAAACCAGAGGAGCGGTACTTCGAATTCATGGTAGAGGCCATAGAAATACAACAACAGCGAAGAAGATCGATATGTGCCCCTCATGGCCCGATGAAACAGTACTGCCACACCAGTACAGCTCAGTGCAGGCCTCCGTGCTGCAACTGGAACCCAGGTGTAGAGTCGAACAATCAGGATCGCGTTTTATGCCCGTAAGCCTGTTAAATGTGTCACGTAGTCATCCCAGCATCGTGTTCTTTGGTTAAGGTGTGGTAAAGTCAATAGGAGAGTGGGACAGTCAAAGGTGGTCCACAGTGATGTTCTCAGATGAGAGTCTTTTCAGTTTTTCGAGTGACTCAGGACATCAGCCATCAGCTGCTGTGGAGAGAGCGTGGAGCACGCTATTAACCGCACAACATCCGTGAACAGCTCAGTTATTGTGACCTGCAGTCCTAGTGTGGGCTGGCATAATGATGAATGGAAGAATGTCGTTGCATGTATTCAACGGAGGGACTGTCACAAGGGACAGATATTGCAGAGAAGTCTCAGAAAGACATGTTCGCTTGTTTCGTGGTGTAGTGGATCCTAGCTTAATCTCCATGGATGATAATGCCAGACCTCGCAGAACGACCCAGGTATCTGAAATACTGCAGATAGAAGATATTTACCGAATCGGCTGGCTTGCCAACTCGCCCGACCTGAATTCGATAGAGCACGCATGGGATGCTCTTGGAAGGCATATTGCTATGCAATCACCGTTACTTCAGAGTCTCCGGGAGCTGAAGATTGCATTGAAAGAGGAATGGGACAAAATTTCAACCGAACTTTTAAATACTCTCATTCTAAGCATGCTCAACAGGTGTAATATATGTTCTGCGGTCTGAGGAGTCATATCCCCTACTGATGATACGTTGTTGATAGTCAATATTGTTTAAAGCTTTTGTTTTGGTCATCGAGTCAAACCATTCGGAAGCTCGCATTGTACATAACTTGAATTTGTTGCATTTGTGTTTGTTTAATTTTCTGTTTTTCAGCGTGAATAATAAATTCGTGGCCTCTATTGTTTATATTTTGATTTTTTGCCACAAGAGTTTCACTCACTTGTTATTTTACTCTAAAAGGTAGCTGTTCCTCCTTAGCAATTGTCAACCAGTCTATATTAAACAGCAATAGTGACATTACAACCTTGTCTGACTCCTACACCATAGAAAATCATTTTTATACAACACCATTCACTCGTACGCAAGCTCTACTGCCAGAATACATGGCGTTTACAATATTACGTAGATCTCCAGTAACACCACATTTATTCGACATCTTCCATAGAATTATCCTATTTACTCGGTCGTAAGGTTTCTCTAAATCTATGAAGGTAGCAAAAACGTTCTTACCAACAAACAGATACTCTTCAATCATCAAACGTAAACCAAAAATTTGGTGAATTTAAAATTTCAAAAGCCACTCTTAACACCCACACTTTCTCAGATGTAAGACCTCGTACCTGTTCAATAATGACCTTTCCCTGGTACACTCAGTAAGCTAATAAATACCACGATAGTTCTTGCAGTCCGTCTGGAACAGGTGTACCACCACTCTTCAGACAACATGACATATATTCCCCGTCTTCCAGTATCCAGTTACAGTGTTCCTGTGTTCATGGCAGCAGTGTAGACGAACTTTCTGGTTTTTTGCAGATTTCAGTGGTTTCAGTACACTGTAGATATGCGACTACCAATACGAATCCCCTTCAGCTCTCTGCGCATATTTCGCCGAGATGTGGATTGTGAACAGCCTTTGTTGAATGCTTAGGCCAATTGCTGCACACAGGAAGATCTATTTTTCCGTAAAAGCCTTCCCAGGCGACGAAAATCTCATTCCTGACAGATGGTCATCGCGCAATAGTTACGCCTCTTGTACAAACTTTACCAACTGAAATGGCGGTAATGCTGATGTTAGCCATGATGTTAGCCATCAGCATTACCGCCATTTGCTTGAAAAATATCAAAATCTAAAACACCTGTCCCTGCCTTGGGTAAAATGTGGAAAAACGCATGTTTTTTCAATGACCATAAGTTCACCAAAATTTGCAGAACGTGAACACTGAATAGCGAGCGAGAGAAAGAGTAGTCGAATTTCGGCGGGTAATAAAATCTGTAAAAATCCTCTTACGAGTACTGTCTGCTTGTCTCGGGAAGTAATGCCGTTACTGTAGAAAAGGCAAGGGTTTTAGCGGAGCAGAACATTTAGTCTCCTTTGTAAAGCCTGGCACCAAACCAAAATAGAGGACCACAAAGCCCTAGTGATACTGCCGGAAAATATAAATCATCTTATGTGGTGGCTTTACATTTTCTTCTCTCTATTGTTTTGGGGAGATGAGAAGGTTACGAAGTCTGGACATTTCTTCAAGAGGCAGGATATATCAGGATGACCTCATCCATTTCATGAAGATTTTGCGCAGTTTTTAAATCCACTAAACATAGACAGAAATCAGTTGGCTTGTTTTCTATTTTTTGCATTCTGCCGCAAATCTGAAAATGTTTTACAAATCTACAGTCCCTTCGGCAAGTTCTTATATTCTGTTCGTAACATCAATTTGGTAAGTACGTACTACTCGTAATTGCCGTCTTCTAGAGTACTTGACTATGGTTTTCCTTTTGTAAAACAATAGTTAAAACCACATTAACAGCACAAGCGCTTTCTTTTGTATAGCAGTATTACACACACACACACACACGTTCTCTGGCAAAAAAGTCTTGAAAATACTAATAGTCCTCACAAAAAAGAACAATGAAAGGCACTGTGCGATTCAGACAAGACAGCTTTATTTTCCTCTTACAGGCTTACAGGTAAGGAGCACAAGTATCAAAACTTTTAAATTTTTGCTTAATAAAACTGTATGATTTTTAAGCAAGAGAAACTAAAGTATATTTATATATTTGGAAGCATATGTCATCACAAAAGAAATAGCATTAGGCAGCGGACAACTCGAAGAAACAAACACGTTAAGCAGGGGATTGCAAGAGTAAATGAATCATGATCAAAGTAAAGACCTTCAAGTAGTAATAGGGTACAGGCATTTGACGGATAACGTCTTACCCCGTAGGCCGGTATGGGAAGAAACTATGCGAAAGTCGATGTTGCGATTTTGTGTATAACAGACAAATCTTATCTATAACGGATATCGAAATATGCAATACACGGTTTAAAAGAGCAAGGATGAAAGAATGTCACGCGACATAAGCCTTGAGCGCGTGACGTCACACGCCGCCACAAGATGGTTACCAATTTGGAGTGGAAAAATACCGGTTTGCCGCGCGGGAAAATTAGTATAGCTCGGGTACGCGTAGGAAGCTCTGTGGGGTGTCGTTTAACAGAGCTCGACGAGTACTATAAAATAAAACACTCATAGTGTGAATAGTGAAAGAACTTGAAAACATATACATTGACAAAATGTTGAACTTGCACAAATTTTCGTTAAAATTTCAAAAATGTCGAAATATCTTCAAAACAAGAAGGTAAATGCCTATCATAAGAACTTACAAAGTCAAAGAAGAATAAACGAGAAATCCAAAAAGGCCCCTATGACAGAAACAGAACGAATGCGGAGGATGAGGCAGCGTCGGCAAGTTGAGGCGAGTACCAGTCGCGCAGACGGCGCAACGCCTAACGCCAGTTCGGATGTCGACATTGAGATAGAACCGATGGAATGCGACAAAATACAAGCAGATGAGACGTTTGAGAATCGAGATTTAGCGTTTATAACCCAATGGCGTTTGGCGATGAAGCACTTTGAAAAATCGTTCTATGGTAACAAGTTGGGTTTTGTTTGTGGAGTTTGCGATCGCATGTCAGCGTATAAAATCAAAGCCACGCGTACTCTCCAAGTGTGGTGTATTGGTTCTGAGTTTGACATGGGTGAACAGGCGTACTTGTTACATCTCACTCGGTGACAAAGTTAAGTGTAAGCGCACACAATTCCCAGATGTGTTGGCGTGTGCTGTGATCGTTCACAAGTTTCAGGGCGGTACATTCGACAGAATAATATATGTTTACGACAAGAGCCAACAGACGTCTTTGGTCCACGTAGGCCTGAGAAGAGTGACGAGCATCGACGGATTGTGCTTGACTAATGCAAACAATGACTTCAACTTCCATCTTGGCAGATGCGGCAAGGCGCCAGTGCTTAAAGAGATGACCGACGAATATTTGCGCCTTGAGAGACATCGTCTGTACACGGTAACAACAGACGTTGAGAAATTCTGTGGATTCAATCAATACAACAACACTACTGACGACGACGACGAAAGTTTGGTAACACACAACTTAGACTTGAGCAGCGACCCAGTCACTTCACGCTTCGACTACTTGGCACTCACGGAGACTTTGAAATATAAAGACAAAACCGTCGACATACCCGGCTTCAAACACATTGAGTCCGAAGAGTGCGACAGATACGGCGATGACGACGACCAACAGCCCAGTACGAGTCTTGGACTGGCAAGAAGAAACGTAGTGTACTCTACGGTGGCACGGCAGTCTTCAAGAATCAGAAAACGCGCAGCACTCATGTCGCTAGACCCGTTCCACTACGGCCAATACCCAAGTATTCTGGATTCAATTCTCTACAGGATATTCATGTCGGCGAAGGCGTACTAGTGGAAGTTGAGATACCCAATCAATTAAAATTCGTTCTAGTGTCAGTCTATATTCATCCACAGGCACAACTGAACTACATCGAGATGTTTCTCTTTCAACTAATGCTTTACTACACAGAGCATGTCAGAACAATACTTAACGACTGGCCCTGCGATCCCAACATATGCTCAACGGGTACTTTAACATTGAGGCGTCGATCGGTCGTCTGAAATAGTTTCTGAACGACAAGTTCAGATTGGTGTTGGCCACGGATTCAACTGACTTCACAACTTTTAATAATACCACGATAGACTTAACGTTCTTTAGAGATATAAGTGTAGCATGTAAGTCTCACATATCGTACTACTCGTACCATTGTCATGTCTTCAACAAAATTTTACAAATTAGTCAGCATTGTGAGAAATAAATAAAAGACATGCAAGTTCTTTGCGCTCATTTTTTTCTTACCAACCCTGCAAACGCCCCGCCCTGACAGCACTACCTGGGTAAAACGTTTTCCGCCAAAACCTTCAGCTGTAGTGACCCCGACGCTACCTACCCGATTTATTTTTTTATTGAAAGTTTGTTATTGATATTTTAACAAATACCGTGTGAGCAACTCAATGGGCTATAAGCAGTCGCCCGTCCCTAATTTAAGGCCACGGGCTCCAGGGTAGGGAGATAACCAGTACCGTGATTCAAACACAACAACCATGACTCACGGAATTCAAACCCGGACCCTTCTCATAAGAATGGTCATAAGCCAACGCTTAGATCACTGCACCATACATATTTTCAAAAGAATTGACCATCATATGACAACTGAAATACTAGACTGGATTCCATAGGGAAGCGAAAAAGACTACGCTGGGGATGGGCGAATGAAATTCAAAAGCGTAATTTGGTTAATACACACAATTGACGTTGATTAGGAACATCAATCGGAAGTCATCGCTCTTTTCACGTTTATAAGTGAGACATGGAAAAATTTCCCATCGGCCGCCACCGGGAATCGAACCCATGGTCTTTTTGTTACGCGCCGGACATGCTTCCACTGCACCACAGAGGCCTCAAATTTTTCCAGACTCACAAACACTAACTGCCAAGCCACATGGCAGGTTGTTTCTTGGAGCCTTGCACAATGCTGGGGATTCACCAAAGATGGTAAGCAGCAACTGAACCAGCAACTAGGAGGCGAATGAATAATTATGGGAACATCAAACGGAAGTCATCACTAAAAACGTGGAAGAGCGATGACTTCCGTTTGATGCATAATAGGGTGACACGAAAAAGACTTGTTAATAAAATTGTTTAATAAACAGAATTGTGAATTGGGAAGACCTCAAAAAATTTGTTTAATATTGAGAATTGGGAGGCCTCCATCCACCAGTGGACTGAGATTTGTTGATGATGATGCCTCCTAAAATTTTTACTTAGATCAACAAACATGATCAACATTCGTGTTTCAGTCAACACCAAGCAGTGATTTTTAATTTAGCATACCCTACCCTCAGTTAAAGAAAAATCTGCTCATTTACACAAAAATCAGGCTACCCAACGATATGGGCATAATGGCGATTTTGCATCTTTTTGTTTGTGTTTTGAATAAACGGGAAAAGTTTTAAGACCACAAAACTCTGCAGGTGCATGAATGAGTAAACTTTGCGAAGTGCCCCTCTCCCTATATCTTTGCTCAGACCGTAGCATCTCCTCCTACCCCCGAAGGTAAACTTTTTTTTTCTTTTTTGACTGAAGGTTTAACAATCACTGAGACCTGTAAGGGGGTCCGGGTTCGAATCCCGTGAGGAATGGATGTTGTGTTTGTCTTACGACCCTAAATTAGGGACGGGCGACTGCTAATAGCTCATTGAATTGGTCACGGCGGTCGTTAAACCTCCAATAAAAAAAATAAAAAAAAATCACTAAGACTAATGGGCCGGGCCGGCCAGATCGACCCAATTTTTTATATCGCAATGGTAAAGAAAGAATAAAGTCGTTTTTTTGTGTTTTTATTATTGGAGATTTAACGACCACCGTGAGCAACTCAATGGGTCCCTAATTTAGTGTCACTGGTTCCAGGTAAGGGAGAGAGCCAAGGCTGTAAGACAAACACAGCTTCCATGCCTCACCGGTATTCGACCTCGGGCCCTTTTTGGACGAATGATCAGAGGCCATCGCTTTGACCATTGCGCCATTGGGACGGCGAAGTCTTGATTCTCGACTTTTTTGGTCTGTTTAACGGCTTTGTTGGCTTTACTTTCATGAGATAGCTCAGGGTGTAGTCACAGAAGCGACGAGAGACACTCGGCCGCCCCGGTGGCGTAGTGGTCTGAGCGATGGCTTTTGATAATTCGCCCAACGGAGGGGTCTGGGTTCGAATCCCTGGTAAGGCATGGTTGTTTGTGTTTGTCTTTCGGGGGTTTATTCGCTGAGTTTCTTGTTCATCTATGTACATTGCTGTCGTTGAAACACAAAGAATGTCTACTGTATATATATATATATATATCTGTCAACCAAGTCCGACATATGTTCAATATATGTAACTGTATCTGCCAAACAACTCCAATAAATAATTTAATTTAAACCACCAATCTAAAAAAAAAAAGAGACACTAGGTGTTTTTACCATCTGTAGGTATTAAGATGGTAAAAAACACTTTGCGGCATGTTGACAACAAAAAGATTCGATCCTAAGTGAGTGTGTAAGTGTGGTACGAAGTGGGGCGGCATCGACTATTTCTCCTATCCCAAGTTTTTTTTTTTTTTTATTGGAGGTCTAACGACCACCGTGAGCAACTCAATGGGCTATAAGCAGTCGCCCGTCCCTAATTTAGGGTCACTGGTTCCAGGGAAGGGAGACAGCTAGTGCCGTAAGACAAACACAACATCCATGCCTCACCGGGATTCGAACCCGGACCCCGTTCGGACGAATGATCAGAGGCCATCGCTTAGACTACTGCGCCACCGGGGCAGCATCCCAAATTCATACAGGGATAGACTGCTATAGTGTTATCGTTTGTTAGTTCAGAGAACGGGAAATTTTAAACGCGCTTGGTACTTTTTTTCTCTCTTTTAATATTCTTCGATAATTGCTAAAGTTTACTTACTATTTCTTGGCTTACATTCAACAAAATATTTTCAATAATTTTCTATTTTATTAATAAATTTCCAAAAATTAATAAAATACAATAGAAAGACAAAATAATACAAATTGGCGCATCACGTGCCGGGCCTAAATAATAGCTGCAATTGACAGGCTGACTCTGTCCATAAACGCCCGGAATTGTTCGGGCAATGTTCACCAATTAAGGCCCATGCGGACCTCTACTGTGAGCAACTCAATGAGCTATTAGCAGTCTCGCGTCCCCAATTTACGGTCACTGGTTCCAGGAAGGGAGAGAACCACTGCCGTAACACAAGCACAACATCCATGCCTCACGGGATCCGAACCCGAACCCTTCTCGAACGAATAGTCATAAGCCAGCGCTTAGCCCACTGGGCCACCGGGCGGCAGGATGTTGGCCGAAATGGTCCTACAGCAACTGGAAAACCAGGTGATTGAGGAGTGTCCTTTAAAGCCACTCTTATTTTTTAAGATATGTCGATGATGTGTTGGTTATTTGGCCTCACTCAATTCCTGCACTTCAGGATTTTGCTAATTTGCTTTCCACCCCTTTCCCTTCCATTAAATTTACAATTGAACTTGAAACTCGGGGATCGTTACCTTTTCTTCTCATTCTCTGTCTATCGAAAACCTTCTGCACCCACTGCATTGATTCCATTTGCCTCAGCCAGTCCATATCAACATAAGAGTGTTGTCTTTTCTGTTTCTCAGGGCGATCTTCTTCGGCTAGAAATCGCAATAAAGAGATTAAATTTATTTTTGATTTGGCCTCCCGGTTCGGCTACCCATAGGATTTTGTGGCAAGGCAACTTCGTAAATGCCAACAATCCACCTACACCTCTTTACGAGAAAATGAGGAAACGGTTAAATACGTCGGTTCTATCGACTATGTTCCTGAGGTTATATACATTTTGAAAAAAGGTTTGTCACAAACATAACATACCTTTTGTCATACGCACGCATAAATTATTCTCCTTGATTAGGAGGGATCGGGACAAGGTTAATACGTTCCAAAGGCACGGTGTCTATTCTATTCCATTAAAAGCCACTGCGCCTGATATACAGGACACCAATTACATAGGATCCACGATTCGAACTGTTGCTACCCGTATTTCTGAACACATGTACAATGTCCGGACTGGATCGGGTACCACTGCCTTATCCCGACTAGTTAAACAAGGCCAACATATCCCAGACTGGAACAACACCAAGATCTTAGCAACACCTGCAACTAAGACTGGCTTATTATTCACTGAAAGCACGTATGTAAGTAACTCTATTTGCTAACCAATGTTGTAATGACGACATGCCGTCGACATTACCCTCATCATGGAGACATTTTATTTTACACCATTGTACATAGTATCGTAATCCGCAATCGTGTTTATTGTATCTTTGTAATATTTGCATGTTAGTATATTTAACAAGTGCGCATGCGTGGGCTTGAGTGGCGCTTCCATGTCAATGCATTGTGGGTTGTTTTCCCGACTTTATAATCCAGGAACCACCTCTCTGCGGTGCCTGATGATGGACCCATAGTGGGTCTGAAAGATCTCGCATTTATATATGAGTTTAAGTTGTAAATAAAAGTTCATCTTTTAATCTGCAATTATCTCCATTGTTTGGTACCGTGTCTAGACAGCAATAAATTATTTTGGTGCATAAATTCATTAATTCGCTCATGTGCTAAACCCTCTGTACATCCGGATTGAAACCTGATAAGAATAAGGTGATTATTCGTAAACTGTGAAAGCAGACAAGACTCTTGAAAGCATGACTTCTCGTGCAATGCTTTAATTAACTACAGATAAAATTTAACAAAATGTATTTTAAAGAAGAGAGCTATGTAATGCTTTCTTTTTCCATATACAGTATATCAGAATACTGAACATAATATTCGATTACCCGACTAAATTTGGACCAGCCAGTTCTGCAATTTAATAACTATGCAGATTTATATTACTCATTTATTTGATTTTCAAAGGAGAAAAGAAACAACGAAAAAGAGCAAAAACTACCTTCAGCGCCACTATCTTCATTTTCAGAAGTAGAAAAACGGAAATTGTCCTATAAATACAAATAATATAATGAGACATCACATGGAAATTTTTACTGTGTCGCCTGTTATCTAACCGTTTCTACTGCGCACAACAAGCGTGAGCGCGCACAAACATATTTAACTGAAATCCAGAAAACCCAAAACCTGTATAAAAGAGATGGATAAATGAAATTGTGAAGCATGTTTAGTCAGCAAGGAGATTTAAATTGCTGTTCTTTTGCTTCTTGAGGTTTTTAGCAACTCTATTTCGTATTTCCTGTGCCGCGAAACCCTAGTGATCATCAAGAAGGCCAAAAAAAAACAAAAAAACTAAAGATGAAATCCTGGAACAAGCAACTTTTGAAAATCTTTGTTCAGCGGTGAATAGCTGCTTCAGAGGATATTGTTTTTATCACTTTTCCATACTACACCTACACACTCCAGCCAAAAAAATTATGACCACCGTTGATGTAAGGAGAAACAGTAACCAGCGGCCAGATGGCGTGCGTAGCAAAATATTCAAATCATGTAGGGCACTTAAAAGGACACGAATTCGCGGACGTTTTTATTTTTTAATTTTTTATTGGAGGTTTAACGACCATCGTGAGCAACTAAATGGGCTATTAGCAGTCGCTCGTCCCTAATTTTGGGTCACTGTTTCCAGGGAAGGAAGAGAGCCAGTTCCGTAAGACAAACACAACATCCATGCCTCACCGGGATTCGAACCCGGACCCCTTTCGGACGAATGATCAGAATCAATCGCCTAGAGTGGACGGTATTCGGTCTCCCTTGAAAATATTAGAAAGACGTAACCTATCGGAGTTTAAAATAAAAAGAAAGGAATGATTGTTCGATACCAACTGAAGGTTGTTAGCACTACAGAAACGGCTGATATTGTGGGCTGTTCACTTGTTGAAGTATTCCAGAAAGGAAGAAAACCGGCAAAACCTGCAGTAATCGCGGAAATAGTGGCCTCCTATGGAGCATGGAGAACCGTGGGCAGCGATGGCTATCCTGATTAGTACGATCCAACTGACGAGACACAGTGGAACAACTGTCCAGAGCATTCACTGCAGGTACATCGAGGAGCCTATCCCTGATTACAGTTCAACGAATTCTGCTCTCTGTCAGTGCTGAATTTGGGCTCAGCTTTAAGAGACCTAACTATGTCAGCCCGAACGGGTCCGAAAACTATAACCTGTTTACGTATTAATAAAAAAATAATCTCTTCTAGATTTCCACTCTCTTCCCACCTGCAATTAACCGATGCCTTTCTCAACTGGGAAGTGGAGAAGTGACCTTTATCTGTTTCTATAGTATAGTTGCAAGATTCTTTTACCATTCGTTTCTGCCGGAAAAGTTTCGGGCGGTCAGTCATCCGAAAAGATCGGGTGGCGCTGACATCTTCTATGCAGTTTGCTCAATAGAATGAGCAGGGACCTGCTGCCTGCAGGAAGGGGCAAAATTTCCTTGGCGTGCCATCTACTACCCAGTATCTGAAGTTCTTGAACAAGCTTTTCCTTCTATGCAGAAACCCACTAACACGTGACCTCAGGGGAGGTCAAGAGAGCGCCCCCATTAGGAACCAAGGAAAAGCTATTTCTTAGGTTTTATAATAAAAAATTGAATAATTTTTTTCGTGAAAGGAAGTAACTTTCGTTAATCAATTTGAAGGATTTATAGACATACTAATAACACGTTTTCATTTTGCGAGAAAATATCAGAAAGGTCCCCGGTTATTCCCGACATTTGAGCCTCCTCCTTACGAAAATCCTAACTCCGCATCTGCGTGTCCTATGTCACTTTTCTTTCCACACCCGGAAAAAGTAGTTTTGCCAAGTCCTCACGTTCCGCCCAGATACAGATGCCAAAGTTCCAGTTGCAGTTTACAAAATTCCAGAACAAGAAACTTTCGGAAATCTTTGTTCAGCCATGAATAGCGGCTTAGTTTTTAAAACTAACAAGTTAGTAAATTCATGCAAATGCATTGATTATAATACGCTTTCCAACATAGAAATCATTACTCAAGTTATTACTCAAGTTATGAGGAAGATGGCTGTGGAATAAATCTCACTCCTGTGCCCTGACCTTCGATCCCATTTCGATGATATTCAACAGAACTGGTTCAGTATACCTCCGAAATAACATGATAACGTTTTGTCTCAATCGAAGCAATTTTACGTAAGTTATGATGCATAAAGGCTATGGAATATATCCTGCTTCTGTGTCCTAACCTTTGACCCGTTTCGCCCATTTTCAACAGGATTTGTCCCCAGGCAGGCCCCTACAACATACTAACATTTCATTCAAATCGAAACATTTTTACGTAAGTTATGACGCATAATGGCGATGGAAGTGATTCCGCTCCTATGTCCTGACCTTTGACCCCCAGTTCGCCCATTTTCAAGAGGGTTTGTCCCCAGGTGATCCCCTATCACATACTAAAATTCAATCGAAATCAAACCTTTTTTACGTTAGTTATGACGCATAAGAGCGGGGGAATGGATCCCGCTCCTATGTCCTGACCTTTGACCCCATTTCGTTCACTTTCAATAAGGTTCCTTCCCACGTGTTCCCCTACCACATACTGAAATTTCATCGAACGATTTTTACGCGAGTTATCGTGCATACGAGCATACGCACACAACACGTGACGTAATGAGGCAGATGGGAATCGCGACCATCTGCTCGCAAGAGTATGACGTCATAAAACTTTAATAGGATCCGCACATTTGTTTTTGTTTGTCTACTGACGTCATGAAAATACAGGTCGCGCAATCTTTTTTTGGACAATTTATGCGTTCACAAGGATGAAAATTTGAACATCGATTAAAATAGCTTCATTTTATAACTTTGAATACCTAATATTTTTTAAAACATAACCATAATTATGCAATCCAACATTTGTTTGTCTACTGACGTCATCAAAGTACAGGTCGCGCCATCTTTTTTTTGGTTTCAACACCACCAAAGGAAAAGTTATTGATTTTTAATATAATTATGGTTATGTTTTAGAAAATATTAAGTATTCCAAGTTATATTAAGAAGTTATTTTAATCGATGTTCACATTTTCATCCTTGGGAACACATTAATTGTGAAGAAAATGTGTACAAAAGTTTTTCCATTGGAAGTATAGGAAGCAAAATTAACTGACGTCCACCTTAATAATATGGGATAAGGGCGATGGAATGGATCGCAATCCTATGTCCTGACCTTTGACCCCATTTCGTCCATTTTCAATAGGGTTCGTCCCCAGGTGGTCCCCTACCACATACTGAAATTTCATCGAAATCGAACCATTTTTGGAACGTTATGACGCATAAAGACAATGGAATGCATCCCGATCTTATGTCCTAACCTTTGACCCCAATTCACCCATTTTGAATAGGGTTCGTCTCCAGCCGGTCCCCTACCACATAGTAAAATTTCATTGAAATCGAACCATATTTACGCAAGTTATGACGTATAAGTGCAATGGAATGGATCCGGCTCCTACGTCGTGACCTTTGACCCCATTTGTCCCATTTTCAATAGGGTTCGTCTCCACGTGGTCCCCTACCGCATACTAAAATTTGATCGAAATCAAACCATTTTTACGCCAGTTATCGTGCGGACGGACGGACAAAGCTGGAGCATCTACGGTTAGAAAGCGTAAAAAACGGGGAAGGGGTGTAACGACGAATAGGGGTGAAAGGGGTTCCGTCTGTACTTCAAGTTAACCTAAGACTTCTATTAAGTGGCTATACCAGCCTCAGAACTGAGTGAACTATTCGGAAGGCTACGCCGAGTGTGGGGGCACACCTTTTGAAGTGCTTGGCAGAAATTTTGGCAAACAATTAACTAGAAAGTGTAAGAAGAGTCTCGTATGCTAAAACATTCAAAATTACATTAAAAAAAAAAAGAAAATTATATTTTTCTGTTTCAGAGCCAGAACCGTAGTAAATATTATGAAGCCAGAGACAGCTTCGGGCTCAGCGGGTGTCAGCACGGATCTCTAGGGATCTCCGGAGCCGCCGTCTACTGAAGGTGTCCATGCTGATGGCCAGACATCGACAATTACTGCGTGAATTTCCATCTGGGAGAAGGCATTGGACCATCAAACAAAGTTACGTTTTCAGGCGAAACATTTTCTTTGCTTTATCGTGTGAATGGTCGATGGAGAGTACGGTGGAGCACTGATGACACAAATCATTCCGATGACTCTTTACGAACTGCGAGAAGCTCTGGTGTCCTTCAATGAGACCTCTGTATTCATACATAAACGTTCAGAGGTCTCATTGAATCAATGCCACGCCGTATATATGCGGTAATGACGACACGAGGAGGTGATATCTCACACGAACAGATGGTCATAATTTTTTGGCTGGACAGGGTATGTGGAGTTTGTCCATTATTTTCTAGCAGTTTGAGAGAATGAAACCTACTGGTTTTAGGAGAGGCCTGCATAATAAGAGAACCTAATCCACCAGACACAACCTATATGCTGGAGTGAAATATTGATACCGCATAGAACGGGGAGGGGTGTAAAGACGGGGGGGAGGTAAACGGGATTCCATCTGTACTTCAAGTTAACCTAAGACTACTATTCAGTGTCTATGCCATCCTCAGAACTGAATGAACTATTAGGGAGTCTAGGCAGAGTGGGGGACCACAAATCTTGAAGTGCTTGGCAGAAATTTTGGCAAACAAATTCCGTTCGTGTAGATTTTATGATAATGTTAACATATTTTATGACTACCGTACTTGTGATGTTGAGATAGAATAAATCAGTGACGTTTAATCGCAATTAAGTGTTTTATTTTAAGATCTACTTGTACTGCAGTTTCTCTGTACGTTTGACTCTGCTTCATCAAGACAAATGCTATTTGTCCTGATGAAGCAGTGACAAACGCTCAGCGAAATTATAGTCGATCTTAAAATAAAATATTTAATTTTGAATAAACGTTGCCGATTTATTCTAGCGGACAGTATCCTTAGTAAAAACAAAAGTTTGTGGGTACTATTATTCAGTGTATGTAGCATTGGAAAAATGGATACGAATCTTCGTATCCTTTAACAGGTTACTATTTCTTTGCAATTTTAGATTACCTATTTTTTTTTCTATCATAAGTCTGTTTATGAACTTTATTCTTACCATCCTAGGCTTCTTCCTATTCCTCCAACCAACATTCCGTTTCACTCGTGACATCACCAAGTAATGATCAGAGCCAACATCCGCACCTCCCATCACAAGAATGTCAACAACTACGTGTTTCTGACGCTGATCGTGAACAAAATCTATAACACAGTTTTGAGCAAGAGTACGATTTCCCAAATATATGTGGATATACTTGCGGTTGAAAAACGTTTTAGATACACACAAAGCCATTATCAATGCAGAGTTCAATTAATCTTTCACCATTAACATTCAACAAGGATCATTAAATTTACTCAGAACATCAGAATTCGCATTCTGCACACCTACTCTGGCATTGAATATTTTAACTTTCTCTTTAGCATCAAACTGCCCCAAAACAGCTTTTAGCTCATTCCGAAAATCTTCCTATCAGAAAAGGTTCCAAGTCACGAGGTGCATACACTATAACAATTACTATACACACTACAACAATTACTATACTCTGAAGGTTGAAAGGCTCCCTAAAAAACACCAGCGTTACTCTAACTTACTCAGAGAACGACTAAAGGAACTGAAATCATGCGAGAGGGATGTAGAAAAGTGGGAATGTTTTAAGAGCTGTGTTTTCACTGCTGCTGAAGAGGTTTGTGGCACCACAATATTGGGTAACATTAGAAGTTATGCTTGATGGAATAGTAAGATTGAAAAAAATAGGATGGAGAAAGTGGAAAGGCACGAATTGGCTTTTTGGAAAGATAGAAAAACTTTCTGAAGTACAAGAGACAGTAAAAATAGGGGAAACAAAGTTGCAAGTTATGCAAAGAATGGGATCGGGGGGGGGGGGGAATGACATGGGAGTCCAATGTGTTAAGTGAAAGATGGGGTGAATACTAGTGCGAGGTATTAGATCAAGAAAGTAAAGTTGATTCTGAGGCAGAAGCAGATGCCACAGTGAAAGATGGAAACACAGGAGGGATCTCCAAAGGTGTGTAAAGCTGTCTGTTAAATCTAGAATGGTAAGGCTCCGGGAGTTGATGGCACGAATGCCGAGATGTTGAAATATTGTGGACTCTGCAATTATTACCACGGCCCCGGTAGTACGGTGGTCGCGGAATACTTATTACTCGTCTAATTGGATAAACAGTGAGGTTGCGTTCCCATAACTGTAAGGAACCCAATCTCAAAGTTTGCGGACGTCGCGTTGTGTTTCATATGGGCTCGTTACGAGGTATTCGTAAAAACCCATATGCCGCAAATTGTGAATTTAGAGGAATACACACAGCCTATAAAGTTAGCTACACCAGGTTAAGTAATTAACAATGTTTATTAATAGAAAAAAGTATATATAAGCAATTACATCCTTTAGGTGGAGGCCAAATAAAAGTTACGTTAAATTAAAAAAAACATTAGAATTAGCCATGTGTACGCCTGTCACACCCTTGAGCTTAACTTCAAATTAACTCCCTCAATCTATTTCGAGGAGGCATAGCGACCATGCATATGTATATATCTAGTTAACATGGGAACTGGAATTGGAGAAAATAACGTCATCTTACCTTCCTTTAAGATTACGTGGTCGTTCGTTGAAGCCCCACGCTGGTAGATGAAAACTTGCGTGGATGTTGACCGCGTGGTTGGTTCGCTGTATATCTTGTCTGCCACGCTGGGACCGCGTACTATGTCCGTTTCCAAACTAAGCCTCAGTCTCATCCTCGACTATCTCTGAAAATTGTACTTCGACTACCATCTCTAGATAATCATCTCGAACACGAATCTCAGATACAATTTTTTTCTCTATCTGATAACCCCATCTTCTCTCGTGTCTGTGTATATATTTCCGTCCCTTTAATTTTTCACGTGATAGGGGCGTGCCTACAACCTTCTACGTACTCTTCGCCTGGGGTCCGGATTGGTCAGCTGAGCAGACCAGTGCTCGGGCTTAGTGGCTATTGGTTGGACCTTTGGTCCAGTTGGCTACCTTTTCGCGGCAGCTGGCCTGTTTTGCAGGTGATGCCTTTTGCGAATTCAATACTGCCCATTTTAACTCTCAGATGAATAGTGAAGAATTTAAAGGGGCTTTCCCCTGCCAGAGTTACGACTTTTCTGTGACTCCGCGATGTACTTTACGACTTTCGCTGGTGCCTCTCTCATCAAGGAGATGGTCGTAAACCGCAACTCGCCTATTCATCTGGCCGCGTTCCGGATTCTTACCTGTGCCTTCTGAAATACCGGGATGTATTGTCCTATCAGCAAGCTAGCACTGGGGCCATTTCGTAAATTTTGTGAATGCCGTGCTGCTTCTCACAAGAGTGAAAAGGTGAATTCTTTGGGCATTCTCCACGGGTGTCCGACAAACCGTTTTGACCACCTGGGTTTTCTGCTTCTGTGGGGAAAATGGGGTTTATGAGGCAGGAAGGGAACAAAGGAAAAATAATTTTAATTAAGTAAAAAAAAATAATTTAGGTAAATTACTCCTGGTCTTTAAATTTGATTAGGCCGCAAACAATGTGACCCGAACTACGAAGTAGTTCCGCGGCAACACAATTGACTGGTTAACTGAAATTTTCCATTTGGGCTGGGAGCTAGGCATGGTCCCTCTGGATTGGAAGGATGCTATAATTGTTTCCTTATATAAGAGAAAAGGTGATCAGACTGACTGCAATAACTATAGTGATTTATTAGCTTTCTGTGTGTGCCAAGTAAAGTGTTTGGCAAGGTCTCATTATTTGAAAAGTACGAGGTGTTACATCAGAGAACATGTGGGATGTTTAGAGTGATTTTATGCCTGGTAAATGCTGCACTAACAAACTTTTTGCATTAGGAATGATGGTTGAAAAGTATCTGGCTTTAGTTGAGTTTTGCTGCCTTTATAGATTTAGAGAAAGCTTACTACTGAGTAAATAGGATACTTCTATGGAAGGTATTGAATAACTGTGGTGTTACTGGGAAACTATTCAATAGTGTAAAAACCATGTACCCTGGCAATAGAGCTTGTGTAAAAGTGAATGGTGTTTTATCAAAATGGTTTTCTATTGGTGAAGGAGTCTGACAAAGTTGTGTAATGTTACCATGGCTGTTTAATATATTAACTTATGGATGCGTGCATGCCGAGATGGACATTACTGGTTTATGTCTTGGTAATATCTGTGTCCAGATTGCTAATGACAATCCGGTTTACAGAGAGCAAAAGTGAGTTGCAGAGCATGTTGTTCCGGATGTATGAAGTTTGTATGAAACTCAAACTGAATATAAATAACGGAAAACCGAAGTTATTGTTTTTGAGCGAGGAACTGTTAGCACCGAATGTAGTGTAAGTATAAATGGAGCAGTGATTCACCAGGCAAATGAGAATTAGTTTGTGTTTAGGAAGCAGAGAACAAATGAGATGGTGAAATTAGTAGGCGAGTGAATTCTTCGTTGAACGTCATAGCTGATTTAAGAGGAACGATGGGTTCTCAAGAAAGCCTGCATGCGGCTGTATATGAAAGTAGTTGTTCCTACTCTGATGTATGGCAGAGAAACCTTGGTACTACATAAAAGACAGTTTTTGCGCTGTAGAAATGAGTTACTTACGGGGGTGTGTATTGTGGCAAAACACGTTCTGATCATGTGAATGTGCGAAATTAAGAGTTGTAGTTGTATGATGTGAAACAAAATGTTTTTAACAAGGTGGAGACTAATATTCTTCGGTAGTTTGGCAACGTTGAAAGAACGAGTAATGAGATGCTCATTACGAAAAATATTTTAGCCCAAGTCGCAGGATACAAAGGCAGAGGAACGCGAAGGAAATCGTGGGACGATCAGATTCAAGAGTGCCTCCATGAGAAAATATCAACTTTTGCATGTATGAAGTAAAGGTCTTGTGTACGTCATGCGATTGACGTCAGTGAAGCCCGAGTTGTATGTTAAGATCGCTGTAAATGAAGTTTCATATGGCAACAGTAAGTAAATAAACAGTTAAAAGTTAATCTTGTAGTTTGTATTTCTTTGTGGAGCTAACCCCTGAATCTCAGAACAGCTTAGTGATATGTATGAATATAAGTTTGTAACCTGACAAAGAATATCAATTACTCTTATCTTTATTTAACTGTGATTACAGTAACAATTTTTTACTATTCTTACACGTACGCTCAGATAACTCCATTTCCCAGAATTACAAACACTTCACATACGTTCATCCAAGTTCCTTAAAATGTTAGATGGTTACACCCCCCCCCCGATGTTAGAAATGCTTAGTTCCCTCCCTCCCTCCCCTCAATACTTGTTTGAATGAATATTGGGAAGAATTCATTTAAGTTTCCTTTACAGAGTGACCCAATTCTCCAATTTTTCGTGAATGAGTGACAAATTGCAATAGGTTAACACCGAAGATAAGTTTAAGTGTGACACTTGCCCATGATAAGTTTAAGCGTGTTACTTGCCGTTTTTTCAGAAGTGTTTATGTCATTAACACTTCTGAAAAAACGTACGGGTTTAAGTAGTCACTATGACCGTTCTTCTGTAGGCACCATAACTTTGTTCAGATCCACAAGTTCGCAGCAAGGGGCAAAAATACAAATGCTGTTGAATGCAAAATATATTTTATTCAATAACACTTCTAAAATTCGGATTTTTTTTTTCAAAATTTCCAGCAAGGAGGAGACCATTTCTTGAGTTGTTCAAATTATTCAGTTTTTTCACTAGTGAGTTCATTCACATTTGTCCCCCCTGATTCGCCGTTTCTAAACATCCGCTTCGAAAATTTCTTCCAGCGTCGGAAGACATTATGGAGAAACTTTTCCATGTAACTCCAGATTTTTCGCTCCGTATACATTTGCAACTAGGAGCCTAGTTCATATTTGTTTGTAGACGTATACATACTTCTAAAAACCAGATTGAAAACATTGTTTTAGTCAGATACCACTGAAAACTGCAAAACATTGTATGCTCATTCCTCTTCGAAGCAGGAAAACTTTTAGCTACAGGACGTTAACCTATATTGTATTTTTATCGATTTCTGTGCTTCCGCAAGTCAGATTTCAAAAAATCGCATTGCAACCGATACCGCTAGTCGTGAAGAATAGTTTGCCTATGAATACAGATTTTTTGTAAAGCAGTTTTTTCACTATAGCGCGTAAGTACATATTTTTTGTTTATAACATATTTGTATAAACATATTTGCCCCTAAAAACTAGATTGCAAAATGTTCTTGCTCAAGTATGACTTGCACGGAAAATATTTCATACACCTTTTTAATCCAAAACAATTAATAGTTTTACCCTGTAGAGACGTACACTTTATTTTTATAGATATTCTCCAAAATGTTGAATTTTAAAAATGGCTTTCGGATAGAACTATTTACCTCGCAAAACGTTTTATACGTGTTGAATATTTCATAGTGCCCAATTCTGACGCTAGCCGTCTTAAGGTGCATTTCTGTAACTACCTCCGCTTCTAAAAACCCCCATTGAATATATTTTGGGGGGGGGGGGTTAACTTAAGTTTCTCGCTGTAGAAAATATTTACCTTTTTCAAATAATTCAGAGTCTTCGCACGTGGGAACGTATATACAACTTTCTTGTCATCTGTTTCTAAAAGTTTTTGAAAACTTTTAGTTGCATAACTGGAGCTACGAAGAATATTTTGCGTATATTTACTTTTCCATTTCTGCACAGTTCAGCTAAACGTGTCACGTTATTTTTATTGGCAAAAAGCATTTCAGATAACAATTCTGTAGCAGAAAATTCTTTTCGTAGGCAATACTTTATTTTTGAATATTTAGCACGTATTTTCTCCACAGAACAGTTTCTGCTTTGAGAGCTTGAAGTTTAGTTTCCCTCCATTACTGTGTTAATGGTTTGATTTGAAGTTCTGTATAAAAGGATTTTTGATTGCGTAGTTTCCTGTCGCAAATGAATGTATTATTCTTTCCACTTTTTTTATTGGATGTTTAACGACCACCGTGAGCAACTACTGATATAAGTAGTCTCCTATCTTTAGTTCGGGGGCACTGATTTCGGGAAAAGGTGTGAGCCACTGCCGTAAGACAACATTCATACCTCACAAGGATTCGAACCCGGATCCAGCGCTGACGAATGGTCCGAAGTCAGCTCTTAAGCCTCAGCCATCGGGGAGGCTGCAAACATTGCATTTTGAGGGTGTGATGCGCTTTGCTAGGGGTTAAAATTCATTTGCGGCCTCTGATCTAAGTGCTGGCGTTTGACCATTGGTCAGAGTTCAATCCCGGTTAGAATTCCAGCAGAGGCATTATAGCACTTGTTCTCTCCCTTCCCTGCAACCAGGCGTTCTAAATTAGGGATTGGCGATTCCTTGTAATCATCGAGTTGCTCATGGTTGTCGTTAAATCCCCAACAAAAAAATTGTTGATTTTAGAGAAAATAAACTTTAAAGAGTTCTTTTTGCTTCTCAAAAGGATTCCAAAATCGTATATAATTCTTATTTTGGAGTTTAACAACCACCATAAAAAAAATCTAGTAACCAAGCCGAAGTCCATCCTTAATTTGGCGTCAACAATTCCAGGGAATGTGCGGAGCCAACACCATTAGACAAGCACACCCCCATCCCTCATCAATGAGTACAGCCCAGCTTGGACGAATGGCCAGTAGTTAGCGCCGCGTGCCACTCAACCACTGGGGCTGCCAGAGTCTTTTTGGAAACATGGGCGTTTTCTATATTCTAGTTACCTTTTTCCTAGAGCAAACACCTCTGATGAGGCAACTGCAGCATTGGATGTGCATAGGTTGCTGAAACCCGAACGAAAACTACATATTAAACAGGTTAATGTTCTAGGTCATTATAGAAAAAGCGGGTTTACAATGTCCAGTGTACACGTTAAGTAACTAGTGTGCTCACAAAGCAATCTAGATTCAAAAGTTAGCTTTATTTCTGTAAAGTTTGCACAGTACAAAAAGAAATTTAAAGGTTCAAGATCAAACACATGTGGAACTAAGTTTCTTGACCAATATGGTAGTTAAGTTGAATTGAAGGCTTTATTTACCTATCAGTCTCTGTTGGTTTTGATAGGAGTAAATCAGAATTAGTAAGCGGAACCAAAGTGCAAATGGTGCCTATGCCAAACAAAGCTATTCGTCCAACTGGGTAACTTGAATCCATATACCCATTAAAAACGTCAGCTATTCCCAGCCCAAGAAAGAGAACGGCACCTGTAATGTACGGACTGTTTCTGAAAAACCACACCAGACGTGATCTCCCAGTTCCACCCTGCGGAACTACATTTTCATCTGGCTGCTCAGCATCCGGAACGCTCCTTATCGGCAAATCAACTTGCATTAAGATTGATCCAGATTCTGACATCTTAAGTAACCTATTGAGAAAAACAAAACTTAGATTACGTTTAAATATATTTGAGAACATAGCATGTGACAATTCTTTAAGTAGGATATTTTATAAAAAAAGGTGATCTGATCTACATAAAAAACTTCAATTTGACAACATTTACTAACTGAAAAGGGTAAAATTATTCAGGAGAGGTTTGTATATTCAAATTATGATTACATTTTTCTCAGATAGCTAGTACAATAATTTCATTGGTCAAGATTAGTTATAAAGACACCAATACATTACAGAGGTTAGAGAACAAATGCGTGGTCGATAGATATCTACCTCTAGAAGAAATTTGTAACTTAAACGTGTTTGTTGGAATAGGGTAAACATATGTACATAACGGCGTTCGCACTGTTTTATCAAGGCTTAAATTAATGCCAGTTCAACAGGAAGTTAACTTTAAAAATAGTTAGATTTAAAGCCATGCTAAGTACTTTGTGTCATATAACCCGAATGCAAAATAAATTAGTACATTAAAAGTTCCGTTGCAAACTCCTGATCTAATCAAAATTTCTATCTCCCCATCCCTCACTGCAGCTTTTTTGCTGGCAGTATATCTGGCTATGGGCATTTTTAAACATTTCGCGTAGCTTCAAACACCTTAGCAAAGGCAATAAGTCTGATATTGTATACTCTAATTATTGTAGCGATGGATACCTTGTAATCACTTCTATAAAAAAGCTTTTAGTTCCATCACATTGAAACAAATTGCGTGCCCAGCCTATACAAGTGTCGCAACTCGTTAGGCTATTTAATAGAAGTGTGCTAATGCATTTACAATGGCAGTTCCATAAAAAACTGAGTATTTTTTTTTGAGCCGGGAACAGTGCGAAGAGGAAAAGTAATCACGCATACGACTTAAATTCAGGAAGTATGGCAACAGTTATTAGCCGTGGCAGAAGATTCTGGTTCTGTTTTGTGCAGTTTAAACAGACGTCTGCATTTCGCCATGGAGGGGAGTGATTCAGAGTTAAATGAAATTCATTGTGCGATAACATTTTGGGTAGAACGGCTGCAGAAACAGTTGATTTAATGAAAAAAGCTTAAAGATAAATGTGAGTCTACGATTTTTAGATGGCACCACGATTTCAAAAAGGACGTTTGTTGGAAGAACTCGCTCCCAGGACTGGTCGACCTGAAAGTTGTTACCGTTAGTGCAATCCCAAACGACTGACGTGTAAAGACATAGCAGCGTGAAGTTTTTCAAAAACATGCCGCATTCTACGCGAAAAATTACTGTTGCATCGTGTGTTCCTGAAGGTTACCTCATCTGAAGAGAGATTAATTTGTCAGTTCAGGTGAGTCATGAATAAAAACATGATTGCAAAGGATCAACTACCTAAACCCGGTAAAAACTGTTTATGAAACACGGGTCCACCCTTTTGAACCCCCTCACGAAGCCCGCGAAGAGTGTCTGGAAACGCAGAATTGCCTCCTCCGAAAAATGTCCGCCAATCCAAATCAGCTGGGAAAGTGATAATTTTCTTTTATCACAGAAGGTTTAGTCTACCCGCATGCCCGTTCTTCCACAAATTGTCAGTTCTGAGTATTACATTTTGGTCTTGAGTCTGCGACGACACATCGATTAAGTGATCGGAAGTGGTGGGCAGTGGACCTTACATCATGAAAACTCCCGCCCAGTGTGACTGCTTGTGTTAAACAGTTTCTTACGAAATGCATTGTTGAAATCTTGCCACAGCCTGCCTACAGTCCTGACCTGTCCCCGTGCGATTTGTGTTTGTTTCCAACAATGAAGTTTCGTAGCGCTACATTGAGCACAGAAGCCGAAGTTATTCGAGACGTACAGAGGTCACTAAAGCACTTTCCACACAAATCCTTCCCCATATGCTTTGAACAGTGGACTGAGCGATGGGACCAGTTGCATATCATTCGAGGGATGATAGTTTGAGAAAGAACAAAGTTTTGCTGTACCTATAATTTCTTCATTTTGTGCGATTTTACTCTGAATTTACGGAACGGCCTTTGTAGATCAACCTGTCACAAGAGTACTTCGAAATATGTCACTGTTTATGAAAATTGCAACACGATAGAGGACTGTTGGTATCAGCCGGAAACTTACAGGATATATACAATAAGTTCGGACATGCAAAATATTAGTCAGTGAAGATGCCCATGCGATTTCGGAGCAGCACACATATCCTGTCTTTGATATAAAATGCTGGCTTCAAGCAGATGTCGCAGAAGTGAAGAGACTGCATTGAGTCAAAAGGGCGTTTTTAGTACCCACTACCAGAGTCTTAACTAGGCATTTCTGCAGCCGGGGCAAACCACAAGAATATTGCGCACCATGGGGTTTTTTTACGACCACCGTGAGAAATTGAAGGCTACAAACATCAGTCTGTACCTAATTTAGGGCCCTTGATCCAAGAAAGAGGTAGTGTGTGTTATAAGTTAATTTTAAAGCATTTATGTATCAACTGATTTCTCCAAGGGAATTTTCTAGAGTAACCGAAAAGGAGCAATATCTGCGGCGACAATCTGACTTTTAAAGGAGAGGCTCACAGGGTAGTATTTTTGCGTGGAGGGTCGTTTTAGAAAACGAACGGGGTTAAGTTGTTTTATGGCGTACTCTGTGGTCAAGAGATTCTCGTCCACAGTAAGGGGGACAGACTTTATTGTATCCGTGATGCCATAGACCAGAGAAACACTAAGCAAAACTAGGAACTATTCAGTCTCCCATCCCTAATTTGGTATCAGCAGTTCCAGGGAATGGTCGGAGAGAGGACCATTACGGCTCCTTTTACACACTTTTTAACCGTATAGGTTGAAGCGTATATGCCCCAGCTTTGTGTCCGCACGATAACTCGCGTAAAAATTGTTCGATTTGGATGAAATTTTAGGTGGTAGGGAACCTGGGAAGGAAACCTATTGAAAATGAACGAAATAGAGTCAAAGGTCAGGACATAGGAGCGGGATCCAGTCCATTGCCTTTGTGCATCATAACTTATGTAAAAATGCCTCGATTGCGACGAAACTTTAGTATGTTCCGGAGGTACACTGAACCAACTGTTTAATATCATTGAAATGGGGTCAGAGGACAGGGCACACGAGCGATATTTACTCCACAGCCATTATATACTCATAACTTGAGTAATGATTTCTGGTATGTTGAAAAGCGTATAATAATTATAAGCAATGCATTGCATGATTTTACTAACTTGTTATTGTTCGGTTACAGACTGGGTTGATTGTTTTGTATTGATCCGCAGATTTCAGAAGTATGTCAGTTTCAGGTAGTAAAGTTCATGCAATGAAATAAATTTAATTTGGAGATTCCTGAAATTTATAAACTGGCAAAGTTTTTGTGCAATGAATAGGATCAAAAATTACTGCCGCAATACTCAAGGTCAAGAAAGTCTTCCCTAGCTTTAATGTCAATCTAAAAACTTTGCTGGAACAATTACTAGAACCAACATTTTTATGGGACTAAAAAATTTGCTGAAAAAACACGGGCGGGTAGGCTATTTTAAATAAGCCATTTAATTTTGTTTTATCGCCTTTCGTTATTCAAGTATTTTAATTTCATTTTTTGCTTTTATTGTACTTTGGTTATTAGCGTATTAAGTTTTTTAATTCTGCATTATAATATTCCATGTTTATATTGCAATACTATATTGCACATTTCCCACTCTCACCCCGCTAATGAGAACATGTCGAAGTAAGGATTCGCCACTGGTGAGCATTTGTACATATAATTTAAGATTCTGTTGGGAGTGCTGCGCGACTAAGTAATAGACGTAATGCATTTCTACGAGAGGTAGAAATGCAGATTTGTTGAGAACAATGAAATTAAAACAATTTGGTTAGATTTTTCTACTATGTCACTTCAAATTTGATATCCTGAAGACTGAACTCGTGACCACGCTTGCCAAGCAGGATAAGGGTGTTCAGAACATTTTTGCTCCGAAGATTTCCTTATCCAGTAGACGCACTTGTTACTTAGGTGCTGCATTGGCTTTAGCTTGACCTTCAGAAATTAACTGAAGAGATTGGAATTTAACCACAGTGAATTAAAGTCTAAAGCTTTGATCAGAAAGACTTAAAAATCAAAACTGAAGGGAAGCATTACAGTTCATACTTGCGATGCGAGGACTAAAGATAGATAACGGAGTAGGCGAATATTTTTTTTAATCGTTTAAATGTTAAGGAATTTTTTTCTATTTCAGTGTACAACGCCTGTAAATCTGCAGCAATATCGTATAAAACAAAGCAGGCTTCGTAACAGATTGTGATATTTCAGTTTAAGGGGACAAGCTATTTAAGAGTTTTTCCTTCAATCGGATTCATTATGTCAATATTTCCGTTCGTGTTTTACCGCTTTTCAAGTTTGTTTCTCCACCTCATCTAGCAAATTGAGACTATTCCACAACTATGAGTTGTGCACAAATCCCTGCAAGTTTTTTTAGGAATTTACAAGCCAGCTAAGCAGTGAAATTCTAAAGCGGCCGAATTTTCTTAAATGGTTTCTTCGGTCTTGACGGCGTGACTGTTCCCATCCCCAGATCTTGGAATTGGGAAATTTGGAATTTTACTGCACATTGTACAGGAACATGCACCAGTCCCAGGAAGAGTCCAAGTGGCAGACACTTCAAATTTCAGTTTACAAAATGCTCAGACACTGAGCATTTTGTAAACTGAAATTTGAAAAGCAATGCTCGCGTTTCAGCGAGGCGGCAAACTATCGCAGCGGTTAGCTATATTAGCCAAGATAACGTACAGAAATACGAAGAGTTTTTTACACATTATCTCAGCTAATAGAGCTAAGCAAGCCAAAAATGACATGCGCGCAAGTGTCTCATGACTTTTGGCCTATCAACCACTCAAACGGCAAACTATTCTTTGTGCCATGAGCATTTTAATGTTTAATAGAAGTTCGTGCAACTATTTGTGTTTAAAACAGAAGATTATCTATCGAGGGGGTCAAACAACGACCAGTTAGTACTTTCAAATTCTGAAAGTGTACCTCCCAAAGAAATTCACGTTAGATTAGTGGCAGTTTAAGTTTCTAACTATTTTTCTTACCCAAATAAGTGCTTATGTCTAGAGGACCGTGGAGGAATGTTGGATGTAAAGGATCGGACGTGGAATGGGAGGACTAATTGCAACTTGCGCTTCGAACAGGCAAAAAGTGAGCACAGAACCCTAACAGGTAAGTTGAAAACTAGATAGTGTCCATAACTCTTTAGGGTACGAAGTGTTCGTTGTGTACAGCCTGACCTAACGACTAAAATAAATTGAGATTTGAAACTTTCCGAAGGTTGCTTGCTCGCTATTTAAAGCATTGAAGTGAATTTCTCCGAAGCATTGCGACAGTGACGCGAGTTTGCGTTCACTATTATGACCCAGAAATGAAAGATCAATTCGCAGGAATATCTACTCCCATATTTTAGAGAATTAAAGACTAAAATCTGTTTTTTGAGACTACAGAGGCATTCATCAGGAGCACATGGTCAAAAGGTTCGACCATCAACTTAGACCCACGTGCATAGCTTGAAGTTAAAGCAAAGAATAAAATCGCGTGCGTGTGGGGAAGCCAGTGATTCTGCAACACCGCCAACACCCCACAACAGAGCTTTTACTTCAGAAGCCATACAGAAAATCGGGTTTGAAGTTCTTTAACTCTACCTACAGCCCAGATGTGGAGCGGTCAGACTTCTGGTTGTTTTCTGTTCAAGGGAATCAAACGAATTCAGTTCACCTGTGACCGAGATGTAAAAAGCCACTACAAGGAAATGGTTCCGAGAACCTGAAGGTGTTTACAGAAGCTTTTTTAAAAAACGAACTTTGGCGTATCTGCATCGAAAGTGATGGGGACTAAATGGAAAAATAAAATGAGAGATCTTTAGCTTTGTTCTTGTTTCAGCTTGATACCTTTCCAAATGGGCTTGCATATAAATATAGTATTACTTAATATCCTCTAATTACATAGGAAGAGCTAAAGAAACGTCGACAAGACTAATATTTGCATTGAAGAATAAGACAAGAATAATGACTGATTTAAATTTTATTTTAAAACTGGTTTACGGAATTTTCTGCTCAAAGTTGCAAATGCATTTAATGTTAAAGACAAGGCGGCAGACGAGACTAACCTGAACTGCTTAGCGCATTTTTTGGGTCAAGAATTAGATTGACTGAATCAATATTCAGGCGTTTGACAAAATATTTACTGTGTAGTATATCTAACACATAAGACTATACTCAGGTTTTGTTTAAGCGGCTGTTATCTAGTCATTTTTCAATTTAATCCAATTCAAAGATTCCATTTATACTGAATGCAGTATAAGAGTCTAACATTTAGAAGGTAGTTCAAGATCAATTAGTTGAAACCGCCCGACCTAGCTGGTGTTCCATCTTTCCACCAGAATGGGCTCTACAACTTTTTAGAAAGTCATGGAAGTGACTAAATAACTTTCATATTTAAAAATAATATTTGTGCGATTGCAGTACCCTTAGTTTCTTCCTTAAACCTGATCTGAAGGTAAGTGACTATACTGCTTAAATTTATACACGCTTTGAACATGCAGAAATTACTCATTTCTTTCGTTGCCAAGGAGGTAGACTAGATTGTTAACTTCAGAAGTTTTTCCAACTGTTAATTTTGTTTAAGGTTAATGTCATTGCATCGCAAGTACTATTCCAATAAAACTCCACAGGAGGCAGCTACAGCTGTTTTTCCTTTCATTTATTCGAATGTCAAAGTTTACACTTTACAGCAGTATCTAGAGCAGACCCGCGGCCCCCTGCGTGACATTGTGTCCCGCGCACACCAGTGGGGGGGACAAAACTAAAATGAGTGACATTTACAGATAAAATGATTATTGGAATACGAGAGTTGTGGCACTGGCGGTGCACACAAATTTGTAAAGATATGTAACTTCTGATTTTTTTTTAATATACGTGGTAATCAAGTGCCATTATACTACCTTACTTCAAGCGCACCAGGGTTGCTTGTCGCATTCGCTTGCTGTATGGTCCGGTAAGAACCCTGTCCAAGTGAGACTAGTAAAATCATGTAGTACACTGATACGCTTTCCAACATACCAGAAATCGCGATCAGACAAACCCTCCTCCCTACCCTGACTATTATCCATTCTTTCAGTATACCTCCGAAACACACTAAAGTTTTGTTACAATAGAAGCATTTTTACTCAAGTTATGAGAAGCTTGATTTGCTTCAAGAACGTCGCCAGACTTCAAAATCAGGATGAGCGAGTATTGTTTGGGTGGATTCGGGAGTTAGGGGGGGGGTTAAGCTTGATAAACTTTTTTTATACGAAACATTGAAAGATAGAGTTAATGCTTTTCAGTGCCGATTACAAAGGAATTTCGTGCATTTCCCATCCCCTCCACACACTCATACACGGATCTAACTAGTTACGCCGTTGGTGTAAGATACACGTGTAACTAGAATGTCGCCTTTAACTTTTGCTTGCTCTGAATACATTGCCTTCGATCGCTTTTCAAAATTTTGCATTGTTGCTTACAAAAAATACTGTACTTGAATTTATTTAAAGTCATTTTTGTTTATCTGAATCAAATTTCAACCTCGTGCTACGTAGACAATACTTCGCGCTTCAACCCACTAGTTTGCCGTGTACTCCTCCCATAATGTAGTAGTCTGCCACTTCCTACGCTTTCACTGTCCCGGGGCAATCTTAAGAGCGCTAATGCATCTTTAGACTCCACTTTCCGTGTTGGAGTCTTAGTTTGCAAAGAAAAACTCGCACAGAAACATGTAGTGACCCCTCAGTAAATTTCTATCCACCCTCATTAGCTTTCTGGCCATGCAAATGTTAAAAGGCCTGGATTAAGGAATTTTAAGAGTAGAGAACAATTTAAGCATATGGCTTTGCGGATGCTATTTTGTTGTTTACCTTTTTTGGAAACTTAAACGACGCACTTTCTATGGCGAAACTACGTAGGGCTACATGAAATATGACACAAAACATTACTTGGCAAAGTTCAGATTATATTTCAAAGTTAAACACAGGGTGATTGTAAACTCCTTCAACAAAACAAGAGGGCTGATAGTACACATCAAGACGGACAATATTTCCAATGGAACCTAGGGATGCATTCCACTCCTAGTGCCAGAGAAGAGTAAAGTTACATATCCAAGTTGAGCCTTCAACAGAAAATTTGTGAGTTGCACAATTCCAATCGCATCAGAGAAAGACTCAGAAGGAGATGCTGAGACTGGCGTCCAGGGCAGTCGTTGCACAGCTCACACCGGCGAATGAAGGACTGTCGCACCCTCTTAGACTCCCGGAGTCTTGATCTTGTACGTAGAAACAGTGATTCGCGTGACGATATCTTCCAGTAAGTCCACAGGTGTCTCGTACACCAATTTTTTTCATGTTCCCCAAAAGGAGTCTAGTGGATTAAGGTCCGGGGAGTGTGGAGGCCAAGCCACAGGGTTCCACCGCGTCCAATCCACCGCCCGGGATAAGTCGCATTTAGGAGGTATCAGACGTCGGTGGCAAAGTGTGCTAGGGCCCCATCATGCATAAACCCCATGTCCCTCCGTGTTGTGAGCGGAACATCCTGCAACAGACCGGGAAGCACTTGCTCCAGGAACACACTGTACGCTGCTCCGATCAGACGTATAAGTCAATTCTCATGTGATATTCGCACGATAATATCGCTGAACGGATTCTGCTGTATTTTTTAAAGTTTGCTCCTTATTGTCTACGCACGTGTTCAGCGCACCTGGTTTGCATCTTGTGCACGGGTTGCAACTCCGTGTGCCTGCTGGACGTTTTTCAAATGTGCTCTTTTCTGGAACTAGGAGTGGAATGCGGCCCTAGGTTCCATTGCAAATATTGTTAGTAGTGATGTGTACTATCACCACTCTTGTTTCGTTGGAGTCTACAATCACCCTGTATACTGGAAATAGCCCATTTTAAACTGTGTGCAAGACAAGTTTCAGGGTGCGCTTCAACCCACACTGGCATTTCCTTGACGTTTCTGGTTGTGTCATGCAACTCTTAAAAGACAAAATTTACTTTTTCAATCCTGTTTCATTTTTTTCGGGGATAGTCGGGGTTTTATTGCAGCTGAGAAACAAGTGTTAAGTGGCCCACTGACTAACATTACGCATTCAATAACTTCCTGTCGTTTCCCCATGAACAGCTGGAGTTCCACAACGAGAAACTTTTCTACAGAGTGGTTTCTGTTGGGAGAAAAAGCGAAGTTATAAAACTGGCAGATCCCTGTCACACGCAACGTACGTAGTCAACATTCCCCTAGCGCATGAAAAGGCTAAAGCTTTTACAAACCGCAGAATTTGCATTTATTAGTATGAGGACTATTCAAGCGAAATTCTTCAAGCACGTGCAAACGCTTTCGCCGGGGTACTGATCGAACGATTTCGAAGCAAAGAAAAAAGGCAAACACCGTATTTAATTCTACGTAGCAGATGAAGCGATTCAGATTTAGTCTTTACTACTGCATATTCTACAGTATTACTGTATATTTGTTTTCTTTTGTGATATATGCAACGAATTTGTTTTGTAAGAGATCACTTGTTTAACAAGATTTCCCTGTGGAGTAGTAAGCACAGCGAAGTTATTTACTACACTAAATTTAATAGAAACAAAAAACTTATTTTCTTTCAGTTATGTAATGTGCCAAGAGCAGTTAAATTCATTGGATGTTTCAGTCAGAACACATTTAGCAGAAGCCTAGTATTCAACTTGTTACTCAAAAGAAGTGGGAAGCTAATGAAACTTCAGTAAATAAGTTGGATAATTGGTTTGAATCATTCGGAAGCCTAGTATTACTGCCAAATAGCAAGAGACTTACAAAAACGCAGTTTTCTGCTGCTAATGAATAATCCTCAAGATCAACAGCTCAAGAATCCCACTTTAAATCCTCGCACACTAGTTACAAATAGAAGATGAAGTCCCATTATAATTCAGTTTGGGGCAGCACGGTGGGATAGCGGTGTCTTTGGATAGGCGTGGGTCAGACACGTGAGTTAGATATCGGTGGTCAGCCAGCTCCATGGCGCTTTCTCACCCCTGCCTGAGATCTGTAGGCACAAAAAAGGAAAGAGCTATCGCTTATAGCCACCCCCACCCACTCCACCCAGTTCACGGTAGGCCCTAAACACGAAAAAGAAAGTGTAAAAAGTCTTTATCATTTCATGAACTGTGTATCTTGTGCAGGTATATAAGTCTTTAACAGAGTTTAAGAATTTCTAGTTGTACGAGAATACCTCAAAATACTGCTATTTAAACAGAATTTGACCCAAAGAAAAACCCCTCCCTCGTGCTTCCTACTGCAGCGGGTATTTCTCCATTAACTTTCCACAGATACTTCGGTTTGTTATTCGTAGAAAAGTGAAATTCTTGCTGGTAGTGTGTTTCTCTCATTGGCGCCCATAAATCCTTCGGTAACTCTCTACCTATTCTTGAATTATAAAATCGCTATAAAAAAATGTTGAAAGCTAATGCATAAATTTGATCTTATGTCTCCTGCTAGTTACACCATTGAGAGACCAGCTCTTAAAGGCTAATTTAGTTTTAAAAACTCATCACTTACCAGCGACCGCCAACTCGTACTAAACTGAACTCTGCTCTGCTAAATCACAGATCAGATGTAAAGAATTTTAAGATGGAAATGTCTGACCCCAGGTGCGGAACCACAGCTGTGATTATCGCATTTATATATATACTGAAAGTTATCACTTCAGAAACGGGCTAACCAATCAGATTGTTCCGCCGACGTCAATGGCCATTTGATTTTTTTTTTTTTTGATTGGAGGTTTAACGACCACCGTGAGCAACTCAATGGGCAGTCACCCGTCTCTAATTTAGGTGGCTCCAGGGAAGGAAGAAAGCCAGCGCCGTAAGACAAACACAGCATCCATGCTTCACCGGGATTCGAACCCGTACACTTCTCGGAAGAATGGTCGGATGCCAGCGCTTAGACCACTGTGCCACGGGACGGCGCAAATCTGCTATTTCAGGATGTACCAGAGTTTTGTTCTCCCGTCGCCTCGTGAGTTTAGTTATTTTTCTTCCTAGGCAAATGTCTTTCACATTAAGTAGAGGCCAGGAACGGTCACGATTTTGTCGGAAGTATAACTGTATTCATTACATTACAATCGCTACTGGCTAGCTTATTTTAAAAGAATGTTTACTCAGTATATCTACAGAAATTAATACGTACGTACACTCAGTGGAGAAAACGTTAGAGGTGATGGGCGGTTGTGACATGAGCAACCCACGACGCAGAGTGGACCTCCCAGCAGTGTATCGCAACCGACGAAAATGGGTAAACGTGGTTTTCTGCACGACTTTGATAGTAGATGCATTGCCGGCGCAAGACAGATGAGTCATTCTGTCGCTCAAGTGGTTAGAATCCTAGTTCCCTAGGACAACCGTCTAAAGGGTGTACTGCGAGTATACCATCGACGGACGTACCAGCGTCCAGAGAGCAAGCAGTGAACAACCACATGCCGTTGATGATTGGGGTCAACGTAGACTATCCCACTCTCGTTCAGACTAACCGCTTGGCAAAGGCACCGGAAATCACATCCAAATTAAATGTCGGATGCCAAATAAGCATCAGCGAGCGAACGGTACAACGCACGTTGCATATCCTATGCTACAGGATCCGACGCACTACTCGTGCGCCACTGATGACTGCTCGTCATCGGAAATTACGCCTCACTTATTGCCGCGAACATTAAAACTGGACCTCAGCAGAATAATCCTCCGTCGAGTGTTAAGGTGAATCCCGTTTTCAGCTGTACCGAGCTGAAGGAGAGGTGCATGTGTGACGTCGATAGCCTGGGGTCATGGCACCGTCATGCTAGTTCGGCTCTGATCAAAGCAGTGGTGTGCCGCCCCGGTGGCGCAGTAGTCTAAGCGATGGCCTCTGATCATTCGTCCGAACGGGGTCCGGGTTCGAATCCCGGTGAGGCATGGATGTTGTGTTTGTCTTACGGCACTGGCTCTCTCCCTTCCCTGGAACCAGTTACCCTAAATTAGGGACGGGCGACTGCTTATAGCCCATTGAGTTGCTCACGGTGGTTGTTAAACCTCCAATAAAAAAAAAGCAGTGGTGGCTCTGTGATGGTTTGGGGAGTCTTCTCGTGAAACAAATTGTGTCCCTAAGTGCGTCCGGAGTGGTCCGTGAACTTTGCGCGCTACCAGCATGTGCTGCTGATCACCTGCACATTTCCTTGGCTTCCGCTAATCCTGAGCCGATGGTCTGTTTCAGCAGGACAATAGGCCCCCTCCCTACCTCACTGAGCCGCAACTACACAGGAATTGCTCGAGATACACTCATCTAAGTTTGGAACTATGAAGTGGCCCCTGAGGTTTCCGTATTTAAACCCTGTGGAAGGCTCTCTGAGATGCCATGCAGCGGAACATCAGATCTATGGATCCTGGAATGGAATCTCGGGCGGAGTTGTGGGCAGTTCTGCAAAACGCACTGCTGGCATTACCGCCGGAATCTGGTGAAGTTGATATCTCGGCGTGTAGAGGCTGCTATTCGCGCTAGAAGAGGATCAACACACTATTAAGTAGGTATCTTCCATTGAGTGTACACTGATTAGCCATATCCTTTCGACCACCTATATCCATTAGTGGATGTGTTTGGGGAACGCCGTTTCAAAAACTGCTGTCATTGTAGGGTGTTTAAAAGCTGCCCCAGGTGGAAGTCGTGGTGGAAAAGATCCAATGAGGGACCCATATCCACCTAAAGTTCCAGGGAGGGAAGAACGAACTGGTCGATAATCGAACTGAACATCGGTTAGCAAGTGTTGTCCAGGACAAGTTTCTTGCGATCCCTCATTTAACGGTACATTATAACCAGGCAGCACACAGGAACATTTCTTAGCACATAATCGGCGGAAATTCCGGTTAGTTAGCCTAAGAAATCAGGTCCATTCAGGCAAGGTAAATAGACTCCATTCAGGTACCCATGTTGTCAGACGATGATTAACAGCTCCTCGCGCTGTTAATAGGGAACTCATTAACTGGACGTTGTGCGACTGGAAAAGAGTTGCCTGGTCCGATGAGTCCAGGTTTTAGCTCCAACATGCGATGGACGCATCCGCATTTTGCACCACGTACATGAACAACCCCAACCAGACCTCACTGTTGGGCAGAAACAAGCAAGAAGTGAGAGTATCAGTGCACTGGGATGGTTCCTGTTAATATCATTGATTCCCCTCATTCCCATTCAAAACATCCTCTTCTCCAGATTCCATCTAGGCATAGTTTAGGGAAAATATGTCAGTGGATTGCCGTCTCGATTGTTTAGTGATCAAAGCGTTGGCCTTTGACCATTCATCCATAATGGACCTTGGTTCGAATCGCGGATGAGGCGTGGGTGGTGTGTTTGTCTTACAGCACTGGATGGATAGCATTTCATTTTCATGCACGGCCTCAAATTTTTCTTACTTGAATCTCATTAAACATGTGTGGGATGTAGTGGACCACAGAATTTGATAGACCCCCACCAGTGCCTGGCTCCTTCGCCTAATTTCTGGCGTTTTTCAGTCGAATTGGTCAGAATTCAGGATGATACCTTCCGCCTTATAATGGAGCTGATGCTGCGTCCTGTACAAATGATTATAGCGGCGAAAGGCGGCTCCATATACCATTTACATGATAATCATAATGCCATGGCTTAGTAGACACGCTGTATGTCTGATTGTTTGAGTTAGGGTGGTGTTTTGAATCTTTTATACGGCTCAGGTGATGCAGTTGTCCTTTGGCTCTGAATCTACCCATTTCCTGGAATCAGTGCCTTTGTGATGGGAACAGAGATTCTCAACATCCTGAGATGCTCACGGGAGTCGTTAAATGTCGGAAAAAGGTTAAGATTGGCATTACAAAGATACTGATATCTTGTTTGGTGGCTGAGCGGTTAGACTAAAGGTTCAGTATTTTCTGTATTTAACAGTACAGAATCCTGATGTTCTTAAAGCGCCAAATAGCGAAACTGATCGAGCAAATGATTAGATCAAGAAGTGCAATGAGGAAGCAAGTATGAAGTCGATTTGCTGATTCAGTGAAATACCTGGAGCTTAGCGCTCAAGTTCCAGCTACGACAAGGTGGTTCCAAGTTGTTTATAATAAAGAGGTGTCACGCTCTTCCTGCAGTTCCGGTTCTTGCTTTAGAAACGAGGATGGTCAACCCTCGGTCCCTAATTTGGTTTGTCTTTATCTGACTGATACGAGTATTCTGAGGTATTCGTTACCTTTTCACGAAAGGTAACCGACATATCCTTCCTCTCAAATTCAGGTATGCCTGTTCTGTAAAAAGGAACAGAACCTCTGAATACGAAAAATACTTACTTATCATCTGAACCCCCACTATTAGTCTCATTCGAGGTTCAACGACCACTGTGACCAACTCAATGGGTTATAAGCAGTCGCCCGTCCCTAATTTAGGGCCACTGGTTGAAGGGAAGCGAGTGTTGTGTTTGTCTTAGCCAGTACCGTAAGACAAACATAACATTAATGCCTCACGGGATTCGAACCTGGACCCCTTTCGGATAAATGATAAGAGCCCATCGCTTAGACCACTGCACCACCGGGGCTGCCCACACTATTCGTATTTCGTCGTAAGAGAGTTATAGCTCCTCCGCTGTTTCGTTACAGTTCCTTTTACTCTGACTCCGGACACATCTACGTTTGCTGCGTGGTTCTCCGGCATCTCTCCCGCCTGTTACAACAAATTAGTTACCACACTTGTGGACTTCTTCTTTTTTGTTTGAGGAATCTGCAATCACTGTGAGCAACTCCTGTGGGCTACAAAGAGATCGCGCGTTTCTAATTTTAGGGCACTGGCTCCAGGAAGGGGAGGGAGCCAGTGCCATAAGATCAACTCCATGCCTCACCAGGATTCGAACCCTGACCCATCGCAGAAAAATGGGAAGAAAACACTGATTAGAGCACTGCGCAACCGGGCGACTACTTGTTAGTCTATTCTGTCTTCGATCATTTGACGCTGTCTTCGGCATCACTGTCCTTTGCTAAAGACTATCATGTGTGTGTCTTTCCTGCTTCGTTTTGTGGAACAGAGTAACACATGTTCACCATATACGTCTGTGTATCTTTCCGATGTTATTTAACGTGCATCATACACAAACTGAGCTTCGTGCTCAGTTTATGTTTCGTTTCATCTTCCGCCTTCGGGCGGAAGTCATCACCTTTTCTGTGATAAACAGCGACAACTTCTTTGCCGGGAAAAACCCACTTAACCGATATTTGAACTACTCTTACCTTGAATTATTGCACAGTCGCGCCTTATTGAAAAGTATTTGTATAATGTTCCTTGACTCTATGCAAACATCTTGATTTTGTTATATACTCATCTCTTCGTGTTTCTTTGCTTTCGTTTTTACGAAAATGTTACTATGCCATCCTAAAATTTTATCTGTAGCAGAATCATAACAATAGCGGGACCTCATCAAAAGATAAAATTGAAACTTTGCAGAATTCAGTCCTGTCATTTTCCTCACCTTTAAAACGGGCTGAAATGAACCACAGCTAAATAAATTTACCAGACCACCGTTTCAGAGTGAAAATAATTGGAAGCTGTAGGTGTATTTTATTTTTGACGAAAAGATATGCTTTTCGAGAAATAGCATTAAAACAAGTACTTGACTGATATCCGTCTTGTCGGGCTTTTTTTTTCGAAGATTTTGAATTTGCATATACACTGAAGAGCAAATGAATTAGAGATACCTGTCTAGTAACGTGTAGCACCCCCTTCCACCCTCATGATGGCGGCGATTCGTTTCGGCATGGAATCGACAAGACACCGGAAGCGTTGGGAAGCCATACGAATCCACGACTCCTGAACATGCTCCCACAGTTCACGAAGATTTGATGGAGAGGGGGTCAGAGCCTCGAACATCTCTCTCGATAGCATCCCAGATGTGCTCGATGGGATTGAAGTCAGGTGACCTAGCTGACCAAGGAAACGAGGTCACGTCGGTGGAGTGTTCATCCAACCATTCGGATACAATTCGGAAGTGATGGCACGGTGCATTGTCTTGTTGCAGGATGAGGTTCCCAGTGGGATGTTGAAGACGCATAAACGGGAGCAACTGGTCGTCCAAGATATCCCAGTAACGTTGACCTGTTAGGGACGATGTCACACGCACCAGGGGTACCATTTCAGTCCACGTAAACAGTCCCCAGACGAGAGAGCCACCTTCACCAGCTTGAAGAGTACCCTGCTGGCAAGAAGGATCCATCGCTTCATGTGGTTTGCGCCATACTCGTATGCTGCCATCCGCATGTACCAACGTGAATCTCAACTCATCAGTCCAGGCAATATTTTTCCACATGTCTAGGGTCCAGTGGCGATGTTCTCGCGCCCATGCTAATCTTTGCAACCTGTGATGTGCGGTCAGCAGCGGTACCCTCGTGGGACGATGGCTTTTGTACCCCATAGCGAGGAGATGGTTCTCGATGGTGTGGCTGCTTACATGTTTTTGTGCACCAGCATTAAATTGCCGACTGATTTCTTGCACTGTGGTCCGTTTATCCGCTGTTACAATGCGAGCTAGCCGACGGTGACTTTGCTCATCCACGCGCTGTTGTCCACGGCAGTTGGCCCTTGCAGGGATGGGTTTATCGGATTCGATGTACTCACGGTGCACCCGTGACACAGTGGCTCGTAAAAATCCCAGTGCCTGCATGACTTCCGAGATGGAGTGACCCATTCGTGGGGCACCGACAATTTGCCCACGATCAAATGCGCTTAAATCCTTGGTCTTACCCATACTGCGTCCGACCCTTACTGATTCCCGTAGCATCACTCCTTATATTGTCGGATCGCTTCAGGCATCATGTTTTTTCCGTTTACAGGTCCGCCCACAGCGACACATTTGCATAGCGCCAGCTGTCTCTAATTCAATTGCTCTTCAGTGTAAGTGAAGCAATGCCTAATTCAGAGAGGGTCCATTTCGATGCACAGTAGTGAAGGCGTTTTTGGGCGACTCGCGCATGACGTAGCTGTGGAGGCAGACCGTTTTCTTCAATGGTTTGTTCACATGAGCTTACTGTTAGTCTTGCGTTTATTTAGCGCTATTTCATCAGTTCTTTGTAATCGAGAGTCATATTTTTGTTGTGATAGAATAAAGATAACTATTGTTGTAACAAAAAAATCGTTCTATTGCTGTGTGTTTGCTAGAAAACTTCACGATTTCACCATTCTGTGCTATTATTTCGTAAGAATGATGCCTGATCATGCCGTTGCTCCATGCGCCTCGTAGAATATAACAAGAAAGATGACACAGAATTTTCGGGTGTAATAAGCACGTCTTTTGAATCCGTTCTGACGCAAATTAAATTTATCAAAGCTATTCAAAGTCAATGGAACCGGTTTGGAAAACAATAGTATCTGACGGAAGAAGGAAGTTTTTCAAATCGGGTTTTCAATCCCGCAGATATTGCTGTAAACGGAATCGTGAGCTTACGCCCTCTGGTTGCAGACTTTTGCGTTAAGAAAAATATGAATTTATATGAGACACATTTCGCACAGGAAAAGCTCTCCAACACATTTTTGTTTTTCAAATCGGACTCTTAGAAACAGAGTTATCGACATAAATAAAATGTGACTTTACGTCCCCTGGTAGGAAATCCATGCGTTATTTTAGGAAGAAAATATTCTCAAAAGGTTTTTCCGTGTGAGCGGTATCGGTCCAAAAGGGAAAAAGTTTTAGTCGAGTTTTCAGGAGCCCAGATTTTGCTGCAAATACATCAGAAGCAGAAATTAACACTTTTGCCCCCTGGTGGCCAAACCATTCTTAACCAAACATTAGAAATAATATGAAAAATATTTTCCATTAGATGTATGTGATACAGGATGAATTTTTCAAATCGGAGTTTTAGAATCAGAAATAACGCGGAAAATGCAATTTACCTTTGTGCCCCGTAGCGGAAATTCTGATTTACTTGAAAATTTTGAAATTATATGAAGCATATTTTTTTTATTTTTTTTTTGATTGGAGGTTTAACGACCACCGTGAGCAACTCAATGGGCTATAAGCAGTCGCCCGTCCCTAATTTAAGGTCACTGGTTCCAGGGAAGGGAGAGAGCCAGTGCCCTAAGACAAACACAACATCCATGCCTCACCGGGATTCGAACCCGGACCCCTTTCGGACGAATGATCAGAGGCCATCGCTTAGACCACTGCGCCACCGGGGCGGCGAAGCACATTTTGCATCGGAAACACTATCCAACCAAGAAAAAAAATTTCAGAATTTTTCAAATCGGACTCCTAGAACTACAGATATTGACAAAAATAAGATATATATATACGCCAGGTTTGTCGACATGAGTAGTATCGGTCAACAAACGACTTTTTTTGCAATCGAGATTTTAGAAGCTCATATTTTTCTGCAAATACAACAGAAGCGGAAATTAACACCTACGCCACCTGGTGGCCAAACCGTTTTTTACAAAAATTAGAAATTCTGTGCAAAGGATTTCCAATCAGGAGCTGTATCCGGTGGAGAAAGAATATTTCAAATCGGAGATTTAGAAGCAGAGATATAGGGGGAAAAGCTATTTACCTTTACGCCTCCTAGCGGAAAGTCTACGCGTTACTTGAAATTTTCAAATTATTTGAAAAATACGTTGCACTAGAAACACTATCCAACAAAGAAGGAATTTTTCAAATCGGACTCCTAGAAGTAGCGATATTGACAAAAATTAGATATACATCTACGCCCCTGGCGTAGAAACCATGCATTATTTTAAGAAGAAAATATTTCTAAAAGCTTTGTCGACATGAGTAGTATCGGTATACAAACGACGTTTTTTTCAATCGAGAATTTAGAAGCTCATATTTTGCTGCAAATACATCAGAACCGGAAATTAAGATTTACGCCCCTTGGTGGCCAAATTATTTTTTTACAAAAATTAGAAATTATGTGCAAACGATTTCCCATCTGGAGCTGTATCCGGTGCAGAAAGAATTTTTCAAATCGGAGATTTAGAAGCAGAGATATAGGGGGAAACGCAATTTACCTCTACGCCCCCTAGCGGAAAGTCTATGAGTTACTTGAAAATTTTATAAATTATATGAAACACATGTCACACTGAAAACACTATCCAACAAAGAAGGAATTTTTCAAATCGGACTCCTAGAAGTAGATATATTGACAAAAAAAGAAAAAGATATACATCAACGCCTCCCCCCTCCTGGCGGAGAAACAGTAAAATATTTTAAGAAGAAAATATTCCGAAAAGGTTTATCGACGTGAGTGGCATCAGTCTACGAAAGAATTTTTTCAATCGATATTTTAGGAGCTCAGATTTTATGGCAATTACATCAGAAGCAAAAATTAAAAAGGAGGACACCTGGAAGTCAAAGTATTATTTGCCAAAAATTAGAAATAATATGCAAAATATTTTTCATCAGGGGGTATATCCGCTGAAGAAAAAAAATTTCAAATCGGAGTTTTAGAAGAAGAGTTATCGGGAAAAATGTAATTTACTTTTACGCCCCCTAGCGGAAAATCTATGCGTAATTTGAAAAAGTAACTATATCTAAAATACTCTTCGACATAAAGGAAATCGAAAGATAAAATAATTTTTTCATACGGATGTTTAGAAGGAAAGATGTGGAAGAAAACGTTTTTTTCAATTCGACATCATCTGCTTTTACGCCCTCTAGCAACAAAATTGTACATCGCAAAAGAAAACGAAACAAAGGATCACCATTCGCATATTTCAAGCTTCCCAATGCAAAAAGAATTTTTCAAATCGGACTAATAGTTGCAGAGATATCGTGGGTACAGATGGACTGACGGACGGACTGACGGACAGACGGACGGACGAACAAACCGGTAACATAAGCACGATCTCTTTTACGCTTTCCAACCGTTGGTTTAAGAAGCGTATATGCTCCAGCTTTGTCCGTCCGTCTGTCAGCACGATAACTCGCGTAAAAATGGGTCGATTTCGATGAAATTTTACTATATGGTAGGGAACAACTGGGGACGAACCCTATTGAAAATGCACGAAATGGGGTCAAAGGTCAGGGCATAGGAGCGAAATCCATTCCATTATCCTTATGCGTGATAACTTGCGTAAATACTATTCGATGTCGATGAAATTTTAGTATACTGTAAGGGACAACCTGGGAAGAATCCTATTGAAAATGAGTGAAGTGGGATCAAAGGGCGAGACATGGGAGCGGGATGCATTCCATTGCCCTTATGCGTCATAACGTGCGTAAAAATGGTTCGATTTCAATGAAATTTTAGTATGTGGTATGGACCACCTGGGGACGAACCCTATTGAAAATGGACGAAATGGAGTAAAAGGCCAGGACATAGGATCGGGATCCATTAAATCGCCCTTATCCCATACTAATAAGGTGGACGTCAAGTAACTTTGCTTCCTATACTTCCAATGGAAAAACTTGTACACATTTCCTTCACAATTATTGTGTTCCAAGGATAAAAGTTTGAACATCGGTTAAAATAACTTCATATTATAACTTGGAATACTTAATATTTCCTAAAATATAACCATAATTATATAAAAAATCAATAACTTTTCCATTGGTGGTGCTGGAACCAGAAAAAGATGGCGCGACCTGTACTTTGATGACGTCAGGAGACAGACAAATGTTGGATTTCATAATTATGGTTATATTTTAGAAAATATTAAGTATTCCAACTCATAAAATGAAGCTATTTTAGTTGATATTCAAATTTTTATCCTTGAGAACGCATTAATTCTGAAGAAAATGTGTACAGACGTTTTTCAATTGGAAGTATAGGAAGCAAAATTACTTGACGTCCAACTTAAAGGAACAATTCTTGTATGCATGTAAATTTTATTTTGAAAACGGCTCTAAGGATTTTGATGAAAGTCGTTAACCTACCGTTTTCTGGTACTAGAAATCGATTTAGCTTGATTTCGACTTTAGGAAAATTTGTTTAGTGCGTTAAATAACCAACCCGAATTAGCACGATTTTAGTGTCATGGCGTCGTCCCGTTGATGTTATCCATGCTTAGAAATCTTATGACGTCACAATCTCGCGATTGATATGTCGGCGCGCGGACTGTCTCATTGCGTCACGCGCTGTGTGTGTATCCTATTAAAGTTTAATGACGTCACACTCTTGCGAGTAGATGGTCGCGATTCCCATCTGCCTCTTTACGTCATGCGTTGTGTGCGTATGACCGTCCGCACGATAGCTCGCGTAAAAATTGTTCGATTTCGATGAAATTTTGGTATATGGAAGGGGAACACCTAGGAAGGAACCCAATTGAAAGTGGACAAAATGGGGTCAAAGGTCAGGACATAGGAGCTGGATCCATTCCACTGCTCTTAAGCGTCATAACTAACGTAAAAAAAGCTCGATTTCGATTAAATTTTAGTAACTGGTAGGGGACCATGCACCTGAAGACAAACCCTTATGAAAATGGGCAAAATGGGGTCAAAGGTCAGGACATAGGAGCGGAATCACTTCTATAGCCATTACGTCATAACTTACATAAAAATTCTTCGATTTGGATGAAACGTTAGTATGTTGTAGGGACCTCTTGGGGACGAATCCTATTGAAAATGGGCGAAATGGGGTAAAAGTTTAGGACACAGGAGCGGAATCTATTCCATAGCCCTTACTCATCATAACTTACGTGAAAATATTTCGATTGCGATGAAACTTTATCATGTTATTTCGGAGGTATAATGAACCGGTTCTGTTGAAATCATCGAAATGGGATCGAAGGTCTGGGCACAGGACCGAGAATTATTCCACGGCCATTATCCTCATAACTTGAGTAATGATTTCTGGTATGTTGGAAAGCGTATTATAATCAATGCATGGCAATTTTACTAACTTGTTTTACAAAAGACGTGCTAAAAAGTTAATGCCGCCGCTGCTGCTGCCGCTGTTTTAGAAATTTCGCGACACTCTTGCTTTCCTAGCTCGCAGCGCAAAACGTATGGAACACAAAAATAATGAAATTCACATCGTTGGTAGAAAATTGTTTGGAGAACACGCTGAAATAAACCGTTTCTCGATTCTAGCGATACTTCAAGAGCTATTGTATTTCAAATTTAAGGTAAGCAAATAAGTGCTATCAGGTCATGTTCTGGACACACTAACAGCAACAGAACCACAAAAATTTGTAGGATGTAGTGCCATGACCGAATTTTTGAACATCGTCGCCCTTTTTTAAGCTTTCCAACAGTTGGTTGAAGAAGCGTATATGATCCAGCTTTGTCCGTCCGTCCGTCCGTCCGCCTGTCCGCACGATAACTGGCGTAAAAATAGTTCGATTTCGATGAAATTTTAGTATGTGGTAGGAAACCACCTGTGGACGAACCCTATTGAAAATGGGACAAATGGGGTCAAAGGTCACGACGTAGGAGCGGGATCCATTCCATTGCACTTATGCGTCCTAACTTTCGTAAATATGGTTCGATTTCAATGACATTTTACTATGTGGTAGGGGACCGACTGGGGACAAACCCTGTTAAAAATGGATGAATTGGGGTCAAAGGTCAGGACATAAGAGCGGGATGCATTCCATTGCCTTCATGCGTCAAAACGTGCGTAAAGATGGTTTGATTTCGATGAAATTTTAGTATTGGGTAGGGGACCACCTGGGGACGAACCCTGTTGAAAATGGATGAAATGGGTTCAAAAGTCAGGACACAGGATTGCGATCCATTCCATCGCCCTTATCTCATATTATTAAGGTGGACGTCAAGTAATTTTCCTTACTATACTTCCAATGGAAAAACTTTTGTACAATTTCTTTCACAATTAATGTGTTCCCAAGGATGAAAATTTTAACATCGATCAAAATAACTTCATATTATAACTTGGAATACTTAATATTTTCTAAAACATATCCGTAATTATATTAAAAATCAATAACTTTTCCTTTGGTGGTGTTGAAACCAGAAAAAGGATGGCGCGACCTGTACTTTGATAACCGTCAGTAGACAAACATATGTTGGATTGCATAATTATGGTTACGTTTTAGAAAATATTAGGCATTCCAATTTATAAAATGAAGCTATTTTAATCGATGTTCACATTTTTATCCTTGGGAACGCATTAATTGTCCAGAAAAAAGATGGCGCGACCTGTATTTTCATGACGTCAGTAGACAAACAAATGTTGGATTTCATAATTATGGTTATGTTTTAGAAAATATTAAGTATTGCAAGTTACAAAATGAAGATATTTTAATCGATGTTCGAATTTTCATCCTTGGGAACGCATTAATTGGGAAGAAAATGTGTACAGAAATTTTTCCATTCAAAATACCTGAAGCAAAATTACTTGACGTTCACCTTAAAGGAGCAATTCTTGTATATATGTAAATTTTATTTTGAAAACGGCTCTAAGGATTTGGATGAAAGTCATTAACCTACCGTTTTCTGGTACTAGAAATCGATTTAGCTTGATCTCGACTTTAGGAAAATTCGTTTAGTAAGTTAAATAACCACCCCGAATTACCACGTTTTTAGTGTAGTGTCATGGCTTCGTCCCGTTAGATGTTGGCGCTCGGTCACCCATCTGTCTCATTAAGTTACGCGTTGTGTGGATCCTATTAAAGTGTAATGTCGTCACACTCTTGCGAGCAGATGGTCGCGATTCCCATTTGCCTCATTACGTCACGCGTTTTGTGCGTATGTTCGTCCGCACGATAACTCGCGTAAATATCGTGCGATTTCGATGAAATTTTAGTATGTGGTAGGGGAACAACTGGGAAGGAACCCTATTGAAAGTGAACGAAATGGGGTCAAAGATCAGGACATAGGAGCGGGATCCATTCCACTGCTCTTATGCGTCATAACTAACGTAAACAAGTCAGTAAAATCATGCAATGCATTGATTATAATACGCTTTCCAACATACCAGAAATCATTACTCAAGTTATGTGGAATAAATCTCGCTCCTGTGCCCTGACCTTTGTTCCCATTTCTATGATATACAACAGAACCGGTTCAGTATACCTCCGGAACAACATACTAAAGTTTTGTCGCAATGGAAGCATTTTTACGTAAGTTATGATGCATAAAGGTTATGCAATAGATTCCGCTCCTGTATCCTAACCTTGGACTCCATTTCGCCCATTTTCTACAGGATTCGTCCCCAGGCAGGCGCCTACAACATACTAACATTTCATCCAAATCGAAGAATTTTTACGTAAGTTATGATGCATAATGGAGATGGAAGTGATTCCGCTCCTATGTCCTGACCCCGTTTCGCCCATTTTCAATAGGGTTTGTGCCCAGGTGGTCCCCTACCACCTACTAAAATTTCATCGAAATCGAACCATTTTTGCGCGAGTCATTGTGCCGACAGACAGACGGACGGACAAAGCTGGAGCATATACGCTTCTTCAACCTACGGTTGGAAAGCGTAAAAAAGGTTCGATTTCGATTAAATTTTAGTATGCGGCAGTGGACCACTGGGGACAAATCTATTGAAAATGGACGAAATAGGGTCAAAGGTTAGGACACAGGAACAGAATCTATTCTATAGCCCTTATGCATCATAACTTACGTAAAATTGCTTCGATTGCGACAAAACTTTATCGTGTTATTTCGGAAGTATACTGAACCAGTTCTGTTGTATATCAACGAAATGGGATCAAAGGTCAGGGCACAGGAGTGAGATTTATTCCACAGCCATTTTCCTCATAACTTGAGTAATAACTTGAGTAATGATTTCTAGTGTGTTGGAAAGCGTGTCATTATCAATGCTTTGCATGATTTTACTAACGTGTTTAGCACGTCTTTTGTAATAAAAGATAGTGCTTATGTTACCGGTTTGTCCGTCCGTCCGTCCGTCTGTACCCACGATATCCCTGCAACTATTAGTCCGATTTGAAAAATTCTTTTTGCATTGGGAAGCTTGAAATAGGCGAATGATGATCCTTTATTTTATTTTTTTTACGATGTTCAATTTCGCCACCAGAGGGCGTAATTGCAGATAATGTCGAATTCAAAAATACGTTTTATTCCACACATTTGCTTCTTAAACATCCGATTGAAAAAATTATTTTTTCTTTCGATTCCATTTATGTTGAACAGTATTTTAAATATAGTTACTATTTTGAATTACGCATACATTTTCCGCTAGGGGGCGTAAAAATAAATAACATTTCCCCGAATAACTCTTCTTCTAAAATTCCGATCTGAAAATTCTTTTTCTTCAGCGGATACACCTTCTGATGGAAAATCTTTTGCATATAGTTTCAAATTTTTGGTAAAGAATACTTTGGCCACCAGGCGGCGTAAGTGTTAATTCTTGCTTCTGATGTATTTGCCATAAAATCGGAGCTTCTAAAATATCGATTGAAAAAATTATTTGGTGGACTGATGCCACTTACATCGATAAACCTTTTCGGAATATTTTCTCCTTAAAATATTCCACAGTTTCTTCGCCAGGGGGCGTAGATGTACGTCTTATTTTTGTCAACATCTCCACTTCTAGGAGTCCTATTTGAAAAATTCCTTCTTTGTTGGATAGTGTTTCTAGTGTGACATGTGGTTCATAAAATTTCAAAATTTTCAAGTAGTTCATAGACTTTCCGCTAGGGGGCGTTGAGGTAAATTGCGTTTCCGCCTATATCTCAGCTTCTAAATCTCCGATTTGAAAAATTCTTTCTGCACCGGGTACAGCTCCTAATGGCAAATCGCTTGCACATAATTTCTACTTTTTGTAAAAAAATTGTTTGGCCACCAGCGAGCGTAAATCTTAATTTCCGGTTCTGATGTATTTGCAGCAAAATATGAGCTTCTAAATTCACGATTGAAATAAACGTCGTTTGTAGACCGATACTACTCATGTCAAGAGACCTTTTAGAAACATTTTCTTCTTAAAATAATGCATGGTTTCGCCGCCAGGGGCGTAGATGTATATATATATATCATCATCATCATCATTGTCAACCATTATCAATCCACTGCTGGACGAAGGTCTCCCCAAGTTTCCTCCACAACGGTCTGTCTTGTGCCAGTCTCCTCCATGTCACCCCTGCATACTTTCGAATTTCATCCACCCATCTCCTATGTGGTCTTCTTCTGGGTCTTTTCCTGTCCCTTGGAATCCAATCTAAAATTTCGGCTGTCCATCGATGATCTGTCCTTCTGGCAGTATGTCCAGCCCATTGCCATTTCAGGGATTTAACTCTGATCATGATGTCTTCCACTCTTGTCATTTTTCGGATCCACGAGTTCCTCTTTTTATCTCTCCTGGTTACACCAAGCATGCACCTCTCCATGCTTCTTTGAGTTGTCTGCAGCCTTTGTATGTCTCTTTTAGTTAAGGTCCACGTCTCTGCACCATACGTAAGCACTGGAAGGATGCATTGATCAAACACTTTTCTTTTAAGACATAATGGCATATTGCTCTTGAAAATTATGCTGTTTCTTCCAAAAGCTCTCCAGGCAAGTTTTGTACGCCGATTAATTTCTTCATCAATGTGACCCTCACTTGATATCTGCTGTCCAAGATAAACGTACGTGTCTGTTATCTCCAGCTTTTCTCCATCAATCGATAAATCTTCATTTCTTGTAAAAGCATTGAACATCACTTTTGTCTTCTGAAAGTTCATTTTTAATCCCACTTCTTTACTCTTGTCAGCAAGTTCCTGGATCATACTCTGCAGCTCTGATGGGGTAGTTGCAAAAATGACTACGTCATCAGCAAAACGAAGATGGGTTAGATAATCTCCATTAATCTTTATCCCCTTGTTTTCCCAGCTCAGTGACTGAAAAACACCCTCCAATGTGGCATTAAAGAGCTTCGGAGATATGGTGTCACCTTGTCTCACTCCTTTCCAATTTTTACGTGTGTTGTATTTTCAAACAGCCTAATCTTTGCACTTGCATTTTCATAGATGTTATTAATAATATTAATGTATGCATCTTCAATACCGCAGGTTTTCAGAGCCATTGTAACTGCTGATGGTTTCACCGAATCAAAGGCTTTTTCATAATCGATAAAAGCCATGCACAATGGAAGTTCATATTCCCTCGCTCTTTCAATTAGTTCTCTCAGCACGTGGATATGATCTATTGTGCTGTAGCCACTCCTGAATCCAGCTTGTTCTCTCGGTTGAGCCATGTCTAGTGCTACCTTCAAGCGGTGTGAAAGAACTTTAGTGAAGATTTTATAAACTACTGATAGGAGGCTGATAGGTCTGTAGTTTCCGAGATCCTCAATGTCACCTTTCTTATGTAGCAGGATCATTGTAGCGGTGTTCCAATCCTCAGGAATCTTTCCTTCATTAAGGCATCGAGTGAAAATTTGGGCGAGTACTGTTTCGATTTCTCCACTTGCTTCTTTTATGATGTCTACAGTAATTCCATCTTCTCCTGGAGCTTTTCCTCGCTTCATGTTCTTGATTGCATGTGCAACTTCTGCTGGAAGGACTGGAGGAACTCTGGTACTGGTATCTTTCATGATGTCTGGAGTGCATATATCATCCCTTTCATATAATTTGGAGTAGAAATCTTTCACTCTTGTCAAAATTTCGCCTCTATTTCTTGTTACAGAACCATCTTCTTTTCTCAGTGCCATAATCTGTTTTCTTCCCTTACTGAGATGTCCCTTTGCTATCTTTAGGCTTTGGTTGTTTTCAATTGCTTTCCTCACTAGTTCACAGTTGAATTTCCTTACGTCTTCAGTGATACTTTTTCTTACTGTCTTGCATAGCTCTATATATTCCACTTTGGAAGTCACATCTTCTTTAGTTGTCCTCATCTCTCTTTCTTTTTTGCATCAACATTTTGGTTTTTCCTGATAATTTGTTCACATGCAACTTGTTCTTAGACCCAGCTAATTTTGTTGCTGTTTCCATAAGAGCTTTGGTTACTTTTCTGTTAACTTCAGAGATGTCCACTTCTTCCGATGTTAGGCCTTTTAAAGCAGAGAATCTGTTCTTCAGTTCTAACTTGAAGGTATTATGGTGTTTTTTAAGGTTGGTTATGTCAATAGATTTTGTTTGTCTTATGAGCTTGCCACGTTCAAGTTTAGTGTTGAGGTGCATCTTACATCTCACCAATCTATGGTCACTACCTGTGTTGAACTTGTTTAGCACACTGCAGTCTTCTATGACGAATTTTTTGTTACACATAATAAAATCAATTTCACTTGTCGTCCCATTTGGATGTCTCCATGTCCATTTCCTGTGTGGCTTTTTCTTGAAGAAGGAGTTCAAGATGAAAACCCTTCTGCCTCTGCAAACTCAACGAGAGTATTTCCACGCTGGTTTCTGTTGCCATGACCGAATTTACCTACTGAAGTTTCATTCTGTTGCCGTTGCCCTATTTTTGCATTGAAATCTCCCATAATTATTTTCAAGTGCTGCTTGCCTTTATTATTTAGATGACAAATTTCCTCATAAAATTCTTCAATTTCTTCTTCAGGATGACTTGTGGTGGGTGCATAAGTTTGAATAATCTGAGCCTGGTATCTTTTCGAGAGTTGGATAACAAGTCGTGCAGCTCTGTCAGAGGAACTTTCAACTTCTACAACTTTATCCTTCAGTTTCTTGTTTATTATAAATCCAACACCACTAGTTCTGCCAGTATCTGTCCCACGATAGTAGAAGAGATGTCCACTTTTCAGTTCGATGAGATCTTCTCCTTTTCTCCTTACCTCACTTAGCCCCACGATGTCCCACTTGATCCTTTGTAGTTCCTCTTCCAATTCAAGAAGCCTTGAATCAGAAGATAGGGGAGCGTCCATTGTAAGTAGCCAAGGTCAGCATCAGATGGCAGCCTAGTCCGGTCCTCCGGGGATTCTTAGCACCCTCTGCCTTCATGTCGCACTGGCCGCTGCCTTGGCCAGGTACATTCCAGCTGCCGGAGACTGAGGGCCAAGATTTAAGTTGTGGAATCATTTTGGAGGGGTTTGGCCATAACTCACCACGCTGGCCAAGCGGGTTGGTGAGTGTGGGATAGAATTTCCTCTGATCCCTGATGGTATAGTTATACCGCTATGGGCGGTCGTCAGAGCCCCTTTAGTGGGAACAGGATGCACCACGAGAAGGCGGGGTTGACATTTGTCAAGGAGAGGCTGTGATGTTACGCATCACCTGACCTTGCATCCCATATATATATATATATATATATATATATTTTTTTTTTTTTTTTTTTTTTTTTGTCAATATCTCATCTTCTAGGAGTCCGGTTTGAAAAATTCCTTCTTTGTTGGATAGTATTTCCAGTGTGACATGTTTTTCATATAATTTGAAAATTTTCAAGTAATTCATAGACTTTCCGTTGGGGGGCGTAAAGGTAAATTGCTTTCCCTCTATATCTCTGCTTCTAAATCTCCGATTTGAAACATTCTTTTTGCACTGGATACAGCTCCTGATGGGAAATCGTTTACACATAATTTCTAATTTTTGTAAAAAAATTGTTTAGCCATCAGGGGGCGTAAATCCCAATTCCGCTTCTGAAGTATTTGCAGCAAAATATGATCTTCTAAAATAATGATTGAAAAAAAAAAGTCATTTGTTGACCGATACTACTCATGCCAACAAACCTTTTAGGAACATTTTCTTCTTGAAATAATGCATGGTTTTTACGCCAGGGGGCGTAGAAGTATATCTTATTTTTGTCAATATCTCTACTTCTAGGAGTCCAGTTTGAAAAATTCCTTCTCTGTTGGATACTGTTTCCGATGCGAAATGTTTTTCCTTTAAATTCAAAATTTTCAAGCAAATCATAGACTTTACGCTAGGGAACAGAAAAGTAAATTGCGTTTTCTCCGTTATTTCTGCTTCTAAAACTCCGATTTGAAAAATTCTTCCTGTATCGCATACGAGACCTGATGGAAAATAATTTTCACATAATTTCTAATGTTTGGTTAAGAATGGTTTGGCCACCAGGGTGCATAAGTGTTTATTTCTGCTTCTGATGTATTTGTAGCAAAATCTGGGCTCCAGAAAACTCGACTAAATTATTCTTTTCTTGGACCGATACCGCTCATATGGAAAAACATTTTGAGAATACTTTCTTCCTATAAGAATGCATGGTTTTCTCACCAGGGGTCGTAAAGTCACATCTTATTTTTGTCGATATCTCTGTTTCTAAAAGTCCGATTTGAAAAATTCTTTCTGTTTTAGGGAGAGATTCCGGTGCGAAATGTTTCTCATATAAATTCGTGTCCTACAAGTCTGCAACCAGAGGGCGTAAGCTCATGATTCCGTTTACAGCAATATCTGAGGGATTAAAAACCCGGTTGAAAAACTTCTTTCTTCCATCAGATGCTATTATTTTCCATACCGGTTCCATTGACTTTGAATATCTTTGATAAATATAATTTGCGTCAGAACGGATTCAAAAGAAGTGCTTATTACACCCAAAAATTCGGTGTCATCTTTCTTGTTTGAATTTCGATTTAGTTTACGGGAAATTAAATTTCTAAATTTCTCAAAATTCTCTATTTCGCGATGGAATCCATTTAAAAAACAGATATATGGCAAACTATAAATCATAACGCATTGCAATTTTTACAGCATAAACTTACAACTACCATCCCTTTTTTACAAAAAAAAAAATAACAAAAAGTCATTTTCGTGTTTTTAAGCATTCTTTAAGACGCAAAGGAAACAAACGAACGGCTTGTCTTCATAAGGTCTATATTGCTCAAAATGTTAGGTATAAAAACTCCTCTACAAAATATAAACACGTACAAAATAAAAAAAGAGTAACACGAAATGGGAGAGAACAAGGTATGCGCAGGCATTTAAAAAACAAAGAAATACAATGTAAAGGGTGTGAAAAAGAGGGCGCTCGGAGGATGCCCAGTTGAACAGTAGTAAAAATATGAATCTGTGAGTCCGTTGATAACAATAGTATTAAATTGTGTCTAAGAGTTCGCCGAAAACGAAAAAATAACAGACGGTAAAGCAGTACGAGTTCAAAGGTAAACAATTTCAAACAAAACGTGAATTCAGTAGTAAAAGTAAGTCTCACACATGGGCAGGAAAATAGACACAGAACATTAATGAAGAACATTTATGATGGAATAAAAACACTGTAGCGGAGAGCCGAAGTTTAAGCCAGCAGTTCCACGATAATTTCGACGACTTGAAACCAAGACTGTTGAGGTGAAGAAATTGACATGAAGTTTGGAACAGCATAATTTGCCCGTGCAATGTCAAATTCGAGTTGTAGGCTGACTGTAACGGAGTGACGAAATCTTCGGCAGATGAAACGACGAGCTGTGTGTTAACGGCGGAGGAAAGGTTGGTCGATGCTGCGATGATAGTACAGGTGAATTGTGTGCTTCGCTTGAAGAATTAGGAAGTAGCACACTTAATTATTCGTGGGAGTCGACGGATAGTGGTGACGTAACACAAGATAATGTGACATGGTGTGAAGGTGAGCAAAAACTTTTTGAAGGAGAGAGAACATCATTGAGAACAAGAGCTTAACATCAGACACAAGAAGTATGCATGCCTGCAGGAGAATGATGTCAGCTTTAAGATAACGAAATCTACGAAGGCAAGAGCATTAGCTGTCGATGCCGAAAAGCCGCGGCAGTTGAAACTAACACAAATCAGTTGGGAAATCATGAACAGGCTGTTGATTGTTTTCGAGTCCAGCTGTGAGCAACTTCAACAGGTACCACAGACGATGCAGAAGCTGGGCATCTACAGGGGAAACGGTAACTTTAATAAAAAATTCATCAAGTAATAGAAGTTGTTGAAGCATTTCAGGTAACCTATTTAACTTGGATTTAATACACGGGACTGTTAGAAATTTGTCAATCCTAGGGCGTTGAATTAGTTCAAGAAGTTCAGTTTATGTGAGTGGTTGCATTGGAACAGAAGAGTCTTTGAACAGAGCTGAAAGTTTGGGTATGGTGGGAAGAGAAGAATCATCTTCATCAACATTCGAAGCAATCGATGCTGATTCACTTAAATTAGTAGCAACGTCCATATCATCATCAGTAGGGAGGCAAGCGAATCTATTTGTTGTACGAAGCGGAGAAAAAATTATCCACGCCAGGTGAGGTTCCAGAGGAAGTGGCAGAAATTTTGGTCCGAGAACGCCTAGTGCGACGCGAACACCTTGGATAAGACTCAGCAGAATTTGGGCGTTTTCCGGAAGGTTTTTGGTCCAGAAGAGCCCACAGAAGTAGGAAGAAGTGGAAATGAGATGTCATCCATGATAGCAGATTTGAACAGTTCAGAAGCAGGTGTTTGCACTTGCGAAACAGGCTGTGAAACGGGTGCCAATTTGTTGCGCGATGGTGGCGCTTGAGTGCTGGGCAATGATAACGCATTAGTTTCGGAAGAAAGCAGCTGCTCGGAGTTATATGGTAAAGGCGGTTCAGTGCTTGGCAATAACTGCGTAGTAGTTTTGAAAGATAGCGGCTGCTCGGAGTTGTATGGTAATGGCAGTACTGAAACATGAGAAGACAACGAAATATCTGCAGTAATGGAAGGAGCAATCAGCAGAGATGGTGACGTGGTTGACATTGGAGCAACAGTTCGTTCAGTAGTAAGGGAGGAAGAAGTGGATGATGGAGGTGTGTCAGGAATCTTCAACGAAGGGACAACACCTGGTGCAGGTGTGCGCTGAGGGCACTCAGAAGCCAGGTGTCCCTCAGCTCGACACCGGAAACACTGGACACTGGCAAATAATTTGAAAACGTACGTTCATGTGTCCGTAACACACGAACATACGCAGAGTTGTGGGGCGGTTAGAAATGGCTTGGTCAGTGGGGAAAATAACACGATATTGGCGACGACCTCCTTGCACAAAGTTGAATGGAGAGTCTTGGGCAGCAGCTGGAAGAAATGTTTTCTCTCCCACCACTCGACCAAGAGTGCCGAGTGCAGCAACAAGTAAGTTGTCAAGAATAGCATTAGGCACTGGAGATAATTTCACTGTGACTGGGCGCTGTGCAAAAGCAACAGGTTGCAAGCGAAAGGACCCAATATCAATGCCTGTAGCAAGAACGGTTTCGGTGGCTTTCCGGTGAACAAAATGAACGACAACACCCCCGCCAATACGAATAATTGAAACAATGCTCTCCTTGGGAACAACTTTAGCTAAGGCCTCCAAGTAGAGGGGGACGGGGGTGTCATGAAGAGACGGAAAATACACACTTAATAGCAAAGCTGAGGCAAGGTCTTTACTTGCTGGTGAGTCGTCAGAAATCCGAATATTGAGAACTTTATCTTCTCTTGAAAATTCTGGTTGCATTGAAACAGGTGCATCAGAAGACTGGTTTGGACGAGCAGTCGCAGCATACGAGCGTGGAAGGGTTGCAGGTAAGCCAGCAGAACTTGACTCAGTACTCAAGATATACAAATTAGGACGTAGCACATTTGATGCAGAAACATAAGGACGAAGCACATTAGAAGCAGAAACGCAATTTGAAGTAGACAAATTCACACTTGAAGAGATCATATTTGTCTCAGAAACGGTTGACTTAGAGAAAATCTAGCGGAGATAACATCAGCCATAGGATTTCGCATTTGTATTTGGGAAGCAGCCATCATGGCCGCCAAGCCCCAAAACACAACACTGTGTGTTGCAACTGCGTTACACAGAAAAAACACAATATAACGTAACAGGAGGCATACACACTCACTCAAGTGAGGTAAAATGATGAAAACATAAGACAGTCAACACGAAACACTAAAAAAGGCGAAACATCCACAGGAAAAAAGCATATTTTTTAAAGATGCAAAGGAAAGAAACGAACGGCTTGTCGGTCTTAACGATAACCACAGAGGAACGTTCTGGTCCCGTGACCTGCTGCCATGGTTACGCAGAGAATTTGTTATGCATATGTTTTGTTGGTAAAGCTATCTCAGTTGTTTGAGGTGGACGTCAAGTAATTTTGCTTCCTATACTTCCAATGGAAAAACTTCTGTACACATTTTCTTCACAATTAATGCGTTCCCACGGATGAAAATTTGAACATCGTTTAAAATAGCTTTATTTTATAACTTGGAGTACTTAATATTTTCTGAAACATAACCATGATTATGCAATCCAACATTTGTTTGTCTACTAACGTCATCAAAGAACAGTTCGCGCCATCTTTTTAATGGATAGTTAATGCGTTCCCAAGGATGAAAATTTGAACATCGGTTAAAATAGCTTCATTTTATAACTTGGAATACTTAATATTTTCTAAAACATAACCAAAATTATGCATTCCAACATATATGTTTGCGTACTGACGTCATCAAAGTACAGGTCACGCCATCTTTTTTCTGGTTCCAACACAGCCAAATGAAAAGTTATTGATTTTTTATATAATTATGGCTATGTTTTAAAAAATATTAAGTATTCCAAGTTATAATATGAAGTTTTTTTAATCGATGTTCATATTGTTATCCGTGGGAACACAATAATTGTAAAGGAAATGTATACAAAAGTTTTTCCATTGGAAGTATAGCAAGCAAAATTACTTGACGTCCACCTTAACGGTTTACGGAAATGCTTTTTGGACCGCTTTTGTTTTCCTTAGTGGTAAATTTAGTAAGTGCTATAAGTTCAAACGACAAAAGTCCGTCCTTCCAATAATTAACGACAGTAAAAAAACTCTGAAATTTCGGAATAACAATCCTTATTTGCTTAGACATGCAATAAAAATTTAAATTTATATGAATTTTCAAGTTTTTATTTCATGTGATATACTTGGAGATCGGGCTGCAGGGCCCGAGAGCTACTCTAGAAACGAGCGTAGCGGGCCTAGAGGCGCAGCCCCTAGTGGAGAATAAAAAAGTAACAATACGGTGTGTAAAAGAAAGTCGACTATATTTCGTTGGCGTAAAGAAACATCAATCGCTCATATAATTCAATGCAAACCTTTATTTTGTATCTAAATTTTATGTCCCATGAGCTTTCTATGAGAATAGTTCAGACGCTAGCTACTAAAATTCCGCAAATTAGAAAAATCGCGGAATTTATTGTTTTGTTAATATTAATTCCTTATTGATTTTTGGTAAAAATCTCAGGTCCTCCACCACGTTGTTTCACAAACACGTATGACAAATGGTGAGCTGTTTTATAATAGTTAAAAATTCTTTCTGAACTGGACATTTTTCTTTTCTTTTCTTTAGAAAGTGGAAAATTTTAAAAAAGAGAACAATTTTAGCTTTTTGCTCATTATATAAACTTTAGGTTCTCCTCTTTGATTGAGTTACTTATGAATGCTGTGCTTTACTTCCGCTCCGTGCCTTCACAGTGATGTCAAACAAAAGAGCCAATGAAAGCGTAGATCCCTAATGGACCCAACCTAAGATATATCTAAAAACCTTGGCCTACGTGACCTTGAGATATCTTGTCACCTTCCCCTCTTGTTTTGCTAATTTTCATTCTCGTACTTGCGTTTTATTTTTATTTTTTATTTTTTTTATTTTTTTTTTATTGGAGGTTTAACGATCACCGTGAACAACTCAATGGGCTATAAGCAGTCGTCAGTCCCTAATTTAGGGCCACTGGTTCCAGGAAGGGAGAGAGCCAGGGCAGTAAGACAAGTTACACAACATCCATTCCTCATCACCGGGATTCGAACCCGGACCCCTTTCGGACGAATGATCATAAGCCATCGCTTAGACCACTGCGCTACCAGGTCGGCCATTTCCGCTTTAAGGCCTCCTTTCTCGAGGCAAAAATTTTGTTTTGCAACTACAAACTCTTTTCTGATTTTTGATAATTCCTACAGTAATGAATTCTTTTCACTTTTCAATTGTATTACATTTTTGTTCAGGCATTCGCACTGCTCATATAAAGTTGAGGTTGATGAAAGTTGAGTAGGAATTCTATCATTTTCAGATGACGTTATGTGATTAGACGTTTAATGGGAAATACTTTCAGTCAGATCTAATGTACTTCTTGGACCTCTCTAGTTTTAAACATTTCACTTGGAACAGCAGTCTGTTCCTTCATCTATTTTTTGTAGGCATGGCATCTTCCTTCAATTATTATTTTCTTCTCTTTTTTGGACACGCAAGTTCAGCAATTCATTTCTAAAGTTACGCTCCTAGTTCCAGAAATCAGAATGTTCTGAACACATTCCAGCTTTCTTGGCATCGAAAATAATTATTTCGAAAACATTTCGCCACCCATTACTTCAATAAATCTTTTTTCCGAAGGGAAAACTTGCGTGACATACTACAGAGGTGACACATATATCGTGAAGGCAAGCAGCAGTGAGAAGCACTTTTCGGTGTAGCTTAATTGGGAAAGCATTCGGCTCCGGAGCAGAAAGATTGGGGTTTCGAACAACTCCACCGGCAGATAAGGGTTTTCACATTGGTACACAAACGTAAAACTGGATCTACTGGCAATCAGGTTCTTCGAAAAATGTGTGACATTCTTTCCAGACATAGCCTGGAACTAATGACAATTACTTCTTTGCTTCGAGAAACAAGTGATACTTTTTTCACACATTGTATGAAATTACTGATAATTTTTTTCTTCTATAGAGAGGTCCCGAAACCTGCGCTTTGGTGTCCCCGTCTCTTTCAACGTGGGGGTATACAGTATGTATACCCCCAGTGTGTATACCCCGTACTACAGAGGTGTTTCACATGTCATGAAGGCCGCCCTGGTGGCGCAGTGGTCTAAGGCGCTGGCCTCTGATCATTCGTCCGTAAGGGGTCCGGGTTCGAATCCCGGTCAGGCATGGATGTTGTGTTTGTCTTACGGCACTGGCTCTCTCCCTTCCCTGGAACCAGTGACCCAAAATTAGGGACGGGCGACTGCTTATAGCCCATTGAGTTGCTCACGGTGGTCGTTAAACCTCCAATCAAAAAAAAAAAAAAAAAAAAAAAAAAAATGTCATGAAGGAAAGCAGCAGTGGAAAGCACTTGTCGGTGTAGCTTAATTGAGAAAGCATTTGCTCCCGAAAATAAATTTGCAGACTCGAACCCCGACTCCGGCAAATTTGTGTTTTCACACATGGTAGGTAACATCTGACTTCCTTTTTTTCCACGAACTGTGATTACCACAAAGTACGAGAGGGCATCCAGGCATTTTCGGGATATTTGCACAGAAACAAAATGCTCTCCCTTCCCTGGAACCAGTGACCCTAAATTAGGGACGGGCGACTGCTTATAGCCCATTGAGTTGCTCACGGTGGTCGTTAAACCTCCAATCAAAAAAAAAAAAAAAATTGCATGCGACAAAGCCCTTCCAAAATTAACGAAGAAATGCAAGGAGTAATTAACACTATAGCACAACAGCTGAAGGGCCTTGACTTCGTTTCAGCGATCGTTTATGGCCGCTGTGACGTCATACTTAAATCTCAAGGACGTCATGCTTAAATCGCTGTGACGTTATATTCAATTCGTGGTGACGTCATGCTTAAATCGCTGTGACGTTATATTCAATTCGTGGTGACGTCATGCTCAAATCCCTGTGTCACCATACTTAGTGTGGCAGAAGATCAAAGGTAACTGGACCTTCCTTATTCCTTTTAAGTACGTCTTTTAGATACAAGAACGCATCTTCCCCCATTACTTGCATAGTACAACATTGTTTTTTCCCACTATGAATTTTTGCGTTGCATATTTTGCTATTAGGTTGTTGCAGATTGCACATGGTATTTTTTGCCATTTGGTTGTTGCATTAGGTTGTCCGTAAATACGAAGCAAAATAAACTTTATCAACCAAAATATTCACCGCCAGCAGCAACACGCTTTTACCAAAGATATACAAGCTTGGCGCCATACTAAACGTAGTTTCAGCTGATGTTTGATTCGGGGACGATCTGCCCTGTAGAAAGGTATCCAGGCGTTTGAAGAAGTGTCAAACCCGTAGGGCAGGACAATGATTCACAGTTCTGTCCTCCCCTACGGGATTTGTTTGTAGGGGAAGACAGAACAGTGAATAAGGTGGAGGAGGTAAGGTCTCGTACCTCAACTGGTGCAGTTTCTGGAGAGTCTGGCGTACAACGTGAGGCATCTCGTTGTGGAGATGCATAGGCCCACGGCGATTGGCTAATGCCGACTATTACTAAGTTCTTGACAATAATTGTCCACCGAGATGGTTTTACTGGGTCTTAAGGAAGTGGAATGGATCACCCTGTTCAACAAAGCATTTTTCAGTTCGGTAGAGAAAATTTCCCCAGTGCGATTCCGTCACGCAGTAAAATTCCATGAGGAAAAAAACAACGCCGACTCACTCCCCCACGTGGAAAAAAATAGCGCTGACGGGAAAGCGTCGAGCAGTTGTGATGCCGTCATCCAACAGAACAGTATTGCCATCCAATATGGCTGAGCATCTAACCACAATGTGCACACAAAAAATGTCGCCGTCTGTGAAACGTTGAATAGTTATGAAACATCAAGCAGCGGTTATCGTGTGATAGATAACTGATGGCCCCGTTGTGACATATGACAACTGATGTTGTACTAGCTGTTGTCCCGCTGCTGGCCCTAACTTCTGACAGATGTATTGGCAGACAGGACATTTTATTGACTTTTGGGCACCGGCAACCTAATGCTGGGCCGCTGGTGGTTGGCAGCGCTGGATAAAGTGCTGGCCCTGCAAGATTGTTGTTGCTAGGTCATGATATTTATGTCTAGGACTTTCAACATACATGTATGAGCTGCAGATGAGCCAAATGAAATGTGTTCAGATCGTAAGTAAAGTATAAATAGTGTGCTTCTTGCACTCGTGGTTTTGTTAATCTTCAAATCTAATAATTTTGAACTTGGGAGTTGGTCAGCTGCTATGAACAATCGTTCTGAACTGGTTTTCGGTTTAGGAACCCTTTTATTACATGATGATACTCTGCAAAAAAGAAGTCGCACAGACAAGGAATAATAAGAATCATAGTGAACAAAATGAACAAATAAATATTTTTAGAATATAAATTGTTATGGGAATATCCAATTCTCGTATGCTGCCTCTGTGGTGAAATGGATCGAGATGCGGGCCTTTAGCTGCTAATCAAATTTATGCACTGGCTCAAGCCCCGGATGAGGCATATGCCCTTAAGGTGACCTTTGGCGCTGGTTTTGACCTTTCGCTGGACCCAGAGGCGCTAAATTAGGTATGGGAGCTCCTTATAAGTATTCTCATAGGTAGTTGGAATCAGATAAAAGAAAACTCTCGAACATAGACCCAGGAGATGATGCGCTTTCCGAAGAATTCCCCCAGAAGCTGTATTAATAAGCCAGTGGTGTGAGCAGCTGCATTGTCTTGCTAGAACCATGTTTCGTTGATTTCCTCTTCCGTGAGTTCGAATATGAACAGTTGGATAATTTGCGCATACTAACGTTTTTTGAGTTAATGGTTTCACTGAAGAAAAGGGGCCCAATAATGCGTGTACAAGTCATGGCACACCAAGCACCGACCTGCTGGTTGTTGAGATGCACTTCCTCAATTTCGTGGGGATTTTCAGTAACACAGAGGAGTGTTTTGGTTATTGATGTTCCCGGACAGGTGGAACCATACCTCATCTGTAAAGAAAGTTACATCCTGAATGTCCTCTCCTTTTTTCTGGCAGGAACTCTTGGAACCACCAGCAGTACCGAACATGGGCCTTGTGGTCTGTTTCTTTCAGCTGATGCACGACCCACACTTTGTATAGTTGGAAACGCAACTTCCTTCTCAAAATATCGTGGGCTTTGGCACATCAGCTTGTTGTGACAGCCACCTCTAGGACTTGTGTGGACTCCTCTTTATCCTGTCCTGGATATCCTGTACGGTCTCGTCAGCCGTGGGTGGCCTACCGGGGCGAAGGGCATCCAGAGCACTGCCAGTTTCCCGAAACTTCGTTCAGAGCTGACTTACCGCATTAAGGTGAGAATGTCTGCATAACGATATTTCCTAGCGAACTGTTTTTGCACTTCGTCCGTGTACTTGTCGTCATGGCGAAAGATATGTTCCACCAAAAACACTCTCTTTTCAACCGTCAACATCATTGTCCTTGTGAAGACACGAGTGATCAATCTACACGTCGGCCTCCGTCGACCAAGCGTTTGGGAAAGACTTTTACTCCGAATAAAAGCTGCGGGGGCCTCGGGGGTGGGGATACATGAAGGTTACCAGCCACAAAGCATTTCCACGTGGCGGGTCAATGCTACCAAAGAATATAAACGCTTCGCGTGAAGAAGGTCAGCTCTCGTAGAGATAATGTAAGACAGGCGACAGCAGCGCCACCGCACCAACAAGGAAGACATACTCTGCGGGAAAGCTAACATTCAGGCTCAAAAAGCGCAGGGGACGACGGGATTCGAAGCCTATTCTTTGACAGAACGGAAGCGAAGCTTTAATCGGTGATCGTTTCCTTGGGTCTGAGACTAAAGCAGTTCTTTTTTTGTTTCTGAGTATCCCTCCTGTCCCTTCTTTTGGTGAAACAAATATATACAATAGCAATTAATATTATTTTAACGAAATATTAGCAGTTTTATTCTCACTCTAAGCACCAACTTTTTCATTCTTGATATTGAATACGTAGGTACCAAAATGCCTCAAAATTAATGTCATGGGAAAATATAATTGCTTACAATTTTTAAATTCTCTCCAATGTTAAATTCCGAACTGGAAGTTGTTTTAAACAAAGAAACATATTGTATTTTTGCGAAAATCAAGAAATCATTCAGCTTAACATTTTAACGAAAAAAAATTGTAATAAAGTGGCGCATAAAACGCGCCCTGTCCGAACCATTTTAAATAAAAAAATCCACTTCTTAGGGAAGATTTTTTTTAAACTGCAAACAACATTTTACTTATCAAAAATGATTTAAAGCAGACTTCAGAAATACAGCTTGAGGCTCCAATGCTGTCAGGCGATTTCAATTTCATCCGGTACCCAGTTTCTATTTATTCTGCACATACACCATTAGGCTTTAGATCCCAAAGTAAAATGATGCAATAACTTACCTTGCATTTCCGATCATCTTGTGAATATTTTTCAGTTATTGGTAAAAAAAAAAAAAAAGGTTAAGTCAGAAAAGAAGATTGAAAAAAAAAAGACAATGCTCTTAAATTATTTCTAAAATAAAACAGATACATATTTACTATTAAATAATTGTATTACTCTATTGATCACACATGTTACATGTGTTGCAATTTTCCACACCAATAAAGAATACAGGGCGTCAACAATAAGTATGGATAATAGATACACGGGATGTAAGGTCAGGTGATGCGTAACATCACAGCCTCTCCTTGACAAATGTCAACCCCGCCTTCTCGTGGTGCATCCTGTTCCCACTAAAGGGGCTCTGACGACCGCCAATAGCGGTATAACTATACCATCGGGATTAGAGGAAATGCTATCCCACACTCACCAACCCGCTTGGCCAGCGTGGTGAGTTATGGCCAAACCCCTCCAAAATGACTCCACAACTTAAATCTTGGCCCTCAGTCTCCGGCAGCTGGAATGTACCTGGCCAAGGCAGCGGCCAGTGCGACATGAAGGCAGAGGGTGCTAAGAATCCCCGGAGGACCGGACTAGGCTGCCATCTGATGCTGACCTTGGCAACGTACAATGGACGCTCCCTATCTTCTGATTCAAGGCTTCTTGAATTGGAAGAGGAACTTCAAAGGATCAAGTGGGACATCGTGGGGCTAAGTGAGGTAAGGAGAAAAGGAGAAGATCTCATCGAACTGAAAAGTGGACATCTGTTCTACTATCGTGGGACAGATACTGGCAGAACTAGTGGTGTTGGATTTATAATAAACAAGAAACTGAAGGATAAAGTTGTAGAAGTTGAAAGTTCCTCTGACAGAGCTGCACGGCTTGTTATCCAACTCTCGAAAAGATACCAGGCTCAGATTATTCAAACTTATGCACCCACCACAAGTCATCCTGAAGAAGAAATTGAAGAATTTTATGAGGAAATTTGTCATCTAAATAATAAAGGTAAGCAGCACTTGAAAATAATTATGGGAGATTTCAATGCAAAAATAGGGCAACGGCAACAGAATGAAACTTCAGTAGGTAAATTCTGTCACGGCAACAGAAACCAGCGTGGAAATACTCTCGTTGAGTTTGCAGAGACAGAAGGGTTTTTCATCTTGAACTCCTTCTTCAAGAAAAAGCCACACAGGAAATGGACATGGAGACATCCAAATGGGACGACAAGTGAAATTGATTTTATTATGTGTAACAAAAAATTCGTCATAGAAGACTGCAGTGTGCTAAACAAGTTCAACACAGGTAGTGACCATAGATTGGTGAGATGTAAGATGCACCTCAACACTAAACTTGAACGTGGCAAGCTCATAAGACAAACAAAATGTATTGACATAACCAACCTTAAAAAACACCATAATACCTTCAAGTTGGAACTGAAGAACAGGTTCTCTGCTTTAGAAGGCCTAACATCGGAAGAAGTGGACATCTCTGAAGTTAACAGAAAAGTAACCAAAGCTCTTATGGAAACAGCAACAAAATTAGCTGGGTCTAAGAACAAATAGCATGTGAAAACAAATTATCAGGAAAAACCAAAATGTTGATGCAAAAAAGAAGAAAGATGAGGATAACTAAAGAAGATGTGACTTCCAAAGTGGAATATATAGAGCTATGCAAGACAGTACGAAAAAGTATCACTGAAGACGTAAGGAAATTCAACTGTGAGCTAGTGAGGAAAGCAATTGAAAACAACCAAAGCCTAAAGATAGCAAAGGGACATCTCAGTAAGGGAAGAAAACAGATTATGGCACTGAGAAAAGAAGATGGTTCTGTAACAAGAAATAGAGGCGAAATTTTGACAAGAGTGAAAGATTTCTACTCCAAATTATATGAAAGGGATGATACATGCACTCCAGACATCATGAAAGATACCAGTACCAGAGTTCCTCCAGTCCTTCCAGCAGAAGTTGCACATGCAATCAAGAACATGAAGCGGGGAAAAGCTCCAGGAGAAGATGGAATTACTGTAGACATCATACAAGAAGCAAGTGGAGAAATCGAAACAGTACTCGCCCAAATTTTCACTCGATGCCTTAATGAAGGAAAGATTCCTGAGGATTGGAACATCGCTACAATGATCCTGCTACATAAGAAAGGTGACATTGAGGATCTCGGAAACTACAGACCTATCAGCCTCCTATCAGTAGTTTATAAAATCTTCACTAAAGTTCTTTCACACCGCTTGAAGGTAACACTGGACATGGCTCAACCGAGAGAACAAGCTGGATTCAGGAGTGGCTACAGCACAATAGATCATATCCATGTGCTGAGAGAACTAATTGAAAGAGCGAGGGAATATGAACTTCCATTGTGCATGGCTTTTATCGACTATGAAAAAGCCTTTGATTCGGTGAAACCATCAGCAGTTACAATGGCTCTGAAAACCTGCGGTATTGAAGATGCATACATTAATATTACTAATAACATCTATGAAAATGCAAGTGCAAAGATTAGGCTGTTTGAAAATACAACACACATAAAAATTGGAAAGGGAGTGAGACAAGGTGACACCATATCTCCGAAGCTCTTTAATGCCACATTGGAGGGTGTTTTTCAGTTTTTCAGTCACTGAGCTGGGAAAACAAGGGGATAAAGATTAATGGAGATTATCTAACCCACCTTCGTTTTGCTGATGACGTAGTCATTTTTGCAACTAGCCCATCAGAGCTGCAGAGTATGATCCAGGAACTTGCTGACAAGAGTAAAGAAGTGGGATTAAAAATGAACTTTCAGAAGACAAAAGTGATGTTCAATGCTTTTACAAGAAATGAAGATTTATCGATTGATGGAGAAAAGCTGGAGATAACAGACACGTACGTTTATCTTGGACAGCAGATATCAAGTGAGGGTCACATTGATGAAGAAATTAATCGGCGTACAAAACTTGCCTGGAGAGCTTTTGGAAGAAACAGCATAATTTTCAAGAGCAATATGCCATTATGTCTTAAAAGAAAAGTGTTTGATCAATGCATCCTTCCAGTGCTTACGTATAGTGCAGAGACGTGGACTTTAACTAAAAGAGACATACAAAGGCTGCAGACAACTCAAAGCAGCATGGAGAGGTGCATACTTGGTGTAACCAGGAGAGATAAGAAGAGGAACTTGTGGATCCGAAAAATGACAAGAGTGGAAGACATCATGATCAGAGTTAAATCCCTGAAATGGCAATGGGCTGGACATACTGCCAGAAGGACAGATCATCGATGGACAGCCGAAATTTTAGATTGGATTCCAAGGGACAGGAAAAGACCCAGAAGAAGACCACATGGGAGATGGGTGGATGAAATTCGAAAGTATGCAGGGGTGACATGGAGGAGACTGGCACAAGACAGACCGTTGTGGAGGAAACTTGGGGAGACCTTCGTCCAGCAGTGGATTGATAATGGTTGACAATGATGATGATGATGAATAGATACACTGCAAAATCGACGACAAAAATAGTTTATGAAGTGACGATAGATGGCGACACGTTATCAGTATGTCGTGAAGCGTTCGTTGCGTTGTGAAAGTGGCAAAGGAAGTGAATAATATGAATGAAAGGTGGCGCTTAAAAGAACCTTTTTTAATGTTGATAGTGGCCTATGTGTGAAATATTTATTTTAACGGAAGAATATGAAACTGTGTAACTAGCAGAATAAAAGCAAGGAAAGATTTATCTACCAGGGAAGAACTGTCTTATCGCAGGAATCAGAAAGTCAAAGCAATGTTCAGAGGAAAGACGGCAATTCAGTTGGAATAAATATTTCCAGAATATGGTCTACCAAGTACATTTACATTACGAGGCTACCATAAACTGTGAGACTGGTTGTCTGCAATACGAATACCAGTCGCTAACTGCCTTAGTGGATGTGAGGTTTCTTCAATCGCCTCATCGTAAGACAATCCTTTGGAGAAAAAATACGCGAGAATCACCAGTCTATCAATAGAAATCTCAGCATAAAAAAACACGTTCCAAGTGTGCGAGAAGAGTACTCATCATTCCCTGAAGCGTATTTCTTCCGACACATGAATTGTCCTAAACGATGAGACGCATCGACACATAGTCATGAGATGACGGAATGCATTCAGATGAGCGGAGTATAGATGAAGTGCTACCGTGGCGCCATCTATTATTGCTTTTGGAACTAGCGGGGCCGAACGTGGAAGTTTAGCCCAGATGACTCCCTCCTAACAGCTAAAATATTGCGAGGGGAGTCTTAAAAGAAATAGTTGTGTGGGATAGTGTTGCACCTCTGACTCTGGGGTGAGCATAACAAAAAGTTACATATGAAATCACAATATCTTATTACCTTGTGAAAGAGGTGTTTGTTATATTATTATTACTGCATGGGTATGAAATTATGTCAACTAATGTTAAGTCCAGAAATTGAATTTTTTTAAATTGTGTTACTCTGTTATGCTCAAGAAGGCCAAAAAGGTCATCAAACCAGAGTTATTAACTTTGCATTTGTTTTATCGTTTTTTTCAACTGCCCGCCCTGAATGTTGCATTTGCAAATAAATAAAACTACTGAAAAATTGATTTTGCACTCATAATTTCTGAACCCAACATGTCACAGCTCTGACTGTGGCTTTGGTCTAAGGATTTGGGAACCTGGAAAAATACATATTGTATAACCATTTTGTCCTGCTATTGATCTATATTGGCCACAGAACTAATACACAGGTAAAATAAATATTGTGTAACACATAAGTTACACATGTAACACAATACTTTGAAGTACTACCAGGTGCAAGTGTGTGCAGCAACAACCAGAACCACAAACAAGAAAAAATGTAATAAGTTGTGTACACTTTAAATATACATTCTTACACTTTGCTTAGTTTCCACCACAACACCCGCATGGCGATTGTAGAAAAGTACCTTAAAGTAAAAAAAGTGCCCTGCTTGATTTGGGAGGTATGAAGAGAAAGTTCTATTTCATTAAACAGCTGACACAAATTTCCCATTTTTAGTATTAACTAAAGTATACTATACCTGATTTTTATTCAACCCTATTTTAGGGGTGTTTGATTTATAGGGAATCATTATAAATATTATTTTGCATTGCAGGTGCATCAGCATGGCCACATGATCAGGGGTAATCATGCACATGTGCAGTTTGCACAGAAATACCTACAGATAACTACTTTATAGTATTAACCGGTTGCTTGCCATGAATTTCATATTAACAATATACCTTAAATGTCAAATGTGCTGACGCCATTTTTGAATTTCAATGGGTTTTGTTCGTGTTACCCTGAAGTATTAAAAATTGTTTCCTGGAATTCTCAGAAGCACATGAATGGGTTCCCACAAAACGTACACGTTAGGTAGGAGAATCTTTAAAATTTACATGTAGCTTGTAACCTTAGTTATATTCTTTACTTAATGGTTGTGAATCCTAAGAAAACATAATACTGAGAATGATTCTACGTAAAGGCGGGAAAAATGATTAATGTCCATGTCAACATGCATACAATAGAACAATGTAAGGCTCAAAATGTTTCCTTTATAACACTTAAAAAGGAATGGAAAAAAAAACGTAATTACTCACCTAGATTTATCATTTTCTTCCATCAAAGATATGCCTTGCATGATACAGACTACCAAAATAAAATTGTAAGTCCACTTGTACAATTGCAGATCACTGAAACGACCGTAGCAAAAAACACAGAGCTAGAAGAGAGAATTGAAAGTCAACAAACCAAAACAAACAACCCCAAAACAACACAAACGCGCATGCTCAGTCCAACTCAGTCTGGTCCGGCATCAGCCTGTAATGTTGGCTTTTGTGCACTGCATGTCTTCCTTGAAGATACGGCTGCGCTAGTTACGTCTCGCTGAGCCTTAACTTCTTCTCGTTAGATATTCTTTGCTGCTACTGTAATTGCATTCAAAATTTCTTTTCTTATTACATTACTGCAATTCGTACATTCAGTGCACTGTCATTATTCGGACACCCTGTATTATGCGGTCCCCAAACAGAAATGTTCACATTACGGGGTTTTTTTTTTGTTTGCTTTTTCTAAGAAAGCTAAGACCAAACATTTTTTTCCCTCGCATCTCAGCAGTAACGACCATGAATCTGTCACCGATCACAACAGCTTCCTTTTAGTCTCCTATTCAGTGCCCTGTGACATAGAGCATGCAAAAATGGGCATCATGCCAATGGATAGAAGGTGACTCAAACGTCTTCTCTCCCCTTTCTTAAGTTCGTCGCAACTGTTACAACCCTTGTAACAAGTAATCAGTTAGAAAAAATTAGTTTCAGTCATCCTCCTAAATGACTACTTTGAATAATAACAAGGCTAAGTGGGAAGCGACGCTTCAGTTCAATCGTTCGAGCCGCGATCGACCCACTTTTTGACAGAGAATATATTCTTTAGATCTGATTTCAGCCCGTTTTGCTAAACCCGAGTTCATTCGTCCAATTTGGTTCATCTTTCGCCAGCGCATACCTTTTTCTTTTTTCTTTTTTTCTTTTTTATAGGATGTTTAACGGCCACCATGAGCAACTCAATGGGCTATGAGCAGTCTCTCGTCCTTAATTTAGGGTCACTGGTTCCAGGGAAGGGAGAGAACAAGTGCCGTAAGACAAACACAACATCCATGCCTCACCGGGATTCGAACCCGGACCCCTTTCGGACGAATGATCAGAAGCCACCGCTTAGACCACTGCGCCACCGGGGCGGCGCGCAAACCTTCAATTACTACACTGCTGGACAATTGCTAAAGACGGATCATAAGCGGCTATATAGCGCATAAAAAAGTAAGTGTGGTTGGATGCCAAGTGAAATAAAATAATGTCAGAATGCCAGGACATTACAAGAAAGACAATTTATTGTGCTCTGAAATCCAGAAGGCTTTGGAACGTGTTCAAGGGACAAACAGGCCATTTTGTGCAGAATACGTAAACGTGAAAAAAATGCAATTACCGTCCGCAGGCGTTCCGGCGTAAAATGTCAATACGGGATATGGCCACCATTGAGGGCGATGCAAGATTCCACACGTCGTGTCATGCTTTGCAGAACATTATCAAGCAGCTGTTGGGGTAATTTTTCCCATTCCTCTGTCAGTGCAAAGATGAGGGTGTCCTTGTTTATTGGAGGGCATTGGCGACCAGCAAGACTCCTCCCCAAAGCATCCCACACATTTTCAATGGGATTCAGATCTGGAGAACGTGCTGGCCATACGAGGCGTTGAATATCCTCGCTGTCAAGACACTCCTGGACAGCGACTGTTCGATGACATGTTGCGTTGTCGTCCATGAAAATGAATCTATCACCGACAGCACCACGGAACATTCGAAGATGAGGTAGCAGAACATCATCAATGTATCGTTGGCCAGTCATAGTCCCAGTTGGTAGCACATAGAGGGATGTATGGCCATTGATCATGATGCCAGCCCATACCATGACACTACATGTCGGATATCGGTCCCTTTCCTCTATGTTTGCTGGACAATATGCAGTACCACTATCACACCAGATCAGTTGTCGTCGACAATCTGACGATAGACTGTATCTACTCTCATCTGAGAAGAGGACAGCAGACCAGTCGTTATCAGTCCAATTGCGATGTTGATGGCACCCTTGCAAACGAGCGGTACGGTGACGTCTGGACAATGGGATGCACACAACAGGACGGCGGGCGTAGTCCTCCTTCATGCAAACGTCTGGCGACAGTTTTTCGGGAGATCCGCTTGCCAGTAGCAGCCATAAACTGATTTGCTACCTCACTAGCTGTGCTGCGCCGGTGTCTTTTTGTTGATAGCACTATTTACCGATCTTCTGCAGGTGTCGTACTGCGAACACGACCTCCCCGTGACGTTTGCTACACTCTCCATTTGTTTGAAATGATTTCCAAAGCCTTGAAACAACATTGTGGCTGACGTCGAACTCCCTGGCGACATCTGTTATTTTTCGCCCTTCTTCAATCTTGCCAATAATACGGCCACGCGTAAAATCATCTAGGTGATATCGGGAAGACATACTGAAAATTGCAAGTTCGTCAATTGATTCTTTCCCTTTCAACTTTGCGTTTGAACAACAACGGTCAATACGCGTCAAATCCTTTATATCTCTTATTAGCGCTATGACGTCACGAACAAGTTTGGCAATCCAAAATTTGCATACGCGCAACACGTTTTACTGTATCCCGCACTTATGCTAATTTCCACATTTTCCTGCCTTCCATTTTATGGTAGCTATCGTTGCTATTGTCATCCGTCCTTAGCAATTGTCCGGCAGTGTATAAAACCGACATGGATCCCCTTTGGTTAAAAATTGCGCTCAATTTCAAAAATCTAGCGTAGGGATTTTAAGGTTCACCTTTTACGAGGTATTGCATTTTTCTATTATGCTAGTAAATACAGATTTTGGCACATGAAAGATTATTGTATTTCTAACGTAACTTTCTACGCTGAATTCAAATATGCAATCAAAATTTTCCTATCATCCTCAGTTTTTGTTGAATGAGATTTTTTTATAATTGCTTTTTCGGAAAAATAGGTATTTCTCCTGTGATAACTGGTGTACGTATAATAATAGTTTAAGTGATTTCTAGCATAATGTAGCCACAAACAATTTAACATTACGTAGTGTGACGTACTACAGAGGAGAAAACATGTGTCAAAACGACAAATATGCAGCGAGGCATTCTGTCCGCGTAGCTCAGTTGGGAAAGCGATTTACTCCGGAGTGAGGGGGACATAGGATCGATGCCCGTCGTGGACAAACTTGTGTTTTCACAGAAGGCACTGACTGTATGAGCTCCTGGGGCGAATGAGCAAAATGATTCATGCAGCACCGCGTCGCGAGGTGGCGCCAAATAGTAGTCTGCTGAGCCATGCAGAGTGACGCTTCATGAAGACGACAGTATTGCACAGCCATTCTCTTTGTGCGCACCCAGTGTGGTTGCATTCTGTTGTGTCAGGTGATTTAAAGCATTTTGTAAGTGTGTTATGTTATACACTGAGTGGCCACATTATTATGACCACCCCTCACTACTTCGTTGGGCCACCTTTTGCCTTTAATACTGCGTTGATTCTTCGTGGCATGGACTCCACGAGATGTTGATAGGTAGTTTGTGGAATCTGAGACCATGCTTGATGAATAGCACTTTCCAAGAGTGTGAGATTTCAGGGTTGTGGATCCAGCTGTTCGATGGCTCGTTCAACTTCATCCCACAAATTCTCAATGGGGTTGAGATCTGCATATTGTGGGGGCCACCTTAGCAAAGTAAACTCACCGGCATGTTCCTGAAACCAATCATGTACAATATGAGCAATATGGCAGGACGCATTATCTTGTTGAAAGTAGCCACGCCATTGGGATAAACCATCCACATGACAGGATGCACTTGGTCCGCAACGATGTTTATATATGATGTGCCAGTCAGATGTTGATCAACACGAATTAAAGGGCCCAAAGCATGCCACGAAAACCTTCCCCAAACCATAACGTTGCCTCCACCAGCTTGAAGGGTTGTAGCAATGCATTTGGGGTCTATGCTTTCGTGCTGTTTCCACCAAATTCTCACTCGGCCATTGGCATGGTGCTACTGAAAACGTGATTCATCGGACCACATAATTTGTTTCCAATTATCGACTGTCCAATCCTTGTGCTGCTGTGCAAACTGGAGACGTTTTCTCTTGTTAACTGCAGACAGCAAAGGTGTTCGAACAGGCCTTCGGCTGCCATATCCCATCCGATGCAGTGTACGGCGAACAGTGCGTGCAGAGATCATTTGAGGGGATCCTTGATTAAGATGGTCTGTAATTTGCTGCACTGTTGCCCTTCTGTTGTCTGTTACCAGTCTGGACACTCTCCGTTACGCTCGAGCTGTCACTAGCCGATGACGACCACACGTTGCACGTAGAGATCCAGTTTTTTGGCTGACAGTCCAGTCTTCAAACACTTTCACAACAGCTGCTCTGGAACATTTCTCGAATGCGGCGGTTTCGGTGATACTCGCTCCATGGCATCGAGCTCTTACAATCATCCCACGTTGAAAGTCCGTGAAATCGCAATTTTTATCCACCTCGTCATCAAAAAATCACTGCTGCTACGGTCGCAAGCACTAAGCTTTCCCTTTTTATACTAGCCTCGCCCTCTGGCGGCAAAAGCGTGCAGCCATATCTCATTTACTTAAAACTGCCAAGTGGTCATAATAAAGTGGCCACTCAGTGTATAGTGAGTAAAGGAAAGAAGGAAGTGAAGTGTGTAAATCATCCCGATAACTTTTGTTGTTTTTGTGGGAATTTGACATTTAAAGATCAACGACGAAGTTTTACTCCACTAGTTAAAAAATGCTATAAACTATATTTTGGCTGTAAGGTGGGGGATCAAAATAAGAGCTGATCCTCTCATATCTGCTGTGCGACTTGTGTGAAACGTCTGACAGATTGGGCTAAGGGGATTCGGCACATGAACTTTGCGATACCCATGGTGTGGCGTGAACCACAAGATCATTCATCGGACTGTTATTTCTGTATTACAAAGATAAAAGGAATTAGAAGTAAATTCAAACACACAGTGCGGTACCCAAATTTGACATCTGCTATGAGGCCAATTTTGCACAGTGGGGACTTACCTGTACACATCCTCCTACACATGTTATAATACAAGCTGAATCACTTTTGAACCAAGTACTTCTTCATGTGCACCTCATCTGTTAACTCAAGGCGAATTAAACGACCTTGTTCGGGATTTGAAATTGTCTGAAAAACAGGCCGAACTCTTGGGTTCTAGGCTGAAAAGCTCGAATCTCTTTCAGAATGGCATAAAAGTGTGTTTTTATCTTAACCGGCAGGAAGAGTTTCAAGATTTCTATTCTACAGAAAATGAGTTAGTGTATTGCAACAATATTTGCGCTGTGATGGATATTCTTGATCGTGAACGTAAAACAACAGACTGGAGTCTGTTCATTGACTCTTCGAAACGTAGTCTGAAGGCTGTGCTTTTGCACAACGGGGACCAATTTCCTTCTGTGTCGTTAGCTTATGCAACTAACATGAAGAAAACTTGAAAATATACAAATCTTGGAAAAAATTAAGTATTGTTGGACCATATGTTGCGATTTAAAAGTCATTGTGTTGTTAAATGGTTTGCAGCTCGGCTATACTAAATTTTGTTGTTTCTTGTGCGAATGGGACAGCAGGTACAAGAAAAATCTTTACCTCAAGAAGGAATGGCCAAAGCGTGAATTACTGACACTTGGACAGTAAAATGTTGTGTGTCTTCCACTAGTGATGACATGATTTTTTTACCCCCACTCCATATAAAGTTAGGGCTTTTCAAAAAGTTTGTGAAGGCAGTGGATAAAAATCGTGATGGGTTTCTTTATCTCAAGGAAAAATTTACTCGTGTAAGTGATGCTAAAATCAAGGAAGGATTTTTTTCGGTTCCCCAAATAAGAGCTTTGATTGCAGATGGAAAATTAGATCTGTTAAGGCAAGTTGAAAAATCAGCGTGGAAATCATTTAAAAGTATTGTGTAATTTTTTTTAGGAAATTTTATAGCCCCAAACTACCGTGAGATTGTGAATGAATTTTTACGGTCATAAAGAGATATGGGCTGCAATCTGCCCCTCAAAATGCTTTTCTTGTGCTCCTACATGGATTTCTTCTCTGACAATCTGGGTGCCGTTAGTGATGAACATGGAGAGCGATTCCGCCAAGACATCTCTAGCATGGAAAAGAGGTACAATGGAGTGCAATAATGCTTGCTGATTACTGTTGAACGCTGGAGAGGGATGCTCCAGATGCCAAACACAGAAGGAAATCAACAACTGTCACATTTTACTCAAGCTCAATAGTGTGCAGAATGTATGTAAATATGCACATTTCTTTCACACTTAACAGGGTGTCACAACAAAACCGTGGGTAATGGAGAAAAAATACGAACATTTTTTTTTAATTGAGCGTGCAAAAATTTATTAGGATCAGACATTTTCCCTCGCGCGCAAAGCAAAAAAATTAATTTTGCTTACCAGTGTTATCACAGGTTTGATACTTTTCAGCTCAAAAATCCAGATAGTTGCATGCAGCAATTTAATTCAATAAAGTATTATGAAAGACGGGAATAACCGTTTCAAAAACAACAACATTCAGTGAAGCTCAGGAGATCGCTTCTCGACCTAATTTGATACGGACATATCAAGAGATATGCCATTACCTGACCAATAATATTGATTGTGAAGGTGATTCTATAAATTAAAACACATGACGATTGCATTAAAACGTCACCATTGAGATTAGAACGACAGATAGTGTATACTGGGAATTTTACCAGTCTTTAATTTTTCATTTCATAATCCCAATCCTGGGCTTTCAATGTACGAAAGATGTACGTGATCTTTCCTTCTCCATCAGTGTCCGAGGATCGGATAAGTAAACTGTAAGCAATTTAGTGTCAGTGGATTTGAGAAAGAAAAAATTCGGGGTAGGTAGTGTCGGGGTCACCACAGCTGAGGTTTTTGCCGGAAAACGTTTCACCCAGACGGTGCTGTTAGGACGGGGTGTTTGTAGGGTTGGTAAGAAAGAAATGAGCGCTGCGAACTTGTATGTGTTTTATTTTATTTATTTCTCGCAATGCTGACTAATTTGTAAAATTTTGTTAAAGACAGGACAATAGTACGAGTAGTACGGTATGTAAGACTTACATGCTACACTTATATCTCTAGAGAACGTTAAGGCTTTCGTGGTATTCCTAAAAGTTGTGAAGTCAGTTGGATCCGTGACCAACACCAATCTGAACTTGTCATTCAGAAACTGTTTCAGACGACCCTTCGACGCCTTAATGTTAAAGTCCCCGGTAAGCATATGTTGGGATCGCAGGGCCAGTCGCTAACTATTGTTCTGACATGCTCTGTGTAGTAAAGTATTAGTTGAAAGAGAAACAACTCGATGTAGTTGAGTAGTGCCTGTTGATAAATATAGACTGACACCAACGAATTTGAATTGGCTGGGTATCTCAACTTCCACTAGTACTCCTTCGCCGATATGAATATCCTGTAGACAATTGAATCCAGAATACTTGGGTATTGGCCGTCGTGGAACGGGCCTTGCGACATGAGCCCTGCAAGTTTTCTGATTCTTGAAGACTGCCGTGCCATCGTAGAGTACACTACGTTTCTTCTTGCCAGTGCCACGACTCGTACTGGGCTGTTGGTTGTCGTCATCGCCATGTCTGTCGCACTCTTTGGACTCAATGTGTTTGAAGCCGGGTATGTCGACGGTTTTGTCTTTATCCATCCAAGTCTCCGTGAGCCCAAGTAGTCGGAACGTGATACGTGAAGCCGTTACTCTTACTTAACGTTGGCACATTTCCTTGCTTTACTAATGGCCAGCAGTTTGAGCACACCGTAAACAGTTGAACGTCTTCATCTGTGAATTCCTGTTGTAAGAATTGCAACATAGCTGCATTGCGCCGTTTAAAATCATTTTGGAACCATATGCGATCACAAACTCCACAAACAAAACCCAACTTGTTACCATAGAACGACGTTTCTCAGTGCTTCGTTGCCAGACGCCAGTGGGCAATAAACGCTAAATCCTGATTCTCAAACGTCTCATCTGCTTGTATTTCGTCGCATTCCATCGGTTCTATCTCAATTTCGACATCCATTGCCTGTGAACGGGCGTTAGGTGTTGCAGCGTCTGCGCGACTGGTACTCGCCTCAACTTGTTGACGCTCCCTCATCCTCCGCGTTCGTTCTGCTGCTGTCATAGGGGCCTTTTTGCATTCCTCATTTATTCTCCTTTCACTTTGTAAGCATTTACGATAGGCATTTACTTTCTTGTTTTTAAGATATTTCGACATTTTTGAAATTTTAACGAAAATGTGTCCAAGTTCACCATTTTGTGACTGTATATTATTTCAAGTTCTTTCACCATTTTCACTATGAGTGTTTTATTTTATAGTACTCGTCGAGCTCTGTTAAACGACACCTTGCACAACGTCCTACGCGTACGCTTTCCCGAGCGGCGAACCGGTAATTTTATACTCCAACTTGGCAACCATCTTGTGGCGGCGTGTGACGTCTCGCGTTTAAAGCTAATGTTGCGTGACATTCTTTCATCCTTGCTCTTTTAAACCGTGTATTGCTTATTTCGATATGAGTTATAGTTTTAAAGTTATTAAGATTTGTCTGGTATACACAAAATCGTAACATCGACTTTCGCATAGTTTCCCCCCCATGCAGGACCCGCGGGTTAAGAAGTTTTCCGTCAAAAAGTAACGCATGTATATAAAAAAAAACCCATCGAGTCGCCTATATGATTCATGATCAGAACCTAGATTTCTTGCCAATCGTCCCACTTCAGCCAAAATTCGGAACCCAGTCCTCATCATGGAACCACTGGCAACAATTAGGAGCAGATTACTCCTTATGACCTTGGGCACTCGACGGGGCCGTAAACTACGATACGAAAAAAAAAATCCATAATGCGTTCATAATTCGAACTCAAACCCAGCTGTACGAGATTCCGTGGAGACAGAAGTTCGTATCATAGACTCTTCCAACAGCAGACGACTCTAAGAAAGTTAAAAGATGAGAAAGTTGTGGCGACTTCTCTCGCTGGAGGAATTTTGACACCCACTGATGACGGAGTTCTTTTTTAGCAGATCTCATCAGGAACAATCATCTTCGTTGTTCTGGAACTCTTACAAATTCTGCTTTAAAAAGCACAACACAGCTATTAATTCATTCACGCCCTCCATCAAAATATCTGAGATGAGGTATCTTTCGTGTGGGTCACATGTAATCTGTAGGATCGACATCAGTAATGGAACGAATATGTCCAAGATCAAGTGAACTGCAAGCAAATACACTGCTGTACCATTAATATCCGGACACTTGCATTTCTAAAATAATTGTTAAATACAGGAAATTTTATTTTTTGTGGGTAAAATGTTGTCCATTAAGATGGCATCTACATTTCGTGGAATATCAGTTTGTTTCTGTTTTTTTTTTTTAAATGCTTGTCTATACGTTCCGTGGTTTGGCTTACAAAGCAGTGACCAGTTCCGCTTTGTTTGTTCGACGTCAATGTTGTTGTTTTTTTGTTTGTTTTTTATTTTGATTGGAGGTTAAGCGACCACTATGAGCAACTCAGTGGGCTATAAGCAGTCACCCATCACTAATTTAGAGCCAGTATCGTAAGACAAACACAACATCCATGCCTCACCGGGATTCTAACCCGGACCAATATCGGACGAATGGTCAGAAGCCATCGCTTAAACCACTGCGTCACCGGAACGGCTCAGTGTCTTCAAATCAAACTGTAAAAACTAGAACAGTAATTCGGCTGATAGAGGTATGGGCCTTCTCCAAAGTATTGCCACAACCTTTGTGGCGCATAATTGCTTTGTCCGTCAAGGTAGAGCTAAGCGTAAATGGAGTTGTCCAAAGCAGCCCATACCAAAGCGGGAGAAACAGCTCCATAACAGCATGCTACCACCACCAAACTTCATTGCCCGGGTGATACAGGCCGGAAGTAACCTTTCTTACAGGCATCCGCTGCAGCAAGGAAAGACCATCAGACTGACATGCTGTGTACTGTGACTCGTGAGTTCAAAACATAGTTTCCCATTACTATACAGTCCAAGATCGACGTTCCTCACACCACTTTATCAGTATTTGTCGAAATGATTAACGCCTTGTGAATTGCAGCTCGATCATTGTAGCCCATGTAGGGCAACGTCCCGCACTGTACTGCTAAAATAATTCCCAACAAAATGGTCTCAGATCGGGTTTGTATGTTTTGAGATAATGTTGATTAGCATTCTGAGATGACAGCTCTTTGCATAACTCTCCTGTCCCGTTTTGTTAGATTTACTGTGCCGTTTCTTCGCAAATACAGCCCCTGCCCCGTTGCGATTTGCGTATAACATCACGAACCGTCAACGAGGAGATCCTTAAAGCCGTGAAATTGTGGCATATGAAGTGATTGCTCCATCCATTGAGGCATCATGCACTCACATCCATCGAGGCATCATGCACTCACTCTCGTGCTATCGTATTATCATATCCCTAGAAGGATATTTATAGTTGGGACTGTGAAGTATAGTTATTATGAAGGATCAAATTTGCTGCCAATACAGAAGTGTCCGGAAATTAATGGTAGAGTAATGAATATATCTAAGAACAAACACTACGAAGCGTGAGGTCTTTTATGGACAGCACTGAATACGGTATGCATATACACTATACTGACAAAAATCACCGGACACCTCTTCAAAAACCAAAGCAAATGAACGGATCCCCTGCGTTTTTAAGATACGCGGCACAGCTGCAAACGCTATAAAAACAAGCCTGCAGCTGACCGCGATCATATCGCACTGTGACGTTGAAAGAAAATGTCGCGGCGGAAGAGAACTGACTTTGAGAAAGGCAGGATTGTTGGGTGTTATATTAATGGGTTGTCCATGAGAGAAATCGAGAGGCGTTTAAACATACCCAAGTCAACTGTTTCGGATGCACTGAATAAGTGGTAGACACATGGCGTTCCTGGAGCAGCAGAACGTACCGGCAGGCCAAAGAAAATCAGCGATAGAGGACGTCAAAACCTCAGGCGAGTCGTTACAGCTAATCGACGGAGTACTGCACAAGACCTCAGTGTACAGGTGAGTAAAAATGCTGGAACGTCGGTATGTACACGTATCATTCGCAGAGAACTTCATTCCATGGGTTGCCGTGGTCGTACGACTGCTCATAAGGCTTTCATCTCCACTCGTAATGCTACTCGTCGTTTATCATGGTGTACAGAATATTTATCGTGGAAAGTAGATAAATGGAAACGGGTCCTATGGACTGATGAATCCAGATACACGATCCATCAGTCTGAAGGTCGTGTGTGGGTATGGCGGCAGCCGGGGGAACGCTATTTACTACAGTGTACTGTTCCTACGGTCAAGTTTGGAGCAGGCAGTGTACTGGTATGGGGAAGTTTTCGTGATATGGTCCTGGTCCTTTGGTTATCGTGGACCAAACTGTTAACCAGCACGCCTACCTCGATATTCTGTACAATTATGCCCAACCAACTCTGTGTCAAAATTATGGAACCGATCCTTGTTGGTATTTACCAGCAGGATAATGCACCGAGCCATAAAGCGACTGTTACGGCGTGATTTGTCGGTAATTCCATATCGTGTGTGGATTGGCCAGCACAGAGCCCTGATCTAAATCCCATAGAGCACCTATGGGATGAGTTAGAGCTCCGCATTAGAAGTTTGGAACCAAGGCCTACTACTAAGCAACAGTTAGCGGCAGCATTATGCACTGAATGGAAGCGCATACCTATCGCTCGGTTCCAAAACCTTGTCGAAAGGATGTCTCGAAGGGTCAGTGTATGCATTAAGGCCAAAGGTGAACAGACACCGTACTAATGTATATTAATAAATGCTATGTTGTGTTTATCTTCTAGGTGTCCGATGACTTTTGTCAATATAGTGTACGTACATTGCGTATACATCTACAGTTTTGAAAAAACAAATTGAGAGAGTACCCTGATACGCTCTGTAGATAATTTATGCTATTCATCTTTCGCATGCCAAGATCTTTGTGGGTGTGAAATAAAACGAGTGATTCGGGAGTATACATCTATTTACGTACAACATATTGCGTTTATTCGCATCACTCACGACCACACCGAGTCACAATCCGGTACGTACTAAGTGGAATAAAATCAGAAAAAAAACGATAATGTGTACTAATTCCTGACATTGAGCGGTACTTTAGGTAGGTGGATTAATGAATGTTATTGTCGCAAAACCAATAAAAAGGATATGTGAGTCGTAAAAGTAAATATGGCGACAGTAATTTACATAGTTTTGCAAGAATATTATTATTATTATCAGTTTTCGGATTTTAGACGAACGTAAGAAACGACCCTGACACCGATGAAACGTGATGTAGTTACGAAAGTCCATCTGCACATGCACAAGCTAGTGAATGACTCCATTGTCTTTCTATTCATTCACAAATTTTCATTTTTCTTTTCGGTCCTGAAAGAAGTATTTAAAATTGATGCATCAATAAAGAAGGTGTTATGTTCGTGGAATATAGGTGTCTGAACACTACACAAATCAGTTCTTAATAACTTCTCATTTAAGCGAATCAGGGGCCACTTGAATACCTTCAGAAAAGGTTACTTAATGTTAGTCTTTATTCAGCAAAGACTTCTTTACTACGACGCAGTCTTCAACATTAGTAAAAATAATCCAACAAATGTAACTCTTTATTAAGAACAGCACAACACCAATACTAAAGTGGAACACACAGTCGTCAAATAACTCATGCTTCAATTTAACATATGTCTTTCAATTACACTGTTAAACATTTTGGGGTAGGTTGCACCAAAAAGTGGTGCCACACTAGCTGCACCACTTTCCAAGAAAAGATACACTATTGTGTGGTGCGAACGCAACCCAAGAACATGGTTCAACTTTGCCTAATGATATAGTTAAAGTTTGCACCACATTATGGTGCAAGGTTGCACCATGTTGTTGCGTTTTGTTTGCACCACACAATGGTGCAACTTTTCTTGGAAAGTGGTGCAGCTGGCGTACCACCAATTTTTGGTGCAACCTACCACACAATTTTTAACAGTGTAGTGTGATAACTTTCACCATCTCCACACTGCTGCTTCTCAAAACATTATACAGGGTGATTCATAAAGAAGCATACAGTTTCAACGCACTATAAAACAAGAACAATATAAGATATTTTATGTTACCTGTAACAGAATTGTAGGGGATGTTTCTTTTAGAGACAGTCACAGATATTCTATGTGTGAACCCTTAGTCACACGACACACATCTAGCCGGTAATCCATTTCTGCCCAAACGCGAGGTAAGATATCTGAATCAAGTGCAGTGATAGTGGCTGTGATACGCTGTTTCTGCTCCGCTAGATCAACAGGAAGGGGAGCGGCGAATATCTTGTCCTTTACTTACCCCCACAGGAAAAATCACAAGGTGTTAAGTCAGGACTTCTGGGTGGCCATTGGGTCAGTGGCATGTTGTAGTCCGCGGCTCGTCCAATATATCGGTGAGGAAGATGTTCATCGAGATACTCTCGCACGTCCTCTGGAGAATAAAGGTGCACCATCCAATTGGATAATAAAGTTGTCACTGTCGTCCTGCAACTGTGGCATCAGCCAAAGACTTAAACATATCCAGAAAAGAGCCTCCCGTGACAGTTTTCTCTTGAAAAAGAAGGGGCAGTACGCGAACAATGTGCTTGTTTACCTGACCACTCACGTGAAATGTAGCTTCATCAGTGAAAACTAAGAGAACGGCAAAATCGTCATTTTCAAAATGGTGCTGCATTTCGGTACATAATTCAAAGCGCTTTGTCTTGTCAAGGTCAATGAGTTTTGCAACATCTGCACTTTGTATGGAATCATTTTCAGCTTCTTTCTCAAAGTTCTCCAGACAGTGGGCTGTGAAATCTGCACTTCACGACTCACCCTCCGCGTTGATTTTCCCGGGCTTCGTTGAATAGCGGTGCAAACACTATCGACGACTTCTCCCGATACACGCGGTCGTCCGGGACTTTTAAATTTGCACAAACAGCCCGTAGTTTCAAATGCCTTATGCCAATCGTAGATAGATTTTCTGGTTGAAGGTTCTTTTCCGAATCGTGATCGAAAATGCCATTGCACAAGAGTTACAGATTCCGTTTTGCTCAATTCAAGAACACACAACGCCTTCTCCACTGCAGGCGCTGCCATTTTGACTGAATAGTCACGTGACACGCGCGCAATCGCCCACGTCAGTTCCCTCAGTAGCGGGACACAAACTTTATGAATACATCTACCTAACGGTTTGCAGTTGTGATCCGTGTCTTCAACTGCTACTGTTTTACAGCATCTGGAAACTGCATACTTCTTTATGAATCACCCCGTATATTGTACATATTGGGTTGATGCATAGGTTAATGGCGTTTATTTCACGAGTGTTTCCCATGTCAGTGTGACGGAACATATGGCCAGTTGTATATCTAAAGTTCTTTCACACCGCTTGAAGGTAACACTGGACATGGCTCAACCGAGAGAACAAGCTGGATTCAGGAGTGGCTACAGCACAATAGATCATATCCACGTGCTGAGAGAACTAATTGAAAGAGCGAGGGAATATGAACTTCCATTGTGCATGGCTTTTATCGATTATGAAAAAGCCTTTGATTCGGTGAAACCATCAGCAGTTACAATGGCTCTGAAAACCTGCGGTATTGAAGATGCATACATTAATATTATTAATAACATCTATGAAAATGCAAGTGCAAAGATTAGGCTGTTTGAAAATACAACACACGTAAAAATTGGAAAGGGAGTGAGACAAGGTGACACCATATCTCCGAAGCTCTTTAATGCCACATTGGAGGGTGTTTTTCAGTCGCTGAGCTGGGAAAACAAGGGGATAAAGATTAATGGAGATTATCTAACCCACCTTCGTTTTGCTGATGACATAGTCATTTTTGCAACTAACCCATCAGAGCTGCAGAGTATGATCCAGGGACTTGCTGACAAGAGTAAAGAAGTGGGATTAAAAATGAACTTTCAGAAGACAAAAGTGATGTTCAATGCTTTTACAAGAAATGAAGATTTATCGATTGATGGAGAAAAGCTGGAGATAACGGACACGTACGTTTATCTTGGACAGCAGATATCAAGTGAGGGTCACATTGATGAAGAAATTAATCGGCGTACAAAACTTGCCTGGAGAGCTTTTGGAAGAAACAGCATAATTTTCAAGAGCAATATGCCATTATGTCTTAAAAGAAAAGTGTTTGATCAATGCATCCTTCCAGTGCTTACGTATGGTGCAGAGACGTGGACCTTAACTAAAAGAGACATACAAAGGCTGCAGACAACTCAAAGTATCATGGAGAGGTGCATACTTGATGTAACCAGGAGAGATAAGAAGAGGAACTCGTGGATCCGAAAAATGACAAGAGTGGAAGACATCATGATCAGAGTTAAATCCCTGAAATGGCAATGGGCTGGACATACTGCCAGAAGGACAGATCATCGATGGACAGCAGAAATTTTAGATTGGATTCCAAGGGACAGGAAAAGACCCAGAAGAAGACCACATGGGAGATGGGTGGATGAAATTCGAAAGTATGCAGGGGTGACATGGAGGAGACTGGCACAAGACAGACCGTTGTGGAGGAAACTTGGGGAGACCTTCGTCCAGCAGTGGATTGATAATGGTTGACAATGATGATGATGATATCAAAATGTAGCCAGTAATGTCGTGTATGTAAATCATATTGCATTGTGTGATTGTGGTTCATGTTTTTTTTTTTTTTTTTTTTTTTTGGTTTTCAGGTCCGGAAGTATGGAGTGTCAAGTAGAGAGGAATGAACATTTCCGACATCCGCTCCTCTACGAGTTTAACAAGTGATCCACATCCGCCGAGACCACTCGACAAATTTGTGCTGTGTATGGGGAGGATGCCATTGCTCCTAGGTTAGCCCGCAAATGGTATGAGCGGTTCCGAGATGGCAATTTTGATCTCAACGACTGTCCATGCTAAGTTCGTCCCTCTCACTTTGATGAGGATCGTTTGAAGCATCTCATCCACTTAGATCCGAGTCAAAATACACGCGATTGTCTACCGAGATGGACTGTGATCAGGCCACAGTGCTGCGACACCTGGAACGTATGGGAAAGGTCCAAAAATTGGGGTTTGGGCTGCCTCACACTCTCACCGAGGACAAAAAGCATCAGCGTGTCGCCATATGTGGTTCCTTGCTCGCCCGTTTTCTCGAATGTTCTCAGTAACACAAACTTTTTCTGTCACGTATTGTTACTGGAGATGAAAAGTGGTTCCTGTACGTGAATTTCAGGCATCGGAGGGAATGGTTAAGCCCAAACAATACGCCCGCACCACATCCAAAACATGACCTTCATCCTGCGAAGATAATGTTGTGTGTCTGGTGGGTCATGGAAGACATTATTCACTGGGAAATGCTGCCGAGAAATCGGACCATCAATGCTGCACTCTATTGTGAGCAACTGCGCCGTTTGGATGGAGCTGTTCAGTAGAAACGGCCACATCGGAGCCATGGTGTCCTCCTCCAACATGATAATGCAGGCCCTCACAGTAAGAATATGACCAAAATGGCCATTCAGGACACGAAATGGGAGATCCTTCCACATCCGGCCTATTCCCCAAATGTCTCCCCTTAAGACTATCACCTGTTCCGATCTCTGTCGAAGGCACTCCGTGGCAGAACGTTCAACAATGATGTTGATCTCCAGAATTTCCTTGATGATTTCTTCGCAGCAAAACCTGGAAGTTTTTTTCAAGAATGGCATTGCAGACCTATCCAGACGTTAGGACATCATCATAAACAATGGGGGGGGGGGAAGATTACATAGCTGATTGATTCCATTTTTCCTTCTGATGTAATACATTCCTGTAGTACAGTGAAAAAAACGACATGAACTTATGCAACTTAACCCAATATATATCGTTTAGTTCTCGTCTCAGACATCCACACGTCATTCGGGAATTTGCCAAACATAGCCTTGCTAGAAAGAAGATATCACGTTAAGTTTGTGAACTGCTAAGGAAAACGAACTCAAATTTACACCGAGAAGGAAACTAAAAAGGAAAGTTCAATTAGAGTATACGTCACAGAGGATAACAATTTCTAACATTTACGAAGTGTTCCAAAGTGATAACAAAATCACTCATGCATACCACTCGAATCACTGTTTTGTTTTTTTCACACCCAAAAAGATCTTGGCATGCGAAAAATGCATAGCAAAAATTATCTACAAAGAGTACGATACGAGCATACTCTTTCGACTTTTTTTAATTATGGATTTATTTCAGAAAAAGCGACAAGAATTTTTAGGACTGAATAGATTCGAACTCAAGACGTTTGGGTGGCATCCACGCATAGGCGTCCATAGCTCAGTCTTCAGAAGGGGGAGCAGAAATTGATGAGCTCTGTGGAACAACGCCTTAAGGTTTGTCAAGGCTGAACTGGATCCTATCAGGCTGTAACAGTACCGTTGAAGACAATAGACTTTTGGTGATTGGCCAGTGGGCGTTAGGGACGATTTCAGCCGTTAGATGGCACTGCGTCCCAAGGAATAAACACCTCAGTATCTGCATTGTTTGAATTGCGGGATTGTGTATGTTCGTCGCTTTTTCTTGTTTCTTTTAAAAAAACCTTCTAGTTTTAAAACCAAACTGTTGTTTTCACAACAAAATCCAACCCATTTTTAAAATGGTTTACTGCTGTGTGCCGATGTGCACATCTTCTAAGAAGAAAAACGTGGGATTTTCATTCCATGAGTTTCCCTCAAATCAGAACCTAAAGCAACTGTTGCTGAAAGAAATATCTCGTCAGGATTTTACTCCAAATGACAAGTTATCTTCAACTGTTGTTTGTGGTAAGCATTTTCATTCTGATTATTACGTACCTAATTCAATTTTAGAAAAAAACCTCAGCTATATAAACTCATATTAAGTAAAATAGTAGGTAAATGTGTAGATTTGCGTTTTAAATTATTTCGTCGGAAAAATATTAGTACTTCGGAAAAGTGCGACGTACAGATTTTAGATTATGAAAATTAATGGCAAATGGTGTAGAAATTTTCTGTTTCAAATGTCTTTTAAAGATTTTATCATAACATTTACCTGTACGTTCGATACGTTAGGCCTACGACACCGTCTCTTCACAGCATCGCATCGAACTTGCAGGTAAATGTTACGATAAAAATCTTTAAAAGACATTTAAAATACGAAATTTCTGCAGCATTTGCCATTAATTTCCATACTCTAAAATCTGTACGTCGCACCTTTTCCAGGTACTAACATTTTTCCGACGAAATAATTTAAGACGCTAATCTACACATTTACCAAAATCTCGGCCCTAGATCGTTGAAGAATGAAGGAGGAATGAGATTTACACATGAATTACACCAGTTCCTACAGAAAAATTCTCTTGCCCAAGTACTACGAATTCAGAATACAAATATTCATCTGTTAATGTGAACCTGAATATAAATAAAATCTCAAATGTAAATAATGATACGAAATCAGTTTGTTAATGCTAACAACGTCAATAGATGGCGCTGCGTCCCAACTCATCTTTTCTGTCCTCGCTGTTTTTGCTTAATGTTACAGCCTGATAGGATCGAGTTCAGCCTTGGGTTTGTTAAGGCGATTCTTCCGGTTTTATATAAATAAATATATCACTTTTATAACATTATTATTTTTATGTGCCTGCAGGTATAAGTACAATGAAATCATGAAAATTCAGTTTGTCAGAACCACGTTTTTTGTGTTTAAGTCGTTGTTCCGCATAGCGCCTCAATTGTAACTACAAACAGCAAACACCTTCACCACACGAAAATTTTCACTGTCCCTTCCTGTTATCTAATCATTTTTACCACACATACAACACATAATTTAAACTGAAAATCAGGAGATCCAAAATCTACATGAAAGAGGCAAATAAATTAAATTAGACACCTTGTTGAGACAATAGTGAAACTTATTTGATGTTTTTCTGAGCCTTCTACTCTCGGCTACTTGTGACCCACGCGCCGAAAACTTTTCGCGATCACGCAATCCAGAAAAAAAAATATACATTGAAGAAAAAGTTCTGAAAAAAATTTCAGACCTTTGTCACAAAGTGATGGAGGCTGCTGTAGAGAATGATAGCATATTTTTCATTCATTCGCCTTTCTCTGTGTACATACCTACGCTGCTGTCTAACATTCAATACAAAATTATTACTTTACACTGCAAATCCACAAGGTTTTTCCTGCTCTCACTGCTTACGCACGCATTCAGAATTTAGTAGAAAAATAAGCAATCAGAAAGAACGTCATAGCAAGAATCTTATTAGTACCTTCCAAGACCAGAAATTGTGTTGTCAGATTTCCAGGGGATGACAAGTGCTCCCTATTTCTCCTCCCTATGTGCACCTATGCATCCACGTACACCACTGATGCCGTCACTAAGTCTTAAACAATGGTTTTGACTCATTGATTGCTTTCGTTACCCATTTTCGTTACATCGAATTTTTTTTTACTTAAGATTTAGTTTACTGCTGCCAGTAAAGATGAATAGCATTGAAAAACAAAATAAGTTTTGGCATACAGTTTTCTTTATTTAGAATATAAAGTATTCCAAATAACGAAAACTGGTTGGCGAAACTTTTTTGTGTTTTTCAGAACTGTCGAGCTATACATAATTAGTGTACAAATGCACACCCACAAGCTTTATGCTGTCATTTGAAATATTACACATAATGTTCACAAAAGATTCAAATAATATTCAAAGCAGAGAAGCACATTTTTATTATGGAAGGCCTGCACATAATACGTGAAACAGAGAAACACATTTTTATTATGAAAACTTCGGTATATAATATGCGAAACAGAGAAACACATTTTCATTATGAAAGACTTGGGCATATAATATGCGAAAGAGAGAAATATTTTTACTATGGATGACTTGCGCAATGTATGCGAAACAGAGAAACACATTTTCATTATTGATGACCTAGGCATATAATATGCGAAACAGAGAAACACATTCTTACTATTGAAGACATGAAATAGCTGTAATGTAATCAGCACAAAGCTCTCCTGCTACTCCTAAAAAAGAAAGAAAAAAAAAGTAATATGATACAGTACTAAATGAACTTCGAATAAAATAAAAACCTCAAAGTCAATTTCATTGCATAAATAAGTATTATTATACTGGGAAATAAAACATCAAAAACTATTTGTTTATAAGTCATCATCATCATCATTGTCAACCATTATCAATCCACTGCTGGACGAAGGTCTCCCCAAGTTTCCTCCACAACGGTCTGTCTTGTGCCAGTCTCCTCCATGTCACCCCTGCATACTTTCGAATTTCATCCACCCATCTCCCATGTGGTCTTCTTCTGGGTCTTTTCCTGTCCCTTGGAATCCAATCTAAAATTTCTGCTGTCCATCGATGATCTGTCCTTCTGGCAGTATGTCCAGCCCATTGCCATTTCAGGGATTTAACTCTAATCATGATGTCTTCCACTCTTGTCATTTTTCGGATCCACGAGTTCCTCTTCTTATCTCTCCTGGTTACACCAAGTATGCACCTCTCCATGATACTTTAAGTTGTCTGCAGCCTTTGTATGTCTCTTTTAGTTAAGGTCCACGTCTCTGCACCATACGTAAGCACTGGAAGGATGCATTGATCAAACACTTTTCTTTTAAGACATAATGGCATATTGCTCTTGAAAATTATGCTGTTTCTTCCAAAAGCTCTCCAGGCAAGTTTTGTACGCCGATTAATTTCTTCATCAATGTGACCCTCACTTGATATCTGCTGTCCAAGATAAACGTACGTATCTGTTATCTCCAGCTTTTCCCCATCAATCGATAAATCTTCATTTCTTGTAAAAGCATTGAACATCACTTTTGTCTTCTGAAAGTTCATTTTTAATCCCACTTCTTTACTCTTGTCAGCAAGTTCCTGGATCATACTCTGCAGCTCTGATGGGCTAGTTGCAAAAATGACTACGTCATCAGCAAAACGAAGGTGGGTTAGATAATCTCCATTAATCTTTATCCCCTTGTTTTCCCAGCTCAGTGACTGAAAAACACCCTCCAATGTGGCATTAAAGAGCTTCGGAGATATGGTGTCACCTTGTCTCACTCCCTTTCCAATTTTTATGTGTGTTGTATTTTCAAACAGCCTAATCTTTGCACTTGCATTTTCATAGATGTTATTAATAATATTAATGTATGCATCTTCAATACCGCAGGTTTTCGGAGCCATTGTAACTGCTGATGGTTTCACCGAATCAAAGGCTTTTTCATAATCGATAAAAGCCATGCACAATGGAAGTTCATATTCCCTCGCTCTTTCAATTAGTTCTCTCAGCACATGGATATGATCTATTGTGCTGTAGCCACTCCTGAATCCAGCTTGTTCTCTCGGTTGAGCCATGTCCAGTGTTACCTTCAAGCGGTGTGAAAGAACTTTAGTGAAGATTTTATAAACTACTGATAGGAGGCTGATAGGTCTGTAGTTTCCGAGATCCTCAATGTCACCTTTCTTATGCAGCAGGATCATTGTAGCGGTGTTCCAATCCTCAGGAATCTTTCCTTCATTAAGGCATCGAGTGAAAATTTGGGCGAGTACTGTTTCGATTTCTCCACTTGCTTCTTGTATGATGTCTACAGTAATTCCATCTTCTCCTGGAGCTTTTCCCCGCTTCATGTTCTTGATTGCATGTGCAACTTCTGCTGGAAGGACTGGCGGAACTCTGGTACTGGTATCTTTCATGATGTCTGGAGTGCATGTATCATCCCTTTCATATAATTTGGAGTAGAAATCTTTCACTCTTGTCAAAATTTCGCCTCTATTTCTTGTTACAGAACCATCTTCTTTTCTCAGTGCCATAATCTGTTTTTTCCCCCTTACTGAGATGTCCCTTTGCTATCTTTAGGCTTTGGTTGTTTTCAATTGCTTTCCTCACTAGTTCACAGTTGAATTTTCTTACATCTTCAGTGATACTTTTTCGTACTGTCTTGCATAGCTCTATATATTCCACTTTGGAAGTCACATCTTCTTTAGTTGTCCTCATCTCTCTTCTTTTTTGCATCAACATTTTTGTTTTTCCTGATAATTTATTTACATGCAACTTGTTCTTAGACCCAGCTAATTTTGTTGCTGTTTCCATAAGAGCTTTGGTTACTTTTCTGTTAACTTCAGAGATGTCCACTTCTTCCGATGTTAGGCCTTCTAAAGCAGAGAACCTGTTCTTCAGTTCCAACTTGAAGGTATTATGGTGTTTTTTAAGGTTGGTTATGTCAATAGATTTTGTTTGTCTTATGAGCTTGCCACGTTCAAGTTTAGTGTTGAGGTGCATCTTACATCTCACCAATCTATGGTCACTGCCTGTGTTGAACTTGTTTAGCACACTGCAGTCTTCTATGACGAATTTTTTGTTACACATAATAAAATCAATTTCACTTGTCGTCCCATTTGGATGTCTCCATGTCCATTTCCTGTGTGGCTTTTTCTTGAAGAATGAGTTCAAGATGAAAAACCCTTCTGCCTCTGCAAACTCAACGAGAGTATTTCCACGCTGGTTTCTGTTGCCGTGACCGAATTTACCTACTGAAGTTTCATTCTGTTGCCGTTGCCCTATTTTTGCATTGAAATATATTTGAAATTGTTTATAAGTATTGTCCAATATATCCGAACATTCGCTCGAATCATCAGTTATTATATACGTAATTTAACCATTTTACGCGCGTCTTCTCAGTTGTTAGTGTTTATTGTGTGGCATGAAGTTCAACGGGACATTATATAAACGATGCATTTTCATCAGATTTTGTATTCAGAATTCCGATCATTTGAGAACTGGCAGCGTATGCAATACAGTATGGTGAAAAAGTAATTCTGGAACATTTAAGCAAGGTGGGCAGGCGATTAGTAATTTTTCTTTATTAATTTTTTTATTGGAGGTTTAACGACCACCGTGAGCAACTCAATGGACAGGCGACTGCTGTCCCTAATTTAGGGTCACTGGTTCCAGGGAAGGGAGAGAGAGCCAGTACCGTTAGACAAACACATCATCCATGCTTCACCGGGATTCGAATCTGGACCCCTTTCGAAGCCAGCGCTTAGCCGATCAGTTATTCACCATACATAGGCTAACAGAAAGTTACCGCCCCAGTGGCGGAGTCAGCTCCAGCTGACCGCCATGTTTTAGGGTTTCGCGAATCCTAAAACTATCAGAAACGGAAAAAGACAGTTCCGGGTGAATACTGTTCACGATTCTTTAGCCAATTACGGGAAAATATCGAGTTAAAAATTTTGAAAACGTCAAAAGAAGGGTCACCAGAACAAAGCTTCTTTACCCGAAACATTCATATCCATGGCCAACAATACTAAATACTAGTTGTCAATTCGTACTTTTGGAACACCATCCATATCCCCCCCCCCCCCCATCCGATCTGGCACTGTCCCATTGTGAAAACATTTGTTTGGGGTTATTTTCGTCACAGTTATTGACTTTACGAAGGCTGATGCTCGTTGTTTTGCAAGACCCAGACAAAAGCCATTTTTTTTTCTCTCGTTTTCTCATACTTTGAGAAAGTACATGTCGAAAAAACATACCCGTTCTCCTTTTCTAAATATGCAGACTCAAGCCTTTAAAGTCACTCCTGAAAAACAAAAACTGAGATCTGCAAGATGCGGTAAATGAGATTAATTTTCGTCAAGCGGTACTTTACGTATAAGCACGCTCGCACATACACACATACACAAAAGAATTAAATTTTTAAATCTTTAGTTCTTCACCGACTGTGAAGTCCAAAACTTTTTGTACGAGATTATGCATTTTGTTGATCAATTACATATTCATTTGATTGAAAGATGATTCATATGATGCCCGATGTGTTTCAGAGAAATAGTGCTGATTTACTGAAAAAATAATTCTGGGTTCTTTGCTGCACATTCATCTGCGGAAGAAAGGAATGCACATGGCAGCGCAAATTTGAAGAAATATTCAGACGAAGAACCGATAAATATGTTTTTGTAATAAAGATTTACCGTGCACAGAAAGAAATTTCAATCTTTTATGGTTTTTAATAAAGGACTAGATTCTGCAAAAGTTAAACTTACATAGTAACCCTTGACCTGACTGTAAATGTCCCAGGTTTCTGAGTTAGAAGAGGACGCAACATTGTTGCGCAATTGATTAAATGTGTTGTTCACGCGTAAAAAACCCGATGCAGATAAAGCTCGAAAATGAACTTGGGCCAAGTCGTAGACTATTGGAGGAAGGCTACCCATTGTGGATAGTAGCAAACCAGAGGGAAAAGGTAACGCAATTTTTACGTAAGGCTTCAAAACACAGGGAAAAACATTGTTGTCACTTAAACATACATATTAGAGCGGGAGGATTAGAGAAGCAAAAGTTTAAAATAAACACTTGGATACCTGACCCTGTTCTTTTGTGGGAGACAATAAATCTTAATTCGTTTATGAAATTACCAAAATAAGGAAGTTAAAATAATAATGATCTTTTTCCAGGTTGCATACCATGATTCTGAATTTAGTTCCGATTTTAAAGAAAACGCCTTGCCTGTTCCTGGAGGAATCCGCTCCTGAATTTAAGCACACCAAACAAAAAACTTAGTCACCCGTGACAGAACTTACCTAATAAGGAGTAACGACGCCTCTTGCCTTGATAACAGCATGAATTCGATGTGGTAGAGACTCCACCAGGTTGTGGATATCGATTTGCAGTCACTTGTGCGTCAATTTGTCCCAAAGTTCCGGCAGAGTACGTGGCTGTCTATTCCGGCATTTCACCTTCTGTTCCAAATGATCCCACAGATTTTCAATAGGATTTAAATGTGGTGATTTGGCGGGCCATTCGAGGTGAGACAGTGATGCAGATTGTTCGCCGTGCCACTCAGACGCAGTTTTATCCCTGTGCACACGGCCATTGTCGTCTTGGAAGAAAGGAGTGGCAATGTGTGCTGCTCCTGGAGATGCAAGGCAAAAGGCAACATTTCTTCATTCAAAAGGCGGAGGTACGCATGCTGGTTCAAATTCATCGTCACTGCAACGAGAGGGCCCATTTCGTGGTACGAAAAACATCCCCGAAACATCACAGAACCTCCTCCAGCTTGAACAACACCTTCGACATAATCAGGATTAAAGGCTTCATTGGGCCTACGATGCACTCGTCGCCTCCCATCATTGAAGTACAAACAAGAACGAGACTCATCAGACCAAATTACTCGTTTCCAATCCTTCACAGTAAAGTTTTGGTGCCTCTGAGCCCATTGATAACGTGCGACTTTGTGGCTTGCTGTTAAAATAGGCCTCTTCCGTGGTACTCTGCGGTCAATCGCATGCAGTTCTCGTCGCAATGTCCTTTGAGAAATTCGTTGGAGTGGACTTTCATTGACTGTTTGGAGCAATTGTTGCTTGGTTTGAAACCGAATTGCAGTTATTAGGCGTGAAAGATGGCGTCGGTCTCTGTTGGTGAGAATTGTTTTCCAGACACAGTTACGTCGCCAGTTTTCAGTTCACTGCGAACTATGTGACGTATACTCTATTTTAACTTTCATGTTTAGTTCCTTTTCCTATGTAAATTTGAGTTTGTTCTCTTTTATAGTTTCCGAACTTAACGTAATATCTTCTTTCTCACTTGAATAAGGTTTAGCAACACCATGAGGTCCGTACGGAAGTGACGTACGTTTGTGATAAGAAAAATACAAGATATATAATGGATACGCAGTACCTGTGAGGAGGAGGATGGTGAGCGTTAATGCTCCTTTTTGGATATGTGACTGCTTAATTGCCGTTTAAATATATGTGAAGACTACGTTTTCTACCTTAATAACAGTGTTGTTGTTTTTTCTTCTGGATATTAAACCAAGTTTTCGTTGATCACCTTGTTGAAGTACCAATGATCAAGTGCCTATTGATAGCAATAAAGGATCAGCTGTTAGTAACAACTTCCTGACTTTATTTGAGTGACTCGTATTTCACTGAAGGTGAAGTTTTGATTTATGTAGTGTTTTTAGTAATTCAGCTACACACAAACACTTCACCACTGTTTATAGACCCGCTGGACAGTACGCTTTGACACACCAACAACTTGAGCGACTTCATTATCTTTGTGTCCGTGGGCACGGCCAAACACAATGGCTCCTTTTTTCCACTCAGTAACGTCTGTCTTACGACCCATATTCCAGACTAAATTCAACGCACACTTTGCTCTTCACCACTGCACGAGACAGAAATGACCCTGTAGACCACGTCAGGGCTATTTATCAGTTTCAACGCACTATAAAACAAAACTAATATAAGATATTTTATGTTACCTGTAACAGAATTGTAGGGAAAGTCTCAAGTTTTTTTTAGAGACAGTCACAGATGTTCTATGTGTGGACCCTTAAGCCGGTTATCCATTTCCGCCCAAACGCGAGGTAAGATATCTGAATCAAGTGCAGTGATAGTGGCGGTGATACGCTGTTTCAGCTTTGCTAGATCAACAGGAAGGGAAGGGAACATTGTCTGTACATACCCCCACAGGAAAAAAGTCACAAGGTGTTAAGTCGGGACTTTTGGGTGGCCATTGGGTCAGTGGCAAGTTGAAGTCCGCGGCTCGTCCAATCCATCGGTGAGGAAGATGTTTCATCGAGATAATCTCGCACGTGACACACGCGCTATCGCCTGCGTCACTTCCCTCAGTATAGCGCGACACAAACTTTATGAGTACATCTACCTAACGGTTCGCAGTTGCGGTCCGTGTCTTCAACTGTTACTGTTTTACAGAATCTGGAAACTGTATACTTCTTTAAGAATCACCCTGTATATAGTTTTCCATAGAGAAGTGTCTACCGCGCCTTTTCTAAGTACTTCCTGTTCCTACTAAGGACTCTGTATAACTATAACCACTAACTACACCGCTTGATGGAAACAATGGACATGGCTTAACTCAGAAAACAAGCTGGATTCAAGAATAGCCGCAGCACTGTAGATCATATCCATTTACAGAGAGAACGAATTGACCGAGCGAATGAATATAAACTCCCATTATGTGTAGCTCCTATGGATTATGAAAAGGCTTTTAATTTCGTGAAAGCATCAGCAATATCTTTCAAACTCTGAAATATGGAAGATGCATACATTAACATTACTAAAAATGTCTATCAAAACACAAGTGGAGGGGTTCGGTTATTCGACGAAACAGCACCTATAAAAATTGGAAAGAGAGGAAGACAATGTGACACCATAGCTCAATGTCACACTGCACTGTCTTTAAAATAATATTTATAGAAATACAAACGAATAAAGATTAATGGAGATTATTTAACTCCCATTCGTTTTGCTGATAACACAGTCATTTTTAGCTGGATTAAAGGACTGGGCTTAAAAATGAATTTACAAGGAAGCGAAATTGGTGTACAATGCTTTTGCAGGAACTGAAGATTTAGAAGTTACTAAAAGCTAACGCAGAGATACCCGATTCTGACATTTATCTCGGACAACAGATTTCAAGCGAGGATCACATTTTACATATTCAGACATTTTAATTTAAAAAAAATAAAATAAAACGAACAATATAAAAGTTGTTTTGGGGCTACATATACGAAGGCTAATACATAGTTCAGTGACTTCGAAAACAGTACTGAAAATAAAAAAAACAAAAATCGCTTTTCATATATGCATGCTTACAGAGATGAAAAAAAGTCACTAAATTATATCAGTTGCTCTACCTTGCGTAGAAAAAGAAATGATAAAACACATATCAGGAAACAGAAACAAATTTATATGAACTCACTTTGAAGGAGGATCGACAACCTTTGAGTACGAGAGTGATCCTTATTACTCGATACAAAAAAATATTCGAGACGCAGATTAGGTGAGCTTAACTTTTTATCATTTTGTAAAGAAGTTCTTACAAAAACCACAATGCAATTTCAACCCACTCTTCCAGGAAAGAATATCATCAATTTTAACTCTTTCTCTGAACTTCAGTTAATATTATGGTCTCTTTTTAGCACGTCTTTTGTAAAAAAGATCGTGCGTATGTTTATCGGTTTGTCCGTCCGTCCGTCTGTACCCAAGATATCTCTGCAACTATTAGTCCGATTTGAAAAATTCTTTTAGCATTGGGAAGCTTCAAATATGCGAATGATGATCCTTTATTTCATTTTTTTTACAATGTGCAATTTCGCCGCTAGAGGGTGTAAATGCAGATGACGTCGAATTCAAAAATACGTTTTAATCCCCATATTTGCTTCTAAACATCCGATTGAGAAAAATCCTTTATCTTTCAATTCCATTTATGTCGAAGAGTATTTTAGATATAGTTACTTTTTTAAATTACGCATAGATTTTCCGCCAGAGGGCGTAAAAGTAAATTAAAGTTTTCCCGATAACTCTTCTTCTAAAACTCCGATTTGAAAAAAATTCTTCAGCTGATACACCTCCTGATGGAAAATATTTTGCATATAATTTCAAATTTTTGGTAAAGAATACTTTGGCCACCAGGGGGCGTAAGTGTTAATTTTTGCTTCTGATGTATTTGCCATAAAATCTGAGCTTCTGAAATCTCGATTGAAAAAATTATTTCATGGACACTCACGGAGATAAACCTTTTCGGAATATTTTCTTCTTAAAATATTCCATTGTTTCACCGCCAGGGGGCGTAGATGTATATCTTATTTTTGTCAATATCTCAGCTTCTAATTGCCTGATTTGAACAATAATTTTTTTTTAGATAGTTTCCAGTGTGACATGTTTTCGAAATAATTTCAAAATTTTCAAGTAATTCACAGACTTTCCGCTTGGGGGCGTAGAGGTAAATTGTGTTTCATTTATATCTCTGCTTCTAAATCTCCAATTTGAAAAATTATCTCTGCAGCGGATACAGCTTCTGATGGAAAATCCTTTGCACATAATTTCTAATTTTTGTAAAAAATGGTTTGGCCACCAGGAGGCGTAAGTCTTAATTTCCGCTTCTGGTGTTTTTGCAGCAAAATATGAGCTTCTATCTCGATTGAAAAAAAATCGTTTGTGGATCGATACTACTCATGTCGACAAACCTTTTAGGAACATTTTCTTTTTAAAATAATACATGGTTTCTAACGCCATGGGGCGTAGATTTATATCTTATTTTTGTCAATGTCTCTACTTCTAGGAGTCCGATTTGAAAAATTTCTTCTTTGTTGGATAGTGTATCCGATGCAAAATGTTTTTCATATAAATTCAAAATTTACAAGTAAATCATTGGGGGCGCAAATGTAAATTGCGTTTTCTGCGTTATTTCTCCTTCTAAAACTCCGATTTGAAAAATTCTTTCTGTATCGCATACAACATCTAATGAAAAATATTTTTCATACAATTTCTAATGTTTCGTAAAGAATGGTTTGGCCGCTAGGCGGCATAAGTGTGAATTTCTGCTTCTGATGTATTTGCATCAAATCTGGGCTCCTGAAAACTCGACTATAATTTTTTTTTTTTTTTTTTCGTGCTGATGCCGCTCATATCGAAAAACCTTTTGCGAATACTTTCTTCTTAAAACAGCGTAAGGTTTTCCCACCAGTGGACGTAAAGTCACATCTTATTTTTGTCGATATCTCTGTTTCTAAGAGTCCGATTTGAAAAATTATTTCTGTGTTGGAGAGCGTTTCCGGTTCGAAATGTTTCTCATATAAATTCATATTTTTCTTAACGCACAAGTCTGCAACCAGAGGGCGTAAGCTCACGATTCCGTTTACAGTAACATCTGAAGGATAAAAAATTCGATGGAAAAACTTCTTTCTTCCGTCAGATACCATTGTTTTCCATACCGGTTCCATTGACTTTGAATAGCTTTGATAAATTCTATTGGCGTCAGAAATGATTCAAAAGACGTGCTATATTACACCCGAAAATTCGGTGTCATCTTTCTTGTTTCCTTTATGACAGTTTTCGTGTATGTGTTCCTCACGGACGACATTTTTCACGGAACAACTTATTTCCAGGTCTGGAAATTAAATTTGGCCCCGAGCCCAGCTAAAGTACCATCCGGACCTGATTCGGTCGCTCCAGAATACCACGTCTAAATAGGAAATAAATCCTTTTAAATCAGATCGACAGAGAGTGCTCAACTCTAGAAACAGTAGAACCATGAAAGGTATCAATAATTTATTATGTAAATAACTATAGCTATGGTAGTAGTCATTTATTATGTAAATGATTATAGCCATGGTAGCAATAATTTATTATTTAGGAGTTACCTCAAGAAATATAATTCCAAAACACAACTGAATAACCATGTGCGGATCATGGCCACATTTAAGAGATCAACCTATATCAGCGGTTCTCAAACTTCTGATACCATGGACTCCTTTCCACCCAAGGGCGACACCGCGTACCTTTTTTACCAAAGAGCGACAACGCGTCACTTCCCCGGAGTCAAATGAAATCAAATGAACTGAAGAGACTGACAGAATAAAACTTGAGCCTTGTACTCGCTTTGGCTTGAGCGAATGTCGTAGTCACGTGGTGCAATGGTGTGTTGTGTTGTTAATTTTTGCAATCGTGCAACAAAGAACAGAGCCATGGAGAGGCCACGTCACGCTATTTCAGGAGTGGTATCGTTCTTCGGAGAGCTAACCCGTTCAAGGCACGTCTTATTGCAGCTTCAATACAGCCATTTCGATCATCGGGACTGACAGCACGCTGGAGTGAGAGAATGATATGGGAGGCCAAAATGCTGCCGCGACCTCACACTTTCAACGGCGATGGCTCATAGGTTATGCTTTGTTTTGCCTGCCTATTTCAAAACTGCTCCCACGCCATCGCGATGACAAAAGAAAACTACCATCGGCTTCCAATATCGGTCGCTATACACCGTTGGTGCACGCTTTGAAGGAAGCATTATGTACACTCATTGTATAAGGAAATTGAGAAAAAACGTGAAAATTTTCTAGTGTATTTTCGTTGTCAAACGCGACAGCTTCAAGAGGTATTTTTCACGGAAAACGTCGCTGAGCATTTGCGCGGAACACACTTTCAAAACCGCATATCTATATGGATTTTGGCTTAGACACGTGGTGTAAGTTGCTACGTATGAATAGAGTAGTTAGTGCTGGTTGAATCTGAAGATTTTCAGTTAGGAAACAATAAAGCAATCAAAGATTTGGATGCGAAAATGGATACAACTACCTGGGAGGTTTACAGGCTCGTAACATCGAACATGAAAACTTTAAGAATAATTTAAAAGATAAATTCCATCATCGACTAAAATGTTCCACAAGACGCACTTGAACACAGCTAATATGTTAAAAGCAATCAATTCTTTTCGGGTCCCTGTTCTGTTTCAATCTTTTAGTATCATCAGATAATCGAACACACATTTCGAAGTTAGTATGAATGAACATCAAATGAGACATCCAAGAGCTGCAGTAATAAATAGTTCGCTCCCCAAAAGAAAGGAGAATTGGGCATTCTCTGCATGAAATGCCTTCGTAATGCTTACACTAGTTCACTGAGGTGAGCGGTGATATTTTTACCCCAAAGACAATGAAAATAATATTTTGAGTATCATATATGCTGCGTAGAAACTACTGTTAAGTAAAATAGATGTCAAAATACAATATCCATCTATGGAATGCCAGATGCAGAAGTGGAAGAAAAAGGAACTTCATGGAGTTCATCTAGTTAGACAGTCAAGAAGTTGACAAAAGAAGTGTCAAACGAATGGCTGAAGCGAGGCAAAGTGTATGGACAAATTGCATGTAAGATATCATTCAGGATAAAGTGAAGCCAAACAAGTTATAGAAAATGTAATTTCAAGGAGAATTTGCAGCACATCAAATGTAGACTGTGCATGTGTAATGAGCGCAACAAATACATCTGTGAGGGATGTATCATGATAGCCAGTGTTCGTTATACACAGCGACACAACTTTTTGCTAAGATAATAACATCGACAATTGTAAATCTTTTGATTAAGTAAAGTATTATAGTACTTAATATATTTCATTTTTGGCAATATAATTTGCGATTGTAGTCAACAAACATAACAGAAGACAATACAATCTACTTAATGTATAAAAATTGACAAATATTGGTTGTACATACTTTATGACTACTAAACTTGTGGTTTTAAGATAAAACAAAAATACCAACGTTTCTCAAAATAAAATGTTTATTATACACCGACTGTAGTTTCGCAGAGCGTTTGGCACGGCATCATTAGGACGAATGATGATGCCGAGCGAAACGCTCTGCGGAATTATAATAGATGTATTATAAACATTTTATTGTGAGAAACGTATATATTTTTTACTCTAAATACTGGTTGATAAATGTATGAAATGTATATTTCATTACCGGTACTGGTTTTGCGCTTCTCCACATTAAGAGGACACAGCATGTTCCACAAGTCAGCATCGTAGAACATTGTAGATCAGGAAAGATATAAACAGAATGTACATCATCCTTTCTCCTTGAATATGTATCTCTACGGTACCCTTCAGTGTTAGAAGACAAAAAATGGAAGCGACAATGACAACTCTTTCTAAGATCCTAAGAATAAAAACGATTGACATGATTAAATAAGGAAGAAACTGTTCTTCCGCAATACAACAGAATATAATCAAACTTGATTTAAAATAGAAACCTCACGATTACGTATACTCATTGAAAAAGCATTACCCTACTTTGAAGTAGCAGAGCTGGATTTTTACAAATTTCTATGAAATACTATAGATCTGTATTTAAAATATTACGGATGACACGGATTTGTCACTGAGGAAAAGTGGACAGTGTAGATTGAAGAAACCGAACCTGACTTATAAATTTAGTAATCATCGAAGGGCAATACCGTTTATACGTCGTTGACAGATGTATTTAATCAATTCAGCAAGCTTGACAGAGGAGCTTATATCATACTATCGTGTAGGTGCGAATGAAATGTCCGGCAGAGGACCGGCACACGTGGACGGCGAGAACAGAAAAGTAGGATAACTTACGTAGGCAAAATAACCCCCTTCGGCATCGACACATAGTTGCCATCTGTCCGGCAAGGCCATGATCCCGGAACGAAAAAAGCCCTGCGGCTGGGACTCGAAGAAGTCATCAACTGGACGTTGAACCTCGTTGTCTGTCGGGAACTGTTTCCCGAACAGGAAGTGATCCAGGTGCCGAAACAGATGATACTCTGTCGGAGACAAGTCTGCGGAAAAGGCAAGATGAAGCAGTGCTTTATAGACCAAGGTAATTAGTGTCAGCACCGTTCGTTGTGCGACATGAGGGCGAGCGTTGTCCTGGAGCAGAGGAAAATTGCTGCAGAAACAACCTGCTTTGGTCAACAGAACACTATGTCTGTTGACCAAAGCAGGTTGTTTCTGCAGCAATTTTCGGTGCATCTGGTGTAATTCAGCACAATAACGTTCTATAGTGATGGTTTGGCCCTTGCCAAAACAAAAAAAAAAAAAAAAACTGGGAAGGTCGCTATCATTTTCATTGCATGTCACCACACCCATGCCGTAAATGGTATCATCTGCAGACGACGTAGATATATAGAGAGGGAAATATCTGCGCAAGTTCAAGTCCCTCGCGGGATCTGGCACCTTGACTTGGTGTGTGGGCCCAGCTTGTTACAAATGTAAAATTCAGATTGTTTCGCTGCTGGTGAGTGGTAGTTTATTTTGCAAGAAGCAAAGTATTCTTCGTACTCCAGTGATATATCGCTCGACACAGGAATTGCCCCACCCAGAAGGAGGTGCTACAAATATGCAAATAGCAGGGCGGATGTGTCTACTCCAGATATGCAAATGATGTTAAACCGGGGAGGATGACGTCACACATTCGTGAATTAAAGGTGCCAGAAGCAACAGGGGTGGTAATGTGTTGTCGCAAGGTGAAGCGTCGCGTGAGTTCCAGAGTTGTTGTTTGTACTGGTCAGGGTACACGCCTTCGGCAGGTTTATCGCAATTTGAATGCGTTTCAGAGAGGAAGAATTGCAGGCTTGTGGGAAGCGGGCTGGTTTGCACGTCGTATCGCTGTGCATGTGCAACGGGATGCACGAAATACTGGACTCTGTTGGCACCAGTGACTACAGGAAAATTCGTAGGTGAGTCGAAGCGGCTGTAATGGAATCAGACAGACTTCAGCACGCCTGGAACGTGAGATTGTTCGACAATCTCGTTCGTCACCAGAAAGCACTGCAGCCGAAATTCGATGTGCTGTGTCATCAGCTATGAACGTCGACATAACGACCCGAACTGTAAACTGTAGGTTACATGTGGCAAACCTGCGCAATAGACAACTGTTACGTCGACTGTCATTGACGGCTACCCATCGCAGCGCTCGTCTGGCTTGGTACCGAGCCAAAAGAACTGGGGTCACGAATGGACCACTATGGTCTTCAGTGATGAATCCCGTTTATGTTTGATTTCTGAAGATCGACGGATCTGTGTCTGGCGACACCCTTGGTGAGAGGACAGGTCCCAGTGTCGTTCGCGGCTACCACACCGACCGTCAGGCAGGCATCGTGGTATGGGGTGCTATTGCGCATAATAGCAGGTCACCTTTTGTCCGCATCACGGGCACACTGACAGCTGCACGATACGTGAGCGAGGTTCTGCAGCCCATGTTGATAAAATTGCTGAATGGCGTACATCATCCTATTTTCCAGCAAGATAACGCCCATGTTCACACCACTCGGATCTCCAGACAATGTTTGCAACATGTTGAAACACTGCGATGGCCAGCAAGATTATATCACCAGTCGAAAAATTGTGGGACCACATTGGACGTCGTCCGTAATCGAATCTCTACAGCTTCGTGTAGGGCAGCTTTAAAGCACAAGATACCCATTTTCAAGTATTCATTTGGGCTCGTCTGGGATGTATTCAAATCACTTTGCAAGGGCAGCACAAAAGCATCAGAAACTCAAGCCAAAAATAATTATTTCTTCTAGGAAACATACAGTAAAGGAAGCAGTCATCAAGCTTAAGTGTGGATGGATTCGACTACTTACTGAAATTATATATATGTAAAAGGCTCTTTTAAGGGTACAGTACATTGATCAAAAAGGAATTATCTGTATAGTACTAGTACATAGAAAGTAACAAGAATTAAAACTGGACAGCAAATAAGCACTTTTTATGTAATTATCATCTAAACACATTAATAGCATTAAACTAATACCATCACAAGCAACAAAAATCACCTTGTATTATTGTGAAAAGCAAAGTAAGCTACAGATGATACATCCAAAAAGTGAAAACATAAAAAACAAAAACAAAAATTTCATACTGCAAATACATTTCAAAGCTGATAGTGCACAATTTGAAGTGTTTTTTGAGGTTAATAGGAACAACACAGCGATATCATACCAAACATAATTCTTATAGCAGCACATTACAGCAATATCACACACCGGACGCAATTATACACACATTACAAGAGTTAAATACTAAATCCAATAATACATGTCATTAACATATTAAACCAAAATAAAATATAATGAAATATGATATAATAAGTATAAATTAATATTACTAAACTCATGCACGAATTATACTAAATAATAGCAAAATGTTAATGTCGTCGTTGCAAACAATAACATTACACCAAGACAGATATCCTAACAAACTCAAAACTTTTATTTTAGTGAAACTATTTATTACTTAGCACTGTGTGATTAAAACGCAAATTTAGGCTATAAACATTAGTTTTAAAATACTGCAGAATAATATTAGCAATAAATACTCGTGCGAATGTTTGGCCCTTAGAAGGTAATGTAATTGTAGCCTACAAATCCAAATGAAATCAATTTAACCATTAATAAAAAGAACCTGTAATTATAATTTGAAAATAACACAACTCAGTCAACTATCAAACTAATGTAAGATGAACTCCCTTTTCATGTAAGTCATTATGTACCGAGAAAAAAATATAAAAGAGCAAGACGCTATAAGTTAATGATACCCGATTGATTGATCAATTAATCAATAATATAAATACTGCTCCGGAAAAATATATCAAAACAATAAAATACACCAGAATAAAATACACCATGAATAAAATAAATTAAATAAAAAACGCTACCCCTGGCAAATGTAATTAATACAACAAGCTAAAACAATAAAATTAATATAATTGGAATAACAAATTAAAACACCAAACCGCAATAAATATAATAAAAATCTAAACAAGTTCACAGCATGAAACGTAGCTTTTCAACGACTTAGCATTCAGCCAAAGGTAATGCATGTATCCTAACTCTAATTAGCACGTCTTTTGTAAAAAATAAAGGTCGTGCTTATGTTACCGGTTTGTCCATCAGTCCGTCCGCCTGTACCCACGATATCTCTGCAACTATTAGTCCGATTTGAAAAATTCTTTTGAATTGGGAAGCTTGAAATATGCGAATGATGATCCTGCATTTCGTTGTTTTTTTACGATATACAATTTCGCCGCTAGAGGGCGTAAATGCAGATAATGTCGAATTCAAAAATACGTTTTATTCCCCATGATTGCTTCTAAACATGCGATTAAAAAAACTATTTCATCTTTCGATTCCATTTATGTCGAAGAGTATTTTAGATATAGTTACTTTTTCAAAGTGCGAATAGATTTTCCGCTAGGGGGCGATCTATTCGCACTAAATAAAGTAAATTACATTTTCCCTGATAGCTCTTCTTCTAAAATTTTAAAAGTAAATTACATTTTCCCTGATAGCTCTTCTTCTAAAATTCCGATTTGAAATTTTTTTATTCAGCGGATACCTCCTGATGGAAACTCTTTTGCATATAATACCAAATTGTTGGTAAAGAATACTTTGGCCACCAGGGGGCGTAAGCGTTAATTTTTGCTTCTGATGTATTTGCCATAAAATCTGAGCTTCTAAAATATCGATTGAAAAAATTATTTCGTGGACTGATGACACTCACATCGATAAACCTTTTCGGAATATTTTCTTCTTAAAACATTCCACAGTTTCTCTGCCAGGAGGCGTAGATGTATATCTTATTTTTGTCAATATCTCTACTTCTAGGAGTCCAATTTGAAAAATTCTTTCTTTGTTGGATAGTGTTTTCCGTGTGACATGTTTTTCACATAATTTCAAAATTTTCAAGTAATTCATAGACTTTTCGCTAGGGGGCGTAAATGTAAATTGCGTTTCCCAATATATCTCTGCTTCTAAATCTCCGATTTGAAAAATTCTTTCTGCACCGCATACACAGCTCCTGATGGGAAATCGTTTGCACATAATTTCTGTTTTTGTAAAAAATGATTTGGCCACCAGGTGGCGCAGGTCTTAATTTCCGCTTCTGACGTATTTTCAGCAAAATATGAGCTTCTGAAATCTCGATTGCAAAAAAGTCGCTTTTTGACCGATACTACTCATGTCGACAAACCTTTTAGGAACATTTTGTTCTTGAAATAATGCATGGTTTCTACGCCAGGGGGCGTAGATGTATATCTTATTTTTGTCAATATCGCTACTTCTAGGAGTCCGATTTGAAAAATTCCTTCTTTTTTTTATATAGTATTTCCGATGCGAAATGTTTTCCCTAGAAATTCAAAAATTTTAAAGTAAATCATAGGTAAATTGCGTTTTCTGCGTTATTTCTGCTTCTAAAACTCCGATTTGAAAATTTTTTTCCTGTATCGCATACAAGACCTGATGGAAAATATTTTTCACATAATTTCTAATATTTGGTAGATCTGGGCTCCTGAAAACTCGACTAAATTTGTTTTGTCTTGGACCGATACCGCTCATATGGAAAAACCTTTTGAGAATATTTTCCTCCTAAAATAATGCATAGTTTTCCCACCATGGGACGTAAAGTCGCATCTTATTTTTGTCGATATCTCTGTTTCTAAGAGTCCGATTTGAAAAATTATTTCTGTGTTGGAGAGCGTTTCCAGTGCGAAATGTTTCCCATATAAATGCATGTTTTTCTTATCGCACAAGTCTGCAACCAGATGGCGTAAGCTACGATTCCGGTTACAGCAATATCTGAGGGATTAAAAACCTGATTGAAAAACTTCTTTCTTCCGTCAGATACTATTGTTTTCCATACCGGTTCCATTGACTTTGAATAGCTTTGATAAATTTAATTTGCGTCAGAAAGGATTCAAAAGACGTGCTTATTACACCCGAAAATTCGGTGTCATTTTTCTTGTTTTTCATTGCTTTCGCTTTAATGCTTTCCTATCTGAACACCTGTTCATTCCTGTTTTCTACGGGGTTGGACCTACGGTGTTACGTCTTTTTCCGTCTGTCAAGGCTCGGTGGAGCTAGCATACTGGCTATTCAATCTTTTGAGGGACTCAGTAATCAGTAGATGTTATCAAAATTACTAAAGTGTGTACTTCTGAATTGTGAGTCTTCAATTCTTGCGTCGACGAAAGCTCGAGTAGTAGCATTCGCAGTTCAGATGGCAACTTATCAGGATTTAAGCAATTTCGAATGTGGTATATAGACAGCGCCTGGGAGATGGGTTACTCCATCTCGGAAATTACAATGGGATTCATACGGTCAAAAATTGGATTTACACGGTCGTGTAGCCCAGGGTGTGCCTGGGCTTTACAAACTCAAAAAAAGCAGCCAGCGTGCGGGACTGGTATGGCTGTAGATAAGCCCTGGACGATCGTGGACAGCGGCGTCTGGCACGCATCGCAACATCCGGCCGGCAGGCTACATTGTCTCAAATCACAGCACAATTTAATGCTGGGGTCAGTAGTATCAGCTGCGTTCGAACAGGACAACGTTCCCTGTGTTCTATAGGGTTCCGGAGCCAACAGTTCGCCTGCGTGCCATTGTTGACCCAACGACACAACGCTTTGCGCCTCGCCTGGCTTCGAGAGCAACACCATTGGACGCAAGATGACTGGACACGTGTAGCCTCGTCCGACGAATTACGGTACCATTTGTTTCGGGCAGATGGCCGACTCCGGGTGTGGTAACAACCCCACGAGGCAATGGATCCAGCATGCCTACAAGGAAAAGTTCAGGCAGGTGGTGGCTCTGTTATTGTGTGGGGTGTTTCTATCTGGCATGCATCAAGACACCCCCCCCCACACACACACACACTAATACGTCTGCAGACCCTTCTGGCGGGTGGAGACTACGTAACCATCCATGGGGATTATTTCCACCCGTTCATGTCATGCAACCACTCTGACAGGTGCGACCTCTTTCATCACGACAATGCGCCACCACACACGTCCACAGTCACCCGATTATGGCTGGAGGAACTTTTTGGTATCCTAACTTGGGTCCCCTGGTTCTCCGGATTTAAACGCCATGAGACAGATTTGGGATGCTGTTCAACGGTCAATGCCAGGAATCCTCCACCGGCAAATATTACTGAATTGTGGGACGCTCTTCGGGAAGCACAGTGTACAATATCTCCACAATACCACAGAGAGCTTTTGAAGTCCATGCCTCGTCGCGTTGCTGCCGTTATCAAATCGCGAGAAAGACTAACGCGGTTTTAGAGAGGGATCGCAATTTTTTGGCACTTCTGTGTACATACTAACTTATTAATATAATGTAAGCCCATCTTCTGCTTCGATTGCAGATTTAGTATATAAAATAACTATCTCAAACACCTCTGACAGGTCTCGTGGGTCTTTAAGCCCTGTTCTGGATGAAAACCTACCAGTGAGCTGGTATCCAGGAATTCCAGTTCAGAGCAGTAAGGTTTACAAAGAACCTCTGTTTTAGTCAGTCCTTTATTCTAAAATGAAAACATGGCAGACTCTGCCGTGAGATACGGTTTATTGAGACCTCCGTGGAACGAGTATAGCCCCTTTTTTGTGAACGTCTGCAAGAGCTGGAAACACAGTCGCCGACTTTCCATAAATCAGATGGCAGCTCAAGCTGTGCTTATGAAGTCCACCTAAGATGCTCTTTACATATTCACATGAGCATACATAAATTTGCAATGGACGGTTCATTATGTGCAAATCAGTTATACAATTTTATTGATGAGATGCTTTTAACATTCCAAAGGATATACACTATCTACCAACAAGTAATTGGACACCGCTGAAATCGACGATATCTGCGGTCCTGATACACGTCACGGCCGCCGCCGTTAAATATCGTGTGGAAAACAACAACGCAACCAGTCGCATGCAAGATGCCACGTAGTTCGGAGCTCTCTGATTTCGAGAAAGGTGTAATCGTCGGGTATCACAGAAAAGGCCGATCCATACGTGACATATCCAGCGAGTCGAAGTACCCAAAATCGACAGTTGTCTACGTCATTGGCAAGTGGAAAATCAGAGGTGACTGTCGGAATGTGCCCCGACCCGGCAGACCCACAAAACTGGGAGTTAGAGACCGACGGGTGCTGGCCAGAGAAATTCGGAAGAACCGCACCAAATTGATGGACCACATCCACGAGGAGTTTCAACAGGCATCCGGAAGTGTTCTTTCGATGAATACCATCCATAAGGAAGCCCAACTGCTCGGGTATCATGGACGTGCTGCCACCCACAAGCCTTTGATCACCAAGTCCAATAGCGCTGCTCGGCTAACGTGGTGCAAAGAACGTCGACAGTGGACCGTTGAACAGTGGAAACAAGTTCTATGGAGCGACGAATCAAGGTTCACCCTCACCCGCTCGGATGGCAGGGCCTGGGTTTGGCGTCTGCCTGGAGAACGCCTCCTGTCGGAATGTAATGTGCCAACTGTGAAGTTCGGCGGCGGTGGAATTATGCTATTGGGGTGTTTCTCCTGGTATGACACGGGACCCTTGGTCGCAATTCCTGGTAGACTCAACGCCGAGACCTACTGCACCATTTTGGATGACCATGCGCTTCCTACGTTGTGGCAGTTTTACGGGTGGACCCATGTTACTTTCACGATGACAATGCCACCTGTTATGTTGCGAGGTCCACCATGGCTTGGTATGGTGACAATGGGGTTAATCGTATGAACTGGCATGCGCAGAGCCCGGACCTTAACCCTATCGAGCACCTCTGGGACGAGTTGGAGCGTAGACTTAAGGGGTTTCCCCACCGTCCGAAATTGGTGAAGGAACTGACCTGTCTTCTCCAAGCCGGGTGGAAGAAAATACAGCTAGCCGTCGTACAACGCCTGGTTGAGAGTATGCCCCGGAGGTTCGCAGCTGTAATCGCCGCTCGTGGAGGCTCCACCAACTATTGAAGGTGAATAAACTTCGTTTTCCTTTGCTATCACAGGTGTCCAATTACTTGTTGGTAGATAGTGTATAATTATACACGCTCCTAATTTTTCGTATGCATATTTTAGTCATGCGCTTTTTGAAGTTCTTTCTTTTTTTTTTTTTTTTTTTTTTTTTTTTTTTCTACACAGGGACTTATAATTTCCATGATTTAATTTAATTATCATGATTTCTGAGATTCGAGCACCAGTGTAATCGGCGCCTATGAAATACAGGTTCGCATCCGAGGGCGTCAGAACTGCTTCTGACAGCGGGGGCAAAATATCAGGATATGCATTTTTTGCTCAAATCATAATAAAACTTATAGTGCTTTTGTGAAACAGGACGTGGTAACGCCATTTGATCATGTTGCAGATAAAAACGATTATATCGATGAAATCTAAATGAATATAAACCTTGAATTTTATATCTATATCACACCTTTACGGATATGCAAGGGCCGTTCAGAAAGTAACAAGACTGATTTTACATGGGGCAGAAGTGTAATGCAATAAACATACTTACATACTTTCGAAGTATTCTTCCTCTACTTCAATTCACCGGTCACACCTTTCTATCCACTTCCGGAAGATAATGCAGTAAACATACTTCCATACTTTCGAAGCATTCTTCCTTTACCTGAATGCACCGATCACACCTTTCTGTCCACTTCCGGAAGCTAATGCAGTAAACATACTTACACTTACATACTTTCCAAGTATCCTCCTTCTACCTGAATGCACCGGTCCCGCCTTTCTATCCACTTCCGGAAGATAATGCAGTAAACATACTTCCGAAGTATTTTTCCTTTACCTGAATGCACCGATCACACCTTTCTGTCCACTTCCGGAAGCTAATGCAGTAAACATACTTACACTTACATACTTTCCAAGTATCCTCCCTGTACCTGAATGTACCGGTCCCGCCTTTCTATCCACTTCCGGAAGATAATGCAGTAAATATACTTCCATACTTTCGAAGTATTTTTCCTTTACCTGAATGCACCGGTCACACCTTTCTATCCTCTTCCGGAAGCTAATGCAGTAAACATACTTCCATACTTCCGAAGTATTCTTCCTCTACCTGAATGCACCGGTCCCACCTTTCTATCAACTACCGGAAGGTGTGTTCGAAGCACTATCTGAACATGTAGTTAGGGATACCTATCACGGCATTGTTCAGTTCATATTTGATGCAAACCGACGCCCAGGAAGTTGTTTTTTCACTTCAGGTAATAAGTAAAAATTATACGGCGTTAGGTCCAGTAAATACGGAGGGTGCGCCATCATTTCGATGCTTAGATCTTAGATAACCTGTTGGGTAAGCAAAGCACGACGTGCAGGGGCATTATTTTGATGCAAAATCCAACTAGTTTTGTGCACAGTCTGGGCGTTTTGGGGAACTAACGGACATCTGTAGTATATTAGCAACCTCCTCTGTGGTCATTCGGAGATCTTTGCGCAGGAGTGCCTCGATGGTATTGACATTAACCTCGTAGTCGATGTCGATGGCCTTACGAAGTGTGGCGCATCTTCCAGACACTCTTTACCATTCATAAATTTCTTGTGCTACTCAAAAACTCTTGCACAGGATAAAGCATTTTTCTTCCTCATAGGCTTTTTTAATCATTTGGTGCGTTTCTGTGGCGATTTTATTAAAACGCACGCAAGGTTTTATAGCTGCTCTTTGCTTTAGTTTGAAATCCAAACTTGGTTACAGAAACCCGTCTGAATACTACAAGAATGAACTAGCGGAGCTATTATCGCTCGGGTTCCTAATTGGGTTCACCCGGCGTAATAATGGGAGCCAAGGGGGTGTCGAGTGAATTATGATTCTTCGATTCCCTGATTTAGGGCTGACGCAGCTTCAGGATCCACTGACGGGCGTTGTGTTTCACACAGTAGATTTTCCTTTGGGAGTCAAAGGGTCAGCTGTGTGCCGCAATATTTTGTGAACGTCTAGATTTAAAATAAAAAGCATAAATGAACAGATTTGCTAAGTTCCGGTTCCAAAAGTTATATATATTCTCCAAATATTCTAGGGTTGAGCACACATATTGTAGTTAACGACACACTCATCATAGAACTTAGACAAAATTAACAAACAAAAACAATTTATTGGTTATGATTTGGCATAATAATAAATATACGTTCATGATATTAGCAAAAATGATTTACGACTCTTTGACAGGAACCTGTACTCAATTAACTATTTGCTTATAAAAATATTAACTCTATGTGTGGACTGATCCGATAAAGATTTTATGAGGGGACACCAAAGAAAGAATAGAATGGATTTCCTACATTAACATCCGAATCTGGCCTAGATATCGCGCTGCTGACCACTCCTGATCAGGGAGAATCCTCGTCCGGTAGGTATTAACTTCCATCCGCAGCTGCGACCGTCGTATGGGCCCTAATGGTCCTTAGTGGGGGTCCGTTCATCCGGAAACCTCGGTTGCCATCTTACTTCCGCAGCTTGGAAAATTTGTATGCAGCCTCCTAGGTGACAGTCATGGAGGACAGTGCACGCGATGCACGCCGCGAAACCAGCAAAGGTAAAAGCGACTCGTGTAAAAAAACTGTAAACGTGAAGTGACGAAATTCTTCTCTTCTCTTGTAAAATCTTTCGACGACCCCCAAGAAGACCCACACTACCTCAAAATATTCCATCATCCAATCACTAGCTGGCAAACGCAAGCCTCCCTGAATTAAATTCCCCAGTGTAAATCTTACTGGTCAGAGAATTAACATTTGGTTCTTCCATTCGTTAGGGGGTCAAGATTCCTACCCGTTCCAGAGAAAATTCTGAGAACCCCTCGAGTTACGTTTGCCGCGTGATAAAAACCCCCGGCGGAAAATCCTTACCCCAATTAAACTGTTAGCCCCGGTTCCAACAAGTCTACGGTCTGCCCAACACGCATTGTGGATGCTAGACACGGTGGACACTTTTATTGCCCCCCAATAAAACATACTATAAAGCCAGCTCGCCGATGGATGTCGCCAGCGTGGTCTCCTTACAGTGTCGGTCTGTTCTGTGACGCCTTGTGCTGGGAGAGGGGGGACGGTGAGAAAAAAAAAAAAAGATTCACCCGAAAGTATATGGCAAAATAAAACGTACTCTTTCTTCAAAAAATGCATGAATTAATAAAAATGAATAAATTGATAAATGAATAAATAAATAAATAAATAAAATAATAATTAAATAAATAAATAAACTAGGGAATGGATTTTCGACCTAGTTGTGCAGCGCTCGAGTCAGGGCGCTGTCACAGAGCGCTGTAGCGACGCGTTGTCACGTGATTGACCTTGCAAGTGTTCCGACGTAGGCAGCTATAATTTTCTGCGTGGGTTTGTTTCGGCGCTATGGCGTCAGTGTTGTTATATTTTAAACAATCTATGTATAAAACATTTTACTCAGATAACAAACGATGTTTAAAGTAATGAATTGAAAACCGCCACACTTTAGTATGAATTCAACGACAACTGTGACCGTTAGGTTACATATAAAGCAACACAACTATAAAAATATATCGCATTTCTTCCTTTCTCTTCCCCTTCTATTTTCTTTCTTTAAAGTAACACTTATTTTACTGTACTTAAATGAAATAGAAAACATTCCTGCTACTTTTATAGAAACACAATACCTTTCAAGAATTTCAGCTTTAACCTGCGTCTCAGGAATGGAAATAAAAAATTCCGAGTTTTAGTTGGTTAATGATTAAAAATATATATTTTGTTCTACCAGAAGAGGCAGAGTTTTAAATGGCAAGAAATTAAAGCAAAAATTAAAAAAAGAAAAAAAGAAGGACGTCGTATGTTAAGTTCCGATTGAGCCGTCAGTTTGGAACGCGGGACTACGACTTGCAGATCGGAAAGTTCAAATGAGCTAGTCGAGTATGTATCCTCTTCACTTGCTCTTGCCTCTCGTTTTGATTTTCTTCACTTTTGCTTGCGTTCTGTCTGCGAATTCCGCGGTATTGTCAAACATGTTAACCCGTTCACACAAAAAACAATTTTTAAAAATTTTAGCTTAAAGCACTGCGATACGTTTTTTTTTTAATAATAAATTTGAATGGATGTCGCCGAGAGCTTTAAAACGATACCACGCACTATCGTTTTGCACTTACGGTTGTTCATATAAAAAGCCATATTGTCAAAAGTGTTCACCGGTTCACAAGAAAACAATTTTAAAAAGTTCAGTTCAAACCACTACGAAATGTTCTTCGTATATTTGAATCAGATCAGATCATATGTAGAGGATTTTAGGAAGGGAGTTTCTGACCCCAGGTCTTGAACAACCCTTAGAAATAGGAAGCTAGGAGATTTGGGCTAGAGTGCCCGATAGGAAAGTGACACGGTGTGACGTACCTGCCAGCAGGACGCACATGACATAAAGGCAGATAGGAATCAGATTACATGTCTGCGTAGCTCAGTTGGTAGAGCGACTTGTTCCGGAATAAGCGTACTCGGGTTCGAATCCCGGCGTAGACCAAAAATGACGGAGAAAGTTACTTCGTTATAATGGCGCCCGAACTACCCGGATGACCCGACCGTTCAAAATCTCGCATTGGTGTGATGTTATTTCCACACCGCGAGATAGGAAAAATCAGAGAATCCCTTCCCCAGTGCTTCGAAAAATAAATGTGTGTGACGTTGCATTCCACACACCAGATTGACTGGGAGTTCTCAAGTGCACGTTCTACAGTGGTTGTCTGCCTGCAGCGATTCATGGTCACGGCTGATCCGTGGGCCATGCCCCCCCCTCTTTCGGGGGGGGGAGATGTGACGTACCTGCCAGCAGGACGCACATGACATAAAGGCAGATAGGAATCAGATTACATGTCTGCGTAGCTCAGTTGGTAGAGCGACTTGTTCCGGAATAAGCGTACTCGGGTTCGAATCCCGGCGTAGACCAAAAATGACGGAGAAATTTACTTCGTTATAACGGAAGCGAGGTAGAAAGGGGGAGGAAGACACTCTTATTTATTACCGGGGGGCCAGTACCCGGAATATATTTGAATAAATCTCGTCGAGAGTTTTAAAATTATGCCACACAGTCGTGTTGCGCTCACGGTTGCAGAGATAGACTGAGCCAAACGCGGTGGCAGAAATATTGCATCATCTCCCATGCGCCCAGGGACCGAGGGGATTGTTGCACGCACGATGTATTTCGCAGTATGCGATTGCGTTCTATGCTGTTTACGAATATGCTAACACGATTAGTGTGCGGCACGCATTTTTAACGCAATAATGATTTCAATTGGGACCTGCTTTTGTCACAGGCGGTCGGCCGTAAGTCGCAACAGACTATCCGCGGAGTTAGACGTTGTCCTACGTCAAAAGCAAGAAAAGTGAGGAGGAAAGTGGGATGTTTCTCCCTGGCGGCAAATGAATACTAGGGGCGGCTGCCCCCTATACCCCCGTGACTTCGACGCCACTGTTCGCACCATTTTTCTTAATGGTTGTGGTGCTTCCCTTAAAAGTCTGGTATTGGGAGGTTTCTTGCTAATCTTCAAACAAATCCAAAACTGGTGAATTAAAAGAAATGTCCTTTTTTTTTTTTCTCTAAACTTCCACTTGTTGCAATTTCTTAGTTTGTGCTTGAGCGACGGAGCACTCACGCAGTCAGCGTCTAACGTAGTGTTATCCAGGGCAAGGCAATTCATTTATCCTATTGTATTAGATAAAACCAGTGTACTTATTCCATACTATATGAATATTCCTGAGTGTCTCGTGGTTATTTCTTGTTCGTGTTTATCTTCCTACAGAGTGCGTCATATAAAAGAGGCCCGAGTATAATGAACGACAACAGGGCCGCGGGTGGCCTAGTGGGCAACGTTCGTGACTGCCACGGAAAGGACCTCAGTTCGATCCCAGACAGGTATGAACGCTCGATCCACTAAATATCCGCCTAGCGTCGGATGGGCACGTTAAGCCGTCGGACTCCGGGTACTGCCCCAACCCCGTAATAAATAAGGGCGTCTTCCTCCCCCTTTCTACTTCGCTTCCGTGTCACTTTCCTACTATCGGGCACTCTTGCCCAAATCTACTAGCTTCCTATTTCTAAGGGTTGTTTAAGACCTGGGGTAAGACACTCCCTTCGTAAAATTCTCTACATATGATCATTTGAACGACAACAGTCAGGCAATGTTACTATACATGGTAAAGAATAGTTGAAATGACAGAAAACATGAGCAATTTACCTGTGTTTACAACAATTTCTGAAAGTGCTGTCCTCCGACATCAAGACACAGCTGCACACGACGGAACATGTTTGTAATGCGCCACAACTCATCGGCAGTAATCTGGGCTATGGCATCAGTAATGTTCACTTTTTTATTCATCAAGAGTGTGCGGATTAGTTGCGTACACTTTCCCTTTCAAGATAAAAGTCACAGTGGAGTCATAAAAATCAAGCCACTTACAATATTGCATCTGTTTTCCATAATCAGAAGTTTTAGGTTCTTAGAGCACCATAACTTTGTACGGCCAAAAATGCAAATCCACCTTAAGCATGCGTCTGCATGACGTGACAGATATTCTCGTTGCAGAAAGTAATCGGCGAATCGACTTCCGAGGGCTTTGTAACATCATTGTGCAAACATCCTTGATGTTGTCTTCAGTACGAATTGTCTTGGGTTTGTTTCTTTTCCTGTTGCACACCGTGCCAGTTTCACGAAATTTTCGCACTAACTTCTGCATCAAAGATTTCGCCAGTGCTGCACAATATGGACATTTTTCTGTAAAGAACTAATTTAAAACCTTGTATGAGTTATTTCTGAAATACTTGTTCCACAATAAAAATCCACTGTTCCGAAATTAAAACCGTTTCCGTTGCCTCTGTTCTCTCTTCACTTGCACTTATGACAGCGTACCTACACTGCTCTGGCTATGACTAACCACTCCGGAGAATTATTTTGCAGATCTACACGCAGAAATCGGTTAGAAGTGGAACAAAGCGGTTTTAACTGGAAACCCGCCAAACAACTTTAACCCGCCTAACAGCGTCTGGCCACGGGGCTTCTTTTATATGGTACACCCTGTATAATGTAAAACCAAAAATGTTGCTCAGCGTAAGAGCAGTAGTTAAGGACTGATTGCTTATGAAACACTTGGATAACTGTTTTCAACTTTACGTAATTTTTTATTTGTTCTACATGTACATATCTCAGAGCCCATTCAAGAAGATAGGAGGCCCGGGGCTGGGCAGTATTTTGGGTCACCAGCAGTGATGCAGTCCTTGGGAAAAGTAGTGGCCTGGCTCTCTGAAGGTCTGGCCAGGCATGTCGACTCCAGCAGGTATGTGTGGGTGGTTGGAGGAAGCAGGCGAGAGAGACAGACAGAGAGAGAGAGAGAGAGAGAGAGAGAGAGAGAGAGTGTGTGTGTGTGTGTGTGTGTGTAAAGAAGAAAAAAGAGGAAAAATTCAGTTAAGATTATTTGTGTTAACAAATAGCGATTTCGATAGGCGACGAGTGAATAAATTAAATTTAAAAAACTCCGATTCAGTGAGGTAAAAAGTAGAGCAAAAATTAATGGTTAAAATATGGATACTGCTTTAATACCCCCCCCCTCCCCCGGTTTAGTTTGTTGAAATTATATCGAAGAAGTGGACAAAATAATGTGATCCAAATATCACGATTCAAAAGATTTCTTAATGTATGAACATTTTTCCCAATTACAGATGAGTATAAAGATAACATCTGTAATGCTTTCGAAAAATTGAGGATGGACTGGGGACGACCATAGTTTTTGCGGATTGTTCCTAAAAAAGCGGAAAGAAACAGAAAAAAAAGTACAAGGCAGTTTCTTATAATTTTCGCTGTGCTGTCTGCAAAAAAAAAAAAAAAAAAGAAAAACTGCAGAATTCTGGAAATTCTTCAAGCATTTTGCATAATCCTGGGGCCCTTTGAAAATGCGGGGCGTGGGCTGTAGCCCCCCCCCGGTTCCCTCTAAAATGGGCTCTGACATATATGTACAACGTTTGAGTTACTCGATCTAAGGGCGCAGTACAGACCAAACTTTTTAACAGAGTAAATACACTTACATTGTATAAATATTGAAGTTTAATTCTTTCACTCTTATGTTGGAATGGGTAGATTTTTAATTTGCTTAAAACAGTTGTTTTGGCACAAAACAAAAACATGTATAAAAATGACTCGGGGGGGGGGGGGGTATCCGAGGCTCCACTAGTGTTCGGCCCTGCAAATAATTTTATCGAAATCCGGGAGGGAGGACCCTGAATCCGCCACTACAGAGTTTGTGACGTATATTCTAAATTAACTTTCCTTTTTAGTTTCTTTCCCTATGTAAATCTTGAGTTTATTCTCAGTTATACTTCACTCTTAACGTAATATCTTTTCTCTCAAACGTGACATATGCCTGATATAACATAAGAACGAGAGATAAAAATGACGACTAAACTGTTGCTTGGAGAGCGTTGTGTAGTAGAGCGTTGTGTGGAGCTGTTAGGTGTGTTTAAATGTTGATACCGTTTGTTATGGAAGTGGTACGTTCTGAATAAAGCATCTTTTCCGTAAGTTTGACTTTTGTTGTTTACATGTTTCGTCTGGCCGTTAAGGTTTAATTTAGGAACTATTTCTTCGTATGTATAACGAAGTAAATTTCTCCGTCATTTTTATCCGCGCCGGGGTTCGAACCCGGGTCCACTCATTCCGGAATAAGTTGTTCTACCAATTAAGCTACGCGGACATGTATTCTGATTCCTATCTGCCTTTATGTCATGTGCGTCCTGCTGGCAGGTACGTCACATCTCCTGGTACGTTACATCATCTCCCCCTTATTTTTCTTTTTTCTTTCGAAGTGCTGCTCATATTTTTCCTATCTCGCGGTGTGGAAATAACATCACACCAATGCGAGATTTTGAACGGTCGGGTCATCCGGATAGTTCGGGCGCCATTATAACGAAGTGAATTTCTTCGTCATTTTTATCCGCGCCGGGGTTCGAACCCGGGTCCACTCATTCCGGAATAAGTTGCTCTACCAATTAAGCTACGCGGACATTTTATTCTGATTCCTATCTGCCTTTATGTCATGTGCGTCCTGCCTGCAGGTACGTCACATCTCCTGGTACGTTACATATGGTGATGTTTTAAAATAACGTAGACGTACGAAAAGACTTCTACGTCATAAATTTTAAGCCGTTTTATCGTTCTAAGATGATTAAAAATAGAATCATTTCTTTCCAAAGTAAGTACTAGAACTCTGAATGCTAAAAAAGGTACTTTAAAAGTGAAAAGGGACAAAAAAATTGCAATTCTAATAGGCTTCAAAAATCTGCTAGTTGCAAAATTCGTGAACCTGCGACCTCATAAAAACGTAGTCCCTTGTAAAGTCCGCATGAAAATTTCGTTTCGGTGAAATTGAAGGAAATAAAAAAGAATTAATATGGTGGAAGTAAGGAATATACATTTCCTTATAAAGGCGAACCTGGACACTCAGAGAGCTTCCAGAACACCAGTGACGTTTCGAAATTCCCGGGCAACTGTTAACCAAACGTTAGCAATGCGTGTTAGCAAATTAAAAATGTATTATTATATAAAGCATATTAAAATATAATATAAAAAAACAACTGAGTATGGGTTTGGAGTCACGCACACAGAAAGACCAAACAATAATGGTTAATTGGCAGACATCGATTGCTCACGGAAATTTTCACAATCTAGTAGCGCAAATGACCTTTCGGTTTGGGAAACAGACAGAAGATCCTTACGCCTACACAACTCAGGAACAATGGGAATCGGGGCGGAATTCGAGTCATAGATAAAATATGTGTTTGTAAGATAACGCTGTTGCCGCTGTCCTTTACCTGAAATCAGTGTCCAAAAATCTGAGAATGGGCTACATCGCTAAATATAAGCGATGTCAAAATTTCTGAAAAATAGGATGCAGCAAAGGTGCCGGTAAATCTCTGTTTTTTAACGAAATAAGTTTTCAAAAATTTACGTTTTTTTTTTTAACTGCCGTGTTTTCACAGATTTTTCGTAGTCAGTAATTCAGTTTATTTCAGAAAAGTCCGTTTCACGTTTTTCCGTATTTATACAGAAATTCCGCAAAATCGAAGACGCTCAACATTTCAGCCGTTACACCAGAAAATCCTTTCGCACCAGTGAAACTCGAACAGAGGTTGTTTGGGTTGGCTCAAGAGATACGGCGCTTAAGACAGTGGCGCAGTTTGCAGAATGTGCGCCACCCCCCGCAAGATTTACTTCAGCACCTCTAAGCGCAGTAATTTTCTCAGGATTCCAAACAAGGAGAAGGATGTGTATACATGTGTGTAATGATTGGGGGCGGGGGAGTCAGGAAGTCAGGGGGAATCTGGAAAAGTAATGATGATATCTAGAGCCCCGTAGTTTTTACTTTTTGAGTAATAGATTTAACAATACGTGTAATTATTGAAGTTGAGTCACTTGAAGAAATCACCCTCTTATACACGGTGGATCTGCGGCGGCTGTGAATAAATGTCTGCGCCTGTCGTTTACATATAGTCCTAGGTATTTGTCTGTTTTTCTACATCCTCCATGCCGAATACCCATATATCCTCGTGCTTTTTTCTCAGCAGCACAGAGTGAGGGCGACTGGAAAGGGGCCAAAGTACGTTAGTGATATTTTACTATTTTTAGACTCTACCCTCCCCTATGTCACATTTTGTCCGATTGATCATATGTAGAGGATTTCAGGAAGGGAGTGTCTGACCCCAGGTCTTAAACAATCCTTAGAAATAGGAAGCTAGGAGATTTGGGCTAGAGTGCCCGATAAGAAAGTGACACGGAAGCGAAGTAGAAAGGGGGAGGAAGACGCCCTTATTTATTACCGGGTGGCCATTACCCGGGGTCCGACGGCTTAACGTGCCCATCCGACGCACGGCGGATATTTAGTGGATCGAGCGTTCGTACTTGCTGGGATCGAACCTGAGGTCCTTTCCGTGGCAGTCACGAACGTTGCCCAGTAGGCAACCCGTGGCCCATTTTGTCCGATTGTTGACACCCTTCCCCCTAAAAAGTACGTCCTAATTCTCGCAACTCCCTTTATTTTTGACGACTGCTTTTAGAAGTCCGTTGAGAAACAGAAAGAAAACATGTAATTATTTAAAGGAATCTTCCATATTTTTACGCTACACGTTTGCTTCAGAAAATGCTTATTATTCAGCCATTAATTTATTCCCTAATGATACCCGAACATTATCATTCTGAAATAAAGATCTACAAATAAACGCACGCATTCAAGTTTGCAACACTCCCGATTATGCCAACTACAAAACACGGTAGAGTATTATATTCTGATTTAGATGAATATTCTGACTTAGCTGAATATCATCAGAAATCTGAAATATTGCATATCTTTTCTTAACTATTAAAAGCAGAAACTGATTTAGCTGAATAATATGATTTAGCTAAACTGATTTAGCAGAATATCATCAGAAATAATTTATACTTTTTCTTATCTATCAAAAGAAGAAAAATTTAGTAAAATCATGCAATGCATTTATTATCATACGCTTTCCAACATACCAGAAATCATTACTCAAGTTATGAGGGTAATGGCTATGGAATAAATCTCGCTCCTGTGCCCTGACCTTTGACCCCATTTCGATGATATTCAACAGAACCGGTTCAGTATACCTCCGGAACAACAAACTAAAGTTTTTTCGCAATAAAAGCATTTTTAGTGAAGTTATGAGGATAATGGCTGTGGAATAAATCTCGCTCTTGTGCCCTGACCTATGAACCCATTTCGGTGATATTCAACAGAACCTGTTCAGTATAACTCCGGAACAACATGATCAAGTTTTGTCGCAATCGAAGCATTTTTACGTAAGTTATGACGCATAAGGGAGATGGACTGGATCCCGCTCCTATGTCCTGACCTTTGACTCCAGTTCGTCCATTTTCATTTACAATGGGGTTCGTCCCCAGGTTGTTCCTTACCACATACTAAAATTTCAATGAAATCGAACCATTTTTGCGCGAGTTATCGTGCGAAAAGACAGACAAAGCTGGAACATATAAGCTTCTTCAACCTACGGTTGGAAAGCGTGTAAAAAGAGTAAACATAAGGAAGAAATACCATCCACTATATTTTTGCTGCTGGACATCCGAATTACTACCCCCCCCCCCCCCCAGTGATCTTGGACGTACATTATGCACGGCCCCAAAGCGATCGCATTATTTACAACCCATTGCACACCGCTCGTATTACAACACGGTGCCAAAGGTCGAATAACTTCAATTTGTAGGACACCCAGTGTTTTAAAAGTGAAATTTGACATTCATTTAGGCAAAGCTAAATATACCTTAAATGGAAAATATGAATCTTTCGGTTAATTATTTGTTTGTCATTATGGGTGTGCGGATTTTTTCATAAAACTATAACTGATAACTGAAGTATTCCCCTTCGTTACCCGCACCCCCACCTCCACCCCCCTCTCCCACGGCTGGGGAATCCGCGGGGATTAAGCAAACGAAAGTCTTTTGGCGCGATGATGAAATTTTTTTTCATTAGTGCGAGGGATTTAGTGATTTTATTTTCTGTTGATATGTCATTAGTCACTGTTAGTCATTTTATTTATTTATTTATCTTGAAAAGGTTTGTAATAATCTAATTTTTTCTGGAGGAAGACTTATCACAAATTAAGTAGTTTTTCATCGTCATTTTTCGAAGCAACAGAATGCTTTGGAACTTGTTCAATAATTTTTTTTAAAAAGACGAAATGTCCTGTTTTATAGTACTATTTCACAAAACTCCTACTAAATATACTTGATCAGTGGCACACTCAGTGGGGGTGAGCCATGGGGCCGGGTCCTCTCCATGAGGTAACACTTGATCCGTTGTTATTGGCTGTTTTTTTTTTAAACATATTTTTACATATATATGAATTATGTGAATCATTGGAAATGGGCTTTTATATGGCGGAGATATTTGCATTCCAATATTTTGGGAGATGGTTTTCTTCAGGTTTTTTTTTTTTTCTTATATTCTATATTTTGGTCCACCTCCAGAAAAAAATCCTGTGTGCTCCAGTGCTCTTGATAGTTATAACAGCTTTTTTTTTTTCTTTTTTTTTTGTCTTAACGACTCCACAGACGGATCATACAATCTCACCTGTACAATAATTTAAGAATCCGGTGAAGTAATGATTTGTAATGGAGCATAGTTTAACGAAACCGGAAAAGTGATTTTTCTCCAGAATATAAATTTAAGTGTTTCGTAATGATAAATATCCTTTAAATTACAAGAAATGATAAGAAAATTATTAATAGAGATCTCGATGACGTCATTCATCAGTGGCACAAACAGAAAAGGACTATTGCAGGGATCTCGAGGCCCCCTGCCCGTCGGAGACCCTCCGCGCCGTACAGGACAACACTGCTGATGAGATTCCAGTGTTCTAGTCTCTCCGTACAGTGCAAACAAATCTGGTTGATTTATCCTTTAAGATGATTTGGTGTGTGTCAGACCTGCGATTTAGGAATTTCACCGGACTAGCCTTGAAATTTGATATTAATCTTTTTATCAGCAGACATTGAAATTTTCCACAGTAAAATGAACGAATTTAGTTTATTAAATGTAGAAGAAAAACTCCCAGAGGTGTGTTTGAACTGCTAATACTGCCATAGCATGAATACAAACATATTAGATTTTCACAAAAGCATTTTTTTCATCGTACCAGATTTAAAAACAAAAATAAATAAATAAAAATTGGACTAAAGTCACAATTTGATGACACGTATCAACGTGTTTGTGAAATGAAGGAAGAAATTCTCCTAAATCGTAAACCAAAGTAAAGCAGCATTAGTAGAAAATCAGTTACTTACTCAAAAAAAGTCAAAATAGGCTCTTCAATAAAATTGTCCTCATCTGTGTCACTTCCACTTGAAGAGTATGCTCTAAGTTGCTCCTGACAGCACTGAAAAGAGATTCATATTGGAGTTCTTAAAACATGTTGGTACTTCACAGTTCTATTGCATATGAAATGATCAGCTCAGATAACACACTGAGTTAGTTTTGGGTTAGGAATACCGCCCATTTTACATATTTGGAATGATAACGAAGAACCACGTGATATCAACGTCACGTGCGGCTACTATAAATTGTGCGTACCGATCCTCTGTGCGTAAACAGTAAAAGTTTGCCAGTAATGGGGGAAACGTGGCGACTCAAATATTTTTGACCGTGGCTAGACAGTTGAAGCACGGAGGGCAGCTGCCAATATTTCGGAAACAGCCGCACATGTAAATTGCTCCCGTACTACTGTATCAAGCGTATACCAGGACTGGATTAATCATGCACAAACATCCAGCAGAAAAGCTCACATTGGTCACGCCACGCACGATTGATCCTAGAGATGAGCGTCGGATGTCACGACTGGAATCTCAGCAACGACGTACAACAGTTACCCCCAGCATAACAGCGGTGCAGTTTGACCTATTTCCGCATGCACCCTGCGCCGTACCTTGCTTTGCCTGGGGTTCCACAGCCAGAGACCAACGAGGGTACCCCTTGACAGATGAAAGAAGGTTGTCTGGAGTGATGAGTCCCATTTCGTGTTGCCCCGTGCTGATTCCCATATATCACATATGGCGTAAACAGCATGAAGCCCTATCCTCTGGTTGCACAGTTGGAGTTCGACAGGCCAGCGGAGGTGGTGGTGCTCTGGTCTGGAGAACTTTTACCTGGCAAGCCCTAGGTCATTTAGTTATCAACCCACAAACACTGAATGATCGACGCTACGTGGACTACAACTGACAATCTCCATCCATATCTGCAGGAGGTTTACCTGGACTTCAGTGCCATCTTTCATAGGAAAACGTACCGTGTCATCGGGCTCGTATGACTACTGACTAGTTGAAGGAACACAGCAATAAATTCGCCACATTGTCGTGGCCTCCAAACTCCCCTGACTGCAGCTCAACTGAACGTTTATGCGATATGCCAGAACGGGGTGTGAGAACTACTTATCCTCCTCCACGAAATGACCTTGAACTGACGGAGCTTCTGCAGCGGACATGAGTCAAAACCCCTGACTGCAGCTCAACTGAACATTTGGGGGATATGCCAGAACGGGGTGTGAGAACTTCTGATCCTCCTCCACGAAATGACCTTGAACTGACGGAGCTTCTGCAGCGGACATGAGTCAAATCCCCTGACTGCAGCTCAACTGAACATTTGTGGGATATGACAGAACGGGATGTGAGAACTACTGATCCTCCTCCACGAAATGACTTTGAACTGACGGAGCTGCTGCAGCGAACATGAGTCAAATCCCCTGACAGCAGCTCAACTGAACCTTTGTGGGATATGCCAGAACGCGGTGTGAGAACTACTGATCCTCCTCCACGAAATGACTTTGAACTGACGGAGCTGCTGCAGCGAACATGAGTCAAATCCCCTGACAGCAGCTCAACTGAACATTTGTGGGATATGCCAGAACGGGGTGTGAGAACTACTGATCCTCCTCCACGAAATGACTTTAAACTGACGGAGCTGCTGCAGCGGGCATAAGTCAAATTCCCTGACTGCAGCTCAACTGAACATTTCTGGGATATGCCAGAACGGGGTGTGAGAACTACTGATCCTCCTCCACGAAATGACTGAACTGACGGAGCTGCTGCAGCGGACATGAGTCAAATCCCTTGACAGCAGCTCAACTGAACATTTGTGGGATATGCCAGAACGGGGTGGGAGAACTACTGATCCTCCTCCACGAAATGACCTTGAACTGACGGAGCTTCTGCAGCGGACATGCGTCAAATTGCACGTGGAGGATGTTCGATACCTTGTAGAATCTGTTTCTAGGCACCTGCGAGCCGTGTTTGTACACAAAGAAGGACCAACGCTTTATTAGGTAGGTGTTCCTAATGGATAGTTAACTCAGATCATGTACAGAAAAAAGCGCAGGTGCAAATCATAGTATAGTCACTATTACCGCTGACACTCACAAAATCAGAACATACACACACATTTGTCAGAAAATGCAAAGTTATGTCATATTCGTTAGAAATGCAACTGCTCGAAGACATTGCACTTATAAGAATTGTAAAGAGATTTACACACACGCACACGTACGCACACTAGGTGTCATCCAAGCTCTACCTTCAATACCACATTACAAAATGTTTTTTAATCGCTGAACTGAGAAGAAAAGGGGATCAAATTTAACAGAGATAATTTATCCCACCTTCGTTTTGCTGACGACACATATAACCATGAAGGACAGGAAAAGGAACTCACTTATCAGGAAAATGACACGAGTTGATGACATCATGATCAAAGTAAAATTCCTGAAATGAGAATGAGCTGGACATAGTGCTAGAAGAAGTGACCAAGTGGATTCTAAGGGATAGGAAAAGACTGGGATGAAGACCATGTAGGAGATGGGCAGATGAAATTCGGTAGCATGTCATATTGATATGGAAGCGTCTGGCACTTCATCCAGAAAAGAAACTGGCTCTTACCATTTAAAACTCTGAATAATTTGAAACGCATATTCGTATCATCAACCATGACCAATCTACTGGACTACCAAGTTGGATGAAGAGCCAGTCCCTTCATCGAGCAGTGGATTGATCATGGTTGATGATACGAATATGCGTTTTAAATTAATCAGGAGTTCCAAACAGTACTCTAAGGAAATTGAGGACATTTATGTACTGCTTTCATAATAGAATATCTTGACAAATCAGAAAATCTTGAATTTTTCATTTGGCTAACAACTTTGGTGGGTTATTTTTTTTTTTATTATTATTATTCGAGGATTAAAGACCACCGCGAGTAACTTAGTGGGCTATAAGTAGTCGCCCGCCCCTAATTTAGGGCCACTTCTCCAGGGAAAGGAGAGGGAGAGAGAGAGAGAGAGAGAGAGAGAGAGAGCCAGTGCCTTAAGACAAACACAACATCCAAGCCTCATCGGAATTCGAACCCGGACCCATCTCGGAAAAAAGGTCAGTAACCATCGCTTAGACCACTGCGCCACCGGGGCGACAACTTTGGTCTTACTTTTCTCCCTACGTGATACTGAATTATGAGAATAAGCAAAAACAAAATTTACTAATTTCATGAGAGTACCACCCCCACCCTCCGCTCCCGATATGATGGATAACAGCAGTTTAATGCGGACTCAGTTTTCATGCTTTCTGATGAGATAAATACATGTAAACTGTTAATATACAAGGCATCTACGTAGAAAAGACAACCTGCTTGTTTCACTGCCATATCTGTACGGAGATTTTAATTGTTCATTAAATCATATGACGCATTTGAGAAGTTATTAAATCGTCGTAATTTCCATAACAGTAAACATTTTTCTCAAAATTCTAACAAATCCAATATCTATAAGATATTTTTAAAATTGTACCCCAATGGTTTCTAGAGTATATACAATTTAGAGCCTATTCTCATTGTATTGAATGCCTAAGACAGTTTTTTCTTGTCCACTCACCTTAGAGACAATTTTGCAGTAGTTCTGGATGTGCTTTACCTTAAAAATTAAAAGTGTGAGGTAAATCTCTAATTTTACCAGTGGCGACCGTAACGCATTTTGACAGGTGGGGAATAAAAAATACTCATTGTACAGTGGAGTGCATATATGCGTGTACAGAGCCTTTTACATAACTATAATTTGACACCACAATTTCGTACGTAACAAACACATTACAGGCCTTGTAATTTGATATTTTCTAGCGAATGGTATGTGACGTACTACAGAGGTTAAAACATGTGCCAAGACGACAAATATACAGCGAGACATTCTACCCGCGTAGCTCAGTTGGGAGAGCGACTTACCCAGGAGTGAGGGGACATGGGTTCGATGACCGTCGCAGACAAACTTGTGTTTCCACAGATGGGTATTACATAAATTAAAAGCAGAAAATACCAAAAGCTGCATTTAAAGTGAGAAAATATAGAGGATCGATCATAAGGAAAGGTTACATGTTCGAGTAGAAGAAACGAAAACTCACCATCCAAGAAGTGTTTGAACGATGTGACAAAGGATATGAAGCTCTATTTCTCGACGAAATCACCGGGACGATTCAGACATTTGTCGGACTGCACGACCAGCTTGTCCATCCCGGACATGAGCGCCGACAGTGGGATCACAGGGGTCACTTGACCCTTGTAGAATTATTGATCCCTTTATTTTATTTTATTTTATTTATTACTTTTTTTTACACTCACAGAACTGGACCACAAGGAAAGATGGAGTTTGGAGAATTTAATTTAATATCCCAATTTTATTGATAATTTAGAATTGGAAAACGATAACGTGAAAGCGGAAAACCTAGCAAACCGTAAGGTAGTAAAAGCCCAAACAAGTTCCGCTCAGGGTGGTGTGTGCTGAACTTGAAAAGGCTTGGCGTGGCCCTGCTCGACACTGTTCATTATTTTGAAAACAGTAACTAATGTACATGATAATACATGACTATTACTAACATACTCTTTCTTCAAGAGCAGCATCAATTAATAATAGTAGTAATAGTGTTCTAGTGTAGTAAGTAAGTAGTAGTAATAGTAATAGTATTAATCTTTCATTTTCACGAATTACTGTTTTCTACAAATTAGCCAAACCTTAATTAATTACACTTGACCCCCCCCCCTTGAAAAATTTTCTGCACCCGCCCATGATCCAAGACCGAAAACATTTAACTCTCTGCTCATGTAGCCAGTTTGTGACAGCTGTTTTCACGTCATCGTCATACAAGCGAGTACCAGACAGGTTCTGTTTCAGGACAGGAAAGAGGTGAAAGACGCTAATAACCAAGTCCGCGATTTAGACAAGGTGCTTCTACATCTCCTATCGGAATTTGTAAAGCAAGTGCTGCGTGGTGTTGGCGGTGTGCGGCCTCGCGGTATCGTGAAGGAGAGTGACACCATCTCTCAGCAGATCTAGTCGTTTTCGTCGGATGCTCTCCTGCGATTTTTTCAGCATGGCACATTACAGATCAGCGTGGATGGTGGATCCATGCTCTAAAAAGTTAACCAAAAGTACATCCGAGGAATCCCAGGAAACGGATGCCTGGGTTTTTCTAGCAGACCGTATGAATTTCCGGCTGTGAAGCAGCGTTTCCATTGCATAGAAGCTCTCTTGCAAGGGAGAGCGGAATGGGAGAGCCACTTCTCGTCCCCAGTTACAATACGGCCAAGAAAGCTCTGTTCGTCTCCAACGTAAAACTGCAGGAACGCCAAATATGCCACCATTCGTTCTGCTTTGTGATCGAAGGATAATAAATGTGGCACCCATCTGGCACAAGCCTTGGAGTACTGCAAATCATCCATCACAAGATGTTGAACAAGGCCATAGAGGTAGAATTTTTCACGTGCAGGCATGTGCAAAAATAATTTCATCTGAGGTTATTTATATTTTTAAAAACTACACACACTTACACATAAAGGAACGGCTGCAGACACCGCTAAAGGCCCCCACTATTTCGCGCGGATTACGGTTCACCACATGTGGTCTCTTGAGAGATCGTCCCCCTGACTAGGTTTGGCCTCAGAAACAAACTTAAAAACTTCGCGCTTTTCATTCCCAAGTATCTCGGTTAATCTTTATTCCCAACAGAAATTCACAAAATGTCGTTTTTTCTTTCCGCCGAAAAGAGGAAAGCGTTAGCAGTAATAATTTCGGCAAACGAAGAAAAAAAAAAAAAAAAAAAGGATAAAAAAAAAGAAGAAGAAACAAAAGTATATATGTATAAACGAATTTTCAGCTACAGGTTGTAGAAGGCGAGAAGGGTGTCGGAAAATGCGTTTGGATTTTTGGCTTCGACGTTCAGGATTTTCCACACAGAGAAAAATGTTTCTCTGAAAAACTATTGGACTACATTGTGCTTGGCGCATGCATACTGCACAACTTTCTACGACGAAACTCAAAAAGTACATATATGCCTCGTACCTCTGTAACTTGCAAAAACAAACTAAAAGTTCTAACGACGCTGCTAAACAAATCCGTAATATGTATTTGGATTATTTTAATAACAGAGGGAAAGTACCTTGGCAAGACCAAATGGTGGTAAATGCCCAATTTAGAAATGTTAAATGTTGGAGTGGTCAGGGAAATTATTGTTGATGATTCTTTCAATCCGAAATATGTTATTATGAAAAATTTAGAAAATTATGTCTTAAATAAATTAATAGCAATATTTTGGATATCCATTATTTCATATATTTTTATAATTCTTTTTCTTCTCTTTGATATTACAGAAATTTTGAATGTGTTTACAAACGTAATAGAAATCTATACTGGGGAAACATTTTCACAGTAAATTACTACATCAGTTAAATCACGCTCTCATTTTTTGAGCTACTTATCCTTTTATAAGATAATTTAAAAAGGCTAAATTTATATTGGTTTTATCAAAGTTCAAAAATGGTGGTACAGATTCTGTATATATATACATGTATATATATATACTGTACATACAGAATCTGTACCACCATATATATATATATATATATATGGGATGTAAGGTCAAGTGATGCGTAACATCACAGCCTCTCCTTGACAAATGTCAACCCCGCCTTCCCGTGGTGCATCCTGTTCCCACTAAAGGGGCTCTGATGACCGCCAATAGCGGTATAACTATACCATCGGGATCAGAGGAAATGCTATCCCACACTCACCAACCCGCTTGGCCAGCGTGGTGAGTTATCGCCAAACACCTCCAAAATGACTCTACAACTTAAATCTTGGCCCTCAGTCTCCGGCAGCTGGAATGTACCTGGCCGAGGCGGCGGCCAGTGCGACATGAAGGCAGAGGGTGCAAAGAATCCCCGAAGGACCGGACTAGGTTGCCATCTGATGCTGACCTTGGCTACGTATAATGGACGCTCCCTATCTTCTGATTCAAGGCTTCTTGAATTTGAAGAGGAACTACAAAGGATCAATTGGGACATCGTCGGGCTAAGTGAGGTAAGGAGAAAAGGAGAAGATCTCATTGAACTGAAAATTGGACATCTCTTCTACTATCGTGGGACAGATACTGGCAGAACTAGTGGTGTTGGATTTATAATAAACAAGAAACTGAAGGATAAAGTGGTAGAAGTTGAAAGTTCCTTTCAGAGAACTGCACGACTCGTTATCCAACTCTCGAGAAGATACCAGGCTCAGATTATTCAAACTTATGCACCCACCACAAGTCATCCTGAAGAAGAAATTGAAGAATTTCATGAGGAAATTCGTCATCTAAATAATAAAGGTAAGCAGCACTTGAAGATAATTATGGGAGATTTCAATGCAAAAATAGGGCAACGGCAACAGAATGAAACTTCAGTAGGTAAATTCGGTCATGGCAACAGAAACCAGCGTGGAAATACTCTCGTTGAGTTTGCAGAAGCAGAAGGATTTTTCATCTTGAACTCCTTTTCAAGAAAAAGCCACACAGGAAAGGACATGGAGACATCCAATTGGGACGACAAGTGAAATTGATTTCATTTTGTGTAACAAGAAATTCGTCATCCAAGACTGTAGTGTGCTGAACAAGTTCAACACAGGTAGTGACCATAGATTGGTGAGATGTAAGATGCACCTCAACACTAAACTCGAACGTGGCAAGCTCATAAAACAAACAAAATGTATTGACATAACCAACCTTAAAAAACACCATAATACTTTCAATTTGGAACTGAAGAACAGATTCTCTGCTTTAGAAGGCCTAACACCGGAAGAAGTGGATTTTTCTGAAGTTAACAGAAAAGTAACCAAAGCTCTTATGGAAACAGCAACAAAATTAGCTGGGTCTAAGAACAAGTTGCATGTGAACAAATTATCAGGAAAAACCAAAATGTTGATGCAAAAAAGAAGAGAGATGAGGACAACTAAAGAAGATGTGACTTCCAAAGTGGAATATATAGAGCTATGCAAGACAGCACGAAAAAGTATCATTGAAGATGTAAGGAAATTCAACTGTGAGCTAGTGAGGAAAGCAATTGAAAACAACCAAAGCCTAAAGATAGCAAAGAGACATCTCAGTAACGGAAGAAAACAGATTATGGCACTGAGAAAAGAAGGTGGTTCTGTAACAAGAAATAGAGGCGAAATTTTGACAAGAGTGAAAGATTTCTACTCCAAATTTTATGAAAGGGATGATACATGTACTCCAGACATCTTGAAAGGTACCAGAGTTCTTCCAGTCCTCCCAGCAGAAGTTGCACATACAATCAAGAACATGAAGCGGGGGAAAGCTCCAGGACAAGATGGAATTACTGTAGACATCATACAAGAAGCAAGTGGAGAAATCGAAACAATACTGGCCCAAATTTTCACTCGATGCCTTAGTGAAGGGAAGATTCCTGAGGAGTGGAACAACGCTACAATGATCCTGCTACATAAAAAAGGTGACATTGAGGATCTGAGGAACTACAGACCTATCAGCCACCTCTCAGTGGTTTATAAAATCTCACTAAAGTTCTTTCACACCGCTTGAAGGTGACACTGGACATGGCTCAACCGAGAGAACAAGCTGGATTCAGGAGTGGCTACAGCACAATAGATCATATCCACGTACTGAGAGAACTAATTGAAAGAGCGAGGGAATATAAACTTCCATTGTGCATGGCTTTTATCGATTATGAAAAAGCCTTTGATTCGGTAAAACCATCAGCAGTTACAATGGCTCTGAAATCCTGCGGTATTGAAGATGCATACATTATTATTAATAACATCTATGAAAATGCAAAGAGTCGCCTGTTTGAAAATACAACACATAAAAATTGGAAAAGGAGTGAGACAAGGTGACACCATATCCCCGAAGCTCTTTAATGCCACACTGGAAAATGTCTTTCAATCACTGAACTGGGAAAACAAACGGATAAAGATTAATGGAGATTATCTAACCCACCTTCGTTTTGCTGATGACATAGTCATTTTTGCAACTACCCCATCAGAGCTGCAGAGTATGATCCAGGAACTTGCTGACAAGAGGAAAAGAAGTGGGATTAAAAATGAACTTTCAATGCTTTTACAAGAAATGAAGATTTATCGATTGATGGAGAAAAACTGGAGATTAGAGACACGTACGTTTATCTTGGACAGCAGATATCAAGTGAGGGTCACATTGATGAAGAAATTAATCGGCGTGCAAAACTTGCCTGGAGAGCTTTTGGAAGAAACAGCATAATTTTCAAGAGCAATATGCCATTATGTCTTAAAAGAAAAGTGTTTGATCAATGCATCCTTCCAATGCTTACGTATGGTGCAGAGACGTGGACCTTAACTAAAAGAGACATACAAAGGCTGCAGACAACTCAAAGCAGCATGGATATGTGCATGCTTGGCGTAACCAGGTGAGATAAGATAGAGGAACTCGTGGATCTGAAAAATGACAAAAGTGGAAGACATCATGATCAGAGTTAAATCCCTGAAATGGAAATGGGCTGGACATACTGCCAGAAGGACAGACCATCGATGGACAGCCGAAATTTTAGATTGGATTCCAGGGGACAGGAAAAGACCCAGAAGAAGACCACATGGGAGATGGGTGGATGAAATTCGAAAATATGCGGTAGTGACATGGAGGAGACTGGCACAAGACAGACCGTTGTGGAGGAAACTTTGGGAGACCTTCGTCCAGCAGTGGATTGAAAATGGTTGACAATGATGACATATATATATATATATATACTCTCCTTGACAAATGTCAACACCGCCTTCTCATGGTGCATCCTGTTCCCACTAAAGGGGCTCTGAAGACCGCCAAATAACGGTATAACTATACCATCGGGATTAGAGGAAATGCTATACCACACTCACCAACAGACTTGGCCAGCGTGGGGAGTTATGGCCAAAACCCTCCAAAACGACTCCACGACCTAAATCTTGGCCATCAGTCTCCGGCAGCTGGAATGTACCTGTCCAAGGGAGCGGCCAATGCGAAATGAAGGCAGAGGGTGCTAAGAATCACCGGAGGACCGGACTAGGCTGCCATTTGATGCTGACCTTGGCTACATACAATGAACGCTCTCTATCTTCTGATTCATGGCTCCTTGAATTGGGAGAAGAACTACAAAGGATGATGTGGGACATCGTCGGGCTAAGTGAGGTAAGGAGAAAAGGAGAAGATCTCATTGAACTGAAAATTGGACATCTCTTCTACTATCGTGGGACAGATACTGGCAGAACTAGTGGTGTTGGATTTATAATATACCTACATTTATCTTGGACGCAGATATCAAGTGAGGGTCACATTGATGAAGAAATTAATCGGCGTATAAAACTTACCTGGAGAGCTTTTGGAAAAAACAGTATAATTTTCATGAGCAATATGCCATGATGTCATAAAAGAAAAGTGTTTGGTCAATGGATCCTTCCAGTGCTTACATATGGTGCAGAGACGTGGACTTTAACTAAAAGAGACATACAAAGACTGCAGACAATTCAAAGTAGTATGGAGAGATGCATGCTTGCTGTAACCAGGAGAGATAAGAAGAGGAACTCGTGGATCAGAAAAATGACAAGAGTGGAAGACATTATGATCAGAGTAAAATCCCTGAAATGGCAATGGGCTGGACATATTGCCAGAAGGAGAGACCATCGATGGACAGCTGAAATTATAGACTGGATTCCGAGGGACAGGAAAAGACGCAGAAGAAGACCTCATGGGAGATGGGTGGATGAAATTCGAAAGTATGTGGGAGTAACATGGATGAGACTGGCACAAGACAGACCGTTGTGGAAGAAACTTTGGGAGACCTTCGTCCAGCAGTGGATTGATATTGGTTGACTATGATGATGATATATATACACTATCTACCAACAAGTAATTTAACACCCCTGCAATCGACGATATCTGCGGTCCTGATACACGTCACGGCCGCCGCCGTTAAATATCGTGTGGGAAACAACAACGCAACCAGTCGCATGCCAGATGCCACGCAGTTCGGAGCTCTCTGATTTCGAGAAAGGTGTAATCGTCGGGTATCACAGAAATGGCCGATCCATACGTGACATATCCAGTGAGTTGAAGTACCCAAAATCGACAGTGGCCTACGTGATTGGAAAGTGGAAGATGAGAGGTGACTGTCGGAATGTGTCCCGACCCGGCAGACCCACAAAACTGTAAGTTAGAGACCGACGGATGCTGGCCAGAGAAATTCGGAAGAACCGCACCAAATTGATGGGCCACATCAGCGAGGAGTTTCAACAGGCATCCGGGAGTGTTCTTTCGATGAATACCATCCATAAGGAAGCCATCTGCTCGGTTATCATGGACGTGCTGCCGCCCACAAACCTTTGATCACCAAGTCCAATAGAGCTGCTCGGATAACGTAGTGCTAAGAACGTCGACAGTGGAACGTTGAACAGTGGAAACAAGTTCTATGGAGCGACGAATCAAGGTTCACCCTCTACTGTTCGGATGGCAGGGTCTGGATTTGGCGTCTGCCTGGAGAACGCCTTCTGCCGGAATGTATTGTGCCAACTGTGAAGTTCTGCGGCGGTGGAATTATGCTATTGGGGTGTTTCTCCTGGTATGGCACGTGACCCTTGGTCGCAATTCCTGGTAAACTCAACGCCGAGACCTACTGCACCATTTTGGATGACCATGCGCTTCCTACGTTGTGGCAGTTTTACGGGTGGACCCATATTACTTTCACGATGACAATGCCTCCTGTCATGTTGCGAGGTCCACCATGGCTTGGTATGGTGACAATGGGGTTAATCGTATGAACTGGCATGCGCAGAGCCCGGACCTTAACCCTATCGAGCACCTCTTGGACGAGTTGGAGCGTAGACTTAAGTTGTGTCCCCACCGTCCGAAATCGATGAAGGAACTGACCTGTCTTCTCCGAGCCGAGTGGAAGACAATACCGCTAGCCGTCGTACAAGGCCTGGTTGAGAGTATGCCCCGGAGGGTCGCAGCTGTAATCGCCGCTCGTGAAGGCTCCACCAGCTATTGAAGGTGAATAAACTTCGTTTTCCTTTGCTATCACAGGTGTCCAATTACTTGTTGGTAGATAGTGTATATAATATTCGTTGTTATTTTGTGTTATTTATTTTTATTTCCATCATTCAATTTAAATTTTTCAAAAAAGGATTTTTTTTTAAGAAACGGAAGGTGTGTAACTAAAAATAGGCGCATCTTCATCTGACAAACAAAATCAAACAAAAATCGTTTGGTAGCACCTATCTCCTGTCTGTACTGAGCACCGGCGCACCCAGGGGAGGGGGAGCGGCGTTGCTGCTTAAAAGCCCCCCCAGCCCCGTATGTAAACTCTTTTATCTATCTATATATACAGTATACATATTGTATATATATCTCTATATATTGTATGCATATATATGTATGTTATATATATCATCATCATCATCATTGTCAACCATTATCAATCCACTGCTGGACGAAGGTCTCCCCAAGTTTCCTCCACAACGGTCTGTCTTGTGCCAGTCTCCTCCATGTCACCCCTGCATACTTTCGAATTTCATCCACCCATCTCCCATGTGGTCTTCTTCTGGGTCTTTTCCTGTCCCTTGGAATCCAATCTAAAATTTCGGCTGTCCATCGATGATCTGTCCTTCTGGCAGTATGTCCAGCCCATTGCCATTTCAGGGATTTAACTCTGATCATGATGTCTTCCACTCTTGTCATTTTTCGGATCCACGAGTTCCTCTTCTTATCTCTCCTGGTTACGCCAAGCATCCATACTGCTTTGAGTTGTCTGCAGCCTTTGTATGTCTCTTTTAGTTAAGGTCCACGTCTCTGCACCATACGTAAGCACTGGAAGGATGCATTGATCAAACACTTTTCTTTTAAGACATAATGGCATATTGCTCTTGAAAATTATGCTGTTTCTTCCAAAGCTCTCCAGGCAAGTTTTGTACGCCGATTAATTTCTTCATCAATGTGACCCTCACTTGATATCTGCTGTCCAAGATAAACGTACGTATCTGTTATCTCCAGCTTTTCTCCATCAATCGATAAATCTTCATTTCTTGTAAGAGCATTGAACATCACTTTTGTCTTCTGAAAGTTCATTTTTAATCCCACTTCTTTACTCTTGTCAGCAAGTTCCTGGATCATACTCTGCAGCTCTGATGGGCTAGTTGCAAAAATGACTACGTCATCAGCAAAACGAAGGTGGGTTAGATAATCTCCATTAATCTTTATCCCATTGTTTTCCCAGCTCAGTGACTGAAAAACACCCTCCAATGTGGCATTAAAGAGCTTCGGAGATATGGTGTCACCTTGTCTCACTCCCTTTAAAATTTTTATGTGTGTTGTATTTTCAAACAGCCTAATCTTTGCGCTTGCATTTTCATAGATGTTATTAATAATATTAATGTATGCATCTTCAATACCGCAGGTTTTCAGAGCCATTGTAACTGCTGATGGTTTCACCGAATCAAGGCTTTTTCATAATAGATAAAAGCCATGCACAATGGAAGTTCATATTCCCTCGCTCTTTCAATTAGTTCTCTCAGCACATGGATATGATCTATTGTGCTGTAGCCACTCCTGAATCCAGCTTGTTCTCTCGGTTGAGCCATGTCCAGTGTTACCTTCAAGCGGTGTGAAAGAACTTTAGTGAAGATTTTATAAACTACTGATAGGAGGCTGATAGGTCTGTAATTTCCGAGATCCTCAATATCACCTTTCTTATGTAGCAGGATCATTGTAGCGGTGTTCCAATCGTCAGGAATCTTTCCTTCATTAAGGCATCGAGTGAAAATTTGGGCGAGTATTGTTTCGATTTCTCCACTTGCTTCTTGTATGATGTCTACAGTAATTCCATCTTCTCCTGGAGCTTTTCCCCGCTTCATGTTCTTGATTGCATGTGCAACTTCTGCTGGAAGGACTGGAGGAACTCTGGTACTGGTATCTTTCATGATGTCTGGAGTGCATGTATCATCCCTTTCATATAATTTGGAGTAGAAATCTTTCACTCTTGTTAAAATTTCGCCTCTATTTCTTGTTACAGAACCATCTTCTTTTCTCAGTGCCATAATCTGTTTTCTTCTCTTACTGAGATGTCCCTTTGCTATCTTTAGGCTTTGGTTGTTTTCAATTGCTTTCCTCACTAGTTCACAGTTGAATTTTCTTACGTCTTCAGTGATACTTTTTCTTACTGTCTTGCATAGCTCTATATATTCCACTTTGGAAGTCACATCTTCTTTAGTTGTCCTCATCTCTCTTCCTTTTTGCATCAACATTTTCGTTTTTCCTGATAATTTATTTACATGCAACTTGTTCTTAGACCCAGCTAATTTTGTTGCTGTTTCCATAAGAGCTTTGGTTACTTTTCTGTTAACTTCAGAGATGTCCACTTCTTCCGATGTTAGGCCTTCTAAAGCAGAGAACCTGTTCTTCAGTTCCAACTTGAAGGTATTATGGTGTTTTTTAAGGTTGGTTATGTCAATAGATTTTGTTTGTCTTATGAGCTTGCCACGTTCAAGTTTAGTGTTGAGGTGCATCTTACATCTCACCAATCTGTGGTCACTACCTGTGTTGAACTTGTTTAGCACACTGCAGTCTTCTATGACGAATTTTTTGTTACACATAATAAAATCAATTTCACTTGTCGTCCCATTTGGATGTCTCCATGTCCATTTCCTGTGTGGCTTTTTCTTGAAGAAGGAGTTCAAGATGAAAAACCCTTTTGCCTCTGCAAACTCAACGAGAGTATTTCCACGCTGGTTTCTGTTGCCGTGACCGAATTTACCTACTGAAGTTTCATTCTGTTGCCGTTGCCCTATTTTTGCATTGAAATCTCCCATAATTATTTTCAAGTGCTGCTTACCTTTATTATTTAGATGACAAATTTCCTCATAAAATTCTTCAATTTCTTCTTCAGGATGACTTGTGGTGGGTGCATAAGTTAGAATAATCTGAGCCTGGTATCTTCTCGAGAGTTGGATAACGAGTCGTGCAGCTCTGTCAGAGGAACTTTCAACTTCTACCACTTTATCCTTCAGTTTCTTGTTTATTATAAATCCAACACCACTAGTTCTGCCAGTATCTGTCCCACGATAGTAGAAGAGATGTCCACTTTTCAGTTCGATGAGATCTTCTCCTTTTCTCCTTACCTCACATAGCCCCACGATGTCCCACTTGATCCTTTGTAGTTCCTCTTCCAATTCAAGAAGCCTTGAATCAGAAGATAGGGAGCGTCCATTGTACGTTGCCAAGGTCAGCATCAGATGGCAGCCTAGTCCGGTCCTCCGGGATTCTTAGCACCCTCTGCCTTCATGTCGCACTGGCCGCTGCCTTGGCCAGGTACATTCCAGCTGCCGGAGACTGAGGGCCAAGATTTAAGTTGTGGAGTCATTTTAGAGGGGTTTGGCCATAACTCACCACGCTGGCCAAGCGGGTTGGTGAGTGTGGGATAGAATTTCCTCTAATCCCGATGATATAGTTATATATATCATCCCTATATATATATATATATAGGGATGTAAGGTCAGGTGATGCGTAACATCAGAGCCTCTCCTTGACAAATGTCAACCCCGCCTTCTCGTGGTGCATCCTGTTCCCACTAAAGGGGCTCTGACGACCGCCCATAGCGGTATAACTATACCATCGGGATTAGAGGAAATTCTATCCCACACTCACCAACCCGCTTGGCCAGCGTGGTGAGTTATGGCCAAACTCCTCCAAAATGATTCCACAACTTAAATCTTGGCCCTCAGTCTCCGGCAGCTGGAATGTACCTGGCCAAAGCAGCGGCCAGTGCGACATGAAGGCAGAGGGTGCTAAGAATCCCCGGAGGACCGGACAAGGCTGCCATCTGATACTGACCTTGGCTACGTACAATGGACGCTACCTATCTTCTGATTCAACGCTTCTTGAATTGGAAGAGGAACTACAAAGGATCAAGTGGGACATCGTGGGGCTAAGTGAGGTAAGGAGAAAAGGAGAAGATCTCATCGAACTGAAAAGTGGACATCACTTCTACTATCGTGGGACAGATACTGGCAGAACTAGTGGTGTCGGATTTATAATAAACAAGAAACTGAAGGATAAAGTTGTAGAAGTTGAAAGTTCCTCTGACAGAGCTGCACGACTTGTTATCCAACTCTCGAAAAGATACCAGGCTCAGATTATTCAAACTTATGCACCCACCACAAGTCATCCTGAAGAAGAAATTGAAGAATTTTATGAGGAAATTCGTCATCTAAATAATAAAGGTAAGCAGCACTTGAAAATAATTATGGGAGATTTCAATGCAAAAATAGGGCAACGGCAACAGAATGAAACTTCAGTAGGTAAATTCGGTCACGGCAACAGAAACCAGCGTGGAAATACTCTCGTTGAGTTTGCAGAGGCAGAAGGGTTTTTCATCTTGAACTCCTTCTTCAAGAAAAAGCCACACAGGAAATGGACATGGAGACATCCAAATGGGAAGAAAAGTGAAATTGATTTTTATTATGTGTAACAAAAAATTCGTCATAGAAGACTGCAGTGTGCTAAACAAGTTCAACACAGGTAGTGACCATAGATTGGTGAGATGTAAGATGCACCTCAACACTAAACTTGAACGTGGCAAGCTCATAAGACAAACAAAATCTATTAACATAGCCAACCTTAGAAAACACCATAATACCTTCAAGTTGGAACTGAAGAACAGGTTCTCTGCTTTAGAAGGCCTAACATCAGAAGAAGTGCACATCTCTGAAGTTAACAGAAAAGTAACCAAAGCTCTTATGGAAACAGCAACAAAATTAGCTGGGTCTAAGAACAAGTTGCATGTAAATAAATTATCAGGAAAAACGAAAATGTTGATGCAAAAAAGAAGAGAGATGAGGACAACTAAAGAAGATGTGACTTCCAAAGTGGAATATATAGAGCTATGCAAGACAGTAAGAAAAAGTATCACTGAAGACGTAAGAAAATTCAACTGTGAACTAGTGAGGAAAGCAATTGAAAACAACCAAAGCCTAAAGATAGCAAAGGGACATCTCAGTAAGGGAAGAAAACAGATTATGGCACTGAGAAAAGAAGATGGTTCTGTAACAAGAAATAGAGGCGAAATTTTGACAAGAGTGAAAGATTTCTACTCCAAATTATATGAAAGGGATGATACATGTACTCCAGACATCATGAAAGGTACCAGTACCAGAGTTCCTCCAGTCCTTCCAGCAGAAGTTGCACATGCAATCAAGAACATGAAGCGGGGAAAAGCTCCAGGAGAAGATGGAATTACTGTAGACATCATACAAGAAGCAAGTGGAGAAATCGAAACCGTACTCGCCCAAATTTTCACTCGATGCCATAATGAAGGAAAGATTCCTGAGGATTGGAACACCGCTACAATGATCCTGCTACATAAGAAAGGTGACATTGAGGATCTCGGAAACTACAGACCTATCAGCCTCCTATCAGTAGTCTATAAAATCTTCACTAAATTTCTTTCACACCGCTTGAAGGTAACACTGGACATGGCTCAACCGAGAGAACAAGCTGGATTCAGGAGTGGCTACAGCACAATAGATCATATCCACGTGCTGAGAGAACTAATTGAAAGAGCGAGGGAATATGAACTTCCATTGTGCATGGCTTTTATCGATTATGAAAAAGCCTTTGATTCGGTGAAACCATCAGCAGTTACAATGGCTCTGAAAACCTGCGGTATTGAAGATGCATACAATAATATTATTAATAACATCTATGAAAATGCAAGTGCAAAGATTAGGCTGTTTGAAAATACAACACACGTAAAAATTGGAAAGGGAGTGATACAAGGTGACACCATATCTCCGAAGCTCTTTAATGCCACATTGGAGGGTGTTTTTCAGTCGCTGAGCTGGGAAAACAAGGGGATAAAGATTAATGGAGATTATCTAACCCACCTTCGTTTTGCTGATGACGCAGTCATTTTTGCAACTACCCCATCAGAGCTGCAGAGTATGATCCAGGAACTTGCTGACAAGAGTAAAGAAGTGGGATTAAAAATGAACTTTCAGAAGACAAAAGTGATGTACAATGCTTTTACAAGAAATGAAGATTTATCGATTGATGGAGAAAAGCTGGAGATAACAGACACGTACGTTTATCTTGGACAGCAGATATCAAGTGAGAGTCACATTGATGAAGAAATTAATCGGCGTACAAAACTTGCCTGGAGAGCTTTTGGAAGAAACAGCATAATTTTTAAGAGCAATATGCCATTATGTCTTAAAAGAAAAGTGTTTGATCAATGCATCCTTCCAGTGCTTACGTATGGTGCAGAGACGTGGACCTTAACTAAAAGAGACATACAAAGGCTGCAGACAACTCAAAGCAGCATGGAGAGGTGCATACTTGGTGTAACCAGGAGAGATAAGAAGAGGAACTCGTGGATCCGAAAAATGACAAGAGTGGAAGACATCATGATCAGAGTTAAATCCCTGAAATGGCAATGGGCTGGACATACTGCCAGAAGGACAGATCATCGATGGACAGCCGAAATTTTAGATTGGATTCCAAGGGACAGGAAAAGACCCAGAAGAAGACCACATGGGAGATGGGTGGATGAAATTCGAAAGTATGCAGGGGTGACATGGAGGAGACTGGCACAAGACAGACCGTTGTGGAGGAAACTTGGGGTGACCTTCGTCCAGCAGTGGATTGATAATGGTTGACAATGATGATGATGATGATGATATATATATATATATGTTGTCCATACCCCTTTTTAACAAGTTATCGTCAGAAGGCAACGTGAATTCAGCACGTCAAACGCGTTATTCACCAATTCAATGAAATCTGCTGTTGAACTTTCGTTAGGAAATAAATATCTTATAGCTTTCGGCTTTCGCAACATGCAAAGAAAATGTCTGTGCAGCAAACGCAACCTTCATCCTTTCTGCCTTTTTAACTAAAAGATGTTTTTCTGAAAACTTGTGATAAATTTTCAGTTCGCTTTTATCTTTTTTAACATACTGAAAAAGAACTTTGCTAGTAATTACTTCACCAGTTGTCAAAAAAAAAATGATTCCTTAGCAGCTTCAGCAAATGCGGAACATCAGCAAACACAAAAATATTCCTGGAGTTATCCCAAGGATTAGGAAAGCTAGTTCTGTTAATGCTTATTTCTAATTCCTTCCACAAAGCCTGATTTCCGCCTCCTAAATCCGAAGTTAAACCAACCACTTGGAGTCCGATCTTTTCAATTTCCAAAATTATTTTTTCCAACCAATCTTTATTCATTTTACAGTCAAAGTCATAAAATACAGGCTGCTTCCATGAATTTGTTAAGCTATGTAACATTACAACTTCTACTGATTTATATGATCCCAAAATAGCATCTTCAGCATGATCGTATGAAATTTTCGCATCAATACGCATCTCATCCCATCCATCACTATAATGCAAATTTTGTCAAACATGGAGCAAGTTTTTGCATATTGGGCCAGTAGTAAGAAAACATCACTCAAGAGTCCTGGGAAAATTTTCATTCCAGACACCCAACTCTTCAAAGTGGTTACACCAGGTAGTGGAATGGTCATCTGATTTCTAACAAAACTGTAGGCTCGTTTTGACAAGCCTCGTAATGATAAAGCTGTCACTATATCAGTAATTGACCATCTGACATTTTGTTTCCTTCAAAGGGAAGAAAGCTGAGTTTTTGAAAAACTTCTGCTCAAAATTTCTTTTGCTTTTTCACCTTTTTCTTCAGCAATAACAGACAATCTTTTTTTCTCCCTTCAGCAATGCATTTTCAGATCGTAAATTTCTAGATTTCAAATAATTTATTTTAGCTTTGCTTTGCCAATACTGAAGTTTCGATCGCAACTCAGAATTTATTTTGTTGAGCTTTTCTATATGTTTTTTTAAGAATGAAATTTCCTTTCCTTGGGTTTCTATTTCGGCTTCCACGCTAAATAAATGTAGCAGAATCACGTTTATCTCGTCAGCATTTTGAACTTGCTAATATGGGCTCAGTCTTGCCTTCTTCGATGTAAAATTTTGCGTTACGTCCGACAAAAACTGCTGAGATTTTCTTTTTTCAGCACGTTTTGATCTTTCTTGATTTGTGCTTGAAGTACAACTGCCAAATATATTAAGGTGAGGAATCACACCTTTTTTCAGTCAACGGCAAGAATTGCATCCTATTAATTCGCTTTCTGAATCTCTCTCAAAATCCTCATCATCAAAATGGGCACAGCATATTGGCGTTGTCAGTGTTAAATGCGTCTTTTCGTCGACATGAGTTAATCCAGGCTTTTCTCAAACTGGCCTTTAGGATTCGATGAAAAGTTAAATTGGAATATGTAGATCTTATTGTTGGGATCATAATATGTAGATCTTTCGCTGTTGGCACAATACGCAACAGCGCACGCATCACGAATATCTGTTAATGCACAACGTACAAAAAGCTGCTTTGAACAAATATATTAATTGAAAATATTTCTCAACTTACCATTAACTCACAACAAAACGGGTATCACTTGCAAAATACTGGACAAAAGTCGCTGAGACTTTGCCTAAATTACAGAAAGCACGTGCGCTATAGATAGGTTGCGAGTCTGAAATTTGACACTCTGCTAACTCCGTTTGTGGCTCCGGTTTGTACCTTTGACTTCACAAAACTCACATCGCCTGAGGCTTTAGAATTGCTGAATTCGAAAACCTGCTCCCGGAATTACCTTCTTTAATCTACTTACCTTGGTTTGGAATCAACATGACACGTGAGGATTATGCGATGATTTTTTTGTTCTGAATTTTACGGTCTACAGATACGCGCTACGGGTTGTACGAAGAAAAATACCATAATATGAATTTATACGTGCCAAACTTGACTTCCGCAAACCGCATTTTAATAAAATCAAAGTATAAGAATTTAAACTTTTGGAGAGCAGTGATTACAAGAGCAAGAAAAGCAACTTATGAATCAAATTGGAATTTTATTTAACAATAAGTGGTTTGTTAAAAAAAATGGCAGCTATTACATTATATTATTTTTTGTTCCACCATAACCACTACACATTACGTTTATGTAATCTTTGAAATCTGAGTTCATTTTACCTGGCTCCTAGATCTGGAACATATTTTTCCAGCCCAGGCTTAAAATTACATCGTCAAAAAGAAGTTACTGAAGTCTCAGTAGTCTAATCAACATACGAGATACAAAGGCCTCGCTGAGAAAGTAAAGTCGATTGAGTTGTGGAATAAATAAGATTTAGGGCTACTCAGGCAATTTACATAACAATTAGTTACAATTCACATTTAGAAACAATACAATGCCCAATAAAATAGCGCGTAACATAACCCATACACTTTCTCTTTCTCTCTCTCACTCCCTCACACACACACACAAGAAAAACTGCATTTATAATTTACTGATTTTCAATTTGAATGTCGTAGCATGGCATACAAAGTTTAACCACACTAGAATTACCGCGCGCGCACACAAAACATGCAAGAGAATAACTCTCATACTTACAAGTGAATGTTTGTCAGAGCTACCCGCATCTGTCAATGAATACTCTCCAGCAGTTGATACTGTGGGTGTCGTCTCTCTTAGGGCTCTGGATGTAGAAGCTTCACTAGTATTTTTGTCGTCAGACACACCGTCTGACAGGTGCGACCATTCTGAATTATCATTTCGTTCACTAGTATTTTCGTCGTCAGACACACCGTCTGACAGGTGCGACCATTCTGAATTATCATTTCGTTCACTAGTATTTTCGTCGTCAGACACACCGTCTGACAGGTGCGACCATTCTGAATTATCATTTCGTTCACTAGTATTTTCGTCGTCAGACACACCGTCTGACAGGTGCGACCATTCTGAACTATCATTTCGTTCACTAGTATTTTCGTCGTCTGACAGGTCCGTCCATTCTGAACTATCATTTCGTTCATTAGTATTTTCGTCGTCTGACAGGTCCGTCCATTCTGAACTATCATTTCGTTCTGCTTCGGATGGCAGAAGCTCTCTCTCCCAATATTTCTCCATCTGAAAGATTTCAATAGAACAAAAGAAAAAAAAGTTTATTTTGCCAGCTTCAGGGCAATTTTTGCTAAAACATATGCTGAGGTATTTTACATGAAAAAGTTAATGAGAATGGCCGACGTAATAATCAGTACAAGGAGTCTGAGTACAACTGGGCAAAACACATACTTAAAAGAGCTGGTGAATAAAAGATATACAACATAGCCTGCAAGCTATAAAACTATAGTTCAGTGAGGTAAAGGATAAAGTTAGAGTTCAGTGACCACAACTACAGAAAATATAAAAGAAAATGTAGAAAATATTTACTCCGTTTGTGTAAAATTGGATGCAAGACTCATAGAATCTTTCGCTGCTCTGTGGATGAATGTCCTTTTATGGTAAATACATCGCATATACTGGTATACATACACATACTGGCCAATGAATTACAAAACTTTTATTTAATACCGGGTTGGAGTTCGTTTAGCCAGAATTATAGTATGCATGCGGTTTGGCATAGATTACACAAGGTGCTAGAGTGTATCTATGTCTACAGCACATTAGAGGGTTTTTTTTTGTTGTTGTTGTTGTTGATTTTGGGGGAGCTTTCGACTGGCTCAGATTTGACGGATTTCTTTGCTCCCGGAGATGTTTTTCGAACATCTTCCATATATTCTCAATGTGGTGCAGATCCGGGCTTTGAGGTGACCAAGGAAGACGGTGGAAGTCCCTGTCATACTTGCTGAACCAATACGAGCGCATGTTGCCTGATGGACAATAGCATTGTTGTCCATGAAACAGCCATCACATGCTTGAAAAGAAATCATTTTTGCGGGATGAAATTGATTAGCAACAATGTTTAGGTAATCCTTGGAAGACAACTGACCTTCCATTTCCATCTGCATCAGGGGACACGTTACAAACCAACAGAACGTAGCGCACACCATGACACCACCTCCGAAACCTTGAGTTGTGTTTATAAGGCAAGCTGTGTTCATTGCTTTATGGGACTCCCGCAAACCGTCTGTCTACTGACGGTACGGAACAAGGTGTTCCTTGACTCGTCGGTCAACATGACATTTTCCCTGTCGTTCAGTGTCCAGTCACGCTGTTCCTGTCTTCCTGACACCACTGTACACAAACTGTCGGATTCTTCGCAGATATTAGTGGTCTCCGTATACTACGTATACTAATCCCCTTCAATTCGCTGCGCATGTTTCGCTGAGATGTGGATCGGAAACAACCTTTGTTGAATGCTTAGGCTAATTAATGCTCACAGGAAGTCCTGTTTTTCCGTACAAGCCTTCTCAAAGGGATTGCCATAACTAACCACGATGCTCAAGCGGGTATGTGCGGGTTATCAGAGCTCCTTTAGTAGGAACAAGATGCACCACGAGAAGGCAGGATTGACAGTTGTCAAGGAGAGGCTATATATATAATTTTATAAAAAATTTTAAAGAGCAATACACCATTATGTTTAAAATAAAAGCGTTTAATTAATGCATCCTTCCAGTTCTTATGTACAGAGCAAAGACGCAGATCCTCAATGAAAGAGACATACAAAGGCAGCAGCCAACTGCTGCTTTTGTATGTAGATGCATACTTAGTGTAACCAGGAAAGATAAGAAGACGACCTCGTGGATAAGGAAAGTGACAAGTGTGGAAGGCATCAGGATCAGAATAAAATCCCTGAAATGGCAATGGGCTCATGTTGCCAAAAGAACAGACCACCGATGGACAACCAAAATTTTAGGCAGGATTCCAAGAGAAGGGAAAGAGCCAGAAGAATACCACGTGGAAGACGAAATTGGAAAGCCTGCTGGAGTGGCATGTGGGAGACTGGCTCAGCACACACCGTTGTGTGTGTGTGTGGGGGGGGGCTTTGGGAGACCTTCATCCATTAGTGGATTAATAATGGTTGACAATAGTGGTGATATATTCAAACATCGTCATCATCATCCCCACCACCATTGTGTTAACCATTATCAATCCACTGCTGGATGAAAGTCTCCCTAAGTATCTTCCACAATTGTCTGTTTTGAGCCTGTCTCCTCCATGTCACTCCGGCATGCTTACGAATTTCCTCCATCGATCTCCCATGGGGTCGTCTACTGGGTCTTTTCTCTTTCCATCGAAATCCAGTCCAAAATTTCGGTTGGCAATAGGTGGTCAGTTCTTTCTGGTAACAAGTGCAGCCCATTGCCATTTTATTGATTTCACTCTGGTCATAATGCCGTCCACTCCTGTCATTTTCCTTATCCACAAGTTCCTCTTCTTATCTTTGCTGGGTACATAAAGCATGCATCTCTCCATACTACTTTGAGTTGTCTGCAGTCTTTGTATATATTTTTTAGTTAAGGTCCATGTCTCTGCTTCATTCGTAAGCACTGGCAGCACGCATTGATTAAACACATTTCATAATGGCATACTGCACTCGAAAATTGTACTGTTTCTTCCAAAAGTTCTCCATGAAATTTTTATACGCCGATTAATTTCTTCATCAGTGCGACCCTCACTTGATATCTGCTGCCCAAGATAAATGTAGGTATCGGTTGTCGTAAGTTTTTCTCCATCAATAGATAAATCTTCGTTTCTTATAAAAGCATTGTACCTTTTTGGAGTCATTCCATCACAATTCAGGCAGACAGTACCAAAATGTGTCAGGTGACCATTTTAGATTTCTTCCAAAAAATTACAGTAGTTACAACTATTGGAGACATAAAATATCCTGAAAGGATTTTCCAAAAAAAAAATTTTTTCTCCAGGTACAGCGTTTTGAAATTTGGCTAAAATTTAGCGATCTTTGAAAAAGGGGGAAAATGCTACATTTTAAAACGAGCGCTGCTTCCAAAACTATTTAATCTATTCACTTATTTTTTTTTTCATTTTGTAGCTATTGAATTAAATTTTAACTTGGCATAGTTTGAATAAGCCTGACTGACATTATTAATAAGGAACAAAAAACATTATTGCCAAAAAAAAAATTTCTTTGCATTTTTGGGAAAAATAATTTCCTACTAAATAATTATTTTTCAGGTAAGTAAGGATCACAATCTGAAGTCCCTCAATGGTAGTTTTACAGCAAATTTTATTTTAAACCTGAGATGCATGCAGTCCATAAAATTTAATTTTAAGTTATGCAGAAGATCAAAAAAGCTCAATTTTTGAATGATATTAACTCAAAAACCCCATTTTTAAAAAATCTGAAAATCTGTCAATTTGATGTCCTCTTAGTTGTTAATAAATCGTTTATTGCAGAATAGTGTATTTTTGCCTGGTTAATTTTATATATTTTTTTAAAGATTGCGCGTTTTCAGCCTTTCAGCGTTGTTGCGTAATACAGCACAAAATGCAATAGATTGTCCATATTTCACTGAAAACATTGTTTAATCAGGTTTCAAAGTTAAAACATAAGTTACTGGTGTTTGATTAGTACAATTACATTATATTTTGAAGTTCAGCACAAAAACATATACTAAAAAATATTTGCAGAACATGGCAGTATGTTCTTGCTGGTTTCATTTCTTTTCTAGGGGAATTATTTGCAACCTGATACTCTCTCCCTCTCTATATATATACTTTAAATTATTTATTTTGTTAAACTTGTTAATTTTGTAACCATCCACTGTTCTACTGATACTCCTCATAAATTTATAGCATTTTGTAATGAAATTGCACAAGCCACAATGCTGAAACAACAGGTTATGACAGGCTTTTGCAAGTACAAACATATCCATCGATTGCTCACTGAACAGCCAATCAGCAGCTGTTATGTCCTTCATTTACTAATTCCCCACCTTTCTTCCACTCCAGTTTGCTCTTGTCTGTTGATGAGTGATGTTCAGTATTGTCCAGTGAATAATTTATAATGCCTGATCATCATAGTTCTGAGGGAGTTAGACATCACCCCCTAATAGCTTAGAAGGCCCGTGCACCGAACGCCGGAAGCTGCGTGACGTAGGGGAGAGTAGGCTGATGTCCGTGGTGGGTGGTCGAGCATGCATGAGCTTGCTCACTCTGTGTAAGCGTGACTACGGATGTGCGTGGTTGTTGTTGTCAAATTGTCAACTAAATTTATTTTCATAGAGGAATATTAAAAGTATTCAAATTCCCTACTAATGGGGAGGTTCTCAAAATGGATTACAGCAATAAAGCGTGAAAATTTTCAACTCTAAGGTATAGTGCGTTCACTATAACTTGACAGTTGGGAAGGATTCACTTAACCAGTTTTAGGGGAGCTTCGCATCGTAAACAGCGTGCTTAAAACTAATCGCCTCCAACCCTCTTGGAGCAGGGCAATAAACAATGAAGATACGGGGTGGATGGGGAGTGTTGGCAGTCCCTCCTAATGCTGATTCCTTCAATGGTCTTTGTGTTAGGGAAAAGAATAAGGCATTCTTGAACATCACCAAACGACCCTTTCCGACTTCTGTTACTGATTTCTCAAGCTAGCTTTGTAGCAAGCAAGAGATCTTTACTCACGGTTTTTTTCTTTTGCTGTTTATTTAATCTTTTTTTTTTTTTTTGTGACACTGGTTTTTTTTTGTGTGTCCCAGGATACCTATCGCCAGCTCATCGAATAGATACCTCGCCGCTGTTTTGCGGTCTAAACGGGGTCATACAACTTATTAGGCAGGTGATCATAATGTAATATGGCTCGTCGGTATATACATCATCACCATCATAATCAACCATTATCAATCCACTGCTGGATAAAGGGCTCCCCAAGTTTCTTCCACAACGGTCTATCTTGTGCCACTCTCCTCCATGTCACTCCTAAATGCTTTCGAATTTCATCCACCCATCTCCCATGTGGTCTTCTTCTGGGCCTTTTTCTGTCTCTTGTAATCCATTCTACAATTTCGGTTACCCATCGGTGGTCCGTTGTTCCAGCATATGTCCAGCCCGTTGCCATTTCAGGGATTTTACTTTGATCATGATGTATTTCTATCTTGTAACTTTCCTTTTCGACGAGTTCCTGCAGAGCATAATCCAGAAAAAATGTTCAGAAGCCATCGCTTAAACTACTGCGATATGGCTTCTGTTGATCAGAAGCCATCGCTTAAACTACTGCGATAGCTTATTTATTTCGTACACGTCTGTAATTGGGTGAAATTTTTATACATCAAAAATTCGTTTGAATCATGATATTTGGATCATATTTTATTTTGCCCACTACTTTGACGTAATTTCAACAATGAACCCGGTGGGGGAAGGGTAAAAAAGGCCTGTGGCCTTTTAGAACGTTTCTCTCATTAGGTATAACACCTAATGAAAAGGTGTTAAACACCTTTTCATTTTAGAAGACCTTTCATTAGGTGTCATAAAATGTTTACAAATGCGAAATATCTAGGTTGTAACTTAACATTTTCTAAAAAGGCTCATGACATAGTGTTTTTTCTTTTTTATTTATTGTATTGGGGTTTAACGACCACCGTGAGCAACTCAGTGGGCTAAAAGTAGTCGCCCATCCCTAATTTAGGGCTACTGGTTTCACGGAAGGGAGAGAACCAGCGCCGTAAGACCAGCACAACATCCATGCCTCACTGGATTCGAACTCAGACCCATCTCAGCTGTATGATCAGAAGCCATCGCTTAAACTACTGCGATAGCTTATTTATTTCGTACACGTCTGTAATTGGGTGAAATTTTTATACATCAAAAATTCGTTTGAATCATGATATTTGGATCATATTTTATTTTGCCCACTACTTTGACGTAATTTCAACAATGAACCCGGTGGGGGAAGGGTCAAAGCAGAATTGGACAAGTGTTCATTTTTCAACCATGCATTTTTACATTTTCTTGCTAACACTGATTCGTTTATGAAACGGGTGTAGGAGAACTGTCCACAAAACATTTGAGGGGCCTTATAAAAAATGCATTTTTGACCGCTTCGTGGACACGACCCCCAGAGGTTGGTTATCTGAATCATATGAAGTTTCCGTAATTTCGTCTTTTCTTAATTGCGGTTATTAATGTAATTCTTTATACAAATGTTTATGATCTTCAACTCAACAAAAGATTTCAGGATTTACAACAAACTACAATTAATTATCTGGGGGCATGTCCTGCCTCAGGAAACCTGTCGAGGAAGGGGGAGGGGACCACAAAAGTATAAAATATAAAGAATTTCTGGTCCGATCGGGAGATTTTTAGCATTTACAACCTACATCTCAAACTCTCTGAAGACATGTGCTGACTCACGAAACCTGTCCGGGAGGGGTGGGGTGGGGGGTTCCTAAAATATAAAACAAAAACAAAGTATTTCTAGTTGTAAATGCTGAAAATCTCTCGATTAGACAAGGAATAAGAAATTCCTTGCCGCCCCGGTGGCGCAGTGGTCTAAGGCGCTGGCCTCTGATCATTCGTCCGTAAGGGGTACGGGGTTCGAATCCCGTCTGGCGTGGATGTTGTGTTTGTCTTACGGCACTGGCTCTCTCCCTTCCCTGGAACCAGTGACCCTAAATTAGGGACGGGCGACTGCTTATAGCCCATTGAGTTGCTCACGGTGGTCGTTAAACCTCCAATAAAAAAGAAATTCCTTACATTTTACACTTTGGGATCTACCCCCCCCCCCCCCCCCCCGGCCCGACACAGGTTTTCTGCGTTATCACATGTTCGTAAAGAGTTTGTTCAGATTAGTTTCTAAACGCTCAAAATCTCCCGATCTGATCGGAAATTCTTTGCATTTTACACGGGTTTTTACCCCCCCCCAACAGGTTTCCTGGGTAAGCACATGAAATTACGGAAATTTTATGTGTCAGATAACCACTCTCCGGAGACGTAGCCGCGGAGCAATCCAGAACGCAATTTTTATACGGCCCCTTAAAATGTTTGTGGCCAGTTCTGCGCTTTGTCTTTTTCCCGAAAATCATGGAAATGTTTAAATTTCTTACTGAAAATGAAATATTTAAAAAAAAAATTTGGACAGTAGTTGCTTAAGTAGTGGGGAATATAGCGACACGAAATTTGTTTATGCAGAACAATTTTATGGCACTGAAATTCCAATGTATCCAGTTCTCCGGTGTGGCCAGTTCTCCGTACCCGTTATGATATGAGATACACACTTCAATGTGGAGGGGATATTTATATGGCTTCCTTATCAATATCATGCTTTTTGGGAAATTTTTCTCCTTGGTATTTCTATTCGGTCACCCGTAGTGAGATCCTAGATGTGCACTAATACTGAGGTACAAAAATAATGGCCCAGCCCTGGACCCAATGTCTGCTTAAAGAAATGTGCTCAGCGATAGTGTATATATACGATATATAACTACCGAAGACTTTTCGTTTAAATTGTATCACAGAGAACAAAAAAAAAAAAAATAATAATAATAATAATAATAATAATAATAATTCCCCGTGTTATCTGTAAATGCAATGACAGTATTCGACATTTGCTACCGAATATTAACAGCATGCATTTTCTTATTAAAACCTAGCCGTGATTGTTTCCTTATTTGACCGCATTTGGTTGAAACTTTTAATGTGAACCCCCGAGCCCGTCATGGAAATCCGATACCATCTCACAAAACCGTAGAGGATACCCAGCATGCAAAGTCTGCGGTATCCTTCATGCAAAGTCTATTTAACGAGAAGCTTCGAAGCGCCACAGGGATTCCCTCCCCCTCCACCTCCCGTCGTCATTGTTCAAAGGCTCTTTGGTCTGCTGGAAGCGATTAGTTCCTAAAAGGCACGCTGCTTACTCCCCTCAAACTGGTAAAATGAATCCTTCTCAACTGCCAACTTAGAGTGAACGCACTATACGTGGAAACCTTTTGTTAACCTTATTTTAAACTACTCGTAAAATAAAAATTTTGAACTAGAAAATTTAAATTTGGCTAATTTTATAATCTAATGCATCTCACAGCGGGAAGTCAAAGCACTGAAAAGATTTTTGAAAAATGAAATTTATGTTTGTAATGGAAAGAATAGATTACTTGTGTTGTTATAGTAACCCATAACATGTTTTTGCCAATGTATCAAATAAGTTCAAAGTAAAATATGTATATTTAGGAAGGGATTTTAAACTTTTTTTTATTATGGACACAGAATAATAAGGGTTGCATGTTTTTGATCCCAAGAGTAATATGTTGATACATTCGTACTTAGTTATTTAAGTGTTTAGGCAGCGTCAGATAAACTTTTTTGGGGTCCCTATTTCTGGGCACAAATGCTTGTAAAATACTTATATCCTATACGAAATATATGTATGTCATGTACACATCTAACATGCCTATGTCCTTTATATAAATGCTAAGGCCTTGTTGCCATGTGAAATACATCTTTTGTGTTTGCAGACATAGAGAATTGCATTGAATTATCATTTTTAATATTTATTACTAAAATAACACAAACACTGAATCAAGTATAGACAGCAAAAATTAGATATGAATGCACAAAAACAGAAGTTCACACATAGTTCAGGGGTAAGTTTGCCTTTAAAATGTCCGTTTAAAGATTTTGAAGCATTTTTCTACAAACCAACACATTGAAGAACTCTCGTGTGAGCAGTGTGTATGCTCTATCTGTGGTAGGATGGGAATTTATCAAAACCATTCAATTTCTTAAAAATTAGGTGTAATATATCAGTACTACCTGGGCAAGAAATTATTTACTTGCCCAGGTAGTAAAAGCTGGATGCGCAGGAAAATGTATCTTTTAAGATAACAAACCAGAACCCTATTTTTTTTAAGTTAAAAATATGAACTGTTTTTACATGTTTGCACTTCCGTTTTAAGGGTCTGTATTACAAATGTTCAATGCACAAACTTGTGTATATCAATTTTTAAGATGCTGGTGCTAAAATTGGTATGAAATGGTATGATGATGAAACTGGTGTTTCGGAAATTTAGTGATTCTGCATGTTCCTTTTGTTAAAGTTTTCTCCCTTTGTCACTAAACATGAGAGGTCAGTTACATCAGAGGCATGCATACTGTTGTTGATTATAAACAAAATTTGGAGCAAAACTAGGTTTCCGATTTCTGGGCGTAGAGCATAACATAATTAAAGATGTGATATTACTCTTTCCTTGGTACTTCGTAACAATAATACAACTTCCATTAATTAACAATGACATGAAACACGACATGTGATGACTGTCTTTTTTCTTGTGTAGTAGGAAATTTTATTACAAACTTTTTTATTTTAAAATTTAGTTACCATGCACAGGCAATTAGATGTTTTATTTACCTGCCCAGACGAATGATTTACATGCTCTGGGCATCTCGGGCATGGTATTTTTAAGCCTTGGATATTGTTATTTTTAAGAGAAAGAAAAGTACGTGGATCGACATGAATCCACATATTGTGGAAACTATGTTCTAAACAAACAAGATTTTTAAAATACAAGTAGAAATATATACTCGCTTCTTTTTTTTTTTTTTTTTTGAAAATATTTGCTTAAAATGAGAGATCAACTTTTTATTCATTTATCTAGACTTATCTGTTTCCAGACTTCCTGCACTGTGTCTTCACAAGCTACAGCAATAATAACTGGAACTAATATATCTCATATTATCCGATAACTACTGGAAAGTGTGCTTCCAAACGTGAGGGTGGGTGTCAATTTTTGTATAGGGAAAAACTTCTTCAATCCTTCATAGAATTTATTTTGAAACCAAAATCATAAAAAAGAGGAAAAAACAATCATTTTCAATAGCTTTAGCAAAGACAAAACATTTGTGCAAAATTTTATACCATTGCTTTTTATAGTTTCTAAGAAAATGGTACATCAAGTTAGTCAATTTATAATGAAACATGTACATCTTTTAAAATACATCCTATAGTACCAAAACAATCGCTTAGATTTATTCAGTACAATAACTACTGCATGTGCATTTGTCAGGTTCTCAAAAAATATAATAATTATCTGAAAAAATACTTTAAGAAATTATTGGAACAAATTTCAGATTTTCTTAGAAACGTGTCTTTGAAATTCTTCAAGGAACAGCTAACGGACACATAATCAAATTGTGCTTGTGATACACAAAGAACTACACAATCATAATTATATGTACATTGGCAGTTTTGCTGAATACTTCTTGAAAATCAAATTTCAGGAAATTTCTGCCAATAAGTTACTTGTATTTTTCCAGATAAAAAGAAATGCTTATATTGTGGATTCAAATAGTTTTGCTTAATGCTACTAATATACTTAATACATTGACAAGGTAACTTTTTTGAAATAGTGCTCTGGAAGACAAAAATTATAAACTTTACATTTGCTTATCAAAATGAAGTTGTCCAAACACGTAACTAGATGGTACTAAAATTAGGAAAACTTGTTATGTCATTATTGTACGTTTAATAATGTAGCAATGGCATAATTTTCTTGAAATCTTAATTTATTTGATGCAATCAGTGGATCAAGCAGCAATTCCCTGTATGTATGTTAAAACGTGTTTTATTGAGCCTTTGGTAATAATTAAAAAACACAGAAAAAAATTCAGTTTTTCTTGACCTTTTTATATATATTAGTGATCACGGATTGCATATAAAATACATTTTCACTAAAGGAATTATTTCATTATTAAAATTTTCATAGTCATAAGTTTGCAATGAATGAAAAACCTGATTCCTTAAATATGTCAATCGACATCTTTTGAAACGACGGCGATACTTCGTAATGGACCCTAAAACTAATCTTTCAAGTACAAGAACGATTTGTTCACAAGTACAGGAATCGTTCGGTTAACTATAAAGATACTATAACTTCAAGTGAAACTACGACAACAGTTTATAATTTCAATTATAGAAATGGTTTATTACTTCCAGTGAAATGACAGGGATGCTTTCATTAAACTGACGAATCTGTGTTGCTTACCCTTTCAAGTCGAAATTATTGCTACGCTAAATTTTACGCTGTAATTTCTTTTTCTTCTGTATTTTAAAAGATTATTAAACAAACTTGTTAACTCTGCAGTTATTCGAAAACTAACACACAAGTTGTTATTTAAATGCAGTGAAACTCTAAAAGAACTCACGACCTGGTTAGTTGGTGTACGTAAAGACGCGTTCGTTCGCACATCGCCGTAATGCTCCTCTCCGAGACTACGGACTACTCTAGTGACGTCACAAATCGGTGCGGGCCTGCTAAGCTATTAGGAGGTGATGCCTCAGCCCACTCACTCTCTCCTCCTCTACCCAAAGGATCCCGTGCAATCCTCGGCGGAGGTGAATGAGCGGATGTTGGAAATGTTCCTCCCAGAGGCAATCGGAACAGGAATTAAAGGAGTAAAAAAGTTTCCAACGGTGAAGTTCTGATCGCGTGTACCAAGGCGGAAGGGGTAAATGGATTCCTGGAATGTTTCGACGAAAATCCTGATCTCAATGACTACTTTAAGGTAAGAAAGCCGACAAGGAAACTTCCCAGATTGATTGTTTACGGAGATGATAGCGATGGCCCAGAGCTGGGTTACGACCAACTTACTAACCAAAACAATTTTAAGGATACGGAGAGTTGCATGGTTCTTTTCCCCATCAAAGGGAAGAGGGGTAAGATCCACTGGATGTTCGAACTTTCCCCGGTAGACTTCCGCACCCTCGTGAAGAAAGGGGACGTCATCCTTGAATGGCATGTGTTTTCCTGCAAAGAATTTCTGGGGGAAACCCGCTGCTTTCGCTGCAACGGGTTTGGTCACCACAGAGCCAAGTGCACGGCAGTGTTCGAGTCCTGTGTCCGATGTGGCCAGACGGGTCACAGGCACTGGAGCTGCCAGAATGATGCGAGTTGCCCCAACTGCCACGGTGCAAACGAGCGGTTCCGCCTTAAGCTTAACACAGCACACTCCAGTCTGGACTAGGATTGTCCAAGTCTTAAACGTGAACTCGAGAGATTTCGGACACTGATTGATTACAGCGACGGTCGTGCGACTCAATACCCAAGACAGGGCGGACTGCGTTCCCAATTAATTTGTGATACGCGGATTGTGCGTTCCTCTGTGCCTGTAACTTTTCCATATAAATGTGTGTCAATAACAATGTGACTGTAATCTTGTCTGCATGTGGATTAAAGACCACGTGCCCAAAAAGATGGTTCGCGTGGCGAACTGATCTCTCAGGGATGTCTCAGGGGAGTACACGGTCCATCGTGTGAGACCACTCCAGTTCGCACCACCTGTCGGTGTGTCCGAATTTGCGATCCCTGGATCAGGATTGGTACAGTAACGTTTACGGACAGTAAACGTGAATATAGAGTACCGTTAAACCTTGCAGAGTCCACAGATGGACGGAGCAGGTTGAGGACTCCTCAACTAACGTACTTCCATGACATAGCCCGGAACGTAATCACACAGGCGATGACGGATACTCGGTGTTTTTACCATCTTTAGGTGTTAAAATGGTACAAACACTTTCGGTTTGTTGACAACAAAAAGACTTGATCTCGAGCGAGCGAGCGAGTGTGTGTGTGTGCGTTTGTATGAGAGAGTGGGACGACATTTATTGTTTCTCCTATCCCTAATCCGTATAGGGATTGACTTATAGGCTATGGAGACCTCTACTGTGAGCAACTTAATGGGCTGTTAGCAGTCTCCCGTCTCCAATTTAGGGCAACTGGTACTAAGGAAGGAGAGCACATGGAAAGACAAGCGCAACATCCATGCTTTACCGGGATTCGAGGCCGGACCCTTCTCGGACGAATGGTCATAAGCCAGCTCTTAGACCACTGCACCACACGGCGGCAAGATTAACTTATTGATCCGCCCATGTGATAAACTCCCTGAACATCCGGATTGAGCTTTAATAAGAATAAGATTATTCGTAAACTGTGAAAGCAAACAAGACTCTTGAAAAGATGACTTTGCCTGCAGTGTTTTAATTACCTACAGCTAAATTTTAACTAAACATATTTTAAGGGAGAAAGCTCTGTAAAAGCTTTCTTTTTCCATATACAGTATGCGTATGTTAGAATGATGAATATAACATTTGATTATACGACTAATTTTGGTCCACATATTCTGCATGCAATTTAGTAATTATGCAGATGTATACGACTCATTTATTTGATTTAAGGAAACATCATACGCAAATTTTCACTGTGTTTTCTGTTACCTAACTGTTTTTACACCGCACAACAAGCAAGAGAGAGAAAGAGAGAGAGAGAGCGCGCGCGCACACACACACACGCACTAAATTGAAAACCTGTATAAAAGAGATGAATAAATGAAATTGTGAAGCATATTTGTCAACAAAAAGAGTCATTTCCTGTTATTTTGCTTCATGAGCTTTATAGCCACTTTGTCTTTTTGGTAGTGAAACCCCAACGGTCTTTCAGTCGGTCATCAAGAAGGAAAACAACTGTCTCAAGAAAAACTTCTGGAACAAAGAACTTTGGAAAATCTTTCTTCAGCAAGAGCTGCTTCAGACGATAATATCGTTTTTATCACTTTTTCCATATTACACCTACACAGTCCAGTCAAAAAATTATGACCACCTTGATGTAAGAAGGAACAGTAACCAGCATCCTGATGGCCTGCGTAGCAACATATGTATATCATGTAAGGCATTTAAAAGGGCACGAACTCACGGACGGTATGCAGTTTTGCGTGAAAGTGAAAAAAGGAAGTGACCTAATACACTGGTGTTCAAAAATTAAGGACGAAGAGGATAAATTAGGATAACAGCGCAACGAGCAGGCAGAACGGACCGAAAGACCACCCAGCCATTGCTGGCTGCCAGCAGTGACCCAGCAAGACTGTTTTTGCTGGGATATTTCTCACTACTTGAGCAACTATTTATTGTTCACAAAACATTTGTTTTTAATATTTGATTTTCAATAAGAAATTTAGACATTTACATGACTTTTGGGCGAAAGGCAAAGCGGAGAACTAGCCACAAAAATTTTAAGGAGCCGTATAAAAATTGCGTTTTTTGACCGCTTCGTGGCCACGTTCCCAGAGGTTGGTTATCTGAGTCACATGAAGCTTCCAATAAAGTAGTTTCTTAATAGGGATATTTATATAATTTTTTATTAAAAAAATGTTTATAAACTCCAACTCAACAAAAGAATTAGGAGAATTCAAATTCGTGCAGAAATAGTCCAAAGTAATAGAGGTAGTGGCCTTCAATGCACGATCTTTAATAACAAGAGTCACTCACAATACAAATTTAAATTCGTTGGCTGAATTTAAAAATTTTATTGTATAAGAACTTTCGGGTTTCCCTAGAACCCATCATCAGATACAGAAGAAGGAATAAGCTTAAATAAAGTGTTACGTGAACATAATATAGATATCAGATAGTAATATGACATAATGTCACGTGGCATCAAATTGTCAAACGACGTGGCATGTATCATGAAATAAAGAAAATAGAATGCAGGAATACATAAAATACTGCATTGTAAAAATAAAGGAAGGTTAGTAGGTAACTAAATTAATTGTGTTGTTCTCATCAGGAGATACAACAAGAAGTACTATAGCAGAAATCGAGATTAAATGATTTCGTCCTCAGTTTGCCTCGTATTCGGAACTGTAAAATATATTGACAATTTGATGCCACGTGACATTATGTCACATTACTATCTGATATCTATATTATGTTCACGTAACACTTTATTTAAACTTATTCCTTCTTCTGTATCTGATGATGGGTTCTAGGGAAACCCGAAAGTTCTTATACAATAAAATTTTTAAAATCAGCCAGCGAATTTAAATTTGTTTTGTGAGTGACTCTTGTATTAAAGATCGTGCATTGAAGGCGACTACCTCTATTACTTTGGACTATTTCTGCACGAATTTGAATTCTTCTAATACCATCCTAGTTATCACGTATATATTTTTGCACCACTCTTTACAAGATGAAGGAAATATTCAAAGCTTTCAAACGCTTCCGGATAAGACTCGCCGTAGAGGAAACGCATTTGTGTTTTCTAATAAATTGTAGAGACTTGCACATCATACCCAGATTCCTGTTACTAAGGACGAAACCTCGTTCATGGAGGGACGCTCAAGTGCTTAAATACGTCGAAAATAAACGACTCCTCGCTGAAATCAGAGCCAAAAGATGTCTACTTTACTCACTGCAAAGAAGATCCTATGACTCATACCTGCGACTAGCTGGTGTTAGCCATGCTGTTCACTCACATAAATACCTCACGGTAATTACGGCTATTATCGAATCTGAAGTTAAGCAAGCCCAGAAAAGACACATCCATAAACTACGTAATCTTGTGGACCAGGACGTTGTTGAGAGGAACCGTACCTCATGTACACGTAGACCTAACCAGAATCAATCACAACCTTCAACTAATTTCATCAATTACAGTGATTATCTTCTATACCAAATCCAAATATCAGCACTAAATAAAGGCCTAAAATTCGCCTTTCCGAACTTCAGGATTAATAGGTTGAAACTCATTCCGCAATCTATCGTTAAGAAAACAAAACGAAGCACGACATCGATTAATCAATTCGATTAGGAAATTTCATGTTCAAAGACACAACACGGATTTGACTCGTCTTACAGAACAGAAAAAGCAACTTTTAGAATTACGCAACGATCCCAATATATCGATCATATCCGCCGATAAAACCTCGCAAATTATTATTCTGAACAAAATAGACTATCGGAAGAAAATGCTGGAGGCAATTGATACTATCCCGCACGTCACTCTTAGTTCGAACCCTATTAATGCTACCATAGCGGCCATACATAAATTGAAGAAAATCTCAAGCCTCCCAACGGCCATTACACAATGCTAGTACTACCCTCCAGGTGCACGAGTTCCTGGACTTTTTGGTAAACTATAAACTCATAAAACCGGACACCCATTACGCCCGCTAGTATCTGGATTTGCAGCACCTACCAGACCTATAGAGAAGGCACTAACTAATTTCCTTCAACCACTAGTTAATAATTCACTCCACTCTGTTAAAGGCACAGTACAAGCTATTAACAAGATCAAATCCTTTAATGCAAATAACTCAACCTTTATTATGGCTTTTCTCGATGTCATTTCTATGTTCCCTAATGTTCCGATCAAAACTGTACATGACATTCTTCAGACAAAACTACTTGAACTAAAATACGAACCAGAAACGATCCAATCCATCATTACAACCTTAAAACTAATACAAAACAGATCATATTTTCAATTCGACAACATTATTTATCGCCAAACTGAGGGCGCCCCAATGGGATCACCACTATCTCCGATTCTAGTGGAAATTCTATTACAGCACATAGAAAATAAAGTGCTACAAGAATATCAACAACCTCCGTGCTTTTACATAAGATATGTTGATGATGTACTTCTCTTCTGGGATCACGAACCAGCTGACCTACGAACTTTTGCTGAACACATATCATCCCAAATCCTGACCGTAAAATTCTCCATTGAACTAGAAAGTGGAGGTAAATTGCCATTCCTGGATTTTATACTTGAACGAGATGCTGTCGCTTGCGCCTTGCAACACTCTGTATATAGGAAGCCCACTTCTGTACCTACATTGAACCCGGCTTCTTCAACACATCCAAGAAGCTATAAACTCTCCTCAATGACTTTCCTTCTACGCAGAGCCATCACGCATTCATCTAGTTTCAGCAGACGTAAATGTGAAATTAACAAAATATTCAACATCACCCTCAACCATGGCTTTCCCACCTTTATCATAAAGAAAGCTCTTAAGAAGCTCCACCAAGAAAACTCAACTACTCTCCAAAGGGACCAACAACCTCGTAGATATATAGGTTCCATAGATTATTATTCAACCATTACACCTGTTCTCAAAGCCATTTGCAGAAACTTTCACCTTGAATTCGGAATACGTACTACAAACATTTTCCAGTTAATTAAAAAAGATCGAGACCAGGTAACAAAGCTAAACAAATTTGGCATTTACAGCATCCCCTTAAAAAGTATAGATGCTGACACTCCCGATAGTAAATATATAGGATCTACAAGTTAGTTAGTTAGTTAATTGATTTTAGTGGCGCAAGGGCCAGGCTTGGCCAAAGAGCGCCAGACACAGAACTATCAGCTAAAGATTTTAAAAAGCGGATTGAAATGATTAAGAGCAGACAGGCTTGGTAAAAGTTAGAAAAGAGGATGATGAAAGATGTTGTGAAGACTAGTTAGTTTATTAGGTTTATATATAACCTCATTAATTTACCATTATAATATAACTTTTTTTTTTTTTTTTTTTTTTTTTTTTTTTAAATAAGTTTTAAAACGTTAATCTGTTTTAAAAAGGAAAATACTGCGAAAGTGTCGCAGTGGTCGCCCAAAAGCTTTTGAAGCGTAGCTGCGTCCTCGTCCAGCAGATGAGACTGAAAATAGTGAAACCGATGATGACGAAAACGAACACAACTGCACAAAACATGAGAGACGGTGAGTAAACAGTCGCACGCCTCACACATTGGGGCAGCGTCGCCACACAGCAAATAGCTATGCGTGAAGCGACAATGCCCAATGCGGAGACGCGCAAGAACAACTTCTTCCCTACGGTTCCGGCGACACGATGATTTCCAGACTCCAAGGATGGGTTTAACACGGTGCAGTTTATTCTCCACCTGTTGGTCCCACAGACTTCGCCACGTTCGTCTGATATGATCGTGAACAAGAAAGCGAAAATCACGGTGGAACAGTGGCAAGGGTGTGACGACCAAAGAAGAGGCAGATCTAGCAGCAGCGTCAGCGAACTCGTTCCCTGGGATCCCAACATGCCCAGGAATCCAGCAGAACCGAATCTGGACATCAGCCTCGAGTAAAGAACGAAGAAGTCTCCGTACGGTAAAAAGAAGTGGGTGGCCAGAGAAATCCAAAGATGACAATGATTGCACAACACTCAACGAATCAGTGTACACAATAGCACGCTGATGAGAGCTCGACTGCACGTGAACAAGTGCAAGATACACAGCATGCATCTCCGCCGAAAACACCGTGGCCTCGGCAGGAATGCGGGCAACAGAAACTTCGTCAATGCAGACGGCGGCGCATCCAACGACACCAGCCGCCTTAGATCCATCGGTGAAAACAGGAATAAAGTCTGCATTGACGTAACGGTGTTCGGCGAAGAGCTGCTAGTACACTGACGCAGGGGTTGAGGACTTGTCAAAAGATGTAAAGCTGGTATCGACCATGACACCAAGAGGATGCCATGGAGAATCCTCAAAGCCCCTGGTCTCTCCAACGAGTGACAAGTCGAGCCCTGCATCACGAGCTACGGCCGCCATACGAAGACCGAAGGTTCGAATGCACGAGGGACGGATCTCGAACAAACGAGCATGCTGGGGATGAAAAACTGCATCGTATAAAGGATGGTCTGTGAGTGATTTAAGTTTCAGGTAAAATTGAAGAGACAGCTGCAGACGGCGTAAATGAAGCGACGGTTCGTTCGCGTCGGCATAAAGGCTGGGAATGGGTGACGTACGAAAGGCTCCCGTACAAAGACGCAGCGCTTGATGGTGGATGGTATCCAACGGCCGGAGAACGGAAGGACGCGCAGAGCCATACACCATACAGCCATAATCCAGTTTAGACCGAATGAGAGAATGGTAAATACGGAACAAGGAAGTCCTGTCTGCACCCCAGGAGACTGAGGCGAGGATCTTGAGGATGGACAAAGCTCTCAGACAGGAAGTGCGGAGTCGTCGAACGTGCGAGCGAAAGGTGAGCGCACGGTCGACGGTCAAACCAAGGAACTTGGTTTCCGGCAAAACTGGAATGGCTGCATGGTCCAAATAGAGTTCTGGATCGGGGTGGAGGCCACGCCTCCGGCAGAAATGGACACACGCTGTCTTTTCAGCAGAAAGAACGAAACCATTGTTGTTCGCCGCTTTAACTATCTGGTTAATTGCAGACTGCAGCTGCCTTTCAATGAAATGCATGCTTGATGACGAGCAGAAGATGTGAAGGTCGTCAACATAAATGGTAGTCGAAACCGTAGGAGGAAGATTTTTAAGCAAACAATTAATGCGGAGGATGAACAGAGTCACCGAAAGAATGCTGCCTTGAGGAACACCTTGTTCTTGATGGAAGAAGGCAGAGAGCGTTGTACCGAGGCGCACCTGGAACACACGGTTACGAAGAAAGTTGGCAATGAAGGTTGGCAGGTTTCCGCAACCCATTCTCGTGGAGGTCACGGAGGATACCGTGACGCCACGCTCTATCGTAAGCTTTTTCGATGTCAAAAAAGACAGACACCAGGTGCTGCCTACGCACGAAAGCCTCTCGAACAGACGTCTCAAGGAGCAGGAGATGGTCAGGAGCTGAACGATGACGACGGAAGCCGCTTTGTGATGGCGACAGAATTTGATGTTCTTCTAGGAAGTAAATTAGCCTAGAATTAACCATGCGTTCAAGGATTTTGCACAGACAGCTAGTGAGGGCAATTGGCCGGTAACTAGAGGGAGACTTGGGGTCTTTGCCAGGCTTGGGAAAAGGTAAAACAAAAGCTTTTCGCCAGGAGTCCGGGAAACTGTGCTCCAACCAAATGCGGTTGAAAAGCACTAACAGATTCTCGAGAGACGACTGCGATAGATGACGGATCATGTCGTAGTGGATGCCATCGGGACCTACAGATGTTGCACCGGACCGATGCAGAGCCACTCGGAGTTCAAACCATGCTGAAGGGAGTTATACTCGGTGTTATGAAAAGGCGCAAAGGAGAGTCTCTGGCACTCAGCAGCTGGTCTAGTCCTCTGAAAGGAGAGAGGGTACGCCTCAGAACTGGAAACAGAGGCAAACGCCCTACCCAAACAATCCACTATCTCCCCGACTTCAGCATACGTGCAGCCGTTACTCTCGAGAATAGAGATCTGATGGGAACCACAGTTTCCCCGAATTCTACGAATTTTTTCCCAAACAGTTTTTGAACTGGCACGTGAATTGATCGATGAAACGTACTTTATCCAAGACTCCCTCTTGCTTCGTCGACGCACCAACCGAGCGTAAGATTTTGCTCTTTTAAATTCAACGAGATTAGCATCGGTTGGATACCGCCGAAATGTACACCAGGCCTTATGTTGAGCTCTCCTAGCCGCTGTGCAATCAGAGGTCCACCAAGGTTTCGGACGTCTTGGGAGCGTCGTTGATGTCTTTGGGATAGAGAGATCCGCTGCCTGAATGATACACGTGGTGACATCAGTAACAGTTGCATCGATTGACCCTCGGGTCACCATGACAGAAGGTATCACTGCGGACGATGTGAAGACCTCCCACTTGGCACGATCCATCCTCCATCGAGGAGGGCGGGAAGCAGAAGATGGCACGCTCTCATTATAGCCAAGTACAATTGGAAAGTGGTCGCTCCCATGGAGGTCGTTGCACACCGTCCACGACCAGTCAGCAATAACTGATGGTGAACCCAAAGATAAATCGATCGCACTGAAACTTCGTGTAGGCTCGTGGAAATAAGTGTCAGCTCCGGTGTTAAAAAGGCACAGGGAGGTAGAGGACAGAAGAGATTCGATCCTACGGCCTCGTACGTCTGTTCTGACACTACCCCACAATGGATTATGAGCATTGAAGTCACCCAGAAGAAGAGCAGGTGACGGCAGCTGCCCCAACTAAGCTCTCAAGAACGGACACGCTCACGTCCTCATCCGGCGGCAGATAGACGCTGCAAACAGTTAGAGGCACAGGCATGGAGATACGCACCGCAACGGCTTGTAAAGATGTTGAAACCGCAACGGAGAAACTGGAACACTGTGGGGGACAAGAATGGCAACTCCCCCCGCAAGCTATATCTCCTGAAACATTATCTTTCCGAAATGCACTGTAGCCTCGAACTGAGAGCAGGTCTGATGGTTTAAGTTTTGTCTCCTGGAGGCAAAGGCACACCGGAGAAGTACGACGAAAGCAGATGTTTGACGTCGTCATATTTTGTCCGAAAAACCTCGACAGTTCCATTGAACGATTGAAACCATGATTTGAGGGGTAGATAGGAAGAAAGAAACGTGGGTCAAATGAACTGAAGAGGCCTAGAAGGCCTCGGAGTCCATGAATTCCTCAGTCTGGTCTGCAGTGCCCCTCGGCAGCGTGGTAACCGGGGGAAGGACTGGGGGGTGTCTGGAGGATGAAGACCGGGACTGATTCGTTCCGGTTTGAACCTTTGTTTGAGATTTAGTGGCTGAGGATTGTTTGGCCTTGCCTTTGTGTCTAGCAGGCGAGGGATCAGGGCTCGTAGAACGGGAAACCTGTTCTGCAACAGCGCGCTTGGGCGAGGATGCAAGACCCCGAGCATTGGTCTGTGGTGGCAAAGATAAACTGTCAGTGGTGGAAAGTCGAAGGGCCTTCAGCCCAGCAGCATAAATATCCTCGAGAGAGAAAGGGCAGTCTTTTGGTATAGTGATGTCTGTCTGAGTGGCAATGGATGTTTTAGGAGCCACAACGGAAGAGTAGGTGCGTGCGCTTGGAGCAGCGGGAACGACCTTCCGTCGAGCTTCAGGGTAGGACAGGTGTTCAAGTGTCTTTACCTCCTGAATCTTCCGCTCCTCAATCCACTTCGGACAGTTCTTGGCATTGGCAGCATGGTCGCCTTTGCAGTTCACACAATGGGCAGCTGCAGCAGAGCAGTCAGACTGAAGATGGTCGTGTGAACCGCAACGATTGCAAGTAGCAGCACCACGGCAAGACTGCTGGGAGTGCCCGTACACTTGGCATCGGTAGCAACGAAGGGGGTTAGGAATGTACGGGCGCACAGAGCAGTTCAAATAGCCCGCATGGATGGAAGATGGAAGAGTCGGGCGATCAAAGGTCAGAATCACTGTTCTGGAGTTGACCAGCTCCCCGTTTCGGCGGAACTTGATCCGACGAACCGCTGTGACACCTTGGTTGGCAAGCTCCTCAAGAAATTCTTCCTCTGAAACATCCACGAGGTCGCGCTCGGAGATGACACCTCTGGATGAATTCAGGGACTGATGAGGTTTGATGTCCACAGGGACACCACCCAAGTTGGAGACGCCCAAGAGCAATGAACCATGGCGTGGACTTGACATTTCCACCAATATATCTCCCGATTTTAACTTCTTCACACTGGTTGGTGACGCAACCGCTCCTTGCAGGGCTTTTTGAATCCAGAAGGGAGATTTGGAGCCAAGCTTGTGAGATTCTTCCCGTGCATGGATGATAAAAAATCGGGCAGTGTCCGGCGGCAAAGTACGCAGTTTCTTATTGGTGGGGTTAGGATCAGTGTCCAAAGATTTCTTTAGTTTGACAGAAGGGGGAATATTTAAAGAATCCATATATAAAGCGAAAAAAAATTCATCCGCCAGCTTCCCCGCCCACTACCGAGCCCAACAGGGGAGAGCCGGAGGTCCGCAGGCCAACATGGGTATAGGATCTACAAAACGTACACTAGCAACAAGACTGAATGAACATAAATACGCCGTAAAGAATAGACTTAAAAATTCTGCATTGTCTCGGCTCGTGTGCGATGGCCTGCACTATCCAATTTGGAATGATGCTTCCATCATCGTAACACCTAGTGCTGTTTCTACATTGCTGTTCACTGAGAGCCTTGTAATTGCTACTCAGAGACATTTATGCTGTAATGACAATGTACCGGTATCTGTACCTACAATCTGGAAACTATTTACAGTTTCGAATACGAGGCAAACTCAGGACGAAATCACTTAATCTCGATTTCTGCTATAGTGCTCCTTGTTGTATCTCCTGATGAGAACAACACAATTAATTTAGTTACTTACTAACCTTCCTTTATTTTTACAATGCAGTATTTTATGTATACCTGCATTCTATTTTCTTTATTTTCTTTATTTCATGACACATGCAACGTGACATTATGCCATATTACTATCTGATATCTATATTATGTTCACGTAACACTTTATTTAAACTTATTCCTTCTTCGGTATCTGATGATGGGTTCTAGGGAAACCCGAAAGTTCTTATACAATAAAATTTTTAAATTCAGCCAACGAATTTAAATTCGTATTGTGAGTGACTTGTTATTAAAGATCGTGCATTGAAGGCAACTACCTCTATTACTTTGGTCAACAAAAGAATTTCAGGGTATATAACCTACAACACAATACATTTTTTGCGGGCATGTGCAAAGTGCCCACAAAGAATTTAAGGCAGTTTGGGGGTAATGCTGAAAATATAAAATGTAAAGAATTTCTGGTCCGATTGGGATGTTTTCTCCGTTTACAAATTACTACCCAACAAATTATCTGACGGTCTGCAGAAGCAGAAAACCTGTCGGGAAGGAAGGGGGAATGGCTTAATACCGAAAAAATAAAATATGAATAATTTCTGGTCCGATCCGGAGGTTTTAAGCGTTTACTAAGTACAGCCGAAGCCGCCGCTAGGGGTGAGTCCCGGGAGCCCCGCTACAGCTCAACAGATTATTTGCGGGCATGTGCTAACGCAGGAAACCTATCCGGGGACGCTTAATACCATACCAGTTTTCTGCGTTTGCACGCTTCGTCAGATAATTCCCACAGTTGTAATTTGTAAACCCCGAAAATCCACCGATTGGGCTATAAACTCTTTACATTTCATTTTTTTTTGTATTACCCCCCCCTCTTCCCCGACAGGTTTCCTGCGTTAGCATATTCCCGCAGAGAATTTGTTGAATTGTAGTATTTGAAAACACTCAAAATCTTTCGATTGTGATACAAATTCTTTATCATTATGTTTTACATTTTCGGTATTAACCCCCCACCCCTCTGACAAGTTTCCTGCGTTTGTTAGCGTATGCCTGCAAAGAATTTGTTGAGTTGTAGTGTTTGTAAACGCTGAATATCTTCTGTTTGGGATATAATTTTTTTATATTTTATTTTTCGGTCTTAACCCCCACCTCGACAGGTTGCGTGCGTTTGCAGGTGCCCCCAGATAATTTGTACAGTTGTAATTTGCAAACGCTGAAAATCCCTGGATCGGACCGGAAATTCTTCATGTTTTATATTTTTGATATTACAAGCTCACCATTGGACAGGTTTCCTGCGTTTACATGCCCTCAGAGAATTTGTTTGAACTGTAGTCTTTAAACCGGAGAATTCTTTAGTTGAGTTGTAGATTATAAACATTTTTTATTAAGAATTACATTAAATATCGCAATTAAGAAAATACGAAATTGCGGAAACTTTAGGTGATTCAGATAATCAACCTCTGGGGACGTGGCCACGAAAAGGTCGAAAACGCAATTTTTATACTGCTCCTTAATTTTTTTGTGATCGGTTCTCCTACACCCGATCCGTCATGTTTGAATGCATCGCTGTTCTGGTGGATGATGACATCACAACTCCCCAACGCTTCCCGGGCAGCGCCATTTTCTGTTCTTTCCTCCACGTGGCAGATGTCATGACTCGGTCGATGATATCTTTCCTCCCCTTAGAAAACTTTACTACGTGACAAAAACTTTCTCCACCGATTTGAAGAAATCCGCTGCCATCAGGCTGGGATCCAACCGCGACACTTTACTTCCAATGTGGTGAGGTAAAACCACAACACCGCATTTCCGGTTAGGAAGTCTGCTTGAAGCTCTCTTTTCTGCGAAATGTGTAAAATCTAAAGGGTCTCTTCTGATTTTATAATATTGCGTGTCATTTTTCGTAAATGTCCATTTCATCTAACTTTCTAATTTATTTTTTCAACATAATGATGTTTTTTATGTTGTGCGAACTTCACTCATTTTCAATAGATGTACAACTTAAAGACGTTTTTCCGAAGTTTACTACCGTGCTTGCGGTTTTGAAACGTGATTGCTTTTTAAAACGTCGCTGTCTTAATTATAACGAAGTAAATTTCTCCGTCATTTTTGGTCTACGCCGGGATTCGAACCCGAGGCCGCTTATTCCGGAACAAGTCGCTCTACCAACTGAGCTACGCAGACGTTTTATTCTGATTCTTATCTGCCTTTATGTCGTGTGCGTCCTGCTGGCAGGTACGTCACATCTCCCCCGAAAGAGGGCCGGGGCATGGCCCACGGGTCAGCCGTGACCATGAATCGTTGCAGGCAGCCATCCACTGTAGAACGTGCACTTGAGAACTCCCAGTCAATCTGCTGTGTGGAATGCAACATCACACATTTTTATTTTTCGAAGCGCTGGAGAAGGAATTCTCTGATTTTTCCTGTCTCGCGGTGTGGAAATAACATCACACCAATGCGAGATTTTGAACGGCCGGGTCATCCGGATAGTTCGGGTGCCATTATAACGAAGCAAATTTCTCCGTCATTTTGGTCTACGCTGGGATTCGAACCCGAGGCCGCTTATTCCGGAACAAGTCGCTCTACCAACTGAGCTACGCAGACGTTTTATTCTGATTCTTATCTGCCTTTATGTCGTGTGCGTCCTGCTGGCAGGTACGTCACATAATCAAATGCCAAAGAAATATGATCTCATTATTCTACTGCAATCAAAATAAATCGATAATCGGCTCGCCAGAAAGAACGAATTTTGGCAAGAAGTATGACCCAGCTTCTGAAGTACGCTATGCACATATTCTTAGGCGGAAACGAACAGCGGTTTTAAGAGCGTGGGATTGAAAAAAAAATAATAAAAAAACTCTTGGCTTTCATTTGTTTGAGCTATGTAGTATTAATCTTCAGCACAGAAGTAACTACTACAATTATACGAGGGCGTCAACGTCAAATAACTGAATAACTGATGAGACTCTGTGCACGTGTTGCTGTTGCGCATGCGCAGTCCCTCTGCTTACATTTCATGTGGCGCTAGCTTGGAGGCCTGAAATTTAAAGCGATGCGTCAGGTCCAACACCGATTTATTGTAGGCTGCCAACTGTTGGCGTTGCCACCAACCAACCGCTACCATACCGTGAACTGAAGATTTCAGCCAGTAGTGACCCATAACTACCAGCTGGTGAGCAGCAGTTTCCCGACACTTGTGTTTTTTCTCGGACAGAAAAGGAAAGAAAGTACCATGCACTGCGCTTCGGTTAGGTCATAATACCATTAATATGGGGAAGGGGAGGCAGTAGCGTAGCCAGAATTTTTTTAAGGAGGACCATGGATTAGGTTTATTGGTGAAAGCCTCCTATATGCATATGTACCGCTTTAAATTCGCCCTCAATCTCCCCTCAAGGAATCCGGACCCGAGAACCCACCCTTGGCTACTCCTCTGGAGGGGGAGGAAGGAGGGAGGTAGGTCGGAGCTGAAGTAATACTTGAATGTAGACACGTGACGTGAGTATAATGTGATGAGGGTTGCTATCGTTCTTACGTTCCACCTAAATGCTGTGAGTTGGTTTCCCTATCTTCTACAATAGCACACTCTTTGAACCACTTGGAGTAGTGTTGATTCACTGCAGTGCTTAGGTAAATGTTGATTACAGAAATGTTTATGTTGGTTATTGATAAATGTTGATTTCGTGTGAGGGAGTGAAGTTTTAAAAGAGGTAAGACATCTAGAAATCGTCCGTTCAACTTTTGTTACTGATTTCTTAAGCTAGCGTTGTGGTAAGCAAGAAATATTTATATTCCACGAAGCCTTTATTTTTCATCTGTTTCAGTTTTTCTGCAACTGTTAATGTCAGTAGGCCGGGTGGCGCAGTGGTCTAAGGCGTTGGCCTCTGATCATTCGTCCGAAGGGGTCCGGGTTCGAATCCCGGTGAGGCATGGATGTTGTGTTTGTCTTACGGCACTGGCTCTCTCCCTTCCCTGGAACCAGTGACCCTAAATTAGGGACGGGCGACTGCTTATAGCCCATTGAGTTGCTCACGGTGGTCGTTAAACCTCCAATCAAAAAAAAAAAAAATGTCAGTAGTGCCAAACATCGTTAGTGAGCCTTAGTGGCGTTAAGACACATGTTTCCACGGATTAGAGGCACTTTTTGTGGTAAGTTGGAAAGAAAAACACAGCAAAAAAGGTCTTAAGATGATCATTTAAAGGGACTACTACTATCCAACATACTAGAACTTTACTGAATGTTCATGCTGCAAGAACGAGGGTTCATTCCGTGTCAAATCAACGCAATTTTAATATGAATTATAACTCACCATCTCAGATTTCGATTAAACTTGGCACCGAGGTAGCCTAAATATAGATGAAGAAATATACCAAATTTTACTAAAACACGTCGACCCATTTTTTAAAATACGGTGATGTGAAGTCAAAAATCGCCAAAAAACGCCGCACTGCCATAATTTCAAATTGCTGTAGCAACTCTCCTAATTAAGCTAAAATGATGGGAGAGGTGTCATTTTGCAGAATTTTCCAAGAGTTTTCCTATGATATACAACACAATATGAGGTTGAGATGAAAATTGTTTTCAAATTTAAATTTAAAATTAAATTTTTAATTTATCAAAAACCGCATCTTCAAAAATTTTCAAAAAATTATATAGAGCACTTCACATTATTGTTAACTAATTCCCTAAGTATGAAAGTGGGACTGTCATGGGTTCACACCTTTATAAAATTTCAAAAATACATATTTCACTAAAAAAATGACATTTTTGTAAAATGTATGGATTTAAGCGGAAATATACATAACTTACCCGTAAATAAATCTTCACTTTTTCATAAATTTATTTTTAATATATTTAAAATGTAACTAGTGACTATGACAGGGTGATTATTCTATTAGAACTACTAAAAATATAAGTTTTTTATGAATACAACTGTAATGTGATAGCCATAATTATTAAAAGTTTTGAGTACATATAAAAAGTACAAATTGGGATAAAAAAATCTAATTGTTTATTCCAACTATCATAAATAGCAAATTGCAATTTTATTGGATATGCTCAGACCCAGCTATGCCAGTTCAGGGCCAAGCCACATGTCTGGAACTGCCTGAGTCTGAAGCTGTTATGACTCAACTGGTTTAAACCACAGGCAGACTGATCAGTAAATCCCGGAAGTTGAGGCAAAATGCTTTAAAATGCTTTTTTTGCCTTTTCGGCTCATATTTGAAGAAAATGCCTTTTTATGTTTTTAATGTCTTTTTTTGCCTATACTCAACAAATGCACTATTAAAAAATGATTTCTTCTTAAGAATGCGATAAAATCAAAGATTTGATAACAATCTAGCATGCAGTACGTAGTGTTTCCAGGTAAACACGTAATTTTTTTTAAGTTATTCATTTCTTTTAAAAACTCTTTTTTTAGGGTATAGGTGTACAAACCATAAGGTAGGTGACATTTTCTCTAAAACAAAATCACAGTCGGCAGACATCTGAAAGTAAACACGAGTACAATCGGTACATTCAAAACGTGGTGCTCCAATTTAAGCAGCGGTGGCAGACGCATGCGTAGAGTCTGCGATGGTCGGCATCTTATTTTATGTTTTGCTCTCCCTAGAATCCTAGATGATAGTTTCTGCGCATGGCGGAAGTAGCCGAATCCAGTCAGATAACATTGTAACCAATCAAGCTAGAGTGAAAGCCAAGAATGCACGTACACACATAAGACATTGAACGTAAGTGCAAAACAAGGGAGGAAGATTCTGTTAGTTCGCTACTACTAATAGATCTCGCCTTGCGTCCAAGTGAAACAATAATGCCGAAAACTGCTTTTTCAACCAGTGCTAAATTAAGACGGTATGTTCAATAGTCTGGAAGTGATATCTTGTACACTGATGAAATGGTGTTGTTTTGTAAAATATGCGATGCGAAACTGAATTACGAAAATAAATACTTCATATCACAACATTTGGCAACAGCTAAACATAAAGCTGTTGTTATTCGGAAGATTGGTGAAAAAAGACATGTTTGATTTCGTCATTCTCTTCTACCTCGAGCAAGCAGTCACAGTTTGCAAGTGATTTGTGCAGTTGCTGGAATACCTTTGTGGAAGATGGAAAATAATTCACTGAAGAATTTTTTGGAGAAATGTACAAAGGAAAATATTCCGTGCGAAGCAACTTTGCGGAAAACATACTTAGATTCCTGCTACGTCGGTATAATGAAAGAAATACGAGAAGATGTCGGGGATAAAAATATCTGGATCACTATCGATGAGACAACAGACGCCACGGGAAGGTATGTGGCAAATGTTGTTATAGGTACAATGGAACCTGCTCAGCCCTCAACTATCTACTTACTTACATCAGAACAACTTTCAAAAACAAATAGTAGCACGGTTTCTCAGCTTTTTGCCTCTTCATTAGCTCTTCTTTGGACTGGCGGAATAAAGTATGAAAATGTACTATTGTTTTTAACAGACGCAGCTCCTTATATGAAAAAGGCTGCCCACAGCCTGAAAGTTCTCTTTCCAAAAATGCTTCATTCAACTTGTTTGGTTCATGCTCTCCACAGAGTAGCGGAGGAAGTACGTTGGTTATTTCCTGATATTGATGCGTTAGTGAGTAATGTGAAGAAAGTTTTCCTTTAAGCTCCTCATCGAGTTCACTTATTCAAAGAGATGGAACCAAATCTTGCTTTACCGCCTAAACCGATTTTGACAAGATGGGGAAAATGGATATCAGCCGCTGTATATTACGCAAATATTTGAACAAGATTGCTGAAATTGTTAACAGTTTTCAAGAGGATGAATTCTGCGCAATACGCAATGCTCAACAGATATTAGCTAAATATTCCATTCGTAACGATTGAACTTTTATTCAAGTACACTTTTCACAGTTGCCCGATATGATTACTTTGCTGGAAAAAAGGAACGAAACGTTAGTGAATGCCTTGAAAATATTAAATGATGTAGTTAGTACAATTAACAGTGTTCCCAGGATAAAGGGTCAAATCGTGAGTGAAAAATGTCAACGAGTTCTTTCAGCAAATAATGATTGGAGAAAATCATAAACATCGCTGAAATACTCCAAGGTGAAAGTTCATCTTCTATTGAAATGGATCCTACAACTGCCTCATGTTTCAAATACGCACCTATTACCTCCGTAGAAGTTGAAAGATCATTTTCGCTTCTAACACATATCCCAAGTGACAGAAGGCAGAGTTTCAAGTTCGAACATTTAAAAAAACACCTAGTATTTATGTGTAACCGCAAAAATAAGTAAGTGATAATCTGATAAATGATTTTGCCAATTCAGCTTAACACCTGTGTATGATTCAGAATTTTTCGACTACTTCTATAAACGCCTATTTTTGATGCCTATTTTGACGCTTTATTTCGCTTATTTGCCTGCCTATTTTTAGCATTTTTACTGCCTCAACTTCCGGGCTTTACTGATCAGTATTCATTCTGATTTATTGGCAGTTGGATGTGTATGTTGTTGGTGATTAATGTGGTGGTATAAGTTTCTTTTTTAAATGTTAATATTTTGTGAGGTGTTGGTATTAGTGAAAAAATATATTTTCAAAGTTGTTGCTCATTATGTCAGTATATTTTCTTAGTGCTGTCTTCAGAAACATTCCTAAATTTTTACTGAGATCTGTGTGATATTATACAATGGAGAAAGAAAGATATCGGACACTATAATGTTGCAATCCTTTAAAAAACATAAAGAGACTAAGAAATGTGCCTCAATGGATGTGTGATATGTTTTCTGATATGATGCCAAAGATATCAAAAATTTGTGATCATTGTAGGAAGAAGATTGGTTCATTGAAAAATATGCAAGAAAATAATGATTGCAGTTTGGATGATGATGATGAATCAAGCTATGATCCTCCACCTTCAGCTGTTCTGGAGACACTAAATACGTTTCTTCAGGAATTAGGAGAGTCCCCTGTACGTAATACAAATCTTCAGATAAAATAGTATTCAACCCAAAAATTAAAACAAAATTGTGTTAGCACTTAAGAAATAACTATTTGCTAATGCAGAGGATTCCTCAGAAAATGAAGGTGAGTCACTGGAACAATCTGTCATAGGTAATATGAAAACTAGCTTTTCTTCAAGTAGTAGGAAAAAGAAAGTAATGCTACTAACTTGTTTGCCTGAACCTTGGAGTATAAGAAAGATAATGCGTGAATTCAATGCTCCTAACTAAATGGTACGCCAGGCAAAATGGCCTTTGAAGGAAAGAGGTATATTGGAAAGGCCTGACCAAAAACCGGGAAAGAATCTGTCACAAGAAGTTGTGCAGACAGTACGCTCTTTTTATGAAAATGGTGAAATAAGTAGAGTAATGCCAGGGAAGAGAGACTGTGTAACTGTGAAGGGGGAGAATGGAGATAAAACAGTAATATCTAAAAGACTTATTTTGTGCAATTTAAAAGAAGCATACAACATTTTCAAAGATAAATTTCAAGAAATGAAGATTCGGTTTTCTAAATTTGCAGAACTGCACCCCAAACACTGCATTTTAGCAGGACATAGTGGAACGCACTCAGTATGTGTTTGCACTAGTCTGCACATCAAAATGTCAAACTTATGATAGAAAATGCTAAGCTCGGTGTGTTAACCAATGGAGAATTGGCCTCTTATAAACACTGTTTGGCAAAAGTGCTGTGCAACCCAGCATCAATTCACTGCATTATGGGAAACTGTAGTTCTTGCCCAGGAAGCGACCCAATAAAAAGTACACTACAAAATGCATTTGATAATAATATGGTTGAAAATATCACTTTTCGACAATGGGTTTCAGTAGGCCGATGTAACTTAGAAACAATGCAGAAGACCTCATCGGAGTTTATTGAATTATTTTCTGAAAAATTGACCACATTCATGATTTTCTAGCTAAGCAGCAAAGCTCTTTTATAGATGGTCAAGGAAAACTTAAATGAGGGTGAATATGTTGTTACATGTGACTTCTCTGAGAATTACACTTTCGTGATCCAAGATGAGGCCCAGAGTTATCATTGGTCAAGTGATCATGCAACAGTGCACCCCTTTGTAGTATATTACAAAGAAGAGAAGAAAACAGAGCATATGAGCTATGTCATAATTTCTAACTGTCGAGAGCATAACACCATAGCAGTCTACTGTTTTCAAAAAAAGCTAATTCAAATTTTAAAAACCAAATTTCAAACTGATATACAGAAGATCTACTACTTTTCGGATGGCAGTGCAGCCCAATACAAGAATAAAAAGAATTTTGTAAACTTATGTTTCCACAAAGAAGATTTTGGCATCGAAACAGAATGGCATTTTATTGCCTCTGGTCATGGAAAAGGACCTTGCGATGGTTTCGGTGGCACTGTTAAGAGATTAGCAACAAAAGCAAGTCTGCAGAGGCCATATGATAACCAAATTCTTACTCCACAACAACTTTTTGATTGGGCAGTTAAAAACATTGCATCTGAACACTTTGAATTTTCAACACAAGAGTACATTGAAACTGAAACATTTCTAAAAGAGCGTTTTAGTCAATCTGTTACCATCAAAGGGACACAGAGGTTACATGCCTTTATACCGATAGCATCAAGTACATCAAAAATATTGGTAAAAACTTTTTCAGATACAACAGGATCTACTGTTGAAACAGTCCCAAAATCTCCGGAAAAACTGGCTTTGAGAGATATTCATGGATACATTACTGCCATCTATGACAAGAAATGGTGGCTAGCTTATGTTTTAACAAAGTCTTGAAGAAGTTACTTTCCTTCACCCAGCTGGCCCCTCACTATCTTATACATATCCTACAAAACCTGATATTCTATGGGAATCTGTAAATGATGTTCTTTGTAATGTAAACCCAGTAACACCAACAGGAAGAATATATCAAATTCCTGGGAATGATACTGTAAAAACAAATGAAGCGTTTAAAAATAAGTGAAATCTTAAAACACATGCTGTTTGTATCAGGTTTTGCAAGTAACATTTCGAATGTATGTGTTAACAGTAAATTTGAATGTGTACATAGATATATTAAGAATAAAGAGTGAAGATTTATTTACGGGTAAGTTATGCATATTTCCGCTTAAATCTATAAATTTTACAAAAATGTCATTTTTTTAGTGAAATATGTATTTTTGAAATTTTATAAAGGTGTGAACCCATGACAGTCCCACTTTCATACTTAAGAAATTAGTTAACAATAATGTGAAGTGTTGTATATAATTTTTTGAAGATGCGCTTTTTGATAAATTAAAAATTTAAATTCTAATTTAAATTTGAAAAACAATTTTCTTCTCAACCCCATATTGTGTTGTATATCATAGGAAAGCTATTAGAAAATGCTGAAAAATGACACCTCTTCAATCATTTTAGCTAAATTAGGAGAGTTGCTACAGCAATTTGAAATTATGGCAGTGGGATGTTTTTTGGAGATTTTTGACCACTTCACATCGCCGTATTTTTAAAATGGGTCAACGTATTTTAATAAAATTTGGTATTTTTCTTCATCTATATGTAGGCTATCTCTGTGCCAAGTTTCATCAAAATCTGAGATGGTGGGGTAAATTCACTGAGTTGACTTGACATGGAATGACTCCGAGACTAAGTTGTCAAATCACGCAGTGAGGCGTTTGACGAACTCAAGGGTTGCTATAGTGTAAAGGGAATGGTAACTCCTCTGTCAAAACAGCAGTCCTCCCAAAAATATATGTTACATGAGGTGTATTCTCGTGAGCAGAGATCGAAACAGGTCACGGGTCAACGGGTCAGCAGGTCAAATGGGTCTGATCGAGGTGCCCCTGACCCGATTTGATTTCTGTTTTATCTTTGAAAAGCAAGAAAAAATATATATATTAACTTTTTTTTGCAAAGAAAAATGCGCACTGTGTAATTTTGGCCTAGATACTGGTGCCCGCGGACTGATAAATAATTTGTCACCCAATATGAAGGAAGAGTGTCCTCAGAAGGAAAGGTATCCGTATCATCTAAGAGGCAATGAAAAAAAACTAAATCCATCTTTTGGAAACTTCCAACTCATCATAAACTTGTGAAAACTGGTGCTGCTGTGAAACATATTCTGAAGCTTGATATGTTATCAACAAAACAGCGAAAACTAAAATTAACATGTAAGTCGTTTAATTCAAAAATTTTAATGTAGCGCTATATAAATTAGGTGGGGCAGCGTTAAGGTGGACGTCAAGTAATTTTGCTTCCTCTGCTTCCAGTGGAAAAACTTTTGTACACATTTCCTTCACAATTAATGTGTTCCCAAGGACGAAAATTTGAACATCGAGTTTAATAACTTCGTATTATAACTCGGAATACTTAATATTTTCTAAAACATAACCATAATTATATTAAAAATCAATAACTTTTCCTTTGGTGGTGTTGAAACCAGCAAAAAGATGGCGCGACCTGTTCTTTGATGACGTCAGTAGACAAACAAATGTTGGATTGCACAATTATGGTTATGTTTTAGAAAATATTAAGTATTCCAAGTAATAAAATGAAGCTATTTTAATCGATGTTCAAATTTTCATCCTTGGGAACGCATTAATTGTGAAGAAAATGTGTACAGAAGTTTTTCCATTGGAAGTATAAGAAGCAGAATTACTTGACGTCCACCCTAAAATTACTGCAAAAGGACGTTTCGACTCTTGCAGATGTTTTTAAAACATGTGTGAAGCATGCAAATGAAGGACGAGAGTTTCAATACTTCATGCAAGTGAGTGAATTATACGTTCCTACAATACATTTACTTGATTTCCATATAACCTAACCTAAGATACCTACTGTGGAGAGACTTTTTGAACGCCTTGTATATATGTACAGTATATTGTAGTTCAAAGCAGATTCGTCCTGGTTGGGTCCGGGTCCAAACTTTTTGACCCGTTCCCAACTCTGCTCGTGAGGTGGACTGTACGTACTGCTTGGAGGCAAAGGTTTATGACCCCCTCTAAAATTTATTCACTCCCCCATCCATTTGAAGTTGTGTAACAGACACACAAGCATATACATACCTGTCAACTACTGCGGAATGTCCGTAGTTCCTACGGATTTAGTTGTTTGACTACGGAACTCACTGTCAAAACTACGGATTCTACGAATTTTCATTTTGTTTATTTTTATTTTTATTTTGCTGTTACGAAATAACATGTGTTTCAAGTTTCAACACTTTTTTTTTTATGGATTCTTCAGCTGTACCTGAAAGTATGTTCCACAGTAACGTAACATCATTTATTTTATTTTTTTTCAAATTGAACTATATCAATCTAACGTTTTGCTTTTAGTTTTTCTTGTTTAAAGCATATGTTTACAATCAGTCATTGCAAATAGAAAAGGTATACGGGTGTTTCATCAACAGTGCCCGAATGGAATAGAGAGTAACGGTTGGCCGTAGCAGTAAAGTGATAAATGCAAAACACGCAGCAAACAGAGGACAATTCAACTATGACAGTTGCACCTCCCAGAATGGATAATTTCCGAGAAATACGAAAATTAAATATTTTTACGGTCCCCCACGGAAACCAAAGTCAATTAGTGAAAATCGCACCACTCCGAATTAGGGGAAAGAAATTACCCGCACGCCTCATGTGATCATGTTCATGATGTCTTCCACTGTTGTCATTTTCCTTATCCATGAGTTCCTCTCCTTATCTCTCCTGATTCCACCAAGCATGCATTTTTCCATGGTTCTTTCAGTTGTCTACAGATTTTGTATGTGTTTTTTTTTTTTTATGTCAAAGTCCAAGTCTCTGCACCTTACGTAAGAACTTGAAGGAAGCACTGATAAAACACTCTTCTTTTAAGACATAATGGTACATACGTATATTGCTCTTGAAAATTGTAGTATTTCATTCAAAAGCTAGCCAACGAAATTTTATACGCCGATTAACTTCTTAATCAATGTGATATGATATCTATTTCCCAAGATAAATGTAGGTATCGGCTATGATATATATATATATATACATGGAGAGATGCATGCTTGTTGTAACCAGGAGAGATAAGAAGGGGAACTCGTGGATCAGAAAAATGACAAGAGTGGAAGACATCATGATCAGAGTAAAATCTTTGAAATGGCAATGAGCTGGAAATATTGCCAGAAGGACAGATTATCGATGGACAGCCGAAATTTTAGACTGGATTCCAAGGGACAGGAAAAGACACAGAAAAAAACATGTGAGATGGGTGGATGAAATTCGAAAGTATGCGAGGGTACCAGGGAGGAGACTGGCACAAGGCAGACCGTTGTAGAAAAAACTTGGGGAGACCTTCGTCCAGCAGTGGATTTATAATGGTTGACAATGATGATGTCGACGTGTGTGTGTGATATGATAACTGTTCCCCAAGGTAAATGTAGGTATCGGTTACCTCAAGATTTCCCCTTCAATCGATACATCTTCATTTCTTGTATGTACTCGTAAAATAATTGCACATAAATTTTGTTTTCTGAAAGTTCATTATTAATGTCACTTCTTTACTCTTGTCAGTAAGTCCCTAAATGACACTGTGCAGCTCTGAAGTGGTAAATGAAAAAGTGACTATGCCATGATGCTCATATTACTCATTTAATAATGTATATTCGTACTTATTTACATAAATGTACATACGAACGAAATCGTTGTCTTGCACCAACTAACTGCTCCTTCATTTTTAAATGTGACAACTACCATTCACTGAACATTTTGAGTTAGAAATGTGAATTTTAACTTACTAAGGCTACCAAGTGCCAAAGACTAGTGAAACATGTTATAAAGAACGAGTTTTGTAAATGAACAAATAACAAGAGTGTGGCGCAAGAAAATACTGAACCAGAAACTGGACAAAAGCTTCATTTCCAACTTTAATCAGATTGTTAAGTAGTGGTTTTTGCACCCTCTCTTGAGCTGCGCCAGGCGTAGTCGCCCCCTCCCCCAGTTACACCTCTGACGGCAGCTTTGAATGATGTATTAAAAAAGTAATTTTTTCGCGGATTTATTTCATAAAACAAGAACGACGATAAAGTTGCTATTCTGGAGGACTTGAGGTCCTTTTTTACAGTCATCATCAGTAGTTCCTGTACATCCCCGTAGCAGAATCGCGGCGACGGGTGACGTACGTCGCAGATTTATTTTGGTTCTGCAGACAAAAACGATATCCCCCAGAACCCTATTAAACCATCTTGCAAACTCCCAATAAACGGAAGTTAGGCGTAGTGAGGATTTCTCCCGTAATCACAATTTTTTTTTCTCGCGAAGGCCGACGACGTACGTCGCAGAATTATTTTATACTCATCCTCATAGCAGAATCGCGGCGACGGCCGAATTACATCGCAGGATTATTTTGTACTCATCCCCGTAGCAGAATTGCGGCGGCGGCCACCGTACATCGCAGATTTATTTTATACCCATCCCCGTAGAAGAATCGCGGCGATGGGCGCCGTACATCGCAGATTCATTTTCTACTTATCCTCGTAGCAGAATCACGACGACGGCTGACGCACATTCGCAGATTTATTTTGGTCCTGCAGACAGAAACGATATCCCCATAACCTTATTAAACCATCTGGCAGACTCCCTATCATAGATGCCAGTTTTCTGCCTTTCAAAATTTCCGAAAACGGAAGTTAGGCAAAGTGAGGATTTCTCCCGACGTTCCCTTGATGCTTGAAGAGACGTTTATCCGGTATTGTTGTTAAATATCTTCTCATTGCACAAATATCTGTGTTTTGTTTTGAAAATGGGAGGCAACAATTTCTGAAAACGAAAGTTTGACGCAGCCCAGTAATCTTGAATTCTTTTTCTTGTAATATTACCCTCAGCTCTCTATGGTCATTAAACATAATTTCATTAGATAAATGTTTGTATTTAAGATTGAAAATGGAGAAATTTTTTGGAAAACCAAAGTTGTACGGAGCAAAAATTTCTCCCTGGAACAATTGAAATTGGAGGAAAATTTTCTGAAAACCAAAGCTGTACGGAGCAAACATTTCTCCCTCTTATAACCCACCACCCGCTGTGCTTCTGTATTACTGTTTAAACATCGTTTAATTGCATAAATGTTTGCACTTGAAATGGGAAATGGAGAAAAATGTTCCGAAAACGGAAGTAGAACGGAGGAAAGATTTCTCCTGTTACAATTTTTTTCTGGTGATGCATCTGCGCTTTTTGTTGTTAAATATCATTTTATTCCATAAATCTTTGTGTTTCAGCTCGAAAATATTGGCAAAATTCCAGATGCAGAGGACCAGAATGTTCTTGATCCTAATTAGCATAGGCATTTTCTTAGGTAGAAAAATATGTCTGTGCAATTTTTATTGTTTTTCGCATTTTGTAGTAATCTTGCATAGTGACCACCCGCAGATTATTTTGTGGCACAATGATATGTGTCGCAGGGGTATCGTTCACTTGACCGAAAGGTCACTTGACCGAAAATCACTTCGCCGAAAATCACTTGATCGCAAGGTACATTTCACCGAAGGGTCACTTGACCGAAAAGTTCATTTCATCGAAAGGACACTTGATCGAAAAGTTCATTTCACCGAAAGATTACTTTACCTAAAAGTTCATTATATCGAAAGATCATTTCACCGAATGGTCAGTTTATCGAAAACTTAGAATTTTGTTGTTATAGATCTGTTGGAGTATGGTGCTGGTTTTTAAAAAACTGGTCACCTAAACATTATTGGATTGTATAAAAAATACACTTTTAATTTCTTTTAAACACCTCCCCATAAGTAGGTTTTTCGAAATATTACATTAATTATAAGTCATAGATAGACCTGTGCCTTTTTGCCAAATTTTAATCCCCCGAGCTCATATTCATGAAGTTTACATAACAACTCAAGTTAATGAGTTGTTATGTAAACACACTTATTCAGACAAAAAAAAAAAATCAGGTTTAGGGCCCTTGGCCTCGGTTTAGGCCTTTTTAGAACATTTTAATCGTGCGTGCTCATATTCATAAGGTTTACGTAAAATGTCCAGCTAATAATGTTGCACATTTATTCAGGCAAAAAAGAATCAATTTTTGGGCCCTAGGCCTCGGCTTAGGCCTTTTTAGAAAATATTAACCGTGCGTGCTCATGTTTATAAGGTTTACATAAAAACTAAAGTTAATGATGTTGTACTCTTATTCAGGCCAAAAGAATCAGTCTTAAAGCCCTTGGCCTCGTTTTAGGCCTTTTTAGAAAATTTTAATCCTGCGTGCTCATATTTATAAGGTTTACATAAAATGTCAAGTTAATAATGTCGCACATTTATTGAGGCAAAAAAGAATCAATATTAGGGCCATAGGCCTCGCTTAGGCCTTTTTAGCAAATTTTAATCGTGCTTGCTCATGTTCATAAGCTTTACATAAATAGTAAAGTTAATAATGTTACACATTTTTTCAGGCAAAAAAGAATCAATTTTAGGGCCCTAGGTCTCAGCTTAGGCCTTTTTAGAAAATTTTAATTGTGCTTGCTCATGTTCATAAGCTTTACATAAATAGTAAAGTTAATAATGTTACACAATTTTTCAGGCAAAAAGAATCAATTTTAGGGCCCTAGTTCTCAGCTTAGGCCTTTTTAGAACATTTTAATTGTGCTTGCTCATGTTCATAAGCTTTACATAAAAAGTCAAGTTAATAATGTTGCAATTTTTTTCAGGCAAAAAGAATCAATTTTAAGGTCCTAGGCCTCAGCTTAGGCCTTTTTAGAAAATAATAACGGTACGTGCTCATGTTCATAGGTTAACCTAAAAACTCAAGTTAATGATGTTGCACACTATTCAGGCTAAAAGAATCAAGTTTAGGGCTCTAGGCCTCGGCTTAGGCCTTTTTAGCAGATTTTAATCGTGCGTGCTCATATTCATAAGGTTTACATAACAACTCAAGTTAATGATGTTGTACACTTATTCAGGCCAAAAGAATCAGTCTTAAAGCCCTAGGTCTCGGCTTAGGCCTTTTTAGAAAATTGTAATCGTGCGTGCTCATATTTATAAGGTTTACATAAAATGTCAAGTTAATAATGTCGCCCATTTATTCAGGCAAAAAAGAATCAATATTAGGGCCGTAGGCCTCGCTTAGGCCTTTTTAGCAAATTTTAATCGTGCTTGCTCATGTTCATAAGCTTTACATAAAAAGTAAAGTTAATAATGTTACACATTTTTCTGGCAAAAATAATCAATTTTAGGGCCCTAGACCTCGGCTTAGGCCTTTATCGCAAATTTTAATCGTGCGTGCTCATATTCATAAGGTTTACGTAAAAAGTCAAGTTAATAATGTTGCACATGTATTCAGGCAAAAAAGAATCAATTTTATTGCCCTTAGGCCTTTTTTTTTTAGCTTAGGCGTTTTTAGAAAATTCTAATCTTGCTGGTTTATAAGTTTACATAAAATGTCAAGTTAATAAGTTAATAATGTTGCACATTTATCAAGGCAAAAAAATAAATAAATTTTATTGCCCTTAGGGACTTTTTTTTCTTTTTTTTTAGCTTAGGCGTTTTTAGAAAATTCTAATCTTGCTTGTTCATAAGTTTACATAAAATGTCAAGTTAAAAAAATCAAGAGGGGGGAGTTAAAGATTGCCGTTTCTGGGCATATATTGAGAACTGAATTGGGAACTCCAAACGCATTTTGCGAAAACGGTCCATGTAAGCCAAGCGAGGCGAGAATTGCACTTTAATTTGAAGAAAAAAATTGCCGAGGATCCGAGGTACACCTAGTTTTGGGAGGGGTACCCCCAACTTCCGTAATATTATGTTCGGGGCCGCTGGAGTCTGTCAGTGTATCCAGGATGTTCCCCTTGAAGCGTCCGCGAGGTCCGTCATCTTGGGGGGGGGTTGGCTTTCCCCCAAAATGTTAAAATGGACGTAGAGCTGTAAACATTAGACCCATGCTTTATATAATGATTCTGTACACGACCACGAATTTTCAGGAATGTGGAGTGAAACTGAACCCCCCCCGTTTCCAAGAGCTCTTCAGGGGTAACATCGAGGATACACTGATGACCGACTCCAGAGGTCCAGAATATAAAATTACTGAAGTTGGGGGTAGAGCCCTCAAAACCAAGCACCTCGTATCCCTTTTACAGACTTCACCAAATTTCTGGGGGAGGGGGAAGGGCATACATAGTTTGGCACTAAACACAACATGAAGCATAGAAATTGCGAGCAAATCCCTTACCTTGAACACCTGTCTGCGCTCTTAGAAACTTGGGGGAGGATGAATTCGTCCCACCCTCCTGAAAATTCGTGATCGCGTACAGAATCATTATATAAAGCAAGGTTCTAATATTTACAGCTCTACGTCCATTTTAACATTTTGGGGAAAGCCCCTCCCAAAGCTCACGGACTTCGCAGACACTTCAAGGGGAACATCCTGGATACACTGACAGACTCCAGCGGCACAGAATATAATACTACGAAAGTTCGGGGTACAGTTCCCTCAAACCAAGTGTACCTCGGATCATCGGCAATTAATTTCTTCAAATTAAAGCACAATTCTCGCTTGGCTTACATGGAACGTTTTCGCGAAATTCGTTTAGAGTTCCTAAAAAGGCCTAAGCCGAGGCTTAGGGCCCTAAAATTGAATCTTTTTTGTCTCAATAAATGTGCAACATTATTAACTTGACTTTTTGCGTAAACCTTATAAATATGAGCACGCACGATTAAAATTTGCTAAAAAGGCCTATGCGGAGGCCTAGGGCCCTAAAATTTATTCTTTTTGCCTGAATAAATGTGCGACATTATTAAGTTGACATTTTATGTAAACCTTATAAATATGAGCAAGCAGGATTAAAATTTTCTAAAAAGGCCTAAGCCGAGGCCTAGGGCTTTAAAGACTGATTCTTTTGGCCTGAATAAGTGTACAACATCATTAACTTGAGTTGTTATGTAAACGTTATGAACATGAGCACGCACGGTTAAAATTTGCTAAAAAGGCCTATGCGGAGGCCTAGGGCCCTAAAATTTATTCTTTTTGCCTGAATAAATGTGCGACATTATTAAGTTGACATTTTATGTAAACCTTATAAATATGAGCAAGCAGGATTAAAATTTTCTAAAAAGGCCTAAGCCGAGGCCTAGGGCTTTAAAGACTGATTCTTTTGGCCTGAATAAGTGTACAACATCATTAACTTGAGTTGTTATGTAAACGTTATGAACATGAGCACGCACGGTTAAAATTTGCTAAAAAGGCCTATGCGGAGGCCTAGGGCCCTAAAATTTATTCTTTTTGCCTGAATAAATGTGCGACATTATTAAGTTGACATTTTATGTAAACCTTATAAATATGAGCAAGCAGGATTAAAATTTTCTAAAAAGGCCTAAGCCGAGGCCTAGGGCTTTAAAGACTGATTCTTTTGGCCTGAATAAGTGTACAGCATCATTAACTTGAGTTGTTATGTAAACGTTATGAACATGAGCACGCACGGTTAAAATTTGCTAAAAAGGCCTAAGCGAGGCCTACGGCCCTAATATTGATTCTTTTTTGACCTGAATAAATGTGCAACATTATTAACTTGACTTTTTGCGTAAACCTTATAAATATGAGCACGCACGATTAAAATTTGCTAAAAAGGTCTAAGCGGAGGCCTAGGGCCCTAAAATTGATTATTTTTGCCTGAAAAAATGTGTAACATCATTAACTTGATTTTTTATGTAAACCTTATGAACATGAGCACGCACGGTTAAAATTTGCTAAAAAGGCCTAAGCGAGGCCTACGTCTTTTTGCCTGAAAAAATGTGTAACATCATTAACTTGATTTTTTATGTAAACCTTATGAACATGAGCACGCACCGTTAAAATTTGCTAAAAAGGCCTAAGCGAGGCCTACGGCACTAATATTGATTCTTTTTGCCTGAATAAATGTGCGACATTATTAACTTGACATTTTATGTAAACCTTATAAATATGAGCATGCAGGATTAAATTTTTCTAAAAGGGCCTAAGCCGAGGCCGTGGGCTTTATGACTGATTCTTTTGGCCTAAATAAGTGTACAACATCATTAACTTGAGTTGTTATGTAAACCTTATGAACATGAGCACGCACGGTTAAAATTTGCTAAAAAGGTTAAGCTAGGCCTACGGCCCTAATATTGATTCTTTTTGCCTGAATAAATGTGCAACGTTATTAACTTGACTTTTCATGTAAACTATTTATGAACATGAGCACTGAACATGATTTTTATGAAAAACGTATGAACATGATAAAACTTGCTAAAAAGGCCTTGGCCGAGGCATAGGGACTTAAAATTAATTATTTTTGCCTTAAAACTAAATCTTTGCGTTCTCTGTGACACGGAGAAATCAAAAGTGCAATTTGAGTATGATCCCCTAACGTTTCGGTGGTCTGTCTGTCAAACTTGCACCATGCTTCAACAGATCCTGTAATGAAATCTAGCGTTTTCGATAAACTGACCCTTCGGTGAAATGACCTTTCGATGAAATGAACTTTTAGGTAAAGAGACCTTTCGGTGAAATGAACTTTTCGATCAAGTGACCCTTCGGTGAAATGTACCTTTCGATCAAGTGACCCTTCGGTGAAATGAACGCTTCGATCAAGTGATCTTTCGGTGAAACAATTTTTTCGGTGAAGTGATTTTCGGTCAAGTGACCCTTCGGTGAAGTAAACGTCGGGCAAATGAACCAGACCCGTGTCGCAGACTGACCAGAAATGTTCTGCTATGGGGCTACAAGCTTATTAACAAGAGAACGTGAAAGAAATATCAGTTTGAAATTTTTATACTCCCTATCTTCATTGATATACAATTATTTTATGTATTAGAGTTGTTTGAACATACTTCTTCGGAATACAATGAACTGTAGTGTTTTCTTCGCGGGGACAAAGAAACAGAGACCTGTGGCATTTTTTTATATGTGATAGTCAAGAGAAGAAAATATTTGTTGCGGCATTATACTAAGTGTTTTTTTTAATATTCAAGAGTATATAATTTAAGTAGTTTAACTTTCTTGTGCCACATTTCTTAATTGGTATATTTACTTGCTTACGTAATTTGCTCTTCGTGATGTATCACAGGGCCGTGTTAACTGTTACTCAGTGTCCAGTGAAGAATTCTGTTCCTGTTACTCGCTCGCAATCTGCTGTTGTGATTTGTACTCCTGTACCTGCAGAGATGGCAGTTGCCACTTCTTCGTGATAATTTTCACAGCATTGTTAGCTGAATTTGTGAATTCGCCGACACTTCGTTCTCGACGAACGAGCTTCATCGAAGGCAACCAAAATGGCTACCCGTAAACAAACAAACAAAAAAAAAACTATTGTTTCTGAACATCCGACGGTTGCATTAAAACTACCGACGGCCATTGTTAGATTTCCAGTACACTGTTATAATCTTATTTTGCGTTTCTACGCATTTCTTGCAAAGATTTCTTTTAAAGGTCGCCACTGGCGATGAACTTCATCGTCATGGCGACTAAAAATGTTTGATTAAATCGCCAATTCTGTCGACCTGTACGGGGAAAACATTCATTTTATTTTACTTGTATTGTACGGGATTATTTTTAACTTGAACGCAACTCGCACGTTTATGAAAAATTTTACTCCAAATGTACGGAAATCGCACGAAATGGCACAAAATTTGAGTTGTACGGAAGTCGGACATCACCTTTTTCATTCTGCTTGAACAGCAGAAAAGAAAAAAGTTTATAAAAAAGGCGAGGGCGTCGGTTTTTGATCACAAAGAATGCGCCAAGGCTGATGGTTCATCGTGGGGGAACGAGGTTGCGGTGGGGATAAAAGCCGGTGGTGCACAGCTCAACTGTCTGCGTCGGAAAAGTCCGACTGGGAGAAATTTTTATTTAAAAACAATTCTCCAATTTTTTAAATAACTGAATGCAAATTTAACAGTAACCAAGGCACGTCAAAATAAACTCCCGTGTGAAATTTCGTTAAATCCGATGAAAACTTTAGAAGTTAGGCATTTTCTTTTTATTATTTTTAATGGGGATGTAAGGTCAGGTGATGCGTAACATCACAGCCTCTCCTTGACAAATGTCAACCCCGCCTTCTCGTGGTACATCCTGTTCCGACTAAAGGGGCTCTGACGACCGCCAATAGCGGTATAACTATACCATCGGGGTTAGAGGAAATGCTATCCCACACTCACCAACCCGCTTGGCCAGCGTGGTGAGTTATGGCCAAACCCTCCAAAATGACTCCACAACTTAAATCTTGGCCCTCAGTCTCCGGCAGCTGGAATTTACCTGGCCAAGGCAGCGGCCAGTGCGACATGAAGGCAGAGGGTGCTAAGAATCCCCGGAGGACCGGACTAGGCTGCCATCTGATGCTGACCTTGGCTACGTACAACGGACGCTCCCTATCTTCTGATTCAAGGCTTCTTGAATTGGAAGAGGAACTACAAAGGATCAAGTGGGACATCGTCCGGCTAAGTGAGGTAAGGAGAAAAGGAGAAGATCTCATCGAACTGAAAAGTGGACATCTCTTCTACTATCGTGGGACAGATACTGGCAGAACTAGTGGTGTTGGATTTATAATAAACAAGAAACTGAAGGATAAAGATGTAGAAGTTGAAAGTTCCTCTGACAGAGCTGCACGACTCGTTATCCAAATCTCGAGAAGATACCAGGCTCAGATTATTCAAACTTATGCACCCACCACAAGTCATGCTGAAGAAGAAATTGAAGAATTTTATCAGGAAATTCGTGATCTAAATAATAAAGGTAAGCAGCACTTGAAGATAATTATGGGAGATTTCAATGCAAAAATAGGGCAACGGCAACAGAATGAAACTTCAGTAGGTAAATTCGGTCACGGCAACAGAAACCAGCGAGGAAATACTCTCGTAGAGTTTGCAGAGGCAGAAGGGTTTTTCATCTTAAACTCCTTTTTCAAGAAAAAGCCACACAGGAAATGGACATGGAGACATCCAAATGGGACGACAAGTGAAATTGATTTTATTATGTGTAACAAAAAATTCATCATAGAAGACTGCAATGTGCTAAACAAGTTCAACACAGGCAGTGACCATAGATTGGTGAGATGTAAGATGCACCTCAACACTAAACTCGAACGTAGCAAGCTCATAAGACAAACAAAATGTATTGACATAACCAATCTTAAAAAACACCATAATACCTTCAAATTGGAACTGAAGAACAGATTCTCTGCTTTAGAAGGCCTAACATCGGAAGAAGTGGATATTTCTGAAGTTAACAGAAAAGTAACAAAAGCTCTTATGGAAACAGCAACAAAATTAGCTGGGTCTAAGAACAAATTGCATGTGAACAAATTATCAGGAAAAACCAAAATGTTGATGCCAAAAAGAAGAATGATGAGGACAACTAAAGAAGATGTGACTTCCAAAGTGGAATATATAGAGCTGTGCAAGACAGTACGAAAAAGTATCACTGAAGACGTAAGGAAATTTAACTGTGAACTGGTAAGGAAAGCAATTGAAAACAACCAAAGCCTAAAAATAGCAAAGGGACATCTCAGCAAGGGAAGAAAACAGATTATAGGCACTGAGAAAAGAAGATGGTTCTGTAACAAGAAATAGAGGCGAAATTTTGACAAGAGTGAAAGATTTCTACTCCAAATTATATGAAAGGGATGATACATGCACTCCAGACATCATGAAAGGTACCAGTACCAGAGTTCTTCCAGTCCTTCCAGCAGAAGTTGCACATGCAATCAAGAACATGAAGCGGGGGAAAGCTCCAGGAGAAGATGGAATTACTGTAGACATCATACAAGAAGCAAGTGGAGAAATCGAAACAGTACTCGCCCAAATTTTCACTCGATGCCATAAGGAAATTCCTGAGGATTGGAACAACGCTACAATGATCTTGCTACATAAAAAAGGTGACATTGAGGATCTCAGGAACTACAGACCTATCAGCCTCCTATCAGTGGTTTATAAAATCTTCACTAAAGTTCTTTCACACCGCTTGAAGGTGACACTGGACATGGCTCAACCGAGAGAACAAGCTGGATTCAGGAGTGGCTACAGCACAATAGATCATATCCACGTACTGAGAGAACTAATTGAAAGAGCGAGGGAATATGAACTTCCATTGTGCATGGCTTTTATCGATTATGAAAAAGCCTTTGATTCGGTGAAACCATCAGCAGTTGCAATGGCTCTGAAATCCTGCGGTATTGAATATGCGTACATTAATATTATTAATAACATCTACGAAAATGCAAGTGCAAAGATTCGGCTGTTTGAAACTACAACACACATAAAAATTGGAAAAGGAGTGAGACAAGGTGACACCATATCTCCGAAGCTCTTTAATGCCACATTGGAAAATGTCTTTCAATCACTGAACTGGGAAAACAAAGGGATAAAGATTAATGGAGATTACCTAACCCACCTTCGTTTTGCTGATGACATCGTCATTTTTACAAGTACCCCATCAGAGCTACAGAGTATGATCCAGGAACTTGCTGACAAGAGTAAAGAAGTGGGATTAAAAATGAACTTTCAGAAGACAAAAGTGATGTACAATGCTTTTACAAGAAATGAAGATTTATCGATTGATGGAGAAAAGCTGGAGATAACAGACACGTACGTTCATCTTGGACAGCAGATATCAAGTGAGGGTCACATTGGTGAAGAAATTAATCGGCGTACAAAACTTTCCTGGAGAGCTTTTGGAAGAAACAGCATAATTTTCAAGAGCAATATGCCATTATGTCTTAAAAGAAAAGTGTTTGATCAATGCATCCTTCCAGTGCTTACGTATGGTGCAGAGACGTGGACCTTAACTAAAAGAGACATACAAAGGCTGCAGACAACTCAAAGCAGCATGGAGAGGTGCATGCTTGGTGTAACCAGGAGAGATAAGAAGAGGAACACGTGGATCCGAAAAATGACAAGAGTGGAAGACATCATGATCAGAGTTAAATCCCTGAAATGGCAATGGGCTGGACATACTGCCAGAAGAACAGACCATCGATGGACAGCCGAAATTTTAGATTGGATTCCAAGGGACAGGAAAAGACCCAGAAGAAGACCACATGGAAGATGGGTGGATGAAATTCGAAAGTATGCGGGAGTGACATGGAAGAGACTGGCACAAGACAGACCGTTGTGGAGGAAACTTGGGGAGACCTTCGTCCAGCAGTGGATTGATAATGGTTGACAATGATGATGATGATGATTTTTAATGAATGTTCGCTGAAAGCCTGCATATTCCATTGGAAAATTCTAAAATTCGGAATCGGCATAGTCCGTATCTCCGGCCGGATTTTCGAGGTTGTACTGTAATAATAGTTCCATACCTGCGAACTACTACGGAATGTCCGTAGTTTCTACGGATTTATTTGGCTGACTAACGGACCCTCGCTGTCAAAACTACGGATTTTACGAAATTTTCATTTTTTTTTTTTATTTTATTGTTTTATGATATGCACGAGATCCTAAAGCGGACTTTTTTTTTTGTCACCATTTAGATCGTTCTCAGGATCAGCGTAAAACTGAAGACACTTTGCGGGTGGGTGGGTGGGGTCTGGTTCATTTGCCCGACGTTTACTTCACCGAAGGGTCACTCTCACTTCACCGAAAGATCACTTGATCGAAACGTTCATTTCACCGAAGGGTCACTTGATCGAAAAGTTCATTTCATCGAAAAATCTCTTTACCTAAAAGTTCATTTCATCGAAAGGTCATTTCACCGAAGGGTCAGTTTATCCAAAACTTTGTATTTCATTACAGGATCTGTTGAAGCATGCTGCAAGTACGGCAGACAGACCACCGAAATATTAAGGGATCACACTCAAATGGCACTTTTGATTTCTCCGTGTCACAGAGAAGGCAAAGATTTAGTTTTAAGACAAAAGTAATTAATTTTAAGTCCCTAGGCCTCGGCTTAGGCCTTTTTAGCAAATTTTAATCATGTTCATACGGTTTACATGAAAGTCATGTTCAGTGCTCATGTTCATAAGGTTTACATAAAAAGTAAAATTAATAATGTTGCACATTTTTTCAGGCAAAAAGAATAAACTTTAGGTCACTAGGCCTCGGCTTAGGCCATTTTAGCAAATTTTAAACATGCGTACTCATATTCATAAGGTTTACATAAAAAGTCAAGTTAATAATGTTGCACATTTATTCAGGCAAAAAGAATCAATTTTAGTGCCCTAGGTCTCGGCTTAGGCCTTTTTAGCACATTCTAATCGTGCGTGCTGTAGCTCCAAAAATAGATTTTTTAATCTAGGGCCCTAAAATTGATTCTTTTTGCCTGAAAAAATATGCAACATTATTAACTTGACTTTTTATGTAAACCTTATGAACATGAGCAGGAACAATTAAAATTTGCTAAAAATTGATTCTTTTTGCCTGAATAAATGTGCAACATTATTAACCTGACTTTTTAAATGTAAACCTTATGAACACGAGTTCGTACGATTAAAATTTGCTAAAAAAAAAGGCCTAAGCTGAGGCCTAGGGATCTAAAATTGATTTTTGTACCTTAATAAATGTGGAACTTATTCACTTGTCTTCATATGTAAACTTTATGAGTATGACGTGGGGTAAAGATTAAAATTAGCGGTCGCCACTCGCCACGTGGCGACTGGATAAAATAAAATGTCCAGTAGAAAAAATAACTTCAGTCGCCACGCTCGAAAATTTGCATTTTTTCATTGCAAAAGAATTAATTTGCATTTTTAAAACGCTCCTGTTATACGAAATGTGTTTTCAAATCATACAAATCGTGCGAGTTGAAAAACAGCCCTTTCCTCTGCAAATAAATGGGTACGATCTATTTATAGATTCACTCTTCAAGAACGGGGGCGGCTGTTTGTTTTTCCACTTAAGTTGGTGCACAAAGTAACCATATCGGGAATGGACACCCGTGGCTTTAGATGGAACTGTGGCACCACAACTCGTCTTCAGCAGCTCGTTTTTTAAAGTTTGGTTTCTCTGAAAATTTACGATTTTCCGTTGCTTAGGCACTTCTTGTTTATCATCAAATAAAATGGGCAAGCATTTTCTCTTTTGTTTACAAAAAGAAATCAAGGGTAGAAAATCGGGACTTCACTTTCCGCGCCACGCGCCGTCTTTCATTCCACGCAGAGTCGCGTTTCCTTTGCACGTGTGAAGTTGGCTTTAAACAAAATAAACAAAAAAAAAAAACTATTGTCTGCCACTCAATACAGTAAAATGTTACCAAGGAATGGGTAAACACAAGTTTTTTTTAGCGAAATTATATATCAAAAATCAATACTGTATTGTTCACTCTGCCGTGATAGTCATTTTTACGGGTCACGGAAAAGGCCGATTCCATCACGGGCGGAATAAGTAAAGTACCGATTTTGAAATTTAATTTAGCTTTATATAAGCGGAAAAGAAAAAAACACTTTCCGTATTGATTGGTTTCTAAGAATAGGCTGTTAGAAATGACAAAAACTGCGCTTCACTAGAAAAAACTTTTAAAATACGTTGTTCTTTTTCACTATTACTGAAGCTATTAAAAACGAAAAACATAATCAGAAAATATATAACATAAGAATATAACCGGAAAGTGAAAAGAAAGTGCATCTTGGGGTAAGAAAAATTCGAAATTTAGAAAACTACGGAACATTTTCATCCGTGCTAAAACAATCATTTTCAGGCGACGAACGGCATGAAAGATGCTCTAATTATATCGGACAAATGTCGCGACATTAAAAACATCCAATAAACTGTGCCAAAAATGTTTGATGAATGTTAGAATTTTGAAAACATGAAAATAAACTTTGACCAAATGATTGAATAACATTATTTCATAGATTTTTTTTATTTCCGTAGTATATTTGATGTTTCCCGTATTCCGTAACGATCGACGATTTCCGTAGTGACTATGGAGAATTCGTAGCATTTGGAAGATCTGAGGTTAGGCAAACAGGAAAAAATGACAAATCATTAAAATTCTACCAAAACGTTTTCTGAAGGGGGAAAAAACCGACAACCAGATTTTTTACTTCCGTAGGATATTCCATGTTTCCCGTACTCCGCAGCAATCGACGATTTCCGTAGCGACTGTGAAGAATTCGTAGCATTTGGAAGGTCTGACGTGGGTAAACAGGAAAAAATGACAAATCATTAACATTTTACCAAAACAACGTTTTCTGAAGGAAAAAAACCCGACAACCAGATTTTTTTATTTCCGTAGTATATTTGTTTGATGTTTGCCGTACTCCGCAGCGATCGACGATTTTCGTAATGACTATGGGGAGGGAATTCGTAGTATTTGGAAGGTCTGACGTATGTAAACAGGAAAAAATGACAAATCATTAACATTTTACCAAAACAACGTTTTCTGAAGGAAAAAAACCCGACAACCAGATTTTTTATTTCCGTAGTATATTTGTTTGATGTTTGCCGTACTCCGCAGCGATCGACGATTTTCGTAATGACTATGGGGAGGGAATTCGTAGTATTTGGAAGGTCTGTGGTGGGCAAACAGGAAAAATGACAAGTCATTAAAATTCTACCAAAACTGAACGTTTTCCGAAGAAAAAAAAAAAAAAAAAAAAAAAAAGCTGACACTGTGTTCGAAAACCGGACAGAATCTGATGTAATCGGGATACTCTGCAAGTGTTCTTATTTCATCATGACTATTTTTTCAACACTTGTGAAGGTATATCAATGTTTTTAATGTAATATTTATTAAAACAACCCAGGAAATTACTGAATATTTTCTGTTAGAGGTCAGGAATCATTGCGAGTCTGTAAAATTAAATGACCAGGTTGGTATCACATTTCTCCCAATCTCAGCTGTACCACAAAATGATTCTGCTATAAGATATGAAATTCGTTTTTGAAAGCTATACAGCCAGTTTTCATTTTGACACCAAGAAACCAAAAAGAAATGGAATGAAAAGAAAAAATTAGCAGAATGGAAGCAGCTTCGAAACGTGTCTGAACATTTTTGACCATCAATAACTCACTATAAACTGCTAGAGAAACTAAAAACAAGCAATTTTTAGTACATGAAGGTCATAGCATAAATTGCTGAAATACTCAATATTGCTGACTGTTATGCCAAGCAATGCATAAGTTAAGAGAATGCAAGCATTGTGGGCAATGTTCTTGATAACAAGACAATGCTCATGCAAAGAATGATTTTAGAAAATACAGCAAATTAAATAAAGTAAGCAAAAGTAAGTACTGCTTGAAAATTTTGACCCATCCACTGCTACAATTTATGGTGGAGAGATTGAGATAATTTTTTTCTTTTTTTTTTTTTTTTTTTTTTTTTGTGAACATAGCGAAAGACCAAATAAAAATGATTAAATTATATTTCCAATAAAAACTGTCTTGAAAATTTGGTTGATGTGGTTGAAGAAAAATATAACTTTTAAGATTATATTATTCATTTAATTGCACTGGAAAATAGACAGTGTGTCCTTGTAACTACTAAGCTTAAATTTAACTATGTCTAAATAAATGAAAGGTATTCAGTTCAGTGATAAAATGTGTATACAACACGAAATAGCCGTAAGGAAAATGGCCACTAGATTGTGTCCACCCACTGGCCAATGGCCACTCGAAAAAAATCACCAATTTTAATCTTTAACGTGGAGTGATAAAATTTTGCTAAAAAGGCCTAAACTGAGGCCTAAGGCCTTAAAATTAATTCTTCGTGTCTGAGTAAATGTATGAAATTATTAACTATGCTTGTTATATAACTCATATGAATATGAGCACTGTAGCTTAAAATTTGCTAAAATAACCCAAATCTATGCCCAAGGCATTAAAATTCACGTTTTGGGACTGGGTAAAAATTCAACATTATTAATTTGTTTTACTATGTAAACCTTATGAATATGAACAAAAAGGATTAAAATTTGCTAAACATTTCCAGATCTAGACCTATAAGGCGTTAAAATTAAAGTTTTAGGCTTGAGCAAAAGTGCAACATATTTTACTTTACATTTTATGTAATGCTTATGAATACGAATAGGATTAAAATATGTTAAAATGGTCTTTATCTAGGCCTACGGTCAAATAATTAATGTTCTGTGGTTGAGTAAAACTGGAACACTATTTACTCGATTTGCTATGTGTAACCCTCATGAAGATGAGCACGGAGGATTAACATTTGGCAAAAAGGCATAGATCTAGGCCATGTAATTAATGTTAAATTTCGAAAAACCTACTCATATGGAGGTGTTTCATGGAAATTAAAAGTGTATTTTTTTATACAATCCGAAAATGTTTAGTTGGCCAGTTTTTCAAAAAACCCGCACCACACTCCAACACATCTCAACAACAAAATTCTAAGTTTTCGATAAACTGACCATTCGGTGAAATGATCTTTCGATATAATGAACTTTTAGGTAAAGTAATCCTTCGGTGAAATGAACTTTTCGATCAAATGTCCTTTCGATGAAATGAACTTTTAGGTGAAGTGATCTTTCGGTGAAATGAACTTTTCGGTCAAGTGACCCTTCGGTGAAATGTGCCTTTCGATCAAGTGATTTTCGGTCAAATGACCTTTCGATCAAGTGTACGATACCCGGTGGGTGGGTTTGGGGGAGTTCCGTCTGGAGACGGTATTTCGTGTCTCAAAACTTTCGAAAGCGGTAGTTGAATGGAGTTACAGTAATCGCAATTTTTTTCTCCCGATCTTGCCTTAGTGTAAAGTTTTATTGTTAAGTATGATTTTATTGCATAAAAGTATTTCAGCTTGAAACTGTAGGCAACAATGTGCGAAAACGGAGGTTAGACGCCGCAAAAATTTCCCCGTAATCTCAGGCATCAGATCCTTCCGCGAAATCGAGGAATTCCGCCTTTTTCGTTATTATTTTGATCATTCGCGAGATCAATGAACCAGTGAACACAATTGGGGGCGGGGATGACCGTCGGAGGACGGAATTCCATCTTAACGAAAATTTCGAAAACGGAAGGTCGACGGAGTTCAGATTTTTTCCGTAATCGTAATTCCTTTTTTCTCGCGATGTTGCCTTTGCCCAGTATTATTGTTAAGTAATATTTAACTGCATAAATATTTGTATCTCAGCTTGAAATTAGTGGGAAAATTTCCAAAACCGGAAGTCGGACGGTGCAAAGATTTCTCCCGCAAGCACACTCCCCTCCCCGCGCGATGTTTCCACTCTCCTACATTGTTTTATTACTTCAGTTTCAACTTTTAAGAATACTATGACTGAAAATGCAAAATAAAACATACTGATATTATACTAAGCAATTTTATAAAAATAATTTAGTATGAAATAAACAATCTGATTTTTTTTCAAAGTTCGGCCACTGATTTTTTTTTTTATGGCCACTAACAATTTTAGTCTTGGTGGCCATTGTCTACTAGCAAAATTTGTAAGTCTGGATCTTTAATTTCTTGGGCGGGGCGGATGCTAACTTTTAAAATTTGCCTCAGAATTATACTGGAAATCTGTAAAATGAAAATTTAACGAAATAGAAATTGAGGGAGAAATATTCCTCAGAAATGCATGGAAACAAACTAGAATATTCAAAGCAATCGGAAGGTGCGATTCGATTTCCGCTCCAGAGTCAAGTAGTTTTCAGAGGAGATATTACACGAAGACCAGTAAACTACACGCAATTTAGCACATATTTCTGATTGCTTTGAATATTTCTAAAAATATAACTGTGCTGATATATATATATATATATATATATATATATATATATATATATATATATATATATTATATCTACCCAACCTTAAAAAAACACCATAATACCTTCAAATTGGAACTGAAGAACAGATTCTCTGCTTTAGAAGGCCTAACATCGGAACAAGTGGATATTTCTGAAGTTAACAGAAAAGTAACCAAAGCTCTTATGGAAACAGCAACAAAATTAGCTGGGTCTAAGAACAAATTGCATGTGAACAAATTATCAGGAAAAACCAAAATGTTGATGCAAAAAAGAATAGTGATGAGGACAACTAAAGAAGATGTGACTTCCAAAGTGGAATATATAGAGCTATGCAAGACAGTACGAAAAAGTATCACTGAAGACGTAAGGAAATTCAACTGTGAACTAGTAAGGAAAGCAATTGAAAACAACCAAAGCCTAAAGATAGCAAAGGGACATCTCAGTAAGGGAAAAAAACAGATTATGGCACTGAGAAAAGAAGATGGTTCTGTAACAAGAAATAGAGGCGAAATTTTAACAAGAGTGAAAGATTTCTACTGAAAATTATATGAAAGGGATGATACATGTACTCCAGACATCATGAAAGGTACCAGTACCAGAGTTCTTCCAGTCCTTCCAGCAGAAGTTGCACATGCAATCAAGAACATGAAACGGGGAAAAGCTCCAGGAGGAGATGGAATTACTGTAGACATCATACAAGAAGCAAGTGGAGAAATCGAAACAGTACTCGCCCAAATTTTCACTCGATGCCTTAATGAAGGGAAAATTCCTGAGGATTGGAACAACGCTACAATGATCTTGCTACATAAAAAAGGTGACATTGAGGATCTCAGGAACTACAGACCTATCAGCCTCCTATCAGTGGTTTATAAAATCTTCACTAAAGTTCTTTCACACCGCTTGAAGGCAACAATGGACATGGCTCAACCGAGAGAACAAGCTGGATTCAGGAGTGGCTACAGCACAATAGATCATATCCACGTACTGAGAGAACTAATTGAAAGAGCGAGGGAATATGAACTTCCATTGTGCATGGCTTTTATCGATTATGAAAAAGCCTTTGGTTCGGTGAAACCATCAGCAGTTACAATGGCTCTGAAATCCTGCGGTATTGAAGATGCATACATTAATATTATTAATAACATCTATGAAAATGCAAGTGCAAAGATTCGGCTGTTTGAAAATACAACACACACATAAAAATTGGAAAAGGAGTGAGACACGGTGACACCATATCTCCGAAGCTCTTTAATGCCACATTGGAAAATGTCTTTCAATCACTGAACTGGGAAAACAAAGGGATAAAGATTAATGGAGATTATCTAACCCACCTTCGTTTTGCTGATGACATAGTCATTTTTGCAACTACCACATCAGAGCTACAGAGTATGATCCAGGAACTTGCTGACAAGAGTAAAGAAGTGGGATTAAAAATGAACTTTCAGAAGACAAGAGTGATGTTCAATGCTCTTACAAGAAATAAAGATTTATTGATTGATGGAGAAAAGCTGGAGATAACAGACACGTACGTTTATCTTGGACAGCAGATATCAAGTGAGGGTCACATTGGTGAAGAAATTAATCGGCGTACAAAACTTGCCTGGAGAGCTTTTGGAAGAAACAGCATAATTTTCAAGAGTAATATGCCATTATGTCTTAAAAGAAAAGTGTTTGATCAATGCATCCTTCCAGTGCTTACGTATGGTGCAGAGACGTGGACCTTAGCTAAAAGAGACATACAAAGGCTGCAGACAACTCAAAGCAGCATGGAGAGGTGCATGCTTGGTGTAACCAGGAGAGATAAGAAGAGGAACACGTGGATCCGAAAAATGACAAGAGTGGAAGACATCATGATCAGAGTTAAATCCCTGAAATGGCAATGGGCTGGACATACTGCCAGAAGAACAGACCATCGATGGACAGCCGAAATTTTAGATTGGATTCCAAGGGACAGGAAAAGACCCAGAAGAAGACCACATGGAAGATGGGTGGATGAAATTCGAAAGTATGCGGGAGTGACATGGAGGAGACTGGCACAAGACAGACCGTTGTGGAGGAAACTTGGGGAGACCTTCGTCCAGCAGTGGATTGATAATGGTTGACAATGATGATGATGATGATGATATATATAAGGAAAAGCATTTTTAAGTTTGTTTGGCTTTTTTTATTTTTTTATTTTTGACATTCACACGGCTGTAAGGTTCAAGTTTACTGCTGGAATACGATTTATAGTGTTTCCCCTAAGCCATTTCAGCAGGGCGCAGCACCCTGCCCTTTTTTGACATGTTAAAATCTGCCCTGCCCTATTTTTGGATGGTAAAAATGCCAGCTGCCCTTCCCCAATTTTTACCCTGCCCATAATCTTGCATTGCCCTTGCCTTTCCACGACTTGCCAGGCCCACAATCTCAGCGTCAGTCTCAAATGCACCTGTGTAATTGTCTTGCTCGAAGACAATACCCGCAAACCTTACGGTTAACGTGATCGTGTAAAAATTGCAAGCTTGGGGGAGAGGGGGATGATTTAACGATCACCATGAGCAACTCAAAGGGCTATAAGCTGTCGCCCGCCCTTAATTTGGGGACCCTGGTTTCAAGAAAAGATAAAAATTAGTGGTTAGCACTAGCCGTGTGGCGACTGGATAAAACAAATGGCTGGTAGAAGAAGTTGCTTTACTCGGCAAACTTGAAAATTTGCCTCTCACAACGGTCTGGTGGTCAAATTATGTTTTCATTACTAAAGAATTTATTTGCATTTTTCAAAACCCTCCTATAAATTAGCAAGATCATTTTCTATCATCCAACTCACCCGTGAGGGAAAACAATTCTATGCTCAGTATTAAGGGGGTGCAATCTATTTATAGATTCACTCTTCGAGAAAGGGGAGGTGGTTGTTTTCCCCACTGAAGTTTGGACAGAAAGTAACCACAATCAACATCTGAGCTTCAGCTGGAACTCTGACGTCACAAACTGACATCAGCAACTCGCATTTTATTAAGTTTTTCCGAAAATACATGATTTTCCATTGATTAGTCACTTCCTGCTTATCAACAGACAAAAAAGAGCAATTATTACTTTAGTTAAGAAAAGAATTGAAGTTCAAATGGGAACTTTAGCTTTTCGTTGCTGTCTTTCGTTCCCCGTTGAGTCACGTTTCTTTTGCACGGTGTGCACGCATTTTGATTTAAACAAAAAATATTTTTGCTTTGCTTTTAATATAGCAAAAATAATAATAATAATAATAATAATAATAATCTTACTACGGATTGAGAAAACATGCTTTAAGTGAAATCAAATGTCAAAAATCGATACTGCATTGTACACTTTGCCGTGATAACAATTTTATGAGTCATGGAAATGGCAGGTTCCATCATGGAAAGATTAAGTACCGATTTTCAAATTGAATTTGGCTTTAAAAAAGAGAGAGGACAAAATGTTTACTATAATGATTAGTTGGTTTTGAAGAAATATTAAAACATGAAGAAATATTAAATTAGTTGGTTTTGTTAGAAATATTAAAACATGCATTTTGTTATAAATTTTTTTTTAATATTGAATCTATCTTTTTCACTAATCGCAAGATATTAAGAACGAGGAAAAAAACCCACAAAAAATGAGAATTTAATCACAAAGAGAAATGAGACGAGGGGGGGGGGGGGTATACGCAGCTTGGTAAAAACAATTTGAAATTCTGAAAATCAGGGCACATTATCATCCGTGCTTAAAACAATCATTTTCGGACTGCAATAAAATTGAATAGAAGCTTTTTTCTGTGAAGCAGTGAATAGTTTAAAAGAAATGGTTAATTTCATGGTTTTACCTCGGTTACCAGTGAATTCAACTGCAGTTAGAAAATAAGGGCAATTTGTTGGGCATCAAATCAAATGCTGAATTTTTTTTCACTTTAAGCAGCAAAACACTGTATGGAAGCAAGAACAATCATTTTTTTATTTGAATCATTTGGTTAAAATAAATTATTTTCAAATAATCTCACTGTATGTTTTCATGTATTTAATAATCCATTGATTAGAAGTATGGTCAAAAGAAATTTACTTTTACTTTTTATTCATGAATAGGCAACTAAAATAATCGTTACATCCTTCAGGCAATGGGAAAAGTAGATATGCCTCTTATTGAGTAAATGAATGTTGTTAACGAACCCATTTCAATGAAATGAAGTTATTTTAAATTTACATTCTTTGGTTTTCATGCAAAAATATATTAAATAGATAAAAAAATATATATTACAAAAACCATAGACCTTGTTATTGAAATATTCCTACTTCACCACTGTGTGTAATGATACGTTTAGGATGAGAACAGGGTCAGAGGTTTATTCCGGGAGGAGGGAGGGGACCAGGGGGTCTAAAGCTATGACCTTATGTATACATAATATGTCCCTTTTTGAAAAAACTGTGCCCTTTTTTTTCAGATATGTTTTGCCATCACAAAGTGCCCCTTCGTGATACGAAGTGCCCTTTTTTCAGATCTTGCAAAGTTTGGACACATAATGAGCTCTTTTTTTATACAAATGTGCCCTTTCTCAGTAAATTACCCTGCCCTTTTCAATTTCTAAGATGAACACTACGATTTACATTGTTTTCTCTCAACTCAGCATAGAGGTCCACAATTTTAATGCTAATTATTAACTACCAATTTAGTCATGATAATTAACACAGCAATCAGACATTTCTGAATTGACTGTACTTTTACTGTTCTCACGTAATGGTGATCGGGAGATGCGAGTTCGATTCCCCCTCGAGGGCGATGAAACTTTCAAGTTTTCTGACTGTTTGATAATACGTGAGAACAGTAAAATTACAGTCAATTCAGAGATATCTGATTGCTGTATTAATTATGACGTATTCTCCACGGATTATGAGAAGAATATTTCTTTCACACTATATGCTAATTCAGATTTGTACCAATGTCATGGATCAAATGTTTTGCTGTGGCACAAACGTTTTTTGGACGGAAGAGATACGCTAGAAGATGATAAGCATTCCCTATAAAATCATCCAGTATTAATTGCAATACTTTTGCATAATCTGATATAACGGTTTATTAAATAGGGGTACTGTCAGGCAACTTTATGTGAGTTGTGTCCGTATCTCTTCTGAATGAGAAAATTAACAAGTTCATAATTTGTAGTCTGCAGCCAATAGTATGTATACGGCCGAGACACACATATGTACGCTCAATTATATGTGCAACAGCTCACATACACACCCGTCGTTCTTTTAACTGATATTACGTCCCTGGTACACAGAAGTGAAAGAACCGGTCATAAACTGTGTGACATATTTTCAGAGGGGTAACTAAACATTTCTGAGTCCGGGATTAACCCCCAAATATTGCGCCTCTAACTATCTTTCTACCTTATATACTAATTAAACATAATAGTTATACCTGTTATACTAAGTTAGGGATATTATATATATTATATTAGTAATAATGTATAGAGTATACTTATGCATATATAACTCAAGAAAAACAGCAGGCTTCATTGTTGTCGACAAAGGCAGTGGTTCTTCTTTAGTTGGACGGACTATAGAACCGCGCCTTTACTTTGAATGTAACTAACTAGCTTCCTCTGAACATTTTGAGAAGGAAAACATTCGAATTTTAAGTGTGAAAGTTTAAATTCCAATTTAATCACGTGACAAGCAGTAATTCTTGCGCCCTCTCTTCAGCTGCGGCCAGGGCGGCCGCCCCTTCAGCCTCGCCCTAGTTACGTCTCTGCACATGTGTGCTGTGATCACCAAGTAACAATTAAGCTCATCTCTAAGGCGATGATTTAACGTATAGACGACTAATTGACGCATAACTTTTTCTAACGTGTGAAATAATGTTTTATATTCATGTAATATTATATGCAGTGCCGGCCAGATCAGTTTGCTCTGCTTTCCTAGGCCCCGGTACATGTAGGGGCCCTCAAGCGTCCATTTTTTTAATCGAAGTTGTTTCTTTTCAATTTTCTGTTGCACATAAGTACATTAATTTTTCTTATTCCATCGCTGATTGTTATTTTGAAAATCAGATTCAAAATATGAATAAAGTGCATGAATATGTAGTCCCTCTTTTCCTGAGAAATCTCAATTCCGCTTACCCAGGGGACTCGTGTCAGCGTCCATGAAATTCGATCTCGTGTTAAGGGCCGGATTAGGAAGCAGCTTGGGCTCCTGCGGAACAAACTCTGAGGCGCCTCCATTACGTATATCCTTAAAAACTATGCATATACAATAGTTTTTTTTTTTTTTTTTTTTTTTTAAGTTTTAACGTACCGCACACGACTGCTATCCTAAAAGGAATAAACGTAAAAAAAAATTTTATGGCAGGGTGAAAGGGCGTCTAGTTTCTTTCCCTCTTTGTCAATGGAATCAATTGACTTACCGGCTTTTTTTTCTTTTTTCTTTAATTGCTCAATATGATTTACTGAACTACCCTCGGAGATATAACTACTACTCGTGATATAACATAACATTTTCAAGTACGCTATGGTTATTTTTCTATCACTACTACAAGTGCCATATATGCGAGTGGAGGGGAAATTTCTCAAATAGGTGCAATAATACAAACAGTGCTGTAGTCGTAAAATCAGCAGAGGGTGTAACTATGTGCAAATCCTAAAAAATCAGAGGTTATACTGCATGGATAAAAAAAATAAAAAAAAGGCACGGTACCCTTGTGGTGGTACCGTGCTTTTTTAACAATTATGAATATGAGCTCACTTACCGATATGAATAAAGTATCTTCTCCTCTGTCCTGTCAATTATGACATGTCGAAGAGCATGCACAAGATTATTTTAATTTTTATTGAAATATATCCCATAAAGCTTGAGCTGTCCCGCCGGCGCAGTGGTCTAAGCGATGGCCTCTGATCATTCGCCCGAAGGGGGTCCGGGTTCGAATACCGGTGAAGCATTGATGTTTGATGTTGCGTTTGTCTTACGGCACTGGCTCTCTCCCTTCCCTGGAACCAGTGACCCTGAATTAGGGACAGGTGATTGCTTATAGCACATTGAGTTGCTCACGGTGGTCGTTTAACTTCCAATAAAAAAACAAGAAAGATGACACCGAATTTTCGGGTGTAATAAGCAAGTCTTTTGAATCCGTTCTGACGCAAATTAAATTTAACAAAGCTATTCAAAGTCAATGGAACCGGTATAGAAAACAATACTATCTGACGGAAGAAAGAAGTTTTTCAATCGGGTCTTTAATCCCTCAGATATTGCTGTAAACGGAATCGTGAGCTTACGAACTCTTAGAAACAGAGATATCGACAAAAATAAGATGTGACTTTACGTCCCTTTGTGGGAAAAACATGCATTATTTTAGGAAGAAAGTATTCACAAAAGGTTTATCCATATGAGCGGTATAGGTCCAAGAAAAAAATAAATTTAGTCGAATTTTCATTAGCCCAGATTTTGCTACAAATACATCAGAAGTAGAAATTAACACTTATGACCCCTGATGGCCAAACCATTCTTTACCAAACATTAGAAATCACGTGAAAAATATTTTCCGTCAGGTCTTGTATGTGGTACAGGAAGAATTTTTCAAATCGGAGTTTTAGGAGCAGAAAACGCAATTTACCATTGTGCGCCCTAGCGGAAAGTCTATGATTTACTTGAAAATTTTGAATTTATAGGAAAAACATTTCGCATCGGAAACACTATCCAACAAAGAAGGAATTTTTCAAATCGGACTTTTAGAAGTAGAGATATTGACAAAAATAAGATATACATCTACGCCCCTGGCGTAGAAACCATGCATTTTATCAAGAAGAAAATGTTTCTAAAAGGTTTGTCGACATGAGTAGTATCGGGCCACAAAAGACTTTTTTTCAATCGAGATTTTAGAAGCTCATATTTTGCTGCAAATACATCAGAAGCGGAAATTAAGGTTTACGCCCCCTGGTGGCCAAACCATTTTTTTACAAAAATTAGAAATTATGTGCAAACGATTCCCCATCAGAAGCTGTATCCGGTGCTGAAAGAATTTTTTAGATCGGAGATTTAGAAGCAGAGATATAGGGGGAAACGCACTTTACCATTACGCCCCCTAGCGGAAAGTTTATGAATTACTTGAAAGTTTTGAAATTATATGAAAAACATGTCACACGGAAAACACTATCCAGCAAAGAAGAAATTTTTCAAAGCGGATTCCTAGAAGTCGAGATATTGACAAAAATAAGATATACATCTACGCCTCGTGGCTGAGAAACTGTGGAATATTTTAGGAAGAAAATATTCCGAAAAGGTTTACCGATGTGAGTGGCATGAGTCCACGAAAGAATTTTTTCAATCGATATTTTAGAAGCTCAGATTTTATGGCAAATACATCAGAAGCGAAAATTAACACTTACGCCCCTGGTGGCCAAAGTATTCTTTACCAAAAATTCGAAATTATATGCAAAACATTGTGCATCAGGAGATGTATCTGCTGAAAAAAAAATCTCAAATCGGAGTTTCAGAAGAAGAGTTATCGGAAAAAATGCAATTTAGTTTTACGCCCCCTAGCGGAAAATCTATGCGTAATTTGAAAAAGAAACTGTCGAAAATACTCTTCGACCCAAATGGAATCGAAAGATAAAATAATTTTTTCAATCGGATGTTCAGAAGCAAATATGTGGAATAAAACGTATTTTTGAATTCGACATCATCTGCATTTACGCCCTCTAGCGGCGAAATTGTACATCGTAAAAATAAAATAAAATAAAGGATCATCATTCGCATATTTCAAGCTTTCGAATGCAAAAAGAATTTTTCAAATCGGACTAATAGTTGCAGAGATACCGTGGGTATAGACGGACTGACAAACCGATAACATAAGCACGATCTTTTTTTATAAAAGACGTGCTAAAAAGCCTGACGAGATAAGTCCTTACAGCATTGTTCTCCTGTAGGAGAAACTCTTAATCTACTATCAGTTGCTGAACGATGATTCATCAACCAAGATCTTGAATATTTTTTTTGATTAAATCGTTCAATGGGCGGTCCATTTGAATTTATGAACATCAGGTTAGATTCATTGGAGATTAACAAAGATGCTCTGAGATCGGTTATAAAATAAACTGAATCCTTGTTCGCATTCAGCTGTCGAACAAGGCAGAGTTGAAATCGTTCTTAAGAGGGGTTTTAAGTTTTCTGGTACAACTTGGTCGTTTTCAGTATATTCTCTCAGTCTCTGAATAGCTTGCATTTCATCAACATTAAAACGTCTACAGATTCGCCTTGTTTCTAGTTCTTAATAGCGCACGTTGTCTGTTTTAATATTTATTCGCTCTAATAAAGAAATATCTTTAAGAAGTTGTACATTTTCACTGTTTGAATCTGAACACAGTCTTGATTTCATCCTGTTAACGGTGCTTTGAATAAACTGGTTTGGTTAATAGGTACAAGTTTGTTGTTAGGAATCAATGCGATATTTTAAAATAATAATTCCTGGTTCGCTGCTAATGCTAAATGAGTTTTTTCCCCAGGATTTTCTCCGAAGCTCTCTATAATTTTTATGGCTCATTTTATTAGATGTTCAGTTCTTGGCAGCGATGTTATTCGAGATTGAAGTTCTGTTGATAATATGGACATTGAAGGTATACGGTATTCTGTCAAAACAACAAAAAAAAAAACAGAGGGTATACGGCGTATACCCTCCACTACAGCCCTGAATACAAATACACCCCTCTCCACGGTTTTGCAGTTCGTTCAAACTTTTAATACCTTCTAAACATTTTTTCTTTCCTTCAACGAAAGAGCTAAATATTTCCCTGCGCAATATTTTCCAAAATTCTTCAAAAGAATTGTTAAGAGGAACACGGGCACCATAACATGGTTCTTGGCCGGGGGTCCCCCAGACCTCTGGATCCATCTCCGGGAACATTGGATCCACCTCCGGGAACGGCGGGAATCCAGAAGTCTGGGGGACCCCGATTCCCGCCGTTCCCAGAGCTGGATCCGAATCGCTGCTAATGCTAAATGAGTTTTTTCCCCAGGATTTTCTCCGAAGCTCTCTAAAATTTTTATGGCTCATTTTATTAGATGTTCAGCTCTTGGCAGCGATGTTATTCGAGCTTGAAGTTCTGTTGATAATATGGACATTGAAGGTATACGGTATTCTGCCAAAAAAAAAAAAAAAACAAAAAAAAAAAACAGAGGGTATACTACGTATACCCTCCACTACAGCCCTGAATACAAATACACCCCTCTCCACGGTTTTGCAGTTCGTTCAAACTTTAATACCTTCTAAACATTTTTCTTTCCTTCAACGAAAGAGCTAAATATTTCCCTGCGCAATATTTTCCAAAATTCTTGAAAATAATTGTTAAGAGGAACACGGACACCATAACATGGTTCTTGGCCGGGGTTCCCCAGACCTCTGGATCCATCTCCGGGAACATTGGATCCACCTCCGGGAACTGCGGGAATCCAGAGGTTTGGGGGACCCCCGATTCCCGCCGTTCCCAGAGCTGGATCCGAATTTCTTTTATAGGAATTCTCGCTATTCTCTACGAAAAAAGTATTCGCTACGCAGATTACCTGAAGTTATCGTTTTATCACATTGTAAGGAAGTTTTTACGAGAATCACAATCCAACTTCAACTCCCACTTTCCGGAAAGAACACGCCTTCACAGGGTCCCGCAGTTTAGGAAATAGAAATAAAAATCATTTTGGACAGAGTTTATTTTTACTATTTTTTAAGTTTTGGTGTGCCAGACCCTTAAAAAGGTTTTTTTTTTTTCCTAGTTTCCAATGCCCTAACTTATAAATAGCTTCCTTCGTTTTTCAGACGCTGAGGTCTGCAGATTACAAATGAATATTATAACCACTTTATATACTGTTTTCCGCAATCATGAAATAGAAAAGTAAATTTCGTCGTTTTGTGGGTCCCTAGTTTTATACGTTGAACAATTTGTATGTAAACCAGATGCTTAAATTTAAAAAAAATTAAAAGATCAGCAAACTCGTTTTTGTGCTATACATGGAAGACAAATTCTCAGTGACTTTTAAAACAAAACTGGAAAATAAAAAAAAAAAAAAAAAAAAAAAAAGCAATATTCATGTATGCTCACATATAAAAGCAGAGGAGTAACTTGACATTTCTGCGCCTGGGGCAAAACACAAAATATTGCGCCCCCATCTATATCTTAGAAATTAGTTATACATACTACTAAATTAATAGCGTGTAAACACACACACAATGTACATTGCTCGACAAAAAGTTAACGTCACACCCCAATATATCTATCTACAGGAGAGGCACAATCGTTGCACGTGACTGCTTGACAACGTTCGGTATCACATCAAAAGGACCGAATACATATGGAAGTCGATGCTCACAGTCCAGAAATGATCAAATGGTCTCCAGAGAACTTCAATAATATGAAAGACATCGTTATTTTGCAGCGCACGTACAACCGCGTCTTCATTTTTGAATGTGATTAAGATCCCATAGACATTTTAAAGGAGAAGTGCGAATTTTAAGTTGCCATGACTACTAATTTTGGTGCAGTATATTACAAGGAAATTCTGTAAATGAACAAATGGCAAAGTATTGCGATAAAAACTGTACCAGAAACTGGTGCAAAGATTCAATCTCAATAACATTTTAGGCACTGTTTTTTGCGCTCTCCCTTTAGCTGCCTGACCCGGGGCAGCTGCCTCGCCCTAGTTACGTCTCTGTATAAAAATTTAGAAGGTCAATCACTAATTTATCAGTTATTCCACCTTGCATCAAAAATCAATCACTAAAGCACGTATCAAACGGAAAAAAAAAAAAAAACTATTTAAACGAATTTATTTTAGAGGAATTCTCGATATTCTCTAAGCAAAAATATTCGCTACGCAGATTACCTGAAGTTATCTTTTTGTCATATTGTAAGGAAGTCTTTACAAGAATCACAATCCAACTTCAACTCCCCGGAAAGAAAATTGCAGATTTTGCACTTTTTACTCTCTCTCTATCTCTGAATTTTCAATCCATATTAAGGTCTTTTCCTGAAGCTTAAAGCATATACATCTTTGAGATAATAACTTTTTCTGTGATAGTTTTCGTGTGTGCTTAAGGGCGTCATTTTCCCAGTAATGACTTCCCTAAAATATGAGATGCATTTTCTAGGGCCTGCAGTGCAATTTTGGTCAGGGCCCTGTTATGAAATTTCCACCTGGGTCCCGCAAAAGTTCCATCCGGTCCTGATTATATGACTTATATTTTTTATATACTAACACGTAATTTTATGGGTTGTTGAAAAGTCACTATCTATTTCAACAAGTGCAAAAATGAGTTATTGTTGAGGAGAGGATGCAAGTGATTTTTTGCGTAGGTTGCGTAATCTTACGCTACAACACTGAATTCAAACCATCAACTTTTAGCCTCACGTTGTTGCTTTCGGGTTGTTTTTTAATAAATAAACTGCAAAACATAATTGGGAAAACACACACACTCATCAACATATGTACATGCAGTCTCTCCCCTATTCAATGAATTCTGCAAACTACATGAAGTACCCAAATTTATCTGTAATTATTAATATAATTAGAAAGGTTTCACATTTTTAAGTTCAGGCAATTTTCCATTTTACGTCTCTAAATTTTGTCAAATGGAAGAAAATAACTCTTACCACTATCTTAGGTTACTCACATATGGTTTAAACATGCTTGTACATTTTTTTTAATCGTTAACTAATTGAAATATTCTTAGTTCGAAATCCCCATTTCCGCATGTGACTTACTATATAAATACGGTTTAAAATAATAGTTGAACAAATGTAAAATCCTAATATTGTATGCTAATTTTGCCCGTGTTTATTTTCAGGGCATTTTGTTTTTCTTTTTATGAAAGCCTGGTTTCAAAGCAAATAAAGATACCCACTTTCAGTTGTGCGTACCATATACTGTCTTGTGACTTGACTCAAGGAACGCAATTCTTGTTTATTCAAAAAGGAATTAAATCGCTAGCCTGTTATTCGCTCATCTCATTCTTCCTATTTATACAGTAAAGCTCAAAACTGCGGGAGGGGACAAAGAAATTAAAATGGAAAGCTTCATAAGCGTGCTAAAGCTTAAATCGTCACGAAAATAATATCTGTTGAAATTGTGATTTCTACTCAATTTATAGTGAGCTAAATATTAGCTAACACAATAGCGATGAAGATAAAGTACATTCGGTGAAAGGGTTTTGGGTATCCCAAAAAAGAAGAAATATCAAATGAGTATTACATACCGGAATATAAAATCGAAGCTTGCTGAGCGGATCTGCTACGTGTCACCTTAATGTAATGGAAAATTATACTGGCGTACAAACCAAGAAAGGATCACTTGACTTTGACTTTCCTTAAATGTCACAAAACGCGCGAATGAGTAGTTCAGGAAGATATAATCCCTTCAAGCTGAAAATGTGTTCCCTGAATCTGCCCTGAATGACCTTAACACCTGCCTGAGGGGATGTCCGAGTAGGTGGAATTAAGGATTAGAAACAAGAATTGTGGCCTTGCGCTTGCCCTTTGAAGACCGTCGCAGGCTTTTTCGACTCCAGAGAGTATGCACGAGAGAGGGAAGAGTGTGTGTGTGTGGGGGGGGGGGGGGGGGGGCGTCGACAAACCTTTGAAATCGAATATACCATATGCTATATATATATAGATATGCTGCCTGGTACCCACTTCACTAGATATTTCTGAGGTAGTTTCCTTAAACAAAAGGTCTACGGACAAAGCCACCATGAAAAACAATGATAATAACAGAGAGAGGAATGTATTAAATAATGCCCATGGAAAAAATACGCACTTTCGAAAATATTTCAACTGTAGATTGATATACTTTTACTTCTGTTAGAAACATGGTCTTTTTTTTTAATTAAGAAAGGCTTATTTCAACTAAACAACAGACTAAGCTAGTCAGACCGGGGTTCATATGACTGGCCACAAAAGTTTAAGGGGCCGTATAAAAATTGCAGTTTCTTAGCCATATAATGAGAATTGAATTCGGAACTCCAAATAAATTTCGAGAATACGTTCTGTGTAAGTCATATGAGAATTGCGCTTTAATTTGGGGGAATACACTGCCCTCATTTAGTACAGTTTTTAAAACTGCGGTGCTCGACAAAATAACAAAATTATAGCATGGCTTATGCCATTTTCGGAAACAGACGAGGGATTATTTATGACGCAGCGCTTTTACTTGGGTTAAATACTGTATTCATTTATAGGATCTTGGCGTATGCCTTTTCTACTATTTTTATTCCGCCCATGTTATATTCATAATGCTTACATATGAAGTCAAGTAATTAATGCTGCGCCCCTACTTTGGCACCAAACATTATTTAATAGGCCCAAGGCCTTTTTAACAGTTATTAGCCACACTAAATATTCTGAACGTTTACATAACATGTACATTTCTTAATATTGAGCTTTTACTTAAACATAAAATATTAATTACTAGGGCCTAGGACATCGGCAGAATAAAAACTGTCAAGAGGCCTAGGCTTAGGGCCTATGAATTAATATATAGTGCCTAAGTAATGGGTCAACATTACTAACTTACTGTTTGTAAACTTTATGAATGTGGCATTGGTCTAGACCTAAGGCTTAGCAATTAATGTTTAATACCTACGTAAAAGCGCAAAGCTATTAACTTAACTTCTTATGCAAATTTTATGAATATGACATCGGCGAAGAGAAAACTGTTAAAACGGCCTAGCCCTCAGGCCTTTTCAGTAGAATGTTTTTTACAGTCTTAATATTTGTTATGCGTAATTGATAAAAAGTAATAAATTGGAGGCATTGTATCAGTCATCAAGTGCTTAAAAAGAACCCAGGCCGCGGGTTCCTTTTTAATTATTTTGTAATCTCCCCATTTGGAGCACTGAAAGTCGGAGGTTTATAAATTAACAACTTCAAAATACCTTTGTTTATAAAGACTCATTACTCTCATGCACACTCACACCGGTACTTAGCCTATGCCATAACTTTGTGAGTTCTTTTTATTTTACCATGTGTTAAACACTCATTCAGTTTGGGTATTAGAAAAATTCTCTTCCCCTGTAATGCGCCACTCCCTAATTCCAAGTGAAAAGAATGCTTGAAATACTTTGCTTTAGTTACTCTTCTTGGAAGAAGTAAGCATGTGCTTATTCGAATTGAAACAATGAATGAGCCTCTTCCACCATTTCGGAAACAAACTAGGATGACCTTAAAATGCTAGGTAACGTTATGTAGTTCAGTGGAGGAAGTGTTTTGATTAGTCTCGTCCATTGCTTAGTTGGAATTAAGATATTTTTTCATGAAATTAAGAAAGACCTCATGTTTCTAACGGACTTAAAAACACATCACACATTCTTTCTGTATGCACTTTTCGGGAGGCGGAAAACTCATACACTTTCTCGTTCGTACACCATCTCAAGTTAGAGGCTGTAAACAAATTGCGTTTCGTTCCGAGATCTTGTCAAAGTGTACGATTTTCCTAGCTGAACAAAACGAAATGTACCAGTTTTCCTTGGAATATCAACGGGCATGTAAGATAAAAATGGCACAAGGTTTATGTAGAAGCTCAATCTTGGGTTATGATTTTAATATTTCGTGAACTCCTACACCTTCTCATATAAGGGGATGTACACAAATTGCGGTTCCTCCCGAGATTTTGTCAGTGAGCGGGTTTTACAGCTGAACAAAACGAAATGTACCAGTTTTCCTTGGAATATCAACGGGCATGTAAGATTAAAATGGCACAAGGTATATGTAGAAGCTCAATCTTGGGTTATGATTTTAATATTTCGTGAACTCCTACACCTTCTCATATAAGGGGATGTACGCAAATTGCGGTTCCTCCCGAGATCTTGTCAGTGTGCGGGTTTTACAGCTGAACAAAACGAAATGTACCAGTTTTCCTTGGAATATCAACGGGCATGTAAGATTAAAATGGCACAAGGTTTATGTAGAAGCTCAATCTTGGGTTATGATTTTAATATTTCGTGAACTCCTACACCTTCTCATATAAGGGGATGTACACAAATTGCGGTTCCTCCCGAGACCTTGTCAGTGTGCGGGTTTTACAGCTGAACAAAACGAAATGTACCAGTTTTCCTAGGGATCTTAATGCATACGCAAGATCAAAATAATACAACGTTCATGCAGAACCTTTCTGACTCCCTAAACTTTGAGTTATGATTTTAATATTTGGGTGATTCCATGCCAAATCAACCAGTCACTCAACCTGACCATTTCAGATTTCAATGAAACCTTCAGGGATCATATATTTTTTTCAAAATTTTTAACACCATCTTAAAAAGAATTTATTAATTAAAAAAAAAGTTTTTTTAACCAAGCGTAGTCAGATTAAATATCAAATTAAAACTTATGAAATTCTCTTTAAAATGATGGGTCAAACAACTATCTAGGAGTTATAGAACTTGAGAAATTCAAGATTAAAAATGTATAAGCAAGCCAAAAAAACGACGATTTTTCAAAATTTTGAAAATAAATTACATGAAAACCCAATGAGATAAAAAAATTGTAAAAATATATTCTCATCCACGTACTGAGAGAACTAATTGAAAGAGCGAGGGAATATGAACTTCCATTGTGCATGGCTTTTATCGATTATGAAAAAGCCTTTGATTCGGTGAAACCATCAGCAGTTACCACGGCTCTGAAATCCTGCGGTATTGAAGATGCATACATTAATATTATTAATAACATCTATGAAAATGCAAGTGCAAAGATTCGGCTGTTTGAAAATACAACACACATAAAAATTGGAAAGGGAGTGAGACAAGGTGACACCATATCTCCGAAGCTCTTTAATGCCACATTGGAAAATGTCTTTCAATCACTGAACTGGGAAAACAAAGGGATAAAGATTAATGGAGATTATCTAACCCACCTTCGTTTTGCTGATGACGTAGTCATTTTTGCAACTACCCCATCAGAGCTGCAGAGTATGATCCAGGAACTTGCTGACAAGAGTAAAGAAGTGGGATTAAAAATGAACTTTCAGAAGACAAAAGTGATGTTCAATGCTTTTACAAGAAATGAAGATTTATCGATTGATGGAGAAAAACTGGAGATAACAGATACGTATGTTTATCTTGGACAGCAGATATCAAGTGAGGGTCACATTGATGAAGAAATTAATCGGCGTACAAAACTTGCCTGGAGAGCTTTTGGAAGAAACAGCATAATTTTCAAGAGCAATATGCCATTATGTCTTAAAAGAAAAGTGTTTGATCAATGCATCCTTCCAGTGCTTACGTATGGTGCAGAGACGTGGACCTTAACTAAAAGAGACATACAAAGGCTGCAGACAACTCAAAGCAGCATGGAGAGGTGCATGCTTGGTATAACCAGGAGAGATAAGAAGAGGAACTCATGGATCCGAAAAATGACGAGAGTGGAAGACATCATGATCAGAGTTAAATCCCTGAAATGGCAATGGGCTGGACATACTGCCAGAAGGACAGACCATAGATGGACAGCTGAAATTTTAGATTGGATTCCAAGGGACAGGAAAAGACCCAGAAAAAGACCACATGGGAGATGGGTGGATGGAATTCGTAAATATGCGGGAGTGACATGGAGGAGACTGGCACAAGACAGACCGTTGTGGAGGAAACTTGGGGAGACCTTCGTCCAGCAGTGGATTGATAATGGTTGACAATGATGATGATGATCATTAGGGAGAATGATCCCTGAAGGTTTCATTGAAATCTGAGATGGTCAGGTTGAGTATTGAAATGTTTTGGTTGATTTGGTATGGAATGACCCATTTCCCAATGTCACAACAAGCAATAAAGGCTAATTAGCAGGAGCTCAACGAATCGGTCTTCAGGTGCTGATCTCTTCAGAAGACTTTAAATTGTAACCTTGATATTACGTATTTCTAAACATCTTATAAAACGTAATAAAATGCACTCAACAGATAATTATTACTCAATTATTTACGAGCCACATAGGCCGCTGGCCTTTTTAGAAGATATTAAGTTACAGCCTAGATGTTCCGTATTTACAAATATTTTATAAAACCTAACAAAAAGCCCTCAATGTCTAAATCGTCAGCTCTTAATAAGTTACCAAAGCCGCGGGCCTTTTAAAAAAAATTGAATTGCATCCTAGATATTTCGTATGTGTAATCATTTTATTACGCTAAGTGAAAGATATTTAACAAATTATTTCTCAACTTTTGACCAGGCAACTTGGAAGCGGGCCTTTTAAACAATTTTAAATCTACCACCCTGATATTCATAACATTTACATAAGTGTTTGTGTTTGATAGCTGCGCTCTCAAATGGGCATTGAATATCACTCATAGGCCCTCGGCCTAGGTGCCTTGTCAAAAGCTGAGAAATAATTTGGTAAATGTATTCATTAATAGAATTGTTACGCTTGATGAAAAGTGGGTCCATTTCCGTAATAGCCGCCCCGGTGGCGCAGTGGTCTAAGCGATGGCCTCTGATCATTTGTCCGAATGGGGTCCGGGTTCGAATCCCGTTGAGGCATGGATGTTGTGTTTTGTCTTACCGCACTGGCTCTCTCCCTTCCCTGGAACCAGTGACCCTAAATTAGGGACGGGCGACTGCTTATAGCCCATTGAGTTGCTCACGGTGGTCGTTAAACCTCCAATCAAAAAAAAAAAAAAATTCGGTAATCCTAACGCACAACGGCAGTGGTTGATCCCGTGCCAGCTTCCTGAACCTGTCGCCAAAAGTGGGCGCTTCGAGCATAAAGTGATGCTCTGCTGCTGGTACAATTTCCAGGGGATAATCCATTACGAATTTGTTCCACAAGGTCGGACTATCAACGCCAACCTCTATTCTTAACAGCTGCAGCGGATGTATGCCGTTTTGGAGAAGTACTCGGCACTGGTAAACAGAAAGCGAGCTCTCCTACAGCACGACAACGCTCCGGCTAATAATACCACGCGAACAACGCGACTGAAACTCCAGGAACTTAAGGGCATCGAACTGATGCTACAACTAGCATATAGTTCGGATCTTAAGCCCGTCTGATTATTACTTTTTCCGATTCGTGTCCCACTTCCTTCATGGGCGGCACTTCAACAACCAGAAGGAGGCGGCAGCTGGGGTGAAGCAGTTCTTCGTCCCGAAGGAGAAGAACTGGAACCGCCGTGGAATCGAAGAACTGGCAGGCAGATGGCTATAAAGACGGTGCAACACGGTGGCCTATGCTTTGACTGCTAGTCAGCTTTCGTCGTAAAAGTACATACGAAAATAATGATGGTGTAAGTTAAAAAAAAAACTAAAAAATGATTTGCAATTCGGTAACAATGTTCATAATCAACAGACTCCTGATTAAAGTGTTTTGTCATTTATTCTTGACTAAACACGCAACTAAGACACTAATGATGGTTCATGGATATAAAATAAACATAGTACGAATGGGTTATTGTTAACAACGAACTTTGTTTTCTATTTAGTCTGCCTTAAACAGTCTTACCATGATTAGTATTCCTTTTAGGAGGTTCACACAACACACAGCTTATTCCAGCGAGAATCCTTTAAGACGATGATAATACATGTACTCTTTTAGAGCACTTTTGTAAGAACAACAAATATCGTGTTCACACACAGCGAAGCGACGACGCCCTCTTGTCTCATCTCCCTTCACTCTGTCAATGGTCCAGGGTCGTGATCCCATAATTCTTTGCAACACGTCGCCGGCTGGCTGCTCGGCATCAACGCAATCGTAAACACACTTGCAGCAGGTGTTCGATGGAAATAAAAGGAACGAGCAAAGGACGCTAACATCCAACAAAATATAAAGTGATCTAAGTATTGCAAAACTTTCGACTCACGCTCTGTACATCGAAGACTATTTTAGGTACAGTCTCTTTTGCAAGTAATGCATAAAATTTCCACTAGGGGTCGCAAAGGTAAACTGCGTTTTCCTCGATATCTCTGCTTCTGAAACTCCGATTTGAAAAAATCTTCCTGCATCGGATACAGCTCCTGGTGGCAATTTGAGTAAAAATGGTTCGATTTCGATGAAATTTTAGTATGTGGTAATGGACCACCTGGGGACGAACCCTATTGAAAATGGTTGAAATGGGGTCAAAAGTTAAGACATAGGAGCAGATCAATTCCATTGCCCTTATACGTCATAACTTGAGTAAAAATGGTTCGATTTGGATGAAATTTTAGTATGTGGTAGGGAACCACCTGGAGACGAACTCTATTGAAAATGGAGGTGAAATGGGTCAAAAGAAATGGGGTCATTAATGGATCCTCGCTCCTATGGTCAGGACATAGGAGCGGGATCCATTCCATCTCCCTTATGCGTTATAACTAACGTAAAAATGCTTCCATTGAGACAAAACTTTATCATGTAGTTCTGGAAGTATACTTAACCGTTTCTCTTGAATATCATCGAAATGGGGGCAAAGGTCAGGGCATAGGAGCGAGATTTATTCCACGGCCATTATCCTCATAACTTGAGTAATAACTTGAGTAATGATTTCTGGTATACAGTTAAACGTAGGTCATTGGACTTGCAGCTCAGCGTAATTGGTAGGCCCTACCATTCTTTCCTAATTTTGAAGGCTGCCGTACACTAGCACCCATTGTGATGGCCCATCATTCCCACACATTTATTTACAAACAGACAAAGCGATTCTTGGGCAGAGATATTCCGAAATTCATGTCCTCCTGCATTTATCTTAAAAGCACCAATGATTTACCACAGAAAAGGTTCATATTGATCAAACTATGGGTCTACTGAGTAAGGAGGTACCAATACTATAAAACAGAGGTACCAATTCCAATACTATGAAACAGATACGTATTTATTTAGTAACTGATCACGTAGTAATTGATCTGTGACCAAATAAATCTAAAAATTAATTACGAAAAAGAAAAATTCTTATGTGGCGTGTGCACACATTTCAATTCTCAGAAGAACTTTCGTGATGATTAAGTTGGAACTAGGGTTTTTGAGAAACTCATGATTTTATCAAAACAAAATTGTTCATAGAAAAAAAGTTGTCCGGTTCAACACTCCATTTTTTTTAGCGTGGTTTGATCTTACATTAAATCATAAGCGAATTTAGAAAATTCTTTTACCGTTGAATTGTTAAAATTCTTTCACGGCTGAATTCATTTCAAAATGCCTTTTTCGAAAGATTTCTTTCATACAGGATCTAATAAGAAAAAAATGTGCATGAGAGAATTTATGACGTATTTCCCTGTAGGTATGTGGGCTTTTGTAATGGGCCGCAAGGCTGAAATTCCCAGCCTAGTTTGGTTGTCCTAATCCGCCTCTGCCAGTGGCGCACCCAGGAGGAAACATTTCCCAAAATATTGAGATACGGTAGATACATTTCCGTCATATAAGTGTGCGTTTCCAATTATTCGTAAAATATATACACTCCTGGCCACCCAAAATGCAATACCAAGAAGGAAGCATCCGATTGGCCTGAAATTCGCAGCATGCGTCGCCGGCGAGAGGACATGCAAACGATTAGCATTGCAGGGTATATGCAAATCATGTGCGCCCGGCACGCCACCGAGAAGCACTATACGAAGGGTGCACAGAAGGCAGTGTGTAAGTAGTGTAAGTGTGTTGTGCTGCCGGACCTGTGAGTGGGAAGCTTCCTGATGCCTCGTCGCAGAATACGGAAGTCATTCCAGCACGTTTCGGAGTTCAACAGAGGAGGAATAGTGGCTAAAATCGTGACAGCGGTTTATCGTACCGAGACATCGGCGCCCGTGTGGGGCGGCATCCAGCCACAGTGAGGCGAGTATAGACTCGGTGAGTGCAGGAAGGACGGACGGACCGACGTGAGCAATTGCCGCAGCCGCGGCACACCACCGAACGAGATGACCGGCATGTTGTGCGGCGGGCTCGCACCGCCACATCACGAACGTTAGCGCAGGAATTAGGGTGTGTTGCGCAACAACTTGTGTCAACACGAACCTTTCGACGTCGTCTGCAGGAGCGGTGACTTGTAGCACGGCGCACATTGCTCCGATTACCATTGACGTTACACCACCGGCGAGTGCGGCGGCAGTGAGCCGTTGAACGCCGCACCTGGACTACGGAATGGCACGACATTGTCTTCTCCGACGAATCCCAGTAAAAGTTCACTAATTTTCAAGAGATATTGACAAATATCTTTTGAATTTCATTTTTTCACTTCTTTAAGTACTTCTCCAGAAATGACAGCCTTCGAGGGTTTAAATATAGTTCAAAGAAATCTGTTGAGCATTTATACCTCCTGTTCATGATCAATTCTCCATTAAAAACAAAAAAACAAGAAAGATGACACCGAATTTTCGGGTGTAATAGCACGTCTTTTGAATCCGTTCTGACGCAAATTGAATTTATCAAAGCTATTCAAAGTCAATGGAGCAGGTATGGAAATCAACAGTATCTGACGGAAGAAAGAAGTTTTGTAATCGGGGTTTTGATCCCTCAGATATTGCTTTAAACGGAATTGCATGCTTACGCCCTCTGGTTGAAGACTTATGCGTTAAGAAAAATATGAATTTATATGAGAAACATTTCGCACCTGAAACGCTCTCCAACACAGAAAGATTTTTTCAAATCGGACTCTTAGAAACAGAGATATCGACAAAAATAAGTTGTTACTTTACGTCTCCTGGTGGGAAAACCATGCATTATTTTAGGAAGAAAGTATTCTCAAAAGGTTTTTCAATATGAACGGTATTGGTCAAAGAAAAAAAAAATTTTGTCGAGTTTTTAGGAGCACAGATTTTGCTATAAATACATCCGAAGCATAAATTAGCACTTATGCCCCCCGGTGGCCAGACCATTCTTTACCAAACATTAGAAAATATATGAAAAATATTTTCGATCACGTGTTGTATGCGATACAGGAAGAATTTTTCGAATGGGAGTTTTAGAAGTAGAAATAACGCAGAAAACGCAATTTGTCTTTGCGCCCCCAAGCGCAAAGATAATTGATTTACTTGAAAATTTTGAATTTATATGAAAAACATTTCGCATCAGAAACACTATCCAACAAAGAAGGAATTTTTCGAATCGAACTCCTAGAAGTAGAGATGTTGACTAAATAAGATAAACATCTACGCCGCCTGGCGTAGAAACCATGCATTATTTTAAGAAGAAAGTGTTCCTAAAAAGTTTGTCGACATGAGTAGTATCGGTGTACAAACGAGTTTTTTTTTCAATCGAAATTTTAGAATCTAATATTTTGCTGTAAATACATCAGAAGCGGAAATTAAGACTTATGCCACCTGGTGGCCAAACCATTTTTTTACAGAATTTAGAAATTACGTGTAAAGGATTTCCCATCAGGAGCTGTATCCGGTGCAGAAAGAATTTCTCAAATCGGAAGTTTAGAAGCAGAGATAGAGGGGAAAGCAATTTACCTTCACGCACCCTAGCGGAAAGTCCATGAATTACTAGAAAATTTTGATATTATATGAGAAACATGTCACACTAAAAACACTATCCAACAAAAGAAGGAATTTTTCAAATCAAAGTCCTAGTAGTAGAGATATTGACAAAAATAAGATATACGTCTGCGCCCCCTGGCGGAGAAACCATGGAATATTTTAAGAAGAAAATATTCCAAAGAAGCTTATCGACGTGAATGGCATCGGTCCACGAAAGAGTTTTTTCAATCGAGATTTTAGAAGCTCAGATTTTATGGCAAATACATCAGAAGCAAAAATTAACGCTTACGCCCCCTGATGGCCAAAGTATTTATTACCAAAAATTAGAAATTAATGCAAAAGATTTTCCATCAGGAGATGTATCCGCTGAAGAAAAAAATTTTAAATCGGAGTTTTAGAAGGAGAGTTATCGCGGAAAACGTAATTAATTTTAACGTCGCTAGCGGAAAATCTATGCGTAATTTGAAAAAAGTAACTATATCTAAAATACTCTTCGACATGAAATGGAATAGAAAGATAAAATAATTTTTTCAATCGGAAGTTTAGAAGCAAATATATGGAATAAATCGTATTTTTGAATTCGACATAATCTGCATTTACGCCCTCTAGCGGTGAAATTATACATCGTAAAAAAAAAAACGAAATAAAGGATCGTCATTTGTACATCGTAAAAAAAAAAAAAAAAAACGAAATAATATTTCAAGCTTCCCAATGCAAAAAGATTTTTTCACATCAGACTAATAGTTGCCGAGATATCGTGTACACAGACGGACGGACGGACGTACAAACCGATAACATAAGCACGATCTTTGTTTACAAAAGACGTACTAATGATTAATACGCTTGAATCCGTTTATAGCGACGAGTTCAGGATCGAGAGAAATCCCTGTGGTACCCGTTTCGGGCTGAAAATTCCCATCATGCTAAAATATTCATACGTGATACACTGTACGTTTTTGCTATGTTATGTGTCCATTACAAATTGAGCATACTAGAAAGATTGAATTACTTAACTACAGTAGCATAAATTAAAATGAAATATGCACTTATATGAATACATAGTACCAAGGAATCCTGAAGCAGACATCATGTGGAAACTTTTTAAGAAAATGTTTCTTTGTTGCGTTTTATGGTAATGTCCTAGTACAGACACCCTTGTACGACTCACTTGTTGAGCATTAGATGTACTCCCACACCCTTGCTTTCCTATCAATACTATTTCACAGGAACACCGAGGTTCCCCTGTGTTGTTGCAATTTTATCTTTTATACTACGATTTCTATCAGTCCATTCTAGAACAGTGCTCAGCAGATGTTCTCTGCCTTGTTAAATATAGAATTCCATTAAATTTTGTTACCTTGTTGCTTGTAAAAAGTGATCATCTTAGCTTCTCTCTCCCTCCTTAAATCGTTCATTAAGAATGACCAAATTAGTATTGAATTAACATAATACCAAACAAAAGTTTGTTTTGCTCGTTAAATACAGGCTCATTACAAATGTATTCGAATGCATATTTGAGAATTTCGAGCAAGATTTCAACTTCCATTGATCTATTCCTTGATAAATGGAGGCAGTTTAAGCTTTTATCATGCAGTGAGTTTTTATCTTAAAGTTCTCGTTATTACCCTTCCGTATGTGAGTTTCACAACTGAAATTTTTCTACTTATGTTGTAAAAAATAAGTGGTGCGAATTCACGGAACATTTCTGAAAATAACTGGCAGCAAAGTTTCCGGTATGTGTCCGTCTTTTTTAGAAATTTCTGTTTTTAAAAGTGCCCGTTTATTTTAATTTCCGTATTTTCACATATTTTCCGTAATCAAAATTCCGTTTATTTTAGAAAACTCCGTTTCAGGTTATTCCGTATTTGAACTGAAATTTCGCAAAAGCCAAAGAACCTGCACTTTTCAGACCTTACAGCAGCAATCAGGACTTGGGGTTGTTCTAACAGAAAGCGCGAGCCTTTAACCACTCAGCCAGAAACACTCGGCGATTAAACTCACGTTCATCATAAAACAAATCGCGAGACGATGAAATTTTTTTCCCTTAATAATGCCAGTGATTTAGTAATTTTATTTTAATTTTATTTTCTGTTGGAGATTATTATTTTTCTGAACCAGTTTGTAAGAATTTTTTTTTTTTTCTGTAGGAGAACTTTTCACAAGGTAAGTATTTTTCATCGTGATTTTTCAAAACAATCAAAATGCTTTGCAACTTGATCTTTTTAAGGTGACAATGATTTTTAATTATCTTTAAAACAATGGGAAATCTACTTTTTTATAGTATTTTTCCACAAAACTCTTAAGTATGAAATTTACTCTTGATAGCTATAATACAGGGTTGGCAAGGTTTTTACCGTACTGTCCAAAACTGTCCGAAATTGTCCAAAACCTCTACCAGACAACCGTATGTAAAAAAATTATAAATTATGTTAAAATATGTAAAAATACACAATAATATAAATAACCATATGTAAAAATTTTGAAATTGAAAACTATATATACATATCATCATCATCATTGTCAACCATTATCAATCCACTGCTGGACGAAGGTCTCACCAAGTTTTCTAAACAACGGTCTGTCTTGTGCCAGTCTCCTCCATGTCACTCCCGCATACTTTCGAATTTCATCCACCCACCTCCCATGTGGTCTTCTTCTCGGTCTTTTCCTGTCCCTTGGAATCCAATCTAAAATTTCGGCTGTCCATCGATGGTCTGTCCTTCTGGCAGTATGTCCTGCCCATTGCCATTTCAGGGATTTAACTCTGATCATGATGTCTTCCACTCTTGTCATTTTTCAGATCCACGAGTTCCTCTTCTTATCTCTCCTGGTTACACCAAGCATGCACCTCTCCATGCTGCTTTGAGTTATCTGCAGCCTCTGTATGTCTCTTTTAGTTAAGGTCCACGTCTCTGCACCATACGTAAGCACTGGAAGGATGCATTGATCAAACACTTTTCTTTTAAGACATAATGGCACATTGCTCTTGAAAATTATGCTGTTTCTCCCAAAAGCTCTCCAGGAAAGTTTTGTACGCCGATTAATTTCTTCATCAATGTGACCCTCACTTGATATCTGCTGTCCAAGATAAACGCACGTGTCTGCTATCTCCAGATTTTCTCCATCAATCGATAAATCTTCATTTCTTGTAAAAGCATTAAACATCACTTTTGTCTTCTGAAAGTTCATTTTTAATCCCACTTCCTTACTCTTGTCAGCAAGTTCCTGGATCATACTCTGCAGCTTTGATGGGCTAGTTGCAAAAATGACTATGTCATCAGCAAAACGAAGGTGGGTTAGATAATCTCCATCAATCTTTACCCCTTTGTTTTCCCAGTTCAGTGATTAAAAGACATTTTCCAATTGGCATTAAAGAGCTTCGGAGATATGGTGTCACCTTGTCTCACTCCCTTTCCAATTTTTATGCTTGTTGTATTTTCAAACCGCCGAATCTTCGCACTTGCATTTTCATAGATGTTATTAATAATAATGTATGTATCTTCAATACCGCAGGATTTCAGAGCCATTGTAACTGCTGATGGTTTCACTGAATCAAAGTCTTTTTCATAATCGATAAAAGCCATGCATAATGGAAGTTCATATTCCCTCGCTCTTTCAATTAGTTTTCTCAGTACGTGGATATGATTTATTGTGCTGTAGCCACTCCTCAATCCAGCTTGTTCTCTCGGTTGAGCCATGTCCAGTGTTACCTTCAAACGGTATGAAAGAACTTTAGTGAAGATTTTATAAACCACTGATAGGTCTGTAGTTCCTGGGATCCTCAATGTCACCTTTTTTATGTAGCAGGATCATTGTAGCGTTACTCCAATCCTCAGGAATCTTCCCTTCATTAAGGCATCGAGTGAAAACTTGGGCGAGTACTGTTTCGATTTCTCCTCTTGCTTCTTGTATGATGTCTACAGTAATTCCATCTTCTCCTGGAGCTTTCCCCCGCTTCATGTTCTTGATTGCATGTGCAACTTCTGCCTGGAGGACTGGAAGAACTCTGGTACTGGTACCTTTCATGATGTCTGGAGTACATGTATCATCCCTTTCATATAATTTGGAGTAGAAATCTTTCACTCATGTCAAAATTTCGCCTTTATTTCCTGTTACAGAACCATCTTCTTTTCTCAGTGCCATAATCTGTTTTCTTCCTTTACTGAGATGTCCCTTTGCTATCTTTAGGCTTTGGTTGTTTTCAATTGCTTTCCTCACTAGTTCGCAGTTGAATTTCCTTACGTCTTCAGTGATACTTTTTCGTACTGTCTTGCATAGCTCTATATATTCCACTTTGGAAGTCACATCTTCTTTAGTTGTCCTCATCTCTCTTCTTTTTCTGCATCAACATTTTGGTTTTTCCCGATAATTTGTTCACGTGCATCTTGTTCTTAGACCCAGCTAATTGTGTAGCTGTTTCCATAAGAGCTTTGGTTACTTTTCTGTTAACTTCAGAAATATCCACTTCTTCCGATGTTAGGCCTTCTAAAGCAGAAAATCTGTTCTTCAGTTCCAACTTGAAGGTATTATGGTGTTTTTTAAGGTTGGTTATGTTAATACAGTTTGTTTGTCTTATGAGTTTGCCACGTTCGAGTTTAGAGTTGAGGTGCATTTTACATCTCACTAATCTATTGCCACTACCTGTGTTAAACTTGTTTAGCACACCGCAATCTTCTATGACAAATTTTTTGTTACACATAATAAAATCAATTTCACTTGTCGTCCCATTTGGATGTCTCCATGTCCATTTTCTGTGTGGCTTTTTCTTCAAAAAGGAGTTCAAGATGAAAAACCCTTCTGCCTCTGCAAACTCAACGAGAGTATTTCTACGCTGGTTTCTGTTGCCGTGACAGAATTTATCTACTGAAGTTTCATTCTGTTGTCGTTGCCCTATTTTTGCATTGAAATCTCCCATAATTATCTTCAAGTGCTGCTTACCTTTATTATTTATATGACGAATTTCCTCATAAAATTCTTCAATTTCTTTTTCAGGGTGACTTGTAGTGGGTGCATAAGTTTGAATAATCTGAGCCTTGTATCTTCTCGAGAGTTGGATAACGAGTCGTGCAGCTCTGTCAGAGGAACTTTCAACTTCTGCAACTTTATCCTTCAGTTTCTTGTTTATTATAAATCCAACACCACTAGTTCTGCCAGTATCTGTCCCACGATAGTAGAAGAGATGTCCACTTTTCAGTTCAATGAGATCTTCTCCTTTTCTCGTTACCTCACTTAGCCCGACGATATCCCACTTGATCCTTTGTAGTTCCTCTTCCAATTCAAGAAGCCTTGAATCAGAAGATAGGGAGCGTCCATTATACGTAGCCAATGTCAGCATCAGATGGCAGCCTAGTCCGGTCTTACGGGGATTCTTAGCACCCTCTGCCTTCATGTCGCACTGGCCGCTGCTTTGGCCAGGTACATTCCAGCTGCCGAAGACTGAGGGCCAAGATTTAAGTTGTGGAGTCATTTTGGAGGGGTTTGGCCATAACTCACCACGCTGGCCAAGCGGGTTGGTGAGTGTGGGATAGCATTTCCTCGAATCCCGATGATATAGTTATACCGGTATTGGCGGTCATATATACATATACAAGTAAGTAGGAGGAAACTGTATTCATATACAGTTATATTAATTGTTTTAGATTAATAAGTCCAACATTTTAATACAAATAGTTTGACGTTTTTGTCAAATTTTACTTATATACCGCCATTGATGACACACTATGTTACATTTAAACAAATACAATTTGCATTAGGCTCAATATTGGGTTTAATTTTAAAAAATGTACATTTGTTGTACTACAAAAAGTGAACAGTAATATGAAACTAATACATGAAGAGGGGAAAAAAAAACAAAAAAAAAACAGTTACCAACACTACAGAAAGATATAAGTACAAAGTACAAGAGAAACGTTAATCCAGCGCAATTGGTCCTCTTAGCATACGATAACACAATTTAGATGCTGTGTTTGTGCCAAGACGATTTCTGAGTTTTGAATGTATTACTCCAAAGTTCGAAAATATTCTTTCAATCGATGCGGAACTTGCAGGGCACGAAAGTAAGAAAGCAATATGTTGTAGCCAATCTTTTGAAAATCCTTCTAGTTCCAGTGTTTTTCCTACTGTTGTCCACCATGTGACAGGACCGATACTTCTTCCAGATACAGTGAAGTAAGTAGGAGGAAATGGCTCAGCTTCAGCTTCATATGCAATCAAAAGGGAAATGCTGTTGGGATACCTGTTAACTAGCCATGAACGCACGCTCTCTTTTTGAATGTTAGACAGACCTTCTCCTTTGCATTTTGGATTCAGGAAGTGGAAAGGTTTCATGGCTTGATCCATTCCTTTTGTAACTTCTTGGTTGTGGCGCTGTAAACAATCTTCTTTCAACAACATGAGCCATGTATGGCAGGCTTCAAGAATGGTAGCATTATCTCTTTGCAAACAGTCGAATGAATCGGCAACTGGCTTCAGCTGTTGCAATGTATCTTTAGCCTGTTTGTATAAACTATAATCATTTATAAGAGTGACTATGTCTCTGTCTATATGTGATCTTCATATTTCTCAATTATTTTCTGGTATGCTGTTCTGTTGCGCAGAAAAGTTTCAATGCCATTCATTTGACTCTTCCACTTTGTATCTCCCGGTAACTGGGGTTTCAGTAAATGAGGAATTTCATTAAGCAATGCACTAGGTACATGGTGGTTGCGGAGAAACTTTTGAACCTTCACAATGTTGTTTAGCACTGAAACTGGTGTTATATCCTGTCCCAGCAGGTTTAAATAATGGGCACTGCATATATATACCACCAAGCTATTATCTTCTTCACACAGGAGTTCCTTTGCTTTCTCCATAACTCTGGCATTATCAGTGACCACAGCCTTTATATCACAATTATATAATATTTTCTCTTTGCCTTTGCAATAGCCGATTGTAAAACATCTTTGTGATATTGTTCATTTCTTTGTATGTGTACCTACTTCCACTGAATCCAAAAAAAATAAGATTTCCCCTCCCACTGAATACAAGTTGCAATAAGTGGATCATTGTGTATATTACTCCATCCATCTTCAATCAGGGTGACCTGTTTGCCTTCGATAAGTGTCTTGGTTCTATTTGTGACTCTGCTGACACTATATCTAAAAGTTCTCCTGCTAATGCTTTACGACTTGGCGGTCTATATCCTGGACACAGAGCTGAAACTAATTCTTTGAAGGTTTGATGTTCTATTGCAGTGAAGGCAATATTGTTGACGTAAAAAAGATTGGCAACCAGTAAATTCAAATTTTCTGCAGTTCTGTCACTTGTTTTTAAAATATGGGAATCTAAACATTACTGAGATTTCATCTTTTTTGGTGGCACTGCAAATTCACTTTCATTTACTTCTAGGAGTTCAAGGTTAGATGAATCCCGATCTCCAGTTTCTGCATTATTTACAGTTCTATCATTACATACCTTTTCAGCTTTGCAAGATAAAATGTGTTTTCTCAATCTGTCTGCTTTTCCAAGTTGAACATTTTCACAGTATTTACATTTGGCATATTTACTATTATTTCCAGATTTTCCCTCATTCTGTACTTTAAGAAAATGTTGCCACACACTATCTGATGGTCTACCACCTTTGTGCATTTTCAGTTTAAAATTTAATTCAGATTTTTTACTAAAACAAAAACACTTCTTTCTTCTTCAGGTTTTAGGCACCTCAAAACCAGTCTCCCCAAATCAAAATAAAGAAGTCTGTCTCCTGAAATGTAATGAAATATTTATATTTCAGTGAAATGCTGGTGCAGTAATACTTTTTTTTTTCACACTCACATGATAATCACATATTTATTAATTATTATTACTGTACATAATTTTACATGCAACATTTTTTTTTAGTAAAAAAACTAAAAAACTTTATTTTGTTGGTCTGTTAGTACAGTTCTAGGAAAATCTACTGGTTTTTACCTGATATTTTTCATATTTTGACAGCTCTAGGTTTTAGACACTTTTGGACAGTTTTAGACGGTAAAAACCACATGTCCTGTCCAAAACCCCAACCCTGCTATAATAGCTTTTGTTTTAAGGGGTTCAAAGACTTATACCTAGCTAGACACCGTATTAACAACTCTACAATAAGTTGAGTAATCGGTTCCTTACAGTAACACAATATATAATAAGTTTCTGATGCACAAAATGGGGAGAAGAGAAGAAATATCCTGTGCCACAATAAACTAAATTCATGCGATGTGTTATCCACAATATCCAATCTCGCTACAGAACTTCAAAATCAAATACTTCGACAGACTATTGGAATTTAACAATTAACCAAACTTTTAAATATTCCCGTGAATCTCTCCTATTAATGAAAACTTTTCGTCATATGAACACGGAAAAAGTGAGAACGGAGTTTTTCCGTTTATATAGGAAATGTATTGCTCGAAGGTTTTTAAAAGTTCAGAATTTTCCCGTGGTAGGAAAAATCCGTGAAATTCAGGTTAGTTTCCGTCATTTTACGGAAATGGTTGTATCAGAAATATGCCTCATTAATTCACAAAAGATCTACGGAAAGTGGCTCGTTAATTTTTGAAAATTTTTCACAATGTATGGATGCGATTTGCAAAGTGATTAAGGCTACCGACGTCAATGATTGCGTGCTGTGAAAAAATTCAGCAGGCTTCCAGCAAAAAGTACCGTCAGAATTTTTTTTTACAGAAATTTCATTTTTAGGTAAATTTCAAAAAATGTTTTATTAGTGTAGAATGATAAATTTTTCTTTGGTGAATATTACCGTCGGGGGTAAAAATCTTGAGGTTCCTACAAATTGCCTTTTGTCTGGGATTTCAGTTTTGCGTGACCCATTATTCCTACCCAACTTTTTAAGTGTTTACAACTTAAAGAAATAGTTTTCAGTTTCTCGTTACTTTCATCGTAGTATTTCAGATGGCGATTTTTTCAGGAGGTAAACGGCATCGTTATAGGGGTAGGAACTGCATCCAACATAACGGATTCAATGGGCTTTTTCTTCATGTTTATCAAATTAGTTTACAGCATCATTCTTAGTTGTTCAAATGCGTAGTGTTTAATTTTCAGCAAACCTCAACTTAGGAAGAAAGTGTAGTCGACTAAACAACTGAAGCTGTACATTGTTTTACATCCAATTTTGTAAATCTTTTCAACGCATTTTATATTTTAAATACTAAGAAAACCTCTGCAAGTTAAACGAGAACCAAATTAATGATAGACCTGAAGCTGAGCAAAACCAGAAGTATTCGAATAGAGAAAGTTGTTATTTGAAAACTGTGGGTTGAAACGAAGTCGAAAGGAAACTCACACTAAAGCAATGTTATGAAGTACTTTTATTCCGGTAAAATGAATCAGTGTATTTCATATATTTTGTTACAGAATGGAATAGTGCGTAATTTTTAAGCAATGTGATGTCTGTAAAAAATTATCTCTGAACATGTCCAACTTTGGAGTTCTAAAAATATTTCTCAATACTTTTGTCTTGCGAATTCACTTTCAAATAAGCTTTACCTATGAGATAAAATATTTAAAATATTCTTATATCGAATGCAAATTGAAATTTACATGACAAAGTAAATCAGTGCACCAGTAGTTTGTATTACAAAGGTGTTCATCTTCGTAATGTTTTTTGAGTACCTAACTCAGCTTTTGGTTTGAATATTTATACTTCTGTCGGTCTTTTGCTTGTCCTTTGTAATGGATAATAAAGTTCCTGTTAGATTTCGTGTGACACGTGTGCTGCCATTCAATAACCTTTTTAAGACTTAATTTTTGCAGGTGTAAAGAGTTAAGCGACACAATAGTGAATTTCAGAAACGAAGCAGTTGACGAAGTGTGTTGTGGTATGATTTTCAGCTCGCGACTAAAAGAATCCAGTGGAATTCACACGTGTTCAAAGGCTCAAGCTTATGATTATACAAGCTCATGCTTGTTCAAAGGCTCAAGCTTATGATCTAACGATGATAAACAGCTTGAGGGTGTTTTTCGACTTGAATAAATTATCTGTTTAAATCACAGCACTTAGTATCAAAAATTCCAAACCCCTTTCAAAAAATATTTTGCATCAGGATTTAGCCTTTGTCAAATCCTGATGAATTGCTACAAATCCTAATGTTCATAATCAAAATCGAATGCTACAAATTCTAATGATTATAACGTGGCGACTCTTTGGATTGGTATGCTGGACTAAAACTTGTTATACAGCTAAAAACAACCGTAGAGCAACACTAAGAAGCAGATAAACATCCTCTCATTATTATTTGCGTACAAATTGTGCACTTCACTTGTCTTCCTTGTCTCTACAACCCATCTATACCTTTACATCACTTACAAAGTTTTCATAGAAATTTTGGCAGGAAGGACGCAATGAAAATGTATGTTGCGTCTTCATGACATTTTACGTATTTATTTTGCATGTTGTCTATCCTGCAGAAAGCACTATTGAGAGGATAGTTCCTCGGAAGCCACTCACTAACCACATTTTGCAAGGGCATCCCTATGCATAAAATAATGAATGTCCTCTGGCCATTTTCGACTGAAAGTAAACTAATTCGCAAAGTTTTGAAACTTTTTTACGCTTTCCAACCGTAGGTTGAAGAAGCGTATATGTTCCATCTTTGTCCGTCTGTCTTTCTGTCCGCACGGTAAGTCGCGTACAATTGGTTCGATTTCGATGAAATTTTAGTATGTGGTCAACCTGGGGACGAACCCTACTAAAAATGGACGAAATGGGGTCAAAGGTCAGGACATAGGAGCGGGATCCATTCCATCACCCTTATGCGTCATAACTCAAGTAAAAATGCTTCTATTGAAACAAAACTTTATCATGTTATTTCGGAGCTATACTGAACCGGTTCTGTTGAATATCATTGAAATGGGATCAAAGGTCAAGGCACATGAGCGAGATTTATTCCGCAGCCATTATCCTCATAACTTGACTAAAAATGCTTCTATTGCGACAAAACTTTAGTATGTTATTCCGGAGGTATATACTGAACCAATTCTGTTTAATATCATTGAAATTGGGTCAAAGGGCAGGGAACAACAGCAAGATTTATTCCACAGCCATTTTTTTCATAACTTGTGTAATGATTTCTGGTATGTTGGAAAGCGTATCATAATTTAATCAATGCATTGCATGATTTCACTAACTTGTTTTTCATACATTCGCTCTTCTTTTCTCCTATTTTGTCGAGGCCTAAATGTGAGTACCGGTTAAGTTTTCACTGATAAAACTTTGCTTCATTTGTCTTCATATGTACTTTAGAACTGAAGTTTCCTTTTGCTTATCGGTATTCTTTTCCCTAAATCATGAGATCATGTATTACTCACTTGTAACGCACTTATTTTAATCTGCTAAGTGAAGATCTATTTCTCTATCTGACACACAGTTTTTTGTATTGAAAGTTTAACGACCACCGTGAGCAACTCGATTGGCTATAAGCAGTCGCCCGTTCCCGATTTAGGGCCGCTGACTTCAGGGAAGGGAAAGAGCCAAGTGCCGTAAGACAAACATCCATGACTCACGCGGATTCGAACCGGTCCCAACTGTGACGAATGGTCAGAAGCCAGTGCTTAGACCACTGCGCCATCGGGGTGGCACTCAACTATATTAAAAACTGATTGTTATCCAAAGAAAACATGCATTGAAATGCACGCAACTGTGGTGCCGATAACCTATTCTTGAATACAAAGAGTTCCGAAAGTTCGCGGCAATTGTTTATTAAAAACAAATTTAAACACATACAAGATGCTGGGAATATAGCAAGTCGTTTTTTTTTATCTAAAATTCATTTCGCTAAATACAAATAATATAAAACAAGAACCTTTTTTTAATATATTTGTTTAGTTTTATACCAGAGCGTTTGCTTTTTATCCTGTTGGTGTGTGAATGACAACTATTCAGGCTGTAAACAGTTGTTCATCCTAAATTTAAAGCTAATAGCTACAGGGGAGGGACTGATCCATCTCTGATGAATGGTTAGACCACTTGGCCGTGTTTGATCTCGATGTATACAAAATAAATTGTGTAGTCAGTTCCTTAAAATATTCTGGGAGTGAAAAAGATTATTTTTTATTAAACCGGTTCGTAGATCGCCACCTCTTATTTATACTGTAGTACACTCAAATGTGTGGAAAGTGATAAAGGAAGTCCATGTGATACCTTCAGATATAAATTGTTCTCTTAATATTTTCAGCATATCGTGAAAGCATTAATAGAGAGTATATAAATGGGTTTATTTTTTTACAGAACTATTTTTTTTCGCTGATATAGTTGTCATACAGCAGTGAAGAAGCGTCCCTCACTTTTCTGTCTGGGGTTCAGTTCCCGGGTAAGAAATGTATTTTACGTTAGTTCTCATGGAACAAATTCACCCTCTTTCTGAAATTAATGTTCTTCAAATATGAAGGGGCAACTTTTAAGAGCTTCACATGCTCATCGGGATCTATAAACACTGAAAATGGGGGACATTTTTCCATCACCATATATATCACTGTTTTCAGGAAGAATTTGCCAAGATAAAGTTTTACGTGCATCAATTTTTCAGGAAAAATTTGCATCAGAATTAAAGACACCTTATAGATAAGCTTCTTCAGGTGATGCAATCTTGAGAGAGCTGCATTTCATGGACTGAACATGTACGGCGTTTCTACATTGGCTAATGGTTTTAGACTAATCGAACTACGTTGTTTAGAGGGGAAAAGATTTCTTATGTAAAATGTATTTCAACAGTGCAGATGCGCTTCAGTTCATCATTCCAAGGGGACGTAGTTCGGAGATAGGCACTTATCACGCAAGATTTGGTGTAATATCTGTGGGTTGATTTACAAGTTGTTGCTGCAAAATATCGATCTTGCTAATCCTCCATAAACACCCATGCACTCAGAATTAGTTGTCGTGCACCATTCGAATAATCCAACAATAATCGACACTGTCACTGCACGATTTAAAATCCAATATAATAAGATCACATTAAAGGTTTATTACATTAAACTATATTACTTACAAGTTAAAATCTACTAGATCTTTCGGGCCGTCAAACGTGCCCATCTTCATGTGGAATATAAGAGAGGTATACAGACAGCAGGGACTTACATACAGTCGGTTGGTGACGTAAAAAAAATAATCCAAGCGCATGCTCAAAGGGTTTAAGTCTTAAAGGATTAAGACGGGCAATTCCACTTCCTATGGCAATATTGGAATCTCCTCTTCGTCAATTATGGTATCTTGAAATGTTCCTTCGATGAAGGATTTTCACGGTTGTAGCACTAAATAAGGCAAATCCTTATTTCAACATTTATCACCAAAGGTTGAGATGTACAAACTCTCGACAAAAAGGGCTGAGGCCTTGGTTTTTTGACTACCCAATATTGAAGCTTCATTCCATATTGGCATATATGATCCTTCTCTTGAATGGTTTCTAACGTTATATTTATGTTCATTTATTCTTACGCCCAAAGTACGTGAAGTTGATCCTATGTAAACTTCGGGTTTATCTGCTGGGTAGTAACTTTCCAACGGTATACAGTTTTTACCTAATTTATTGATATCGTAAGTCGAATCCCGATCTTTTTAGCACGTCTTTTGTAAAAAACGATCGTGCTTATGTTATCGGATTGTCCGTCCGCCAGTCCGTCTGTACCCACGATATCTCTGCAACTATTAGTCCGATTTGAAAAATTATTTTTGCATTGGGAAGCTTGAAATATGCGAATGATGATCCATCATTTCGTTTGCTTTTTTTTTAAGATGTACAATTTCGCCGCTAGAGGGCGTAAATGCAGATGATGTCGAATTCAAAAATACGTTTAATTCCACATATTTGCTTCTAAACATCCGATTGAAAAATTTATTTTATCTTTCGATTCCATTTATACCGAAGAGTATTTTAGATATAGTTACTTTTTCAAATTACGCATATATTTTCCGCTAGGGGACGTAAAAGTAAATTACTTTTTTCCCGATAACTCTTCTTCTAAAACTGCGATTTGAAATTTTTTTCTTCAGCGGATTCATCTCCTAATGGAAAATTTTATGCATATAATTTCAAATTGTTGGTAAAGAATACTTTGGCCACCAGGGGGCGTAAGTTTTTATTTTTGCTTCTGATGTATTTGCCATAAAATCTGAACTTCTGAAATATCGATTGAAATTTTTTTTTTCGTGGCCTGATGCCACTTACATCGATAAACCTTTTTGGAATACTTTTTTTCCTAAAATATTCCACAGTTTCTCCGCCAGGGGGCGTAGATGTACATCTTATTTTTGTCAATATCTCTTCTTCTAGGAGTCCGATTTGAAAAATTCCTTCTTTGTAGGATAGTGTTTTCCGTGCGACATGTTTTTCATATAATTTCAAAATTTTCAAGTAATTCATAGACTTTCCGCTTGGGGGCGTAGCGGTAAATTGTGTTTCCCCCTATATCTCTGCTTCTAAATCTCCGATTTGAAAAATTCTTTCTGCACTGGATACAGCTGCTGATGAGAAATCGTATGCGCATAATTTCTAATTTTTTGTAAAAAAAAATGGTTTGGCCACCAGGGGACGTAAATCTTAATTTCCGCTTCTGATGTATTTGCAGCAAAATATGAGATTCTCGATTAAAAAAAAAAAACGTCGTTTGTTGACCGATACTTCTCATGTCGACAAATCTTTTAGAAACATTTTCTTCTAATAATAGTGCATGGTTTCTACGCCAGGGGGCGTAGATGTATATCTTATTTTTGTCAATATCTCTACTTCTAGGAGCCCGATTTGAAAAAATTCCTTCTTTGTTGGATAGTGTTTCTAGTGTAACATGTGGTTCATATAATTTCAAAATTTTCAAGTAATTCATAGACTTTCCGCTAGGGGCCGTAAATGTAAATTGCGTTTCCCCCTATATATCTGCTTTTAAATCTCCGATTTGAAAAATTCTTTCTGAAGCGCATACAGCTCCTGATGGGAAATCCTTTGCACACAATTTCTAATTTTTTTTTTAAATGGTTTGGCGACCAGGTGGCGTAAGTCTTTATTTCCGCTTTTGATGTATTTGCAGCAAAATATGAGTTTCTAAAACCTGGATTGAAAAAAAAGTCGTTTGTTAATTTCTGCTTCTGATGTATTTGTAGCAAAACCTGGGCTCCTGAAAACTCGATTAATTTTTTTTCTTGGACCGATACCGCTTATATGGATAAACCTTTTGAGAAAACTTTCTTCCTAAAATAATGCATGGTTTTCCCACCAGAGGATGTAAAGTCACATCTTATTTTTGTCGATATCTCTGTTTCTAAAAGTTCGTAAGTTCGCGATTCCGTTTACAATAATATCTGAGGGATTAAAAACCCGATTGAAAATCTTCTTTTTTCGTCAGATCTATTGTTTTCCATACCGGTTCCATTGAATTTGAATAGCTTTGATAAATTTAATTTGCCTCAGAACGGATTCAAAAGACGTGCTTATTACACCCGAAAATTCGGTGTCACCTTTCTTGTTTAATCATTGAAAACAGATTTGAAGTGTTTTCACCGAAATCCAAATCATGTTTTTATCAAACAAAAAGGATTTGAACATACTATGCGTGAAGTCTAAGAAATCCAGCTGTAATATTCATCTCGTACGGCTGAGTAGGTTAACGTTATTTCCATTTAGAGTTTAAGTCAGTCTATTAGGAAAACAATAGCGTCGGAAAACTCATTGAACTATGGGAAGTCCAAATATGGACAAACCTCGGAAGCATAAATGCTGCTCAGTGAATTAGAGAGGGTGAGAAAGGACGCTCTGTAAGCCTAGCAAATATCCCGCCATTGTTTCTACCCCCTCTCCCCCTTGTCTTTCAAGTAAAATTTTACAAATAAAACTCTGAAGTGTCAGAATCTACCAGCTTACTGCCAGGAAAATCCATTCGCTGCAGATTGATGCCCCTTTCAAAATGGCGACAACATATCGTTCTTCAGTACTTTCAGATATATACAATTTCACATTTCTTTCACATACGCCTGGAATCCGTACACGGAGAAACGTCAATAAGTACCTTCGTAAATCAAACGCTTAATTTCTTTTTGTTCGGGGTTTCTCTAACACGACACTAAGGCCGTCCCTAATTTAGGGCCACTGGTTCCTGGGAAGGGAGAAAGCAAGAGCCGTAAGGAAAACACACCACACATGTCTCCATCCGTGTCTCGAATCCTGGCCCACTCAGACGAAGGGTCAGACACCAGTGCTTAAACCGCTACGTCACCGAGGCGGCAGAATCCAGTTATATGCCCTCACAATTATGACATGGCTACATATTCATGTCCTTCAAAGTGAACTCGTTATCTCCGGGAACCCAAGGTTCCCATCGCCGAGAACTGCAAAAAAGGCCACTCCCCCTCATAATCTTCTGGTGAGGAATTGAATCCAGAGATTATCAAAAAGCTTAAACGACCACCGTGAGCAACTCAATGGGCTATAAGCAGTCTCCCGTCTCTAATTTAGGGCCACTGGTTCCAGGGAAGGAAGAGAGCCAGTGCCGTAAAACAAGCACAACATCCATGCCTCAAGGGAATTCGAACCCGAACCCCTTTCGGACGAATGATCAGAAGACATCGCTTAGACCACTGCGGCTTAGGATATTTCAAAATCATCTACTTTTTTTTTAATTTCATGTTTTCCCAGTACATTAACTTAAACCCAACTTTTTTTATTCCCCCCCCCCAAAAAAAAATGTTATTATTCGTATTTTTATTTCGATTTGTAGGGCTTTACCCTCTTTATTTTTTTGAGTCATTCTGGGATCACCCCTAAATTTTCCATTGCTCGGGCAGAGAGTTTTACACAAGCCGGTTCTTGATCCACTACCATAAACTTTACTTTCTTTATTGGGGAGGGTTGAGCGCTTGTATGCAGCTTGTTCCTTTTTAATTTTTTTTTTAATTTTAGGGTTTACTCATTTTATTCATTTAATTTTGTAAGGTCCACTCCGTCATTTATTTATTCAAAGTCCGAATTCAAAATAGTTACCTCATCTCTAAAACGTTTAAAGAGGCTTTTTTTTTTCTTGTTTTCCTTTTGTTTGGGGGTTTAACGACCACTCTGAGCAACTCAATGGGCTATAAGCAATCACCCGTCCCTGAATTAGGGCCACTGGTCGCAGGGAAGGAAGGGGGGGGGGCTAGTAGCGTAAGACAAACGCAACATCCATGCCTCGCCGACATTCGAACCCGGAATCATCGTGTTCAAATGCCGGTGAGGCATGGATGTTGCCTTACCGGCATTTGAACACCATCTACGTTTTACAAGGGAGCTACTGGTAGTAACAGAGGCATATTGGGTTTCAGCTATACCCAATATGCCTGTCGGCTTTTCCAAATTAAGGCCCGGTGGCACGGGCCCTAATTTGGAAAAGCCGGCCCGTAAAATTTCAACAACTACCAAAACACGAATTTGACACCTGGTGCACTCGGTCATTAGACTCCTGAAGAGTTTTCGTTTTCTTAATTGCTACACGTATTCTATTACAATAAACGTTAATTCAGAATATTTCTGAGACTCTGTATAAGTCACATCACTTCTGAGGAAGGGGGAAGGGGCTTGTGTACTCAAAAATATTGCATGAAAAAACAATTTCCATGCTTTTCAAATTTTACTGGGTTTTCAAATTATCATTCCCTACCGCCGGACCCGGAAATATCATTGAAGGGGGGGGGGGGGTAATTCGAAAAGTACGAAATATCCAGAATTATGAGTCCGATCGTTCTACTGCAAGAAGATTTTATGGCTGTATAAATTGCACCTATCTCTACTGACATATCACATAGCTGAAACCCAATATGCCTCTCGTGTGTGTGTGTGGGGGGGGGGAGGACACATTTGTGCCGCTTAAGATGCGATGTTCCAGATTTTGTACTGTCGTAACTCAAAAAGGTTTTGCATTTAGTGCACTGCACAACGTTTTCCGGCCGACTAGTTTCAGAACGGGTCAGTAATTTACAATATTTCCAAATATCGCTTTTCCCCTTTACATTGTCTGCAAGCACATATTTTCCGGAAGCGATTTTTTTCTCGAAAATCTTTCGCTTTCTTAAACTCCATAATAAGTATGGAATCAGCAACACTGAACTGAGCATATACTAAGGGAAAACAACGACAGACTGCCCAGCTAACCAGTGTCACAGAAGTTTTGAAAAAGACTGCCTGAGAGTACAAATGGGGGAAATACGGCACAGATTTCTACGCCGAAGTAAGTTTCTCCCAGCCAATTTCTCCCGTGCCATTTAAGACAACTTAAAAGCTTTTCACACATTTAGAGAACAAAGTGCCGCCCATCAGAACAATTAAAAAAGTCGTCTGCGGGCGGGTGGTTCGGTTTAGAAATGCTGCAGTTAATAGCCTGCCCTGAGGAATGAGAGGAGGGTGGAAGTTACAGAGAGAGATAAGGGACCACATTCACATTGAAAAACTAAGGGAGCTGACCCACTCCAATTGTATTGTAGGAGGGGAAGATGTCGTAAAACTTCTACATTTTGCATCAGCAGAAATTATTCAATCTTATCCTGCTGCTGTATGTTGCGAGTTTTCCAAACGAGAAAGGCACCGTACAGCGATTGTTTTGCTCATAAAAAAAAACACTCTGCTCGGCCCGTGCCTGTTTCACATTTAATATTGAAGGCCCTGCCCGTTTTCCCAACTTATAAATGAGCAAAGGCCCGACCCGGCCCGGGCCTGTGCATACCTCTAGCGCAGTGGTCTAAGCGATGACTTCTTATCATTCGTCCGATTGGGGTCCATGTTCGAATCCCGATGAGGCATGGATGTTGTGTTTGTCTTACGGCACTGGCTCTCTCCCTTCCCTGGAACCAGTGGCTCTAAATTCGGGACGGGCGACTGCTTATAGCCCATTGAGTTGCTCACGGTGGCCGTTGAACCTCCAATTAAAAAAAAAAGAGCACGATGACTCCGATCAGAAACTAACGCTTAGACGACTGCGCTACAGGAAGGAAAAGAAGGGCGTTTAAATAAGTGCGGTTTTTTTCAGGTTTAACGCCCACCGTGAGCTACGCAAGAGGCAAACACAAAATCCATTCCTCAACGGAATTCGAACCCTGACCCTTTCATGGGCGAATTGTCATACGCCAGCGCTTAGACCACTGTGCCACTGGGGAGACAAAGTGCGTTCGAATGTGTACTAGGAAGTCAAAAGTGATTGGACACAAAGTAAACAGAAAAACAGTATTGTATGTACATCAACAGCGGGCAGGTCTTCCATTTGCAGATATTACAGCAGCCACCCGTCTAGTTAAACTGTCCACAAGTCCATTGAGTTCGGGGAGAGCGGGATGTTCCTCCATTCCGCCTTGAGTACATCGACCAAATCTGTCAGTGAAGAAAATCGCATTGATCTAGACCTCACCCGTCGTTCAAATTCATCCCACAGGTGTTCAATGGGATTGAGGACCGGGCTCTGGGCAGGCCGACCCATCCGCGATACCTAATTTTCCTCATACCACTCCATTGTAGCCCTGGAAATAGGACAAGCCGAATTTTTGACATGGAAGATACAACCGTCGTGTCCGTAGAACTGCCACAACGTTAGGAGCATTGAGTTATCCAAAACATCTATATACATCACAGAGTACATGTTGCCGTGAATAACAACCAGACACGTGATTCACAGAGTGCACTGTATACTCCGGAAGCAGGCGTTCTTCGGGTAACCGCCAAACCTAAACACGTCCATCCGATCGGAATTATGTGAAGCGGGATTCGTCGCTCCATAACACCTGCCACCATTGCTGCAATGTCCACTTTTTGTGCTGTTGACACCATCATAGCCGCGTGGCTTTATTGGTCTTTGTGATGAAAGGTTTATGGGCGGCTGCTAGGCCATGATACCCGAGTACATGGGTCTCTCTGTGAAGTGTCTTGGTGTAGACCATAACATCTGTGGCCAGCAGGAACTCACGTGCTATGGCGTGCATTGCTCGGGACCTGGTTTTTCGGATCTCCCTCTACAGAACCCTCCGGTCCCTGGTTGCGTGGGTCTTCCAGGCAGAGGCGAATTCCTGCAATATCCCGTCTTCTTCCACTTGTTGTTGACATCTTTGTCAACAAGACCACAGTCGATTTAGCAATCTGTTTGACATCAGCAATGCTTCTTATGCTCATACCTCCAATTGAACGGCGTATTATAACGCCCTTTTCAAGCTCGGAGAGCTCTAGCTGTTTTATCAGCGATTGATCGGAACAGTCAGATCAGATCATATGTAGAAGATTTTAGGAAGGGAGTGTCTCACCCCAGGTCTTAAACAACCCTTAGAAATAGGAAGCTAGGAGATTTGGGCAAGAGTGCCTGATAGGAAAGTGACACGGAAGCGAGGTAGAAAGGGGTAGGAAGACGCCCTTATTTATTACCGGGGGGGGGGGGAGTACCCGGGGTCCGATGGCTTAACGTGCCGATCCGAAGCACTGCGGATATTTAGTGGTTAGAGCGTCCGTACCTGCCTGGGATCGAATATCTGAGGTTTTATCCGTGGCAGTCACGAATGCTGACCACTAGGCCACGATTGATCGGAACTTATGGTATGGTATTTGAAGAAGTTTTAGGAAGGGAGTGTCTGACCCCAGGTCTAAAACTGCCCTTAGAAATAGGAAGCTAGGAGATCTGAGTAAGTAAACTCAATAGGAAAGACAAACAGAAAAATGTATTGAAAGGAGAAGGTGATCCGTGACACCAGTCCGTGTGGAGGGCAAAGGGAGCGAATCACCGCACAACATCACAGAGAACCACAACACCACCAGGCCGCCGACGCACTAGTGAGTGACTGAAACTCAACGATACCAAATTCAAATATCCGAGCAGAATCCATTTTCACCATCGCGATGCCAATTGATCGGAACGTACACTCGTTGCAGTTTTTATACCTTATCAACCATGTGTCTGCTGCGAGAGCACACCGACTGCTCCTGCGTGGGGGTATTTAATCACTTTTGTCCACGTAGTGTAACTTCTGAGCACGTTTGTGCAATTGAACTTCTGCGGAAATTATTTGCTATTTTAATATTGGTATAATTAAAATAGCAAATAATTTCCGCAGAAGTTCAAATGCACAAACTTTTTCAGTAAGCCTAAAACGCACTGTAACAGGGGCGGCCGGAAAGTGAAGTTCGTTGACCTGGCCCGAAATTTCGAATCGTGGTGAACCCCCTTCCTTCCCGCTTTCCGGAACAACAGAAGAAAAACAATACCTAAGTAGCTTTGTTGGGAATTATGGCCACCCTAGAGGAACTAACAAAGGCACATCACAAGAATCGCACATATGCCAAATAAAAAAAAATAAAAATAAAAATCTTGGCTGAAATTATTGACCGGTTTCGGGCCCTGATGGCCCGGGCGGTTCCGCCGCCACTGCACTGTAATAAAACTGCGAAATTCACAAACACCTTAAAGTCAGTAAATCAGATTATAATGAATAAATTTCTCCGACTGGACGTGTAGTGCAGGAAAACTTTCGTTAAGTCACGTTAGGGTTATAGAAAGGTTACTTGACGTAGCTAAAGTGTGCTTAATCTTCAAAGTGCTACAGTTTGTTTAGGTAAGACACGCATGTGCAATGAATTCCAAGAATATGGAATTTATTTTTTACTCAGCGTTCCTCATTATCTTGAATATCAGTAATATAACTTCGGTTTTAGTACCTTGAAGGCTCCTTATTAGAGCGGTAAACACAATATACCCTGAACTTAACGTAAACACTCAATGAAATGGACTTAACGGCCAGACAGAGGTCTGATAATAAAATGAACTAAGAAAACGTACTCACTTTTAACCTTTTATTGGGGAGCTCCTGGTATTACTCAAATACACACTCCAAAATAACATAACTACTGATAGCCCGAATTTTCGTACTATCGTGATATCTTAGAAGCGTAGGTAAATCGCATATCAATAATCAGGAAGAACCTATCACATATAAAACGAAGCTCTACCGTATACTTGAGCGCGCCTATATATATATACTGCATACCACCACGTCATGACTTACACTCGTTGCCACATATAATTCAGCGGGAGAAACAACATCTGCCGCCCCGGTGGGGCAGTGGTCTAAGGCGCTGGTCTCTGATCATTCGTCCGTAAGGGGTCCGGGTTCGAATCCCGGTCTGGCATGAATGTTGTGTTTGTCATACGGCACTGGCTCTCTCCCTTCCCTGGAACCAGTGACCCTAAATTAGGGACGGGCGACTGCTTATAGCCCATTGAGTTGCTCACGGTGGTCGTTAAACCTCCAATAAAAAAAAAAAGAAACAACATCTCGTTAAGTGAGAAGATAATTTGCATAGGAAAATAAAATAACAAGAGATAGTAAAATCAAAAAGAAACTGAATCTAGAATATACGTTACAAGATGAACACCTAAAAATACTCAGCTTTTATACCGTGCCAAAAAGTCAGCAGAAAAATCCCTTCAATGTCAGCAGGACAGCACAAGAGAAAAAAAAGCCAGTTTGCTACGATTCAACAGCTTAGACTTACGGGTAGCAAATCAGTCAGCGTTTGCCGTCATAGTTTTCAAATATATATTTTTTTTTCTTTTCTGTGAGATGATTGATAAATCTGAACTTATAGTGCTAAAAAAGTTCAGGGGCCCGCTTTCCTTCTTATCGCCGCAGAAATTTTCATACATTAGATTAACAAAAAAAAAAAAAAAAAAGAGGGATCAAGAAAACGATTTTTACGCTTTTTAAAATGCCATTTTATTTTCCCAATATTAGAACGCTCTGTAAGAAACAATGCTAGTGTAATCATTTTGTCTGTCCGTGCACATGTAACTTTTTGATTTTAGAGATATTTCAAAAATAAATTTTGTGGCTAATAGGAATTTAAAGCACATTAAGTTTGGCATTTTAAATATCCATATACTTCACGAATTCGCCACTAAGGACTGTCAAAGTCAAAAATTCAAAAACATAAACATCTGTTGTGAAGAAACTGTTCAACTCAGAGTAATAAAATATTTCTGTGTCTCTCAGGTTAAGCTTAGCTATTCCTTCTCAAATATTTAAATTTTCCAATTAGTTCCTGAATTTCCTGCTAGAGGCGCCAAGTCCAAAGAATTTGGTTTTCACAGATTTTTGAAACATTATTTTTGCGAATGGTAGGACATTAACATTCATTAAATTTTTGCCCATCTAAAATTTCAATACTTTTTGTTTTCTGTATAAATGTTGCCCATTAAAAATTTGACTACTTTTTCCACATCTGTGTTAGAACCTTCGGTCAGTGAAAACCAAAGCAAAACTGGAAATCCAATTATACCTTTTCGGGGTGCCTCAAGCTGTGGTGCCCTAGGCGCACTAGGCGCGCGCTTAGTCGGAAATCCGCCCCTAGCTATGAACATTATATAATTGTGCTTCTATAATGATGGAAATAGCAAGAAAATGAGATGTAAGTTTTTAATTCAGAGAGGCATAAAAGTCAATTTTTTTAACATTGAATTTATTAAAAAATGCAAAACAAACATTTTATAATAAACTTTATAAACAGTTAAAAGCATAAAACGCTTGTCATAAATCACTTGAAGTTGATCAGTGTGACGTGCCTGCCCCGCAGAACGCACATGAGATAAAGGCCAGTGCAGTATAGTGGATAGCACTCGGAGCTCCGGGGCCGAGAGTCGTGGATTCAAATCCCGCCCCTGTCATAAATATGATGCAGAAATTCACTTCGTCGTATCAGTAGAGGTCCATATCAGTGACCCAAAGTGTCACGATCTCTTGCTCGACTTTTGGAGTGCCTGCGTAAAAAAAAAAAAAACAAAAAAAAAACATGAGTTATCTTGTGTACAGTATGCGTGCTATTTAAAAGTTACAAAGCAGATAATTTTTTTAAATAAAGTGGAATTTTTCTTTCGCCAATTAGTTAAACTAATAACCTTAAAAAATTTTTGAGAGAATATTGGCTTGGTAGGAGCAAAGTTGTCTATCCAAAACACAGGAACGCAGTTTTTCACTCAAAATTAATCGGTAGCTTAACAAATAAACACCAAAATAGCGCAGTTAACACTAGCTTCCTTAAAATTTTGAGAATTTCTCTTCTAATAGACCAAATTTTGTGGCGTAAAAAGCAGTTCAATGGAGACTTTTCACAAATGTCTTACCTTGCTTCTTACGTTTGAAGAGCATTTTTTCAGTTTGAAGATTATTTTTTCCGGTTTGAAGGGAGGGAGGGAAGAGGGTTATTTATTGACCACCATGAGCAGCTCTACATGTTATAAGCAGTCGCTCGTCCCTAATTTAAGGCCACTGGTTACAGGAAAGAGAGCGCCAGTGCCGTACGATAAACACAACATCCATGCCTCTCGGGGATTCGAACCCCGACACATGTCAGAAGACTGGTCAGAAGCCAGCGTTTAGACCACTGAGCGGCCAGGGCAGCGAAGAGATCTATTCAATAAATCTGTTTCCTTAACAGATTTATTTAATGTGTGTTGCTTATGAAATTACAGAGTGAAAGCTCCAACTTTCACGATAGATTTGTTTCTGTTCATGAGGGGTGTCATGCGTCCTATTCATGCAAACCGTTTAATTTTTTTTTCTTTTTTTTGGTTGAAGGTTTAACAACCACCGTGAGCAATTCAATGGGCTATAAATAGTCGCCCGTCCCTAATTTAGGGTCCCCAGTTCCAGGGAAGGGAGACATCCAGAGCCGTAAGATAAGCACAACATGCATGCCACGCCGGGTTTCGAACCCGGACCCTTCTCGGACGAATGGTCATAAGCCAGCGCTTAGACCACTGCACCACGGGGGCACCCCCTTTAAAATTACGTCTGTTCGGTGGAGTAGTTTGTCGAATTCGATTATCGCAATGACAAGCACCAAAGCAGGCATTTGAAAGTTCAGCATGGGATTTGTTCTTTTTTACGTTGTTTTATCGTGATACAATATTAATATTTTGTTCCGAGAAACTGTTGAAAAAATTAATATCGAATCAATATTTCAAAAATCTAATCACTTACAGTTCCGCTAATTTTGTTTGATTTGAGTGCAATTTGTGCATTTTATCAGCAGTTGATACCAAATGTTTAAACTTGTTAAAAATATATAATTTTTGTAGTTTACATTGTACTCAGAACTTATGGCAGATAAATTAAAACTTGTATGAAGTGCTCTCGTTAGCGCTGAAAAGTAGAGTATTCAAGCGTGTTCAATCATCAGTACATCATCTGATTGCTCTTCCTTGTTTTTTTTTTTTTTTTTTTTTTGGAGGTTTAACGACCGCCGTGAGCAACTCAATGGACTATAAGCAGTCGCCCGTCCCTAATTTAGGATCACTGGTTACAGGGAAGGGAGAGAGCCAGTGCCGTAAGACAAACACAGCATCCATGCCTCACCGGGATTCGAAACCGCCAGTGCCTTAGACCACTGCGCCACCGGGGCGGCCTTCCTTGTTGATATTATCATTTAGCTTAAACGCATATGCTGTAAATAATTTTTCACTTAGAACAAGAAATGTGAGTTGAATCCCATCCCTTGTGGTGATCATTCAAATTAGGGTCATTCTAAATCGGCAATTATCAATTTGGCGTATCGGTACTACGTAAAACGTTCAGTAGATACCACAAAACTTAGTTAAACATTGAAAGGCGTAACAAAAAAAATGAGAAGATTTATCTTTAGACATATTTAAGAAAAGGAATGCCTCAAATGAAACTTTTCTAGGAAAACCTCATGTATTATGCATACAAAAATTTTCATGAAAGTTATAAGACTCGGGGCACGAAAACAAAATCGACACACGGTATTGCGAACAATGTTCAGGCTTCCAATTTCTCAACTGTAATCCAGTTAATGAGAAAAAAAAAGTTGCTGAACCAACATTATTAGATATTCTGCGCTTTATCTCTGATTGTACGGAGTGTAGATTAACTGGATTCTTGGTATATGTGATCTCACGGCTCCTTTCGCCTGTTTTTTTACTTCATAATTCGAAAGCTTTGATTCCAAAGATTTAAATCGCTTTCTTTGTAGCTTTCTTTGTTTCAAATTTGGTTCGCGTGTTTTTAAAGTACTCATACTGAATCTACGTTTTTAAAGTATTCATACTGAAGCTTTGGCAAACTGCGTTCTCCTGGACTTTTTTTTTTTTTTTTTTATGGCTACTACTGGAAATTGGCGGACAAGATTCGGCAAGCCATCAATTACGTCATGTGGTTGCCGGCTTCCACTACCGGCAAAGTAGCGGACCACATTAGGCTAGCCATCATTTCTGGCACGTGCTTCCAGGTCCGCTAAAGTGCCATTTGTGACAGCTACTGCCTGTGATGGATAACTGATGGCCCTGTTGTGACATATGACAACTGATGTGGTGCCAACTGTTGGCCAGCGTTTGGCCTGAATTGCTGACCCTTCTGTTGATCACCCGGACATTTTCTTGACGGTTCGGCAGCGGCAACATAGTTCTGGACCATTGCTGGCTGCCAGCAAAATGGCCCAGCAAGACTGTTTTTATTGGGTTCTCAAATAAACCAGCAAGCCGGGGATGAAAAACTGCATCGTATAAAGGATGGTCTGGGAGAGATTAAAGTTTCAAGTAATATTGAAGAGACAGCTGCAGATGGCGTAAATGTAGCAATGGTTCGTTCACGTCAGCATAAAGGCTGGGAATGGGTGACGTGCGAAATGCTCCCGTACAAGGATTGAGCGGTTGATGGTGGGTGGTATCCAACGGCTGGAGAACGGAAGGACGCGCATAGCCATACACTGTACAGCCATAATCGAGTTTAGATCGAATGTGAGAATGGTAAAGACGGAGTAAGGAAGTCCTGTCTGCACCCCAGGAGACTGAAGCAAGGATCTTAAAGATTGATAAAGCTCTCAGACAGGAAATCCTTAGCCTTCGAACGTGCGAGGGAAAAGTGAGCGCACGGCCGACGGTCTGACCAAGGAACTTGTTCTCCAGCAAAACTGATATCGCTGCACGGTCTAAATAGAGCTCAGGGTCAGGATGGAGGCCACGCCTCCGGCAGAAATGGACACACGTTGTTTTATCGGGAGAAAGAACGAAACCACTGCTGTTAGCCGCTTTAACAAACGGGTGAATCCCAGACTGCAGCTGCCTTTCAATGAAATTCATGCTTGATGACGAGCAGAAGATGTGTAAGTCGTCAACATAAACGGTAGCCGAAACAGCGAGAAAAAGGTTTTTGAGAAGACAGTTAATGGGGAGGATGAACAAGGTCACCGATAAAATTCAGCCTTGAGTAACACCTCGTTTTTGACGGGAAAATGCAGAGAGCGTCGTACCCAGCCCCACCTGGATCACACGATTACGAAGAAAATTGCCAATAAAAGTTGGGAGGTTTTTCGCAACCCACTCTCGTGGAGGTCACGGAGGATAACGTGACGTCACGCTCTATCGTAAGCTTTTTTTTTTTTTCTTGATTGGAGGTTTAACGACCACCCTGAGCAACTCAATGGGCTATAAGCAGTCGCCCGTCCCTAATTTAGGGTCACTGGTTCCAGGGAAAGGAGAGAGCCAGTGCCGTAAGACAAACACAACATCCATGCCTGACCGGGATTCGAACCTGGACCCCTTACGGACGAATGAGCAGAGGCCAGCGCCTTAGACCACTGCGCCACCGGGGCGGCCGTAAGCTTTCTGGATGTCGACAAAAACGGACACCAGGTGCTGCCTACGTACGAACGCCTCACGAACAGGCGTCTCAAGGCGCAGGAGATGGTCAGGACGGTGGAAGCCGCTTTGTGATGGCGATAGAATATGATGCTCTTCTAAGAAATAAATTAACCGGGAATTAACTATCCGTTCAAGGACTTCACACAAACAGCTACTGAGGGCAATGATAACTAGAGGGAGACTTCGGGTCTTTACCAGGCTTGGGAAAAGGTAAAACAAAAGCTTTTCGCCAAGTGTCTGGAAAACTGTGCTCCAACCAAATGCAGTTGAAAAGCACTAAAAGATTCTCGAAAGACGACTGCGAGAGATGACGGATCATGTCATGGTGAATGCCATCGGGACCGACAGCTGTCACGCCGGACCGATGTAGAGCCGCTCTGAGTTCAACCATGCTGAAAGGGGAGTTATAGTCGCCATTGTGAAACTGCGTAAACGAGATTCTCAGACTTTCGGCATCTGACTTTAATCTCTGAAAGGAGGGGGAATCCTCCTGAGAACTGGAAGCAGAGGCAAACAATTCCCCCAAACAATTCACAATCTCCCCGACTTCATTATACGTGCAGCCGTTACTCTCAAGAATTGAAATCCCCGGGAACTATAATTACCCCAGATTTTACGAATCTTTTCCCAAACAGTTTCTGAGCTGGCAAGTGAATTAATAGATGAAACATACTTCATACAAGACTCCCTCTTGCTTCGTCGACGCACCAACCGAGCGTAAGATTTCGCTCTTTTAAATTAAACAAGATTAGCATCAGTTGGATAATGCAGAAACGTACACCAGGCCTTATGTTGAACACTCCTAGCCGCTGCGCAATCAGGGTTCCACCAAGGCTTTGGATTTCTTGAGAGCGTCGTTGATGTCCTTGGGATTGAGAGATCCGCTTCCTGAATGAAATACATTGTAACATCAGTAACAGCTGCGTCGATTGACTCCTGGGTCACCATGGCAGGTGATATCACTGCGGACGATGCGAAGACCTCCCACTTGGCACGATCCATCATCCTTAGAGGAGGGAGGGAGGCAGAAGACGGCAAGCTCACATTATAACTAAGTACAATTGGAAAGTGTTCGCTCCCATGGTGGTCGTTGCACACGGTCACCGACCAGTCGGCAATAACCGATGGTGAACCCAAAGATAAATCGATCGCACTGAAACTTCGTGTAGGCTCGTGGAAGTAAGTGTCAGCACCAGTGTTAAAAAGGCACAAAGAAGTCGAGGACAGAAGAAATTCGATCCTACGGTCTCGTGTGTTTGTACTGACCCTACCCCACAAAGGGTTATGAGTATTGAAGTCACCCAGAATAAGATCGGATGATGACAGCTCATCAGTTAAGCTCTCAAGGAAGTAGACACTCAAGTCCTCATACGACGGCCGATAGGCGCTGCAAACAGTTAGAGGCACAGGCATGGAGATACGCACTGCCACGGCTTGTAAAGTTGTTAAGACCACAATGGGAGAAACAGGAACACTGTGAGTGACAATAATAGAGACACCCCCACAGGCTATATCTCCTGATTTCTTTCCGAAATGCACCGTAGACTCGAACTGAAAGCTGGTCTGATGGTTTAATTTTTGTCTCCTGTAGGCAAAGGCACACCGGAGAGTATGACGAAAGCAGATGTTTCACGTCGCTATGTTTCGTCCGAAAACCTCGACAGTTCCACTGAACGATTGAACCGGTGATTAGAAGTTAGGTGAGAGAGAAAGAAACGAAAATCAAATAAACTGACCAAGCCTAGAAGGCCTCGGAATTAATGCGTCCCTCAGGCAGGCCTGCAGTGCCTCACGGCGACGTGGTACCCGGAGGGAGGACTGGGGGATGTTTCGAAGATGAAGACCGGCACTGATCCGCCCCGACTTGAGCCTTTGTTTGAAACTGAGTGCCTGAGGATTGTTTGGGCCTGCCTTTGTGTTTACCAGGCGAGGTATCAGATCTCGTAGAATGGGAAACCTGTTCTGGAGCGACGTGCCTGGGCGAGGATGCAGGATCCAGAGCATTGGTCTGTGGTGGCGAAGACAAACTATCACTGGTGGAAACTCTAAGGGTCCCAGTAGCAAAAATCTCCTGGAAAGAGAAAGGGCACTTTTTCGGGACAGTGATATCCGTCTGAGTGGCAATATATGTTTTAGGAGCCACAACGGAAGCGTAGGTGCGTCTACCTGAGGCAGCGGGAATGACCATCCATCGAGCTTCAGGGTAAGACATGTGTTCAAATGTCTTAACCTCCTGAATCTTCCGCTCTTCAATATACTTCGGGCAGTACTTGGAATTGGCAGCATGGTCGCCTTTGCGGTTCACACAATGGGGAGCTGGCAACAGAGCAGTCAGACTGAAGATGGTCGTGCGAACCGCAACGACTGCAAGTAGCAGCACCACACAACACTGCTGAGTGCCCTTACACTTGGCATCGGTAGCGACGAAGAGGTTGGAATGTATGGGCGCAAAGCGCAGTTCAAATAGCCCGCACAGATGGAAGATTCGGGTGGTCAAATGTCAGAATAACTGTCCTGGAGTTCTTTTTTTTTTTTTTTTTTTTTTTTGTTGGAGGTTTAACGACCACCGTGAGAAACTCAATGGGCTATAAGCAATCGCCCGTCCGTAATTTAGGCCCAGGGAAAGAAACGAGCCAGTCCCGTAAGACAAACACAACATCCATGCCTCACCGGGATTCGAACCCGGACCCCGTTCGGAAGAATGATCAGAGGCCATCGCTTGGACCACTGCGCCACCGGGGCGGCGTCCTGGAGTTCACCAAGTTCCCGTTTCGGGGGAACTTGATGCGACGAACCGCTGTGACACCTTGACTAGCAAGCTCCTCAAGAAGCTCTTCCTCTGAAACATCCACGAGGTCGCGTTTGGAGATGACACCTCGGGATGAATTCAGGGACTGATGAGGTTTGATGTACACAGGAACACCACCCAAGTTGGAAACATTTAAGAGCAATGCACCATGGCATAGACTTGACATTTCCACGAATAAATATTCCGATTTTAACTTCTTCACACTGGTTGGGGACGCAACCGCTCCTTGCAGGGCCTTCTGAATCCAGAAAGAAGATTTGGAGCTAAGCTTGTGGGATTCTTCTTGTGCATGGATGATAAAAAAACGGGCAGTGTCAGGCGGCAAAGTACGTAGTTTCTTATTGGTGGAGTTAGGATCCATGTCCAAAGATTTCTTTAGCTTGACAGAAGGGGAAACAGTAAGAGAATCCATAAATAATGGAGGAAATTCATCCGCCGGCTTCCCCGCCCACAACCGAGCCCAACAGGACATAGCCGGAGATCCGTAAGCCCAAATGGTGACAGGACACGCGGGGAATATAGAAAGTTGATAGGGAAGACATACGCTCATCTAGTAACACGGCTTTCCCGGGTCTTGGTAACAATCCTTTGGCATGCCATCGCTATCCCCAAACACACTCCGTCGTCGACAAGCCGATTGACTAGGAGTGGGTTGATTCCTAGCCACACATTTAGGGTGAAGCAGGGGGCAAAGAGGAGTGTTGGCGATTAGCGACAACTACAACCTGGAACCCAAAAACCTCAGCATCCAGCATCCCCTTATCCACCTTATGGGTCACCGCATACGGCGAACGTGCAGGTAGGTCTAGCTAACCAGCCCGGAAAAACGAAGGACGAACAGAAAATGGAGAAGAAAGGAAAGGGCAGTAGAAAATGGAGAAGAAAGGAAAAAGTTAGAAGAAAGGAAAGAAAAGGGCTGGCGCATAATCACAACCTCAACAGCCTACAACTGAGGCGGGTGCTGTCAAAGTGACAACACAAAGTCGAAATGGGAAACATCAAACACTACATGTCGGCTCGGGCCGTGAAGTCGATACTCCGCATCAGCAGATGTCCCTACGGTGATGGAATCGAACGAAGACGAAAAGAGAAGATGGTCCGTCACAAGGTCAGCTCGAGCCGTGGAGGCGCTACTCCCCAAATAACTGGGAAACCAGTTATCCCCGTGCAGGGGTACAGATTCCTAATGGTGTCCTGTGATAAGCCATCCCATCATCTCGAATCTTCTGGCGCAGTTTCTGAAGATTGTGAGGTACGGGTGGAGTGTGGATAGCACGTCCGATAGCATTCCACACATTTTCAATCGGCGATAGGTATGGCGATACGTCTAGCCATGACAGAGTGGCAGTACCATGAAGGCAAGCTCTCGAGTCAACAACAATATGTGGACGAGCGTTGTCCTGTTGGAAAATCGCACAGGAATTAGCGGTCAGAAAAGGTAGTGTCACTGGTTGCAGGACTTCATTAACGTAACGTTGGGCTGTCAAAGTGCCTGTAATGGACAACAAAGGTGATTGGGCATTTTTCCTAGGTAGGCAGTGGCACCCCACATCATGACACCAGGCCTTCTGGACGTGTGATGCAGACAACAAACCGTTCATCTTGGCGCTGACCACGGTGCCTCCACACACGGATTCGCTGGTTGTCTCCTTCAAAACAAAAGCGGGATTCGTCACTGAAGAACACCCGCTGCCAGTCTGAGTGGCTCCATTACCGTCTGGAACGACACAATCGCAGTCGTTGACGGCAATGCAATGGTGCCAAGGGTAGTTGACGAAACGGTCTGCGTGCATGTAGTCCTACGTTGCACAGTCGTCTTCCAGTGGTGATGGCACTAATCGGACGATGCATGAAGGGCGCACCAATGATCGCTGAATATCCGCAATTGTGGCAGTTCTGTCACTCCGCGCATGTCGGACAACCTGTCGGTCCTCTCCTTGGTTCGTCTAGGTCGCCCAGACGTTTGTCTGCTGCGTGCCTTGTTATATCCACTGCCGCCAACAGCGTGCTATTGGGATTTCCAAACGATTGGTATGGCGCGCAATACAACGATGAGACCATCCCGGTTCCCGGAGCCCGACGAAGCGGCCCCTTTCCAACTACTCGAATTACTTTTGAACTTTTCTCGGAGGCATACTTCACTTTCAAATGATGCAACCAACACAACAGCGCGAGTCAGCAGGGCAAGAACGCGCAATGTGACGACCTTATAGAGCCGGTCAAGCACAGCGCTACGACACCTCCTTACTTGCCTTACATGCACGGTCGAGCAAGATACTTGACTAATTTGTATGTCTCACGATGTCAAACCTATAGACCAAGTTTCATTCCTGTCGGTTGTTTTGTTCTGTGTGCAACTATTCTTTTGACGATGAGTGTGCATCATAAAAACAGAAATTACGACATACGCCCCCTGGTGGCTAAACCATTCTTTACCAAAATTATATGGAAAATATTTCCTATCAGGAGATGTATCCGCTGAAGAAAAAAAATTTCAAATCAAATCGGAGTTATAGAAGTAGAGATACTGTTTACAACGCAATTTACTTTTATACCTGCTATGCGAAAATCTATGCGTAACTTGAACAAGTTAGTAAAATCATGCAATGCATTGATTATGATACGCTTTCCAACATACCAGAAATCGTTACTCAAGTTATGATGATAAAGGCTGTGGAATAAATCTCGCACTTGTGCCCTGACTTTTGACCCCATTTTGATGACATTAAACAGAATTGATTCAGTATAGCTCCGGAACAACATACTTAAGTTTTGTCACAATAGAAGCATTTTAGTCAAGCTATGAGGATAATGGCTGTGTAATAAAACTCGTCCCAATCCTGACCTCGCCGCCCCGGTGGCGCAGTGGTCTAAGGCGTTGGCCTCTGATCATTCGTCGGAAGGGGTCCGGGTTCGAATCCCGGTGAGGCATGGATGTTGTGTTTGTCTTACGGCACTGGCTCTCTCCCTTCCCTGGAACCAGTGACTCTAAATTAGGGACGGGCGACTGCTTATAGCCCATTGAGTTGCTCACGGTGGTCGTTAAACCTCAAAAAAAAAAAAAAAAAAAAAAAAAAAAAACCGAGATGAAGGATCATCATTCTCATATTTCAGGCTTCCCATTGCAAACAGAATGTTTCCAATCAGACTAATAGTTACAGAGATATGTAGTCCACAAACAAACGGTTAGACGGACGGGCAAACGGAAAACATAAGCTTGATCTATTTTTACAAAAGACGTGCTAAAAAATGGAATTAGGCTGCGGACAACTCAAAGAAGTATGTAGAGATGTATGCTTATGTATAACCAACAATGAAGATCGAGAAAGAAAGGAGCACATGAATCAGGAGCATGGCAAGAGTAAATGAATCATGATCAGAGTTGAAGACCTTCAAGTGGTAATAGGGTATACGCATATTCAAAAGAACTGACCATCATAAGACAACTGAAACACTAGACCGGATACCATAGGGAAGAGAACAGACTACACTGGGGATGGGTGAATAAAATTCGAAAGCATGCTGTGGTGACACGGAAAAGAATTGCTCAATAAACAGAATTGTGGATTGGGAGACCTCCATCAAGCAGCGAGATTGGTTGATGATGATGCATCCTAAAATTTTTACTCAGATCAACAAACATGGCCAACATTCGTGTTTCAGTCAATACGAACCATTGAATTTTACGCTTTCCAACCGTTGGTTGAAAGAGGCGTAAAAAATGGTAAAAACTTAAAAATGGTTCGATTTCGATGAAATTTTAGTACGTGGAAGGGGACAACCTGGGGACGAACTCTACTAAAAATGGACGAAATGGGGTCAAAGGTCAAGACATGGGAGCGGGATCCATTCCATCGCCCTTATGAGTCATAACTTACGTAAAAATGTTTCGATTGCGACAAAACTTTAGTCTGTTTTTCCGGAGGTATACTGAACCGGTTCTGTTAAATATCATTGAAATATGGTCAAAGGTCAGGGCACAGGAGCGAGATTTATTCCACAGCCATTATCCTCATAACTTGACTAAAAATGCTTCCATTGCGACAAAACTTTGGTATGTTGTTCCGGACGTGTGGTGAACCATTTCTCTTGAATATCATCGAAGTGGGGTCAAAGGTCAGGGCACAGGAGCGAGATTTATTCAGATCTATTATCCTCATAACTAGAGTAATTATATCTGGTATGTTGGAAAGCGCATCATAATCAATGCATTGCATGATTTTACTAACTTGTTAATTTAGCATATCAACCCTTTCCTCAGTTTAAAAAAACCAATAATAAGCTTATTTACATGAAAAGCAGGCTACCCAACTCTCTAGCGATAGTTGCGCTTTTGCAGTTGTTTGCTTGTAGTTTTGATACTAATAATTTAATTTGGTTATTTTAAATAAAAGAAAAAAAAATTATAAGACCGCGAAACGCTGCAGGTGTATGAATGACTCAACTTTCCAAAGTGCACCTGTCCCTGTTTCTTTGCCCAGGAAGTAGCATCGCCTCCTTCCCTGAAGGTCATTTTCTTTTTTTTTTTTTTTTGGTACAGTTTACTGATAACCACAGTGAGCAACGGGCCTGGTCAGGCTATTTCCCCAGACACTTCCGGCCGGGATGGGCCAAGACAAGTCGACCCATTCTTTTCATTGCAGTGGTAAAGAAAGTAAAAAAAAAGTCGTGTTTCATGATATCCTGGTGTGTTTAACTATTTTTCTGGCTTTACTCACTTCCATGACATAGCCCAGCACGTAATCACAAAGGCGAGAAGAGGCACAGTGTTTTCCCATTTTTTACGCTTTCCAACCGCAGGTTGAAGAAGCGTATATGCTCCAGCTTTGTCCGTCTGTCTGTCCGTCAGTACGATAACTTGCGTAAAAATGGTTCGATTTCGATGAAGTTTTAGTATGTGGTAGGGGACCATCTGGGGACAAACTTTGTTGAAAATGGGTGAAAAGGGGTCAAAAGTCAGGACATAGGATCCATTCCATTGCTCTTATGATTCGATTTCGATGAAATTATAGTATGTAGCAGAGAACCGCCTGAGGACAAACCCTATTGAAAATGGGCGAAATGGGGTCAAAGGTCAGGACATAGGAGCGGGATCCATTCCATTGCTCTTATGCGTCATAACTTGCGTGAAAACGGGTCGATTTCGATGAAGTTTTAAGTATGTGGTAGGGGACCACCTGGGGACCAACCCTATTGAAAATGGGCGAAATGGGGTTAAAGGTCAGGACATAGGAGCGATACTTATTCCACAACCATTATCCCCGTAACTTGACTAGAAATGCGTCTACTGCGATAGAACTTTAGTATGTTGTTTCGGAATTATTCTGAACCAATTCTGTTGAATATAATCGAAATGGGGTTAAATGTCAATTCACAGGAGCGAGATTTATTCTACAGCCATTATCCTCATAACTTGAGTAATGATTTCTGGTAAGTTGGAAAGCGTATCATAATCAATGCATTGCATGATTTTACTAACTTGTTATGTATTAAGTAAAAACACTTTGGGGAATGTTGACAACAAAAAGATTAGGCCCCGAGCGAGTGTGCGAGTGTGGTATGTAGTGGAGTACGGGGGATGCAGTGGGGTAGGCTGCGTGTGCGTGTTTATATGAGAGAGGGAAAGGACATCGATTGTTTCTCATATCCCAAATTCATATAGGGATTGACTTTTTTAGTGTTATCGTTTGGTACTTCAGAAAACGAGAGATTTTGAATTCGCTTGGTCTTTTCTCTCTTTTAATATTTCTAGGCTTACATTCAATTGAATATTTTCAACAATATCATATTTTATTATTTCATTTTCACAAATTAATAAAATACAATAGCAAGACCAAATAATACAAAATGGCACATTACGAGCCAGGCCTAAATAATAGTTGCAATTGACATGCCGGGCAGGACCTTAAACGTACGGGCTTGAGCCGGGCCGGGCGCACCACATAAGGTCCGTGCAGACTTCTACTGTGAGGAACTCAATGGGCTATTAGCTGTCGCCCGTGTCCGATTTAAGTTCACTGGTTCCAGGAAGGGAGAGACTCACTGCCGTAAGACGTATCATAATCAATGCATTGTATGACAACATTCATGCCTCAGCGGGATTCGAACCCGGAGCCCTCTCCGAAGAATAGTCATAAGCCAGGGCTTAGACCACTGGGCCACAGGGGGCAGGATAAAATAATTGATCCGCTCATGTGCTAAACCCCCTGTACATCCGGATTGAAACCTGATAAGAATAAGGTGATAATTCGTAAACTGTGAAAGCAAACAAGACTCTTGAAAGGATTACTTTTCGTGCAATGCTTTAACTGCAGCTAAAACAACTGTATAAGGAAAACAAAACTCACTGCGACAGACAGGAGGACATTAAAGAGTATTGTGACCGTAAGGAAGAAGAACACGGCGACGAAAGTGACTGTTGAGCTTAATGCACATCTCCAAAACCCAGTATCGACTCATACCGTGCAAAGAAGGGAATTGCATAAACACAATATTTACGGCAGATCTGCGATTGCAAAACTCCTGGTGTCACAGGTGAATATGAAACGGAGACTGCAGTGGTGCCAGGAACTTAAAACGTGGACTGCGGATCAATGGAAACATGTCTTGCTTTCCGATGAATAAAGTTTCTCACTATTCGCCACCACAGGATGAGTTTACGTGTGGAGAACCCCCGCAGAAGCCTACAACCCAGACTGTCTCCTCCCTACAGTGAAGCCTGGCGGCGGTTCCGTAATGGTTTGAGCCATGATCACGTGGTTTGCAGCAGGTCCCATTATCACCTTACAAGGACGGATCACTAGCGGTGACAACGCCACTCTTTTGGCCGCCCATGTGCATTCAATGGCGCAGACATTGTTTCCGTCAGGGGATTGCACCTTTCAAGATGATAATGCCCCGATTCACAGAAGTCAAACTGTTGAGTCATGATTTGTGGAACACGAGGATGAAGTTGCACACCTACCTTGGCCTGCACAATCACCGGACTTAAACATCATTGAGCCCCTGTGGTTTGTGTTGGAAAGCATAGTGCGATACCGTCATCCTCCTCTGGCGTCTCTCAAAGAATTTAATTTGAGCAGTTTCTTCAAGAAGAATATTACAACATACCACTTACCACCATCCAGGACTTGTATGCGTCTATTCCAAGGAGGATTCAAGATGCCAAGGGTGATCCCAAACCATATTAGGTGCGTACCACCTATTGTTTCAAGGTGTTTCCATTATTTTGGACAACCCCTGTATATCAGAATATTGAACATAATATTCGATTATCTGACTAAATTTGGTTCAGCCTGTTCTGCAATTTAATAACTATCCAGATTTATATTACTAATTTATTTTATTTCAAAGGGAGAAAAGGAAAAACCAAAAAGAGTAAAAATTACTTTCAGCTCCAGTATCTTAATTTTCAGGAGTGGAAAAACTGAGATTGTACAATATTATAAATGCAAATAACAAAGTGGGACACCATACGGAAATTTTCACTGGTCCTCCTGTTGTTCTGGAACCAGGAACTTTCGAAAATCTTCGTTCAGCAGTAAATAGCTGCTCCAGAAGATAATATAGTTTTTATCACTTTTCCATACTACACCTACACAGCCAATCAAAACATTATGACCACCGTTGATGTAAGAAGGAACAGTAACCAGTTGCCAGATAGCATGCGTAGCAAAATATGTACTTTAAAGGACACAGGGTCTGATACGGTACGCAATTCCGCGTGAAATGGACGTCTAGCGGAGTTTAAGAAAAAAGAAATAATTGTTCGATGCAAACTGAAGGTTGATAGCACTTCAGAAACGGCCGATAATATGGGCTGATCACGTGGTGCACTTGTTGAAGTATTCCAGAAATGGAAGAAAACCAGCAGACCTGCAGTAATCGTGGAAATAGTGGTCTCCCATAGAGCATTGACGACCGTGGGTAGCGATGGCTATCCCGACGGGTACGATTCCAACAGACTGGCCATAGTGGAACAACTGTCCACAGCGTTTACTGCAGGTACATCGAGGAGTGCCGAGTTCGGGCTCAGCTTTTTTTTTTTTTTGATTGGAGGTTTAACGGTCGCCGTAAGCAACTCAATGGACTATAAGCAGTCGCCCGTCCCAAATTTAGGGTTACTGGTTTCAGGGAAGGGAGGGAGCCGTAAGAAAAAACAACATCCATGCTTCACCAGGATTCGAACCCGGGCTCTTTTCGGACGAATGGTCAGAGATCATTGCTTAGACCACTGCGCCATTGGGGCGGCTAAGCTCAGCTTTACAAACCTTTTTAGGCTTTTATTAAAAATGATCTCTTCTGGATTTCCATTCTCTTCTCCAATGGTGTACCGGAAAAACTCGAGCCCTCCCCCTCCCCCCGCGCAAAAATATCTTCCAGGTCCCCCGCAAAAAATATTTTCGAGACCCTCCGCAAAATTTATCTTCGAGGCTCTTTTGCAAAAATCTATTGGCTCTCGATTATTTATTTTTTTTAATTTCATACAATTCAGTATGTGTTAAGGGCGTTCTAATAATTCAGTTTTTTGGAACCTGCAGGTATTTTTCATAAAAACAAAATTACTGTGCTTTTTTGCGCGTAACACAAATGCTCACGTGGTAACTAAAATGACGGCTCAAATTCTACTTCGATAAAAAATGCCACAAAACGGTTGCGTCAAAGTTAATCACATCATGCAGATTTTATTCTTTCAGTGAATCAGCAACTTTGAAATCCTTACGATCACACACAAAACCCGTAACTGCCATGTGGCAGTATCTAAAGACCCTTTCCGATTTATACGAATATACAGAATGTACTGGTAAGGAAGCAGATAAATAAGTGCAATTAAGAATTGTGACAGAAAAAAAAGTAAAGCTTCTCAAATTATGTACTCTTGAATATAAAAAAACAAATTAAACATAATGTCACAATTTTTTATATGTTTTGCACATAGTTAATATTTTTTTCTTGACACTATTATAAAAAACTGACATGTCTATTTCTTCGTCCTCGCGAAGAATATCTTTTATTTCAATATATTCTGATGGATGCGTAGTTATGTGCAAACTACTCTAACACACCGTATCCATATTGGCATAAAAACTTCAAAATGACATTTCTGTTACTGTACATTATCTCATTGATGAACTTTTATAGATACTGTACTTATGGCTGTGAAAAGGGGACTCAAGTTGTCTGGAAGAGTTATTGCTTTTCCGCTATACAGTTTTTGTAAACTAAACCGCGAGAAAAAAAAAATTGTTCTTCTAGAGGCCCTCTTAACCTTGAGCCCCCCCCCTCCCGCAATGCAGGGGTTGCGGTCAAAGCCAGTTTTAGTTGCGGTGGCTATGGTTATCAGTACGTCACTGCTCCCCCCCCATACAATTAACCGATGCCTTTCTCAGCAAGGGAGTGGAAATGTGACCTCCATCTGTTTCTATAGAGTGTCCTCGCATTTGCGACAGGGGTTGAAATGTTAGCATATGCGACCGGCAGGGGCAAAGAGCAGTATGAAAGAAACAGGGTGAGGAGATTAGGTGTTGACCACCTGGGGTTTTCCAAAGGTCAATGCGACCTGGGTTGAAAGGTCAAATGGTAGGTGGGTTCAGCAAAATTTCTCTCACTTTATATATGAATTACCATTGAAATTCTTGCAGTAACAGATATTTAAATTTTGTCATCGATGTTTTGATGCTTTCGTAATGGCTATTGCTTGGAAAAAGGAAGTGTTTTATTTTTTATACAGATACAGACCAAGTTCTATTAGGAGTAACTTCAGCTGCAATCCAGAAACATGAGTAAAACCTTATTTTGCAAATACAAACAATACAATAATTACAATAATTATCAGACTTTTGCTAAAAAAGACTATTAAACAAGAAATTGTGATGTCAGTGTACCGCTATAATTTTAGCTTTGGTGCATTTGAACATTATTTGCAAACAGTGAACCGAAAAAAAAATCTGCTTCCAGGGCCATTTATGGATCGCCAGTCTGATTCCAAGAGTGCGTATGAAGATCTGAAATTTACAACAGCTATTTCTGCAGATTTTTTTACGAATAATTCCGGGTACGTAAAAATAATCTATGAGAAATTAAAAGGGCTGTAAGGGCGAAAAGGAATAATGAGATGCATATCAATTAAGATATGATCTAGTGCTAATTTATGTACATAAAAGCAAGGAAATAACTTTATTTCATTAACTGTGTGCATATACAATGCCCAAGGTTAGAAGGGCGCCAGCTTGTCTGGGAAGACTGAATACGTCCTTTGTGTAAAAGAATGTCAGTATTGTTCTGTTTGTATACAGTCTGGTTTCCACGTACAGAAGTCCGTTAGGTGGAATGTGTGGTATGTCGTCGGGCACGGAGACAATAAGCGAGGGAGAGCGATTTCCCCAGAAGCAGGAGCAGCTGGGGTGCGGATTCGAAGAAAGGGTGCCTCCGGACAAAGATCACGTTCGCTCCAGGACCTGACAAGGTCAGCGCCTTGTAGTAGGTCAGCGCCTCGTGGTAGAGGGGGCCGAAAAAGAAGGGAGCGGTCTTCTGGAGCGAGGGGGATAAGAGATAGCTTCGGAGAGAGAAGGAGGATTGCGAGGTGCGCTTGGACGGCAGGTAGACGTGCGGCGTCTATGCTCCGAGGAACGCAGTTCCTGTTATTTGCGGGAAGCTAGAGGCTTCGGGAGAAAGCGTAAAAGATTGCAACGAGCGTCTGGAAGACGGATAGACGTGCGGCGTCTATGCACCAAGGAACGCAGTTCCTGTTATTTGCTTGAAGCTGGAGGCTTCGGGAGAAAGTGAAAAGGATTTGAAACGAGTGTCTGGAAGACGGATAGACGGTGGAGATTTTATGCTCCGAGGAACGCAGTTCCTGGTTTTTAGCGTGAAACAGAGTGTTTCGAATTACAGAGTGGAGTCGGAACGACTCGGGTATTAGAGTGGCGTTAGGGCAACGGAATTGAGATTGAACAATTCGTGACGGACGACGCATGCCACAAATTCGTCGACGTGGACATTGGCACTGGAACCAGACTCTCACTAGTACTTTGATTCATTAAATTTATTATCTTTCTTATTCACGAAGTATTTATTGAAGTTGACGGAGTGCCTTACAGTAGCCATTCTCTCCCTTCCTTGATTCGCGGATAATTACACAAAAAGGCGGAGGAAGAGGGGCCTGGATGATAAATTTATTATTAATAAATTACGAGAGTGAGAACCTCAGATTATTTGCTGTAGGGGGAAGTTGTTAAATTAACTCACGGACGCCTATCGGAAAGAAGGCGGGACTTAGCACGAAAGTCTATGTCTCACCCCTACAGCAAAGTAATAAATGGCGCAGTCGGTAGGATGAAGGTTTGATACCAGGTAAACCCGAGGAGGAGAAGGCGAGGGTAAGAAATAAGTGAATAAGTAATTCTTGTTGTGAGGAGCAACGGAAGTCAACCTCTGCTACTAGGTCTCTGTGCACAAAGAAAAGTGGTGATTTCATCGACGGCAGTGACAGGGAGATCCATAGCCAGGATCAACGGACGAGACCGACAGACGCAGTGAGAGGGAGATCCGTAACCAGGATCCAAGGACGAGATCGACAGACGACAACTACGAAGATTGCAACCGGATTCAGGACGAGAAGAGCCGGCAAGGCGATTTAACACTACAGGACAGAGAGAACCGACGAGGCTCGGACCCAGTGTGCAAGGCCGAATTTCGAGAGCCCACGTCTCGCGTCACCAGTGAGACCGGACTTTCTCTGTTTAGGGAGTTCCATCGCGGGCCGCAGTTTAGCTGCAACAGAGAAGCTGAGGGGGCCCAAGTAGCCCTGTAAGTACTACTTTTGAAGCCGCAATTTGATTACCTGTGTCGATACTTGTGTATAAGTTAGAAATAGCTGAATAAGTTACATCAGGACACTAGGAGTACTAGAGGTAACCTTTCTAAGATAAATTTAACTTAAGATTAGCGAGGATATAGTAAGAAGAATTTGAGATAATAAATTGTGAAAAGTATGTTTTTTTTATGTGAAGAAAGAAAATAGCCGACAGAGAAGGATAAGTGCTAGCCTAGATAAAAAGAAAAAGGTAAAAGGTAGAGATCAAAATGATATTTGACTAAGTATCTTACCGAAGTAGATAGAAAATAGTGTGAGAGCAAAGGCTAACCATCGGGAAATTGTATTATTTTGTTTCAGTGTATATATATTTTTGCATTAAGTGTATATTATTGTTTCATAATAATGGCTGAACAGTTTTTGGAAGATAAAGCTAGTGAAGAACTCGATGACCGGAATTCCGAGGGAAGAAAAAGAGAAAATGAAGGAGGAACAGATAATGAATTGAATTCGAGCAATGAAGTAATAATTAATGACAAAGGAATAGAAGGGAATTCGATAAGTTTGGAATGGGAATATAAATTTAGGGTATTGGAATTGGAACAGAGAAGGCTAGATTTAGAACAACAGCGAATTGAGATGGAGCTAGCCGATAGAAAAGAGGCTAGGGCTTATGAGCTAAAAAAATTACAGATAGAACAAGAACGGGGCGTGGCATCAGGGTTAGGGAGACAGTCAACGAAGTTGGCCGACTACATCAGAATTCTAGAGAGGAATTTACCCAAAAGCCCTACAAAACCCGAAGAGATATTGGATTTTTTTGACACCTTAGAGAGAGCGTTTATTCTGCATGACATACCAGAGAGCATGCAAGGGCGGTTAGTGATTGCGTTATTCAATGCGGATTGCGTAAACCATTTGTTCCGACGTCTGATCGTAGAGCAATATGATAATTATGATACCGTCAAGGAAGCTATTCTCAGTGAATGTCATTTGACTCCAGATGTATATCTGAAGCAGTTCGAGGCGATACGCCGGAACAAGGGGAGAGCTTCCAACAGCTAGCGGGACGGATTGGCAGGTCACTCAGGTATTATGTTTCCAACTGCGGAGTAACCGAGTTCGACCAATTAGTAAATCTGCTAGTGTGTGATAAGTTTAAAGGATTGCTATCCCCATCCTTAAAAACGTATTTACTGCAGAGAGGTGCGGTGGGTAAACTAGTCTTGGCTAAAGAATTGGGGGAGTTATGTGATTCGTATGAGAGACATGTGGAAGTACTAGAGATAGGAAAGGTGAAGGATAATTTTTCATCGAATTACAATGCCAAAGGGAGTCAGTATATTTCTACGGGAAGCGGATTCGTGAAGAGAGAGAGAGAGAGAAAGGGAATAGTAGTGGGCAGTTTCAGAAGGAAAAGTTACAAGCGCCTGATAGGAAGTTCGGGAGAAAGGTAGAAGGAGAACGACCTATGGGAAGTCAGGGTAACCCTAGTTTAGATCGAGGCATAATCTGTTTTTATTGTAGAAAGCCTGGTCATCGGCAATCATTATGTCCCCAGAAGGGTAGCGTAAGACCGGAGGGCAGGGGTAATTCCTATTATTGGCGCAACGACGGGGTGAAAAAGTAGGAAGCGTAGCTGTGGAGAATAATCAGGAAGTAGAGAAACCTAGAGAGGAGACCGGAGTAAAAGTAGAACAGGATGTGAGAAAGATGAACGCAACGGTGGGAAGAGTTTTCGGATCTAACCAAGCAGAGAATAAAAAGATAGAAATACCTGTAGGAGAACAAATGATGGTAACTACAGAGGCAGGGCTCCAAGCCAATATACTGGTAGATAGTGGGGCAGAATTCAATTGTTTAAAGAGAGGATTATTGGGAGAAGAAAAGTTGGAGGAAATTGGGAAGGTAAAACTGACAGGATTTGATGGAAGAACAGCCGTTTTCCCCATATAAATGGTTGGAATAAGGATTATGGAAGCAGGTCTAGAAAAGGCGGGGAGTAAAACGATAGGAATCAGTAAAATTGTTTGTGCCATAGTACCTAATTTGAGTAATGAGTTTATTATTACTCCAGAAGATTACATAAAAATGTCAACGGTTAGAGACTGTAGTCCCGAGTGGGCGGTTAATTTACAGACAGCGCTAGAACCTAAACAGGAGAGTGAAGAGCGAAAGTACGAGGAAATGGAGGATTCGATAGCGGAGAATGAGAGGACAGAAGGCCGTACCCACCGAGCTAATATCGCGGTGAATCAGGTAGGGGTCGAGGAGGAACCGGAAGCGCCTAAGGCGAAGAGCGAGCCGCCGCCGATGGAGGAGGGCGTGGTCGAAGACGAGGCGAAGGCGGACAGCCAATAAGGAGACGAAGAGGCAGGCGCACGGGGAGAAAGTAAGCAGACGGAGATAGCTCGTTCGGGCTCCGGCGAGGATATTGGAGATTCTCGGCAAGTAATCAGATCCGATCACGCGGTATTCGCAGGCCAACAGGAGGAAGATAGGACCTTATCGGAAGCTCGTAGATGTGCTAAAGAGGAAAAAGGAGGTTATGTTTACATAGAAGGGATGCTCTACCATAGAGAAAGGGTGTTAGGGCAATTGACAAATCAACTTGTAGTCCCGGAGATTAGGAGAAAACAAGTGCTGAGCCTGGCCCACGATTCGGTATTTTCGGCTCACTTGGGACACAAAAAGACGCTAGAGAGGATTCGATATTCGTTCTATTGGCCAACCGTGAAGAGAGACGTGCGTCAGTACTGTGACGTATGCGAGGAATGTCAATTACGACGTCCTGTCACAAGAGGAGATAGAGTACCTATAACTGCAGTTAGAAGGCCCGCTCTACCTTTTCAGGTCGTCAACGTGGATCTGATCGGCCCAATAGAACTGCCTTCTAGCAAGGTGCACAGACGGATTTTGGTGATGATGGATCAACATACACGTTGGCCGGAGGCCGTATGTCTGACCTCCTTAAATGCGAAGAACACTTGTGATGCGCTTTTGGAAATCTTCCAGCGCACGGGCATTCCGGAGGTGGTGGCGATGGACAGGGGCACTAATTTTGTGTCGGGACGGACACAAGAGATCTTGAAGAGGTTGGGTTCGACTCCCAGATTCTCGGTGCCAGGAAATCCCTCCTCTAGTGGGTTGATCGAGCGTTTCAACAGGACCCTCAAGGGGATGTTACACCACATAATAAGGGAGGAGCCAAGGCAGTGGCATAAGGCACTACCTTATCTTTTATGGGCGTATCGGGAGGTGCCCAACGTGACCACGGGCATAGCGCCGTTAAAATTATTGTACGGTCGGGAACCAACGGGACCGCTAGCAATCTTGAAAAAGAACTGGGCCGGAGAGTGCAGGCTACCCATTGGTATTTCAGTGTCGGCAGGGCAGTACCTCCAAGAAATGAAAGAAAGGATGGAAAAGATGGCGCTCCAAGTAGAGGAGGTGGCGGAGGAGCAGCAGCGTCGGTACACTTCCTACTACAACCGACGACTGCGGCAGAAGTCCTTCGAGGTTGGGGATCAGGCTATAGCTCTCATTCCAGATTCCAGGAACAAGCTTTATGCCTGATGGACAGGCCCCGTGCATATTGTAGAAAAGAGGGGGCAAGCAGCTATGTGATTGAGGTAGGCCACGGGTATAGGCGCCACGTTCACGTAGGCAAATTGAGGAGTTTAAACCCCAGATGAATGTGGTGGGGGTAATTTTTGAATCAGATGGAGAGTTCGGGGAGATTCGGGAGGTGCCCATGGAGCCGAAAGATGGAGAGAGGAAGGATCCCAAGCAGCTGAACGTAGAAAGTCCAGAGATCACGTAGCAACAACTTTGGGAGCTACAGGAGTTGGTAGATCGCTCAAAAGTATTTTTTTCGGGGGAAGTAGGAAGAACCACGTTAGGTAACCACGAGATAACGGTTAAACCGGGGAGTGTGCTACGTACTCAGCACAGATACAAAGTGCCCCAACTATGCAGCTGGCGGTGGATGATCAGATTCAGGAGTTATGTGACAGAGGGATAATAGAAGAGTCGGGGGAAGAGTATAGTCATCCAATTGTTTGTATTGCTAAACGTACAGGGGAAGTCAGATTGTGTTGTGACTTTAGAATGCTCAACGCGCACACCGTCGCAGACGCATTTCCCATGTCACACATCCCGGATGTTTTAGCCAAGGTGGGGGCAGCAAAATACATCACAACTTTGGATATGCTAAAGGGGTATTGTCAAATACCGATGGATCCCGGAAGCAAGAAATACACTACCTTTGCTACCCACCGAGGATTGTTCCAGTGGAACGTAATGCCTTTTGGATTGTCGGGGGTCGCTGCAACATTCCAGAGGATAATGAACAAAGTGTTAAACCCTCATTTGGATTATGCAGTAGCTTACCTTGATGACGTTGCAGTGTTCTCCAAGAATTGGGAGGAGCACTTGCAACACTTAGAGAAGGTAATCGGTAGCTTGGTGGAAGCGGGATTTACGGGGAACCTAGAGAAGTGCTGCTCTGCAAAGGAAAAAGTGCATTACTTAGGGCACGTGGTCGGTTCTGGGAGTCACCAGCCGGACCCGGAGAAGTTACAAGCGGTCAGGGACCTGTTACTGCCAAAGACAAAGAAGGACGGTCAGGGACCTGTTACTGCCAAAGACGTAGTTTCTTGGGACTCTGCAGTTATTATCGGGAATACGTACCGGGGTTCGCCGAGATCGCGAAACCGCTAACCGATTTAACGGGAAAGAAAGCCGCGGAGAAAGTGAGTTGGACGGCAGAGATAGACATCGCATTCAAAAAGCTAAAGGGATGTTTATGTACCGCACCAGTACTAGCGACGCCAAGCTTTGACCGTCCGTTCTAATTGTACACGGATGCGAGTTCATTTGCCGTAGCCTGCTGTTTAGCGCAGAGAAGTAACGGGGGAGAAATCCGACCGGTAGCTTACGCCAGCCGGAAGTTAAACGGCACGCAGGCTAGATGGGCCGCCAGTCACAAGGAGGCCTACGCCATAGTATGGGCACTCCAGAAGTTCGAAGGATGGATTTTCGGGCATCCAGTGGAAGTAATATCCGATCACAATCCGCTAGTTTATTTGACTAGCGCAGCATCCCAGAGCTCTAAACTACAGAGATGGAGTTTGGCCATCTCACAATTCAACCTTAAAATAACGCACATAGCAGGCAAGCTAATCCCTCACGCTGATGCTTTATCTCGGTTATCTTTTGAGGTAGGTGATCAGCGTCCTGATGAACACAAGAGTATCACTACACAGGTAGAGACTCAGTGATGCTCGAAGGTGGTACTGTTATACGACAAAAAAAATGAGAAAGGAACGGGGGAAGTGATATTATTTTCGCCTGTTTGTGTCTGTATGTGTGGTGATAAACTGAAAAACAATATATATAAAGAAACTCAAGTGAACAACACTCACCATGCGAAGTAAGGACCCCGCATGTTTCGTCTCAGGGGCCGAGGCCTGTAAGGGCGAAAAGTAATAATGAGATGCATATCAATTAAGATATGATCTAGTGCTAATTTATGTACATAAAAGCAAGGAAATAACTTTATTTCATTAACTGTGTGCATATACAATGCCCAAGGTTAGAAGGGCGCCAGCCTGTCTGGGAAGACTGAATACGTCCTTTGTGTAAAGGAATGTCAGTATTGTTGTATGTGTTGTTCTGTTTGTATACAGTCTGGTTTCCACGTACCGAAGTCCGTTAGGTGGAATGTGTGGTATGTCGTCGGGCACGGAGACAATAAGCGAGGGAGAGCGATTTCCCCAGAAGCAGGAGCGGCCGGGGTGCGGATTCGAAGAAAGGGTGCCTGCGGACAAAGGTCAGGTTCGCTCCAGGACCTGACAAGGTCAGCGCCTTGCAGTAGGTCAGCGCCTCGTGGTAGAGGGGGCCGAAAAAGAAGGGAGCGGTCTTCTGGAGCGAGGGGGATATGAGATAGCTTCGGAGAGAGAAGGAGGATTGCGAGATGCGCTTGGACGGCGGGTAGACGTGCGGCATCTATACTCCGAGGAACGCAGTTCCTGTTATTTGCGGGAAGCTAGAGGCTTCGAGAGAAAGCGTAAAAGATTTTTTTTTTTTTATTGGAGGTTTAACGACCACCGTGAGCAACTCAATGGGCTATAAGCAGTCGCCCGTCCCTAATTTAGGGTCACTGGTTCCAGGGAAGGGAGAGAGCCAGTGCCGTAAGACAAACACAACATCCATGCCTCACCGGGATTCGAACCCGGACCCCTTTGGGACGAATGATCAGAGGCCACTGCCTTAGAACACTGCGCCACCGGGGCGGCCGTAAAAGATTGCAACGAGCGTCTGGAAGACGGATAGACGTGCGGTGTCTATGCACCAAGGAACGCAGTTCCTGTTATTTGCTTGAAGCTGGAGGCTTCGGGAGAAAGTGAAAAGGATTTGAAACGAGTGTCTGGAAGACGGATAGACGGTGGAGATTTTATGCTCCGAGGAACGCAGTTCCTGGTTTTTAGCGTGAAACAGAGTGTTTTAAATTACAGAGTGGAGTCGGAACGACTCGGGTATTAGAGTGGCGTAGGGCAACGGAATTGAGATTGAACAATTCGTGACGGACGACGCATGGCCACAAATTCGTCGACGCGGACATTGGCACCGGAACCACACTCTCAGTAGTACTTTGCTTCATTAAATTTATTATCATTCTTATTCACGAAGTATTTATTGAAGTTGATGAAGTGCCTTACAGTAGCCATTCTCTCCCTTCCTTGATTCGCGGATAATTACACAAAAAGGCGGAGGAAGAGGGACCTGGATGATAAATTCATTATTAATAAATTACAAGAGTGAGAACCACAGATTATTTGCTGTAGGGGAAGTTGTTAAATTAATTCACGGACGCCTATCGGAAAGAAGGCGGAACTTAGCACGAAAGTCTATGTCTCACCCCTACAAGGGCAATACATGAAGGTAGGAATGTTTTCTGGGGAATGATATTTTCTACATTTTCTAACCAATTGTTAATATGTGGTTATAATAAAGTCAGAGAATAAATATGGTATTCTTAAAAATGACAAATGAATCAAAGCCCTATTATTATTTAATATTTTCTGGAGATCTAAATTTCATGTGGGAAAAGCCGCGAGTCCCCAGACACGCGTTCAAAGACCTGAAGTTCTGTCACGTTCATACTGAAGTACTTACTTTGGTATAAAGTAACTTCTTTTACGGTGTAGAGAAAACGCATTTCCGTAGTTTACATGATGGTCGCAAATACTAACCGTTTCGTCACACCGCATCGTCACATCATCAGCAGCTCACTCCCTCCTCTCTAGTGGCGGCTCGTGATAAGCTGAGAGAGTGGGGATGGGGGCTGCATCTTAATTTTGTAGATATCACCTCGAATAAGATAAGTTACTGAGCCTGTGCTGATGCTGTCCGTTTAATAATTATAATAATAATAATAATAATATATATATATATATATTATTCCTCCACAACGGTCTGTCTTGTGCCAGTCTCCTCCATGTCACTCCCGCATACTTTCGAATTTCATCCACCCATCACCCATGTGGTCTTCTTCTGGGTCTTTTCATGTATATATATATATTGATCGAAAGTGCTTTTTTTTACAAGAAATGAATATTTAGATTTTATATTTAGCGATTGATAGGGAAAATGTAGAGGTACCGATACCTAAATTAGGCAACAGGTATTAAGCGATGGCCACATTGCCACATTTATGAAGAAAATAATCGACCTATAAAACTTGGTCGGATGCATTATTTCTTAAAAAGAAACTGATTAATCAGTGCATCCTTCCAGTTGTTACGCATGGAGCACAGACATGGACCTCAACTGAAATAGGCATACAGATGTTGCAGTCAACTGAAAGAAGCATGTAGAGATGCATGTTTGTTGCTACCAGGAAAGATACAAATAGAAACTCGTGGATCGGGAAAATGACAAAAGTGGAAGACATTATTATCAGAATTCCTGAAATTGCAATGAGATGGAGATATTGCTAGAAGAAAGAGCCACTGACGGAGAGTTGAAATATTGAACTGGATAGCAAGGGAAAAAACAATACCCAGAAGATGACAAGGGGGAGATGGGTGCATAAAATTCGAAAGCATGAAAGAAACTGGCTCAAGGCAGACTGTTGTGGAAGAAGAAACTTGGAGACCCTCATCCAGCAGTGGATTCATAGTGGTTGCAAATTTTATATACATGCATATAAGTATATATATACAAGTATATAAGGACAAAAAATGTAAACAATTTAATGCGTGTGGCAGTGGCAGCGGAGACACACACTCAAGGTCATGTACGCGTTCTCAAGTGTCGCATTGTGACCCCTAGAAATATGACAATAAATATTTTTTCTTCTGACACACTCCCTTTGGAACTTCGACTTGATACCGACCACTGCAATTTGGACGAGGATGAAAAACATTTTGTGGAATTTTGAAGGGTCTGCCAGAATTTCGCGATGAGTTGTTATTGCGATACTCAAACACCGGCATTCTCTTAATAAAAACTGATTGTAAACATATTCAGTCCTGTTTTAATTTTGAAGCCATGATAACAATTTAGTGTAGAAAAATTTGTTTACCAAAATTTACCAGCTTCGTAAATTTTCTAAACAATGATATCTGATTAAATGTTCTTTTCAAAGTAATTAAGTATAATGCACTACCTCAATTGAAATGCGCAGCTTATTTTTTTGAGGGAGAGGGGATGCAGCAGAAAAATAAAATGTACCCAGTGGAGTGACTTTAATGATTCTTGATGAATAAAAATTTACGTGAGTTAAAAAGCGAAAATTTCGCTGTGCTTGGTAAGTGAAGAAATCAATATTGTGCAAGTATTTCGCTGCAGAAATTAGTCTCTCTCTCTCTTTTTTTTTTTTTTTTCAATTTATCCAATTCTGAACTCATTCTTAATCGCAATTTGTTCACATGCCAGTTTTGACCTGAAGAGAAAATACAAGTAACACTTTTTTGCAAAAGTCCCGGCAACTGGGTATTTGTTATTAGCAAACACAAGCATTCTATAGTTCGATGGGAGTAACATTGTTGTTAGAATTATTACGTTGAGTAAAAGCAGGAACAAACCAAAAATTGGAAGGAAAAAAAAAGCAGGTTGAGTAATACATTCAAACATACTTTATTTAATACTTTATTTCAATATTCGTCCTTATTTTTAATTCATTCTCCTATTTTATTTCTTATTCGGAAGCACAAGAACCGTATTAATCAACAAAGCGCACATACCCTGCGATGCATTCCCACCCAACGAGACTACATTTAACCCTGCTTGCGAGAGCTGCCATCGATGCAGTTCCCCAGGGAAGTTTTATTCAAAGGAAACGAACTGATGTGGGAATAGGCAGAGTTTTCCACATGAGTTGGTTTCAATAGCCGTCAGAGCTGCAAATGTTCCTTCCGCTCTCAGTGGTGTTATGCAGGAAAAACTTCCAGTTGAGTTCAGAAAATTTCTCTCTTGGCACGGCATGAAAAAAAAAACTGCTTTAAGTAGAGGGGGGGGGGGTTGCAGCCAAACAGCCGGAGCCGCCCTTGCTCCTCTCCCCCTTCATCTGACTTACAGTGATGGTAGGAACTCAGTTGTCAAAATCCTTGTGTTGACAACGAAAATTCCATGAGATTCCCTTTTCGGAAAGTAGGAACTTCACCTTTACATATACACTATCTGCCAACAAGTAATTGGATACCCCTGCAATCGACGATATCTGCGGTCCTGATACACGTCACGGCCGCCGCCGGCAAATATCGTGTGGGAAACAACAACGCAACCAGTCGCATGCAAGATGCCACGCAGTTCGGAGCTCTCTGATTTCGAGAAAGGTGTAATCGTCGGGTATCACAGGAATGGCCGATCCATACGTGACATTTCCAGCAATTTGAAGTACCCAAAATCGATAGTGGCCTACGTGATTGGAAAGTGGAAGATGAGAGGTGACTGTCTGAATGTGTCCCGACCCGGCAGACCCACAAAACTGGGAGTTAGAGACCGACGGGTGCTGGCCGGAGAAATTCAGAAGAACCGCACCAAATCGATGGACCACATCCGCGAGGAGTTTCAACAGGCATCCAGGAGTATTCTTTCGATGAATACCATCCGTAAGGAAGCCCATCTACTCGGTTATCATGGACATGCTGCCGCCCACAAGCCTTTGATCACAAAGTCCAATAGCGCTGCTCGGCTAACGTGGTGCAAAGAACGTCGACAGTGGACCGTTGAACAGTGGAAACAGGTTCTCTGGAGCGACGAATCAAGGTTCGCCCTCTACCGTTCGGATGGCAGGGTCTGGGTTTGGCGACTGCCTGGAGAACGCCTCTTGCCGGAATGTATTGTGCCAACTGTGAAGTTCGGCGGCGGTGGAATTATGCTATGCCGCCCCGGTGGCGCAGTGGTCTAAGGCGCTGGCCTCTGATCATTCGTCCGTAAGGGGTCTGGGTTCGAATCCCGTCAGGCATGGATGTTGTGTTTGTCTTACGGCACTGGCTCTCTCCCTTCCCTGGAACCAGTGACCCTAAATTAGGGACGGGCGACTGTTTATAGCGCATTGAGTTGCTCACGGTGGTCGTTAAACCTCCAAAAAAATTATGCTATGGGGGTGTTTCTGCTGGTATGGCACGGGTCCCTTGGTCGCAATTCCTGGTAGACTCAACGCCGAGACCTACTGTACAAAACATTTTTCGTATACGCTGACTGTGGGCCTCGTATTAATTTCCCTTCGTTCTTTTCAGTGAACTGTTTTTATCATGACGTCGTCAGATCGTCGTACTCTTGACGTTGCCATATATAGATGGTTAAACACCGGTTCAGGTAGTGAACGCCGTCCCGGTGGCGCAGTGGTCTAAGGCGCTGGCCTCTGATCATTCGTCTGTAAGGGGTCCGTGTTCGAATCCCGTCGGGCATGGATGTTGTGTTTGTCTTTCGGCACTGGCTCTCTCCCTTCCCTGGAACCAGTGACCCTAAATCAGGGACGGGCGACTGCTTATAGCTCATTGAGTTGCTCACGGTGGTCGTTAAACCTCCAATCCAACCAACCAACCAGGTAGTTAACCAAAGTTCCTGATGTAAAGTTTTTTGTAGCCGCCCCGGTGACGCAGTGGTATAAGCGATGGCTTATGATAATTCGTCTGAAAGGGGTCCGGCTTCGAATTCCGGTGACTCATGGATGTTGTGTTTGTCTTACGGCACTGGCTCTCTCCCTTCCCTGGAACCAGTGGCCCTAAATTAGGGACGGGAGACTGCTTATTATAGCCCACTGAGTTGCTCACGGTGGTCGTTTAAACCTCCAACAAAAAAAAAAAGTTTTCGTGTCTCTAGAGTTGACCGTGTGACATAACGCATCTCACACGCCATGTAAGAATGATTTGGATTAGATGACGTTCCACCAGCAGCTGTGTTCTTTGTTGCTATGACAACAAAACGAAGTGGTATACGCGTGGATTGGGCGCGTATAGGTGATGACGTCACCTACACGAAAAGCTAAGCTTGATTTCACAAACATTTGTTTCTCGGTAGTTGCTATGACGACTTAAAAAGTGGCACGGAGGAGAGCTCTAGAAGATTATTATTATTATTGGAGATAGTTGCACGATTCTTTTACCATTCGTTTTTGCCCCAAATGTTTCGGGCAGCCAGTCATCCGAAAAGATTGGGAAGCGCAGTTTGCAGTTTGGAATAAGCAGGGAGCAGATGAGTGGAGGAAGGTGCAAAATTTGGTCGGCGTGCTGTCTATTATTTAATATCTAAAGTTCTTGAAGCTTTTCCTTCTCCTCAGAAATCACTAACACGTGATCTATGGCATTTTTCTACCCATGCCCGAATTAAATAGAAATCCCAAGTTCACACTTCTGCCCAGACCCAGTTGCCAAATAATTATCTTTAGTAAATTGAAAGTGTAAGAAGTCTCGTATGCTGAAACATGCAAATCACGAATTTTACGGGAAGATAGTTCGATAGACAATTTGAAGATGACAATCCGTTTTTTGGTGTAAATATGACAAGGTATATGACTGAATGGTGTAGTAGTTAGCATACCCGGGCGCTATCGGGGAGACGCGGGTTCAATTGCCGCTTCAGCACGACTAAATTTTAAAGTTTTCGGATATCATCTGACTTACCATCCTTGTCATATTTACACCAAAAAACGGATCGTCATCAAAATTTGTATTTTTTTTTTTTTTTTAATTATTGGAGGTTTAACGACCACCGTGAGCAACTCAATGGGCTATAAGCAGTCGCCCGTCCCTAATTTAGGGTCACTGGTTCCAGGGAAGGGAAAGAACCAGTGCCGTAAGACAAACACAACATCCATGCCTCACCGGGATTCGAACCCGGACTCCGTTCGGACCAAAATTTGTATTGCAAATCACATTATGAAAAAAAATCTTTTCCCGTCGCAGAACCAGGGCCCGCACCGTAGTTAATAGGTGTATAAATAAGTTTTAAAGCGTTCTTTTTGTGACGTACATCGCTAATTTACATATCCGACATTCCCCCACGTTGTCATGTGACCGTAACCAGTCCCGAGTACGAAATGTAACTCAGAAGCTTGCCCAACAGCCAAACGCACTTGCACATTGGTAGGTGAAAATGGATGGCCTGTGATCATTCGTCCGAAAGGTGTCCGGGTTCTAATCCCGGTGAGGCATGGATGTTGTTTTTGTCTTACGGCACTGGCTCGCTCCCTTGCCTGGAACCAGTGACCCTAAATTAATGAAGAGCGACAGCTTACATCCCGTTGAGTTGCCCAAGGTGGTCGTTAAACCTCCAATAAATAAAAAAGATACTGCATTTATTCGACACTGTATTCGTTACGAATTGCAACAGGAAAATATGGGCTGCCAAAGCATGTGCATCGATCTGTTCTGGGGGAGAATGTTGTACCGAAAAGCATGTGTGAGCTTTTTTTTTCATTGGAATTTTAACGACCACCGTGAGCAACTCAATTCGCTATGAGCAGTCGCCCGTCCCTAGTTTAGAGTCACTGGTTCCAGGGAAGGGAGAGCCATTGCCGTAAGATAAAAACATCCATGCCGCAGCGGGATTCGAACCCGGACCCCATTCGTACTAATGGTCAGAAGCCATCGCTTAGACTGCTCAACCCGGACGGCGTGTGAGCGCTGGTTTAGACGGCTTAAAGCAGGTGATTTTGATCTTAGCGATCGAGAACGTAGCGGCGCCCGGCAGAAGGTTGTACATGAGGAACTGCAAGCATTGATCGACTGAAGATTAGTCTCAAATGCAAAATCAACTAGCTGAAGAATTGGGAGTAACTCAACAATTCCCAATCGTTTACACGCAATGCGAAAGATTCAGAAGCAAGGAAAATGGATGCCACATGACCTCAGCCAGAGGAACAAAGATGAGCGTGTCAGGAAGTATTTGAATCTGTTGAATTAATAACACAAAAGGTCTTTCTTGTGGAAAATCGTTACGGGTGATGAAAAGTGGATATGGTACTGCAATCCCAAACGCAAAAAAACACTGGGTAGACAACGGTGGAGAAACTATTTCGACAACAAAACGTAATATTCCCTCCAAGGAAGTTCTGTTGTGCATCTGGTGGGATATGAAGGATGTGCTTTATTATGAACTATTGGAACAGGGTCAGACTGTTACTGCTGATCGCTACAAGCAACAATTGCTGCGATTGAACCAGAAATCTGGTTCAGGCAAAGGATTGCGTCCCGTGAAATTACTGCATTACAACGCTAGGCCGCATGTCGCGAAGTCGGTCAAGGAAACGTTATTAACGCGTGGCTGGGAAGTCTAGGAGCACCCGGCGTATAGTCCGGACATAGCCCCTTCAGACTATCATTTCTTCCGATCGATGCAACATAGTTTGTATGCCGTGCAGTTCCGGACATGTTAAGTGCAAAAACGGGTTGACAATTTCATCGTGTCACACGACGAAGTATTCTTCATGGCTGGAATCCGTCAGCTGCCCGACCGATGACGAAAGGTGATAGTAATGACGGCGCATTTTTAGCACGTATTTTGTAAAAAAAGATCGTGCTTATGTTACCGGGTTGTCCGTCCGTCTGTACCCACGATATCTCTGCAAATATTAGTCCGATTTGAAAAATTCTTTTTGCATTGGGAAACTTGAAATTTGCAAATGATGATCCGTTATTTCGTTGTTTTTTTACGATGTACAATTTCGCCGCTAGAGGGCGTAAATGCAGATGACGTCGAATTCAAATATGCGTTTTATTCACACATTTGCTTCAAAACATCAGATTGAAAAAAATATTTTGTCTTTCGATTCCATTTATGTGGAAGATTATTTTCGATGCAGTTGTTTTTTCAAACTACGCATATATTTTCCGCTAGGGGCGCAAAAGTAAATTATATTTTTCCCGATAATTCTTCTGAAACTCCTATTTGAAAACTTTCTCTTCAGCGGATACACCTCCTGATGGAAAATCTTTTGCATATAATTTCAAATTTTTGGTAAAGAATACTTTGGCCACCACGGGCGTAAGCGTTAATTTTTGCTTCTGATGTATTTGCCATAAAATCTAAGCTTCGGAGATATCGATTGAAAAAATTATTTCGTGTGCTGATGCCACTCACATCGATAAACCTTTTCGGAATATTTTCTTCTTAAAATATTCCACAGTTTATCCGCCAGGGGCGTAGATGAATATCTTATGTTAGTCAATATCACTACTTCTAGGAGCCCGATTTGAAAAATTCCTTCTTTGTTGGATAGTGTTTTTAGTGCGACATGTTTTTGATATAATTTCAAAAATTTCAAGTAATTCATAAACTTTCCGCTAAGGGGCGTAAAGGTAAATAGCGTTTCCCCCTATATCTCTGCTTCTAAATCTCAGATTTGAAAAAACCTTTCTGCACCGGTTACAGCTTCTGACGGAAAATCGTTTGCACATAATTTCTAATTTTTGAAAAAAATGGTTTGGCCACCAGGGGGCGTAAATCTTAATTTCCGCTTCTGATGTATTTGCAGCAAAATATGAGCTTCTAAAATCTAGTTTGAAAAAAAAGTCGTTTGTTGACCGATACTCCTCATGTCGACAAACCTTTTAGGAACATTTTCTTCTTGAAATATTGCATGGTTTCTACTCCAGGGGTGTAGATATATATCTTATTTTTGTCAATATCTCTACTTCTAAGAGTCCGATTTTAAAAAATCCTTTGTTGGATAGCGTTTCCGATGCGAATTGTTTTTCCTATAAATTCTAAATTTTTGAGTAAATCATAGATTTCCGCTAGGGGCACAAAGGTAAATTGCGTTTTCTGCATTATTTCTGCTTCTAAAACTCCGATGTGCAAAAAATCTTCCTGTATTGCATACAAGACCTGATGGAAAATATTGTTCACAAAATTTCTAATGTTTGGTAAATAATGGTTTGGCCACCAGGGTGCATAAGTGTTAACTTCTGCTTCTGATGTATTTGTAGCAAAATCCGGGCTCCTGAAAATTCGACTAAATTTTTTCTTGGACCGATACCGCTCATATCGAAAAATCTTTTGAGAATACTTTCTTCCTTAAATAATGCATGGTTTTCCCACCAGGGGACGTAAAGTCACATCTTATTTTTGTCGGTATCCGTTTCTAACAGTCCGATTTGCAAAATTTTGTGTTGGAGAGAGTTTCCGGTGCGAAATGTTTGTCATATAAATTCATGTTTTTCTTAACGCACAAGTCTGCAACCAGAGGGCGTAAGCTCACGATTCCGTTTACAGCAATATCTGAGGGATTAAAAAATTTTTCTTCCGTCAGATACTATTGTTTTCCATGCCGGTTCCATTGACTTTGAATAGCTTTGATAAATTTAATTTGCGTCAGAACGGATTCAAAAAACGTGTTTATTACACCCGAAAATTCGGCGTCGTCTTTCTTGTTTGATTCGTAAAGGTAGTTTTCTCCCAAATTACATGTTGTGTTGTCTTAAAACGCTTTAAAACTTATTTGTAAACCTAATATTATGCGGCCCAAGCCAGGTTCGGGCTGGGGTTCCGCTTCGAGCTGTCTCAGCACTGCTCTCTATGGGTCTCCGAAGCCGTCGTCCACAAAAGGTGTTTGTGCTGACCGCCAGACATCGACAATTACTACGTGAATTTGCATCTGGGAGAAGGCATTGGACCATCTAACAAAGTTTCGTTTTCAGACGAAACATTTTTTTGCTATATCGTGTGGATGGAAAGTACGGCGAAGCACTGATGACACAATTCATCCCGATGACTCTCGACTGTCTGCCCTGTATAGTAATTCATACAGAAACCTTCAGAGGCCTCATTGAATCAATGTCACGCCGTATATCTGCGGTATTGACAACACGAGGAGCAATGTTATATCTCACACGAACAGATGCTCATAATTTTTTCGCTGGACAGGGTATATGGAGTTTGTCCATTATTTTCTGGCAGTTGGGGAAATTGAATCAACTAGGTATAATTCAGGCTCTCATAGTAAGAGCAAAGAATGATAAATACACAGTTGACATGGATTAAGAACATCAAATAGAAGTCATCGCTCTTTCCACGTTTATAAGTGAGTCACGAAAAAATTCTCATCGGCCGCCACCGCGAATCGAACCCAGGGTCTTCCAGTTACGCGGCGGATGTGCTTCCTCTGCACCACAGCGGCCCCGAAATTCTATAGACTCACACCTATTATAGACAATAATGGGGTATGTGAGTCTGTAGAATTTAGAGACCGCTGTGGTGCAGTGGAAGCACATCCGACGCGTAACTTGAAAACACTGGATTCGAAACTCCGGTGACTGCCGATTAGAATTTTTCCGTGACTCACTTATAAACGTGGAAAGAGCGATGACTTCTATTTGATATTCTAATCCACGTCAACTGTGTATTTAGCATTTTTCGCTTTCTAGTTATTTGTTCAGTTGCTGCTTTTCTTTGGTGAATCCCCAGCATTGTGCGGGGTCTCCAAAAGAAGCTACCTGCCATGTGGTTTAGTAGCTTATCCTATGAGAGTCTGGAGAATTTCGAGGCGGCATGGTGCAATGGAAGCATATCCGGCGCATAACTGAAAGAACTGGGTTCGATTCCAGTGGCGGCCGATGAGAATTTGTCCGTGACTCACTTATAAACGTGGAAAGAGCAATGACTTCTATTTAAAGAGCAAAGAATATCTGAGAAGTTAAGGATCGGTGAGACGCAATATCCTGTGCACAGAAGCCAACGTACAGGCTGATGCCGGAGCAGACTGCGCATGCGTATTTCTGTTGACTTCATTTCTTTGGGTAAAGAACAGTCAGCCGAGCTACTCACAGCAACTGATTGTTACCTTCTCGGTAGCATAATCACTTCGCAAATCGGATATGTTAGCTTTGTTGCGCCAATCGGGTTAGTTAAGGCTTTTGTTTGTTCTTTATAGTTTCTAAGAAACATTTTCAGTAATGCCAAATACCGGGGAATGTCTGCATTTTGTACGGATCCTTAAGCCTAACTATAATATTTGCTGAAATTTAATTTAAATAGTAACACTAATGTTATAGTAGAAATCAAAAATTCGTGCTGGATGATAGCAAAAATGAGAAAACAGGCTGTCAAAGCACAATGAACATCACGATCAGGAACACAGAAGGTATCGGTTACTAAAAGATGACATTTATTTAAAATTTAAAAGATGTAACTGATTTTTTTTTTTTTTTTATTTATTGGAGGTTTAACGACCACCGTGAGCAACTCAATGGGCTATAAGCAGTCGCCCGTCCCTAATTTAGGGTCACTGGTTCCAGGAAGGGAGAGAGCCAGTGCCGTAAGACAAACACAACATCCATGCCTCACCGGGATTCGAACCCGGACCCCAGACGGACGAATGATCAGAGGCCAGCGCCTTAGACCACTGCGCCACCGGGGCGGCTCACTGATTTTTAACCTCTTGGTGTGGTGTACAAGATCTTTCGGGGCTTCTAAAGCACTCATCTTCAGGTCGAGTGACACAGAATGAAACGCGCACATGAACATTTATATACAAGTTGAAAGTAGACCATCATGCCCTGCCAGGGAGGTAGTAATTTCACATTGTTCAATTATTTTTTATACATGATTACAGATTATCCGTTGGCAACACGTTACTACCTCCCTGGCAGGGCATGAAAGTCTACTTTCAATTTGTATATAAATGTTCATGTGCGCGTTTCATTCTGTGTCACTCGACCTGAAGATAGGTGCTTTAGAATCCCCGAAAGATCTTGGCACTGATTTTTAACTTCTGTGTGGTGTACATCTTTTAAATTGTAAATTAATGTCATCTTTTAATAACAGACACCTTGGTGTTCCTGGTCGTGATATTCATCGTGCTTTGATAGTCTGTTTTCTCATTTTTGTTAACACTAATGTTATTGCATATTTCTTTTTCACCAAAATAAGAGATGGGCGGGGTATCAGAAAACAGCAAAAAAAAAAAACCTGCTCTAAGTAAATAGTCATCAGATAGAAGGACCAAAGAAGAGCTTCACTGACTTAGCCATCCTAACGTGTTTTGCTCCTGAATGTTAACTTTCCCGCAGAGCATATGGGGTCGAACTGAGCGGACGTGTCCTAATCGTACCGTGGAAGATCATGTCCTGTGCGTACATTCTGCATTTTAGCGTGTACTGAGCGGACACTAAGTTTTCCAATAACTTCTCCGCTAAATGTTGGACGTAAATGCTGAATGTTTCCCTTCACACTCAGGACTGGCTACCTTGCCTTCAAATGAAGCACAAAATAGGTGAATTTATTGTTTCAAAAAGGGATTTATTAAAAAGGTGAATTTATTGTTTCAAAAAGGGATTTATTAAAAAGGTGAATTTATTAATTGCTTCAAAAGTGATTTAGAATGAATTTTTTTTATTGTTTTTCCTCAAAAATACTGATTTTTATTATTTTGATGAAAATGCCACCTTCCCTTCACACTTTATTCCCAGACTTAGGATTCGGTATCTTGCGTTCATGCTTTCAAATGAACTGCAAAATAGGTATGTTTAAAAGGTGAATTTATTTTAAAATGGTTTAATTCGTGCTTAAAAATATAACAAATACATACTGCTGAAAATTAGTACAAATGCATACTGATGAAAAATAGTGCAGATTTCATTCTAAACTGCTACCTCATTCTAAACAGCAGATTTCATTGAAGTTTTTGAATGTTTGCTAACAAACGTAAACACTTACCTATCTGTCTTGTTCAAAATTTTTGAACAAGACAGATAGGTATCTATTTTCTGGTCTGTTTGGATGCAAATCTTTTCATTTGAGAAGAGTTTTTATTTGAGGATTAACGACCACCGTGAGCAACTCAATGGGCAGTCGCCCGTCCCTAATTTAGGGTCACTGGTTCCAAGGATGGGAGAGAGTCAGAGCCGTAAGACAAACACAACATCCATGCCTCAACGGGATTCGAACCCGGACCCCTTTCGGACGAATGATCAGAAGTCATTGCTTAGAACACAGCGCCACCGGGGCGGGGGCGGGGCGGAGCGAAGAGGTTCGCCTGTTTCCAATAGTCTCAGGATGAATTCTGTATGCTATGAATTTTCCTTTAATTTTTTTATTGATTCGTGGTTTAACGCCCACCGTGAGCAACTCAATGGCCTATAAGCAGTTGCCCGTCAGTAGTATAAAATGGCGGGTTCTGGCGCAAGGATGCATCCTTCTAGAGAAGGATGGGGGCGTGGCGTGTGCCCGAAGGATGTGGGGCGTGGCAGAGGACGCCAGTGTGTTGGGTCGATGCTGCCCCTAGCGGTGCTTCTTGGAACTTTCAATGTATCTTTGAGAGATGGCAACGACCGAGTCGGGGAAAGGAGATGTGCTGCCCCCTAGCGGTGCTTCTTGGAACTTTTAATGCACCTTTGTTTTTGAGAGATGGCAACGACCGAGTGGGGAAAGGAGATGTGCTGCCCCCTAGCGGTGCTTCTTGGAACTTTCAATGTATCTTTGAGAGATGGCAACGACCGAGTCGGGGAAAGGAGATGTGCTGCCCCTAGCTGTGCTTTTTGGAACTTTTAATGGATCTTTGAGAGATGGCAACGACCGAGTGGGGGAAAGGAGATGTGCTGTCCCCTAGCGGTGCTTCTTGGAACTTTATTATTGTGTTAGATCTTTGTGTTTGAGTGATGGCAGCGGCCGAGTGGGAGAAAGGGGGTGGATATAGGGGGATGCCAACTCGATGTGCTGCCCCCTAGCGGTGCTTTTGGAACTTTTAATGGATCTTTGAGGGATGGCAACGACCGAGTGGGGAAAGGGGATGTGTGCGTTGCCCCCTAGCGGTGCTTTTTGGAACTTTTCTCGGGAGATTTATTGGACGTTGACAAATTTTTAAGAAGTCTTTCCAATATTTATTTTTTAATTTTCTCGGGAAATTTACTGGACTTTGTCAAATTTTTGAAGGAAGTTTTTTCAATCGAAGCATTTCCTCAAATTTGTTTTATTAAATTTATATTTTTAGAACTCCGTGAGGTGTTATAATTTTTATAGACGTTGCATTATTTTTTTAATTCGTATATTTGTCCTCCCTCCAATTTTAATTTAGGCGAGGAAAGGCTTTGTTTGAAAAGATTTCGTTCCCGTCGATTCAGGTTCCGCTATCTTTTGTGAGCCATGTGTTTTGGGATGACTCACAATTTTCTCTTTGACTCAGAAAACTTTGTATGACACGTGTTTTGGGAAGAGTGACTATGATGTGTGACGCATGTCGTGATAGCAGACATGACATCAGCCAACGCCATTTACTCCGCGGGGTCGGCGGTTGACGTCATTTGAGATTCTGTAGCCACATTAAGTTCCAAGACTGATTTTTTTTTCAATAACTTGATCATTTAGCAACGAATTTATTCCTTTTTTTTCCTCATAATTTGCCATTTTATATTCATAATTTTTCAACGTAACGATTTTTTATTTTCTTTGAGGAGACTTCACACATTTTCAACGGACGTTCCAACATAAAAACGTTTTCCAAAGTTTTGTGCTGCAGACATAATCTTAAAACACGATTGTTTATTAACGTATTTACGTGTTCATGGCATTTTTTTAACGTTTTACCGTTTTCCACCGTACAAAGCCACAATTTTTTATGCATAGTTAAAATGTTTATTTTTTATTTCTTCATGATTATTCAGTGAAATGTACCTTTTAATGCATTATCTTAATCTTTTTTTACTAAATGCTTGCATACTCATTAAACTTCTCGATGTACCAACATTATTTTATTTTCAAACTAACAACTACTTTTATCGAGGCTTTATTTTTTCTGTCTATGAAGAATCTTTTAGTTTATTCTCTCAAGATATGAAAATGAATTATAACGAAATCCTTTCACTTTTCCATCGCTAAGAATTTTCCTTAAAATAAGTCCTGAGCTATAGTTCGCTTTGTCTGGTTAGAGGTGATTCATCAATAGCATGTTTGTGACCAGATAAGGTATCCGTGCAGTTACTGCCTGAAGCGATGACGCATGGGTGACGGGTACGTCGTGATGTCATCCTTGTGAACTTGGAATGTCATCATACTGCTTGAAGCGATGACGCACGGTGACGGGTTTTTCGTGATGTCATCTTTGTGAACAGATGCCAGAAGAATTTCAGAAACTGTTTCAACTTCGAACCAATGACGTTTCTTCCATTGTCGGGGGGTCAAAAAGGCATCCTGTTTGCTATAAAACTGGCGTTGTTCATTCCTCCTCCTCAGTTTTTCTGCTGCTTTGGTTTAGTACGTACGTTTAGTTTTCAACTACGTTTAGTTATCGACTGTCTCGCTGTCTGAATATTGTGGCGTGTTTTGGAATGGAATCTAAAAACAGTTTTTCATCAGTTTCTGCAATGGAGGAGGTAAGCGTTCTTTTATTAGCATGCAATGTTTTTATTTATTGTTAGGTCCCCAAAGTTGTTTGAATTAGAATGTTGTTAGAATTTCGTGAGAGGATTCCCTTAAGGAAAAAATATACTAGTGTATTAGGAACAGTATGTGAGTTCTTTTGCGTACGATTTAAGTTAGATTTTCAGGAAGGAAAATTCATGTTAGTGGAATCGTTTAAAACATAGTTCTTTTTTTTTAAATATTTTAGGAATTCATGTTTTTACGATAGCTCTCATAAAAATGTATTCTCAACGTAGGAATTTTCCATTTTAATTTCCATGAAGAGGCGTTGATAGGAGTTTAAAATATGTTAGCGTTATGTGAGTTCTTTTGCATACGATTAAAGTTAAATTTTCAGGAAGGAAAATTCACGTTAGTGGAATCGTTTAAAACATAGTTCTTTGTTTTCAAATATTTTAGGAATTCATGTTTTTACGATAGCTCCCATAAAAATTTATTCTCAATGTAGGAACTTTCCATTTTAATTTCCATGAAAATGCGTTGATATAGGTTTAAAACATGTTAGCGGTATGTGAGTTCTTTTGCATACGATTTAAGTTAGATTTTCAGGAAGGAAAATTCATGTTAGTGGAATTGTTTAAAACATAGTTCTTTGTTTTCAAATATTTTAGGAATTCATATTTTTACGATAGCGCCCATAAAAATGTATTCTCAACGTAGGAATTTCCCACTTTAATGTTTATTTCATGAAAAATGCTTTGATAGGGGAGAGGGTTAATTTTTTTTATTATTATTCTTTCACAGAAAGAATGGTGGCTGGAAGATGAACAGCTATTTTTGCAAAATTCAGAAGTTTTTCAGGCATTAGAGGAAATTCCAATGTCGCAAGACCTACTTTCCTCATTTGTGTCTGACGTACCCCCTTCCCCTTTCACTTGTAAGATCTGTCAGATGGTCTTCACTTTGAAACAAAATTTGCAGAGACATGTCAAAATTCATTCTGGGCCACTTATTCCGTGTATGTTGTGTAGGAAGAGTTTTTCTAGAAATGCGTACTTGCAGATATATATTCTTAAATGTCATTCGAGCATGCAGGTGGGGGGAACTCGTTAAATGCGTCTTCGGCAGGCCCCTCCAATGCTGCTAGCCCCTCCAATGCAGCAGGCCCTTCAAATACAGCAGACCCCAGTCATGAAGTTGTTGCTGGCCTTTCAAATACAGCAGGCCCCAGTCATGAAGTTGTTGCTGGCCCTTCAAATACAGCAGGCCCCAGTCATGAAGTTGTTGCTGGCCCCAGCCACGTTGTTGAGGACCCCAGTTCCGAAGCTCCCATTGTTCCTCCATTGAATATGGTGGCATACATCCAAGTGCAGTCGGTGGCTCAGAACCGATTACAAACATTTAAGATTGTTTCGGACGGGGAAACAGCGGTCTGTCTCTCCACATTTTTGAATGGCATCCAAAATTCTTCTGTAAGCATTCTAGAACATGCACTGGCAGCCCACCCATCCATTAAAGTAAATGCATTTATGCAGGCAGCTTTTAAAAAGCCTAAACCCGATGACCCGGAGGAATTTGATATATGTTCTCGGAATTTAAGAACAACTAATAAGCCAGTGTATCGGTCGACAAATCTCGGGGAATTTTTCGATATCATGTCCAGGAAACAACTCACTGAATGTTCTGAATGCGAACTGAAAGGATCAGGCTGGATGTTTTCTCACGTGGAGTGGTTCGAACTCCGGGTTAATCGGTTTAGGCCATTGAAAGGAGGTTCCTTTATTATGCTTCCCAGCCATATTCAGACGAAAAAAGCTGTCGTGAACGTTACAAATTCAGACGCCTTCTGTTTCAAATATGCCGTGTGGACCCCACGTCTTGAAAATCAAAAGTTTAATCGAGAAAGAGTAGCCTCTTATCTTAACGATCCTTATTTTGAAGGCGGCTACAAGTGGGATTGCGTGGACTATCCCGTCAAAATTTCTGACATTCCAAAATTTGAAAAGACCAACAACATGAGCATTAACATTTACGGGATAGATGAAGCTGGTAAAATATTTCCCATTAAAGTATGTGAAGAAGAGCTGGCGGACCACAGAGATTTGTTGTATTTAGAAAACGGAGGTTGCAACCACTTTGCTTACATTACGAATTTTGAGCGGCTTATTTCCAGTCAATTGTCAGTCCATAAAAGTAAAGTACACATCTGCAAAAAATGTTTTAAAACTTATGATACGAGGTGCAATGGAGAGCAAAAATTAAATGAGCACAAGAAATTATGCAATAAAAACAAGACTGTCCTCATCAAGATGCCAGAAGACAAGGAATTAACTTTTAAAGATTTCAAATTCAGTCAGAGGGTTCCTTTCGTTGTGTGCGCTGATTTTGAGAGCGTCTTAAAACCAGTTCAAGGTCCGATCCCGAATCCAAGCGAGTCCTTCACCACGCCAACCCAATCTCATGAAGTTATATCATATGCTTATTTCATAAAAGATGTGGAAGGTCGTTATGATGTTTTCCGAACTCATAGAGCAGAGCAGGGAGTTGTGAGTCATTTCCTTCACACTCTCAAAGAAGATGTGGAAGTTATTGAAAAAAATTATAAAATAAATATCCCTATGATTGCATTGACGGAGGCTGAAAAAGATGTCTATCGGAAAGCGAGCATATGTCATATTTGTGGTGAAGGTGGATATAACTCATGCAGCAAATCCAAAAAGAAAGTGGCGGACCACGATCATCGTACTGGAAAATTCAGAGGACCCGCACATGCTTCCTGCAATATAAATTTCAAAAATCCTTCCTTTGTTCCAGTTCTGATGCATAACCTTTCGGGATACGACTCGCATTTTATCATCAAGGAATTAGATTGCCTTCCAGGAGAAATTAGCGTGATCCCCGAGTCGACCGAGAAATTTATTTCTTTTTCTAAAAAGATGGGTGAGCTTGAAGTTCGTTTCCTGGACAGTTTTCGATTCATGCCAAGCAGTTTATCGAAATTAGCAAATAATCTTCCGAGAACGCATTTTAAAATTACACGACAGCTTATTCCTCATGATGAAGAATTCAATCTCCTCACGCAGAAAGGCATCTTTCCCTATGACTACATTTCGTCCTATAACAAGTTAGAAGAAACTTCTTTACCTCCCCAAAAGGATTTCTTCAACAAATTAACGAATTGTCATATAACAGATGAAGAATATGAGCATGCCAAAAAGTATGGGCGGTCATGAAGATTCAGAATTTAGGCCAGTATGCAGATGTGTACTTAAAAACAGATGTGCTCATTTTGGCCGACGTGTTTGAAAATTTCCGAAATATTTGTCAGGACACTTATACTTTAGATCCTGCCTGGTTTTTCAGTTGTCCTGGCTTAAGTTGGTCCGCCATGCTCAAATGTACTAAAGTTTCTCTCCAGCTTTTAAGTGACTACGATATGCTACTTTTTCTGGAGAGCGGAAAGCGGGGTGGCTTGTGTATGTGTGTGAAGCGGCATGCTCAGGCCAATAATAAGTATCTGAAAAATTTTGATTCCTCCAAAGAAACCAGCTTCATCTCTTATCTCGATTGTACGAACCTTTATGGGTTTGGAATGCATGAGTCACTTCCGGTGAATAACTTCCGGTGGCTTTCCGATGAAGAACTGAAGCAGTTGGATGTCACGTGTATAGCGGACGATGCCAGCACGGGATACTTTATCGATGTTGACATCAGCTATCCTGACTCCCTTCACGATCTTCATTCGGATTTGCCTTTCTGTCCGGAAACGGAAGTAGTACCTGGAACCAGGCAGGTCAAATTATTAACTACTTTAAATAAAAAATCCAGGTACGTGGCTCATTATCGTCTTCTCAAACAGGCAGTCAAAGCGGGTCTCGTCATAACAAAAGTGCATCGAGGAATAAGCTTTGATCAAAGCAAGTGGTTGCAACCTTATATTCAGCTTAATACTGAAATGAGAAAGAGGGCAAAAAATGAGTTTGAGAAAGATTTTTTCAAATTGATGAACAATTCCGTTTTTGGCAAAACAATGGAAAATATTCGCAACCGAACCAAAGTTGAGCTGGTGTGCGAAGACAATCGACTGGAAAAGCTGCTCAGTAAGCCCAATTTTAAAGACCGCTCCATACTAAAAGATGAAGCTGATGGAAATTTTCTTGTGTCAATGCATTTTAATGTCACTCACCTCACCTTCAACAAACCCATTTATTTGGGAGTCGCCATTTTAGACATCTCTAAAACTAGAATGTACGACTTCCATTATGAAGTGATGAGGCCTTTATATCGTGACAACATTTCCATTCTTTATATGGATACTGATAGTTTCTTCTATCACATCAAGACAGAAGATCTATATAAAGATATGGAAAACATTAAAAATGAATTAGACACGAGTGATTTTTGCACAAGCCACCCGCTCTATTGTCTGAAAAATAAAAAAGTAATTGGGAAATTTAAAGACGAGACCCAAGGAAGAGCCATAAAAGAATTTGTTGGTCTTAGACCGAAGATGTATGCTTTTGCTACAGAAGAAGAAGAAGTCAAAAAAGCTAAAGGCGTGAGCAAAACAGTAGTTTCTCAACAGCTTCGTTTGAATGATTTCAAGTCTTCACTCATTCATATGCAAGAAAAGAAGAACATGAGCTATTGCATTCGAAGCATGAAACATTCGGTTTTCACTGTTGCCACAAACAAAACATCTCTTAGCCCATATGACAACAAGCGAGTCGTATCCCAGGACAATATTCATTCTCTTCCTTATGGGCATTATTCGTTAGAATCGGAAGAGCCTCCCCGGAAGAAATTTAAAACAAAATAGCTGCCTGTATTCGAACCACTCCATGTCGATAAACTGCTTGGCATGGGGGTCCACACGGCACACTTTGCCCAGGAAGAGAATGAATAATTCAAGTGTTCACTCATTATTCGAGAAAACTTCCCTCAAGAAAAAAAATTCTCTGCTCTATGAAATGCCTCCGTCATTTTTGCTGCTGCTCGCTTGGATTCATAGAAAAAAAAATTTCGTCTCAAAATGTTTGTTTTGCTCACGTGAAGATATTTCATCTCAGTTGCATATATATTTCGTCTCAAAATTTTTACTCTGCTCATGCGAAGATATTTCGTCTGGATTTGCTCACGCAAAGACTCAAAATTTTTACTCTACTCGCATACATTCTTTTCCTGTTGGAAGAAATTTGTCATGAAAAACCTCCTCTCAAATGACGTCATTTTAAAAATGTGTGGAGACAGTCCAATGTTTTTCTTTTTTTCAAATTTGTTGCTGATCATAGTTTTAACTGTCTGTACAAAAATAACGAGTGATCACGTTGCTTTGAATCTGCATTCCTCAGGGAGTGAACCCCTTTCGGAACAAATCATTTTGAAAAAGAACAAAAGTTCAGCTTTCGGGGGTTGTCAAAAGATGCATTTAGCGAGAAAAAAATTACAAGAGAAGGAACTTTAAAACCAATAGAGGTTTTTTTTTTTTAATATAAATTGAGGAATGTTGTTACTTTAATATTGTGTCTTCATGTACGCATTTCTAGAAAATTTCTTTGTCAACGTAATTGAGGGGCGGAGGGTAATTTTCCCCCAACATTTCAAAAGGGTAGGACCTTCTGACAGAACAAGCAGGTGGGGAAAGGGGGAAAAGCTGCTTACTCATCTCTCGGAAACCTGACGTCATACGCCTTATCGCAAGCCTGCCTGCCTGCCTGCCTGCCTGACTCATTATCGCTTCGGTGCTTGGTGTGAGTGTGTTGACCTGAAAAAAATGTCTCTTCGTCATAACAAGGAAAATCTGAATTTTCGTTACTTTCAGCTCTTCTCCCCTGCTCAAGCGATTCATTACTATTCTCGTTTGGAAGATGAAGTGGAATATTTGAGTGGTGAATTCTCAAAAATAAAAATTTTCGGAAAGTGTTATAACATTCCTAGACAGCATGTTGCCTTCGGGGACCCCAATCTGAAATACACTTTTAGCGGTTTGAGCTTGGACCCCATTGCTTCAAGAAATCAAGCTCGCTGTTGAGAAAGAATGACTTTCAACTTTGTTTTAATAAACAAATACCGAACTGGAAAAGATAGCATCGGATATGGACAATGAATCAGATTTAGAACCTTTGTCGTGCATTGCTCTCGGGCAAGAAAGAGATTTTGTTTTTAAGAGAAACGGATTTAAATCAGTTTCATTAACTCTGAGATCAGGATCTGTACTCCAGATGCTTCCGCCAACAAATTCTTATTGGAGTCATGGTCTACCGTGGCAAAAGAACGCTCAGCCCACTGTTTCAATGTCCGGAATGTCTCTTGCTTTATCGTGAATTGCCTAACAACATCATGGAGCATGCCTGCTCTGATTCCATGAATATTAAGTTTAGCACTCACTGCGCCGTTGCTATGCTGCAGCCTGTGGTTGTAGCGGAATCTTTCGTTGCTGCTTCGAAGGAACTCATCTCCAAAGAATTTTTAGAATCTCTGGACATTACGAACTTGTTGAAAACGGTTCACGACATGCACGTAGCCCAATACGACTTGTATTGAGTTGGAGGAAACAGCAGCTGTTGAAAAAGTCCTTTTTAGGGCTCCTAAAAATTTGGGTAAGGGAAGGGGGAGGGAGGGAGGGAGGGAGGTAAATTACTGAAAAAAAAAGTGAGAATTCAAGTTTTTTAAAAAAAAGTAAATATTTTTTTGCAAATGTTTAAAGTAATTTTTTTCTATTTCCAGAGCCTAAATTTAAGTGTAAGTATTTTATTCATTCTAAGATATAAATTTTGTGAAATTTTTTATTATTATTAACCTAAATTTAAGTGAAATTATGTTTTTTTATTGAAATGAGTCAAAATAATAAGTTTCAAGAATTTTAAAAGTAAAAGAAATTTATTTTTAAAATAGTAACAGAATGAATTGATTTAATGGGGAACTAGTATTTTTTTGCTAAAGACTTTTCTTAAGGATATTTGGGTATTTATTAAGGGAAATGGGCCTGATGTTTTCCATCAGGCGGCCAATCGGGGGATTTCCGACTGGTCTGAGAGCAATGCTTTACAGTATTGAGCCGAAACCAGAGTACACGGCTTATTTTCGGGGAGTTTGAAATGTTTCAAACTGACTCGCTTTATTCTTTTAGTTGAAAAAGAAGAAGCGCTCTCACTGAAGACCCCTCTAGCCTGGGAAAACTAAAGCAGTTGTGTTTTATAAAAAATTCTTTCCTTAGACATTTTTAGTACATCCAATTTTCAACTTTCAGGAACTTGCTATGACTGTTTTTACTACATTCTATTTCCAACTTTTTCGAAAACGAACTTCAACAGATTTTTACTCGTTTCGAAACAGTCTTTTTATGTATACTAGTTTTCCCATGTTATTCTATGAGAATTTCCCTGCTTTTAATGAAATGTGTTTTCTCAAAGCTGTCCATTAAGAAAAAATGAAGTGTTCCATTTTTAACCCTAAGAAAGAATGAACTGTTCCGAAAGTGCATACATTTAAAAAAGAGAAAAAAAAAATGACACTTTTGTTCAACTAAATTTTTTTAATATGGAATCCAATGAACATTTTTACATATTTTCTTAGAATTTGTCTTTTTTCGTTTAGAAGTTACAACAGAATTTCCTTCTTGTACAGGAACTTTCAACATTTGTTTATTTTTAATGTACTTTTTGGGTAAATTAATGTCTTTTAATGCTTTTACAAATTCAGGAGGTATGTACAGCTTAGATCCCTTGCTTCGAAACAGAGTCTATGAGGTCTACTATATTCGTGTTTTTTACAATGCGTCCATTATATTTAAATTCGGCCTTGGGACTCCAGTCAATAATATCAGAGTTCGTTTTAAAGACGTCCAGCACATTTCTTGCATTTCGTTTCAAGTTAGAAGGAACGGACTGAACGATAAGGTCTTCCACAACATCTTTTACTTTCTCGTCTTTGACATGTTCTTCTTTCACTGGTTCTTCAGTTCTCGATGGGGTTTCGTGAGATGCAACTGGAGGATTAAAACTGGAAACATGAAAGCGCTTATTCAAGACTTGATTATATAATTTCACTTTTACTTCGTCAGACTCTTTGCTTAGGAGAATTTTTTTCATTTCTTTGTCCAAGTCCGTTAGCGTTTCGTCTGTGGGCATATGACGGGAAATCCGTTCTTCGGGAATCAGAACCATTTTCTTTGCAAATTCCATTATTTCGTAAGCAGAGTCGTTAATACACTGAGAGCAGCTGGAATCAACACACCTAAAAATCCCCCTTTTTGAATAAGGAGTTTCCTCTTTTTATACAGAGGTGTCTTTTTCCGAGAGAGAGCTCGCAAGGTGTGCTTATGCCGTTGCAATGAATGTTTCTGGGTGGGAGTAAGCGGAACATTTCCTTTTAACGTATTCATACAAACTTCACATAGCGCTTTAATTCCACTTTTTCTACACTTCGATATTAGGTCTTTTAATACTTTTTTTGGACAGTGTTGAATCATACATAAAAGTTGGACCTGCTGCTTAGACAGCGTCATGATGAAAACTGAGACTTATTTCATTTCACCGAGGTTGATATATTACTTGAATGTCTCCCGGAAGTATCTGGGAGCGTAATCTTAATTCTTCCTTTGTCTCAGGTTTTAGATCAATCAATAAATAGCTGTAAGGGGATTTTGTGGCATCCATATACACTTCTTGAAAAAATTCAAGTTTGCTAGGGTACAACTGCCTCCCTAAATGAGTGATTTGATTCACATCTCTTCGTGATTTAAACAGAAACAAGTAATGAGCATTCAGGGAAATTTCTCGCATTTCTTTACCTTTATGAAAAATATTTTGAGTAATGAATATCACGGACACATTGAAATGATGACTCCCTCTAGTGAACAAGTGAGTTAATTTTTTATCACTTCCGCATTCAGTCATGAGATCGTCAATGACAAACAGCGTTCTTCCTTTCACATAGTCACGGAACTTAGAGGGGATGCCTTCCACAAATGTCACGTTTTCTATTTCATCATACAATGTTTGGTGAACCCCATAGAACCACACCACGTCTTCGGGAGGGGAGAGATGACTTTCCCTTGATGCTGAAGTAAGCGCTTTACAAACTGGGTCTTTCCACTTCCCGTAGGACCCGCTATCAGAGCTGTGAAAGGATGTTGTAGTCTGGGCACTTCCATGTTGTCAACTGAGGTCAATCAAGAACTTACAAAATAATTTAAAGACACATAAATTAGAGTTGAAATCAATTTTTATTTTAAATTCTAAACTTTGTTACAATTCCAAATTTATTTCGAACAAAATAATAGACACGCACGTCGTTTGTTTCATATTTCCATCGAAAATTTCTTACAATGGAGTACAAGCTTTTTCCGCGACATCTAGAATAAAGGAAGAAAATACAAAATTGACCACATACGGCTGTAAACAAACTTTGAAGAGGTACATCATTAAAATTCATAGTTTCAAACTTGGAGACAAATTGAGCAATAGGTCCTTGAAAATATTCTGGAGAATGTCCGAAAGAATCAAAAAATTCCATTGTTTTTGGGTTTGACATATACATAGCCAACCAGTGTTTTCCAGGATTTCCATGTCGGTCTGTATTCACAACAAGGCATGCTGGGAACTTGACAATTCTCTTGGGAAGGCGGTCACAGGCAAACACTCCGAGGAAGGAACGTCGGGTCACATGATCTTGCTTTAAGGAATTGGTTATTTGTATACTGTTCATTTCTTCAATTGGAGAAATCACAAATAATATTTCTGGACTTGGAAATTTCAATAATGTTCTGGAACTCTGCGTAGATTAGCACAGAAATGGTTTTTACCAAAGCTTTTCCAAATTTGATTTCCACTCTTAAATTTCCTTGATGGATCTGGTTCAAATGTCCTCCATCGCATAGGTCCGGACTGAGATCGAATGCATAAAGAGTGTATCCCTCGGAAAATTCCGCACGATCGATAAATATTCCACGGTCCTGACCCAGTTTCTCGGTGCATTGAAATAGACTGTGGAAGGAACGAATTGTGCTTCCCTTTTCAAAATTGGGTTCTAAAGGTTTATGAGGAACTGGCTGTCCGTCAACGTACACGGCGATAAAGTTGACATCATAATGCTTGAATTCAAATGGGTTGGATTTATATGTACCATTAAAAGCGTCGTTGTCTACACATCCAATAACCAGTCTTTTGGGCATTTGTCCGAGGAATACGTTGTCTTGCACGAAGGACATACTTCCTTGAGAGACGGAATACACTTTGCATAAAACTCGATCAATGGGATACTTGGCAGGAGATTTTTCTAATGCTTTTGCATGACCGATGGCAACTCCAGGGTTGACTTTCACTTTTCTCACAAAAATGGATGCGTGTTCGATGAGAACTCTGTAACTGGGGATCTCGGAGGAGGAAACAAGGCAGAAATCAGGTTTACTTCGAACCAGTTTGATTTTCAGATCCACTAAATTGAGCAGCAGTCTGTTTTGATAAAATAAATCGCAGTGCAAAGTTCCAATCATATCCAGCGTCTTGCTTTCTTTTATGAGTTCGTAGCGTTGATGTAATCCCTTGTTTGTTGCATCATTCGTGGGATTAATTTCGTGTAGATGTCCGGCTGTATCCTTGTAAAAACCTTCACATGATAAATAGGATTTCTTTGCTTCTTCTCCGTAATTCAGTAGAGTTTCGATATAAGCTCTGTAGGGATACGTGTTGCTTGATGAGGAAATCACTCTTTCGTTTAAACTGATGTCGACTTGAGAAAACAGAGAATGAAGAAAACAGTTAATGGGACCCACGGGCTCTTTTTCAGGTAGGGAAGAATTGTAAGCTTTCACAATTTTAATTTTCACATAGAGTTGGCTGGAAGACAAATCCATGTATTTTCTCCACTCCCAGAAATATTAAATTCCAGAGGTCCTCCATCTCGAATGTTGGCCAAGGGGTGATATTCGATCCATTGTCCTTTTTCTATGCTCGTTTGGGTAGGCGGTAAAGCAAATAAATCCAATTCCGACTTGAGACATACGGAAGAATGACTGTGAATCATAGCCATGGTTTACGGATCAAAAATATCGCGTGCGGTCCTCTTGGCTTTCTTTGAACGAATGATACGTTTCTTCGTTTTTCTCTTTCTTTTAACGCTTCCCCCCAACATTTTCTTCACTTTAGAAGCTGCTTTATCAGTGAGAATTTGTCCTGCTTCTTTAGCTCGTTGTTTGGCTGCCGTTTTCACATCTTTACCGAGAATGACGTCATTGGCGAGATCCATACCCGTTCGTAAGACTTGTTTTCCGAGCGTTTTAGCACCTTGTTTAAATAACGGTACCGCCGCTCTAAATAATGAACGAAAAAGTCCTCCAAGTCCATAACCTTTTTGTAGTGGCACTCCTTGATAGTAAACTATTCCTTTTCCCGTTTGACTGACGTAATAATCTTCGAAGGATTTCGTACAGCAGCGGTATGGTTCGTACACGATTAGAGATGCTTGAGACGAAAATGAAGTTTCACGATCGCTGTTCCACGTTCAAATGGCACTAATTGGCCTATGTGATTCCTTAAAACGATTTCAATGGTTTGAAAATGTTTTCTTGCAAGAGACAAATAATGAGGTCGATCGAACAAAGCGCTCACCATCTCTCCATCCACACCACTCACTTTAACGATGCGAAGGAGAGGAGCAACCATGTCTCCTACCGGTTGCGGTTCCACAACATCACTGTACACATACAACAGAGAAAACCGACCGTTTAGATCTGCGATAAATTCACCATTTACCGAGACAGCTCCACTCACGGCTGAAAGTTGCATGGGTTGGTATCCTAAGATTTCCGCAATCCCTGGGGGAAAACCAAGCGCGTACCTTTCAGAAGAGTTGACTTGACCTTTTGAGTCGCTTTATTATAATTCAAAAAGATTTTATTGGCAAAATGATTGCTCATGGATTTAACAATGTCCGCTATAGACTCGTAATGACCTGGAGATATTCTTCCCGTCTTAAACTGACCTGTTCCCAAATCGTATTCGAAATGGTTGGAATTTTCCGTGATATTATACCACGAATGGGGGTAGCTGAGCTCGACGAGTCCCACTTCCCAGTCTCCATTCAGTTCGATTGGGGAAGGAAGACGTGTTATAAAATGGGATATTTTGTTGTCCAAAAAGTATCCGAGAGAGCTGTCGCTCGGTAGTGTCGGATAGAAACTCATCTTGACGAATGACGTTTCATTTAAAAATAAGGCCGGTTTTATAGCGAGGTCAAGTCTTCCGCGGGTATCCATGCGTTGAATTTATCGGAGTAGCCTTTAAATTTGACAAAGTATTCCATTTTTCCTTTTCTTTTGCGTTTCTTTAGAACACGTTCCACAGAAAATGTCTCGGAAAGTGTCACTTTTTGAAGCTCTTCGTTCAATAAATCTTTTACTTTGTACACGGGGGGGGGGGGGATCTTGGAATGAGGTCACTCACCACAAACACTTCTTCCGTCCAATTTGATTCGTATCCTTTTTCAAACGTTAATTTGGTTTTAGAAATCCTTACGTGATCGCCGACTTGGAATTTATAGGAGGGTTTTTCCCTCTTGAAACCACTATATAGATTGTCAAACACTTGCTTTTCATTGTTTTCGTTCACTTCCACAGGCTTCATTTTTATACTTCGATGGGGAGAATGATTGTAACTGTGGACTAAATCGTCGAGCACGTCGATGAATCTGAAGGTGTTTTGACTTGTAAAGTAGCGCCACATTCTAGTTTTCAACGTGCGATTGAATCTTTCCACAACACTTGCTTTTGTCTCGTTGTTCGTCGTAAAGAAATGCACATCGTGCTGTTTTAAAAACTTCTGGAATTCTTTGTTCTTAAATTCAGTTCCTTTATCAGTTTGCAGTTTTAAAGGTTTTCTCTGTTCGAAAATCTTGGAAAACGCTTGAACGATATGGAACCCCGACTTTGTTTTAGGGGAATCACCCACGCATATTTGGAAAATATATCAATACACGTCAACAAGTAACGAAATCCATTATTATGTCGACTCAAACTGGGAAGGTCAACCAGGTCTGCTTGAAACTGTTGATCTATTTTATTCACCAACACTCTGTTTCTCGGAAAATGACGTCTCGTCGGTTTGTGGAGGGTGTACGTTTTCTCCCCTTTCAGCCATTTTTCCACGTCTTTTTCTTGACGCCTTCTTTCTTGACAACACGGAATAAAGCATTCACCCCACCGAGACTTCCTTCTTTTACGGCTCTAAGATACGCCTGTTTCATTACATCCTTCATTACAACAATTCAACGAGAGATGTTCCACCGTAACAGAAAAATTCATGTTCACACCAACTCGTTCACAACTCAAATAACGTCCACTCCCCCTCACACTGCATTTTTAAATAAAATTCCAAGAATTTTATTAAAAATGCTTCCCCTTCAAACATATTTTCTCAATGGTCTCGCTGGGACCACCAGATCATTTTTTATGAACCTGAGGGGAAAAAATACTGCAACGTCTATAAAAATTATATCACCTCACGGAGTTCTAAAAATATAAATTTAATAAAACAAATTTGAGGAAATGCTTCGATTGAAAAAACTTCCTTCAAAAATTTGACAAAGTCCAGTAAATCTCCCGAGAAAATTAAAAAAATAAATATTGGAAAGACTTCCCCAAAATTTGTCAACGTCCAATAAATCTCCCGAGAAAAGTTCCAAAAAGCACCGCTAGGGGCAACGTACACATCCCCTTTCCCCCACTCGGTCGTTGCCATCCCTCAAAGATCCATTAAAAGTTCCAAAAAGCACCACTAGGGGGCAGCACATCTTCTCCCCACTCGGTCGTTGCCATCTCTCAAAAACAAAGGTCCATTAAAAGTTCCAAGAAGCACCGCTAGGGGCAGCACATCTCCTTTCCCCGACTCGGTCGTTGCCATCTCTCAAAGATACATTGAAAGTTCCAAGAAGCACCGCTGAGGGCAGCACATCGAGTTGACATCCCCCTATATCCACCCCCTTTCTCCCACTCGGCCGTTGCCATCACTCAAACACAAAGATCTAACACAATAATAAAGTTCCAAGAAGCACCGCTAGAGAGCAGCACATCTCCTTTCCCCCACTCGGTCGTTGCCATCTCTCAAAGATCCATTAAAAGTTCCAAAAAGCACCGCTAGAGGGCAGCACATCTCCTTTCCCCGACTCGGTCGTTGCCATCTCTCAAAGATACATTGAAAGTTCCAAGAAGCACCGCTAGGGCAGCACATCTCCTTTCCCCCACTCAGTCGTTGCCATCTCTCAAAAACAAAGGTCCATTAAAAGTTCCAAGAAGCACCGCTAGGGGCAGCACATCTCCTTTCCCCGACTCGGTCGTTGCCATCTCTCAAAGATACATTGAAAGTTCCAAGAAGCACCGCTAGAGGCAGCATCGACCCAACACACTAGCGTCCTCTGCCACGCCCCCACATCCTTCGGGCACACACCACGCCCCCTATCCTTCTGCAGCAAGCCACGCCTCCATCCTTCTCTAGAAGGATGCATCCTTGCGCCAGAACCCGCCATTTTATACTACTCCCGTCCCTAATTTAGGGCCACTGGTTCCAAGGAAATAAGAGAGCCAGTGTTGTAAGACAAACATCCAAGCCTCACCGGGATTCGAAATCGCACCCCTTTCGGACGAATGATCAAAGGCCATCGCTTAGACTTCTGCACCACCGGAGCGGGGCAGCTTTATTTACAAGAGCATATATATTTGGGGTTTTTATTCTCATTGTGATTAAATTTAGAATGCAAACCTTCAATCGGGTTATTGGTTCTGTCTTTGACCATGGACGTTCCAAAGTTGCACTGGCATTTATTTGTCTAACAATTAAGACAAAATAATTAAATTCTGAAAGCTTTTCGACTTTGTAGAACATTTTCCATGATGTAGAGCCAGCCGTTATAGATTTTCTTTTCTGGTAAACAAGCAAGGGCGGCGCACATTTTTATGTGAATTCGAATGCCTTCATTCTTTGTACCCTGTCACTAATTGAAGTTGTTGAACTTTGCCCTACAACTCTGAAGCTGTCCCCTATTCCTTTTCCACTCAGTCCACCTGGTCACTTTTGTGTACGCTCAGGACACGCCCGCTCAGTGCACGGAATCGGGCATATTACCTTTTAAGATGTGGTGGCGCTGTTGTCCCCGGTTTTAAATTGCTGTACAATGTTGCTAGATTAAGTTGCTTTGAAAAGCAATCTGCTACTGTTTTTTCCAGTCTGCTACTTGGCTACTTTTTAGGCTACCTTTTTTTTTTGATTGGAGGTTTAACGACCACCGTGAGCAACTCAATGGGCTATAAGCAGTCGTCCGTCTCAAATTTAGGGTCACTGGTTCCAGGGAAGGAGAGAGCCATTGCCGTAATACAAGCAGAACATCCATGCCTCACCGGGATTCGAACCCGGACCCCGTTCGGACTAATGATCAGAGGCCATCGCTTAGACCACTGCGCCACCGGGGCGGCTACTATTTTTCCTGCGTGTTTTAAGTATTTTTCACTTTAGATTTTAAAATCTCGAGTAGAAAACGCGTTATTCAGCAGTCCTCGGTGGCGCAGTGGTCCAAGCGTTTGCTTCTGACCATTCGTCCGAGAGTTTAAATCCTGGTGAGGTATGTATGTTGGAGAGTTCGAATCCTGCTGAAGAATGGATTTTTAGGCATGGATGTTTATCGACCACCGTGGTACTGGCTCTTTTCTCTGGAACCAGTGGCACTAAATTAGGGACTGGCGACTGCTTATAGCACAATGAGTTGCTCACGGTGGTCATTAAACCTCCAATCGAAAACAACGAATTTTATTTGCCAATCATATAATGAATTAAATAGTAAGATAATTATAGTAATTATTTTAAAATTGATTTTTACCTCTTTTATATATATTTTGGTTTAATTTGATAGATTTTTTACAGAACTGTCCCGAACATATTGGTAAATGTCTTTTTTTTTTTTTTATTATTGAAGATTAACGACCACCGTGAGTAACTCGCTACAAACAGACGCTCGTTTCTAATTTAGGGCCACCGACTCCAGGAAAAGGGAGAGAACCAGTACCGTGAGACGAACACAGCATCCATGCCTCACCGGGATTCAAACCTGGGCCCTTCTCGGATGAATGGTCTTAAGCCAGCGCTCAGACCACTGCGCCACAGGGCGGCTATAAATATCTACGTATATTGACTACTATGTATATACTATAGACAGTTTACTTGTTGTAGAATTCGAAATATTACTAATGTTTACTTGAGAAATAAAATAGGTAAATGAAGTAAACTTTAAAACTGACAAATTTCAATTTGTAATGAAAAGTTTTTTTTTATTGAAGAAACAAAAATTAGGTTACTTTTGAATTAATTTGGCTACTTTCTCTTTGAACTATCTGGCAACATTATCTGTATGAGAGTTTGCGTTCTTCACGAGCTTTATATTCTTTGGTAAGAGACCTTCCTCTACCCGACACAGATAATATGATCTAAGTTGGAGCGAAACGTTGATACCCCGTATGACGAGGGGTGGGGTAAGGACCGGGGAACGTTAATGTGGTTGTCTGTACTTCCAGTTAACCTAAAACTGTTGTTCAATGGCTCTGCCAGCCTAATAACTGGGAGGTGTATTAGGAAGGCAACGCATGATGAGGGGGGGGGTCACAACTTTTGTAAAGCTTGGCAAACAAATTCCGCTAGTGTATATTTTACCCGACGCTGATAATGTTAATGTGTTTTATTACTACTTCTTGTGATGTTGAGATAGAATAAATCAGTGACGTTTATTCCCAATTAAATGTTTTATTTTAAAATTTACAGTTCCTCTGAATTTGATTCGGCTTCCTCAGGATAAATTTCATTTGTCCTGACGAAGCAGAGCCAAACGTTCAGCGAAACTATAGATCTTAAAATATTTATAAATGAACGATTTTTTCTAGCTGACAATTATCCCTAGTAAAAAGTTTAGGTGCATACTGTATTTAGTCAGTATATGTAGTATGAGAACATGAACACAAATCTTCATATCCTTTAACCGGTTACTATTTCTTCGTAATTTTAGTTTAAATAGTTTTCTTCTGTCATACGTTTGTTTATGAATTTTAGTTTGTAACCTGACAAGGAATATCCATTTCTATCATTTTTGCAATTTAAAACGTTTACTACTCTTACACGTACGTCTCCCATTTCGCAGAAGTGGGAATACTAAATTTAACAAGAAATTTATATAACAAAATCTGAATTCAAGAAATTACGTACGTTTATCCAAGTTCCCTAAAATGTTAGATGGTTGAACCCGCCCTATGCCCACCTTCCCGCAATATTGCTTAAATGAATTTTTTTTATTAAATGTTTTTTACAGTTCGCATGAGTTTTTCGTGAATGAGACTAATTGCAACATCTTAACACCAAAGATAAGATTAACTCCTACGTCATTATAATCACTTCTCTTGAGAAAACGTACGGGTTAAAGTTTGCACTATGTTCGTTCGTCTGTAGGCACCGTATCTTTGTTCAGACGTACAAGTTCCCAGTACGGGGGGGGGGGATACAAATGCTATTGAATGTAAAATATTTTATTCAATAACACTTCCAAACTTCCGAATGAAACTTTTAGATGATTTCTACAGCGACCATTGAGTTCTCTTTCAAATTATTCAGTTAGTCCTCTAGTAACTAAATTCATATTTTGTTTTTTCCGATATCGCGATTTCTAAACATCCGCTTTGAAAATTTCTTCCAGCGTAGGAAGAAAGCATGCATAGCAGAGAAACTTACATATAATTCCAAATTTTTCGCCCCTGAAAAATTTGCAACTAGGGGTGCAGTGCGTAGAATATTTTGCTTATATTTACTTTACATTTTTGCACAGTTCTGCCTCTATATTGAGTCACTATATTAGCAAAAAGCATTTCAGATAAAAATTCCATAGAAAAAAGTTTTCGTAGGCTATCCTTTATTTTAAATAATATTTTGCACTATTTTCTTCACAGAAATTTCTGCTTTGAGAGCTAGAAGTTTTCCTCCGTATCTGTGCTAGTGGTTTGATTTGGAATTCCATATACAATTTTTTTAAATCTTAGTTTTCTGCCGCAAAGGAATGTATTGTTACGGTACCATGCCGAGCTAGGTTATGTATTCACCGCTCGCCACCAAAATGTTACGACAGTGGGTCATTATCCCACCGCGGTCCGTAAATTTAACAACCGTAGCCGAGCAATTAGTATATTTCTTCTGAGGTCCTTCGACGTATAGTTCTTGGCGCGAAAACTATTATATGGGCATACACTTAAACAATTTGAGCCAATCAAATGCGTACACATAAATAATGTGTTCTATGACTTCGCTGACTGCCTAAACAATTATTTATTTGGCTATAAAATATAACAATGGTACACATACGAATAAAATTTAGCCGTCTTCTGAACATAAGTATTGGGTCAACTTGGACCTAAATCAGTTCCCGCGAGATAGTTTTAATGAACTCAAATTCCACAGTTCAGTCTTTCTATTTCTCAGTTCAGTTCTTGCAATATATTAGTTCAGTTCCTCAACTAATTGCGTAGCAGAAGTTATAATAAAAACAAAACGTTTCTACTTACATGGATGCTGTCAAGAATATATCCAAACTTTGATTGCACCAGTAAAGTAATACACACCTCCCGTTTTACGCGGAATATTTCATTGCAGGAGCTGCGTCCCCTGGCGCTACCGTAATCACACACACCGAGGAGTTTGTTGAGGGAGCCTCGTAAGATAAGCGCGACTTTTCACTTCCTCCACAGTAGGGGACGATTCCACACTGCAGTGGTTGGCATTCGAACCCGTGCTTAGCTTCTCATTGGAATGACCACTGTCTACTCTCATACTTCTTAATTCCTCTGTAACTGTACTTTCATTGGGCCAACCAGTCGCTAATTTCCATTAGGCTCCCAGCCTAGAAATTGCTGCTTTATCACGCGGATTTAGGCATTCCTCTGTCTTTATGGCAAACTGGCATCTCCAGCCGCCCAGAGTTCTCAGTTTCATTTATCCCAATTCATATAGCAGATCCAAGGCATCCAATCCAGCCTTTCACATCGGAGAGCGTACAGACAACTAAACTTTCTTCCTGATTTTCACGATAAGTGCGAAATCTTATTTTTGTGCACGGACCATACAAAGAACAATTGTTCTCGAAAATGCCTTAAACAATAGACAATTATTCGCTAAACATTTTGTCCCCCATCTTCATTCATTTCTACAAGTGTCCCTCTTCGATACGTACCTCTTTCCCTTTCCGTATTGCTTAGGCTGCCCGTCAGCTGCGCCCTGGTATTTACGACCTAACAGCGCGCTAGGAACTCTAGACCACCCAGCCAGATGGAATTCTTCGCCTCCTTTCTGTCCTATCCCCAGATAAAATTTTCTCTGCTGTTCACACTTTTAAACTCCAATCAAGCCTCGAACATAATACTTAATTTCACACATCCACCACGCCATTAATTGCGAGGGTGGGTCGTAACAGTATTATTTCTAAGTTTTCATTTTTTTTATTGGACGTTTAACGACCGCTGTAAGCAACTCAACGGGCTATAAGCAGAAGCCCATCTTTAATTTAGAGGAACTGGTTTCAAGAAAAAGGTGCGAGTCACTGCCGTAGGACAACATTTGTGCCTTACGAGGATTCTAAACCGGATCCAACTCTGACGAATGGTCCGAAGCCAGCTCTTAGACCACTGAGCCACCGGGAAGATCGAATCATATGTAGAGGGGTTTTAGGAAGGGAGTGTCTGACCCCAGGTCTTAAACCCTTAGAAATAGGAAGCTAGGAGATTTGGGCTAGTGTCAGATAGGAAAGGGACACAAACGTGGTAGAAGAGGGCAGAGGAAGACGCCCTTTTTACTTGGGGGCCAGTACCAGTTGCCTGACGGCTTAACGTGCCCATCCGACGCACGGCGGATATTTAGTGGTTCGAGCGTTCGTACCTGCTGGGATCGAACCCGAGTCTTCTCCATGGCAGTCACGAACGTTGACCACTAGGCCACCCGCGGCTCAAGCCACCGGGGAGGCTGCGAGCATCTGGATTTTAAATAGTGTGATGCGCTTTGCTAGTTGGTTAAAAATACATTTGCCGCCCCAGTGATCTATGCGCTGGCGTTTGGTCAGTTCGATCAGGGTTAGTTCGGCGAGGCATTATGGCAACAGTTATCTTCCTTCTCTAGAACCAATGGCTCTAAATTAGGACTGGCGACTGCTTGTAGCCGATGGAGTTGCTCATGGTTGTTATCCCTGTCCCCCACAGAAAAGTTACATTTCATGTTTTTTTTTTAAATCTGATTTAAAAGTTTTTTGCGTCCGAAAGGACTTTAAAAAGTTCCTGTTTTTGGGTCCTTGTGTCCATAAGCAAAATCTAGTAACTAAGCAGAACTTGGTGCTATCAATTCCAGGGAATGGGCGGAGCCAGCACTACTAGACCTCCCCCCATTTACCAGGTGGTAGAGCCCAGCTTGGACGAATGGCCAGTAGTTTGCCTCCCCAGAGACTGATTGGGATGAGGAGCCGAGTCTTTATGGAAATATGGGAGTTTATGTTCTGTTTCTACCTCTTCTACAGAAAACCTCGCGATGGGGCAACTGTAGCCTTCGATGTGCATGGGGGCTGAAACCCGAAAAAACCTACGTGATCGACAGATGAATATTGGTCACAACAGAAAAAGCGGTTTAGAAAAACTGGCTACAGGAGAAATCTCCGCAAATATATAAGGGGATCGTATAGTAATTGCACTTTTATATTGCAGTTTAGCTCTTTAATTTATGTCCAGTATACACCTTAGCAACGCATGTGCTCATAAAACAATCTAGATTCTAAAGTTCTTTAATTCTTCACATATCAGATTAGTCAAAAAACTTAGTTCTACATGTTTTTGATACTGAACTTACACATTTTTGTACTATGCAAACTTTACAGAAATAAAGGGTTTATACACAGTCTATCGGTTTCGATTTCTTTGACGCTCTACGTATAAATCAGAGAACGGAGTCCAAAAGCAAAGGACGCTTAAACTAAAGAAGATTACAGGTCCCATTGGGTGGATATCTTTCGTATATCCTTGAATAACGTCAGTTATTCCCACGGCAATAAAGAATAATGCACCTAATAGGTGCGAGCTGTTCTTGCATAGCCACAGACAACATTCATTTCTAGCAGGCGGCCGAACAATTCTTGTAGGCAAGTTCTCAATACGACGGACGTTCCGTGCCGGCAGATTAACTGACATTAACTCGTGTTCACCTTCCATCTTAACCTATTGAGAAAAAGATTCCCGTTTAAATATCTTCGAAAACATAGCATGTGTCAATTCTTTAAAACAGATTCTGTAAAAAAAAAAAGTTATTTATATCAAACACTTCAATTTGGCAACATTTACTAACTGAAAGCGTTAAGATTAGTCAGGAGAGAGATTTGTATACTCAAATTATGATTAAAACGTTTCTCAGATAGCTAGTACAATAACTACCTCAGTGGATAAGATTCATTATAAAAGAATACATTATCTAGGTTTCAAAAGCAAATGCGTGGTTGTTAGATATCTACCTCGTAGAAGAAACCGGTAGCTTTAACCTGTTTGTCAGAATAGGGTAAACACATTGTACGAAACAGTTCGCACTGATTTATAAAGGCTGAAGTTAATGCAGTGCAAGTCTAATAGGAAGTTTACTTTGAAAATTGTTCAATGTAAAGTCAGTGTCATGCTAGGCAACGTGTGACATAACCCGAATGCACAATGAAATAGTGCATTAAAAGTTACAACACTTGTCAAAAAACCAGATACCGACAGCATCTCATTCGATAGGTTTACATTGTAAACAACTCCTCATCCAAATTTCACCATCTCCACTTCACTCACTGCAGCTTTTATAGGGTAGTATATCTGGCTACGACGTTTTGAAATATTCCTCACAGGAGTGGGAACTTTGAACACCTTTCTAGCAAAGGCAGGAGTCACTTATATTGTTATACTCCTTCATTGTCGCGATGAATATCTTGTCACTTCTATAAGAAAGGCTTAGTTCCATCATAGTAAAAAGAAATTCAGTGACTCACATCCAGTTGTCGCAACTCATTAGGCTATTTAACAGAAGTGCCCTAATTTAGATCAACCTGTCACATCAAATCTTTGAAATACGTTACCAGTTTGAAAATTTCAACACCTTGAAGGACTGCTGGTATTTGTCTGAAACTTGCAGGATATGTATAACAAGTTGAGACATGCAAAATATTAGTGAAAGCGCCCATGCGATTTCGGAGCAGCGCACTAAGATATCCTGTTTTGGCTATAAAGTGCTGGCTCCAAGGAGAAGTTGCAATAAGTGGAGAGACTACATTGAGCCGATAGGGTATTTCTTGTATTTAACTGCCAGAGACTTAACTAGGCATTTCTTTGCCCGGGCCATACCACAAAATACTACGCCCCAGCCGTTTATTAAGACTACCCTGAGGAACTCTAAAGGCCACAAACAGCAATCTACTTAATTTAGGGACCCTGTTTTCCAGGAAAGAGAAAGTGCATTTGTGTCAACTCTTTTCTCCAAGAAGAATTTTCTAGCGGTTAATTCAAAAGGAGCACCGTCTACGGCGGCAATCTGACTGAGGTTCACAAGGTATAGTTTTATGTGAAGGATCGTTTTAGAAAATGATGAGTTTAAGTTGTTTTATGTCATACTCTGCAGTAAGCACTTTAAAATTAGTAATTTAGCTTATATCTAAGTAGAAATATTTGAGTACATTCTGGGCTTATAGCTCCGAGTACTTTAATCTCATTTTTGAGTACATACAGGGAATCAATTTTAAGTATATCTAGTATTTTAAATTTGAAATGTATGTACTCATTTTTGAGTACATGTACTTCAAATATATTTACTCAAAAATGAACCTAGTAATTCGTACAGGCTAGTTTGCAAATGAGAAAGCACACTAGATGGCGCCACCGTACGATTTTGCACATAGAAGGTAAAGATAAATTTAGGAACTTGAACCGGGGGAATTCACACCAGCACGCCAGGTTTGAACCTGGGGTCTCTGAATCTAACCACTAAGCCAGTCGCAGGTCGATTTCAGATTTAGAATACGTGTACTCCACACACTGATTTATTCATAGAATCAACTGGAAGTTTATTATTCCATGGCACATCTGAGATAATAGATACTCGTCACACGATGGGCAAATGGACCGCACAATTTTATGAAAAATTGTGTGATGAAGCGACAAAATATGAGATTGGCACAATTATAGTTAATGTAAAAACGTACACAAAGACACTATGCATAGTTAAATTACTTTGGATCAGTTACTTTGTTGTACTAATTATTTGTGTGTTCCGCTTTACATATTAAATAATCTCTTGAAATCAATTATATATAAAATGAAGAAATACGAGATTTGTAGTTGACTCAGTTATTTGTAAGTTAGAACCGAGTTCGGGCTCAATTTTCGGAGCCAGAGCCTGTGGTATATATCAGCCAGAGTCAATCCGAGGCTGAATTTTATGTTGCAAGATGAGCTCTGACCCGAACGAGCCTGAAAACTAGTTAACCTGTTCAACTATCAATAAAAAATATATTTTTCCACACTTCCACTCGTCTCCTGCAATTAACCAACGTATTTCTCAAATAGGGAATGGTTGGAAGAGAATTCTATTTTTACAGTGTAACTGGAAGATTTTCTTTGACCGTTTCCACCTGAAGTGGGTGGTGCTGCAATTGTATGTTGCTTTAATAATGCTAATATTATCGCGCTATAATATGTACGCTGCTAAATAGAATTAGCAGGGAGCTACTGCGTGGACATAAGGGGTAAATGATCGTCCGCATGCTATCAACTATCCAATATTTAGTTCTTAAAAACTTTCTTCTCTGCAGAAATACTAATGCGCGGCCTATGAAATTTTTTTACCCAAGCCCGGAATAAATAGCCATCTCAAATGCCAGCTTCCGAACCAGAACCAGTTGCCGAAAAGTCCCATTTACCGATGATAAAGTGCCTCATGTGCTAAATCATATCTATATATTAAAAATTCTCCTTTAAGAGCCCGAACCGCAGTAAATATTTTACAGCCAGAGCCAGATTCGGGCTCTGCTCTATTGTAAGTACGTATGGTTGCTTGTTACGATAAGATTGTGCTAAAGCACGAGTTGGTTCAGTTTTATTTTTAAGTAGATTTTTTTTTTAACAGTTAGGAGATAGTCATCTACATAGCGGTCAAGACTGCTTAGGGTTTTTTGCATCAGTGACGTCATAGGCCAGAGAAGCCCGGACAGGGGGGGGGAAATAAATCTAACTAATTAGTCTCAAATCCCTAATTTGGGATCCGCAATTCCAGGGAATGGACGGGTGAGTCACCAAGGATTGAAGTCTAGCTCGGACGAATGGCCAGTAGACAGCGTTAAACCGGCGGTTTGAGTTTTTATGGAAACATGGGAGTTTTATTAGTCGTTTCCATATCTTTCTTAGTTGGAACATTTTTTTTTGGGGGGGAATCTGCAACCTTTTGGCACATGCAAAAGGATCAATGTCTGCATTTGATTTTTAAATCAAATGCAGAAGATTAATTTAAACTTAGCATAACTATTAAAACTGACAAATTAACTTTGTTGAATCATAACAGCAAAATCAGAAAAAAACATGACATACGCGAAAAAACAATTAAAGTAGAAATCCATTCGCCCTATTTAATGGGATTTCTGGGGTCGCATGCCCTTTTTAATGTCTACTTTAAGAAATTCGCATCGTCGCATATAAGTGTTCACTTAGTCGATAGAATTTGCTTTTCCGATGGCTCATTACGGAAAACTTATTCGCATATGTACGTGCTACCAAACTAGGTTAACATTTTCTTTGCAAAAATTTTGGCAAGTTAAAATTTTTTGGGCAAGCTCCGACAAAACTGCTGTATTTTCCTTGCGAAAAACATTCAGGATGTCATGTTCTACTGTGTTGGTGCGAATGAAATGCCCGGCAGAAGACCAGCACATGTAGACTGCGAGAACGAACAAGTAGGACAACTTAACTAAGCAAAATAATCCCCCCGGCATAGACACATAGTTGCCATCTGTCCGGCAAGGCCATGATCCCAGAACAAGTTGTGGCTGGAACACGAAGTCGATTGCACGTTGGACCTAGTCTGGCGTTAACGGTTTCCCGTATAGGAAGTGATCCGGGCAACGAAACAGATGATAGTCTGTCGGAGAAGAATCCCGGGAATAGACAGTACTGCATAGCCCAAGGCACTTAGTGTCAGCATCGTTCGTTGTGCGACACGAGGGCGGACGTTGTTCTGGAGCAGAAAAAAGTGTTTGCCAAAGCAGGTTTTTTCCTGCAGAAATTTCCGGTGCGTCTGGTGTAATTTAGCACAACGTTCTGCAGTGATGATTTGGCCTCTTGCCAAGAAACTCCGATGATATATCCCGGCTGTGGACCACCAGATAAGGAGCATCTTATTGTGTAGGATCGGCTTAGGATGCCGTCCAGCAGGCTCGGCCTTAACCGTTGTGTAGATTGTTTCAGATTAAAATAAAGCACCCATTTCTCGTCGCAGGTGACGATTCGATGCAGTAAAGGTTCCAGTTTATTTCCGGCAAGTAGCGACGTGCAGACTTTCAAACGCCTAGTCTTGTTGGCAACTCATGCGGCAGCTGCTTGTCCAGCTTTCTGACCTTACTTAGAGGTATGTCCATCTCACGACACACGCCGAACTCTCCTGAGGTGAACACCTACCTCTGCCGCCATCACGTTTTTCGGGGATCCGCTTCAACCACACGTAACAGAACAGTCAAAAACAGCAACAGGTTGGTAACCACGCGCTTCGTTTTGCAGGTCCGCTTCGAAACTTCACATACCATCACCGAATGGTTCGTTCGTTGGCTGTATTCTCCCCAAACACTTTAACGTTTAGAGCTGCAATTCTTGCAAGTTGGCCCAGTTTAAATTCATACAGGAAGACTATTCAAATCCGGCGTCTACAAGTTTCTTTTGTAAGCCAGGTTACGTACAAACCATGCCTAAACTTTGTTCATACAAGTAAGCTATTTATAACATACTTAATACCCGGAACACATGTGGGTGGTTCCATTCCGGTGTGTGTGTGTGGGGGGGGGTCTGTATCCACTGCTCATTCGCGCCGGACATTTCATTCACACCAACCCAATAGTGCAAGAATTTCAGTTTCGACTGGTGTTTGGATCGATGTCAATAGCTACAGGATATGATTAGCCGAATTTCATTACTTCTGTGAAAATCGCTGAACCTTGTCAAACATTCATTTCTGACCTGTTAAATTATGCAAAAGAACGTGTCCTTCAGCGATTTCCACTCTCCTGATATTGATCATTCATAAACGGATTTTTAAGAATGAAAATGGCTCAGGATTTCTTCGCTCATGTGTGTGAAAGCAAACAATTTGGCTTCGAAAGCCATCACGTCAGAAAACTTGAAACCCCAAAGCAAATTGCTACCTGACGTGTTTAGTTGACAAACGTACATTGCTATGTCCACCATAAAAGCGAGAGCCAGACCCATTACTCAGATAACCGAGGCAAAAGTTTGTCTTTTTCCTTCATGAAAGGGTCAATTTCTATTCGCAAATGAACACATGCATCTACTCTGCCATCTCACGGCAGTTTCACCGAGGTGAGTGGTACAAATTTGTTCACTGTTATAGCCATACGCTGAATTTAATTCCGCAACAATCAGCTTTAAACATAGTGCAAGATTTCCCCTAAACTCTTTCAAGTTTTAGATTTTTTTTTTAGATTTCAAAACGAACAGTCGCCCTTCAGGCTTGTGGACAGATTACTAAATGTAGGGCCTACGAGATTGAACTTTTCAAGACTAGATATCACTGTAGATTAATCTTAAGTATATGACGAAAAAATGAAATTAACAGCTTAAAAAGTCTGCATACGAGAACAACGCGGTTTTGAAAGCTCAAGGATTAAAGTCTTATTCTGAAGTTCGAAACTCTGCACAGTAGGCAAAGAAATTTAATGAGTTCAAGTTTCTGTCTACTGTGCAAAGAAATTTGAACTCATTAAATAACTGCAAAAATCTGGAAAAACGACTTCTAAAAAAAAATTTAAGATTCAAATTAATACAAAGAGCATGGTTAAGCTGACCAAAAGTCCTGAACTAAGGACAGTCCTTGAATTTAGTTTACTGTCCCCAAAAGAGCGATGTTTTTGGGGACGCAAATTGTCCTCAAATTTTGATGTTTGTCCTCAAATGTCCTCTCATTAGCTCCTTTGGTTTCTAATGAAAATGTCCTTAAAGAGTTTTTGTTGTACTAATTTTTCAACATGGTTCTTGTGAAAACAAAATTACCTTTAGAGTTTAAAGGCCACCGCGAGCAATTCAAAGGACTAAGCAGTCATCTGTCCTTAATTTGGAGGCATTCGTTCTAAGGAGAGAGCAAGTGCTGCAACACTCCACCCATGTCTCATTTGAGTCTCGAACCCAGTACCAACTTGTACGAATAGTCAGTAGCCAGCACCACTGGAGAGAAAACATTTCGACTGTACTGAGTTCCCTCAAAAACTTGGCAAAATGAAAAATTCGCCATTCAATTACTTCTTTAGTGTGCCGCTTGATTTTAATTTGGCACATACCTAAGGTAATACTTTACACCTTTGTGAATGTTCTCGCTATCACAGTTCTACTTTGTCAATAAAAATTCCCATTCTACAAGATATATCCTTTTAAGACAAATTTTTATGTAATATCCACTTATTAATGCAATAAAGTGAATGATTTGCAAATTTATTTTGAGTACATGTGTCCCCAAATGATCTGTTTATTTGGGGACATCACGCCCTTTTGTTCTCAAATCGGTGTTCCAATATCTGGTCACCTTAAGCATGGTGAACTCGCTAAAAAATGAGGTGTGAAATTGAATAACCAGGAGATTCACGTTGTGAAGCTGCCAGTGAAATTTTGTACAGTGTTTTGATTCAAATACAGATTTTAGGACCTCAGAAAACTTTCTGAAGTGCGATATGTACAATGAACACAACTAACAGTTTCCCAGTTGTACAGTGAAGTGTTTGGAGAACCGTTACGGCTCCCTTTGATATTGTTTGGTTGAAGACTGGTTTGAGTGTTTTACTGTTATGCAAATTTCAAAAGTACGAGTTTTTCAATTTGTAAGTTTCATGCAAGCAAATAAATTTAAATTGGGAATGCTTAAAATTTATAAATTGGCAGATTTCACTAATTATCCCTGCAACAATGGTTACAGCAGAAAGGACGTTTTGTGCAATGGAAAGGATCAAAACTTACTGCCGCAATACTCAAGTCCAAAAAAGATTTATTCCCCTACCTTTAATGGCCATCGAAAAAATTTTGCTCGGGCAATTAAGAGCATTTGTCACTAAAGAAATTCGCTGAAAAAGGCAGGCTGGCAGACTTTTTAAACAAAACTAGCCATTTAATTTCTATCTGGTGCATATTTGGTATTGTTTGCCGACGATGTAAGCCTATTTTTAGGGGAATAACTTGAGTTGATTCCTCGAGTAAATCTCGAAATTAGGGAGTATCTTAGTTGGTTTGCATGTAGTTTTTTTGACGTTAAATGTCACTAATACGGGGTACGTGTTGTTCAACATCAGGCCTCGTCCTTGTGACTTGAGTTATGTTTACTTAAATGATACGGCATTACAGTTCCAGACCACAGTGAAATTTTTGGGTGTAGTTCTGCATGAATCTCTCAGATGGGATTCTCAGGTGGGTCAGCTTGAGTTATGTTGCAGATCTCGCGGATTTCTGTCAGTTAGGATTCTGTTAATTTTATACTATTTAATTTTTTATGTATTGTACTGCATTTTACTATGGGGTGAGACTACAAGGCATAACAGTTCATTTATCTATGTTGCAGAGGAAGTTTGTCCGATTGTTAAATTATTCGGTTAGATCGGAGGTTCCTTAGTCATTTTCAGATATTAACTATTGAGCAACTACATAAATACAGATTGCTGCCGATGGTCCAGGAACGTATTTTTACAGGAAGGTAAGTTTGATTGCATTATGTCGTACCACTCACACCTATGATATCGTGGTGGGTCTGGTTTTTGTTCAGTGGGCTCGTACAAGTTTAATGTGTTTGGATTGCGTGAGTGGAATGGATTAGTTTATTAGATCAGATATGTACGACGAGTTTAATAAGTAATGCTTCCGCGCAAGTGTCTCGTGACTTGTTACCTAGCAACCACTCGAACGGCACCTATTCCTTGTGCCATTAGCTTCATTTTATTGCGTAATAGAAGTCCGTACATTTGTTAGTGTTTAAAGTGAACAATTCTTTCTCATCTGTCGAGGGGTGTCAAATAACGACCAGTTAGTACTTCAATTCCTGGAAATTTAGCTCTAAAAAAAATTAACGTTAGATCAGAGGCAGTTTATGGTTCTGTAACTTTTTTTTCACCCAACGACGAGCAGTGCTTATGTCCAAAAGACAGTGAAGGAATGTTGGGTGTAAAGGATCAGACTAGGAGTGAGATGCCCGTAATCGCAACTTGCGATTTGAATAGGGAAAAGTGAGCTCATGAGGCAAAAACAAAAGAACTCAACCATTACAGGTAAGCTGAACATTAGGTAGTGTCAGTTAACACTTAAGGATACAACAAAGATTCGTTGGGTACCGCGTGACCTAACGACTAACAAAGGAATACAGACACCAATCTTTTAGAGAGAAAAATTAAAGACGCAAATTTCTGTGTTCTGGTACTACAGAGGCATTCGTCAGAAGTACATGGTCAAAAGTTACGACCATCAACTTAGAGCTACGTGCTTATCTTAAAGTTAAAGCAAAGAATAAACCGCGTACTTTAAAGAAAGCCAGTGATTCTGCCAGTGCTTACTTCAGAGGCTATACAGAAAATCTGGTTTGAAGTTCAATTCCTTACCAACAGCCCAGATTCGGAGCAGTCAGACTTCTGGTTGCTTTCTGACCATGAGACATCTGAAACTAGTTCAGTTCAAACCTCAAAGAGGAAATTGTTCCAAGAACATTTTTTTTTACAGAGACTGGTTTAAAAAACTTGTTAAACGTTGGTGTATCTGTATCTAACGTAATTGTAGTATGCAGAAAAAAATTTAAGAAATCCTGAGCTTTGTTTTAATTTGATACTTCGCCCCTGCGCTTGCATATAAATATGGAGGAATTACTTTCTGAATACCTAATTCCACAGAAAGTTAGAGAAACAAATATCGACATGCAGATTTGTATTGAAGATGGAAACTAAAGAATCACGATTGATTTAAATTTTATTTAAAAACTGATTTACTGAATTTCTGCTCCAAGCTGTGTACGCATTTAATGTTAAAGACAAGGCGGACGACGAGATTGCTGAAGCTGCACTGTTTCTGAATTTTTGACATGAAAATGCACATCAGTGAATGAATATTCGGCCATTCGACAGAATATTTAGTGTGAAGCATTTTTAACTTTATCATAAAATTATATTTAAGCTTTAAAATCAAGTGGAAAAAGGTTGTTTACCTAGTCAATTTTCAATTTAAACCAATTCAAAAATTCTATACTAAATTTAGTATTTAAGAGTGGAACATTAAGGCAGTTAAAGATCAATTAGTGGAAACTGGCCGACGTTTCATATTTCAGCCGGAATGGCTTAAACAGCTTTTTAGAAAGCTAGGGAATGATGCAAGAAAAACTTTAATAACATTCATATTTAAACTATTTGCGCGATCGCAGTACCTTTAGTTTTTTTCCCTTAGACGTGGTCTGAAGGTAAGAGTTTTCTGCTTAAGTTTAATCGAACACGCAAAAATTACGCATTTCTTTCGTTGCCATGGCGGTCAACTGGATTCTTAAATCTACTTTAACAGATGTCTAAAGTTTTTGAACTATTTTTTCAAAATAATTTTTTGGTCAACTGATTTATTGCATCGTAGTACTATTTCACAAAAACTCCACAAGCGGCAACTAGTGCTGATTTTTCCTTCATTACTTCGAATGTCGAAGTTTACACTTGACAGCAGTATCTAGAGTACAAAGGCACAACCCGCTGCGTGATTGCATGCGGTTCGCGCGCATAGTGGGGGCACAAAACTAAAATTAGCCAAACATTTGTATGAAAAATTATTAGGAGACTGAAATTTTATGTGGCACTGGCGTTACACACAAATACCTTAATGCAGTGGTGGAAATGGGCCGGAACGCACCGAAACGCCGATCCGGGAGCGAAACCCCGCGTTTCTGCGTTCCGTTATCGACACCAACAGAAAGGGAACATTTAATTTTCATAAAACATTTCGCAATGCATTATACATTTCAATTAATGACACCATCTTGTATTAATTGTTTCAATTTTTTCCCCTCTAATAAAAGCTCACTCACCATTTGTGTAGGTACTACCGGAGTTTTAGCTGTAGTTCTTAAAAAAATTATCTTCGCTGTCTGGCGTCCTTCCTTTGCCATTTCCCGCCATGGTGACGACTGCAGCGCCGCTTGATTCCACGATGAGTGCGGGGTGTTTGCGTGAGAGCGAAGGTCAGGACAGGAGCTGATTGCTCGATGACCTTGCAACCTCTCTCCGCTCTTGGCATAAAACGACTTCGGAGTTCCTGTAACCTGGCAACGAGCTTAATTACTACACTCTACACATGCTGTCACTTCAACTCCAGCTCCTGTCGTGGTAGGAAGTGACTTTTTGACTGATATTGTAGTCGTAAGTTTTAATTTGTTCTTGTGTGACAAAAGAAAACTGAAAATAATGAAAAGAACTTAACATATTTCTTCGGGAATAAAGATGAGTCAAAAAGAAAAAACAGAACTCGGGAATTTGGAAACCTTCCCACCCTCTGTTCAAGCTCGGACTCAGTGTGAAGTATCACCAAGAAAATCGCCGAAAATACAACAGTCAAAGGAAATCACTGCATCAGGAAGTTCATTAGAAGAATCTGAATCTCGGCAAAGCTCAACAAATGGTAAACCCGAGTGTTGGACTGAGGATGAAAGTAAATATTTTTTGAAGTACTCTTGGCTTGTTTTAAAAAATGTGTGTTTAGGATGTGCGTCTAAAACCGCCGGGAATATGAACATTTCAGAATTTTTAACTGGTGCAAGGCTTTCTAAGGAGTGGATAAATTGCAAAGTTAGATCTACGGCTGACGATAAGAAGCAAAATACGGCTCTAAGGGAAAAAATAAGGGAGAACAGAGAAAGTCACGCTCATAAAGAAGCTTCTAAAATGAACGCAAAACGTTCTGAAGGAGTCTGAAAATATTGTTGAAAAAATAAATAAAAATAATGGACAATACGTACGAAATATTCAATACCGCATATTTCATTGCGAAGAACAATGGACCTTTTGCCGATTTTCCTAGTTTAATTGATATTCAAAAGAAACTGCACTGAGATGGGGAAGATATTGCAGTCTAGGAAGACATGTATGGATATTTGCGATTCTATAGGAAATGACATGCGTAAAAAGCTCTGAAGAAATAGTATCCCAAAATATAAAATTCGGTTGATGAGTGTACAACTGTAAGCAGACTCTCCGTACTCATAATCTGAGTAAGAATGTCCATAGATCCGGATGATATAAATGTCCAAACTATCTTTTGACTTGGTTGAATTACACGATTTGAAAGCAACAGCAATAACTGAATCTATTATGAACTGCTTTGTGAAGTACTTTCCAATAGAGCTTATTTAAAATAATCTCATATCTTTCACTTCCGACGGAGCTACAAACTTCGCAAGTTTCATATCTGGTGTGGCTCAACAGCTTAAAAATTCCCCAACTTATTATATGGCACTGTGCAAATCATAAGTTAGAAGTTGGTGTCGGGGACGTAATTAAAGAGGTTTACGGCATACAGAGTTTTAAATCGTTTTGCGATAAATTATACTCTTTGTATCACGCTTCACCAAAGAACGCCCGCGAGTTGCATCACTATGCTGAAGAAATTGCAGTTCTGTTTGCTTCAATTGGGAGAGTTCTTGGAACAAGATGGGTCGCATCTAGTGAGCGAACAGTATCTGATGTATGGAATGTTTCCAGCCTTTGCTTTGCATTTTAAAGCTACATCTGCTGATGCTTCAAGGGATAGTAAAGAAGCATGTTTTCTGGCTTACTGAAGAGACTTACGAGCACATGCTTCCTGGAAAATTTGGCACTAATGAAAACCGCCTTAAAGGGACTTAGTTCATTGTCACAGAGTCTTCAAGGAAATTCTGCATCGTTACCAGAAGCACACATTCGCATATTTCCCTTACAGTGAAAGTTTTCCAAGGTTTAGCTGATTGTGGTTTTGACGAGTTTTATTTGGTAGCATCAGATGCCGTAAAAAATGTGGTGTTCGAAGGGGTGGACTTACATTCAAGGGGATATAAATCAGACGGGGAAAATAAACCGTGTTCAGTTTTTTCGGAGTGTTGCCAACAATTTATCTGCCAGATTATTCAGCAGCGAGGGCATTTGATACAAAACCTGAAGTTGTTTTACGTCTTTTTGGCCGACAGATATTTTATATGGAGAAGGAGAGGTTCTAAGTTTATGCCGAATGTTCGGATTGGAAGGAAAAAGGGAATATAATTGAGTTCAGACATTTCAAGGAAACCAAAAAGTTTCACATCATTTAAAAGTCTTATTAAAATCTGTTGCTATATCAAACAGCTGAGTGTGAAAGAGGTTTTAGCACCATGAATTTGATAACTGATTTAAGAAAAGCTTTAAACGTTGCACACGTCAGCAACCTCATGTTCATAAAAATAAACGGACCTCCTTCAGAGATCTTCAATCCCGAGCCGTACCTGCGGAAATGGTTGAGTGACGGGAGAAATGCAGATTTTTGGCTTGCAGAGAACGTAAAGAAAAGATGCAAGACTTATTGAAACAAAAACTTTGGAGATTTTAGGAAATTTTTTTTTTCAAATCGAAGTTATAATAGATATTGCAGCTAAATAAATGGATATTTTAGACAAAGCCGAGATTCTTTACTTTGCCACCCCATATACAGTAGTTACTTACATCTCTGCCTCAAATACGAGCCGACGTTTTTTCTCCGATGTTTGTTATTTGAGGACACCTCCAAAAGGGGTGATACCTTTAATTGCACCGGCACACATTCGCGTGGTCTTTCTAATAAGAAACGTACTTCTGAATAAAGAAAAGAGCTCTGACTTTAGCTAAATGTGACTTTCATTTTAAAGTTTAAAAACGAAATTTCCTTATATGGTTTTATGTGTACAGCAAATTGGTTTGCGAATATTAAATTTTTAATGCATTCACTTGTACCGTTGTCGCCAAAACCCGTCAAAACTGCGTTAAGCCTTTGACGAATTCTGACTATGGAGTCAGAAGTAGACAACGTTGCGACGTCATTTTGACGGGTTTTGGCGACAACACAAGATGTACGCTGCGTTCCGGCAGCGAAAAATTCCCATTTCCACCACTGCTTTCACGTATATAGGGGTACAGAAAAATAGGTAGGGTTTGCAAAGCCATTTCGCAACTAATATTGAAATTGCGCCCGTCGATTATTATCACATGGGGCATACTGCCCTTCAAAATAACTTCGAATTGAAGGCTAAATTTGCAGAAGTCTCTTTACTAGATTTTCACATGAACTACTTGTCTTGTGAAATAAAGGGATTGAAAGTGGATTTTCAACATTATTCGGAAGTACCCGTTTCTGGGAACAATCATTTTCTGTAATGAAACAGGTGAAATGATGAAGTCGTCCTCTGCTAATTGATGCCTACTTGCAGGGAAACCTGATCGCCGTGTCCAACATTGAACCAGTTTTTTTTATTAGAGGTTTAACGACCACCGTGAGCAACAAGCAGTCTCCCGTCCCTAATTCAGGGTCACTGGTTCCAGGGAAGGGAGAGCCAGTGCTGTAACACAATAGCCATGCCTCACCGGGATTCAAACCCGGATCCATCTCGGATGAATTATCACAAGCAATCACTTAGACCACTGCGCCACCGGGGCGGCGAACCAGATATTGAAAGACCAATGAAATTGTGTCACTGTCCTTACTAGAGACCTAAAAAAAGGTTTTTGGCAACGCCTGTATATTTTTGAAGCAAGTAAATTGTTTTGTTTATGTAATTTCTGTACACGTTTTGTTAATATTTGGTTTCTGAACTTCTTTGGAGTCTTCTTGGGGGTACCCGCTCGGCCCACCGTTAAGTCAATCTGAAATAGGGCCGCAAGTGTTTAGAGGTTGTGCACCGGCTCTCTAGAAGCATTTGAAAAAAAACCTAAACATATTGAAGCATTTTGTTCTGAAGAGTTTTTGTAGTAGTAAAATTACTAACTAACATTACTCGCAGTTTAAAGTTCACTATCTCTTCCAAATCATCGAAATTATGCACAACTAACTTTCCTTGGAGCCTCTCCGAGTTTTGGGGGAAGCTGGAATGTACTTCGCCACTGACCTTAATTTAAAAAAAAATAAAATATGAACTAGCATCACTGCTAAATTTTTCTGATCGGTATTATATCGTATGGAGATAAATTCTGTTTACATTCACTAACGTAATACTAAACAATGTGTTGCTGAGGCAAACCGTGATATACGTATGTTGTAATCGGTAGAGCACGAAAGTTAAATTCACTAACTCAAGAGTTTACCAAATAGCCCCGAAACTTCACAAAAGAATGCTCTAACCGCAAAGACGCCAAACCACGATTTAGTTTGAAATCAGCTTATCCTCGAGGCTAAAGTGTACTTCATTGTGGCCTCAAGGATAGATATTGCAACAGTATTTCATCGTAGCAATATCTACCTTGACTGCACTTAATTCATACTGTAAATTTATAGTAGAGTGCCTTTTCCAAAAGCAATTGCCAGAGACTAAACAAAGCAGACCACTGATTTTTTTTCAAAAAACAGATCAGGCTTCTCTGCCAGGACTTTACCCGACAATCTAGTTCACCGGTAATTGAAGTCAGACCTAAGATTTCCTTAACGCGAGTCCTAGGAAAGAAACTACAATTCAGCACCACGTGAGGTGTTCATGGTAGTCCAGAGCCTTAAGTCTCAGATTCTGTAGAAGTCAGTACCGAATTCAACAGCATCAATTGAGGTATCTGTTTGCACGTTACGTTAAACTGATTATTCCTTCGCAGCTTTACAAAATATCGGCTTAAGAAAGGTCTAGACAGAAATCTGAACAAGTTTCAGGTACTCCCTTTCGTGAAGTAGATACCCACTGGCTCCCTGTGTACACTGTCTTCTGCAGGGCAGAAAAATTTGCTATTCACCTTCTGATGCCAGAGTCCTGAATGGCCAGTGTCTAATATGACATGGGATTCAAGCCTCAGCTTCGTGTCCCGGTTTGGAATTTTCTGCCAAGTTTCAAATATCTGGAATATAATCCTCACTTTGCACCAATCGTTAAATCCCATGTTCCAGATTTCAACAAATAGTTACGGGATATCACTATTTGCATATAGTACTGAACTACGTACCTTAAGTTTACTTCCAGTTTTATAGCAAAAGTTTGAAGCGCTACCAGAACTTAAACAGGTCAAGGCCAAAAAAACTTCCTGCTTGAAACAAATTTCCTGAACAAAGAAAAGGTTAAGTTTAGTTTTATTGCTGTGCTGCATACTTTGAATTACTACCCTACATAAGCGAAAACTCTTTCGAAGACTTAGAAGGAAACTGTCTCATTCGGGGTAAAGTTCGTGACGAATCCATCAGTCTCCAGTCTACTAAATCTGACGAAATCCTGAAATTAACATGAGGCGAAGTCTGTCTTTATTTCTTTGAATTCTTGGGTATTTTTGTTTTAAATGACAGATTAACTCGAGATTACTAGGAGACAGATTCAAAAAGTCAGCTTATCTTTAAGAGAATACGTATTGTTATTTAGTCCAACTGAAGAAAATTCGCAAATTCATGAGCCACTCAACGATTCCTTAATGAAGAATCAACGAAGCATATTTGATAATTTATCCTTAAAATGACAAAGAAATCTGAATTACTGATTTTTTGAACGCCAGGAAAGGGAATTTAGTTTTTCCCTTAATGTAGGGAAGGTTTCTAAGTCTTCACTTCCCGTATTTCATGTGAATAGAAATTTCCCGCAATCTGAACGATTAGTGGGTATATTGGTTTGGTTAAGCGTTAAATTTCAATTGTCTGTCGAAGGATCGGATATTGTGGTTAGTACATAGTTTTAATTTGTTATTGTGGCACAATATTTCTCGCCCATTTTGTGAGCCAGCTATATTATATATTGTGTTACTGTAAGAAACCGGGAACTTATTGCACAGGCGATTGTACAATGCCTATGTATCAGTCTTCGCACACGTTAAGACGCACGCTAATATAACTATCAACAGTAAATTTTATATTTATGAGTTGTGAAATATAAAAAGTTCATTTCACCTTTTCTTAAAGATAATTGAAAGTCATTTTCAGTTTAGGATGTTAAAACTGACAATTACTTGCACTGTTCCGAAAAATCACTTTCTGTAGGAATTATCACAAATATTACAAGTCTTTTAAAAAGTTCCAACAGAAAATAAAATTATTAAGTCACTTCCACTAATCACAAAAGTTATCAGTTAGATTTACCATGAACGTGATTGATTTCAGTCTTTCCAACTCAATCTCTTGCATTGCTACCTCCTGGCAAATAACGTTAAGCGTATAAATAGGATTTACACGAAACAGACTACAATTAGCCAAGGAAAGATCCACCTGGAGTATCAGTTTGTGCAAGATCAGAAACATTTTGCCTAACTTCCTGCTTATGAAATCAGCCATTACACAATAGTTCAATGCAAATGATTTAATCAGGAAAACTAACAATTAGTACTACGCAAGAACCAGAAAGTTGTTTGGAAACATTCTTACAGGATGCATAACATCACCCTCCAAGTACACTTTATGGAATTAGACATCCTCAAAAAAAAAAAAAAAATACAAGCGTTAGTCAGCAGACAAGATCACATCTTGCGTGCATGGAAGTTTGACAAACTATGCAATAAGTGTAGGCAGCACGTCTACGAAGTACCCATCAAAAATATCTCCAGTTCACGAATATTGCACACCGAAATTCAAGTCTTAGGAAATGGCGTTCTCTTATCCCGAAATGCGTCTAGGACTGTTTCAGAGTATTTTGTTCATTTATCTAAATCCCAGGAAGAACAGAAGATAATTAGACAGCTGGAAAATTCAAATTCACCCTCGAACGGTATCAAAAGACTAGTGAACAAAATTTGGAAGTACTTCATCAGAGATGTCGCTAGATTTCGAAATCAGGATGGGCGAACATTTGTGGTGGGGAAAGTTTGATAGCAATTTTTTTCGAAACACTGAAAGAACGAATTCCTAATTTTTTTTTTTAAATTATTGAAGGTTTAACGACCACCGCGAGCAACTATAGGCTATAAGCTGTCGCCTGTCCCTAATTTAAGGTCACTGCTTCCAGGGAAGAGAGCCAGTGCCGTACGACAAACATCCATTCCTCACTGGATCCGAACCCTTCTCTGACGAATGGTCATAAACCAGCGTTTAGATCACTGCGCCACTGGTTGTTTTAACCCTTCTCTACAGGCTACAAAGGAATTCGTGCAATCCTCACTCCACCTGGACACATTCATGGATCTGATGAGTTAAGTCACTGGTGCAAGATAAGTGTAGAATGTCAAACGTTTTACTTGCTCTGAATGCATTGTCTTAAACTGCTTTTCAAAATTTTGCATTTTTGCTTACGAAAGTAGTACAGTATTTGAACAATTTAAAGGAAAATGTTTATCTAAATCAAACTAACGTTATGTCACGCAGACACAATACCTCCTCTCCTTAACTTCTTTCCTTTAAGCCAGCGACTTTTCCTTACACTCCTACAGAGCAGTTGTCAGCCACTTTCTGCACTTTCACTGTCCCGGAGCAGTTTTAAGAGTGCTAGTGTAGCTTTAGACTACTCTCCGGGTCTATATCCCCGATTTTATAAAGAAAAGAGATAAAATGGTGACCCCCCTCAGTGAATTCTTATGCACCCTCCCCAATAGGCCCCTGGTCACACAAACATGAAAGGGATAAAACTAAGGAATTGGAAGAGAACAATTTAATTTTTATGGTTATGCGAATGCCTTGATAACTTTTTTGGCAACGTAAACAACGGACTTCCTAGGGGGAAATGCGTAAGGCTACAAAAAATAAAATACTTATTACTTGGCAAAGTACAAATTATATTTTTAAGTTAAATATACTGAAAAATGGCTCATTCTGAACTGGGTGGGCGGCAGGGTGAGCAAGACAAATTTTAGCCCACCCTCGCACCACCTTGGCTACATACACTTCTGGAAGATTTTAATATAGTAATCACTTAAAACTGACAAGACTGGGCAGCTTGGCATCAGAGTACGCAGTCAAAATATAACTATCAACGAATCAGTCAGTAGCCATTGTCTCAGAAACCCTACTGACTCACTGATTAGAAAAACGAATGCCATATCACAAGGTATTCCAATATGTCAAGAATTTACTAAGGAAACATGGTAATGACTTAGCGCTGAAGTCAAAAAGATGTGAAATATTAGCTGCAAATAACAACAGACATACTGCAGGGGTATACTATTAAACTTAAAATTCCTGATTTCCTGAATCAAGTACTATGTTGGCATAACAAAAAGTCCTTTACAAATGCGCCATTGAGAGCATATGAAAAACATACGAGGAGCAACTACTTTAGCAAACAAAAGTACTTTACAACGCAATTCCTCTATAGAATGAGAAAAGAGTTGTATAAGTAGTGAACAGGGCCACATGATCTGTGAGTATTGAGATTGTAACGAGAGGTATGTAATTAATTGTATCAATTGAACTGCCATCACCGTGGACCTCCATCTTCCTTGGGCTCTGAGTTTGGGACTACCATAACCCTAGGACTTTATATCTTGTATGTTATACTACGTGAACATTGGACACGTAATGAGTGACTAACGCTAGTTCGCGTGTTTATGGAGTTATATTTATATTTCTTATACTCGTGCTATTTTCTTTTTCAATTTTGAACTCCAAATGGATCATTGTTAGTCTAGTGTAAGTTGCCTTTACGAAGCCACCCGTTGGCAAGCGATAGCTCGGCAGATTAAAACATTTTCGAAATACACCAATTTACGGATTTGTGACTATTTTCTTAGTTTCCTTTATATAAGAAAAAGGTTTCTGAAAATTCGAAAACTTCCTGCCGTACGAAATAACGGCAAAATTCAGGTTTTCCCGGCATTTCACGGAAAAGGTATCTAGAATATACTTCGTTAATTTATAAAAAACACAAAATTGCTCGTGAGTTACAGAATTTTTTTCTTTTCAGCTTAGCGATTGAAGCTTGTGTGGTTCACAGACTGATATGATAGTTATCTTAGTCGCCAGTTCGAAACTTCGTGCACCCGGTGTTTTTCGGTAACGATGTAAAATAACAGGGACGCCAACTGCGGTAAGGAGGCTTTGAACAACCTTAATATTCTATATGCTATCTCCACAAGGTCGGGCCTCGCTAAAAAAACAGGTTCAACGTACCATTGAAACTTAATACTTAAATGTCCCTACGAATTACTGTTTATAGCTGCAGTTTTTAGTCCCATTGGTACGTAGAAGCGAACCGAATTTACTAGTCAGTAAACGAACTGAACCTTTTAAAAGTGACCAGAATATCCTAGATTTTCTGGAAATTGAGAAATACGGCGGTTTTCCGTTATGCGGAGAAATATTAACAAGAGCCTTTTCAGTTAGTTTAAGAAGTATGTGAAATTCAGGAGTTTTGTTCATTTCATTGGAAAGATTGAATCAGGAATATGCTTCATTAGTTCGGGAAAGGAGTTGCGGAAGACTGCTCCTAGATTTCAGATTTTTCTTTTAGTGTAAAAGACTGAAAAGAGCCTCTCCACTGGACAATGAAAGTCATTTGTCTAGTACATTTAAGATACACGACTAAAGTTTCAATATAGGACTTACCCTCCGCGGAAGAATCCGCGAGTTCAGAAACAGTACACGATATGTCAGTAAAGAAGTCTGTTTCTAAACAGATCTGTTTTCTTATTCAGTATCCACTTTTTGTTGCTTCAAACCGCGGTTTATATTCGGTATCCCATTATTCTTGGTTGTCAGAAACAATTCGTATAAAACATTCTGTGCATATACTTAATCATAAATGCAAAAACTGGCATTCCGAGCTCCACTTCGAAGTCCTCTTCGGCTAGGATGTCTTCAACCCTGATGCCGGAAGATACACATGCACTTTTAGGAATTCCTGCGAAATAAATCCTATTACACGTGTATTACAATTAAAAGTTTTGTAATTGCAGGGAAATAATGACAGCTCCATTCTTTCCCGATTTTCAGTACTAAAAAAATTCCAGGGCCCAACTGACGCTGGAGGGTACCATTAACAAGAACTGAGCCATAATTTAACGGGCGAGTGTTTAGGCTACTTATCTGTAGATGCCAGAACAAATACATGGACATTCTTTTAGTAGTTCAGCCCCTGATGTCTATTTAAGACACTTTAACCGTCACGAACTTGCGTATATCGAAGTTCGAAATACTGGTGTTTAAACCAGTTTCGCCTAGGGAAGGCATCGCAGGGATTAAAAGAACCAATAATGCGTAGAGTATTACCCAACTTTAATCATACCAACCACAGTTCAAAAATTCCAAAAACTAACCATTTCAGGCGAAAGATCTAGTCATTCGGGAAAGGGGCCAACTTCGTCCCTTATTAAAATATGTAGTTAAGAGATTAACATTAACTCAAGATTTAATCTGATACAAGCTATAGCTCTACTAACAAAATTATATTTCCAATAAAATATCGAAATACTCAGTTTACCCGAAACTATTACAATACCATGCAATGCACAAACTACAATTTTTTTTTAATACCATATCCAAAATTCAACAGAATTTTTTCATTACAATACTTAAATATGATGTCAAATGATTCAAGAACAAAATTTATCAGAAGTACATCGCTATTTGCAGATCATTGAACAATTTAAACATTTTAGTATATTTTCAAAAACTAACGTTAACCACATAATCACTCTAAGTTTAAATTTAAAAATTATTACGAGTTCAAATAACGAAATAGTTTTATGAACATTACAATCACTACATTTTAAAGGCAACAGACCATATCTAAACATCCAAGTACCTGCGTGACAATATGCATAGCAACTTCAATGCCAAAACAATTTCCGAACTTTACAAAACAGCCATTTAAGACCAATTTCAAAAGAAATTGGTAATCTAAAAGGAACGACCACAATTAAATTCAACCGTGAAAGAAATATGGGGGTAATTTTTCCCAAATAAAATTTCCCTGACTCGGGAAGATTGTCATTATCGATATGCCGCGTACGTACACCGATAATCACTAACCGTATTTTCCAAATTTTTGGATTAACCGTATTTTTTCGACTTTACGGGCTCTATCGTTCCCCGATTAACAAGTTATTTTTACTGTAATAATCTTTACTTTCTTTTGAACTTAATTTCTATCTGACAACGTATTTCCTTAGGAAACTTTATGAATGTTGTAAATTTGCTCTGACGCTAAAGTTGTCTATACTTTAGAGAAAAAGATTCGCTGGGGGCAAGCACGCCGTCATTAAGCTGAAGTCAACGACACTTAGATGCAGGTGGCTGGACATTGAGCCCAGGGTCATTGGTATGCCTTTATTTTGGTAGTCTGGTGACACTAGTGCCCACTATGGCACCCTTATCCAAAGACTGACGGGCCGCAAAGCTATTCTTCCGCAGGCATGAAGTCTGTCTCACCCATATTAAAAGAAAGTTTTAAGAGTACTGGCTCATTGGAGGAGATTACGGGGAGACAAACTTCTATTGAAGGAGATACCACCGGGCCGTAAACTATGTGGTTAAAGTGGGATGAAAATTAATTGCGTAAGAACTAACATTGCTATTCCGAATGTCACTTTACTCAGAATGATGAAGTTTGTTTAGTTCGAAATTGGGTATTTCTTTATAGAGAAAAATAAAGATCTTGTACTCCCCGTTCTGATCGCGGTTTTCTTGCATCCAATTATAATCTAATTTTTTAAGTTATTTACACAGCCATCTTCAGAAGTTTCTCATGACTGCGTTAGTTTTACAGCACGTATTTCAAGTTCTTCGCGCAGGATCTAACAATTTTTAGACGAGGGAACTCGTCAGTTGTTTCCCTGTCCTCGCGTGCGTTTTTAAAGTGAACATATTCCCGGACTGGTTTTGTCGGCAAGTATGTTCATATGAACAAGAGTATGCCCTGTTCCTAACAAAAACGGGCAAGACTAAAGTTTTTATCAGGAGCATGTCACTGATTGTAATCATGTTCGCATTTTTATCAACACCACACTTTGGTCTGTACTATACCTTTGAGAATAGAACACGAATTACAGATAAACACTCGAAGTATGAAGTAAAGCGAAACTTATTTAAGATTGGCAATGACTCGAGGATGAGTAGTTAGATTATATTTAACGTAAGTTACAAATTGTACCGACTCAAACTCATAAAACTAGATTTTTCGCCTATGAAGAACAAGTTAGTTTAAAAGAAAGTTCCTATTTTTGTAAACCATTTTCACGAAAATGCTCAGGTACTAGACAAAGCTAAGAATATTGTTTGCTAAGTTGTGATAATTGTAACATTCCTCAGTTTACTACAACTGTAAAATAGTATACTTAACTTTAGGCATTCAGTTAGGCGATAGTTTATTAATAATCGCGAAAGCAGTGTACAGGGACATTAACAAGCATTATGTGGTATTCGGAAAAATTTAGATAAAAAGTAATATAAATTCAATATGCTTATATAGTTCACCAGCATTGACATAAACAGTTACCCAAATTTGACAAAGTTATATTTTAAGGTTAAGAACCATTAACTTTTTCGGTCAAAAATAGTCATGGGATATAAAATGAAAATTTTCTTACGGCAGTGGAAGTAGTAAGGCTGAGCTTAAGTAGGAAACCACACAATAGCGTACAGCCAACAGCACCCAAATTCAACATTTCTATGTTTTACGAAGTGACAGTACAGAAGAATTTCCATTTTCAGTAGCCATAGCTGAACTACAAAAAACTGGTTTCCCGCAAAAATCCCGACAGTTGGGCAAAGGATGTCAGGACAGTACAAAACCACGAGTTCATTATGTGTCAGGCAGTTCTAGTGTGAAAAACTCACCAGCACATCAACTAGAAAGCTAGACCTCGCCTGTGTTTCCAAACGATTACACCGCTTTGTTACGTAAAGTCCATGACTACGTTTCATTACATCAGCAAGTCTGAAGATGCTTTTGTTGAAAACCAGGTTAGTCTGTTTCGAACACTTGTAACTTTGTGCTTAGCCATAAATTGAAAGTGAATCTCTCCGCGGAGTATAATTCTTACTATCATCCTCTTTCTGTACAACCAAAGGCACCTTAACATCCGGCTTAGAAGACTGATCAGTCAGATTTAATTTGATTACTTGAACATATCTAGGGTCTGACTAGAATTTAACTAAATGGGTTACTTTTAGCTTTTTAGGTATCTCCCCTTCAATAAAGAATAAGCGCTGTCTTCGTGCACTTACGTAGTCTAGTGCAAGCTCTATTTTATATACTGGTCTGCCAGTAGTTTTCACACCTCAAGTCCTGCTCATAGGCGTAGCCAAAGGGTTTGTGTTCAGGTCCGGACCACTCTTTGAGGGGATTGAGTACGAATTTAAAGCGATATAAGTTTTTTTTTTTTTAGTAAGGATTTGGGCTTATTCCCACTTCCAGTATCTTTTGCGGGAGGCCTTCACCGATGAACCAAATCTAGAACCCTCCCCTTAAGAGATTTCTGGCTACGTTACTGGTCCTGTACACTAGTCATCCTAACTGAAGCCGAATAAAGCCGCATCCTCGTGTCCTACTTTGCCACATTAGCGACACAACTTCGGTGTTTATCGTCCTAGCTCGATAACCTCCCACCCACAGAAAAATTCGACGTTTCGAGTACATTTAGAGCGCAAGTGTCAGGCTGCGAAAATTACTTCCACAATGAAATTATCCCATGCTGACTATCCAACAAGATGCGTCGCTGAAGCACTAAAATCAGTATTCCCATTAGGTACAGCTTTGGCTTGTTCATATTTTTTGGTGCAAGAACTACAGACTGCAAGTAGCGTAACATCAGATTTCGGCTAGTGCTGTGGGAACGCCAGCTTCCAATCAACTGCAAAACTAGCTTATCACTGATGTTACGTGCATTTCACTTACAACCACGTTCATATGTCTTCACAATCCATTTAGTAGATGCTTTAAAGTGTTCTTACTACATTGCATCTAGTTCTTAATCGCAACGGAAGTCTCGTTTCAAACGTTGATACCAAGACGACGTCCACATTTGTCTGCAAAATTATATTCAGCAGTAATTTGCATCATATACGATGTATTTTTAACACCCTAAGTCTCTTTTCAAGAGTGGATGTTTACAGATTTAATGCAAGTCATCGTAAAACTTTACCACTTCAGGCATCGTCGCAGTGCCCCCTCTCTCCAAAGCCTATTTTTAATGGTCAACTAATTTATACATTAAAATAAAGTTGAACTGATTCCAATTCTTGCCATGTGCTGCATACATGGTATGTCTATATTCACTTCCATAGAAGCCTTTAGATAAATATAGCTGGTTATGTCCGGATGTTTTGTTTCGGGATATTCATTGTTCACCATTAGCATATCAGAGTTATTAGCAGACAGTCTAGTTTAGGATAGCAAGTCTTCGGAATTAGACATCTCCCTTCCCAATTTCATAGAAGGGCAGGGCCAGCTGGACCATAGGGGCAACCCAGGCGGTCGCCACGGGCCCCGCACCTTTGAGGGGCCCGGCTGTCTAGTAAAAAATCATACAAAAAAAAATTTTACTGTAACTTTTGGGGCAAGAGGCCATTAAATTTTTTTTTCAGTCCCCATTTTAGAACAAGTTATCGTCCTTTGCCATACAGATCCTGACATTTGCAGACTTCAAATTGTTATTGTAACTACCTTAATAGTTTCCGCATTCACGAAATAGGAAAATTCTTATCATTTTGTGCCCCACACATAGTCAACAATGTGTGCAAACCAGATACTTAAATTTAAAGATGGATATCAAAGCTGGTTTCGGGGTACATATATGGTGGTCAATTCAGTGTCTTTAAACACATTACAAGGAATTAAAAAAAGCAACTTATGAGCTCGTTTAAGAGTTTAAAAAGTATAATTTGTCAGTTACTACACTTTACATTAAAAATTAAGCACTAAAACATGCCCGGGGAGGGGGTAGCTGTTTAAACGAATTTATGGGAATCCTTTTCGACACAAAAATATTCGCGACGCAGGTATTTTGGGAAGATTTTTTATTGGAAGTTTAACGACTACCGTGAGCAACTCTGAGCTATAAGCAGTCGCCCGTCCCTAATTTAGGGTCACTGGTTCCACGGAAGGGAAAGTCAGTGCCGTTAGACAACATCCATCTCATATGGATTCGAACCTGGACACTTCAATGACGAATGATCAAAAGCCAGCCCTTAGACCTCTGCGCCTCCGGGACGGCCAGCTAGACAGTTTTTAGTAGTGCAGACTTACATTTACAATCCAGATTCTTCAGTGAATTTCAGTTACGACTAAAGGATGATTAACGAAGCCATGAAATGTAGAAATGCTTCCGAACAATCGCTGAGCTGAAGATAACGAGACAGTGATGAAACTTAATTTTAGGCCCGGAGGAAGAAGCTTAAATTCTGTCATGCTACTGCTTAAAAAACTGAAAATTAAGAAAATTCAATTTTTGCAATCCTTGGGGCGGGGGGGGAAGGGCAATAGACAGCAATATTTCTGTAGCTGAGATAAAGGTTAAGGGGTCCTCTCACCAGCAGTACCCATTAGCTTCCTGTCGTTTCCTTAGAACTAGTCAGACTTCAATGAGAAACGTTTTTTCTACAGAGTGGCTTTCTGTTGGGATATCCTACGTCTAATTTTCCTATCTCATAAATATGATAAAGCATTTACAAACCGCCGAATTAGCCCTTATTTGTATGAGGACAGCTCTTCTATAGGAGATAGCATCTGTAGTTGGATCATGCGCGAAGAATCTAAGTGAAAATCCTCCAAATAAGTGTAGTCAGTGAATAAACAAAGACATCGCTATTTCCACGTTTTTAGCAACACACAGCAACCGAAAAAATGTTATTCGGTCGAGCGATGTTTTTATTCGAAAGAGCGATGTTTTTATTCGAAAGAGCGATGTTTTTATTCGAAAGAGCGATGTTTTTATTCGAAAGAGCGATGTCTGTTTATTCACTGACCACGTATTTGGAAGATTTTCACTTTGGATCTCGCCCTTCTGATTTAACTGCTATAATATATAGCCAGTGCCGTTAATACCTACCAGATGGAGAAGTCTCAATAGCAGAGCCCAACTTATAGATTTATGATATCAGAAACAGCGCCGTGAATTGTTGGCCACCGTGGTGTAAGGCTAACGCGCTCGGCTGAATATCTAGAAATCTGGGATTCGGTTCCCAGTGGTGACCGAACAACAATTTTTCGGTTGCTGTGCGTTGCTAAAAACGTGGAAAGTCTATTTAAAGACGCTTCTATCGGTGTGCTGATCTAGCGATTTGGATGCCAAGGAAAAGTGGCAAAACCGTATTGAGTTCTACTCAGCAGATTAAGCGATTATTAAAGTATTAGCCCATACCTATGTCGGCATTAAATTTGTATTCCTTTTATAAGTGATATTTTTTTTTCTAAGAGGTCACTTATCACATTTCCTTGCGAAATAGTAAGCACGGAAAATTTTACTATACCAAAATTAATGAAATACCGGTTTTCTTACAGTCACGTTATGTGCCAAGAGCAGTTAGATTCATTGGAAGTTTAATCAGAGCCAAGAAGCCTAGTTTTTGAAGTCTCATTGGAAAAAAAGGGGCTACTAATAGCCAAGCTTTCAGAAAATAAGTTGGATATTTAATTTGAATCATTCGGAAGTCTCATTACTATAAAATAGCATTAAACTTAGAACGCCATTTTCTATAGCTAATGAATAATCCTTAAGTTTAACAGCTCAAGAGGCCCATTTTTAATGGTCTCACCCGAGTGTCCAATAGAAGATAGTCCCATTACAATTTAGTGCGGAATGTCCTGACGGCTTCAGATGGGCGTGGGTCAGAGTCCCGGATTAGGTATAAGCGGACAGCCAGCTCTAGGGCTTTGTTCACCTCTCCCAGAAATCTATAGACACGCTACGAAAGGGTAATCGCTTATCCTCAGAGTTGTTCACGGTAGCCGCTAATCAAGAAAGCATGAAGAGGCTTTCATTTCATGAAATGATCTTGTGCAGGCATACAAGTCTGCTTAAAAGAAAAGCTTAGAGTTAGAGCATTTAGTTGTACGAATGAACAAAGTTGTTTAAGCAGAACTTCACCCAGAGAAGAAACTTCCACCACCCTCTTGCTCCACCAGCAGATATTTCTCCATTAACTTCCCACAGATACTTCGGTTTAGGATCCGAAACTGAGTGAAGTTGCTCCTGGTAGGATTTTACGCTCCTCTTATACAGCTGACGCCCATAAATCCTTCAGATACTCTCTACCAATCTTCTTTCTTAATCATAAAATCGCGATTAAAAAATAAGAATGTTAAAAGCTAACGACTAAATTCGATCTCATAGAAAGACGAAGGTGCCCATGAACTTTCAGGACATTCTAGTTAACCCCTGTGAGATCAGCCTCTAAAAGATAATTTAAAAAAACATCCCGCATGACTTACCAGCGTCCGTCAACCAGCTGCAAACTAAACTCTGCTCAGCGGAACCACAGATCTGATCTAGAGGATTTAAGGAAAAGAGTAGCGGAACCACAACTGTGATAATCGCATTTATATACTGAACGTTATCATTTCAGGAACGCGCTAACCAATCAGACTGTTTCGCTGATGTCAATAGCCATTTGATTTTTTTTTTTTTTTTGATTTATTTAAAGTTTAACGACCACCGAGAGCAACCCAGTGTGCTGCAAGCAGTCGCCCGTCCCTTATTTAGAACTACTGGTTCCAGGGAAGGGAGAGAGCCAGCGTCGTAAGACAAACACATAGCATTCATGCCACGGGATTCGAACCCGGACACCTCTCGGACGAATGATCCGCTTAGACCACTGTGCTACCGTGGCGGCCATTTGATTCTTGTATGTCCTGATAAAAAATTAATATGCTGCAAATCTTTTTTTTTTTTTTTTTTTATTGGTTGGAGGTTTCACGACTACCGTGAGCAACTCAATGGGCTATAAGCAGTTGCCGGTCCCTAATTTAGGGCCACTAGTTCCAGGGAAGGGAGAGTGCCAGTGCCGTATAACAAAAGCAAAATCCATACCTTACCGGGATTCGAACCCTGACGCTTCACTGACGAATGGTCAGAAGCCAGCGCTTAGAACACTGCGCCACCGGGGGGGGAGTAAATATCTTATTTCAGGATGTACTAATGTTTCGTTCTTTTGGCGTCATGCGTTCAGTCATTTATCTTTCTAGACACATGTCTTTCGCATTAAGTACAGCTCAGGCACTGTCACGATTTTGTCGGAAGCACGACTTTAGACTTCATTCCATTCCAGTCACTACTGGCTGGTTTATTTTAAAAAGAATGTTTACTCAGTATATCTGCAAAAATTAATATTAGGTGTACAAATAAGTTTTAAAAGGTTTTAAACAATTTTTGAGAAAACAACAATACCTTTACGAATCAAAATATGCACCGTCATTATCTATTACCTTCCGCCATCGGTGGGTCAGCTGACGGATTCCAGCCATGAAGAATACTTCGTCGTGTGACGCGATGAAGTTTTTTTTTTTTTTTTTTTTTTGAGGTTTAACGACCACCGTGAGCAACTCAATGGGCTATAAGCAGTCGCCCGTCCCTAATTTAGGGTCACTGATTCCAGAGAAGGGAGAGAGCCAGTGCCGTAAGACAAACACAACATCCATGCCTGACCGGGATTCGAACCCGGACCCCTTATGGACGAATGATCAGAGGCCAGCGCCTTAGACCACTGCGCCACCGGGGGCGGCCGCGATGAAGTCATCAACCCATTTTTGCACTTCGTCACACGTCCGAAACCGTACAGCAGACAAACCGTGTTGCATCGATAGGGACAAATGATAGTCTGAAGGGGCTATGTCGGGACTATACGCCGGATGCTCCAAAACTTTCCAGCCAAGTGTCAATAACGTTTCCTTGACGGATTTCGCGACATGCGGCCTAGCGTTGTCATGCAGTTATTTCACGGGAAGCAATCCTTTGCCTGTGAATGGACGTTTCCGACAGATTTACTGGTTCAATCGCAGCAATTGTTACTTCTAGCGATCAGCAGTCACAGTTTGACCCTGTTCCAATAGTTCATAACAGAGCACACCCTTCATATCCCACCAGATGCACAGCAGAAATCCCTCATTTAACAGCTGATTAGAACCAGAAATCACAGGGAAACTTTTCTGAGCACGCTATCCGGCGGACATTCCTTTTGGCAAGCCCAGCCCATTCATGCAAAGTTAATAGACTCCATTCAGGTGCCCATGTTGACAGACGATGATTGACAGCTCCTCATGCTGTGGGTATGGGACTCTGTGGCTAGACGTTGGGCGACTGGAAAAGAATTGCCTGGTCCGATGAGTCCAGTTTTCATGGGACCCTGTGGCTAGACGTTGGGCGACAAGAAAAGAGTTACCTGGTCAGATGACTGAGATGAGTCCAGTTTTCAGCTCTAACATGCAGGTGGACGAATCCGTATTTACACCACACACATAAATAGCTCCAAACAGACCTCACTGTTGTGCAGAAACAAGCAAGAAGTGTAGGTATCATGGCACGGAAATGGTTCTCGTGGATATAATTGATTCCTCTCATCTCCATTGGAAACATCCTCGTCGCCCGATTCTATCTAGGCATTCTTTTGGACAAATTTTGACCATTCCTCCGAGAAGGACCCGGGTTAGAATCTCAGGTGAAACATGGATGGTTTTTTTTTTTTTTTTGATTGGAGGTTTAACGACCACCGTGAGCAACTCAGTGGGCTATAAGCAGTCCCCCGTCCCTAATTTAGGGTCACTGGTTCCAGGGAAGGGAGAGAGCCACTGCCGTAAGACAAACACAACATCCATGCTTCACCGGGATTTGAACCAGGACCCCTTTCGGACCAATGATCAGAGGCCATCGCTTAGAACACTGTGCCACCGGGGCGGCGATTGTGTGTTTGATTTACAGCACTGGATGCCTCCCTTTCCTGAAACTAGTTTCCCTAAATTAGGGGCAGCTGCTTATAGCCCATTGAGTTGCTTACTGTGGCCCTTAAAACCCCAAAGAGCCGCCCCGGTGGCGCAGTGGTCAAAGTGCCGGTTTATGATCGTTTGTCTAAGTGGATCTGGGTTCGAATCTCAGTGAAGCATGGATGTTGTGTTTGGCTCACCAAATTGGTTCCCTCCCTTTCCTAGAGCCAGTGACCCTAATTAAGGACGGGCGACTGTTTATAGCCCATTGAGTTGCTCACAGTGGTAGTTAAACCCTCAACCAAAGAAAGCCGCCCCGGTGGCGCAGTGGTCTAAGCGATGGCCTCTGATCATTCGTCCGAACGGGGTCCGGGTTCGAATCCCGGTGAGGCATGGATGTTGTGTATGTCTTACGGCACTGGCTCTCTCCCTTCCCTGGAACCAGTGACCCTAAATTAGGGACGGGCGACTGCTTATAGCCCGTTGAGTTGCTCACGGTGGTCGTTAAACCTCCAACCAAAAAAAAAAAAAAAAAAAAAAAAAAAAAACAACCAAAGAAAAACAAAACAAAACCCAAAGAGTAAAAAAAAAAAAAATACTCCTGGTGTCAAAAGGCTCGTATTGTGCAGAAATGTTTCGAGGACAATATCTAAGCATTTCGTTTTCATCCACGGCTCCAAAATTTTCTTACTTGAATCTCGTTAAACATTTGTGGGATATGCAGTGGACCACAGAATTTGTTGGTCCACACAAGTGCCTAACTCCATCGCCGAAATTCCTAGCGTTATTCAGTCCAGTTAGTCAGAATTCCAGATGATACTTTCCGCCGCATAATGGAGCCGATGCTGCGTCCTGTACAAACGTTTATAGACGTGAAATGCAGCTTCATCTGTTATTTGTATGACGATCATAATGTCATGACTTAGCAGATACACTGGCATTTGTCTAATCGTTTGAGTTAGGCTGGTGTTTGAGTTATTTATGCGACTCAGGTGATGTAATTGTCCTTTGGTTCTGAATCTACCTATTTCCTGGAAGCAGTACCTTTATTATAGGAATTCTCCATAGCCTGAGATACTCCCTGGAGTCGTTAAACATCGGAAAAAAGTTAAGATTTGAATTGCAAAGGTACTGATATCGTGATTGGTGGCTGAGCGGTTAGTCGAAAGGATTGCTGTTTCTGTATTTAATAGTGCAAAGTCATAACATCTTAAAATGCCAAATAGCGAAACTGATCAGGCAGTGTCATAAGAGTGCAAGTATGCAGTTGATTAGCTGATTCAGTGAGAAATCTGGAGCTTAACTCTCAAGTTCCAGTTACGACAACGTGGTTTCAAGTTCTGGATAACAAACAAAAGTTACGTTTTTGCTACAGTTCTGGTTCTTCCTTTACAAACGCGAGTGATCAACCCTCCGTCCTTAATTCGGTTTGTCTTTCTCTGACTGTTACGTATTATGAGGTATTCGATACCTTTTTAACGAAAGGTAACGGACATATCCTGCCTCTCAATTTTTTTTTTTTTTTGATTGGGGGTTTAACGACTATCGTGAGAAACTCAGTGGGCTATAAACCGTCTCTCGTCCCTAATTTTGAATCACTTGTTCCAAGGAAGGGAGAGAGCCAGTATCGTAAGACAAACATAACATCTATGCCTCACCGGGACTCGAACCCGGATGGATCTCGGACGAATGGTCATAAGCCACCGCTCAAACCACTGCGCTACCATAGCTGCCATCTCAAATTCAAGAATGCATTTTCTGTAAAAAGAAAAAAATGTGGAAAATACTTATTTGTCATATGAAAACCCTCTAATTGGTAGCGATCTTCGTCTTATGAGACCTATAGCTCCTCCACTGTTTCGTAACTGTTCCTTTTACGCTAACGTCGGCACTTCTACGTTTGCTGCGCGATTCTCCTGTATCTCTTCTGCCTATTACAACAAAATTAGTTACCACACTTGTGGACATTTTTTGTTTTTGTTTAGGGTTCAACAACCACTGTGAGTAACTCGTGTGGGCTACAAAGTGGTCGCCCATTCCTAATTTAGGGACACTAGTTTCAGGAAAGGGAGGAAGCCAGTGCCATAAGACCAACTTCATGCCTCACCGGGATTCGAACCCGGACCCAGGGCAGACAAATAGGCGGAAGTCACTGCTTAGGGCACTGCGAAACAGGGCAACCACTTGTGAGTCTATTCGGTCTTCGATCATTTGATTCTGTCTTCGGCATCACTCTTTGCTAATGACTATCATGTGTGTCTTTTGTGTTTCGTTTTGTGCAACAGAGTAACACATGTTCGCCGTATTCATCTATGTAGCTTTCCTACGTTATTTAGCGTATATTATACACATACTGAGCTTCGTGCTCAGTTTGTGTTTCATCTTCCGCCTTCGGGCGGAGATCTTCACCCTTTCTATGATACACAGCGACAACTTCTTCACTTCGGTGAAAAACCCACTGGCCGCCTCGATGGCGCAGTGGTCTAAGCCATGGCCTTTGATCATTCGTCCGAAAGGGGTCCGGATTCGAATCCTGGTGAGGCATGGATATTGTGTTGTTCTTGCGGCACTGGCTCTCTCCTTTCCCTGGAACCAGTGACCCTAAAATAGGGGCGGGCAACTACTTATAACCCATTGAGTTATTCGGTCGACGCTAAAGTAGATGGCGTCCAGGCATCGTGACGTCACATCATTCGTTCGGCTCGGCGCTCGGGAAACATCGGAAACACTCGAAGTCGGTCGACCCTAAAGTGACCGTAGCAGTCCCGTAGCTGCTCTTCGAAGATATCTCGCAGTGGAATATACCGGTCTGCATTAGCAGAAAAATACGTTAACGATCTTTATTGCACTTTAACCTACCCAGTTTTTTATTGTGGGGGGTGGATTACCTACTTTTAGCACGAGGCCACACACACGATATTTCTTCACATACACTGCTGGCCACCCAAAATGCAACACCAAGAAGGACACGAGAGAGCAAAGCCAGATTTACTGGACACATAACAACAGATACAAAGATGAAACGATTGAGCTTACAGGCCCGTGCGACTTGCGGAACACGCAGACATCAATAGTTGGTGTGGCCCCCATGGCTGGCAATAACGGCCGCTACACGCCGCGGCATCGAACGAAAGAGGCTTTGGATGTGGGCTTGGGGAATGTCGGTCCAGGCTGCTTCACACACACGTTGCCACAGTTCATCAGGCGTAGCCGCGGGTGGTGCTTGCCGGGCCACTCGGTTGCCGATCAGCGACCAGACGTGTTCGATGGGTGACATATCGGGAGAACAAGCGGGCCACGGCGGCAGTGACACCTGGTGGGCCCTGAAGAATTTTTGCACGATGCGTGCCACGTGCGGGCGCGCATTGTCCTGTTGAAACGTGGCCGCTGGCAGGTCATGCAGGTAAGGGAGGACTACAGGTTCCAAAACGTCAGAGATGAAGCGGTGGCTGTTGAGTGTACCGGCGATGCGTACCAGAGGGGTGCGGGTGTCATATCCAATTGCGCCCCAAACCATAACGCCAGGCGACGGACCGGTATGGTGATGCATAATGCAGGCGTCATACAGTCTCTCGCCGCGGTGCCGCCACACGCGGATCCGACCATCGTGGTGTTGCAGGCAGAAGCGGGATTCTTCGGAGAAGACAATGTAGTGCCATTCCGTAGTCCAGGTGCGGCGTTCAACGACCCACTGCCGCCGCACTCGCCGGTGGTGTAACGTCATTGGTAATCGGAGCAATGGACGCCGTGCGACAAGTCTCCGCTCCTGCAGACAACGTCGAACGGTACGTGCTGAAACAGGTTGTTGTGCAACACACCCTAATTCCTGCGCTAACGTTCGTGATGTGGCGGTGCGAGCCGTCAATGCCCGCCTCACCAAATGGCGGTCCTCTCGTTCGGTGGTGTGCCGCGGCTATGACAATCGCTCACGGCGGTCCGTCCGTTCTCCCTGCGCCCACCGAATCCATACTCGCCTCACTGTGGCTGGATGTCGTCCCATACGGGCGCCGATGTCTCGGTACGATAAACCGCTGTCGCGATAAGCCACCATTCGCCCTCTGTCGAACTCCGAAACGTGCTGGAATAACTGCCGTATTCTGCGACGAGGCATCAGGAAGCTTCCCACGCACAGGTCCGGCAGCACAACAAACTTCCACTACTTACACCCCGCCTTCTGTACACCCATCTTATAGTGCTTCTCGGTGGCGTGCCGGGTGCACATGATTCGCATATGCCCTGCAATGCTAATCGTTTGCATGTCCTCTCACGGGCGACGCATGCTGCGAATTTCAGTCCAATCGGATGCTTCCTTCTTGGTGTTGCATTTTGGGTGACCAGCAGTGTATATATTTCGGATAAAGGTGACAAACCTTGTTTTAATTATGCTGAGATGAGAAGTCAAGAATTTCTGATTTCATCAAGCATCTCCTGCAATTAAAATTATTTACTAGTGAAAACATGTTTGCGTGTTTGTGCATTATCTACGAAGATTGTTGTCTTTTAGTCTTTATATTGCACCTATTATTATATCATTTAGCTCTGTTACAAGCCTGTGTTTGCTATCTGTTTAGTTACAATAAAGACAGAGTGCCATGATTTGCACTTTTTGATTTAGGCTTTTCACTCATTTATTCGAGTTTTTCCTGTTGAATTTGATATGTATTGGCGGTTTTTTTTTTGTGCGTGGATTTTATTGCTACTGACTTTTTTTCTTAGAGAACACCTTTCAGTATTTGTCTTAGTTGTTTTATTGAATGCTACTAATCATACCCTTAGTAGCATTCAAATAAACAACTAAGGGTACTCGTAATCGTAATTGGGTTGTGTTCAGTTAGTTGTATATCATTTCTGAAAGTCTGCAGCAGTAAAAATATTCACACTGGGTTACAAAATTTTGAATGCAAATACTTTCCAATATATATATATATATATACTTCTACAAAGCCTTTGTTCATTATTACAATTATTTTATAGTGAAAACTAAGTTACATACAACATTTCGAATTCGCGGGAGTCCAACGACAATATTTGTTTAAATTCTGCGACTCAGAAGCCCCGATCTCCGACTAAACGAAACGCGAACGAATGGTGTGGTGACGTCACGATGCCTGAACGACATGCACTTTAACACTTTAATGTCGACCGAGTTACTCACGGTGGTCGTTAAACCTACAACCAAAAAAAAAAAAAAAAAAGCCCACTGAACCGCCGTTTCAACTACTTTACTTTGAATCCTTGCACAGCCGCGTCTTGTTGAAAAGTTTTTTAAAATGTCCCTCGACTCCGTGTAAACATCTTGATTTTTGTTGTGTACTCTTTTGTTTGCGGGTTTTTTTTGTTTTCGTTTGTACCAAAAAGTTACTATGTGGTCGTAAAATTTTTTCTGCAACAGCATCATAACAACAACGGAAATCAACGCTTTTCATCAAAAGATAAAATTGAAACTTTGCCTAATTCCGTTATGTGCATAGCATTCACCTAACCGAATTAAAAAAACGGGCTCAATTAAACCATCGCTAAATACGAATTTACCATACCACCGTTTCAGAGCGGAAATGCTTGGAAGCTGTATGTGTATTTTTTTTTTTTTTTTTTTTTTTTTTGATGAAAAGATATGCTTTTCGGGAAATAGCATTAAAACAAGTGCTTGACTTACATCCATATTGCTGGTCTTTTTTATTTTTTATTTTACAGGATTTAGAATTTACATGCAAGCGAAACAATGCCTAAGTGACTTTCCGATATCTTGCCACCTTCCACTGTTGCTTAGCCAATTTTCTTTCTCGTATTTGCAATTCAAAATATACATTTCCCTTTAAGTCTTCTTTTCTCGAGGCAAAAACTTTGTTTTACAGCTAAAAAACTGTTTTCTGATTTTTCATAATTTTTACAGTAATGAATTCTTTTCAGTCTTCAGTTGTTCTATAATTTTGTTCAGGTAATCGCACTGCCCACATAAAGTAGAAGGTGATGAAAGTTGGGCAGAAGCTTTATCGTTTTCATTGTGACGTGGTGTGATTTGACGTTTAGTGGGAAATATAGTTTCAGTTAGACTTATGTAGTTTTAAACTTTTCATTTGGAACAGCAGTTTGTTCCTCCATCTGATGGGGTATATTTTTTTGTACGCATAGCATGTTTTTTTTTTTTTTTATTTACGGGAATACATGTTCAGAAATTCATTTTTAAGGTCATGCTCGTAGTTCGAGAAATCAAAATATTCTGAACACATTCGAGCTTTCTTGGCATCAAATAAATTCCTTTGAAGATATTTCGCCACCCATTACTTCAATAAATCTTTTTCCGATGGGAAAACATGCGTGACGCACTACAGTTCATGACGGCAAGCAGCAGCGGAAAACACTTGCCGGTGTAGCTTAATTGGGAAAGTATTCGGTTCCGGAATAGAAATATGCAGGTTCGAGCACCGACGGCGGATATGGTATGTAACATCAAACTCCTTTTTTTCCCGAAATAAGAAGTACGACAATGCATCCAGGCAATTTCAATATACACTCATTGTCATAAAAATTTGCTCACCAAGAAGGAGGCGTCGGATTGAAATAAGATTTTAGTAGTGAGATGGTACATACCAAGGACAGAAGTGATCACAATATCACAGTAGCAGAACGATTTCCCGCGGACATACGCTACACATTCCTTTCAACGTAAGTACCGCGTCGGACAGCCTCGTGCTCCGATACATGCGGTGACACGGTCCGGCATGCAGTCAAACAGACGCCGTATGTTATCCTGGGACAGATTGACACACACTTCTTGCAACTGACGTTCTAAATCATGATCACTGGGACATGGAGAAAGCTGGCGTCCCATCTGGTTCCACACGTGCTCGATGGGCGAGAGATCACGCGATCTGGCAGTCCATGGAAGCGTCGAAGTAGTTCTGGAAAACCCGAACCGTGTGCTGACGGGCGTTATCTTGTTGGAAAATGGCTCCAGGCCGCCCCGCTAAGTAAGGTAGCACATGGGGCCGCAGGACCTCCGGTACGTAGTGCTGGGCTGTCAACGTCCCTCGGATCACTGCGAGGGAAGTAGGGCTGTCATACGAGATGGCTCTCCAGACCATCACGCCTGCAGATCGGGACGTATGCCGCTGTACAGTGAGGTTGGGAATGTAGCGCTCACCTGCGGTCCTCCACACTCTGACACAGTGGTCGCCCGTTCCCATAAAGAAGCGAGATTCGTCGCTGAACACCATACGTCCCCAGTCCGTAGCATTCCACGTTGCTCGCTGCTGATACCACTGCAATCGACGCCGACGATGGTCCGGTGTTAATGGCAGAAACCGTAAGGGAGATTCACCTCTGCTAGGCGTCTGGATATGATTCTGGGGGACACAGTAGTCCCTTGAACAGCCGCCACATGTCTCTGGATTTTAGACAAGGACGTCGTTGCATCCGTGTGTGCCGCTCTTACGATCCCACGGCTCTCTCAACTGGTCGTATGTCTGGGTCGTCCAGAGCCAGTCTACCGTGTCTGGGTGCCTTCCCGTATCCATTGCTTTTAACATGATCACACCGTACTGTCCGACCGGCCCAAACGGCGGACGATTTGGCTCGCCGGCCGCCCTTCCTCTCTCATCCCGACGATAAGGCCTCGTTTAAACTCCGTCAGTTGCCCGTACGCACATGTACGGCAGTTTCTCGGCAGGTCTATCGCTCAGGGATCTCACCTGACTCTTACCGTGCACTTTGGCACGAATGTGGAGTCCCCTGCGTGGAGCCTTATACGCCCCAGTGATTGCGATTGCAGCTCAGGTCTTGGACGCGCGGGCATGCGGAATCACACGAAACTTTCATCATTTGCATGGCTGCCGTCCCCGTAGCTATTCGCCAAGTTTCGGGTTTTTCTTGGTGAGCGGATTTTTATGACAATGAGTGTATTTTGTAGGTTGCACAGGAACAAATGCATACGAAAAGGGCAAAGCAGGTCTAATATTAACAAAGAAATGCAGCGAGTTATCAACACTATAGCACAAGCAGTTGAAGTGCCTGGACTTTGCTCCAGCGATACTTTATGGCCGCTGTGACGCGGCTGAAGATTAAAAGTGACAGGACCTACCTTATGTCTTTTAAATACCTTGAATATGAAGACGTATCTCCCTCCATCACTTGCATAGTACAACAGTGCTTTTTCCCAGTCTGAATTTTTGTTCGCTACCAATTTTACTATTAGGTTATGGGAGATTGCAGATGGTATTCTTGGCTATTTGTTTGCTTCATTAAGTTGTCAGGTTGTCCGAAAATACGATACAAAATAAACTTTATTAACCAAAATATTCACCACCAGCAGCAACACTCTTTTACCAACGAGATACAAGCTTGACGTCATAGTAAATGTTGAGAAAAAATGCCGTCGTGAATAAAATACAAACTTTGAGAATGAGATAAACTCGTGGAATGCAATTTCAGCTGATGTTTGACTCGGATACGATCTACCCTGTAGAAAGATATCCAGGTACATGAAGAAGTGATAGTCCGTAGGGAATGACAGGTCAGGTGAATCAGATGGGGGAAATAAGGTTTCGTAACTCAACTTGTGCGCTTCTGGTTCGTCTGAGGTGCAACACGTGGTCTCTCGTTGGGAAGCATGGGCCCTCGACGATTGGCTAATGCAGAATAATACCAAGTTTTTGACAATACCTATCCACCAAGATGGTTTGACTCGGTCTTAAGAAGGTGGAGTGGATCGCCCTATCTGCAAACACTGAGATGAAGTACCGGCTTCAACGTGTGTTTCCAGGCTTCACAGCGGTCAAACCTTTGCGCCGAACATGTGCGATTGTCATACACCATTCATTCATCACCATAAATGACAAGGCGCCTCAAAATATCGTTCTTTTGGTTGCGGATAAGCAGAGAAAGGTTGATATCATATTGTCGTGTTTTGTGCTGATCCATCATTCATGCGCGACCCATTTATCCAACTTCTTCACTTTGCCTACGGCAGTTAAATATCGGGAAATGGTTTACTCAACCTGTTCAGCGTTCTTCACAAAGTTCTCATACTGTTTGACGTGGATCGGATTCAACCAAGGCCTCCAACTCGGCATCGTTGACAGCTTCTTCTGGTCCACCGTGTGGTTCATTTTTAAGGCTCATGTCACCGGACTGGAATTTGGAGAGGCAATGTTGTGCCTCGCGTTAACTTATAGCGCATTCTCTAAATACTGCATGGAAGTTGAGAGCTGCTTCCGATGTGTGGTGCCAAAGTTTAAACTCATATACATACATGCTTTTTTTTTATTTTATTTTTTATTGGATGTTTAACGACCACCGTGAGCAACTCAATGGGCTATAAGCAGTCGCCCGTCCCTAATTTAGGTTCACTGGTTCCAGAGAAGGGAGAGAGCCTGTGCCGTAAGACAAACACAACATCCTTACCTCACCGGGATTCGAACCCAAAGCCCTTTCGGACGAATGATCAGAAGCCATCGCTTAGACCACTACTGCACCGGGGCGGCATATATACCCGTATAAGAAAATTATACAAATTTGACTGTGAACCATAGTCGTCTTCACTCTAGCACAATTCCCTTGAAATTCATGCCACAAATGAAATGACCAATGCTTTATAGGCAGTTGCTTTACATATCACGAGTCATATCGCATGGTGTGTTAATTCCTAAATCAGCTGCACGAGTCTGCAAAAACCAATATTTCTTCTGCAGTAGAAAAATGAGAAAACATCTCGCTAGAGAGACTTTGCTATAAAGAAAATTTTGTGTTCCTCTCTATCTTCCTGTGTGCGCGCGCGCTCGTGTGTGTGTGTGTGTGTGTGCGCGTGTCTAGGGTTAACGATCTACAAGTCTATAAACAGTTGTGAAAACACACATTTGCCGGTGGCGGAGATCGAATTCACATACTTCTGCTCTGGAGCCGAATACTTTCTCAATTAAGCTGCACTGTCGAGTGCTTATCACTGCTTCTTGCCATTTTCACATCACGTCACCTCTGTAGTACGTCTCACAGTCTCGTATCTCTGATTTCGGTCCACTGGTTATAGGAAAGGGATAAAAACCAGTGTCTTAGGAGAAGTACATCATTCGGGGAACTGGAACAATTAGACAGGATCCAATCTAACTGCATTCGTCCGAGAACGGTCCGGGTTGGAATCCCGGTGAGTCATGGATGTTTGTTCGTCTTATGGCACTGGTTCTCTCCCTTCCCTGGAACCAGTGACCCTAAATTCGGGACAGGCTGCTGCTTATTTCCCATCTAGTTGCTCACGGTGGTTGTTAAACCTTCTATTTAAAAAGAAAACAAATCAAACTGACCACTCTGGCTGATTCCTCTTTCATGCTGTCTTTAATAATTCGCATCGTGAATTCATCATCAGAGGTGAAGTTGAAAATAATGCAGGTGACACGCAGTATTTCGTATTTTCTAATCGTACATCAATACGAAGTTTCAACGTAATTATTGTCAGATGTCCTCAAACATAGATTTCGATTGAGGATTTATTGCAAACGTTCTAACAGCATCTTCCCTAATGTCATATTCAAAGCAAAAAAAAAAACAAAAAAAAAAAAAACGAAATAGAAACATGACAGGGAATATTCCGGAATAGCACGTCTTCTGAATTATTTCCGAAGCGGAAACAATTATTCAAAGCAGATTTTAAAAAAAATAGAAGAGCAACAAAAAAAATGCATTCACGTCACTTAGCGGAATAACTGCTCATTATTTAAAATATACAGCGTGAGCAATTCACACCGACGATAGAAATGTGCGTAACAGAAAATCAGAAATTGTGCGTAATAATAACAGAAGATATTCGAAGCAAAAGACATTTTTCTAATCGAATAATCCAAAGCAAAAAGATATGGACAAAAACTTATAGTGTAATTGTGTTTCACTGTGTGAGAAAAATGCTATTTGGAAAACAAAATAGGCGCAACATGTTCATCATACTTAAGGTGGACTTCTAGTGATTTTGCTTCCAATACTTCCAATGGGCAAACTTCTGTACACATTTCCTTCACAATTAATCATTCCCAAGGATGAAAATATGAACATCGATTAAAATAACTTCATATTAGCATCCCAAACAAAACACAAGTGTTGAGAAACTGCTGGCCGGTAGCCAGCACTCCTGGCTGAAATCTGCCGCTCACGGTACAGTAGCGATCCGTTTGTGGCAGCGCCATGAGTATATGCCTCTAGCATACTGTTAATGGTCTTGACGCATCGCTGTAAATTATGGGCCTCCAGCGTTTTTTTTTTTTTTTTATTTGGAGGTTTAACGACCACCATGAGCAACTCAATCGGCTATAAGCAGCCGCCCGTCCCTAATTTAGGGTCACTGGTTCCAGCGAAGGGAGAGAACCAGTGCCGTAAGACAAACACAACATCCATGCCTCACCGGGATTCGAACCCGGACCCCTTTTGGACGAATGATCAGAGGCCATCGCTTAGACCACTGCGCCCTCCAGCCTATATATCACTGAGAAAAAGGTTTGTTTGAAACAACCAAATAGTTTTGTTGAGCTGTTTTGTCGATTTGTTTTGTTGCTTTAGCAAAATTTTTTTTTTTTTGTTAATTGGAGGTTTAACGACCACCGTGAGCAACTCAATGGGCTATAAGCAGTCGCCCGTCCCTAATTTAGGGTCACTGGTTCCAGGGAAGGGAGAGAGCCAGTACCGTAAGACAAACACAACATCCATGCCTCACCGGGATTCGAACCCGGACCCCTGACAGACGAATGATCAGAGGCCAGCGCCTTAGACCACTGCGCCACCGGGGCGGCTAGCAAAATTCCATCGGAATTGTTTTGTTGGCAACCCAAAATTATTTCGATTGCTACATTTTGCTAATTCAACTAAAGGTTTTATCACGATAACAATACATATTGTTGGATGAAACAATTTTCCAAAAATCGACCTAGGTATTTTGTTAAATGAACAAAAAGTGTTGTCATGATATTAATAAATTTTGTTGAATCAAAAATAATTTTCTGCAGAATACATTTGTAAATCCAACAAACATTTTTGTTGACTGCATATCGACAAAATTTGTTGGTTTATTCAACAATTTTTTTGCTGAATTAACAAACCGTTTTTCTCAGTGTATCGCTACTAGTGGTCCGAAATCAGCAATCGAAGCCACTCCAACACGAGATGCAAGCAGCGGGACTGCGCAAGGGTAGACGCGACACGTGCGCAGTCTCTTGTGCTTCCAGTTAGCTGACGTCGACGCCATTGTGTAATTTTAGGTGTTACTTCTGTGCTGAAGATTATTATTATAATGGCTCGAGCAAATGAAGGGAAAGTGTTTGTGTGTTTATGGGTGTGTGTTTTAAACCCCATGTTCTTAACAACGCTGTTAGTTTTCATCTCAAAGTATTTGAATAGCGTTATAGGTTATAGCTGGGTCATGAATCTCGGCAAAATTCGTTCTACCTAGTGAGCAGATTATTGATTTACACTCACGACAATGAAATTTGCGCACCTAGAAGGAATCATCGGATTGAACGAAATTTTAAGGACGTAATGATACAGATGAATGATACACCTGATGCCAAAAACAGCTGCATTACAAAGGGATCTTTGGCACGCAGACCGGTCATCTTCAATAGCGCGTGGCACTGCCTCGTGGGGCGAATACATGCTGCAAAATCCGACATAGAGGCGAACAGACGCCTGATGTTGTCCTGCGGCAGACTGGCCCACACGTGTTGGACCGTGTGCTCCAAATCCCGGATGGTGCGGCACGGCGTACTATCCAGTTGAAATCCCACACATGCTCAATAGGGGACATGTCCGGGATGCGGGTAGACCATGGAAGTGTCTGGACATAACGTAAGAGGTCCTGGGCAACCCTAGCCGTGTGCGGGCGGACATTATCCAGCTGGTATAGCGCACTTGGAATCTCGGCTAGGAATGGGAGCACATGTGACCGTAGGATCACATCCACGTACCGCTGGCCCGTCAGTGATCCACGTACCACTACTAGAGCTGATCGGCTTTCGTAGGCTATGGCTCCCTAGAAAATAATGCCTGCAGTGGGGGAGGTGTGGCGCTTGATAGCGAGGTTCGGATGATGCCGTTGACCCGGAGACCTCCACACCCTGACACGATGATCATCAGTCCCTAAAACGAAGCGGCCCTCATCGCTGAACACCAAACGTCGCCAGTCTATGGCGTTCCACGTCGCTCTGGCCTGGAACCACTGCACACGGAGCCGGCGATGATCCGGTGTTAATGGCAACACACGTAAGGGGCGCTGGGATCGCATATTTGCTTCCACGAGGCGTCGGGAAATGGTTCGTGGGCACACAGGAGCCGGTACATCTGCCTGTAGAGTGGAGCCGGTACATCTCCGTTCGTGCCTGGAGTACGATCTGTCGGTCCTCTTTACCGGTGGCCCTCCTGGTTCATCCGGAGCCATTCCACCGTGTGGCAGTGCCATCACGTGTCCACTGTTCCCAACACAGTCGCACGGTATGGTCAGAACGATCCACGTGGAGAGCTATACAGCGAGCCGAACACCCTGCGGGTTTCAGCCCGACGATCAGGCCTCTCTCAAAGTCCGTAAGTTGCGTAAATCAACGTGTCTGGCGTCTACCCGGCATTCTTGTCACCCTGTACTCTTGCTTGCGTCGGCTAGTGCTTTTCGCGTTCATGGGGCATTGACTACACGCCGGTTTATAAGGCTGCCGTTTCGTGCTTGCAGCGCCACCACGGGATGTGCGGACATGCACCATTGCACCAAACGTGGTTCGTTTGCATACCACTACGCACTCTAGCAATTTGCGAAGTTTTGCAGTTGCAGGGGGTGTTAGTGCCACTCCCGTTTCAGAGCAATTCTTGGAGCGGGAAAATATGCAATTTGGAGCAGAAACGTTGGGTTTTGGAGCGAGAAAATTTGCATTTTGGAGCAGAACTCGGGTTTTGGAGCAGCTAATGATAGCATTTTTAATTGTTTAAAGTCCATGCTGCGCTTTAAGTTATGTTTATATATTGCATTACCATTATTTTATGAACTATGAAAAAATGTTATATTTCAGGTTTGTTGACATTTTACTGCTTCTCTTACGACTGTTAATTAGCATTTCTGTCGTTCTTACAGTGAGATAAATGGGAAAACAATTATACTACCCACGATTTATTGAAAACTACATGACCTGCAATATTTTAAGCATAACACATTAATATCAGGGATTTTCTTCTGAATGCATTTGTTTCACTGTAACACGAATAGGATGTTGCCGCTTTGGAGAACTGTTGCTATTGTTACTGAACACTTGCGAAAATACACTTAAGAAGAATAAATAATATGCAATTACTGTTTGTTGTTTGGTTGGTTTTTAGTAGCATATTTTTCGAGATTCATGGCATTCAAATGAAAATACATTATTTCTGAAACCAACCAACTTGCAAGCCACGCGTGCGTGGATTCCATGTGCGTCACAAATTCCTAAGGTTTTCTAAAGGAAAGCGTACCTTCTATATAAAAAAAAACTAATGTAACATTTAATAAGCAAATTGTAAAATCATCTTTCAGCAGTTGCGCCATGAAACTCTTCATACAATGTTTTTCATCCAGTAATTACACTGATCTGCAATTTTTCAACTTTTTTCTGTTGTTTTCAAATGAATAGGTGTATCTGAATGGATTTTTTGCGCAGATTCCGAAAATGACCTTCAAAATTCCGTATCACGTCAGGTTTTTTCACAAATGACGGAAATGTGAAAATTTAAAAAACCGTTATTTTTTAATGACATTGCTATATGGCAACGTTTGTAACGTGTGAAAATGTTCTCTGGAGGGGCGGAATGATTGTTTAAGGAAGAGATAAACATAAATACATATTCAAAAGCAAACATACCTAACATTCGCCACTGGGCTCCCCTTCAAACTTACTCTTTTTGGATTGTCTTCGGTCTGCGTCCGTACAGTCTCTGTTCAACATCCAACAATAGTCGGCCATCATATGTACAGTCCACTTTCCTTGGTATCTCTTTGCCATCACTTTAATATCCTGATGGAAGCGCTCGCCATGTTCTTCCGAAAAATCACCAAGATTGTTACGAAAGTAATTTAGATAAGCATGAAGAAAGTGAACTTTGACACTCATGTTGCAACCAAGCAGTTCATAGGATTCCAGCATGTCCTCGACTAAAGTGGTGTAATTTGAAGCCTTCGTGTTCCGCAAAAAGTTGTGTACAACATTTCTGAATGCAGTCCATGCTCGCAATCCGCACTCACTCATGGTTTCCTCGAATATGTTGTCTGCCATTAATTTTCGTATTTGTGGGCCTATGAAAATGCCAGCTTTAATTTTTTCAGATGTGATTGATGGAAACTTACCACCAAGATACTGAAAGCATTTACTGTCCCTGCTTAAAGCTGTCAGGAATTGCTTCATTAAGCCAAGTTTGATGTGTAAAGGTGGCAACAGTATTTTCGAGGGATCAACCAGTGGAAGTGAAGCAATGTTTTTTTCGCCAGGTGTGAATGTACTTCTGACTGGCCACTGCTGCCGAACAAAATGTTCCGTCCTTGCTCTGGAGTCCCATTCACACAAAAAGCAAGGAAATTTGGTGTAGCCTGCTTGTTGGCCGAGCAATATTCCAATCACCTTGAAATCCCCGCACAAAGACCATTCATGAAACTTGTACTGCACGCTTTCCAGCAGTAATTTAAGGTTCTCGCATGTCTCTTTCAAAGTCACAGAATGTGCTACTGGAATGGATGGATGGATGTTGGTATTGTGAAATAAAACACCTTTTAAACTGGATTTGCTGGCATCTATGAACTACCTCCACTGTCCTGAATTGTAATTAATGTTGAAGTATTTCATGGCTGCCGGAAAGTCTTGACAATATACCAAACCGCCTTCCTCAGCAAAAAACGGAACCAATTCTGCTTGTCGGTGTCTGTACCAGGAGAATCTCGTATTAGGACATAGTACATTCTTTTCCTGAAGTCGTGATCCTAAAAGCTCTGCTGCGTCTTTAGGTAAATTAAGATCACGAACCAAATCATTCAGTTCATGCTGGGTAAATGGCATTGGGGTTTCATCCTCCATGCTGTCCGGTTGGTACATCTCATCACTTGTATCACCGTCTGAATCGGTGTCTGTTGGGGGCTTGATATTGGACGGGGATGGCACACGGATGGATTCACTATGGGGCACTGGTCTTATGGCAGATGGGATATTGGGATACACAATGTTACGCTTACTGGTTCTGGCATGGCCCACGATATTCACTGTGCAGAAGTAGCAGTCGTCACTGTGATTTTTTGGTTCACGCCACACCATGGGTACACCGAACGGCATTGATGCCCTTTTTTCCACTTTTCCAGTTCCTCAACCCCTCCACACATGCACGGCACACATTGTTAGGAGACCAAACTTTGTCTTGATCTGCTAGTTTAATGCCGAAGTATTGAAAATGAGCATTTTTCACGAAAGGCGTAATATTTTGCCTCTGTTTTTTTCCTGTCGTATAACAGCCACATATGTAGCAAAGTATGTCTGTATGATTTACACAACCACGTGAAGCCATTGCACACACCACAAAGAAACAACCGAACGGAACCAGTCCCTTCTTTGCACTGACTAGTGTAACACGATCTGCCCCGATTGGCGCCACATACGACCAATAGAAAGAAGGAAGCAGTGGCGTGAGGTATGAGTCATACTGCTGTGCCAAGATAACATTCTCTCATGTTCCGCCTTTGTGAGTGGCGCAAATCGTGACGTCATACAGATAAAACAGTTGCATTTCCATTATCAGCTATATATTTATGTTTATCTATTCCTTAAATAATCATTCCGCCCCTCCAGAGAACATTTTCACACGTTACAAACGTTGCCATTAACAATGTCATTAAAAATAGCGTTTTTTAAAATTTTCACATTTCCACCATTTGTGAAAAAACTTGACATGATACGGAATTTTGAAGGTCATTTTCGGAATCTGCGCAAGAAATCCATTCAGATACATGTATTCATTTCAAATCAACAAAACTTTGCATATAGTGTTATCAATGTAGAACTTTCGTTATTGCAGCGAACAATTGCAACTGGAACGAAAACTATAAGATAACAGTCAGATTTAGTAAAGTTGGTTAGATAAAAGCTACTTCCATAGCTTAACGCGTGCGCAGTTACATTTTGGCGTGGGATTGACCCCCCCCCCTTCCGCCTTCTTCAGTAGTAGTAGAATCAGTTTATGATTTTTTTCTTGTTGCTGTCTGAAAGAGCCACTGCTCTTGCATATGTGGGATCCTGTATGTATGGACATGGACATTAAGCAGACGATCGCGAGTTAGTAAGTGGTCCAATGCACCTTCCATCTAGAAAAAGAAAAATATGAGGGTGATGTTTTCCAAGGTAGGTCAAAATGAGAAAAAGAAACCCTAAAAATTCTGCTCCCTGAACGTACGGGGCAAAATTCAGACTTTAAGTAAGAACCAAAAGATCAGTATTAATGATAATTGATTAAAAGTTATGCGATATAAACAATCCTTTCATTTATCTATAGCGCTCGTGAGCAATTTTAATTAACATACATGAGACTGACGAAGAAAAAAACAACAAAGCTGTACTTTTTAATTTGGTGAAAAATCAGACTGCGCGATGAGAAAGTTTGAATATTACACAGCATGAACAAAACTGAAGCATTCACTGTAATTTATTTATGAAAATATTTAACTAGATCACACCACTGTATGCACAATTATAAAATTACTGAATTCCAAACAAAATAGGGTGGTTTTTAAAGACATAGCTTCAAACAGTTTTTTTTACTGGTTTTGTTCTTGTACTTGCTAGAAAATTAGCTCTGGTTTCCTCTTGCGAGCAAACACTACTTTCTTCTGAGCAAGTTCCACGGCCATATTTGTCTTTCGTTGACTCTACCACTGCACAGCATCCACTGTTTATTTTTTTTTCTGCTGATAGTTTTCCCTTACCATTTTTCTTTGTTACTTTTCTTTCTTATTTTTTTTATTCCCTCAGATGACAATTTTATCCATCATGCTTAAAGAACTTTCAGCCTGAGAACCATGAATTCTGATATCAGAGCTTTATTTTAGATAAATGGTGTAATTTTCAGAGAATGAATATATTTTTTTTTAACGCCATGCATCAATTCTTAAAAATTTCCAAAATTCGTCACTTCCGTTTTTGGAAATTTCCCCCACCCTTATCAAGCTAAAATGCACACACATTTATAAGGATGATGGCATTTAACAACTACATAGCAGTGGGAACCTCGAGGGGAAAAAAATAATTTAATTACGGAAAAAATCTTCTCTCCGTCCGACTTCCGTTTTCGAAAATTTATCCAACATTATCAAGCTGAAATACAAATATTTATGGAATAAAATGATATCTAACAATATTGGATACAAGAAACATCACGACAAAAAAAAAAAAATTACGATACGAGAGAAATCTTACCTCCATCTACTTTCCGTTTTCGAAGGATGAAATTCCATCCTCCGACGAAGAAAACGACCCCCCCCACACCACCACCACTACCAATCTTCTCAAAATTTCAGTTCCGTTGTGCAATGGTCCAAATGATAACAAGAAAGACGGAATTCCTTGAATCAGCGTAAGAATCTCGTGGCCGAAGATTACGGGGAAATTTTCGGGCGGCCTAACTTTCGTTTTCGGAAATCGTTGCTTACAATTTTAAGCTGAAATTATGAAATGAAATTATATTTAACAACAATACTGAACAGAAGCAACATCGCGAGAGAAAAAAATATGATTACGGGAAAAATCTGCACTCCGTTTAACTTCCGTTTCCGAACGTTTAAGAAGGCAAAACAACGTCCAAAGGCGAACGAAATACCAGCCCCCCCAACTAATATCCCGAAAATTTCTTCACTTTTGCATCGATCTCGAAAATGACAAAAAAATAAAACAAAAAAAAACGAGGGAATTCCGCGAATCCGCGGAAGAAAAAGGGATGGAACTCCGCGAACCCGCGGAAGACTCTCACGTACGAATTAGCCGCTGAATCGATTTCGAATGTCGTAAGATTACGTTAAAATATTGATGACCGCTAAATTTTAACTTTTGGCGCAAAATTGGCGCAGATTTCGTCAAAATCGCGATTTTTTAGCCGAATGGCGCAAGAACAACGTTTTGGCGCGGGCTGGAGCAATTGGCGCAGGTCTGGCAGCCCTGCAGTTGTAGCATGTTTTCTTCTAAGTGCGCAAATTTCATTGTCCGTGAGTGTATTTTAATTTCAGTATAACATGAACTTTTTTTCTTTGAGATTTCATTAAGACAGCGATGTTTTAAAAAAATGAGGGATGTACGTATAAGCTGAGGAACCGTCACAACATCAGAATATGACGTGAACAAATAAATGAATTAATGAAATAATCGCATTTCAAGACCAAAAGCGTGGCACTAAATTTCGAAAAAAACGTCTTTAAGTTGAATGAAAATCAGGGAAGTTCCCACCAATGTAAAAAAGTAATTAAATTGAAAAAATAAACTTAAAATTATATAAAGTGAACATTTACGAAAAATAGCTCGTATTATTGTAAAAATTAAAGAGAGATGTCTTCGTTTCACATCGCACAAGAAAGAGGCTCACTTTTAAGCGTAATTCGAACTGCTAATGCACAGTCTTGTGGTTAAGGCATCTGTTTTGCAACCAAGCTCTTGAGGGTTCGATGTTACCCTGATCACCTTGGTATTTTTTCAGATCGGTAGAGAACACTTCCCCAGTCGGGTGACGTCACGCAGTAAAATTTCCTGGGGGAGAAATAACGCTGACTCACCCTACCAGGGGGGGGGGGAATGGCGCTGACCGGGAAGCGTCGAGAAGTTGTGATTTCTTCATCCACCAGAACAGTGTTGTCATTCAACATGGCGGAGCACCTAACTACATGGTGCACAAAAAATGTGGCTGCCCGAGGAACGTTGAGTAGTTGTGAAATCTCGAGCATCAGTTATCCCGTTATTTTTTTATATTTCCTTCTTATGTTATCCTGTGATGAATAACTGATGGCCCTGTTGTGGCATATGACAACTGATGGTGCGCTAGCTGTTGTTCCGCTGCTTGCCCATGTGTTGGCCTCCGAGACATTTTACTGACCGACACCCAAAGCTTTGCCGGCACCATAGGCCACCGACATCATAGTGCTGGGCCGCTGTTGTCACTGCTGCCTGCCAAGGCTGGAACGAGTGCTGGCCCAGCAAGATTATTTTTACTGGGTCATGCTATGTCTAGGACTTACAGCATACATATGTGAGCTGCAGATAAGCCAAAGAAAATGTCCTCAAATCGTGGGTAAAGCATAAATGGCGTGCTTCTTGCAATTTCGGTTCTGATAGACTTTAAATCTAATAATCTTGAATTTGGAAGTTGGGCAACTGCTAAGAAGAATCGTTCTGAACTGGCTTTCCGTTTAGGAATCATTTTATTACATGATGATATTCTGCAAAAAAGGCAGTCGCACTGACAAGGAATAATAAGAATCCTAGTGAAGTAATTGAACAAATGAATTCTTTTAGAATATAAATTGTTGTGGGATTAACCGAACTCTATTATGGAGCCACTGTGGTGAAATGGTCCGAGACGCGGAGATTCACTTTATTATCAAATTTATGCACTGGTTCAAACCCCGGATGTGACATATGCCATGCAGGTAATCTCTGGCGCTGGTTTCCTGGACCCAGAGGCTCTAAATTAGGGATGAGAGCTTCTTATAAATATTCGCATGGATAACTGAAATCAGATAAAACAAGAAAGATGACAACGACTTTTCGGTTGTAATGAGCACGTGTTTTGAATCCGTTCTGCCGCGAATTAAATTTATCAAAGTTATTCAAATTCAATGAAACTGGTTAGGAAAATAATCACCCGGTTTCAACAATCGGTAAAACATCCAGAAATAAAAACATCTTCTTAGTTCCACCAAATTAACAAATGGCACACGAAAAGTTTCTCATAGCACAAGGAAGGTATCAGATACAAAAAGATTTTCAAATTGAACAGTTAAAGGAAGAAACATACGAGAGAAGGAAACATTATATGCCTTGTAGCGAAAGAATTTTGCATAATGGAAAAGATGAAAATGGGCGAAAAATATTCTGCAGAGAAAAACCTATGCTAAGGAAAACGAACTTCTCAAATACGTCTCTCTATAGAAGAAATAGCGAGAAAAAGATTTCCACCTTTACGTTCCAAAATGGGAAAACTGTTCATTATTTAAAGATGATAATGCTCCACAAGTCTAGTGCAGCGAATGGAACACAGCAAAGAAGAAATTTCATCAATAGTGTTTTTAAAAGCTGCGATAGAGCTGAAAACTGAAGTACAAAAACACCACATGCCGGCAGAATTAAGAACTACAAAATTCCTCATACACTAAAATGTTCTACGAGGTAAATGGCATTCCGTGTTGAAATATTTTTTTACATCGCACATGTAGAAAAGAGATATTGAGGAAAACAGATTAAGCATTTTCGCCTCCTAGCGGAGAAGTTGTGTATTATTTTAGGAAGAAAATACGCACACCAAGTTTGCTTAGTTAGTAGTATCTGGCCGAAAAAAAGAAGTTTTTCAATCGGGTTTTCAGTCCCGCAGATATTGCTGTAAAGGGAAACGTGAACTTACCTTCTCTGGTGGCTGACTTGTAAGTTAAGAAAAATTTGAAAATATATGAGAAACATTTCGCATCGGAAATGCTCTCCGACAAAGAAAGAATTTTTCATATCGGACTCTTAGAAGCAGAGATATCGACAAAATATAACATGTCCATCTACGCCCGCTGGTGGAAAAAACTATTTGTTACTTTAAGAAGAAAGCACTCTCAAAATGTGTTTTGATGTGAGCGGTATCGGTCCACGGAAGAATTTTTCAATGGAGTTTTCAGGAGCTCATATTTTGCTCCAAATACATCAGAAGCAGAAATAAACACTTACGACCCCTGGTGCCCAATTTTTAGTTTTTGGCAATAAACTGCCAAAAACAAAAAAAATATATGAAAACATTTCCCATTAGGACCTGTATCCGCTTGGGAAAGAATTTTTGAAATCGGAATTTTAGAAACAGAGATATCGGGAGAAACGCAGTTTAATTTTACGCCTCCTAGCGGAAAATCTATGCGTAACCGGAAAAAGTGACTATACATAAAATAATCTTCTACATAAATGGAATCGAAATGTAAAATAATTTTTCCAATCGGGCCTTTAGAAGCAAATATATGGAATAAAATGTATTTCGAATTCGATATCATCTGCATTTACGCCCTCTAGCGGGAAATTTGTGCATCGTGAAAAACGAAATAAAGGATCATCATTCGCACATTTCAAGCTTCCTAACGCAAAAAGAAGTTCTCAAAACGGACTAGTAGTTGCAGAGATATGGTGTCCACAGGCAGACGGACAGACAAATCGATAAATAAAGGCGATCGATCTTTTTTTACAAAAAAGAAGTAAAAAACTCTGGAATATAATAGTAATATGTCAGAATAAACACATCAAGCACACACAAACATGCAAAATAACTCTTCAATAAAATCAATATAATATTTAATATACTGTAGTTTATAGTAAGAAGTACACAAAGAAGTTTATATGTTTCATCGACCTAGAAAAAGCATTTGACACGGTGAATTGGGAAAAGCTAATAGAAGTACTAAGTAAAATAAGATTAGATTGGAGAGACCGGAGGTTAGTAGTTGAATTATACATGAACCAGGCCGCTATAATAAAGACAAAAGTAGGAAAAACTAAAAAATGTGTAATTGGCATTAGTGTAAGACAAGGATGCTGTCTGTCACCAACGCTTTTCAATATTTCTGCAAAAGAAATGATAAAGGAAGCACTTGATGAAGAGAAAAAGGGAATCAATATTGGAGGAAGAACAATACAAAGTATTAGATTTGCAGATGACCAAGCAATATTGGCTAATACTGAAGATGAACTAGAGCATCTAATGCAAAAAATTGAAAATGTATGCATAAAATATGCTATGAAAATTAACAAAAATGATGAGAGTCTCTAAGTGACCAGGAAACGTTGAGGTGATGATGAATGGAGATAATGTAGAGCAAGTAAGACTATACAAATACCTCGGTAGCATAATCTAAGAAAATGGAAAATGTGACATGGAAATAAAAGAAAGAATTAATAAAGGAAAATATGCGTTTTACAACAAGAAAAATTTGTTTAGTAATACAATGAATAAAAATTTAAAGAAAAGGCATATTAAGTGCTATATTTGGAGTACAACTTTATATGGGGCAGAAACGTGGACAATTAGGAAGAAAGAAGCTAAAATGTTGGAGGCTTTTGAAATGTGGTTATGGAGAAGAAAGGAAAAAATAAAGTGGATTGAAAAAATTGCCAATGATGAAGTGTTGCAAAGAGTTGAGGAAGAAAGGAATATTCTAAAGACCATAAAAAAAGAAAATATAACTGGGTAGAACATTATTTAAGTGGAGGCAGCTTATTGAAAAGAATGATAGAAGGGAAAATTGAAGGAAAGCGACCAAGAGGAAGGACACGACTAATGATACTTGATGATATCATGGGCACAGGAAGCTATCAAGTATTGAAGGAGGAAGCAAGGGACAGAGAAAACTGGAGGAAGAGAACTTGTTGAGTTACCGTTGGACCTGTCAAGAGACAGAAAACTAATGATGATGATAGTAATTTATACTAATTGCAGGTGCTTATTGAATCCAGTCGTTGAGAACCAGTTGCTTAGGAAATCATGTGCCATATGAAATTTATGCTCTCATTAGCCTTACCAAGGGGAGGTTCGCCGCCATTGCAATGCGAACTGCCAAATGCAAGGTGGAAGAATTTCCTTGGAAGAATCAAAAGGAGTGCACACACACTTAGACACAGACATGATTTTCCTTTTCGTCCTTTCTTTATCTATCTGCTTATTTTCGCACGTCTTTCGTAAAAAAACAAAAGACCGAGCTTATATCGTTGCTTTGTTCGGCTGTCCTTCCGTCTGTGGACACCACATCTCTGTAACTACATATTAGTCTGATTTGAAAAAAAATCTTTTGCATTGAGAAGCTTGAAATGTGATAATGATGATCCTTGCACTCCGATTGTGTGTGTGTATTTTGTTGTTGTTTTTCGATGCATAACTTCGCGGCAAGTGGGCGTTAATGCAGATGATATTGAATTCAAAATACATTATATTCCACATCATCCTCAACATCATTTTCAAACATTATCAATCCACTCCTCCACGAAGGTCTCCCCAAGAGTCTTCCACAACGGTCTGTCTTGCGCCAGTCTCCACCATGTTACTCACACATACTTTCGAATTTCATCCACCCATCTCACATGTGGTCTTCTTCTGGGTCTTTTCCGGTCCCTTTGAATCCAGTGTAAAATTTCAGCTGTCCATCGATGGTCTTGTAACGTATACTCTAGATTCACTTTCCTTTTGATTTTTACTAACTCGGGTTATTTTATTTTACTATGTAAATTATATTCTTAATGAACGAGATGTTATTTCTCCCGCTGAATGAGATCTGGCAATGAGTGTAAGTCATGACGTGGTGGTATCCAGTATAAATAGGCGCGTTCAACGATACGTAGGGAGAGCTGTTGTTGTTGTACGAGGAGAGCTGTTGTTGTACGGAGAGAGCTGTTGTTGTACGAAGTGAGCTGTTGTTTATGTGTCAGAGAGCTGTTGTTGTACGAAGTGAGCTGTGGTTTATGTGCGTGAGAGCTTTGTTTCGTGTGTAAAGAGATCTTCGTTTATGTGAGAGCCAGAAGTTTACCAAATAAAAGATTGTCTTAGTAAGTACGTCTTTCTCAGTTCATAGTTTTGTCAGATCTCTGTCTGGCTGTTAGGTTAATTTCATTAGTTGATTATTATTAACAACCCGCATAAGACTTTATTCATCTTAATTACTACTACAACATTACTAGCAGTTAAAAGCCTGTTCATTATTATTACTACACTACTAGCAGGAAAGTTTATTCATGATATAATTAACAAACAACAAGCATTAGAAGAAGCATTAGCTTAGAAGAAGATGAATTCATTATAATTCAGTAGCAGAAGCGATATATTCATTATAATTGGCGCCCGAACTTTTCTCGAACACGAGATCTTGACAATTATTACCCATGTCTTCCTTACCTGAGACAACTTCAGATTTTCACCCTAAATCAGACTTCGATGGTGATGGTGTTTTTTTTGACAATTTGCAAGAAGCCTGTGAGTCTCACTTTGATATGAATGATTTACAAGTCCCCAGGCATTCTTCACAATTTCGTAATTCACCAGCTTCCTATCACTCTGAGTCGCGGGTCGTACCTGAGGGAGTTCAATCCTCTCAGCGAAGCAGAATGCTTGCCCATTTCGTGCCGCATGCAGGAACAATTCATTTCAATGGGTTGGAGGGATCCTGAAAATTCCTCGAAGATTTGGAAGATCATTTTGATCTCTATAATATTCCTCAAGACTGCAAAGTACAAATAGCAGGCACTTGCTTGAAGGATACCGCTAAGACCTGGTATCGGCAGTGGAGAGTGTCGAACCCGGATTCTCATTATGAGAATTTCCGTGCAGAATTTTTGGAAGTCTTTCCTTTCGGCCTCCGTCGAGCTAGCCTTGCACAACAACTTTTTTCTCGTCAGCAAGGACCCAACGATAGCCCTGTTGCATTTGCGTTGGAAACAACACGCTTATATAACTTATGGGATCCACATGCCAGTCATGTCGAAATGTTGGACACCCTATTGCAACAGCTCGACCCATTTTTACAAGATTTTCTTGAGGTTCGACACCCTGCTACAATTCACGAATGCCTTCGCCTCATACGAACGTATGAAGAGCGACACGGCAAACATGGTTCAACTCACCATGCTCGGGCACCCCGCGAGGCTTATTACGAAAACCCTCAGCGGAATAATAGGCCTAATAACTTTCAGCGCGAGCATACACAAGTGCACGCCCAAGCTTCATACGTTCCACCACACAGAAGAGTGGCAAACCAACCGCGAGTTTCTGAACAATCTTCGGGATATCGTACAAATGCACAGTATGTTCGACCCCGTTCCAATCCGCAGCATTCGGAACGTTTTCATGCTCTGGGCAATGATGATTTTTCTGCCCGTGCTGAGGGAAGAAGTAATAGATATGAAAATGTCAACAGACACGCGAAGTTCCCGACGCAGGTTTCACGCAGTTTTCCTCCTCGTGAAAATTTTTCCGATACCCGGCAGGGTCGAGGTTTCAGACCGCATGATAATCCAACCAGGAATCCTTTAAACTTCCAAAATAAGTAGACCAAGGGTCGGTCCTGCTTCCTGATACCAAGCATTCTGACACCAAGCATTCTGACCCTAAAACAGTATTAGTGACTGTTCAAACTCCTCAGTTGCCTGATGTGTTCTTAACAATTGAAGATATTATTGTCGAGACAAAGTTCGACACTGGTTCTGAAATATCAGCCCTAAATACGAAGTTTTGCACTGACAATTTTCCTGCAATACTCGTTCAGTCTGCGACGCAGTATTTGCGAGGTGCAAATAACGAAATCTTCAGTATCACAGGAACTGTCACATTATCTCTAGGGCTGGGAAAGGCTCGTTTTACGCACTCTTTCCTGCTTATAGACGAACTACCTGTTAAATGTCTAATGGGAATGGACTTTATTAATACTTTTCAAGTTACTTTGAATTTCGTACAACATGTGATTTCCTTTCCGGAACCTATCGAAGTGATTCCTACGGTTCCTATAGAGATAACGAGTTTGTTATTGAGTAACCAATTGAATGAGAGGCAACGAAACCAGCTTTCTCTACTTTTGCAGGAAAGCCCTGGTTTATTTTCTGATCAACCTCGTTTCACACAGGTGGTTTATCATGTCATTGACACTGAGGGTTCGAAACCGATAGCAACGAAACCTTACCCTTGTGCTCCCCATAAGAAACAGTAAATGCAACGTCAAATTTCTGAAATGATTAAACAGGGCATAATAAGGGAATCAACAAGCGCCTGCCTGGGCTGCTCCTGCATTTTTGGTACCAAAGAAACAACCCAATGAATTTCGTTTCGTGACAGATTTCCGCAAGCTCAACCAAGTCACAAAAACGATCAATTATCCACTACCTGTCATGTCGCATATTTTGCATGACCTGTCATCAACTAAATGGATGTCAACCTTGGATTTGGCGAGTGGATATTGGCAGGTGGCGGTACATCCGGACTCTGTCGATAAAACAGGCTTTGTGACTCCTTTTGTGGCTTATGAATACCTACGTATGCCCTTTGGATTAGCTTCTGCACCTGCTACTTTCCAAAAGCTTATGAATACGGTTCTCAGACCTGTTCTGGGTCCCCATGTGCATGTATATTTGGATGACATTATTATTACATCCGAGACTTTTGACGAGCACCTTTCTCTGCTCAAACAGGTGTTTCCAACTCATATACAATGCTGGCTTGACGTTAAAACCCAGTAAATGCCAGATAGCGAGGGACGAGATTGTATATCTGGGGTTGAAAATCACTCCCCACGGCTTATTTACGGATAATGAAAAAATTAGGCCTATTGTTGACTTTCCTCGGCCTAAAACAGCAAAAGAACTATCACGCTTTCTGGGAATGACCGGATGGTATCAGCAGTTCGTCCCCGCTTATGCTACAATCTGTGAGCCATTGTATGCTTTGAAACGTAAATACAAGAAGTTTGTTTGGACACCTGAGGCTAACGCTGCGTTTGAAACACTGAAGTCTGCGTTGACTCAGCCTCCAGTGTTGGCTTTCCCGGATCATACTAAGGAATTTTATATTTATACTGACGCATCCGGAGTTGGTCTTGGTTGCGTTTTGTCACGAGCTGGGCATCCAATAGCTTTTGCGTCTCGTACTTTAGCCAAAGCTGAACGCAATTATTCAGCTACGGAACGTGAATGTCTTTCTGTTGTGTATGCTCTTGACAAATTTCAATGTTATCTTAACGAATTGACAGTTAACATAATTACGGATCATTCTGCCCTTCAGTATTTGAATTCTACTAAGCACCTATCTCAAAGACTTATGAAGTGGGCTCTGAAGTTACAAGAGAGCAATATCAAAATTTCGTATCAGCCAGGTCATAAGAATCAATTACCGGACGCATTGTCTCGCGTTCCGATTAGTGGGGTCCCCACAGAAACTACTCCTGGATGTCAGCCTTTACTTCTAATAGCTGATATAACATCCAGAGAGCAGATAATGGCAGAATTAATAAATGATCCAGATTTTGGGGACATCTATAATTTTTTGCTTGCGGGTTCTCCCCTACAAAGTGATCCTTCTCTGGCTGGAAGGTCACAGCATTTTGAAGTCATAGAGGGTCTGCTTTCCTATACTAAATCTAGGACTACTAGGGCAGAGTTTCGCCCATGTATTCCGCGAACCCTTAGAATGGCTCTTTTAAACGAATTTCATGACAAACCTCTTGCAGGCCATTTAGGTATTCGCAAGACCCGTTGTAAATTGCGGGATGTTGCCTATTGGCCTGGCATGTACCAAAGTGTGCTCGCATACATTCAATCATGTCACTTGTGTCAAATTAATAATTACCGTAATGTAAGACCGGCCGGTCACTTGAAATCTAGTTCAAGTTCTCATGTTTTTGACATTATTTCAATAGATTTATTGGGACCTTATCCTTTATCTGTTAAAAACAAAGCTCGTTACGTGTTAGTATTAACTGATAATTTTTCTAAATGGGTTGAAGTTTTTCCCATTAAAGCCGCTACGGCAGAAATTATTTGTAATGTATTAATTAATGAAGTATTCTCTAGATATGGTGCACCTAATAAAGTAGTTTCGGATAATGGTCCACAATTTATTTCTGACATTTTTGAAAGAATGTGTGCGAGACTACACATTAAGCATAAATTCATTTCCCCATATCATCCCCAGAGTAATCCTGCGGAACGAGTAAACCGCACGCTAGTGAAAATGATTGCTACATTTGTCATGGATCATCACGAGCGATGGGATGACCATCTTGAGCTTTTTTCGTTCGCCTTCCGCTCGTCTGTTCACGAATCTACTAAAATTACTCCTGCAGAAACTTTTTCTGGGTCGCAAAATTAAAACCCCTTTTGAAAATTTAACGGGGATTATCGACGAACTAAACCAGCGACCAACTCCGCAATCAGTACGAATCATGGCAGAAAAAGCTCGTGTTGCAATGCTAGGAGCACAAGCGGCTCAAGCAAGATACTATAATACTAGGCGTAGGGAACCAGATCTTGTCGTTGGAGATCTCACTCTCGTGGAAACGCACTTCCAGTCTTCTGTTTCTCATACTTTAGTGAAGAAATTTGCACCCAGCTACGAAGGTCCATATCGGGTGGCAAATGTGTTTGAAAATAACATTATTCTTGAAAAACCTGACAATCAATTTCAATACGTACACATTGCTCAGTGTCGCAAGTATCATGAACGAAATATCGATTTTATAATCAACCCTACTCAACCTTCTGTTCCACAGACTCAAGAGTCTATATCTCACGATCAACCTCCAGAAATTTTGGACGAACCAACAAACATTTTTGAAGAATCTCCAGTGATTTTTTCTTCACCCTTCCCTCCTCAAGACGGGTTTCCAAACACGCAACCTGACTCTTCCATGAGACGAAGGCTCGAATCAAGTTCTTCAAATACTAGTATCGTTCCTTTCCATCCAACCATTGCCAAGACTATTGCTGCACCATTTCCTGATAACTCTGCACCAACACAAGCTCCTACTTCCTTGAATACCTCGTCAGAGAGTATTCCTATAGGCAGAAATAAACATCGCCCTGCACGACCACTAAATTACAGCAGCGACTCAGAGTCTTCGGATATTTCTGATTTATCAGTTATGAACAATAATTTGACTATTCTTAAACGTCAAACACCAATTACAAACCGTCCAGTAACCCCAAAAGCTGGGCGAAAACGTAACATGTCTCCCCAATCTGCTTCGCCTGAACAGCGACGAAGGCAGAGATCCTTGCATCAGCCCGGGTTTCGCCCCTGGAACCTACGCTCAGGGCAAACAGGGCCGATGCCTGCTTCTACTCTCATGCCACGAGGGAGAAAGCGAAAACAAACGATGTGGCCGGAGCCGCGTCCGTCCAAAAGAATGCTGGAAGGACAACACGGGCCCCAGCACAAAGGGACTACATATCAAAAGCCTGGGGGAGCCCGTTCCTGTCAGCCGCAGGGATTTCCGGACCGACGGACTTCAGCCGTTCCTGTCAGCCGCAGGGATTTCCGGACCGACGGACTTCAGCCGTTCCTGACCGTTCCTGTCAACCGCAGGGATTTCCGGACCGACAGACTTCAGCCGTTCCTGACCGTTCCTATCAGCCGCAGGGATTTCCGGACCGACAGACTTCAGCCGTTCCTGACCGTTCCTGTCAGCCGCCGGGATTTCTTGACCGACAGACTACCGATGATCCAGTCACGTCCTTAAAGAGATCTACGCCACCTGAATTTACCAGTCCGATTAGGCCTGGAAAACGTTATCGTACTAGAGTTTTTTATGCGTCCTCAAGATAAGTAAGTTCTCCTGGACAGGTTCTTTTCTCCGTTTGTTGTTTTTCCTGCACGACCAGTTGGCGTGTCAGAATTTCTTTTTTTCGTGTGGGCCTATGCATTCTTTTTTGTGTATATATGTGTTTTTTTTATATTTCTTCTATGTCCATCTACTAATCCAAATTTTTTTATATATATATATGTGCTTAGGGGTAAAATAATAAAAATTGTTACTGTTAGGCAGCTCCAGGCAATCTTCGCTGCTGATACAGTTGGTGTGTATTCAACGATAATATGAGAACGTAATTTGAAATTAAAAAAGTGATTCCTGCTAGGCAGAATAAAAGGAAGGTATGCCGATGCAGGTTTGTTTTGTTCAAGTATACAAAGTGTTTCACAGACGAATACAGATTTCTTGATTTTGCCATGCCAAGTTTGAGATTGTACATACTGCTGCCACCAAACAACAAAACAAAAAAGAGGTCGATAAACGTCAATCAACGAAGTGTAAGACTTACACTCCAAAATTGATAGGTTTTTCGAACAAAAAAAAATTAAGGGGGAGATGATGTAACGTATAGAGCTTCAGTGGTGGGCCTGTTTTGTGCCTCATTGATATGCATTTTGAAAGGCAATCATTGCAAATGTTGCGCAGACGCGTATATTAGTAGTAGATCTTATTTTGTTCATCTTCATGTGCATACGTCACGTCAGTGTGAGAGTGTTAGAACTGCATATTGTATAAATCATCCCTGATATGTGGCACATCTTGGCAACCCTAAACCTATATGTACCGATGAGCTATTCCATTATGAACACCCCCAGCCCAGACAAATGAGCGCGCCTGGAGACCGAACGGTAGCGCAAATGAAGTTCACAGAGCAGTATATATACAATACGAGAACCGGTTTTTGGTTAGTAGAGTGTTCGGAGTCAAAATGGGAAAAGCTACCAATTTATCGGAGTTTGATAAACGACAAATTGTGATGGTGCGGCGCTTCGGAACTACGATCTCGGAAATGGCACGCTTTGTGGGTGGTTCACCACGTGCCGCTGTAGTGAATACGCATCAAAAGTGGTGCACAGATGCGGTCAAATGACGAACCGTCGTCCAGACGTGTGTCGTCCGCACCTCATTGATGCTAGACGGGAGCGGAGACTGTCGCGCATTGTTCACAGCGAACGCAGGACCTCAATGTGACAAATTACTCGCAGCTGCAACAGTGGTGATCAGGTCAATGTGTCACAGCACTCAGTTCATCGCAGCCTTCTGCGCATGGTCCTCCGTAGTCGAAGACCCAGCCAGGTCCCCATGCTCACCGCACGTCATCGCCAACAACGCATGAAATGGGCCCAAGATAATCGAGGTTGGACAGTGGATGATTGGAAGTGGCCTGGTCTGACGAATCAAGATTCCTGGTGCATCACGTAGACGGCCATTAGCAACGGATGCTATGGCACCTGGATGCACTGTTTGGTGGTAACAGGCCGCCGGCGCAGGTGTTATGCTGTGGGCGATGTTTTCTTAGGGCACTTTAGGCCCAATTATCTCTGCAGCACAATCCCTAACGGCTGTCAGGCATCTGAACATTGTTGCAGACCAAGTTCACCCATTCATGGCAACGTGTTCCCCGCTGGTAATGGTCATTACCAACAGGATAATGCGCCATACCACACTGCCAGAATCGTCGTCAGGGAGTGGTTCGAGGATCATGCAAGTGACTTTCTGTTAATGCTCCGGACTGCAAATTCATCTGACATGAACCCAATCGAACATTTGTGGTTCCACTTGGAAAAGCAGGTTCGCGCGATTCCACCACCCCGAAATGTACGGGAACTGGAGAACCTGCTGTTGACGTCATGGTACCAGATAACCCAGAATACCTATCGCCACCTCACCGAATAAATGCCTCGCCGAGTGTCCGCTACATTATGACTAATAAGCCGGTACTACAGCTTATTATGTCGGTGGTCATAATGCAGTGGCTTATTGGTGTACATAACTGCAGCGGTTAGAGTACTGAATAATGAGTATCGAATTTTTTTTTTTTTTTGTACTAATTCGGACTGGAAGAAGGATGCGTCAGACTGCACTGAAGATAAGTTGTGACGGGTTGTCTTTATTAAAGTGAAACTGCAAATCTTTCATTTCGGACCTTTTATTAAATCTTATGTATTTCTTTCAAATACGTTTAATCACACTGCCATACCTCTAACTTATTTACTACGTCAAGCATCTGAACACTCCTCCGTTTTGCATATGCATTCACGTGTGTTTATGTTCACAAAGTTTATTAAACTACTTTTGGAAGTAGTTGCGATGAAACTATTATAGGATGTAATTGTAGCAAAACTACTTTTCAGGAAAATTTATTTTTATTTGTAGCGAATTACTTTTTTGAAATTGTAACTGCAGTTGTAGCCAGTGGTGTAGTAGGGCCAGAACGGCGTTCCGGTACTTTTTTTCTAGCCGACACGAGTTCTGGTAAACAGTATTTGTTCTTTTTAAAATATTCACATTTTAAAAAGAAAACGAATAGCATAATTGGTTTTCCTTTTAAAATGTGAATATCCTATAATTATAAATGCAACACAAAACATCACGGTTGGTGGAATTAGCGTTCCATGTTTGATGGTAAAGTTAGTCTGTAAATCCATTCACACTTGGCAGGCACCTGAAACTTTTTTCTACTGTTGTAAAGAACGTAGAACTGGGTATTTTCAGAGGAAAAATTATTGTAATTGGGAATTTAACTAATTTAGTCATTATTAAGGAATCTAGTTGAGAGTTTTTTTGTTTTTTTTTTATTGGAGGTTTAACGACCACCGTGAGCAACTCAATGGGCTATAAGCATTCGCCCGTCCCTAATTTAGGGTCACTGGTTCCAGGGAAGGGAGAGAGCCAGTGCCGTAAGACAAACACAACATCCATGCCTGACGGAATCCGAACCCGAACCCCTTACGGACGAATGATCAGAGGCCAGCGCCTTAGACCACTGCCCCACCCGGCTCTAGTTCAGACTCTCAGTTAATTTAGTCTAGTTCATACATGAGACCGACCAAGGAACAAAAAAGCTGAACTTTATAACCAGGTGAGAAATCAGAACATGCGACGAGAAAGTGTGTATATATAACACAGCATGAGCAAGATGGCGGTGTTCACTCTCATTTATTTATGTAGATATTTAGAGCACACAACTGTTATTTCTCTCTGTTTTGTACTTGCTAGAACATCAGCTTGATTTTCCTCTTGTGTTGCTTTCTCCTCAGTAAGTCACATGGTCATATTTGTCTTTTGTTGACTCTGCAATCTCTGCTTATTTTTCCTTTCTGCTGATATCATTCCCTTCCTATTTCTTCATCACTTTTCTTATTGTGTTTTACCTTTTATTACCTCATATGACAATAATTTAGACATCATGCTGAAAAGACTTTCAGCCTGAGCACCATGAATGCATGATATCAAAGCTTTCACTACTTTAAATAAATGGTGTAACTTACAGAATATGAATATTTTCGAACACCATGCATTGATTCTAACAAATTTGCAAACTTTGTCAATTCCGTTTTTAGAAAATGTTCCCACCCTTATCAAGCTTAAGTGCAAACATTTATGGGGGAAAGTAACAATTAAAAACAACTCTGGATAGTGAGAACATCGCGGGAAGAAAAAGAAAATATGATTAAGGGGAGAAATCTTCACTTCGACCGACTTCCGTTTTCGGAAACTTTACCCTCCATTTTTAAGCTAAAATGCAGTATTTCTGGAATAAAACCATGTATAAGAACAATACTGGGCAGAAGGAACATCGAGATAAAAAAAAAAAAAAAAAAAATCTTCGCTTTGTCAACTTCCATTTTCAAAAGTTTCGAAGGGCGGAATTTTGTCCTCAAACGGAGAATGAACCTTCCTCTCCCACTATCACCCTCAAATAGCCGTTCAGTTGTGCATTGATCTTGAGATTATTCAAAACGATAACGGAAATGGCGGCATTCTTCGAATCCACAGCAGAAACTCATGCCTGAAGTCTATTATAGAGAAATCTTCGCGCCATCCTTAACTTTCATTTTCGGAAATCGTTGCCCTCAATTTCATTATGAAATACAAACATTAATGCACTAAAATGATATTTAACAATAATGAACACAGGCAACATCATAAGTAAAACAAATTACGATTACCGTTTTCACAAGTTCTGAAAAACGAGATACCTTCCCCAGACAGAAAATGACCCCTCCCTACCCCCAAAAAATTCTCTTCAGTTCTACATCAATCTCGAGAATGACCCAAATGATGATGAAAAAAGCGGAATTCCGCGAATTCGCGGAAGAATCTCATGTATGTCTAGTTAAAAATGCTCCATATTCCGCTGGACTAATTTTATAAACAGCCAACATCCCCCAAGTCTTAGTTCTGAAGATATTTTGGGAAGTGATGAATGCGCCATTTCATCACTTCCCAAAATATATTCAGAACTAAGACTTGGTGCCATGCAAGATTTTCGCCGTTGCTGCCTTCATAAAATGTTGCTTAAAACATCTTACTATATAATTTTTACTTAAATTTGTTTTGTGCTGTACCCAAACTGCCCCTATTTAAGTATCTCGAGAATTAATACTTCCAGTAATAAACGACTTTCTTTTTTTTTGATAGGAGGTTTGACGACCACCGTGAGCAACTCAATGGGCTACAAGCAGTCGCTCGCCCGTCCCTGATTTAGGGTCACTGGTTCCAAGGAAGGGAGAAAACCAATGCCATTAGACAAACACAATATCCATGCCTCACCGGGATTCGAATCCGGACCCCTTTCGGACGAACGATCAGAAGACTTTTTCAATTAGCACTACACCACTGGTTGTAACTACTTTTCAAAAGTAGTTTCCCAAGCACTGTTCCTGGACAACATAATGCTGCCACCTTTCTCGCTAGTAGACAAACCCACCCTTTGGCAGGTATATAGGTAGGACATTACTGCCTTCACTTATCCATAGTGACAGCAAACAACTTAGACCGTTGTTTGTTGTCACAATGGACAAACTTCGGAAGAAAGAGGGTTGTTAGTGGGGTTCCTGATCCATCGGACACTATCACAGAAATGGTACAGGAATTGCAGCGTTACCATTCGTAGTGTCAATAATACTAGGAATATGTCATTTCCAGAAGAATATCACATCGTGAGCAGCATGACAGGTGGACAAAGGCGGTGGACGAATGTGGTCGTTGACATCTGTCTCGTATAATTACAATCCCCTAGGGAGTGACAGTGGCACAAATCACTACCATCTTCAGCCAAAAATCTCCACCAAGACAAACAGGCGATCATTAGTCACAATAAGTTATATGGGAGCAGCTGACCCATCAGAATCCAATTTCTAAAACTTCATCTTTGTACTGCACTGCACTGCTGAACAAGGTGAAAGAACAGTGGCACTTGACCTCTGATTGGAAATTTATATATATATATATATATATATATATATATTATGCACTGCTCAACAAGGTGAAAGAACAGTGGCACTTGACCTATGATTGGATTTTTTTTTTTTTTTTGTGATTGGAGGTTTAACGACCACCGTGAGCAACTCAATGGGCTATAAGCAGTCGCCAGTCCCTAATTTAGGGTCACTGGCTCCAGGGAAGGGAGAGAGCCAGTGCCGTAAGCCAAACACAACATTCGTGCCTCAACGGGATTCGAACTAGAGCCCCTTTCGACGAATGATCAGAGGCCATCACTTAGACCACTGCGCCACTGGGACGGCACGATTGGAAATAGGTCTCCTAGCTTTGATCTGCGATTGTTTACTTCGGTTTGATTACTAAACCATTTGTTTTTGTTGTTATTTTCTGAGTATCCCTCCTGTCCCTTCTTTTGGTGAAACAAATATATACAATGAAGCCAAATATGTATTCTTTGCTGAAATGACTGATAGCTATAAACGCAGATCTAGAAGAGAACAACAAAACCTTTGAACAAAACGCCAACACAAACACGCATGCTCAGTCCAACTCAGTCTGCTCCGGCATCCTGCGGCATCAGCCTGTAATGTTGGCTCCTGTGTAATACTTTCGGCAATTCGGGGTACCGCATAATATAGTGGCGCTAGTTACGTCTCGCTGAGCCTTACCTTCTTTTGATGGAACCATGTTGGTTTTACTCCCTCACCGCCAGATGACGCTGAGGTTTCGGGGATCCACTATCTCCATTGGAGTTCCTACGCTTACTATGTACTCGCTTTGGTATCCATGTATTACTGCAAGAATGACTTCCTTTCATTCTGTTTCACCGCATGCAGTTTTTGCGTGCTGACTGTTATTAACAAACGGAGAAAGCGTCGCGGGTAACTGCAAAAAATGCATTATATTAGGAGTTGTGAGTATTTGATCTGCTGGGGGTATTTTCTCCGGGGGTATTTTTACCGCTTTTCAGTTTTCAGGGGTATTTTCTCCTGGGGTATTTTTTACCTACATCCGAACTTTGCGCCACAACACAGATTAAAGCTGTCCCCTATTCCTTGTCCGCTCAGTCCACCTGGTCACCTTTTTGTACGCCCAAGACACGTCCGCTCGGTGCACGGAATCAAAGAAACGACGGTGCGGCTTTTGTTCCTCACACCTAGCGCAGCGTGGCTCCCGCTACCTGATCAGTACATGTTTTTTCCCCTGTTAAACCGTGCGCCTGCTACACGGTGTTCTGGTCGTTCACAGGCGAGCACAACGCCCAACCGCGCTTATACACATGGTCTCTTTGAATTGTCCGAATGAAAGATTACTCAATGCAATAAAACTACACTGGGAATTTTCAAGAAATTTTTGCAGTTAAATATTATTCCTGCATGTGATTCTGGTAATTTTTATTCCACATTTTGGTTCATTTCTCTGTCTCTTGCTACCAATTTTTTTGAGTTTGCGGCGCACGCCTAGCACACTAGGAGTGTACCCCCCTGAATTTAGCAGCGCCTGTATGGTTACACTAATTTCTAATAGGTCAGGTTTGACCCTACACAAAATAAAAATATATATTTTTTTTGTTTTTTTCTACATCCACCAAATGATGAAATTGGAAAATGGTCCTGTAAAATTAGAGTTAAAAGAACACATTTTGGATTTTGAGAAATAGATTTGGATCATGCAACGCGGTATGAGGAAAGAATGCCCACAGAAGAAACGCCCACCGAAAAAATGATCACTTCTCGAAAATAGGAAAAAATGCCCAGAAAATAAATTGAAAAATGAAGCCTTTCTTAATTTGATGAAAAAATATCTTTGTAAAAGAATGTTGTAATGAAATTCCCCATTGCAGATTGTGTTTGTGGGGGAGGGGGAGGGGGGGGGTTACGACCACTGTGAGGAGCGCAGTGGGCTATAAGCGGTCGCCCGTTCCTAATTGGGTGTAAGTATTACGGGCTTTCAAATTTGACCTGGATTTTGTTTCTAATACATTAGTTTGAAAAATTGTGCGTATTATTGTTGTGCGTTTGGCAACACTGCTATCTCACACTACCAGAACGCCACTTGTTTCGTTGATTTTCGTTGCCATGACAACTCTCGCATTGCAGAAAGAGAAACGGCGAGTGAAGGTGTTACGACTTCGGTGCTGCAGAGAATAATTACCAAATTGCTTTGCAATGAAGGTGCGAGTGGCAGTGAAATTCACCAGAGACTTCAAACATAGTTTGGTGATTCATGTCTGTCCCGTTCATCCGTCTTCGAATGATGTAAAGCATTCAAGGAAGGCAGACAAAGCGTCGGCAATGAACCGCTCAAGACACGACCTGCAACTGCTGTTAACGACGCCATGACTGCGCGCGTAAATGAGCTCATACGGAACAACAGGAGGATTACTACTGTAGGTGATCTGATCTCTCACTGAACATCAGCGCCTGCAGCGTGCATACCATCATCCACGATAGGCTGCACTTCAGCAAAGTGAGTGCCAGATTGGTACCGAAGTAGCTGTCCGACGAACAGAAAGCCAGCAGGTTGCAAATTGCGAACATGTTCCGAAGACATCAGAGAGAAGCAGATAATTTTCTCAGACGTGTGGTGATAGTGGACGAGACATGGATTCATCACCATATGCCGGAAAGAAAACGTGCAAGCATGGAGTAGAGACACAGTGATCCGCCCCCACCCAAAAAATTCAAGCTCAGGGCATCAGCGACGAAGGTATTGGCTACGGTGTTTTAGAAAATTAACGGTATTATTCTTACGGGTTGCCGGGAAGGTCGTTAAACAATCAATACCGCCTATTACAGCAATCTTCTCAAGAACTCCCTTGAGGCAGCACTGAGAAAGAAGAAACCAGGACTCCTCAAAAGTGGAGAATGCCTTCTACAAGACAACGCCAGGACGTACAATACTAAAGTGACTATGAAACCATTGGAGGAATTGGGATGGAACGTTGTACCGTACAGCCCGGATATGTCACCATGTGATTACCACATGTTCGGCCCATTAAAGGAATTTTATGGAGGGCAGTAATTCAGATCAAATAAAGAGGTGAAAAGTGTCGTCCTGAGATGGTTTAAACAACAGAGTAAAGAATTCTATGAAACTGGGATCCGGAAGCTTCCAGAATGCTTAAAAAATGTATGGACCAACTCTCATGCAAAGAGATAATAAATTTTCCCAAAAATTCTTGGAGATCTGTAATCAATTGGCATGAGTACAGTAGACTCTATCGCAGACTTTGACCAAATCGTCGATTGTGCTTGAAATAAAAAGATGGCGGAAGTCAAAAATATGAACTGAAGAAATCTTGAAACAGTGAGTCTCCTTCAAGAAAACCAGTAAAGGTTTATTGTTGTTAAGGATCCAGGATTTTTTTATCTGTAGAAAAATAATATTAAAGTACTTTTCAAAAATTCTATTTGCTTTATTATTATAGCAGTTTTTTGCATTAGTGATGTATCTAAAAGCAGTGGGAGACTTATGAAACTTTGGGACAGCATGAAAGTGGGAAATCTCAAGTTGACATCTCGTTGTCCAAGTCTCAATCAGTCAGGATTCGGGTTTGCTGCTTTTTAGCGCAACTCGGTTTATGACTTTGATTTTGCTTTGTGGTTCGATTTTGCTTAGAATATTTAAATAATTCTGGTATATATAAATATATATATCATCATTGTCAACCATTATCAATCCACTGCTCAACGAAGGTCTCCCCATGTTTCTTCCACAGCGGTCTGTCTTGTGCCAGTCTGCTCCATATTACTCGCGCATACTTTCGAATTTCATCCACCCATCTCCCATGTGGTCTTCTTCTGTGTCTTTTCCTGTCCCTTGGAATCCAGTCTAAAATTTCGGCTGTTCATCGATGGTCTGTCCTTCTGACCATATGTCCAGCCCATTACCATTTCAGGAATTTTACTGTAATCATGATGTCTTTCACTCTTGTTATTTTTCTGATCCACGAGTTCCTCTTCTTATCTCTCCACGCTCTTTGATTTGTCTGCAGTCTTTCTATGTCTCTTTTAGTTAAGGTCCACGTCTCTGCACTATATGAAATCACTGGAAGGATGCATTGATCAGCACTTTTCTTTTCAGACATAATGGCATATTGCTCTTGAAAATTATACTGTTTCTTCCAAAAGTTCTCCAGGCAAGTTTTATACGCCGATTAATTTCTTCATCAATGTGACCCTCACTTGATATCTGATGTCCAAGATAAATGTAGGTATTGGTTATCTAGCCTTTCGCCATCAAACGATAAATCTTCGTTACTTGTAAATGCATTGTACAACACTTTTGTCTTCTGAAAGTTCATTTTTAATCCCACTTCTTTACTCTTATCAGCAAGTTCCTGGATCATACTCTGCAGCTCTGATGGGGTAGTTGCACACAGCAAAACGAAGGTGAGTTAAGTTATCTCCATTATTCTTTATCCCTTTGTTTTCCCAGTTCAGAGATCCAATGTAGCATTAAAGAGTTTGGCAGATATAGTGTCACCTTGTCTTACTCCCTTTCCAATTTTTATCGGCGCTGTATTCTCAAATAGCCGAATCTCTGCACATGCATTTTCGTAGATGTTATTAATAATATTAATGCATGTATCTTCAATACCTCAGGATTTCAAAGCCATCGTAACTGCTGATGGTTTCACCGAATCAAAAGCCTTTTCATAATCGATAACAGCTATGCATAATGGAAGTTCATATATATATCTCATCATCATCATCATCATTGTCAACCATTATCAATCCACTGCTGGACGGTCTCCCCAAGTTTCCTCCACAACGGTCTGTCTTGTGCCAGTCTCCTCCATGTCACTCCCGCATACTTTCGAATTTCATCCACCCATCTTCCATGTGGTCTTCTTCTGGGTCTTTTCCTGTCCCTTGGAATCCAAACAAAAATTTCGGCTGTCCATCGATGGTCTGTCTTTCTGGCAGTATGTCCAGCCCATTGCCATTTCAGGGATTTAACTCTGATCGTGATGTCTTCCACTCTTGTCATTTTTCTGATCCACGAGTTCCTCTTCTTATCTCTCCTGGTTACACCAAGCATACACCTCTCCATGCTGCTTTGAGTTGTCTGCAGCCTTTGTATGTCTCTTTTAGTTAAGGTTCACGTCTCTGCACCATACGTAAGCACTGGAAGGATGCATTGATCAAACACTTTTCTTTTAAGACATAATGGTATATTGCTCTTAAAAATTATGCTGTTTCTTCCAAAAGTTCTCCAGGTAAGTTTTATACGCCGATTAATTTCTTCATCAATGTGACCCTCACTTGATATCTGCTGTCCAAGATAAATGTACGCGATTGTTATCTCCAGCTTTTCTCCATCAATCGATAAATCTTCATTTCTTGTAAAAGCATTGAACATCACTTTTGTCTTTTGAAAGTTCACTTTTAATCACACTTCTTTACTCTTGTCAGCAAGTTCCTGGATCATACTCTGCAGCTCTGATAGGGCAGTTGCAAAAATGACTATGTCATCAGCAAAACGAAGGTGGGTTAGATAATCTCCATTAATCTTTATTCCTTTGCTTTCCCAGTTCAGTAATTGAAAGACATTTTCCAATGTGGTATTAAAGAGCTTGGGAGATATGGTGTCACCTTGTCTCACTCCTTTTCCAATTTTATGTGTGTTGTATTTTCAAACAGCCGAATCTTTGCACTTGCATTTTCATAGATGTTATTAATAATATTAATGTACGCATCTTCAATACCGCAGGATTTCAGGGCCATTGTAACTACTGATGGTTTCACCGAATCAAAGGCTTTTTCATAATCGATAAAAGCCATGCACAATGGAAGTTCATATTCCCTCGCTCTTTCAGTTAGTTCTGTCAGTACGTGGATATGATCTATTGTGCTGTAGCCACTCCTGAATCCAGCTTGTTCTCTCGGTTGAGCCATTTCCAATGTCACCTTTAAGCGGTGTGAAAGAACTTTAGTGAAGGTTTTATAAACCACTGATAGGAGGCTGATAGGTCTGTAGTTCCTGAGATCCTCAATGTCACCTTTTTTATGTAGCAAGATCATTGCAGCGTTGTTCCTATCCTCAGGAATCTTCCCTTCATTAAGGCATCGAGTGAAAATTCGGGCAAGTATTGTTTCGATTTCTCCACTTGCTTCTTGTATGATGTCTACAGTAATTCCATTTTCTCCTGGAGCTTTTCCCCGCTTCATGTTCTTGATTGCATGTGTAACTTCTGCTGGGAGGACTGGAAGAACTCTGGTACTGGTGCCTTTCATGATGTCTGGAGTACATGTATCATCCCTTTCATATAATTTGGAGTACAAATATTTTACTCATGTCAAATTTTCGCCTCTATTTCTTGTTACAGAACAATCTTCTTTTCTCAGTGCCATAATCTGTTTTCTTCCCTTACTGAGATGTCCCTTTGCTATCTTTAGGCTTTGGTTGTTTTCAATTGCTTTCCTTACTAGTTCACAGTTGAATTTCCTTACGTCTTCAGTGATACTTTTTCGTACTGTCTTGCATAGCTCTAAATATTCCACTTTGGAAGTCACATCTTCTTTAGTTGTCATCTCTCTTATTTTTTGCATCAACATTTTGGTTTTCTTGATAATTTGTTCACATGCAACTTGTTCTTAGACCCAGCTAATTTTGTTGCTGTTTCTATAAGAGTTGGGAATTCTAAAGCAGAGAATCTGTTCCCCATGTTAGGAATTCTAAAGCAGAGAATCTGTTCCCCATGTTAGGAATTCTAAAGCAGAGGATCTGTTCGTCAGTTCCAACTTGAAAGTTTTATGGTGTTTATATATATATACAAGGAGTGTTCAAATGAAAAGGTACGAAACGACACTGTGGGTATAAATGAAGACTTTATTCAAAGTATACACCATAGGCCGTAGCACAACGATCCCATTGATTAACGAGCCGAAGGATTCCTTGTTCCCAGAATTCCTGTGGCCGTGACGAGACCGAGTCCTGCACAGCGTCCTTGAGTTCGTCGTAAGAGTGGAAGCGCTTCCCTTTCAGATGTTTTTTCAGGGGACCAAACACATGGAAATCGCAGGGCGACATGTCCGGGCTGTAGGGCGGATGGTCAATCTGCCCCCACTGGAACTTGGCCAGTTCCACGTGTGTGACCCTGGAGACGTGAGGACGCGCGTTATCATGGAGCAGAACCACACCCTCCGCGATGAATAGCGGCTGGTTTAACACCTTCTGCTGTCAGAAATCGGAAAACGCCTCGCTGCTCCTCAATCGTCGAATTTTGCAATGTGAACGCCATCCTGTCCTCACAAGCACTGCCGCGTCAGTTGGACGGCGCTCTTTATAAGAGCCTCTTCTCTCTCCTGCGCATGCGGGCGCCCGCGCATGCTCCGATCCACGCCGGCGACTCCAATCGCATCCCTAGAAGTGTCGCTACGTTCTCTCATAGCGGCATAGGCAAATATGTTAACGGTTACGTTCTTATTACGTTTCGTACCTTTTCATTTGAACACCCCTAGTATATATATGTACTTAAAAGCAGAGCCGAAAACATAAGAAAAACACTTAAGAATTTAAAACGAAAGTTTGCAAAATAACCTGAAGATCAAAACGCGCAACGCAGCGGTTATGAAAATTCAGAATTCACATTCTATCAAGAAGAGACCGAAGCAAAAAGTTTTTGATTCATACCAAGTACAACATAGAAAAGCTTATATATTGACCGGTGTGAGTAAAAAGAGAAAAAAATAATAGATTAACAGAATGTAGAAAGTGTCGAGAATACCGAGCCTTGGCTTTATCAAGGACCAGCAAAACTCTGCATTTTCTCACTTCCACAAAGACCTATTTGGAAATGGGTTTCTGCAAAGTCATAGATGCAAGTAATAAGCCCACCAAAAATTTTGTTTAAAAATATATTTGTGTCATAGCCCCCACAGAGCTGTATGACGAAGCTTTAGTTAACATTTTAGCATGCATCGATAACTTTCCTGGCGCAACCCATGCTCTTCATCTGTTACTAACAAACAGAAAGAAGATGACCATAGAAAACTCAGGTTGTAAGAGTGACATAATGACAGAACATATATATATATATATTTATATACACTGAAGTGCCAGAAAAACTGGTACAGACGTGCTTATGCAAAATACATAGCAACGTCACCTATGTACGTACTCGGTTGCGTCCGTCAGTTCGTATATAAAGCGATAGAAATCCTTGCCAGCTGTCAGAGCTATTTTCGGCATGAGAATGGCAAGTAATAACGTTTCAAGCGATTTTCAACGCGGTGTCATAGTTGGCGCTCGTCAGATGGGCCATAGTATTTTGGAGGTAGAAATGAAGTCCAGATTTTCACGGACGACCATTGCAAGGGTGTACTGTGACTACAAGGATTCCGGTAAAACCTCCAACCTACGATATTAGTGTGGCCGTTAAAAGACATTGGGTGAACGTGACCACCGTCGGCTGTCAAGAACCGTTTCACGCGATAGGTGTTCAACACTCTCGCAGGTATAATCGGAATTCAATGCTGGAGCCTCAACAAGCATCAGCGTCCGGACTGTTCAACGTACCCTGTACGATATGGGCTTTGGTAGCCGACGCCCAACTCAAGTCCCCTTGATGGGTGCACGACACAGAGCTATGCGCCTAGCTTGGGCACGGCAACACCGCCACTGGGCACTTGATGACTGGAAACAAGTAGCTTGGTTGGACGAGTCGCGTTTCCAACTGTATCGGGGAGATGGAAGGATTCGTGTGTGGCGCAAACCCTATGAAGCCATGGATCCCGCCTGTCAACAGGGAACTGTACCGGCTGGTAGGGAGTCCTCAATGGTATGGGGTGTATTTAGCTGGACTTCACTAGGACCCTTGGTACGTGTACAAACGTCTGTGACCGGGCAACGCTATGTGCGCATCCTTTCTAACGAAGTACACCCGTTCATGTCCTGTACTCATGCTGATGGGTTTGGACCTGTTCCAACAGGACGATGCACCTCCACACAAGTGTCGGGACGCCACATTATGGTTAGAGGAGCATTCATCAGAGTTTGGGGTGTTGCTATTACCACCCAAGTCCCCAGATCTGAACGTGATAGAACACATTTGGGATACCATTCAACGCGCTATCGAACACAGGAATCCGAGATATCGGAATATCCCCGAATTGTGGAACGCTCTGCAGGAAGTATGGTGTTCATTGCCTACAGCATATTTTCAGAAGTTGGTGGAGTCCATGCCCCGTCGTATTTCTGCAGTCCTGCGCTCCCGTGGGGAACCTACCAAGTATTAGATTGGTGTACCAGTTTTTCTGGCACTTCAGTGTAGGTATATATATATATGTCATTTTTGGTTCTCTATTTTTTTCTCTATTCGACATTTTTGATTCTCCTTGTCGGTCGTTGGTACTAGAAAGTCCATTCCCGCAGGTTGATGCTCTCCTGACGACGGCAACCTGTTTTTTGTTTTATACTTTTTGGTTTTCAATTCTGAATTTCAATTATCATATTTAATTTTGTATTTTCAAAAAAAAATCTATATACAATTTATTATATTTCTGAAAAATTCACTCTCTCTCTATATATATACACTGCTGGCCACCCAAAATGCAACACCAAGAAGGAAGCATCCGATTTGCCTGAAATTCGTAGCATGCGTCGCCCGCGAGAGGACATGAAAATGATTAGCATTGCAGGGCATATGCAAAGCATGTGCGCCCGGCACACCACCGAGAAGCACTATAAGAAGGGTGCATAGAAAGCGGGGTGTAAGTAGTGGAAGTGTGTTGTGCTGCCGGACCTGTGCGTGGAAAGCTTCCTGATGCCTCGTCGCAGAATACGACAGTCATTCCAGCACGTTTTGGAGTTCGACAGAGGACGAATAGTGGCTTATCGCGACAGCGGTTTATCGTACCGAGCCATCGGCGCCCGTGTGGGACTATATCCAGCCACAGTGAGGCGAGTATGGATTCGGTGGGTGCAGGAGGGACGGACGGACCGACGTGAGCGATTGCCGCAACCGCGGCACACCACCGAACGAGAGGACCGGCATGTTGTGCTGCGGGCATTGACGGCTCGCACCGCCACATTACGAACGTTAGCGCAGGAATTAGGGTGTGTTGCGCAACAACCTGTGTCAGCACGTACCGTTCAAAGTCGTCTGCAGGAGCGGGGACTTGTCGCACGGTGGCCGTTGCTCCGATTACCATTGACGTTACACCACCGGCGAGTGCGGCGACAGTGGGCCGTTGAATGCCGCACCTGGACTACGGAATGACACGACATTGTCTTCTCCGACGAATCCCGCTTCTGCCTGCAACACTACGATGGTTCGGATCCGCGCGTGGCGGCACAGCGGCGAGAGACTGTATGACGCCTGCATTATGCATCACCATACAGGTCCGTCGCCTGGCGTTATGGTTTGAGGCGCAATTGGATATGACACGCGCACCCTTCTGGTAGGCATCGCCGGTACACTTAACAGCCACCTCTGCTTCTCCGACGTTTTGGAGCCTGCAGTCCTCCCTTACCTGCAGGACCTGCCAGCGGCCACGTCTCAACAGGACAATACACGTGGAACGCATCGTGCAACAATTCTTCTCGGCCCACCAGGTGTCACTGCTACCGTGGCCCACATGTTCTCCCGATATTTTGCCCATCGAACACGTCTGGTCGCTGATGGGCAACCGAGTGGCCCGACAAGCACCACCCGCGGCTACGCCTGATGAACTGTGGCAACGTGTGGAAGCAACCTGTACCGTCATTCCCCAAGCGCACATCCAAAGCCTCTTTCGTTCGATGCCGCGGCGTGTAGTGGCCGTTATTGCCAGCCATGGGCGCCACACGAACTATTGATGTCTGCGTGTTCCGCAAGTCGCACGGGTCTGTAAGCTCAATCATTTCATCTTTGTATCTGTTGTTATGTGTCCAGTAAATCTGGCTTTGCTATCTCGTGTCCTTCTTGGTGTTGCATTTTGGGTGGCCAGCAGTGTATATAAGCAGACATGCTACACACACACACACACACACACACACAGTACATGGGAATAGATAGTGAATATTACTTTTCATTTCAGTATGGATTTTCTTCCAGGAACGCAATTACAAGTGAAATATGAGATTAAAAAAATAATTCCTGCTTTCATTCCCAAAAAACTTAACTTTTATGTGACGTGCTCATATAAATTATAAGAATTCAATGGCTTTTCATGATACCAATTCCTTCTTCTGCGCGTACACATCCAGAAGTATTTTAATTCCACACGAAATATTCCTTTTAGCTAAGTTAGAATATATAACAATGATGATTTCATAACTTGTGTTTCATTTCTGTAATCAACTCAAATAAAACGTGATCTCTTTCCTATATAGATGGCAGCAGCTGAAACTACACCTTTGCTAGAACAACGGGATAATGCAGCATTTTTTGACTAAACTTCGCCTGCACAGATGGCAGCGACCAGTGATTCGTTGGAGCAACCAGTCCTTTCGACGTCAGCAGAAACTACTCACCTTATCAGGGAAAGAAATTTACGGTACAGGAGGGAATGTCGTCGGCGGAACCAAAGGATGTTAAACTGGTGGTTAGATTTTTTCTTATCGTGCCGACACTATGGAGAACTTCTGGGCTTTGTAGGAGTATGTGTGCAACTTATTTTACTTTTTTCGGCGGTCATTTTTAAGGAGATGAACGCCATCCGGACAGTGATATATGTTACATCCTTCTTATTTTGTTTTATGGGCATTTCCTTCCTGCTCCTCAAATGTGTTTATAGCATCATTTTTAGTAGTTCAGATGAGTAGTTTTCAATTTTCAGCAAACCTCATCTTTGGAAAAGAGTGCAGTCGACTAAACAGCTGAAATTGTACATAGTTTCACATCAAATTTTGTAAATCTTTTAAACGCATTTTTTATTTTAAATACTAATGAAACCTCTGGAAGTTAAACGAGAACAAAATTTACAAGAATGATAGATCTGAAACTCCGCAAAGCCTGAAGTATTCCAATAGAGGAAGATATTTGAAAACTGTGGGTTGCAAAGAAGCTCACGCTTAAGCAATGATATTAAGTATTTTTATTCCGATAAAATGAATCAGTGTATTTCATATACAGGGGTTGCCTAAAATAATGGAAACAATAGGTGTTATGCACCTAATATCGTGTGGGAGCACCCTTGGCATTTAAAATTGCTTGAATTCTCCTTGGAATGGACGCATACAAGTCCTGGATGGTGGTAAGTGGTATGTTGTACCATTTTTCCTGCAGAAACTGTTCCAATTCCTTGAGGGACACCAGAGGAAGATAACGGGATGGCAATTTGTTTTCCAACACAGACCACAGGGGCTCAATGATGTTTAAGTCTGGCGATTGTGCAGGCCAGAGAAGGTGTGCAACTTCATCCTCATGTTCCTCAAACCACGATTGAACAGTTTGACTTCTGTGAATCGGGGAATTATCATCTTGAAAGGTGCAATCCCCTGACGGAAACAATGTCTGCGCCATTGAATGCACATGGTCGGCCAAAAGAGTGACATAGTCCCCGCTAGTGATCCGTCCGTGTAAGGTGATAATGGGACCTTCTGCAAACCACGAGATCATGGCCCAAACCATTACAAAAACGACCCCATGCTTCACTGTAGGAAAGAGACAGTCTAGGCTTCTGCGGGGGTTCTCTACAAGTAAACCCGTCGTCCTGTAGTGGGGAATGATGAGAAACTTGATTCATTGGAAAACAAGACATGTTTCCATTGATCCGCAGTCCACGTTTTATGTTCCTGGCACCATTGTGGTCTCCGTTTCATATTCACCTGTGACAGCAGGGATTTTGCAATCGCAGCTCTGCCATAAATATTGTGCTTATACAATTCCCTTCGCGCGGTATGAGTCGACACGGGGTTTTGGAGATGTGGATTAAGCTCAGCAGTCACTTTCGTCGCCGTGTTCTTCCTCCTTGCGGTCACAATTCTCTTTAATGTCCTCCTGTCTCTCGCAGTGAGTTTGGCTTTCCTTCCACAGTTGTGTCTCTCAGATAATGTTGTGCCCTGAACATTGTATGCTGTCATGACCTTCGACACGGTACCTTTTGAAACCCCCAATACCTGTGCCACTGTGGTTACCGACGCACCATCCAGACGGGTTCCTACAATCTGCCCTCTTTGGAACTCCGACAGGTCACTCATTGGGCCTTCACTTGGAACGAAATTATGCAAACACCGATTTACAGTGCAATCATACAGACCCTTGAGACTATAAGCAACACTTTTTGTACAAAAATATTGTAGCTACATGCTCGTTTTACTCAAAAGCAGCTCATACCAAAGTCACTTGTTTTCAGCGAGGTGTTTCCATTATTTTGGACAATCCCTGTAATTTGTTACATAATGGCAAAGTGCGTAGTTTTTAAGCAATATAATGTATGTAAAAATTTTTCTCTGAACATACCAAACTTTGGAGGTTTGAAAATATTTCTCAATAGCTTTGTCTTGCGAACTCACTTTCAAAGAAACTTTACCTATGAGATAAACGATTTAAAATATTTTATATTGTTATTAGAATGCACTTTGATGAAAGTAACACAACAAAGTTAATTAGGGCACCAGTAGTTTATATTACAAGGGCGTTCCTCTTCGAAATGTCTTTTGGGTGCTTAACTCAGCTATTGGTTTGAATATTTATATTTTTGTAAGTCTTTTGCTTGTCTTTTGTAATGGATAATAAAGTTGTTAGATTTCGTGGCATGTGTGCTTCCATTTAATAATCTTTTTAAGACATCTTTTGCAAGTATGAAGAGCTCAGATACATAATAGTGAACTGCAATTGGCCAAGTGTGTTGTGGTATGATTTTTAATTCGCGTCTAAAGGAATCCAGTGGAATTCACGCGTGTACAAAGGCTCAAACTTATTTTACGATGAAAATCAGCGTGAGGGTGTTTTCCGGCTTGAATAAATTATCTGCTTGAATTACAGTATTTAGTACAAAAATTCCGACCTCCTTTCAAAATAGTTATGTTTTGCATCAGGATTGTCTTTGCTCAAATTCAATGTTGATGACGTGGATACGTACGCTGGACTAAAACTTGTTATATAGGTAAAAAAACCGCAGACAGGGGCGGATCGGCCCACCGGGATGCCGGGACATAACCCGGTGGACCATTTGAAAAATGGCCCAGTTTCTCCTATTCTTTTTTGGTCCGCTACGGACGACGGAAAACATCGAGTGTGCTATGAAAATCGTCATTCCGCTACGGACGAAGGAAAACGTCGAGTATGCTTTGGAAATCGTCGGTCCGCTACGGGCGACGGAAAACATCGAGTATGCTATGAAAATCGTCGGTCCACTGCGGACGAAGGAAAACGTCGAGTATGCTTTGGAAATCGTCGGTCCGCTACGGGCGACGGAAAACATCGAGTATGCTATGAAAATCGTCGGTCCACTGCGGACGAAGGAAAACGTCGAGTATGCTTTGGAAATCGTCGGTCCGCTACGGGCGACGGAAAACATCGAGTATGCTATGAAAATCGTCGGTCCACTGCGGACGAAGGAAAACGTCGAGTATGCTTTGGAAATCGTCGGTCCGCTACGGGCGACGGAAAACATCGAGTATGCTATGAAAATCGTCGGTCCACTGCGGACGAAGGAAAACGTCGAGTATGCTTTGGAAATCGTCGGTCCGCTACGGGCGACGGAAAACATCGAGTATGCTATGAAAATCGTCGGTCCACTGCAGACGAAGGAAAACGTCGAGTATGCTTTGGAAATCGTCGGTCCGCTACGGGCGACGGAAAACATCGAGTATGCTATGAAAATCGTCGGTCCACTGCAGACGAAGGAAAACGTCGAGTATGCTTTGGAAATCGTCGGTCCGCTACGGGCGACGGAAAACATCGAGTATGCTATGAAAATCGTCGGTCCACTGCGGACGAAGGAAAACGTCGAGTATGCTTTGGAAATCGTCGGTCCGCTACGGGCGACGGAAAACATCGAGTATGCTATGAAAATCGTCGGTCCACTGCGGACGAAGGAAAACGTCGAGTATGCTTTGGAAATCGTCGGTCCGCTACGGGCGACGGAAAACATCGAGTATGCTATGAAAATCGTCGGTCCACTGCGGACGAAGGAAAACGTCGAGTATGCTTTGGAAATCGTCGGTCCGCTACGGGCGACGGAAAACATCGAGTATGCTATGAAAATCGTCGGTCCACTGCGGACGAAGGAAAACGTCGAGTATGCTTTGGAAATCGTCGGTCCGCTACGGGCGACGGAAAACATCGAGTATGCTATGAAAATCGTCGGTCCACTGCGGACGAAGGAAAACGTCGAGTATGCTTTGGAAATCGTCGGTCCGCTACGGGCGACGGAAAACATCGAGTATGCTATGAAAATCGTCGGTCCACTGCGGACGAAGGAAAACGTCGAGTATGCTTTGGAAATCGTCGGTCCGCTACGGGCGACGGAAAACATCGAGTATGCTATGAAAATCGTCGGTCCACTGCGGACGAAGGAAAACGTCGAGTATGCTTTGGAAATCGTCGGTCCGCTACGGGCGACGGAAAACATCGAGTATGCTATGAAAATCGTCGGTCCACTGCGGACGAAGGAAAACGTCGAGTATGCTTTGGAAATCGTCGGTCCGCTACGGGCGACGGAAAACATCGAGTATGCTATGAAAATCGTCGGTCCACTGCGGACGAAGGAAAACGTCGAGTATGCTTTGGAAATCGTCGGTCCGCTACGGGCGACGGAAAACATCGAGTATGCTATGAAAATCGTCGGTCCACTGCAGACGAAGGAAAACGTCGAGTATGCTTTGGAAATCGTCGGTCCGCTACGGGCGACGGAAAACATCGAGTATGCTATGAAAATCGTCGGTCCACTGCAGACGAAGGAAAACGTCGAGTATGCTTTGGAAATCGTCGGTCCGCTACGGGCGACGGAAAACATCGAGTATGCTATGAAAATCGTCGGTCCACTGCAGACGAAGGAAAACGTCGAGTATGCTTTGGAAATCGTCGGTCCGCTACGGGCGACGGAAAACATCGAGTATGCTATGAAAATCGTCGGTCCACTGCAGACGAAGGAAAACGTCGAGTATGCTTTGGAAATCGTCGGTCCGCTACGGGCGACGGAAAACATCGAGTATGCTATGAAAATCGTCGGTCCACTGCGGACGAAGGAAAACGTCGAGTATGCTTTGGAAATCGTCGGTCCGCTACGGGCGACGGAAAACATCGAGTATGCTATGAAAATCGTCGGTCCACTGCAGACGAAGGAAAACGTCGAGTATGCTTTGGAAATCGTCGGTCCGCTACGGGCGACGGAAAACATCGAGTATGCTATGAAAATCGTCGGTCCACTGCGGACGAAGGAAAACGTCGAGTATGCTTTGGAAATCGTCGGTCCGCTACGGGCGACGGAAAACATCGAGTATGCTATGGAATCGTCGGTCCGCTATACGTACGACGGAAAACGTAGAGTATTTTATCAAAATGTGATATAACTTGTTTATATTATAAACATCTAAAAATTATAAAATGCAGAAATATTTGCATTTATTTTTACTTGTACATAGCTAAGTTCATTATAAAAGTTGTTTGCGCATAGTTAAAAAAATCATTATGAATGTTGTTCACGCTAGTTTTAAAAAACATCATTAGAAATGTCATTCGCGCGCAATTTTACACATTTGAATTTTCTCAGGTTGGCAGGTATGCTGATAGCCCATTAAGTTGTTCCGGTGGTCCAATAATTTTTTTTTTATCTGGCAGTGATTAGAGCCATTTGATTTACATCTGTTTCAACTGTAGAATTTGGATTGGAAGAAGCAGCTGGAAGTCCCATGATTTCTAGAACAGGATTAGGCAAACATGGTTGTGCTCCAGGTATGAGTGTTTGCCTTAAAGTTGATAAATAACAACAATGTGCAAAATGTGCAGAACAAATACGTGCATTGCAGAATTCAGGTTCTGGGTATGCTGCCAACTCCTTGTTTCCAATTGCTGTGAGACATTTACGTAACCTGGAAACATGAAATTGAACTACACACATGAAATAAATAAACAGCAAGAAATAAACATGACGATGGCCATGTTTTTATCACCACCCAATAAACGAATAGGTACATAAGTCGAAATATGGCAATACAATTTTATATATATATATATAAAATATATATATATATAAACCGAAATAGGGTAATTTCTTCAAATCGCTTTGCAGGGGCATTTTTCGCACTTTTTTTCTGAATTTTGACGTTAATCGATATGAATTACAAAGGAAAGGGGAAATTTCCCAAAGTAGCGAAAGGTAAACTGATTTTTGTTTGAAGCCTGTTGGACTATGTAGAGCGCGAATGTGGTAAATAACCATCGACCAAACGTCGTATTACCCATGCTAAATTACGCTTCCAAAAAAAAAAAAACGTTTTAGAAGAGTTTAGAATGAGCTGGGCCTTTGTTTTGTTGTGAATTTTTAGTCGGAACTACTTTACCTTTCGCCCCATTTCTTTGGATACGTAGCGGCGTGATACACTGACTTTCGTATGTCTGTGAGGTCGCTAGTTGAGCGGAACCGTTGTTTACGTAAGAGGATTTCGGCTGCCCAACTCCGCAGCCATCGTTCTGTAACCCAAGTCGGTAGATAAGTGGGAATTTGAAGAAAAGGCGTAGGTTGAGATCGAATCGGGAGCCCAATCACTTCGGGTTCATAACTTTCCGACGCTATCTAGACTCCATAGACTACAATAAAGTACACATAGCGCGGATACTCCAGTAGAACGAACACGACCGGCATCTGAACTCACTCCTCGAGAAAAAAGGCTATCTAAACTCTATAGACTACAATAAAGTACACATAGCGCGGATACTCCAGTAGAACGAACACGACCGGCATCTGAACTGACTCCTCGAGAAAAAAGGCTATCAAGACTCCATAGACTACAATAAAGTACACATAGCGCGTATACTCCAGTAGAACGAACACGACCGGCATCTGAACCGACTCCTCGAGAAAAAAGGCTATCTAGACTCCATAGACTACAATAAAGTACACATAGCGCGGATACTCAAGTAGAACGAACACGACCGGCATCTGAACTGACTCCTCGAGAAAAAAGGCTATCAAGACTCCATAGACTACAATAAAGTACACATAGCGCAGATACTCCAGTAGAACGAACACGACCGGCATCTGAACTGACTCCTCGAGAAAAAAGGCTATCAAGACTCCATAGACTACAATAAAGTACACATAGCGCGGATACTCCAGTAGAACGAACACGACCGGCATCTGAACTGATTCCTCGAGAAAAAAGGCTATCAAGACTCCATAGACTACAATAAAGTACACATAGCGCGTATACTCCAGTAGAACGAACACGACCGGCATCTGAACTGACTCCTCGAGAAAAAAGGCTATCAAGACTCCATAGACTACAATAAAGTACACATAGCGCGTATACTCCAGTAGAACGAACACGACCGGCATCTGAACTGACTCCTCGAGAAAAAAGGCTACCAAGACTCCATAGACTACAATAAAGTACACATAGCGCGTATACTCCAGTAGAACGAACACGACCGGCATCTGAACCGACTCCTCGAGAAAAAAGGCTATCAAGACTCCATAGACTACAATAAAGTGCACATAGCGCGGATACTCCAGTAGAACGAACACCACCGGCATCTGAACTGACTCCTCGAGAAAAAGGCTATCAAGACTCCATAGACTACAATAAAGTGCACATAGCGCGTATACTACAGTAGAAGGAACACGACCGGCATCTGAACCGACTCCTCGAGAAAAAAGGCTATCTAGACTCCATAGACTACAATAAAGTACACATAGCGCGGATACTCAAGTAGAACAAACACGACCGGCATCTGAACTGACTCCTCGAGAAAAAAGGCTATCAAGACTCCATAGACTACAATAAAGTACACATAGCGCGGATACTCCAGTAGAACGAACACGACCGGCATCTGAACTGACTCCTCGAGAAAAAAAGGCTATCTAGACTCCATAGACTACAATAAAGTACACATAGCGCGGATACTCCAGTAGAACAAACACGACCGGCATCTGAACTGACTCATCGAGAAAAAAAGGTAAACAACGGCTTCATTCAACTCACGAGCTCACACGCATACGAAAGTCAGTGTATCGCGCTACTACGTATTGAAAGGAATAGGGCGAAAAGTAAAATAGTTCAGACTTTAAAAATTCATTAAGAAAAGCTAAACAAAGGCCCATCCCTTTCTAAACTCTTCGAAAAGGTGTTTTTCACGATGAAATACACATGCAAAACAAAAATTCGAATTCCGAGTGGTGGGGACCGGAAACTAGACCCCTACCCCGGACACCATTTTGGCGAATGGTCGATGAAGCAACCAACTACCAAACGCGGTGTATCAAACCGCCGTAATTGTTAATAAAAGAAGTAAGTGGAACGGTAAGTAGTTCCATAATTAAAAATCCATAAAACGAAACCCGAAGTGGCTCAGGTTTAAGATACCAACAGATAGCATTATCACACACTTCCATAAAAACGGTAGGACATAATTTGGTTCCGAAAAGCCCTGCGAAGTGATAGGAAAACGATATCCCGAAATTGTAATTTGGAACATTGCCGCATGCCTTTGGGGCCAATAAAAAGTATCATGAGGGAGTCAACCGCTAAAAGGAGTGGCAAAGCCACTCCATACAGACAAATATATATGACACCTACTAACTGAATTTTATAATAAAAAATTGTCAGAAAAAAACGGAAACCGCCTACCTGTAAAAATGCAAAGTTTCAATACTTACCTCAGAGGGAGGGGTAAGTATTAATACTTAGTGTGTGTGAGCACATTTTCAAGCTTAACAACCGAAAACTAGGTAAGATTTGTAAATACTGTACCTCCTCACACTTATACAGTATCTTGTCCCCAATGTTTAGAAAATTCTTATGTACTGTATTTTTTCAAGCAGTACGTTTCCTCATCACACGTGGTCAGAAATGCAAAAATACCCTATTAGCAGCTTTTGGGAAATACAGTACTTAAGCTGAATTAATGGAAAAGGCATACACATTGCTCTTGAAGTGCATAAACACCGACTTTACATAAAGAACCAATGCAATATAGTTTTATACGTAGGATTTTTGGTGTAAATTTTATTAACCACTGTATGCGTACAAACCTACATAGCAAGAAACATCGCAAAAATAATTAAATGTAACTAATGATTATTCCGTATCTGCTAATTACTTACCTCTCACTTTCCGCAGCTTAACGTGGGTTCTTGTCTGTCCACACACCACACATTTTGTGGTGCCAAATGCATTCTTTTTACGTGTGATTCAGATCTAGAAACTAATTTTATTTTAGAAAATATGAAGTATGCAAGAAAAAGGAGAAAAAAGGATATTTCAAAATAGATACAATTAAGAGGAACAAAATAAAAAGGAAAGAACAAAAAGAAATTCAGCCAAACCCCAAGAGGACTGAATCCTGAAAGCAATGAGTGGAATGAAAAAGCAATGAATGGGATGAAAAAGCAATGAGTGGAATAAAGTGAAGCACGGTTGTATAATGTAGAAACTGAAAAATCCACAGTTCAACCACGGGAATTTATTTACGCCGATTTTAAAAATAAAATAAAATATACAAAGATTAGCTATATAAAAAAAATGTAATAATATTCCACCTAAAACAGCTTTTTAAACAATTCAGTTACAGAACAAAGGACCAAATGGAGTTACGAAAAACAAAATACAGTAAGGGCTCTACTCTGATACAAATTTTACTTATACCGATTTTTAACAGTTAAAAAATAGACGAATATTTCCTACATATAAAAGATGAAATAATTATCCGCCGAAAATAATTTCTAAAAAAAAAAAAAAAAGCGTTATTTAAATCAGACTCACAGAGTGGTAAGCAAGTGTTCTAAGCGTTTTAAGAAAATGACCAATTTGAATTATGAGAATACGTTACAGTAGGGATGTTACGTCACATAGCACGTGTGATTTAGTTCCATATTTTGCCGACGGTGCTCTGCTGTAGTATTTTTTCCCCCGCCTACCAATTTCCATAACTCTGGTTTGTGGACACTGTCTCTAAATACACTGTTATGGTAAACCCCGTCAACGAAGGGGAACCAGGGATTAAGTGCGTCCGAGGCTGACTTCAGAGGGAACCATCCGCGCATTCACATACCCAGGGAGTCTGCGGGAAACCCCAGAAAACCCACAGAGTAGATGTCCGGCAGGACCGGGCTCGAATACACGTCAGAAACGTCAGCTTCCAACACTAAGCACAGCGCGTTAGAGAGCCAGCGCCGCAAGACAAACACATCCATGTCTCACCGGGATTTGAACCCGGACCCATTTCGGACGAATAGTCAGAAGCCAGTGCTTACGTCACTGCGCCTCTGAGGCTGCCCTCACATTTTTAAAACGTTTTCCTGGGAGACATCTACTTGTAACTGGACTCCGAAACATCTGTAATAAGAAACCAGCCATAGTCAGCAAGCATGTGTGGTGACCACTTCCCCGTATGTCTCCTTTCCATTTGAGATATATACTGATGGAATCTTTCTCAGTGCTCGTCGCTCATCGCTTCTAGCTTTGGCGGGGGAAAAAATTCCAGCTGAGAGAGGAGAAAGAGGATTTTAACGAGCATACTGCCCCCTATAACCTTGTATGCCTTAATCATAGCTTCCACTATAGTTCACAATAGTTTTCCGTCCTAACATTTCCCAGAAAGTTCGAGCTGCCCCGATGGCGCAGTGGTCTGAACAATGACTTCTGATCATTAGTCCGAGATATGTTCCAGTTCGAATCCTGGTGAAGCATAGATGCTCTACTTGGCTTACAGTACTGGCTGTCTCCCTTCATTGGAACTATTGTTCCTAAATTAGGGACTGGTGACTGCTTATGCTGTGACGTACCTGCCAGTAGGACGCACACGACATAAAGGCAGATAGGAATCAGAATAAAACGTCTGCGTAGCTCAGTTGGTAGAGCGAGTTCCGGAATAAGCGGCCTCGGGTTCGAATCCCGGCTTAGACCAAAAATGACGGAGAAATTTACTTCGTTATAATGGCTCCCGAACTATCCGGATGACCCGGCCGTTCAAAATCTCGCATTGGTGTGATGTTATTTCCACACCGCGAGACAGGAAAAATCAGAGAATTCCTTCTCCAGCGCTTCGAAAAATAAAAATGTGTGATGTTGCATTCCACACAGCAGATTGACTGGGAGTTCTCAAGTGCACGTTCTACAGTGGATGGCTGCCTGCAACGATTCATGGTCACGGCTGACCCGTGGGCCATACCCCCGACCCTCTTTCGGGGGGGGGAGATGTGACGTACCTGCCAGTAGGACGCACACGACATAAAGGCAGATAGGAATCAGAATAAAACGTCTGCGTAGCTCAGTTGATAGAGCGACTTGTTCCGGAATAAGCGGCCTCGGGTTCGAATCCCGGCGTAGACCAAAAATGACGGAGAAATTTACTTCGTTATAATGCACCAATGAGTTGCTCACGGTGGTCGTTAAACCCCCAGTATAAAAAAAAAAGTTCGCGCCAACAACTTTGTATGCAAATCACGCTGCTGTTTTGGTTTCAGTGAATTTTCCCTCAAACACAGGGCTCTTCAAAATAGTCCGAATTTGTCGTCCAATGAAGATGTCTTCTTTTAATTTTGCTTTGCACAGTCTAGGGAACTTTTTCTTCAAACAATGAAATCCACTGCCCTTTTTATCCATAGCTTTGACAAAATGTTTAATCAAGCCCAACTTGATGTAGAGTGGCAGCAATAAAATTTTGTCGGAATCAACGAGCGATTTGTATTCCACAATATTCTTTTTTTTTTTTTTTTTCATGTCAGATACCAAACTTTCTCTCAAAGGCCACTCTTTGACCTCATAAAGCTGCTCCCTAAAATTGAAAATTAAATTAAAAGAGGCTTTCCGTTTCTGTCCCACTTGTGTGCGCGCGCACACACGCACACACACAACAAGAAATAGAAAACATTGATATACCCTGATTGCATTTCTGTTAGAAGCCTAATCACTTTGAGGTCCCCACATATTTGCCACATGTGTTCGGAGTAATTGATAGATTTAATGAGAAGATCTGTATTCTTGTGAGTTTCTAGGCACATCATAGACCAGTCACACCGATGGGTAAATGCTTCCATTGCATAATAACACCGCCCTTAAACTTAGTTTGGAAGAATCAATGAAGATACTAGTTAGGGTGGGACCATAATCTCCGCAGGACTATTGTCTCTTGGAGAAAAGCGACGACAGACGCTCAAGAAGTTTTCTGTATGTTGTGACAGGAGGCAGAAGAAGATGCCACCCTTGTAGACGCGAACATAATCCTTCAGTTCGGTTTTTCGTGAGGTTCAGGACTAAGTCGCTTAGCTCGTGCTATGAAATTATGAGACTTTTCCGATTCCGGCAGGTATTCACAATAGGGCGGAGCGAAAAAACTTTTTTTTGAATTTCGATATGCCCTAGTGCGGAAAAGTTGTGTATCGCTAGGTAAACCATGTGCAAAAAATATAGCGAAATTCAAATAATATTTTACGTTTCCACTTTACCTCCAAAATTTCGATATTTTGGTAAAATCGTCACATTTCCATATCCGTTGTGAGAAAAGAACAGTGTTCATTGCAGACTTTCCCTAGTGCGCAAAAACTATCTGTTGGTACCTAAAAGATGTGCACAATTTTTCAGACAAAGCAACTCCAATTTAATGAAACAAAACTCCATGTTTAAGGAAAATTTAAATTCTTTGACGCCTATTGCTCACCATCTGATTTGTGTCCTAGTTATGTTAATGTGTGCACTACTGCACTGAAAGCACCAGATATTGTGCAAATCTGCAGTAGTGCACACTGCACACGGTGCAGCTCTTCACATTTTTCATGTTTCAGAAAAATCCCAGAACACATCATGAGGAGGTGGCTGCACAGCAAGTTCCACCCGTGCCCAACCCAACCACTCATTCATTAAGGCAAATCAATTTTATGTTCTTTTTTAATCTTCAATTTCATATTATTTATTAGTTTTTACCCTGAAATCTGATTTACTTTCGAAGGCTAGCATTGTTTGCCGTGCTTCCAACCGTACTCTAATAAATTAATCCCTTTGTTCTTCTCCGCAAACAGCAGCAGATGCTTCTGTTGTCAACTTAACGTATCGCTCCACTCCCTGATTGTGATGAAAGAAATTTTGCGTGCCCAATCGCTCAACAATGTCCTTACAGTCACTGTCGCAAGGTTCATTATTTCATCGTCGGTTGCCGTTTTCTTAAGATGCATGATTGCCAGTCAATTAAGTCAAAATAATCCTTGCCCTAAACAGTTGAACTGAGACATTCCGAATACACGGAATGCATCTCAGTTTTATGCCCTTGTTCGAAGGATCCTGCGGTAGCCTAGTTCTCTGATATGTTTCCTCCCGTCCGTGATCATAGCCAGAAGTATTGATTCTGATGGCCAAAATAGCCATTCCTTTAAATTACGTGGTTCAGAACGCTATTCAAATTTAGGATGAAATGTCTGGATGTATGGATGGCCTTCCACAGATTCCGTGCTCCATCATGGCAGCCGTCGTTTACCACCGTGCATGGCTCATTTTTCCCGGGTGCTTATGTGCCAGGCTTGATGACCACGTTTTTACATGGTGACAGATATCCCACAGGTATTTCTGAGACGTATTAAAATCCTTTGCAATCTTTTCATCACGTTCAGGAAAACCCGCTTCAATTGCTTCAAAAATTCAAAACCGGTAGATTTTCGCAGCCCACCAGCTGTTTGCCGATTCCCCCTCGAAATGTTTTTGGGCCACTCGTTTGGCCATCCAAATGTTGAATTAAGTGACGGAGTGTCAGCTGGTTTCCGTACAACTGGCATATGCTCCGCTAAAGAGGTTTTTGGCAGGCTAGCTCTAAAATGGGAATTGCACCTCCTTTACACCCAGTATTAACGACGGTTCCTTCGCAGCTATAACGAAGTGAATTTCTCCGTCATTTCTATCCGCGCCAGGATTCGAACCCGGGTCCACTCATTCCGGAATAAGTTGCTCTACCAATTGAGCTACACGGACAATTTATTCTGATTCCTATCTGCCTTTATGTCGTGTGCGTCCTTCTGGCAGGTACGTCACATCTCCTGGTACGTTACATCATCTCCCCCTCATTTTATTTCTTTTTTTTTTTCGAAGTGCTGCTCTTATTTTTCCTATCTCGCGGTGTGGAAATAACATCACACCATTGCGAGATTGTGAACGGTCGGGTCATCCGGATAGTTCGGGCGCCATTATAATGTATTGAATTTCTCCGTCATTTCTATCCGCGCCAGGATTCGAACCCGGGTCCACTCATTCCGGAATAAGTTGCTCTACCAATTGAGCTACACGGACATTTTATTCTGATTCCTATCTGCCTTTATGTCGTGTGCGTCCTTCTGGCAGGTACGTCACATCTCCTGGTACGTTACACAGCCTATCACCAATAGTTTGCTTAGGTCGATATTCTTGGCATGTAAGAAAGCCAGAAGGCATTTGGAAATGTCCTTTGCGGTGGAAGATGTAGGATTGACATGCCCAAGATATTTACTTCCAGGTTTTTCCAGCATAGTCGCGTGTTCTTCAGTAATATTTTTTAACCGCTTTCCTTCCCTTTCTTCATACATTATGTTTTGTTTTGTTTTTAATTGGAGGTTTAACGACCGCCGTGAGCAACTCAATGGGCTATAGGCAGTCGCCCGTCCCTAATTTAGGGTCACTGGTTCCAGGGAAGGGAGAGAGCCAGTGCCGTAAGACAAACACAACATCCATGCCTCACCGGGATTCGAACCCGGACCCCTTTCGGACGAATGATCAGAGGCCATCGCTTAGACCACTGCGCCACCGGGGCGGCCATTATGGTTTGTTCTTTACGTCCGTCGAAATATAGCTCTTTAATAAATTTACGTGCAGTCAGATTATCGTTTTGAAGCTGTTTTCTCTGTTTTTCTTCTCTACCATCTAATTTTCTGCCTATCTATAACACTTTTGAAGTACCAGCTTGAGTTATCATTCCCACATCTTCCAAAAGTGCACTTGCAAGGATGCCTCCATACAGACATCTCACCCAGGATTTGAAGAGCGTTCTGTACCGCGTAATCTAAAGGGATGACTATTTTGGCCATCAGAATCAATACTTCTGGCTTTGATCACGGACGAGAGGAAACATATCAGAGAACTTGGCTTCCGCAGGTTCCTTCGAGCAAAGGCACAAAACTGCGATGCAATCCGTGTATTTGAAATTCCTGAGTTCAACTTCCAGCGGGAGGATTATTTTGACCTAATTGACTGGCAATCATGCGTCTTAAGCGAACCGCCATTGACTGCTCATTTAACCGACGATGCAATAATGAACCTACGCAACCGTGACTGTAAGAACATTGTTCAGCGATTGGGCACGCAAAACTTCCCTTGTCAGAATCAGGGAGTGTAGCGATGCGTTAAGTGACAACAGAAGCATCTGTTGCTGTTTGCGAAAAAGTGCAAAGGGATGGATTTATTAGAGTACGGTTGGAGGCATGGCAAATAATGCCAGATTTTGAAAGTAAATCAGATTACAGGGTAAAAATTAATAAAGATCAGGAAATTTATGATTAAAAAGAACAGGAAATTGATTTGCTCTAATGGATGAGTGGTTGGGTTGGGCACGGGTGAAACCCGCTGTGCAGCCACCTCTTCATGATGAGTTCTAGGATTTTTTTGAAACATGAAAAATATGAAAAGCTGCTCCGTGCGCAGTGTGCACTATAACGAAGTAAATTTCTCCGTCATTTCTATCTGCGCCAGGATTTGAACCCGGGTCCCCTCATTCCGGAATAAGTTGCTCTACCAACTGAGCTACGCGGACGTTTTATTCTGATTCCTATCTGCCTTTAAGTCGTGTGCGTCCTTCGGGCAGGTACGTCACATCTCCTGGTACGTTACAGCACTACTGCACATTTGCACAATATGTTGTGCTTTCAGTGCAGTAGTGCACACGCTTACACAACTAGGAAACAAATCAGATGGTAAGCCATAGGTGTCAAAGAATTGAAATTTTCCTTAAATATGGAGTTTTTTTGCATTAAATTGGAACCATGAGATATTAGTTGCTTTGACTAAAAAATTGTGCACATCTTTTAGGTACCAACAGATAGTTTTTGCGCACTAGGGAAAGTCTACAACGAACACTGTTCTTTTCTCACAACCCACGTGAAAATGTAACGATTTTACCCAAATATCGAAATTTTGGAGGCAAAGTGGAACCGTAAGATATTATATGAATTTTGCTAAATGTTTTGCACATGGTTTACGTAGCAATACACAACGTTTCCACACTAGGGCATATCGGAATTCGAAAAAAAAATTTACTCTTCGGCCTAATTCACAATCAGTCATCGTGCTCAACAGGTCTCATGGCTGAAGGCAAATTTGGGTAAACCATAATGTGTTATTTTTTTCGAGAGAAAGCCAAACACGTTAGGTAAATAAAAGTAGCAGTCGGAAACATAGTTCTTTGGGTCTATTCAAATCATCAGGGATAGCATAAGGCATTGAAGGGTCGCGAACATTTGCTGCAACATATATGAAGCGCCCATATCTCATCTTCATCACCAAGTTTGCAACCAAAGTGACTCACATCTGGCTTCTGAATTACCGGAGAAATTACTTCACTTTAGGCTTTCATAGTAAATTCACCACACACAACAAAAGTTATTCTTAGCGTTTAGACATTGGCGTTTCCGCGATATTGTAACAACGTAGAAGTAGCACGTAAAATTCTCCAAACAGTTCCACAAAGAAAGTGTTGGGTTTACCCATCTTTTCGCTTGATGAGAAGATGGGTGTCGGTATTCCTGTGATAGGTTTTTTCTGGGTCACAGTGGTGTACCCAAAAGTTAATTTTGGGGGTGTATATCTTCGCCGCAATGTCAGAACCACGAAAGCGAAATTTTGTAGTTTGAATGATCTCTATTTAAAAATTAAATTTGATCAAAGAATCACATTTGCAATTACATCAGACTGTTCAAGCACTGTACATAACATTTACATTAACATTTAAGTTGCATCGGTATTATGCATCAGTAAATAAAATTTTACATGATGTCAAGTCAACAACCGAAAACTTCGCACATTCTTGGTTTTATCACTGCAGCTACGATATCATTCGTGAACGACCACCGTGAGCAACTCAATAGGCTATAAGCAGTCGCCCGTCCCTAATTTAGGGCCACTTGTTCCAGGGAAGGGAGAAAGCCAGTGTCGTAAGACAAACACAACATCCATGCCTCACCGGGATTCGAACCAGCACCCCTTTCCGACGAATGATCAGAGGCCATCGCTTAGACCACTGCGCCACCGGGGCGGCCAATTAATACGTTCACAAGGATGTAAATTTGAACACCGATTAAAATAGCTTCATTTTATAACTTGGAATACTTAATATTTTTTCTAAAACATAACCATAGTTATGCAATCCAACATTTGTTTGTCTACTGACGTCATGAAAATACAGGTCGCGCCATCTTTTTTCTGGACAATTAATGCATTCACAAGGATGAAAATTTAAACATCGATTTAAATAGCTTCATTTTATAACTTGGAATACTTAATATTTTCTAAAACATAACCATTATTATGCAATCCAACATTTGTTTGTCTACTGACGTCATCAAAGTACAGGTCGCGCCATCCTTTTTCTGGTTTCAACACCACCCTCCCTTCCCTGGAAACCAGTGACCCTAAACACCACTCTCCCTTCCCTGGAACCCGTGACCCTAAATTAGGGACGGGCGACTGCTTATAGCCCATTGAGTTGCTCACGGTGGTCGTTAAACCTCCAAACAAAAAAAAACGCATTAATTGTCCAGAAAAAAGATGGCGCGACCTGTATTTTCATGACGTCAGCAGACAAAAAAAATGTTGGATTGCATAATTATGGTTATGTTTTAAAAAATATTAAGTATTCCAAGTTATAAAATGAAGCTATTTTAATCGATGTTCAAATTTTCATCATTGGGAACGCATTAATTGGGAAGAAAATGTGTACAGAAATTTTTCCATTCGAAGTACAGGAAGCAAAATTACTTGACGTTCACCTTAAAGGAGCAATTCTTGTATGTATGTAAATTTTATTTTGAAAACGGCTCTAAGGATTTTGATGAAAGTCGTTAACCTATCGTTTTCTGGTACTAGAAATCGATTTAGCTTGATCTCGACTTTAAGAAAATTTGTTTAGTGGGTTAAATAACCACCCCGAATTACCAAGTTTGTAGTGTGGTGTCATTGCGTCGCCCCATTAGACGTTGGCGCGCGGTCATGCCATCTATCTCATTAGGTCACGTGTTGTTTGTTGATCCTATTAAAGTTTTATGATGTCACACCTTGCTAGCAGATGGTCGCGATTCCCATCTGCCTCATTACGTCACGCGTTGCGTGCGTATGTTCGTCCGCACGATAACTCGCGTAAAAATCTTTCGATTTCGATGAAATTTTAGTATGTGGTAGGGGAACACCTGTGAAGGAACCCTATTGAAAGTGAACGAAATGTGGTCAAATGTCAGGATATAAGAGCGGGATCTATTCCACTGCTCTTATGCGTCATAACTAACGTAAAACAGGTTCGATTTCGATTAAATTTTAGTATGTGGTACGAGACCACCTGGAGACAAACACAATTGAAAATTGGCGAAATGGGGGTCAAAGGTCAGGACATAGGAACGCAATCACTTCCATCGCCATTATGAGTCATAACGTACGTAAAAATGTTTCGATTTAGATGAAATGTTGGTATGTTGTAGGGACCTGTCTGGGGACGAATCCTATTGAAAATGGGCGAAATGGGGTAAAAGTTAGGACACAGGAGCGGGATCTATTCCATAGCGCTTATGCATCATAACTTCCGTAAAATTGCTTCGATTGCGACAAAACTTTATCATGTTATTTCGGCGATATACTGAACCACTTCTGTTGAATATCATCCAAATGGATCAAGGGTCAGGGCACAGGGGTGAGATTTATTCCACAGCCATTTCCCGCATAACTTGAGTAATAGCTTGAGTAATGATTTCTAGTATATTGGAAAGCGTATCATAATAAATGCATTGCATGATTTTACTAACTTGTTTTTATCAAATACTATTAATTACAAAGTAATGTTCATTCTACGTTTTTGTTTTTCTGCTATGATATGTACTCAAGATAAAAGGCTTACCTCACCTCTCTTCCAGCCCCACCATTCATTAGACTGACGCCCTGAATACTACAACATACAACAACATACAACAACAGTTCGCTTTCTGCGCATGCGGAGGGGGTGTGGGGGGGTGTGGATAGGCATTAACAATAGGTATATGTGTTCTCGTCTGACCATTCCAAATAAAGAAGTAATTATCGGCAATTTAAGTAAGACCAGGATGGCAACACTAGCAAAGTAGCATCACCGACAATTTTTATTAATTTTTAAAACTTGATAAAATTATTTTAGAGATGCATATGGCACTTTGAACCCCCCCTCCCCCCGGGTACGCCATTGCTGGGTCATAATGGTAAACCCAACTCTCATCACTAGTTACAATGCTTTAGAGAAAATCATTTCCATGTTTTTCATAACCAGCAAGAAAACTTCGGCATGTTTGAAGTTTTGATTCTTCATTTCAGTCGTTAGATGAAGCGGCCCTCAACGAGCATACATTTTGTTGAATTCTAAAACATTAGTGTCATTTACATTGCTTAAACTCACGTCCTGCTCCGGTGGCGCAGTGGTCTAAGCGATGGCCTCTGATCATTCGTCCGAAAGGGGTCCGGGTTCGAATCCCGGTGAGGCATGGATGTTGTGTTTGTCTTACGACACTGGCACTCTCTCTTCCCCGGAACCAGTGGCCTTAAATTAGGGACGGGCTACTGCTTATAGCCCATTGAGTTGCTTACGGTGGTCGTTAAATCTCAAGAAAAAAAATAAAAAAACTAATGTTCAGCTTACCTGCTATGGATTTGAGTTATTCTTCGATTTTCCCTGATGACCTCATATTCAGCTTACCTGCTGATTTGACCTCATAAAAAAAAAAAAAAAAAAAAAAAAAACTAATGTTCAGCTTACCTGCTATGGATTTGAGTTATTCTTCCATTTTCCCTGATGACCTCATAAAAAAAAAAAAAAAAAAAAAAAAAAAAAACTAATGTTCAGCTTACCTGCTATGGATTTGGGTTATTCTTCCATTTTCCCTGATGACCTCATAATCAAACGTTTGCCCTGTTCAAATCCCTAGCTATAATTACGGCTATTCCCACTCCGTGGTTGATCCTTTACGGCCAAAATTCCTCCACTCTCCTTTGATTTTCTTACCGAACAACGAACAGTGCTAATGTACAAAGCTCAAGAATCATAAACTGCCACTTATTTAGCATGAATTTCTTTGGGAGGTATATTTTCGTGAGTGAAAGACTGTATAACGGATTATTGTTTCACACCTCTCTACACAGTTAAAAAGAACCACCCATTTTAAAACAATTAAATGCCAACAAATAACTGTACGAAGTTCTATTACTCAGTAAAATGAAGCTAATGGCATAAATAATTGTTTACCCTCTGACTTTTTGCTAGGTAACACTTGCGCGGAGGCATACTTGTTAAACACCCCTCGTATATACAGAGAACGGAAATTTGGCATTTAAACAATAATGTTTTGTTAAAAAAGCTGTAATGTAGCTTTCGTTTTAGGAGGGAGGGGCGTACCAAGCACCGTGAGCAACTATATGGGCTATATTGCAGTCAATCGTCTTTTATTTGTGGCCACTGGTTCCAGTGCAGGGGGAGAGCCGGCGCCGTAACACAAGCGTACCACCAATAGTTGAACAGGGACGCGAACCCACACCCATCTCAGACGACCGGTGATAAACCAGCGTTTATGCCACTCCTCTAGCGGGCGGCCATTGTCATCTTCTGGAGACCTTGTCGCTTTCTGTGTTTGATCAGAAAGCAACTCTGATCTTTTTCCTCACTCATGTGTTCGCCGTGCAATTTTTTCAGTTCAGTGTTTCAAACTCCACGAGCATCATAGCTAGAAGGAGCTTCTTCCTAGGAATCAGTTGTGCTGGGTTAAATGAAAACACAAAATCAAATACGTGAAACAAGTAGCATGTCCGGGTATCATTTTCGAACTGAAACCAGATTTTTGGCCGTCCCGGTGGCGCAGTATTCTTAGCGATGGCCTCTGATCATTCGTCCGAAAGGGGCCCGTTTCGAATTCCGTTGAGGCATGGATGTTGTGCTTGCCTTATGGCAATGGCTCTCTCCATTCCCTGGAACCAGTGACCCTAAATTAGGGACGGGCGACTGCTTATAGCCCATTGAGTTGCTCACGGTGGTCGTTAAACCTCCAACCAAAAAAGAAACAAAACAATCCCCCAGATTTTTGGACAGAAAAGTTGGTCTTGGTCCAAAAATCAACCATTTGAACATCTAAAATGTGCTCTTACAATTCCTGGCAGCATTTAAGGATATGAAGGTTTCATAATTTTTAAGGGGGACGACACAATGACAGGAACCGGAATTAGTAAGCACTGAATAAACAAAGAAATCAGAGAACAATACGCAGTCCTTCCTTAACTTAACTGAATTAAGATTCTCTCAGTTTACAGGTGGTCAGGGACTCAAAGATGCTCTTGTGTCCGATCTGGGCATGGGTTTGAGTCTCGGAGGATACATGGATGGTGTGTTCGTCTCAGGACAATGACTTTTTTCGTTCCTTAAAACCATCAGCCGTAAATTGCAGGTGGACAAATGCGTATAACTCTCAGAATTCCTCATGGTGATCGTTAAACCGCGAAACAAAACAATAGTAATAACAAGAAGAAGAAGATATTTAAAGAGGACTAATATATACACTGAAGAGCAATTGAATTAGAGATGCCTGTCTAGTAACGTGTAGCACCACCTTTCGTCCTGATGACGGCGGCGATTCGTCTCGGCATGGACTCGACAAGACACCGGAAGCGTTGGGAAGCCATACGGATCCACGACTCCTGAACAAGCTCCCACAGTTCACGAAGATCAGAGCCTCGAACATCTTTCTCGATGGCATCCCTGATGTGCTCGATGGGATTAAGGTCAGGTGACCTAGATGGCCAAGGAAGTGAGGTCACGTCGGTGGACTGTTCATCCAACCATTCGGATACAATTCGGGAGCGATGACATTGTGCATTGTCTTGTTGCAGGATGAGGTCCCCAGTGGGATGTTAAAGACGCACAAACGGGAGCAAATGGTCGTCCAGGATATCCCGGTAACGTTGACCTGTGAGGGACGATGTCACACGTACCAGGGGTCCCATTTCAGTCCACGTAAACAGTCCCCAGACAAAAAAGCCACCCCCACCAGCTTGAAGAGCACCTTGCTGGCAAGAGGGATCCATAGCTTCATGTGATTTGCGCCGTACTTGTATCCTGCCATCCGCATGTTCCAACGTGAATCTCGACTCATCAGTCCAGGCAATATTTTTCCACATGTCTAGGGTCCAGTGGCGATGTTCCCGCGCCCATGCTAATCTTTGTACCCTGTGATGTGCGGTCAGCGGCGGTACCCTCGGGGGACGATGGCTTCTGTACCCCAAAGCGAGGAGATGGTACTGGATGGTGTGGCCGCCTACACGTTTTTGTGCACCAGCGTTAAATTGCCGAGTGATTTCTTGCACTGTAGCCCGTCTATTCGCTGTTACAATGCGAGCTAGCCGAAGATGACCCCGCTCATCCACACGCTGTTGTCCACGGCAGTTGGCCCTTGCAGGGATGGTTTTACCGGATTCGATGTACTCACGGTGCACCCATGACACAGTGGCTCGTAAAATCCAAGTGCCTGCACGACTACCGAGATGGAGTGACCCATTCGTCGGGCCCCGACAATATGCCCACGATAAATGCGCTTAGATCCTTCGTCTTACCCATACTGCGTCCGACTTTTACTGATTCCCGTCGCATCACTCCTTATATTGTCGGATCGCTGCATACGTCATGTCGTTTCCGTTTACAGGGCCACCCACAACGCCACATTTGCATAACGCCAGCGGTCTCTAATTCAATTGCTCTTCAGTGTATATATATTAGGTTTCTATAAGGATAACTGGTTTGTAAACTTTGCTTTTTTGCATAAAATGTACTTTCTGGGAGTAGATGAATTATTACCCAAAAATATGCAGGGTTTAAGTCTCATAAATTCATTAATATAACAAGCCACATTATTATTATTTTTTTTTCATTTTCTTTTTTCTTTTTATTGGATGTTTAACAACAACCGTGAGCAACTCAGTGGGCTATAAGCCGTCGTCCGTACCTGATTTAGGGTCACTGTTTTCAGGGAAGGGGAGAACCAGTGCCGTAAGATAAACACAACATCCGTGCCTCACTGGCATTCGAACCCAGATCCATCACGGACGAATGGTCTGAAGCTATCGCTTAGATCATTGCGCCACCTGGGCGGGCCACATCCTTTATAACAACTAAATCGATAACCAAGTTTTTTCTTTAGATGTATCTCACAGAGTTAGTCAGCGGCGCCCCTATGGGGCAGTGGCATAAGCGCTGGCTGGTTTGTGACCATTCGTCTGAAATGGTCCGGGTTGGAATACCGGCGAGATATGAATGTTGTGTTTGTCTTGCGGAAGTAGCTGCCTCCCTTCCCTGGAGTCAGTGACCCTAAATTAGGTACGGGCGACTGCTTACAGTCCATCGAGTTGCTCACGGTGGTCGTTAAACTCCCACACACACACACAAAAAAAATGAGTTAGAACTGCCAGATAAATTCAGACGTCTGACCATACATTTTCTGAGCATCGCTAACCTTATTCCAAAGAGTTTAATGTTTTCTGGTAATGAAGATGACAGAAACTGAAAATATCGCACGAGATTTCTTGTTGGACTTCAGCTCTGACTCTTTCGGTATGAGACACAAAACCAAAAAGTCGCCCCGGTGGCGCAGTGGTCTAAGGCGTTGGCCTATGATCGTTCGTCCGAAGGGGTCCGGGTTCGAATCCCGGTGAGGCATGGATGTTGTGTTTGTCTTACGGCACTGGCTCTCTCCCTTCCCTGGAACCAGTGACCCTAAATTAGGGACGGGCGACTGCTTATAGCCCATTGAGTTGCTCACGGTGGTCGTTAAACCTCCAATCAAAAAAAAAAAAAAACCAAAAACCGCTCGCTCATCCGATGACAAACGTGTCCGTACAATACAACCAAAAATAGTATCTATTTTTTTTTTAATTGGAGGTTTAACGACCACTGTGAGCAACTCAATGGGCTATAAGCAGTCGCCCGTCCCTAATTTAGGGCCAATGGTTCCAGGGAAGGGACAGAGCCAGAGCCGTAAGACAAACACAACATTCATGTCTCACCGGGATTCTAATCCGGACCCATCTCAGAAAATAGATCAGAAGCCATCGCTGAGGCAACTGCTCCACCGGGGCAGAAGCGTTTAGTTACAGCAAAGAAATTGGCAGAAGGGCACACTATCATGAATTTTTAACAAAATTTAGGCATTGATTCCCTTTAATATTGTTAATAACATCTATAGAAATGCAAGTGCAAAGATTCGACTGTTTGAAAATACAACACACATAAAAATTGGAAAGGGAGTGAGACCAGATGACACCATATCTCCCAAGCTCTTTAATGCCAGATTGGAAAATGTCTTTTAATCACTGAACTGGGAAAACAAAGGGATAAAGATTAATGGAGATTATCTAATCCACCTTCGTTTTGCTGATGACATAGTCATTTTTGCAACTACCACATCAGAGCTGCAGAGTATGTTCCAGGAACTTGCTGGCAAGAGTGAAGAAGTGGGATTAAAAATGAACTTTCAGAAGACAAAAGTGATGTTCAATGCTTTTACAAGAAATGAAGATTTATCGATTGATGGAGAAAAGCTGGAGATAACAGACACGTACGTTTATCTTGAACAGCAGATATCAAGTGAGGGTCACATTGAGGAAGAAATTAATCGGCGTACAAAACTTGCCTGGAGAGCTTTTGGGAGAAACAGCATAATTTTCAAGAGCAATATGCCATTATGTCTTAAAAGAAAAGTGTTTGATCAATGCATCCTTCCAGTGCTTACGTATGGCGCAGAGACGTGGACCTTAACTAAAAGAGACATACAAAGGCTGCAGACAACTCAAAGCAGCATGGAGAGGTTCATGCCTGGTGTAACTAGAAGAGATAAGAAGAGGGAACTCGTGGATCAGAAAAATGACAAGACATCATGATCAGAGTTAAATCCCTGAAAACGCAATGGGCTGGACATACTGCCAGAAGGACAGACCATCGATGGACAGCCTAAATTTTAGATTGGATTCCAAGGGACAGGAAAAGACCCAGAAGAAGACCACATGGGAGATGGGTGGAAGAAATTCGAAAGTATGCGGGAGTGACATGGAGGAGACTGGCACAAGACAGACCGTTGTGGAGGAAACTTGGGGAGACCTTCGTCCAGCAGTGGATTGATAATGGTTGACAATGATGATGATGATGATGATGATGATAACAAGACAGGTGACACCAAATTTTTGGGTATAATCAGCACGTCTTTTAAATACGTTCTGACGCCAATTAAATTTATCGAAGCTATTCAAAATCAATGGAACCGGTGCGGGAAACTGTAGTATCTGATCGAAGAAAGAAGTTTTTAAATCAGGTTTTTAGTCTCGCAGATATTGCTGTAATGGGAAACGTGAGCTTACGCCCTCTGGTTGCTGACTTGTGCGTTAAGAAAAATTTGAAATTATTGTACATGAGAAATATTTCGCAGCGGAAACGCTCTCCAACAAAGAAATAATTTTTCAAATCGGACTCTTAGAAGCAGAGATATCGACAAATATAAAATATGCATCTACGCCTCCAGGCGGGAAAATCGTGCATTATTTTAAGAAGAAGGTATTCTGAGAAGGTTTTTCGATGTGAGCGGTATGGTCTAAGGAAGAATTTTTTCAGTCGAACTTTCAGGAGCTCAGATTTTGTTACAAATACATCAGAAGCACTAACATTTATGTCCCCTGGTGGCCAAACTATTCTTTACCAAATATTAGAAATTGTATGAAAAACATTTAACATCAGGAGTTAAGTGCGATACAGGAAGAAGTTTTCAAATCGGAGTTTTAGAAGCAGAGCTAGTGGGAAAAACGCAATTTACCATAACGACCCCTAGTGGAAAGTCTATGAGTTACTTAAAAATTTTGAAATTATATAAAACAATGCTTCGCACCGGAAACGCTATCCAACGGAGAAGGAATTTTTCAAATTGGAGTCTTAGAACTAGATATATTGACAAAAATAAGATATACACCTACACCATTGGCGCGGAAACCATGCATTATTTTAAGAAGAAAATATTTCAAAAAAGCGGAAATTACGATTTACGCCCCCTGATGGCCAAATTTGTTTTACCGAAAATAGATAAGTATATGCAAAAGATTTTCCATCGGGCGCTGTACCCGGTGCGGAAAGAATTTTTCAAATCGGAGTTTTAGACGCAGAGATATAGGGGGAACTCAATTTACCGTTGCCCCCCTAGCGGAAAGTCTATGAATTACTTGAAAATTTTAAATAATATGGAAAAACAAGTCGCACCGAAAATTTTATCCAATAAAGCAGGAATTTTTAAATCGGACCAATAGAAGCAGAGATATTGACAAAAATATGATATATGTCTACGCCTTCTGTCGGAGAAATCATGCAAATATTTTAAGAAGAAAATGTTCCGAAAAGATTTATCGACGTGAGGGGCACCAGTCCACGAACGAGTTTTTTTTTCAATCGAGAGTCTCAGATTTTGTGGCAAATACATCAGAAAGGAGAAATTAGCGCTTATGAACCCTGCTGGCCAAACCATTCTTAGCCGCCCCGGTGGCGCAGTGGTCTAAGTGATGGCCTCTGATCATTCGTCCGAACGGGGTCCGGGTTCGAATCCCGGTGAGGCATGGATGTTGTGTTTGTCTTACGGCACTGGCTCTCTCCCTTCCCTGGAACCAGTGACCCTAAATTAGGGACGGGCGACTGCTTATAGCCCATTGAGTTGCTCACGGTGGTCGTTAAACCTCCAATAAAAAAAAACATTCTTAACCAAAAATTAGAAATTATATGCAAAAGATTTTCAATTAGAAGCTGAATCCTTTGAAGAATTTTTTTTTTAAAATCGGAGTTTTAGAAGTAGAGATATCGGAAAAAACGCAATTTACTTTTACGCCCCATAGCGAAAAATCAATGCGTAACTTGGAAAAGTGACTATACTTAGAACACACTCTTCGACATAAAGGGTATCGAGAGGTGATGGAATTTTTGAATCGCATGTTCAGAAGCAAATATATGGAATGAAATATATTTTGAATTCGATATCATTTGCATTTGCGCCCTTTAGCTGTGAAATTGGACATCGCAAAATAAAAAATAAAAAAAAACGAAATAAAGGAAAATCATTGTGTTAGAAACAGCAGTAACCATTTGTGTTAGAAACACAAATGGTGGTCATTGTGTTAGAAACAGCAGTAACCATGACAACAGGCATCGTGTGGTTAGTGGCTGGTTTAACGACCACCGTGAGCAACTCAATTGGCTATAAGCAGTCGCCCGTCTCTAATTTAGGGTCACTGGTTCCAGGGAAGGGAGAGAGCCAGTGCCGTAAGACAAACACAACATCCATGCCTGGCCGAGATTCGAACCCGGACCCCTTACGGACGAATGATCAGAGGCCAGCGCCTTAGACCACTGCGCCACCGGACGTCTTGGCATGTTTCAAGCTTCCCGATGCAAAAATAATTTTTCAAATCGGACTAATAGTTGCAGAGGTATGGTATCTACAGGTGGACGGACGGACGGACAAACCGATAACATAAGCACGAGCTTTTTTAACAAAAGAAGCGCTAAAAAAACTCTTACAGCTATGTCGAGTCGGCGATTTAAATTCAGGGCCATTGGTTCCAGGGAAAGGACAGAGTCACGGCAAGCACATGCCTCATCCGCTACTCGAACCTATAAGGAAGTAAATTTCTCCGTCATTTCTATCCGCGCCAGGATTCGAACCCGGGTCCCCTCATTCCCGAATAAGTTGCTCTACCAATTGGGACGTTTTATTCTGATTCCTATCTGCCTCTATGTCGTGTGCGTCCTTCTGGCAGGTACGTTACATCATCTCCCCCCCCTTTTTTTTTTTTTTTTTGAAGTGCTGGAGAAGGGATTCTCTTATTTTTCCTATCTCGTGGTGTGAAAATAACATCACACCATTGCGAGATTTTGAACGGTCGGGTCATCCGGATAGTTCGGGCGCCATTATAACGAAGTAAATTTCTCCGCCATTTTTGTCCGCGCCGGGGCTCGAACCCGGATCCCTTCATTCCGGAATAAGTCACTCTACCAATTGAGCTACGCGGACGTTTTATTCTGATTCCTATCTGCCTTTATGTCGTGTGCGTCCTTCGGGCAGGTACGTCACATCTCCTGGTACGTTACAAACCTTGTCCCATCTTGTTGGATGACTGGTAAGAAATCATCGGTTCGGATCACTCGGCTACAGGGAAGGCTCAGTTCTTTTTTTTTTTTTTTTTTTTTTTTTACTTTCTGGGTTTATCGACCACAGTGAGCATCTCGATGGGTGGTCAGCAGTAGCCCGTTTATTATTTAGCGTCACTGGTTCCAGGGAAGGGTAAGAGCCACAGCCATAATACAAACATAGCATCCATGCCTCATTAAGGACTCAAACCCAGGCTTAAATCGGAGGCTGATCAAAAGCCTGAATATCAGACACTCGTCTAACCTTGGTGGCGAGGCTCTTTTTCTATGCATTCCTTATGTATTATTTGTTTTCTTGTTCCGCTGTTTAACGGACACCATCACCATCTCATAGGGCTATAACAAGTTGCCCTTCCCTAATGTATGGTCACTGGTCCCAGAGATTGGACACGCTGTTGTACAACCGCCCTTGCCTCAGCAGGGTCTCGAACTTTTGCCCCAATTTTTTGTTTTTTTTTTTGATTGAAGGTTTAACGACCACCGAGAGCAACTCAATGAGCTATAAGCAGTCGCCCGTCCCTGTTTTAGGGTAACTGGTTCCAGGGAAGGGAGAGACTCCGTGCCGTAAGACAAACACAAAATCCATGGCTCATCGGGATTCGATCCCAGACCTCTTTTGTACGAAAGATCAAAAGCCATCTCTTAGACCACTGCGCCACAGGGGCGGCCCTACCTAACTTGGACTAATGATCAAAAGCCAAGGCTCTAGGTGGCGCAGTGGTCAAAGTACTGGCTTCTTATCATTCCTCCAAGATGAGTCCGAGTTCCAATCCTGGTGAGGCATGGATGTCGTGTTTGTCTTTTTTTTTTTTAATTGGAGGTTTAACGACCACTGTGAGTAACTCAATGGGCTATAAGCAGTCGCCCGTCCCTAATTTAGGGTCAATGGTTCCAGGGAAGGGAGAGAGCCAGTGCCGTAAGACAAACACAACATCCATACCTCACCGGGATTCGAATCCGGACCCCTTTCAGACGAATGATCAGAGGCCATTGCTTAGAACACTGCGCCGACCGGTGCGGCTTGTTTGTCTTACAGCATTCGTTCTCACCCTACCCTGGAACAAGTGCCCTGTCCCACTTTTTAGCACGTCTTTTGTACAAAAAAGATCGTGCTTATGTTACCGGTTTGTCCGTCCGTCCGTCAGTCAGTCCGTCCGCCTGTACCCACGATATCTCTGCAAATATTAGTCCGATTTGAAGAATTCTTTTTGCATTTGGAAGCTTGAATTATGCGAATGATGATCCTTTATTTCGTTTTTTTTTACGATGTACAATTTCGCTGCTAGCGGGCGTAAATACAGATGATGTCGAATTCAAAAATGCGTTTTATTACACATAGTTGCTTCTGAACATCAGATTGAAAAACTTCTTTTATCTTTCTATTCCATTTATGTCGAACAGTATTTTAGATATAGTTACGTTTTCAAATTACCCGTAGATTTTCCGCAAGGGGCGTAAAAGTAAATTACATTTCCCCCCATAACTCTTCTTCTAAAACTCCGATTTGGAAAATTTCTTCTTCAGCGGATACACCTCCTGATGGAAAATCTTTTGCATGTAATTTCTAATTTTTGTTAAAAAATACTTTGGTCACCAGGGGTCGTAAGTGTTAATTTTTGCTTCTGATGTATTTGCCATAAAATCTGAGCTTCTAAAATATCGATTGAAAAAATTCTTCCGTGGACTGATTCCACTCACATCGATAAACCTTTTCGGAATATTTTATTCTTAAAATAATCCACAGTTTCTCCGCCAGGGGTGGTATATGTATATCTTACTTCTGTCAATATCTCTACTTCTAGAAGTACGATTTGAAAAATCCCTTCTTTGTTGGATAGTGTTTTCAGTGTGACATGTTTTTCATATAATTTCAAAAATTTCAAGTAATTCATAGTCTTTACGCTAGGGGGCGTAGAGGTAAATTGCGTTTCCCCTATATCTCAGCTTCTAAATCTCCGATTTGAAAAGTTCTTTCTGCACCAAATACAGCTTCTGATGGAAAATCGTTTGCACATAATTTCTAATTTTTGCAATAAAATGGTTTGGCCACCAGGGGGCGTAAATCTTAATTTCCGCTTCCGATGTATTTGCAGTAAAATATGAGCTTCTAAATTCTCAATTGAAAAAAACGTCGTTTGTAGACTGATACTACTCATGTCGAAAAACCTTTTAGAAACATTTTCTTCTTAAAATAACGCATGCTTTCTACGCCAGGGGGCGTAGTTATATATCTTGTTTTTGTCAATGTCTCTGCTTCTAGGACTCCGATTTGAAAAATTCGTTCTTTGTTGGATAGTGTTTCCAGTGTGACATGTTTTTCATATAATTTCAAGTAATTCATAACTTTCCGCTATGGGGCGTAAATGTAAATTGTTTTTTCGCCTGTATCTCTGCTTCTAAATCTTCGATTTCAAAAAATTCTTTCTGCACCGGATACAGCTCCTGATGGGAAAATCGTTTGCACACAATTTCTAATTTTTGCAATAAAATGGTTTGGCCATCAGGGGGCGTAAATCTTAATTTCCGCTTCTGATGTATTTGCAGCAAAATATGAGCTCACAAAATCTCGACTGAAAAAAAAGTCGTTTGTTGACCAATACCACTCATGCCGACAAACCTTTTAGGATTATTTTCTTCTTGAAGTTAAAATGCATGGTTTCTACGCCACGGGGCATAGAGGTATATCTTATTTTTGTCAATATCTCTACTTCTAGGAGTCCGATTTGAAAAATTCCTTCTTTGTTGGATAGTGTTTCCGATGCGAAATGTTTTTTTCTATAAATTCAAAATCTTCCAGTAAATCGTAGACTTTCCGCTAAGGGGCACAAAGGTAAATTGAGTTTTCTGCGTTATTTCCGCCCCTAAAACTCCTTTTTTAAAAATTCTTCCTGTATCGCATGCAAGACCTGATGGAAAATATTTTTCACGTAATTTCTAATGTTTGGTAAAGAATGGTTTGGCCACCAGGGGTCATAAGTGTTAATTTCTGCTTCTGATGTATTTGTAGCAAAGTCTGGGCTCCTGAAACGACTAAGTTTTTTTTTTCTTGGACCGATACTGTTGATATGGAAAAACCTTTTAAGAATACTTTTTTCCTAAAATAATGCACGGTTTTCCCACCAGGGGACGCAAAGTCATGTCTTATTTTTGTCGATATGTCTGTTTCTAAGAGTCCGATTTGAAAAATTCTTTCTGTGTTGGAGAGCGTTTCCGGTGCGAAAAGGTTTCTCATATAAATTCATGTTTTTCTTAACGCACAAGTCTGCAACCAGAGGGCGTAAGTTCACGATTCCGTTTACAGCAATATCTGAGGGATTAAAAACCTGATTGAAAAACTTCTTTCTTCCGTCAAATACTATTGTTTTGCATACCGGTTCCATTGACTTTGAATAGCTTTGATAAATTTAATTTGCGTCAGAACGGATTAAAAAGACGTGTGCCGCCCCGGTGGCGTAGTGGTCTAAGGCGCTGGCCTCTGATCATTGGTCCGTAAGGGGTCCGGGTTCGAATCCCGGTCAGGCATGGATGTTGTGTTTGTCTTACGGCACTGGCTCTCTCCCTTCCCTGGAACCAGTGACCCTAAATTAGGGACGGGCGACTGCTTATAGCCCATTGAGTTGCTCACGGAGGTCGTTAAACCTCAAAAAAAAAAAAAAAAAAAGACGTGCTTATTACACCCGAAAATTCGGTGTCATCTTTCCTGTTTTTTTTTTGAATGGATGTTTAACGACCACCATGAGCAACTCAATGGGCTATAAGCAGTCGCCCGTCCCTAATTTAGGGTCACTGGCTCCAGGGAAGGGAGAGAACCAGAGCTGTAAGACAAACACAACATCCATACCTACGGGATTCGAACCCGTACCCATCTCAGACGAATAATCAGAATCCATCGGTTAGACAACTGTGCATCGGAGCGGCCTGGCGGCCCTAAATTAGGGGCGAGGAGACTACTTATAACCCACTGAGTTGCTCACGGTGGTCGCTGAACTTCAATAATAATAATAATAATAATAATAGTAATAATAATAATAATAATAAAAGCGTATCGGCTAACATTTTTTTCTGAATAGGGGTTTAACGACCACCGTGAGCAACTCAGTGGGCTATAAGCAGTCGCCCATCCCTAATTTAGTAATTTAGGGCCACTGGTTCCAGGGAAGGGAGAGAGCCAGTGCCAAAAGACCAAACACAACATCCCTGTCTCACGAGATTCGAAACCGGACCCGTCTCGGACGAATGATCAGAAGCCATCGTTTATACCACTGCTCCATCGGAGCAGCCAATTAACTTCAAATGCGGTTTGAAAGGTTAGGAACTAGTTACGGCTTTTTAACCTTTCAAACACTTTCTGAAGTGAAATAACATGTTAATACGATTTGGGGCCCCTGTGGCGCAGTTGTCTAAGGGATGGCTTCTGACCATTACTCTGAAATGAATCCAGGTTCGAATCCCGGCGAGGCATGGATGTTGTGTTTGTCTTACGTCACTAGCTCTTTGTGTTCCCTGGAACCAGTGCCCCTAAATTAGGGACGGCTGCTGCTTATAACCCAGAGAGTTGCTCACGGTGGTTGTTAGACTTTCAATAAAAGAAAACAAAAATACATTTTTTAACCAACGTTTCCCAAAATTATCCAACTGTCGATAATCGCACTTCTTTTAGATGATTAAAATTTTAATAAATTTGCACCGTCACTCGCTTCTTTGTCATTCAGTATCTAACCGTAATCTCTTCCGTTTGTTTGATGATATTTAAGGGCAACGCAGCAGGTCTTTCTTCTTGCTTGGTTATCGTCCTTTTGATTGTTCGAAGGCTGCTGATTGAGTGCATTTTGTTTGGACAGTAACGTGAGGTACTCTTTCTTTACATATATATAGTATCAATCCTCTTCCACAACGATCTGTCTTGTGCCAGTCTCCTCCATGTTACTCCGCATACTTTCGAATTTTATCCACTCGTCTCCCATGTGGTCTTCTTCTGGGTCTTTTCCTGTCCCTTTGAATCTAATCTAAAATTTCGGCTGTCCATCGATGGTCTGTCCTTCTGGCTGTATGTCCAGCCCATTGCTTGCCATTTCAGGGATTTTACTCTGATCATGTCTTCCACTGTTGTCATTTTTCTGATCCACGAATTCCTCTTCTCATCTCTATTTGGTTACACCAAGCATGCATCACCCCAAAAGCTCTCACACTTTTCTTTTAAGACATAATGGCATATTGCTCTTGAAAGTTATGCTGTTTCTTCCAAAAGCTCTCCAGGCAAGTTTTATACGCCGATTAATTTCTTCATCAATGTGACCCTCACTTGATATCTGCTGTCCAAGATAAACGTACGTATCTGCTATCTCCAGCTTTTCTCAATCTATAAATCTCCATTTCTTGTAAAAGCATTGTAATCACTTTTGTCTTCTGAAAGTTCATTTTTAATCTCAGCAAGCTTTTGGATTATACTCTGCCGCTGTGATGGGGCAGTTGCCAAAATGACTGCGTGATCAAAAAAACTAAGGTACATTAGATAATCTCCATTAATCTTTATCCCTTTTGTTTCCCAGTTCAGTGATTGAATCATGACCTCTCCTTGGCAAATATCAACCCCGCCTTCTCGTGATTCATCCTGTTTCCAGTAAAGGGGCTCTGACTACCGCCAATAGCGGTATAACTATACCATCGGGATTAGAGGAAATGCTATCCCACACTCGCTAACCGGCTTAGCCAGCGTGGTGAGTTATGGCCAAACCCCTCCAAAATGACTACAATAAACATATATATTTTAAGTACTTTGCATCAATGTTTTCTGCTTAACAGAATGTTTTTCCAGTGTTGCTGTTGTATATCTTGACTTGGGCTGAAGATATTAAGCCTAAGGAATTTTGTACGTAGTCTAAAGCTTTACTTATTCTCCCAAGTGGTGGTAGCTTTGAGTTTGTTATGCGCTTGACAGCGAAGGACAACTTCTTTCCAGAAGTCTTTATTTGAGCAATAATCTGTTTGAGATTCTTGCCCAAACTTCAAGTTATACCGGAATGGATGTTTTGGGGAGTTAATTAAAATCTATTTTACGTTGGGTAACTAAATGTGTTAATTTCGGTAATAATGACTGCTATCGTAGCAGTGGGCAAGAAGCGCACCTTACGACGGCATGCCCATCTTTCTAGTTCAAACAACTATGGCGTGAGCTAAAAGTACCTTTTGAGGGGAATCCCGACATAAGCGTGCTAGGTGTTTTCTAACAGATCATGGAAGAACTACTTAATGGCGAAACTAAATCGACGGTTCCCTGCTAAATTACGGAGTACTCATTTCCATTAAATCCTGCATTTTATGAGCTGCTTAACTGTAGCAGAAACCTAAAACTAAAAATCTGGTAATACTGTCGGTTACAATTTGTGCTAGAAATATAAAATGCAAGCATCACACGTGAAATGTGTTAAACGCATTACTCGCCCATAATCACCGCAATGCAACGTACGCTTGAAATGTCTGCTCATAACCCCTTCCTCTTGGTCTTCCCAGACCAGTTTTACTTCCAACGGAAGTAGAATTCTGGCAAAATTTACTCACTTACAATATCATGTAAACGCCATAGTGCGTGCCGACAGCTATCGCTTAAATGACCGAAAGCTGCGGCAAATGCTCTCTCATCAGATATATTACGGAAAAGTCTGCGCAGAAGAGATCGCGCTCCAGTCTGATCATACCGAGCAAATCTTGATACCGTTCCACTAATGCATGGCTTTAGCATAATGCAGGAACTAGTGACTGACCTTTCGTGCATGAGGAACTTGTTGACAAACTGGAGCGTCCCTTACTCCTCAAATCATAATACCCTCACTCCTTAAATCTTATCTTGCCATACCACCCTGGAGACATCACTAAGTGGATGACTGTACTTTCCCTCACCTTATGGACGGAACAACTGTACGGATAACTTCAGAATTTACTTTTAAAATCTGTTGTGCCGCCCCGGTGGCGCAGTGGTCTAAGCGATGGCCTCTGATCATTCGTCCGAAGGGGTCCGGGTTCGAATCCCGGTGAGGCATGGATGTTGTGTTTGTCTTTCGGCACTGGCTCTCTCCCTTCCCTGGAACCAGTGACCCTAAATTAGGGACGGGCGACTGCTTATAGCCCATTGAGTTGCTCATGGTGGTCGTTAAACCTCCAATCAAAAAAAAAAAAAAAAAAAAAATCTGTTGTGTAAAGCTAATATAGAAACTCTGGATGGGAGTCAATGTAGCGAGGACTGTATATGCCACAGTTACGAAGGGCTTGCGGAAGTGTGCCAAACCAAGACACTCGTGGCTTATGCAGGCGATCGACAGGGCGGGTACTTTAATACCAGAGCACGATTTGTCGAAGCAGAGTACATAGTCTGACCACCAAGTGCAGTAAGCTGGAAGGTACTGCATAATCTCTTAACCAAAATGATGAATGTAAAACAAAGCATGCCTATATAGACTAAAATTCTCTATCCAGATATTCGTGCTATGTAAAGCGGCTATAGGTAAAATAAAAATAGCGTTTGTGTGCTGCGGAATTCTCGGAAGTATATGTAAACCTAAGTGCGAGGTTACAAAATGAATATCAATCGAAAAAATTAGCTTTCCTTTTGTTAGTTGGTGAGCGCATGGCCCGAAATAACACCCGCAATTACATGTGAATTACTCTATTTAATAAACTGACCCTTCAACCACTTATCTGTAAAGGCCGTATCAGCAGAAAAACAACTCTAATATTTAGTCTACCTAGCAATGATATGAATTTGCTTTCTGAAGGGACAAAATCCCGGAATTTAGTGGGGAATCCATCCAAGCACAAATTGTCATTGTAGTGAAGCCGTACATATATTCAGAGCTGTTGCTTAGATTTGAGTTTCCCGTGTGGGGAAAAACATACCTGCAGAAATCCCTATTCTCTAACGGGATTACTAATGAAATCCAAAAGAAGCTGTAGTTGGGAAGTCACTCCAGTTTGTTTCCCTGAATCTCTTCCGAACGTATTGAATTGGCAAAAGCTGCGACCTCTGCAGTCCCTTCGCAGAAGAGGGAACGTTTGGTTCATGCTTACTCCTAGTACGTCTGGCGATTTCTGAAGTTCATCAAAGTGAAATGATCGCGTAATAAAACTTAAGCACTGCTGCTTGGTAATTGGAGTCTCCTAATCGTTTGACTCTAACAGATGGAGTCTTAGCACTTCACGTCAACTGGCGTGATTCTTCCCTTACTATGGCATCTTGATTATATGCTGAAGCTTTTGCAAATTTTTTCCTGGTCACTGTAGTGTCATATAAAAATATTGCGGTGTCCGATAGTACGAGTGCATTCTTATCCTGGAAGTATCTTAAAAGTAGCTCTTAAGCACCGCACCGTAGGAAGTAAATGCCACACTTGTGGCTGGAATCTAGATCAGAAGACACTAAATCAGTTGAGAAAGTTCTCCAGATTAAAGAATAGTCTCTTTAATCCTCCGCAGATCGGAGACATTCTGGTCATTCAGAACTTGCCACACCTTGAAGGCAGTCTTCTCATCTGTAGAAAAATGTACAGAGGAGTCTTATCTCAATTCACGTCTATTGACTGCAGAAGAGTGCAAGGAATATTTAGACATCCGTATTGATACTTCCCGTAGTTCCAATCATTCGGAACTGATGTTAGTTTCGACAAGTCCGAATTAATCTTCAGTTAGCCAACGCGTCGAACTCCATGGCGATTTAGCCTACCAGGCTTAATTCTGAAGCTTCTGAAAAAATCCTTGTAGCTTGATTTGACCTCTTAGCTGAGCGGTTTCGAGTTGTGTAGCAAAGATTAAATGACTTCATATGTTCACTGTTCTATCTTTAAGTGCATGTTCTAGAATAATTTCCTGTAACTGGTATAACAGCACTATTACTTCTACCTGATCGGGAGCTGACCTGACTGTCTGTTTTGGTCATACGCTTTAGTTCTGACCAAATTTGGCCTTTGCGCAAAGGTCTTTCAAATAAAATCTATTTTTTTCTTTTCTAGCTGGAAATTTAAAGTATGGGATTTTAAACCTTGTAGTGGAATAGGTTTGTGAACTACGTTAAAACCGCCGACAGTTGTATAAAAAGTACTTTGCCTGATTCTTCTGAGCGAAGTTCTCTCCTGATTAATCGCGAAACGCCAAATGAACAATTTCGCGTCTAAGCCTGCTGTAGTGATGGATGGTCGTAATAACATGTGAACAGGAATGAGAATATTTACCTTTTTTAGTATACAAGAACTGAATCAACTGTTTTGAGTTGTCGCTAACCAAGATCCTCTGTAATTGTAACTTGAGTTAGAGTTGTAATTTTAAGTGGACTGCTCCGATTCAGTGCCCCATAGCGAAGTGTTCGGAACTATCCCTCACAATCTTTCAAATCTTGGACTTTGATCTTCTGAAGTCAATATAAAGTACCTAGCTTGTAGGTGACAGAGTATTTCAGGGACCGGAGTTCTGAATGAAGTGCATATAGGCGAGAAGACTGCTTGTTTTGTAAATCAAGATGCAAGACATTCCAATTGTTATGCATACTGATGGATACGTAATACATTGGATATAGACTTATTTCCCACTAGGCTTCTACCTTGTGTTGAAGTTCCCCGCCTAATATAACCATGCTGTCTAAAATTTTAGCTGTAAAGCTAGCCATTCCTCGAACTTAAAGGTCTTTGCTGAAGGCAGCATTTGGGTATCAGAGGTTCTTAGAGAACTATACAGTGAGTAAACTTTGCTAACTTCTAAAGTACAGTATATGTAACCGGAGGAGGATCTTCTGGTTTAAAAGTTTATTGGGACAATGGTTCTAGTGGACGCCTCAGTGTTCAGGCTCATTTTAGCCTGATATGGTAATAAGTAAATCTTACTCTAGCGGGAGGCTCTGCAAGGATCTGAGTTTTAGCTAAAAATGAAGATTGCTGAAGAAACAAATCCACGTGAACTAATAAGCGTTAAATTTACCGGGGTTCAAGTATATGGAATCTGAAAGAGCGCAGATGCAAGAGTTAAAGGGTAGGTCTAACGACTACTAAGTTGCTGAAAAAAGTATCTAACTACTTAAGCTTTGTTTTGGGGTAAACTGTTCACAGGTGCTCCGCTCTGCACTATAATTTAATTTCTGAAGACTGCCTGCTAAAGTCTTAGATTGCTTATGATTATACTGTGGTAATTTCTACAGAGAAAACTGTTTCACGGATAAGAGGATACTCCAAACATTTAAATACTTGAAATAGGTAAGATTTGCTGGTAATCAAAGTATAAGTAACCGGGACAAGACTTGTCTGAACGAAATAAGTCTGTGCAGGTCTTGTAAACTCATTTTATTCGTACAAATTTGTTCTGCTTGTTCAACGTGTGAATCATTAGTGACCATTGCACAGTGCCATTTGTTTTGGGTGCTGTTGGTTTAGTTTACGTATAGTGGAATACACTAACCTAAAATTCCAGCTGATCCGTCAGCTTAAAGTAATGCTTCAAATGTTGTATGGCACAAAAAAAGGTGGAAGGGTTTTTATCCAGTTCGTTTATGCATACAATCGAAACTAGTTTATAAGATGTACCATGTAATGATAGCTCTCTATCCATGTAGCTTGAGATGGTGATACCGCATTAAGGTAGCAACTCTACTGAAACTTTAATTGTATGAAGTAGCTTCGCTATAATCTCAATTGTATGAAGGTAATGAATTATGAAAAACTAAAGAATCTTCTTCAAATCTAGGTGCTAGTTTTTGGAATGCCTCTTCCTTCTCCCTCCAAAAAACGTCCTCTGACCATGGCGCAAGGTGAACAAGTATCGGGAGATCCGGTAGAAGCTAAGAAAGAGGCTGCGGCTCTTAAGGAACCTCAAGATCCTGAACGGAAAGAATCTCAGAAGTCTGTCGAGGAGCAGGAAAAGCCGTCTTCCACCACTCGTCCTCTGACAATTCCGCCGCAACTGTCAACAGACCGTCCTTTGAAACGGCAATAGGACCAAACGGATGAAACTGGTAATTATTTAAATGATTTAGAATCTTGCTGTAATTAGGTAGATCTTCTCCGGATTTAATCTTCTAAAAGACTTTAAATTTTTTTTTATTTAGCTGTCCTCACCACTCAGATCTTTTGCAACTTTTCTAGTAAGTTGCATTGTGTGAGGTGTCTACTTGTGTGGCGCACCACCTAATATGGCTGAAACTCTGCGCCAATAAAACATACCGTGTTGCATTGTTTTCTGCACCAATGGCTGACCTTTGTTCCAAAAGGTTGGGCATCTGGTGTCACTCTTGTTAAGATTTAACACTACGGCGCATGCGAGACATGCTAGGGAATTAGGTTATTTCTCGCCGCTGCAAATAGTTCCGATTAAGAGCTGAACTAAATTTATTGCTGTCGATAAACCTAAATTCCACTCTTGGAGCACTGAAGTGACTAAAGGAAAACAATGTTTCTATGGAGTTGAGAAACCAATACATCGAAGTTGCGTATCCTTGACTAAAAGTTAGAGGGAAACCTCTACCATGATCATGAATTCAATTTTCGTAGGGTTACATACAGCCAACGTCTGAAACTTTCTAAGTCAGCCTTTTAATAAGTTATCCTTAACTTCTGACAATAAAATTGAACGTTGTCTGGATTTTAAATTACTACTTGTCGAAATTTCCAAATTTAATGACAGCTTAAGTTACATTATATTAAGTCTTTAAGCGGCCGAAGTACCTGAACAATATATTACTCAAAATTTCCTGCAGCGGCCGGGTTTTACGAAAACTGCAGCAAAAAAAAAAATCTTCTTCCCCCACTCATCTCAACGGTACGGACGATAAACCTGTCATTCGGGAGAAGATATCCCCCTAGTCATAATTTTTGCCTGATACAAGGCATGAAGAATAGTCCCTCTGACACGGACATCATACCACTGGGGCGAAACAAGTCTTAAACATCTGTCCTTTCGTAGGTTGGTCTCAATTATTATAGCCCTTTTAGCAGGCAATCAAAGTAGAAGTCAATCATCCCCGTAAATAACCACTTTCTTTGAACAAAGCTGAGAGCCGCGTTTCCTGATGCGTCTTGTTAGACAGCGAATATATTCGTTGGAGCTGACTTCAGACAATTTTGCTAACTCAGAGTTAATTCATTCCAGCTGGTTAACGAGGTAAGCTCAGTACATCCATTGGATCTCTCAATAAAGTGACTTACTTCCTATCAGGCCAAAACTCGATCGTTTGTAAAAATGTAAGCATGAAATCTAAATACTCTTCCGCGAGTTGATTGTGCTGTCTATGGAACTCTTTTGAAATAGTGCCGTCCTTTGGTTTCTGAACCAAAACAAGATTTTTGCTACATTCTTAAACGAAACTGTACAGACCTTCGCATGGCTACACCACCTTCTGGGCTAAGGTGCTCAAGGCCTTAGCCAGAGAAGGTGGTATGGTATTTCTACTGATCACTTAGCTGAAATACATCTAAAACTGTTGTGAAACTGATGCGTGAAGATGATCCCAACGAACACACCGTAAAATTGAATTCCTGGAGTATGTACGTTGCCTCCTTTACTGCAAAAGGTGTGAAGATCAGACTTAGCATACGAAGCTTTTCTCCAGTTTCTCAGGAAAATGGCTTTGATGGGCTTAATTTGGTCGTTCCTTTATGACCAGCCAGTGTTTCAAAGGTTGCTGGTAAAGTAAACTTCGTAACACTGTATGTGAAAACACAAGAATAAAATGACTACAATTAGTCGACATGCTGATGAAAATTGAGTATTCCAGCCTGCCCTTGGGTGATAGTTTCTCCCTCGTGATAGCGTCCTGACTTCTCGTTGGAGCGGAAGACTGAGTGCTGAAGTCGTGACTTAGGTTGTTTTGGGCATAGATCCAAAAAAAACAACCTGGCTGTTTTCCTCCATGTGCCACCAAAATGCCTTTTTACCCTGCAAGAGGCTTGGACTCTAAGATCTCTAATAGTGTCTTTTTGTTATTCGGTACCAAAGCTTTACCAGAATATCCTTTACTCTTGTACAACGGCCGTTCCACAAAAACGGTAAAATCTCACAAAATGAAGAAATATAGGTAGAGCAAAATGTCAAAGTATCATCCCCCTGATATGCAACGGCCTCATCGCTCAGTCCACGTTTCAAAGCGTGTGGCGAAGGCAGTTTGTGGAAGCTGCTTTAGCGACTCTTGTATAGCTCAAATAACACCAGCATCTGTGAATGCTGCGCCACGGAACTTCATTGTTAAAAATAACCAGAAATTGCACGGGGCCAAGTCAGGACTGTAGACAGGCTGTGCTACGATCTCAATACTGCATTTCGTAACTGTTGAACACAAACAACCACATGTGGCGCGGGCGTTAGGGTGTAGGGTCCACTTCCCCACCAGTTCCAGTCGCTTATTGGATGTGCCTTCGAACACGCTTGGAGTGAAACTTAATACTCAGCGTTGACAGCAATTTATGGAGGAACTGAACGCTGATATCCCTTTGTGATACAAAAAAAAAAAATAACCTTCGCAGATTTGGTTTGACGAATTTCTTTCTTTTTTTTTTTTTTTTTTTGAGGCGAGCCTTTTCCCAGACGCTCGCTTCGAGAGGGTTGAAATAGTGCACCCATGTTTCATCGGCAGTTATTACAGTTTAGAAAGTTTGGATACTATGCAGTAATTTGTTTTCACTCATGACATACCTGAACTCTGGCTAACAATTGTTCTCTATTCAGTTGATGAGGTACCCATCTGGAACATACGATGCAACAGTAATTTGACGCGCAGAATGCCTACGTTTTTGAAATATTAGTTGACGCTGCTATGTCTTCACCCGTCATTAGCAGATTTTCTTGCAGGACTGCCCAGTATTAACAATAAACGCCATAACAATTTGAGGTCGACCAGGCATAGGAATGAGTTCTGCCGACAAACTCAGTTTTTGAAATCATGGTGCCATCCAATAATTGACTCGGCTAAACATTTAGCTTTTTTCATTAAACTGTTTTTGGAGCAGTGTTACTCCAACGATGGCTAAATTTTATAGCAAAACGAATTTTACTTTACTCTGATTAGCTCCTCCACAGCTGTGTGGTGAAATGCAGACTTACCTTAAACTGCGAAATAACTAGAACCTTCTGCCAGGGCTAATAACTGCTTCCACATTTCCTTACTTCAGTTAGTGGTGTGTAAGATTGTTTTTCCCTTCGCATTGTTACCACCTCAAAAAAAAAAATTATCCGGTTTCATGGAACAGTCTTCGTAAGATACGTGTTGGGCCGCTGTAGATTGTATTTGCTGTTCCAACACATTCCATGCTGGACTAGATTAATTTCTGGAGAATTTGGAGGCCACCCCAATACCAGGAAACCTACGTGTGAAACTAACTTCTGTCAAACAATCCGGGCAGTCTCTTGTAGGCTTCTTTTGCTGAAAGGTACCACTTCAGGAAAATACAGTTGCCATGAAAGGATGTGTTGTCTGTAGTAATCTCCAGGTAGGTTGTAGACGTCAGTTTCTGGCACATGAATGATTACCAGAATTTCAAAGTAGAACACTGCCGGATATCGTTGGACTCCCTTTACACGGGTCTCTCTCTTCCCACTGTGTATTCCAGTGGTAGCATTTTAACAAACGGCGCATCACAAGTACCCTGCTTCTTTACATGGTGCAACAGGAAACTAGATTCTTCTGGCCAGTGTACTTTCCAATCTTTTAAGTTCATCTCAATGGTCTCATACCCTCTGTAGAAGCTTTCGATTAGCAGAGGTTCACATAAACGTTTCCTTCTGCTACATAGCCCCATTTTAAGAAGGGTTAGATGTACTGTGCGTTGTGACATTAGTTGGCAGCACTCAAACCTGAGACTTGCACCGCCGTATCCCTTGTCTGCTTTTGCTATAAGGGATAGCCTTCGCTCACCTAACATAGATGAGCTACGGTCGGCCCACACCTTGATGGCAGTTTGTGGTTTTTCTCTCGTGGGACAACTTTTTGAAAGATAACAGCTGGCAGTGATCATTTCACAAGCTTTGTAGTCTTGGAAATAAGCAAACCTAGTAGTGTCGCCTCTGTTGAACTCGCTTCCTATTAAATCTGAGAACATTTAACAAATATCAGTGTGATGTTATTTATACCGTTTCACGACTTTCACACGCGCAGTCTGTTTTCCTGCACCTGCTTAGATTTATTTGAAGACCCGCTGGTCATGTTTCGGCTCACAAGAATAATCTACGAAGTACGATTCTTAACCCTTTAACCGGCCGGAACGAATTAACTCGGTTGGCTCAATTGACTGCAACCAGCACGAACGAATATATTCACTGTCCAAAACTTATCTAATGCGTCTGGAATGACTGAACATGCTCGTCAGAGAGCGATGCTTTCTCCTTAGCTTTTCAGTGGTCATTTAGAGGGATGATTGACACTAAATGACCACTCCGAAATAACTTTTTTTTTCTCGAAGTAATTTAGGAGGATTGACACTAACCTTTTTTAAATGATTATCTGCTAAAAGGCCTAAAACAGTGTATACTAACATAAAAAAATATTCGAGGCCCTTGCTCCTTTCCAGTAGCACGTTGTCCTTGTTCAGGGAAACAAGCCCTTCTCAATGTCTAGGGTCATGAAGCAGAGAACGCAAGACAGTAAAAGCGAGATCTTATCACTAGCGACAAGTTTATGTTCGGAACTGCGCGGGAGGATTCAAATATTGTTTTTTTCGTAGCTTTGGTAGAATCCAGTCGCTATGTGAATAATTTGTTTTGGAGAGCTTAGAAAAGTTCTGGCACTATTTGATTTAGAAACATCATACGCTTAAAGGGTTAAAGCTCCATATAAAGTGCCAGATTTGTGGATGGAATGTGAGCGCACAAGAGGAACAAAGGACATTCCAGTGTGCTTAGAAGGGTGCATGCAGGTTTGTTTAAGAATAATGTACCCAACATAAAGCTATTTTCCGCATGCTTAAGAAGCCTAAAACAAAAACTTAGTGCTGTGGATGCATTGCTCATAAGTAACTAGTTATTATGCTGGATAATGTTACTGAAACTTTCAATACGCCTACTGCTGTGAATCTGAGAATTCAAATTGATAGCTTGTTGTGTGATTAGGACAAAATGTATGAAGTGGAAAGATCACCCAGTACGCGAAGACTTGCGTATGTTTTCCAGAGTGCGGGGCCGCTAGTAATAGTAATTAAGTGAACTGCGGTTGCCTGCAAAATGCTCCTGGGCTGTATAGAACAGTAGCGATCAAAACTCCAAGATCCAGGAAAGTCCTCAGTTTTTTTTTCAAATGTTTTCGCTTTTTTCAGATTATAGGTGAGGTTTCGTAAAGTTTGGACAAGTGTCTGCACGCAAAACTAAACAAAGCGTTATATATATTTTCGCCTAATGTTGCATTTTTACCCAAGGCATAACGTGGGCTTTAGGTTAGCCTCTTTCAGTAAGTAAAGTTTAGATTATATAGGAACTAAAGGTACTGTAAAACTTGTAGTTAGGTACAAAAATTAAAGCCCTAGGCCTTATAAGAATAAGTACGGGGAATTTGAATTTGCTAAGTTTTGCGTAACGAGTAGATCTTAGCAATGCTTTCACTAAAGCAGAAACTATAAACTCGCCTTAGGCCTTTAGTTTTCAGTCCGCCGATCTTATATTCATAAGGTTTTCAAAGAAAACCAAATTGGGCTTTCCTTTTTACTAGAGCACAAAACACTGATAGGCCTAGGAATAAGCCTTTTTAGTAAATGCTATACCGCCGTGATCATATTCACAAGGTTTGCATTACAGTTAGTGTAACGCTTATTGAAAAATTCTTATGAAGCAAAGTTAAAGCGCAACATGACTTGTGCAAACCTCATTCACATGTGCACGGCGATTAAAACTTCCTAAAGAAGCCTAAGGACTTGTAATATTTTGTGACCGAATATTAGTCCAAAATTATCTTAGCTTATGTGCTCTTATGAATAACACGTTACGAAATGCTGACAAGATCAAAATCTAGAAAGTTAAATTCTTGACAGTCTAAGAATGAAATGCTACGGAATTTGCTCTTTTTCTTTAGTTTTATTTCTGTTTCCACATCTGTAAATTCAAAAAAAAAAAATTACTCCTACCGTGGTTTTCTTATCTTTATTGAACTTTTTAAGTTTTGGCATTTTTGTGTTGGGCATCTGACATAGCGTTCTGGATTTGTTATTTCATGTATTTTACTTGTAATGTCAAGGTTTAAAGATGAAACTGTCTGACACAATGCCTACTTCCTTACATTTCCAAATATTTGGTTTTAGTTATAAATTACTTCAATTTCTGGACGCGTTTCGCATGTATGCAAGAACTAATTAGCTTCGGCAGGACGCTGTCATTAAACGGACTTTTAACGAAATTTGACACAATTTCACTGCTACAACAGTTCACGAGAATTAATCTTGGTTCAACCGGTAATTTTGGAACCAAAATGGCAGAACGGGTTAATGTAAGTACATTGGGGAAGAATGTAGGCACGTTAAAACATATCGAGAGCACTGCTTCAGAAATTCTGTTTACGGTTCTTCACGATATTAAACTATACCTGTGTTCCACTGACAGGGTAAGCGCTGGGTTATTCAGTAGCTCCGAAATTAAAGTGCAAGAACAAAGTTCAAAGACATTCCTTAATTGCATTGACATATTTAGTACTTATATCAATGGAATAAATACTTTTAAGTGTAAAATATATCTTTGCGGCTACAAAGTATATGGACATCTGGCAGAGAGCACAACCAGAACTTTAGGGTATTACTATCCCACGAAACTGAATCTGCGTTCCTCATATATAATTTACATTAAGGGGGAAGGAAAACCTCTTGATCTGTTTCTTGTGCCTTATAGGCTTGTCACATATTTTTTAAAGTCTACACTGTTTCGCTGAGTATTGACCTAGCTTTATCCGGAAGAATGGCACGTAAATATTCAAATTGTACAAGATATAAATAGTATTTAGGCACGGGGCTTGGTTAGTTGCTTAAACGCGTTTGATAAAAATGGTGCGGATCCCATGTCATTAACAAGTTGCGAAGGATCCCGATATATTGAAAGCTTTCACAATATAGTTAGGTGGTTGAATCTGGCTTGCCCATTAGTTTTGCTTTATAGAAGTCTGTGGTCCTTCTCGTAAGTGTACAGCCATCGATTACATTTGGTCATAGTTCCGAATATAGGTCTTGTACTCCTTCAATCAAAAACGCACGGGTCTGTCCCACATACGAAGCGCAACATTCACATGGAATTTGATAAATTCCCCACGAGTTTGTCTTAGTATTTTGATCCTAAAAAGTTTACTTCGTTTATAAGTTTAAGAATAACTTCTCAAAATTAGAGGTTTCGAGAAAGTTTGAAGGCAATGTCATGGGAAAATGGAATAATGGCAAAATTCTCTCGTAATGGGCGCATCACAGGAGTTAACGTGAGAAATGCTTTGGTTTCCGGAATTTTGTTAGAGCTTTGTCTATAATAGAACGGTTGTATCCTCGTTGATTAGTCCTGATGAAGCTAAGTCAATACCCAGCGAAACCTTGGTAGACTTGAAAAAGTAAAATTGTGACGAACGTTCTATTACTTCAATATATCCTAATCTGTTAAAGAAGCAACTAATTTAAACAGCTGCGTTCTAATTAACAAAAAAAAAAAAAATCCGACCCCTGTCTACAATGACTGTCGACATTTCGTACTACACCCTTATCGAAAGTGTCCAGTGAATCGACTAATTCTCAGTTTATTTTGGGCACCGCAATCAGACTAATTACTACTGTTCCAGTCTTGACTACACGCAGATGTAAACTGTTCCATCGGCCGATGTAAGATTCATAGTCTCAAGATCGTAATAAAAGCTGTAAAAATTCACTTGGGTAATTTTCTGAAGACTGGTTACCGCGTTAGAAATCCACATGAGGAGCAAACTCATGACAATGATTCCATAAAACTTCGCTTTTCCAAAACTTGAGTAACTGGATAGTGTAGCACGGAAAAGGGAACGCTGTAGTTAGTTGCTCAAATGTTACGATATCTTTATAGGAGGAATGCTGAATCACAAGAATTCCTGATTTTGTGCTGGGCATATGAATTCTTGGGTGCCACAGTTCCTGCGGAATTGCCAATGTCCAAAGGAAACTTGCACGATGAAAGGTCCTTGTTGCTAATTCCTCCATTGGACTTCTTGCGGGAGTACCTAGCGTCTCTTCCATCCTGCTTCAACAGTGCAGAACAAACTAAGTTTCTGAAAGTCCGTTGTACTCCACTGGACGAAATGGAGGTTGACTGATAACAGCAGCGTTGTCGCAGCCATAGGCGCTAATTAAAGGCGGTGTACAGGGTATAAAATAAACGGTATTTATAAAATCTAATGACACCAGCGCGAGCAGTAACTTTACGTATTTGAATATTTTCTTTATTTTTATTTGAACTTGGCTTTTTCGCAGCGGAAAGTCAACCGCGAGTCTTCCGGTCACTAATGTTTAAATCCTGTTCTCAACTGACAATAAAGTTCATACTGCTTAGGGTTTATAACCATGGATCCAGCGAGCACGAATTTGGCGTTCCTCAATCGTGAGGAGATTTATAAAGCTGAGCCTTAACGACTAGGCATGCCGTGAGTTATGCACATAACAGGATAACTTTAGAATGATTCTCAAAGAAACCTGTGTAAAGAAACTTATCGTAACGATATTATTGAAGATTCGGTTGAAAACAATGATTGAAGAATCAGTTTTAATTTAAGATTTCTCTTAAGCTATGCCGAGTATAGCTCTGAAGTATTCCAATTATTAAAAGACTATACCTATATTGTTTACAAGAGAATTGATTACTAATTCGAATTGCAACTTTACCATTCTTTGATTTAGTCTAAATACTTCACACTAAGGCGCGTTTTGAATACTTGTTCATAAACGTCCAGAATCCAAATTACGGCTCTGGTAGTTAACGAAATGTAGGACATTCATGAGTTTTTAGCAATGAGCTGTAGGAAAATACTTAAGACTATATTTTGCTATAAGGAAATTGCGCACATGATTAACTGAACTCTGTTAAATGAGGGAGGAAACCCGATTTATATGGTTCAAACGAGGATTGTGTGCTTGGTAGTGACGCACGGTACTGGATTCGCGAAAATTCACTGTAAAACTACTGCACCTAAAATAAGGCATGCAAGTTCCGTTGAGGTTTCTGCGCCTATCACTCTAAATAAAACTAGACAACAGATCTATAAAACTCTGTTCGACTACCTTACGAGTGTATATACCTAGAACCTGGCAAAATAGGGAAATATTCAGTCTGACATGAGTACCTAACTGAAGGGAAATGATTCTTGGAACAATATTCGTTAAAGCGATAAAAACCTCAACCTCGGTTTGATCCTCCTAAATGGACAATTTTAAAGTCCAATGCTAGCCGTAACTTAAGAAGCGAGCTGTTGATATACTTCAAAATACAGTGATTTTAATGTTTTCTATGGCTTAGCGTAACTTCGTGGTTTTCAGGTTCTTTCAGTACTGTTGGGTGTGTGCAAAAGTTCTACCAGCTTTTGTAATCGATGCAAATTGCGATCGGAGTAGTTACGCCAGATAACTCTGCGTGCCGAATTTTCGGCCAATAAAGCGTGGAGCAGTAGATTATAGAGGCACTAGGTTTGTCCGAGTAAGTCATTCCTAATGGAAACCAATGACGGTGTAACATGGCATGCGCTAAGGAGCACATTAGATATTGTTTACTGTAAGAGTTCGATTATGGTAGTACAACAACAGCAGCCGCGGCGTGTCACGTTGTCAAGTATATGAGGAGGATGCAGTTGGCTTCGGAAATTCCGGGACTGAGGCTGCCGTAAAGATCAACACGTCCTGGACGTCAATCAGTGGTTTCTGGCTAGGATGTGGACCAAGCCTTAAATCACTCTTCCAACCACTCGGGAATCCGCGGAAACGCTGTCGGTACACAGAAGTCTAAAGATGAATGAATGCGCCTGGGTTCATCAAAGTTCGATAACTGGGTTCTGTACCAGCTTTCTGCAAAGCAACGAGAGGAGAGAATCCGTATGTTTCATTGCTTTCTCATCATAGAAATTTTCTGGGACTAATTGTAAAGAGTGAAATGGGTGCTGTACCGTAATGTAAAGCGTCTACGTACTGTGTGCCATGCTGCGGAGCCTGTTCCATGATATCAAAAGGACTGCATCCCAAAAAGGTTCGAGTATTTGGTATGTCCAGGGAATCCACTGGGAGGTGTTGCCATCTAACCTAATGATAAATGCTGACTTCTACTGCCAACAGCTGGACACATTGCGACAACTGACATCGAAGCGGCCAGCACTCGTCAATCGCAAAGGCGTGATCCTTAAAGATAACGCCAGACCTCGTGCTGTTTTAATTACTCGACCAACAATTACTGCTCTATTTGGGAAATGTTACCTCACCCTGCGTATTCCCCTGACTTGGCACCTACGGACTACCACCTTTTTTTCGATCATTACAGAAATCCTTCTCTCTCAAAATCTTCGATGTGGAAGATCTGAAAACTTCATCAGACGTCCTTGACTATGAAACAGTTCTTCCGGCGTGGGATTCACCTACTCAGATGGGAAGAGTTCATACAGAATGATGGCAACTATGTGAAATCCTAGGTACGCAATTCTCCTTTTGTAGCCTCCAAAAACGGGTAGAACTTATGCACACACACCTAATAAAACAGTGGACTTCTGCCATGTCCATTACTCATACCTATCTAAAGCTCTAAACAAAAGCCTGAACGCTGACTTAATGTAAATCTGCTCTTTCTGCTTAGGCAAAGTTCATTTGAACGCAACTATTTCATGTGTAAGAAAGCGATTGTGTGCATGAAATTTTCTGAATGCTAAAATTTAAAATTAAGGAATTGGGCCAAAGAGTTCTTGCTTACATGCCCATTTCCGACGTGAAGTTAGTTCTAACGTATTTCCTGCGCTGCATGCAATGACGAGCGTGTAATCAATCCCTATGTTTGGCATTTGAGTACACTGTAAAAGTGGCAGAATTCAGTTTCTGCAAATAACACGTAACGAAGTTGCTGTTAGATGCCTGTCTTTAAACAAGTCTGAAAATGAGTTTCCTTTTACTTAGATATTCTGTAGCCAAATGCTGTTCATCGCAGAAAATTCAGTTTCGGAATTTTTCTGATTTACAAACTTTGCATAATCGAAAAACTTTACTTTCTCAGTCCTTGCACTAGTCTTCCTTAGTGGGATTCGAAATGAGGCGCTTTGGATTTGCTCAACAGAAGTATTACGGCTGACCCAGAAAGACTAATCTGTCACGTTCAAGATAAAACTGCCATTGCGCGACGAAATGGTTTTTTTCAGTGAACTAGTCATTCTACCTTATGGCTACCTACTTGAACAAGTAATTCAATTTTTTCTATAGGATTTTTTCCATCGATTTTTGAAGCTACAGAATGCTTCTGAGCTTAAACTTAAACTGAAAACGACCTTCAATAAAATTTAAGGTGAAACGCTCTGCTTTACAGTATTTCACAAAACTCCTAAACTTACTCCGGGTAGCTTCTGTCTGAAGGTGCCCCATATGCTGAGGTAAATTTTTCCTATACGATAACGTAAGCACACTGTCTTTTACGGTATAAAGCTGGTGCGCAAATGGAGCAACATCTGGTGCCATATCTGAAACTTCATGCGATATGCTACCCACAATATTAGAGTTGCTATAGAACTTCAAAATATGATTCTTCGCTAGATTTACGTTTATAAAACTTGAAGTATTCCCAAGAGTACTATTAGGGAATTTTTTTTTGGACGTATGGATAACTGGAAAAGGGAAGTTTTCCGTTAATATAAGAAAGGAATTGCTAGAAATGCAAGTACCTTTAGAATTTTCCTTGCGTACGAAAAACAATTGACAAAAGCTTTCCGTCTTTTAGCGGAAAAGGTATGAATTCGTTAATTCACGAAAAGTCTTGGAATGGGCTCGAATTTCAAGACTTCGTAGTGTAGCGTTCTGCTGTTCATAGGCTCGGAAATGCTATGTATGCATCTCAAAGCCCATGAACAGCGACAATTCGGTAACTACAAGCCTAGTATATGAAATTCCTTGGCTAGCTGATTTTTCAGGTGTTGCTTCCTGATATAAGACTACGTCATGGAGTACTTAAATCTAACAAGGGGACCTTACAGCTGACAATCCGCGGATTTCGGTAAATTTTTTTTAATGAAAGTAGAGGCAAAATGAGGATACACATGTCCTGGCATTTGATCTAATGCCTCTTATTTTCGGAATAAAAAATCATAACGATCCGTAGGATATCATAACGAAATTCCTGATTTCTTGTAAATGATGCTTTACTGTAATGTCACGAGGTCCTGCAGCAGTGCATTATAGCATACGTTTACTGTTATGGTGGCTAATGTCGAAAAGCGGGGAATTAACAGTGAACTATCAGTAGCAGCAAAGAACGGAATGCCTGCATTTTCACATTCTCTTACAGTTCTCTCGTTCTCGTTTTTCAGAATTCTGTAAGAAGTTAAAACATTGTGTGATATGGGTAGATATTAAATGAAAGATATGTATTTCTGTGCAATATTTGCATGAGCTAGTTATGTCGTGAGCTTGTAGGTCTTGTAGTGAGGTCGACCTTACACTTAACATTGTATTGTCAATGGCAAATTGGTGTAGTTTCACTAACAAATAATAAAGAACTTGTAGAAGTAATCGTTGAGTAATGGAGTTTATTAATAAATAGCACATATGGGGACAGAGGAATTGTTAGAATCGAATTATCACATTTTAGCTTATAAAGTATAATTACGTACTATTATTTGAAGACATAACATACATGTTAGGTATCATTATCAAAGGTTTTGCTATCGTTTATTGGTACACAAAGTTCCGGATGATAATTATCATAAAAACAATGAAAACATAACCCTTCTCTACAACGCGAGCATTTGATAAAAGAACTGTTCGAGCATTTACATTTCGTTTGTCGAACGTCGTCCAGAAAACACATCTTGTTCATTTTCAAGCGTACTGCAACATATTAAAAGTCTGCGCAGGAAGTTGATGACGTAAGTAGTATAAGACCAAGCTTGATAACCCTTTTCGGTGGCAACACTTCCGGTCGCCTCTTGGCGCGAGGGAGGAAGACGATGGCCGCTCCCTCTGGTGGTAGTTCGCGAAAATTTGCAGCGCCATCTGTCGGCACTTTTTGAAATTAATTTTCCAAAGGGGTGGTAACCTTTTTGGTGGCAACACTTCCGGTTACGTGGCCGATGGGCGTGGCGTGTGACATCAGTTCCGTTCGGCGCGCGGGAGCAAGGCGATGGCAGCGCCCCTCTGACGGATTGGGTAGAACAAACCCCGACATTTGATTTTGGCAGTTTCAACGGGGGGGGAGCGGAAAGGATTCACATTGGATAAAAGTCATTTTCATCTTGGTGGCGATGCGTTTGCTGTTGTCAGCGATTTTAAGGACCGTGTAAAAGTTCACTTTCGGATGTATAAGTGCGTCGACTTGCATTTTTTCCCGACCAGCCACGCGCTAGTGATGACGCCATTTTTATGGGAAGAATTCATCGAGGCCATGATGTTCACGGGTCCGTTTGAAACCGCCCTAACCCAATGTATAGCAAGGAAACTGTTTCTGACAATGTATAAGGAAAACGACAGGAATTATCTGCATATTCAAAGCATTGGTGTGAACAATGGATTCTTATCAGCATATCGTAACCGGATATCTCTGACTGAAGACCAATGGGAAAAACTTAATGACTATAGTGATATTAGGGCAAGCATTCACCAAACAATGCTTTGAATATGCAGATAATTCCTGTCGTTTTCCTTATGCATTGTCAGCAAGTTTCCTTGCTATACATTGGGTTAGGGCGGTGTCAAACGGACCCGTGAACATCATGGCCTCGATTAATTCTTCCCATAAAAATTGCGTCATCCAGCCCGTGGCTGGTTGGGAACAAATGCAAGTCGACGCACTTATACATCCGAAGGTGAACTTTTACACGGTCCTTAAAATCGCTGACAACAGCAAACGCATCGCCGCAAAGATGAAAATGATGACTTGGTATATTATCCAATGTGAATCCTTTCGAAGTTTTAATCCGAGAAGTAAAGGGCCTTTCATGATAATCCACTTGTTAACAAATGTCATCGTTACTGCGCTTCATCCTAGAGTCAAAAACCTACGGACACAGTAGACGACACACACAGGAGTCACTCTCTCACCACGCGGCGAAAGCACAGAACTTTCGGAATTCAAGCACACTCCCTGTACGGTTTTTTCGACATGAATATTACCTATGATGATTACGTCAACAGACCTCCGTTGCCAATAAGCGAAAAGAAATGGAAAGTTTTCGCCACCACCCCGCTCCCCCGTTGAAACTGTAAAAATCAAATGTCAGGGATTGTTCTACCCAATCCGTCAGAGGGGCGCTGCCATCGCCTTGCTCCCCCGCGCCGAACGGAACTGATGTCACACGCCACGCCCACCCGTCACGTGACCGGAAGTGTTGCCACCGAAAAAGGTTTCCACCCCTTTGGAAAATTAATTTCAAAAAGAGCTGACAAATGGCGCTGCAAATTTTCGCGAACTACCACCAGAGGGCGCGGCCATCGTCTCCCTCGCGCAGAGAGGCGATCGGAAGTGACACGCCCCCAGACACGTGGTCGGAAGTGTTGCCACCGAAAAGGGTTATCAAGCGTGGTCTTATACTACTGACGTATAAGTGAATGGATCTTCACTACATTTTCTCGCTTGTTTAAATGCCTATTTTTCTTTAAAAGTTAGAGTTTTGTAATTTTTTAATAAAATTTTTTACTTGATGGAAAAGGTACACATGACAAGGTTGACAGTACGGGGTACAATGAGGGGGAATGATTACATCAGTAGAACAAGTGCCGTTGTCCTTTGTGAAGACACTATTAAAGAGTGCTGGACCTATTTAACCTCCCCATGAATCCAAGGTGAATAGAAACTTTTTCACAAAATGGTCAGATAATGTTTTCCACGAAACTGCTGAAATGCTCAAAATGCTCTTTCGTTAATTTCCCTGATTTCGACTATATCACGAATACATTTCCATATTCCGCAGTTAGTCCTTCCACAATCTTGGAAACGAGAGGTCCAAATTGTCCCTGAGGCTCTTGCATACACAGAAACTTTTTAGCAAGTAATGCTCTAGAAGTAGTCAATGCATACTGCGCAGTGTAACTATGCGTTACTTTGTTAAAATCTCCCAAGAATACCTCTGTTGTTTTTCTCCACGCACAGAAAGTATCCTGTTTACATCTATTCTGTACTTAAATCTTCTTTGATCAGTGTTAAGGACGTAAGCCAATCGAAACTCTTTGATCAGTCATGAAAGGCGTTTTTGGAATTTCCCTGCTTCCGCGATAATAGTTGACAAATACAATTCATTTTGTGACCTGATGTAGCGCATCACTCTTCGCTCGCGGGTGCCATGAACCAGTTTGTGTTTTTCAACCACCCTTGCGATGCCATAAACAAAAATCGTCCGATTGATGTTGCACCGCTGCAGCAGAAGCCCATTGTTATATCATTCTGGTGGTTACCGGCTACTTTTCTCTCTAGCTTTACAAAATCGATCGCAGTTTCATTTGTTGATTGTCATATTTTCCCTTTAATCCACCTTCCCGTTAAATTCCTTGCTCTCATTTTTTCAGGTGTGCCTTCCGTTGTAAAGTAGTACATCGTCGTCGATGTAGAGCTTTTAAACTCCATTTCGGATGCTGTTTAGCAAGCTGTACGGTTATGAACTTCGTGTGGCTTCTGCTGCAGAAGTGCAACATCAATCGGACGATTTGCGTTTTATGGCATCGCAAGGATGGTTGAAAAATTCAAACTGGTTCATGGCACCCGCGAGCGAAAAGTGATGCGCTACATCAGGTCACAAAATGAATTTTATTTGTCAACTATTATCGCGGAAGCAGGGAAATTCCAAAAACTTCTTTCACGACTGATCAAAGAGTTTCAATTGGCTTACGTCCTTAACACTGATCACAGAAGATGTAAGTACAGAAACGATGAAAACAGGACACTTTCTGTGTGTGGAAAAAAACAAGAGGTATTCTTGGGAGATTTTAACAAAGTAACGCATAGTTACACTGCACAGTATGCATTGACTGCTTCTAGAGCATTACTTGCTAAAAAGTTTTTCTATGTATGCAAGAGCCTCAGGGACAATTTGGACCTCTCGTTTCCAAGATTGTGGAAGGACTAACTGCGGAATACGAAAATGTATTAGTGATATCGTCGAAATCAGGGAAATTAACGAAAGAACATTTCAGCAGTTTCGTGAAAAACATTATCTGACCATTTTGTGAAAAAGAAGTTTCTATTCATCTTATATTCATGGAGGTCAAACAGGTTCAGCACTCTTTAATAGTGTCTTCACAAAGGACAACGGCACTTGTTCTTCTACTTATGTAATCATTTCCCCTCATTGTACCATATACTGTCAACCTTGTGATGTGTACCTTTTTCCGTCAAGTAAAAAAATTTCTTAAATAATTACAGAACTCTGTCGAACTTTTAAAAAAATACGCATTTAAACAAGCGAGAAAATGTAGTGAAGATTCATTCACTTATACGTCATCAACTTCCTCTTCCTACACCGATTTTCAAGAATATGTTGCAGTACGCTTAGTTTGCTGCAAAGTTAATAAATGAAAGAAATATTTTTTGAAATGTGAACGAAATGTGTTTTCCGGAAGACGTTTGACAAAAGAAATGTAAATGCTCGAAACAGTTCTCTTAACACTTCTCTACAACGCGAGCATTTGATATGTCTTCATTGTTTTTATAATTATCATCCGCAACTTTGTGTAGCAATAAACGATAGCGAAACCACAGATAGTGATGTCTAACAACTTTGTTAGGTCTTCAAATAAAAGTACGTAATTATACTTTATCAGATAAAATGTGATAATTAGATTTTCCTAACAATTCCTGTCCCCATATGTGCTATTTATTATTAAGCGCCATTACTCAACGATTACTTCTACAAGTTCTTTATTATTTGTTAGTGAAACTACACCGAATTGACAATGACACAACACAATACAATGTTAAGTGTAAGGTCCACATCACTACAAAGCCTACAGCTCACGACATAGCTAGCTCATGCAAATATTGCACAGAAATACATGTTTCATTTAATATATACCTATATCACACAATGTTGTAACTTACAGAAAAATGAGAACGAGAGAACTTTAAGGGAGGATGTGAACATACAGGCATTCCGTTCTTTGCTGCTACTGATAGTTCACTGTTCATTCCCCGCTTTTCGACATTAGCCACCATAACAGTAAAAGTATGCTATAATGCACTGCTGTAGGACCTCGTGACATTACAGTAAAGCATCATTTACAGGAAATCACAAATTTCATTATGATATCCTCCGGATCGTTAAGATTTCTTATTCCGAAAATAAGAGGCATTAAATCGAATGCCGGGGCACATATATCCTCATTTTGCCTCTACTTTCATTAAAAATAAAAAAAATTCACCGAAATCCGCGGGTTGTAAGGTCCTCTTGTGAGTTTAAAGGTGCCTGTTACCCAAAATTTGAGCTTTCAGAGCTGGAAATCCAAGTCTGACACTTGTTTTACAACAATCTAGACGTTAATGATGCAATTTAAGTAAACCGTAACGTTCCATGCTACGAACTAATAGCACTAATGCTTAGAGCGAAACATTCATGTGAAATTTAAACATGGGTGTTCTTTGAATTTTGCCTTCAAAAGGGCACTTATTTACCATTCTAAGCTATATTTCACTAATATCTAGTTTGTATGCAAAAATTGTTATAAAATCTATATTTGCGTATTCTTGAGGCTTCATAGTCTATATGCTGAGTATGAAATTGAAAAATACTGTAAATTATCCATGCATTGAACTGATTTTAAATGTGTTTCCAGGAAATCGGCAACTTGGAGGTCTTAGCATGATGAGCTGCCGTTGAACTGAAATTAAAGAATCTCTTACGTTAAGTTATCATCTCTAACTGGATGAAGACTTGAACCCAAAACTGAATTGCAGTTTTCTGCACTCTTGGAAGAAATAGTTTAATGTGCCATAATTCTCCGTAAATACAGAATCAAGTGTATAAATGCAACCTATCAGATTTAGATATAACTTTAAAAATGAATTTTTCTTTAATCCTAGCTTAACTACAGCATTATTATTGTAACAATCCGCTGATTCATGTCTGATTTCCTAATAAAACTTCCAATATGAAAGAAAAGTTGTCTAGTCTGAAATGCGCAATGAATTTTTCAACATCTTGCAATGAATTTTTCAATCTTCTTATTAGTATTCGAATTAACAGTCAAATTTAATCTTTCTTTGGAGTTTCTTAAATCTGAATTTCCTGCTAAATTACGAACATGTCTTCCACAACAAAAAGCATAAATACTTGCAACCTCCAGAAATCTTTTCGATAAATGTAGTTCTGTTAGCACATTCAGTTGCAAATTTTAAAACTGGAATACATTAAAAGGGCCTAGATCAGTCTCTGTCCGCTACAGCACTGAGAATGACTTGAAGAACGAGCCTGAAACTTGGGCAATCACGGAACTTACCTCTCACTATTCTGAGGTAAGCGTGATGAATCACTTAAGTGGCACCGCACTTACAGGCGTTTTCGTGGAGGCAGTGTGCTTACCCAAAACTTTCACCACAATTTTAATTGGTATCTAAATTTTGGTGTAAGAGTAGTATTTTTGCAACTAGATGGAGTGTGGCCGTATTAAACAACGTTTAATCATAACACATGGAATTAAAAAATTTGATTTTGCTATGAATTATGAATCTCTTTTAAGCATCAACAAATAAGCATGAACGAGAAATTTAATTTTTTTCCAGCATGTGCTGAGGTAATTACTCTTCAGTGATTAACACCGGTGAAGGTAGAACATTTCTAACCTTTCCCGTGAGTGTAACTTCGTGGGGAGTACTTGTGCTGAAGAGATTTGTTTGTTTAGAAAGAAAACTTTTACATGGACTATTCTGACAAAAGGAATAATTTGCACATATAAAATTCTAGATTACGGGGAATTGGACTGAAGCAGAAAGAAATTTTTCATTCTTATCTGTATTTCCGTGGACGTCGTTACTAGACTTGAATATAGAACGATGTAGTTATGGGAAAACGAAGAGCTTGCAATTTGAAATTCGGAGATCTGTGATAGAAATTCGTGGCTGGCTGACTGCTTTTCCGAAGTTTTTTTTTTTTTTTGGGATTGGAGGTTTAACGACCACCGTGAGCAACTCACTGGGCTATAAGCAGTCGCCCGAAGTATTTCATTGACTGGAGTAGTGCTAGGTTGTGCTGATGACTGTACCGGCTCCGTCAAAATGTCTACTCCGCAGGGATATGTGTAACTCTATCAAAGATTTGATAGCTAAGATGTTGCGCGAGTAATCCTGCAAGTATCCGGCGAATCTTTCATCCGGGCAGGATCGGTCGAAGGAACTGCTCTAACATGCTGCCCCCTCGCAGGACCGTCACTTCCCACCCCTTTGCCATAGCACGCGCGTGTAACTTGCTTGTGACCCTTTGCCATAGCACGCGCGTGTGGCCTGGGGTTCTTAATTTTGCGTGTGGCTAGGGGATTTATTCACCAGCGCGATTAAATTTGGGACCGAAATCCTTTAATGTGATTGTATCTCAGCCTAGACAATAAACACTGAGGTAGATTGTGCTAGCAAACACCAGTATAAACAAGATTCAGGAGCTATAACTCCACTTCAAATTCTTGTGCCAAAAGTTCGTCTACTACCATGCGTAATCTCAAGGAACTTATCTCAAATATTCCTTAGGCGTGAACTGCTTGCTTTTAAGTGCTTATGTATTAAGTGTTTTGAAAATAAACTTCTCGCGAATATACTTATTATCGTAAAGAATAAAGTTGAAATCTAAACTGGACTTATAAAGTTCTGTTTTCAGGCAGAACTGTATATTTCTATGCTGCTTAATTGTGTTGAGGCTGAAATTTCTTGCGGGAACCCTGTTAGTACGAAGAGGGAATTTCCAAGGTTCTTACAATAAATAAGATAAGACTTCCTACATTAATGTTTTTATTTCGCCAGTGAGAGAGTGTGTGTACACTAATTCAAAGCGCCAGGACTAAAGCTTGTGGGGTACCAAGGCTCTTCCCTCTAATTCCTTTTTCATATAAAAGGAACGGTTGTTTGAAGATGGCCGGTACTGTTGTCTAAATGTCCAAGAAGCATTAAACCTTTTTCATATAAAAGGTGTTGCTACAGTGGGGATCTGCTTTGTACGAAGAAGGTGATATATCGCGGATGCTGGAGAGCAAACTGTGCAAAGATTTTACCAAGGGAATGGTAGAAATTTACTACAAAGCACCACATGGGCACAAACAACCACCATTACAAAAGGCAGGTGCTACAGGCATGTTAACATTTAAGACTTCAGTGAACTCGTTCTTGTACTGCAAATTTCAACCGGTAGTGTCTAGCCCACCGGTGGTGTAGTGGTCCATGGGATGGCTTCTGATCGTTCGTCCGAAATGGGTCTGGGTTCAAATCCCTGTGAGGCATGGATGTTTTTCTTACGGCCCTGGTTTTCTTTCTTCGCTGCAACCAGTGGCCATAAATTAGGGACGGGCGACTGCTTATAGCCCATTGAGTTGTTCACGGCGGTCGTTAACCTTCAAAGAGGTGTGCGTTAATGAAGGCTTGATAACCAGTAATCTCTTCTGTAAAGACGTTGCAATCCACCCTAGAAATCCCAACCTGTCGGGGAGTGCTTCTGGTTGATCTAGACTGGGACAAGAGCAACATCCAAAATAATTTTTGGAATCTTTGCATGTTGCTCCATACCATTCGTTGCAAAATATCTGGGCAGTGGTGGTGAGCTATTGAGCGAAAAAGCGAGGCCACATAGATTATCTGCGATTGATGCTTTGTAGCAATCACACCTACAGCTGACCTCAAATACTTATTTCGCTCCGGACGTGAGACCGCCCGTAATCGCATGGATTCACCAACAGGAATCCATGTGATTACACATAGGCTCAGCAACGCCTCATTGTCACAATGGGACGTATAAACAGTAAACTCGGGAGATTAAAAAAAGCAGCTGTTTTCCCTTTTACTGTGGTAAAGCTCAATGCTTGTGCTCAAAATCTGCTTGTAACCATTGTAGAATTTTTGCGTTTGTCGCATTGTGTGGATAGTCGGATATAAATTTTTCCATTAAACTTAACACTATGTATTTTTAAAAAGTGGTGAGGGCAGGTGCTCTGGATTACCGTACAGCTTTTTGGGTTCAAAGTTCGGGGAATGGCGGGCCTCTCCTTCCAGTGCTGATCTTTTTTTTTTATAGGATCCCTAAATTGGGAACGACTCAGTCTTCGAGGTTAAAATAGGATCCTTAGACACCAAAGCAAAGGGTTTGGCCCACGAACGTTCTTACTTCCTTAACCAGTAATAGTACAAAGTACAAAAAGAAATTGTAGTTCTGAATTTTTCTGGGGAAGCAATAAAACAGTTAGGATTTGATATTCTTTGTATTATTTAGGGGGGGGATCATCGAAACTAGTGACTTTTATACCTGCGTTTTAAAACTGATTGGAGGTGTAACTTATAGCACAATGTAATCTAGACCAGCGGAAGGTAGCTGTACCGAAGGCTTTAGAACCACTGAAGCTCAAAGGATGATTGTGTCTGTTTAATGTCATCACAACATGAATGAACGAACTTGGTTTTTCGCCTGCACAAGTCCAAAAAACTTTCTCTCTACTTTGACCTTTGCTGTCAGTCTTGGGTATTTGTGTTATCGCTAAAATGTAAGTGTAAAACATGTCACACACACACACAAAAAAAAAGCTCACTGTTAATCTTACGTTTAACCCTTTCCAGCAAATATGTTCATTTTTCTGGTTTAAAGCTTTAGTAGGTGTGTAAAGCAGTAGGGCGAATTTTCATCTAGTACTTTTGTGGAAGAGATGATGGTGGGGTTAATGGCCACCGTGAGCGACTATGGGCTGTAAGTAGTCTCCCATTTATAACTTAGGGACGTAGGTTCCACAGAAGGAAGACATCCAGCACCTTAAGCTGATACGAGTAGCAATCTCCTGTCCGCCAAAAGGCACGACAGGGAATAATATAACTTACAATCAAGAGAAACTACTGCAACAGCACTCCCGTCATAACCCCAAATCAGGACACCCGCATCGGCCGAAACTACCAGCCGTAGTTACGCGAAAATGTAAAACAAGCGCCACAGATGTAACAACGCGAAAGAGAAGTAATCTTGGGAGATTCGTTCAACGCAACCAAACAGGGGTCAACCAGACTTTCTTAAAATAAACAAATGATAATTATGTACGAAATTACAATGTATTTGACAGTAGAAAAATTCAAACCGGTGTGCTCAATGAACATTTCCAAAGGGATTCAAAACTTTACAATTTTGAGTAAGAAAAGCACTATGTACAAACACCATAATTTTACAAAAATTCAAATTTTGCAAAATCCTTGTAATAAAAGAATTTCTCAATACCATGAAAGACGCAAAAACTTGAAGCTTTACGGATACCAGGACATGTTGTAGTATTTACAATGAACAGTGATTATTAAAGGAAATTCGATCAAATGAAAATGATACAAAGCTACTCCCTATAATTCCACACACAATTAAAAATAACATTTCATCAGAAGACATGAAAGATGTTTTATTAAAAAAAAATCTTTATATTCATATCTCACCTTCGCGAGAAGTGACAAAAGTAAAATGTTTTCACTGTTCTACTGCTTTAGAATAACATGTATATTTTTGTCCAGAAGTGTCATGAGTAACAGGGCCGCCCCGATTCCGTAATGGTCTGAGAAGGATCCGGGTTTGAATCACGAAGAGGGATTGATATTTGACTTACGGCACTGCCTCTCCCTTCCCTGAAACCAGTGGCCCTTAATTAGGGACTGACTGCTTATAGCTCATTGAGTTGCTCACGGTGGTCGTTGAATCTTAAATTCCCTCCAGAAGAAAAGACTGCAAACGATTCTGGTAGAGCGCATTGTCTTTTCGTTTGCCAGCCCCAGAGGGCCATCTATCAGAAAGAAGTTTCGTATCTCAATTGTGCCGGTGCCATTGTATGGCTAAGTGCTCCACTTTATCGAGAAAAATGACATATTTTGAGATTGTGGCAGTTTGCTGACAAAACTGTCGCAAAATCCAGTGCAATGAGTTCAGGAGAAGTGTCATATTTTCGTGTTGTGAAGCTTTTGTTGAGAAAAAAATATTTCAATGTACTTTGCTGCTTTTTTACAGTCTTCATTTTTAGTTGTCGTTTTTCAATTCAAAGTCAAAATTTTTGACTTGTGCCATTTTATGAAATAATTTGTAAAGATATGACTCGTAAGGGGTCCGGGTTCGAATCCCGGTCAGGCATGGATGTTGTGTTTGTCTTACGGCACTGGCTCTCTCCCTTCCCTGGAACCAGTGACCCTAAATTAGGGACGGGCGACTGCTTATAGCCCATTGAGTTGCTCACGGTAGTCGTTAAACCTCCAATCAAAAAAAAAAAAAAAAAAAAGATATGACTATTTCCTTGGTAAAATTTTCTGTTTGATGACTTCGTAGTTTTCGATTGAGACGTTTCTTATGGGTTCGCTTACTGATTAATGTTAAAACTAGCGAAAAAACATAAAAGACAAAGTGAAGATAATTCTGGATTAAACAGCAGTGTTGATGGAATATATAAACTGAAACGTGATCTTTGGACAGTGATATCACAAACAATGGAGGTCGATAGACCTTTAGTGAATGACATATCAATAATTAAAATAACAAATACAACTCCAAGCAGCGATGAAATGCCAGACAATTCAACAGCAGATACTGATGGCATGCTATTCAATTCAACAACAATTTCGGGTGAAGCAATGTCTTGGTGATTGTTCGAATGAAAATATTAACTACGCTCGCTCCTTTCTAGCTCTTTCTCAACATAGCCGCGATCCAGCGAGAGCCGTCACGTAAATTTTGTTTTGGTTCGTTTCTCAAAGTAGAACTGCGCACTAGAAAAAAAAAAAGAATTCAGGCCCCTTTTTTAACACTAACAGAGACTAACAGTTTATTATGTTATAACGACGTGGCTTGGTAATTCTGTAGGGATGGTCAATGGAATGTTTCATTTGAATTCGTTGCCGTCGGTGCTATCGACACTCGACCCGAACTTCGTGTTTCCCGTGAACCGACGCTGCAGTTAGGCGGCACAATACCAATCGTTCTCCGACGTCAACTCGCAGACCCTATCGCTCTTTCCAAAACTCTAGTCCCGTCTGTCTCCCTTCCACTTCCAAAAGCAAGTTAACTCTTTAAACTTCAGAAAAGCTCTGCTATCGGATTTCCGAGTTAATCTCCCTCACGTGGGGCAATCTACCATACCCTTAAGCCTGTCTTGCATTCCTAGAGATAATTCCATGGTCACACAAGACTGGTACAATATACACTGCCGGACAATTGCTAAGGACGGAGGACAATAGCAACGATAGCAACCATAAAATGGAAGGCAGGAAAATGTGGAAATTAGCATAAGTGCGGGATACAGTAAGACGTGTTGTGCGTATGCAAATTTTGGATTGCCGAACTTGTTCGTGACGTCATAGCGCTGATAAGAGATATAAAGGATTTGACGCGTATTGACCGCTGTTGTTCAAACGTAAAGTTGAAAGTAAAGGAATCAATTGACGAACTTGCAATTTTCAGTATGTCTTCCCGACATCACCTAGATGATTTTACGCGTGGCCGTATTATTGGCAAGATTGAAGAAGGGCGAAAAAAAACAGATGTTGCCAGGGAGTTCGACGTCAGCCAGTGTTGTTTCAAGGCTTTGGAAATCATTTCAAACAAATGGGGAGTGTAGCAAACGTCACGGGGAGGTCGTGTTCGCAGTACGACACCTGCAGAAGATCGGTACATAGTGCTATCAACAAAAAGACACCGGCGCAGCACAGCTAGTGAGGTAGTAAATCAGTTTATGGCTGCTACTGGCAAGCGGATCTCCCGAAAAACTGTCGCCAGACGTTTGCATGAAGGAGGACTATACGCCCGCCGTCCTGTTGTGTGCATCCCATTTTCCAGACGTCACCGTACCGCCCGTTTGCAATGGTGCCATAAACATCGGAATTGGACTGATAACGACTGGTCTGCTGTCCTCTTCTCAGATGAGAGTAGATACAGTCTATCGTCTGATTGTCGACGACAACTGATCTGGCGTGATAGTGGTACTGCATATTGTCCAGCAAACATACAGGAAAGGGTCCGATATCCGACATGTAGTGTCATGGTATGGGCTGGCATCATGATCAATGGCCGTACGTCCCTCTATGTGCTTCCAACTGGGACTATGACTGGCCAACGATACATTAATGATGTTCTGCTACCTCATGTTCGCATGTTCCGTGGTGCTGTCGGCGATAGATTCATTTTCATGGACGACAACGCAACATGTCATCGAACAGTCGCTCTCCAGGAGTGTCTTGAGAGCGAGGATATTCAACGCCTCGTATGGCCAGCACGTTCTCCAGACCTGAATCTGATTGAAAATGTGTGGGATGCTTTGGGGAGGAGTCTTTCTGGTCGCCAATGCCCTCCAATAAACAAGGACACCCTCATCCGTGCACTGACAGAGGAATGGGATAAATTACCCCAACAGCTGCTTGATAATGTTGTGCAAAGCATGACACGACGTGTGGAATCTTGCATTGCCCTCCATGGGGGCCATATCCCGTATTGACATCTTACGCCGGAACGCGTGCGGACGGTAATTGCATTTTTTTTCACGTTTACGTATTCTGCACAAAATGGCCCGTTTGTCCCTTGAACACGTTCTAAAGCCTTCTGGATTTCAGAGCACAATAAATTGTCTTTCGTGTAATGTCGTGGCATTCTGACATTATTTTATTTCACTTGGCATCCAACCACACTTAATTTTTTATGCGCTATATAGCCGTTTATGATCCGTCCTTAGCAATTGGCCAGCAGTGTACTTCAAGTACTTACATATTAAGCCGATTGTAATTCGGTTTATCACGTGTATTGGCAGCATCAGCTTAAACCTGCTAATTTCGTCCGCTTTGTCCGAAAATACCGCGCACGAAGAAATTCCACGTGGGAATGTACATAGGCATAGATACTAAACATTTTTTGTTTGGCCTGGAGAGGAGGGGGGGGAGATAGCAAATTTTACAATTAACGAAGTTATACTATGCTGAAAAAGTTTGTAATAATGGCACAAGCCTGAAAAAGGTGGCAACTCCGATGCAGACGTTAATGACTAACGACGGAGATTTTGACTACTCTGTTGCAGACTCTTTCATACAGAATTACTAGTACTTCTGACTCAGATCACGAATGAAAGATGTTTCTGAGGAGTGGCAAATGCAGCAGAAGGGAAAAAGATTGGTAATACACAAAACAGTGTATATCCTGTTACTGCAGAACATGATTGCTGCCGCGGTGCAGTGGTCGATGACCTCTGATCATTCGTCCGAAAGGGGTCCGGGTTTGAATCCCGGTAAGGCATGGATGTTGTTTATCTTACGGCACATGCTCTCTCTCCTCCTTCCGTAGAACCAGTGGCACAAAATTATGTACGGGCGACTGCTTGTAGACCATCGAGTTGCTCACGGTGGTCGTTAAACTTCCAGTAAAAAAAGTGACTGCGAAAAAGCTGATAGAAACCAACCCATTGGAAAATGTGAAGAAAGAAACAAACATGGGTTAACACAATCTTCAGCACCAAATAAATGGTTGAAACGTGAAACAAAATTACTTAGGAATACGGATACGCATATCTCAGTCTAAAATAAACTTATTATTATTATTTTTATTTTTAATTTGTGGTTTAATGACCACCGTGAGCAAATCATTTGGCTATAAGCAGTCGCCCGTCCCTAATTTAGGACAACTGGTTCCCGGGAAGGGAGAGAGCCAGCGCCGTAAAACAAACGTAACATCCATGCCTCACCGGGATTCGACTTGAACCCTTCTCAGACTGACGGTCATAAGCCAGCGCTTAAACCACTGCTTTCAATTTATTGAACAAATTAAGATAAGCAATTACATACGTCCTGGATTTACAACGCCAAACTGAAAAGTTAAATGACAACATATGTACAGCGAGATGAACAAATGTACTATTTACAGTGATAAAAAAATTCATATTCGAGGGATTGTTTCATAGACTTAAGTGGATACAACAAATACAAACAGGTGAAACAGTATAGTCAGACACTCCGTAAAATTAAACAATTTGTGCAGTACCATGAAATATAGTGCAACCTAGACAAGAAGTATATCCGCGACACACGACAGACAAAGTAAAGGCATATTGTGATAAGTGCAAGTGAAACAGATTTGTATCAGATGAGCAAAATAGTAATATATGTACAACAGGCTCATAGGCAGTAGGCAGTGACATATAAATACAAAGAAGAAAGTCAAAAGATAACAAATACGGTAACATGATAAGGTATAATACCTTGCGACAAAAGCAGCAGATGACACTATAACTGATGCGCAATCTATACAAGTTGCTGAACAACATAGACAGGTATACGAAGACATCACTATATACAGCTATTGTGGACGAGCAACAATTATATTAGGTCATAATACAACATGATATGCATATAAGTGCAAACAGAAATGAGGCTATGTACAACAGGAAAAATATACAATCAACATGTTGCGCTAGAACACGAACGTTACAAGGAACACAAGTACTAGTGCAAACAGAATAATGAAGTAAAATACTAGAATAACCAATGATTGAAAATATGTTGATAAAGAGAAAAACCAATACATTGTGCAAACTAATGAAATAATCAATAACACGAGCTCTACAGTTAGAGCAAAAAAATACAACACCATTTGTGTGAAGAAAAGTTTTATATGCTAGTTGTAGGTTGTGCTAAGGTGAAGGACAATAAGTACTGTAATTAAGTCCAAGGAATGACTTGCAGGTGTGATGGATGCGGGGCTAGGCAACAAAATTGCAGCCTAATATCCAACAAGTCACGAGGTTAGTCGAAACAGTATCTCAGGCATCAGAACAGGAGTCGTAGGTCAGCTGATGGTCCAGTAAACCATCGGTAATAGGGTGACCAGACGATGTGGAATTGTTGAAGCCGATTCGACATTTGAGCGATCGTAAAGGCCAACCGTAAACGTGAGATCAGTCAGTTATGAAAAATACTGCACATTGCATCTCCCGCCTGAAAGATGGGAGTCATGGCAAGACCTGAGCAAAGTTGGAGGTTGTAGCCATTTATCACATTGCGAGCTAATATGAAGACATACGCACATCGGTCTGAAATTGGAATGGGTGGAGAGCTTGATTGTAATAGCGTGCTGTAGGCTGAGAACGGAAGATCACTAACATTGAGACGCTGTGCAATAGTGGAGACGAGATGCAGGAGAGGAAGTAACACCGGGAAATGCTGGTATACGTGATCCACGTCTGCATGAGATGAGCGGAAGTAAGAGCGGCGAATCCAGGAGCGTCATCCGATGAAGAGTTGCTGGAACAGGTAGACGGCGATGAAGAAAAAGCCAATGAATATTTCGTTCCATCGGAGAGGAGAGCGGTAAGGTGGTGGCTGACCTAACAAATGGAAGTTCTGCAGCTGGAACATCTGGGATCTGTACCGGCGTAGGATGCAATGGATCAAGAAGGAGCCTATAAAGAGTGGAGACTGAAAAGCTAGAAATAGGGAGAGAAGATCCCCGAACTGAGAGGAAGAAAGGAAGAGGAAGTGAGGCAGTAGAAAAGGCAAGGGTGGGAAAGAGAGTAATGATGGCAGAGCGAAGGAAGTCATAAATAGCAAGGTCTGTCGGGAAGGGAGGAAGAGAGGGAAAGAGTTTAGAGAAAGGTTTCCTGGTTAGATCTGGGGAAAGGAGGTTTCGAACAGTTACAATCTCAGCTGGGAGCCAGGAACGGTCAGAAAAGCAGAGATCATTAGAGGATGGAGGACTTAAGAAAAGAAGAGGGGCTCAGCTAATAACTCAGACTTGGAAGTAGGAGCTGCACGAATAAGAGAGAGCGAGCGGAAAAACGAAAGAACCTCTTTATAGAAGGGAGATAGTCGAGTACGAAAGAAGGGACATTGATCCATGAGTAAATACGTAGTGAACGTGAAGCGTGGTTTACGTGGTGATAGTATTATATCTCTGACAATAGTGACTGGTGATGCAGGAGAGCAAAGCAACCGGACGAAAGAAATCACTCTGTATGCTGTGTAGTAGGCTCGAATATCCAAGAGCGAAATTCCACCTTGTGAACATGTACGATGAAGAGTGGAAATTTGGACCCAGTGACGTCCGGACCAGATCGCCGTGTAAATGAGACGGATAATTTCTGTCAGATTGTAGACCGGCATCCGAGTAACAGGCCACACGTAAAGACACGGCGGAAGAAGGTAAGTTCTAACGATCCGTGCTCGCAAAGCATAGGAGGTGCAAAACTGCGAGTTGCGCCAGAAAGCGGCTGTCCGTGTGAGGCGAGAACGAAATACGGTCCATGTTGCATTCTGAGCTAAAAGGTGTACAACAAGATGCACACCTAGGAACTTTTTGGTAGATGCGGTCCACGATGCACCCCAGCGGGTATCAATCCTGGATGTCCAGGAGCCACTTCACAGGCCAGCACTCTTGGACGTGTTAAGAGAGACAGCAGAGCAAGCTGAGTGAAGATCAAAACACCGAGCCAGGATGTCGAATTGGGCTTCTTCTCTGATATAGAACGTTGCGTCAACGGCATACGCGGAATATGTTATGGAAAAATGCCGGGTGCTTGGAGTTGGCATAGGAAGAGCAGTGAGAAAGGCTTTATGTACGGATCGAAGAACGGCTAAGAAGCAAGGGCAAAGAGCTGTCCAGAGAGTGGACAGCCCTGCCGAATGCCTCGTCGAAAGAAAATGGGCGCAGTAAGAAAGGCGGCCGACTTGACATGGAAGACGGCCTCCTGATAGAGTGCAACGACAGAAGTTACAAAAGGTGAAGGAAGGCCAATGGCAAGAAGAACAGAAGATAAGTATGTGTGAGAGATATTGTCAAAAGCGGCTTTTTGGTCAAGATTGAAAAGGCCGAGAGGTTCAGAGTTAATACGGGCAAGATGAATTAGATCACGGAGAAGATGGAGGTTGGAAGTAATAGACCGACCAGGGACCGTGTAGGTCTGGTCGGAGGAAAGGAGAAACGGTAGAACTGGGTTAAGTCGACGGGAAAGGAGCTTAGGGAAGAGTTTATAGTCCAGATTGAGTAAAGAGATAGGACGCCAGTTGTCCAGGTCAAGCAGGTCGCCTTTCGTAGGAAATAGCACCATATGAGCCATAGTGAAATTCCTCGGAAGAGATGTAGAACAAAGAGCAGCAGTGAAAGCTGAGGGTAAGAAAGAAAGAAGAGTGAGGAAGAGGAATGCTGTCCAGACCTGGGACGGCATGGAGGTTCTGAGAGCGGAGAGCACTCCTAAGTTCGGAAGAAGATGGAGGTTGTAGTAGAGAAGCAGACAAGTGAGAGGGAACCTGAGGGAATAAGGAAAGCAAAAAGGCAGTAGCAGAAGAAGACGGAAGAGGAGTTTCACTATATTTTGCAGTGAAAACCTGACAAACTTGTGAGCACAGGGTGTCAGAATCAGAAGACACCTGTCCATTCGGTTGTCGAAGAAGTCGAATGTGATTAGAAGATCGATGTTTATCTTCAAGAGATGAAAGAAACTCATCGGAGCATTCCTCTGGTGTAAGATGCTGAAGACGAAGTAGGAGAATGGCTTGCCAAGCTCTTGATTCAAGCAATGCACGCAAATCGGCCTGATATGTAGCATATAGTGAATGGCTGACACCAATATGAGAAAGAACTCGTCGAAGATTATTTTGCTTCATATTGCGCAATGTGCGTACCCTGAAGAAGAAACATTTCAGGAAGTACAGCAGATGATATTTAACACTAAGCCAGTATTCAAGAGCGCAGGTAGAAGTGGATATGCCTGGATGGAAACTATGGAAAAGTTCCCGAACCCAAGAGCAAAATGTAGGATCTTCTGGGAGAGAAGAGTTGAGAGTACAACGCCCCGTATCCCGAATACTTACGGGAGGAGGGTCCCAGAGTGGCAACGACTGCGCAGTGGTCAGAGGAAGCCGTAGGAGAATGCATACAATCCATCACAATGGGCAAGAGCTGTTAGGTAACATAAATCCGATCTAAACGTGTACACGAGGAAGTAGTTGCTGCTCTCCACTATGGGAGATGGACGTCGGATGCAGTTGCTGGAAAACGTCAAATAGGTCAAAATCCGCCACACTAGAGCGAAGTAGATCTATGAAACGAGTACGATATTAGGTATTGGACGGGATGCGATCGAGAGTAGATTGGATGGTACAATTGAAGTCTCTACCTATTATTATGTGATCGGATGGTAAGGCAGACTGAAGTGCGATGCGCAACGAGGTGAACAGCAATGTAAGGTGTGTGGGTGAATTGGGCACATAGATGTTGAAAACCAGATATCTTTGGCCATTCATTGAGAAGGTAAAACGCTGTAGTAAATCTTAACAAAGATTACGTACCTGGATGGAGGATGCAAGCTAACGAAGTCGAGGGCGGATTCCAATTGCCAGCCCACCATGATGAGATAGGCGGAAGGCGTGGAGGAATTGGAAATCCCACCTACGCCAGCGATGGAAAGGCGTAGAAGCAAGGCAACTGGTTTCTTGGAGGAGAATAATGTCTGTATCCAAGTGCGTTACATCTTCCTTGACCAACGCGTTGGCCAACGGGGAGCTAAAGCTCCTACAATTCATCGTCGCTATCTTGAAAACATAGATCAGCTGCTGGCTGGAGAAGCCGATCAGCGGCATGTCGTAAATTTTCCAGGCGACTAGCAAATCGCTTGATCCAATCTGGATCACCAAGAGACTCTGGAGGCACCTCCGTAAGATGGGATCGTATGGCCAACACTTGCGGTAAAACTTCAGAAAGGGTAGCTGTATATGAGTCAAGGAGCGTCCTTGACAATTTATTGATCCGAGGACTAATCAGGAAGTTGTACAAAAATTCTCCTGGAATCGGAGTTTGAGATAGTGAATTATCTTCTAGAAACTTAAGAAATTTGGTAAACAAAATCGGTTCCTTAAAGACGACATCAACATCAGAAAAGTTGAAATCTTCAGAAGAGGTGTAGCTACCTGAACGGTCACTCCGGCCTAAACGTGCCGTTCCTGGACGAGTTTTTTTGGTTCGAGTGTTATGAGTTCTGCGGCCCCTCCCGCTTCCTGGGGATGGTTTTGAACCTGAATCAGGAGGATTCGGCACTTTAAAAGTGCCTGGAGCTTCAATTGCAGTGACAGGTATTGATATAGGAAGTTGAGCACTGGCTGTTTGCCAGGCAGGAGGCAAGGAAGCTTCTGATATTGAAGAATTCACTGAAGGATAGAAGTGGAAGGTTGTACTGAAGACACGCGTTGACCAATGCCTGTAACACGACGGTCATCAATAGTTGGCTTCTGCTGCCTAGGAGTGGAAGTGGAAGGTGCCGGGTTCGTTGATGGAGACTGCGCAGGCGTACTGTCGATCCAGGGCCTGCAGAGGGACGATGAGGGCAGTGATCACTTGAGTGGCCATAACCCCCGCAACGAGTGCATATGGTACCCACAGAGATACTGATAGTACGGACATGTGTGTCACATCACACGCTAAAATGAGTAGGAACACGCTGTTTGGCTTGATCAGATGGGAAGATCACACGTGCGTTGCGTCTCAAGTCTAATAAATAACGATCTTTAGGTGTAGTAGGAAAAGTGGACAAAGTAGTTACGGGGCCAATAATCTGTCCAAAGTTTTGAGCAATCGGTAATAGTACCTCATTGGATATTTTCGGTGGAACTGGGGAGAAACTGAGCACAGTTGGCGCATGAGCAAAGGGATCAGCCGTGATATGACGATCACCGATCGAAAGTCCATCGTTGATGACCCTCCGAGCATACTCTGAGGACGAGAAATAGACGACAACCTTAAGTCCATTGCGGCCCATGTGTGTAATAGCTGACTTCGGAAACTTCTTCCGAAGGGCGGCATTATAGGCAGACAGTTTTGTGTTCAGAAGACTAGTGAAAGCTACACCAAGAGGCAACTTTTCCATGAACGTTACCAGCTAGGGAAGACGTCGGAAGAGCAACGAAAAAAATTTGAATCAGCATCAGACTGTAAGGGATAAAGGCTGGGCATAAGGGAAGGTCGAGTAGATGCGTCGGTCGACTTCGATAGGATAGTAGCATAGGGAATAGTAGTTGGATGTTGTGGTGACGTAGTAGCCTCGGACGTAGGTGTGACGTCCATCGCTTCAACTAGAGGTGCTTGGGAAGAAAACTGGTCATCACTCTTCAACATTGACGTAGAAGCAGCATCATGACATATGGCAGTAGAACAAAGCTAGGAGAGGAGGGGCTTGCCGAGGCAGACTCCTCATTAGTGGTGGGACGTAAAGTAGATGCGAGAAGCGGAAAGTCATTTCCGGAGTTGAGAGCTTGGTTACTGCTCCCACCAGAAGTCGCCATTTGCAATGGCAAAGAAGCGCTCACGTCTTGGCCGACTCGGCCATGACAAAAATTAAAATTACCAAATAAAACAAACAGTTACCAACTTGGTAGATACACAAACAGAAAGGTGGAACCTTCACGAAACACACACCCACAATTACAAAAACTTGAAACGCTGGCACCGGCAAGAGCACTTAATGAACGAAAATCGTGGAGCAAAAACACAGCAGCACTCTCGATGAGTAGACCACTGCGCCACCGGGGCGGCAAAAGGCATTTCAAAAAAGAGAAGTGAAACAACCCTGTGGTATGAATTGAAAGTTAAAATGCTCTACAAAAATTAGTTTAGAGATAAGGCAAGAAAATTTTACCAAATACTGCTAATTAGGTGATTTCATTGCTTCACACATGCAGTGCATACAACCATCTTACCGATACGTAACCACAGGCGTTTCAACAATACTTTTTATTTTGAAGTGCAAGAATAACTTATACTAAAAATATGCTTTTATTTTTTTTTTATTTTTTTTTATTGGAGGTTTAACGACCAGCGTGAGCAACTCAATGGGCTTTAAGCAGTCGCCCGTCCCTAATTTAGGGTCACTGGCTCCAGGGAAGGGAGAGAGCCAATGCCGGAAGACAAACACAACATCCATGCCTCACCGGGATTCGAACCCGGACCCCTTACGGACGAATGATCAGAGGCCATCGCTTAGACCACTGCGCCACCGGGGCGGCTTTTATTTTTGTAATAGCACGTTTAAAAAATTATTTATTGAACCTGTTTGACACATACATTGACATATATATTGAACTTGGTTGACATAAATATATAGTATAGACATTCTGTGTCCCAACAACAGCAATGTACCTGGGCGAACAATGAACTCAGCGAATAACCCCCCGAAGGACAAACTCAAACAACCATGCCTTTCTCGTTATTCGAACTCAAACCACTTCGTTGGGCGAATAATCAGAAGCCATCGCTTTGATCACTGCGCCATCGGAGCGGCCTAACACAAACACAACTTCCATGCCTTACACGGGATTTTTTTATTGTAGGTTTAATGACCACCGTGAGCAACTCAATGGGCTATAAGCAGTCGCCCGTCCCTAATTTAGGGCCACTGGTTCCACGGAAGGGAGAGAGCCAGTGCCGTAAGACAAACACAACATCCATGCCACACCGGGATTCGAACCCGGACCCCTTTCGGACGAGCGATCAGAGGCCATCGCTAAAACCACTGCGCCACCGGGGCGGGCGGCTACACGGGATTCAGATCCCTCCGTTGGGCGAATGATCAGAAATCAGAAGATATTTATTGCAGGTAAAAAGAAATACAACGTGTAAAACCACCGGGAAAAACATACCTCCGGCGTCACAACGAAGAATAATATAACAATAAAACATTAAAACCAATAGCTGTGTGCACTATTGACATACCAGCACTATGAGGAATTAAATAAACAAAGAAAGAATTAAAAAACCACAATATACAAAGCAAAGTTAAAGGAAAGGAATGATACGTCAAACGATCTGCTCTTGTAACAAATGCTGTCAATACAGTTCCAAGGAACCTCATGAAAACACAAAACATGAGTACAATATCAACAAATTCCAACCACATATAGAACCATACCACCAAATAATAGTCAATATAAAATCACTACAACATGCAAACAGATTCAGCAATTTAAAATGAAACTTTCATGGAAATACTGTAAGTGAGGCAGAAAAATAAAAATGAACAAAACATATATAGACAAAATAAAACTGGTACATCTGTTAGTCAATGAATTGAACAATCTACGCAGGTATTCAAACAACTGCAGAAGGGGAGGATAGCAACAAAGATAAAGAAAGCAAGTACATTAGGTAACAAGATAATATCATAAATGCGCAAAGGAAACACTTGAGAACACACACTAAACAGGTAAAAGACACTCACAAATGAAAAATAATGTTTCATCGGCCTGACCGGCCAACCAAAGGGAAAAAAACCTCGTCAAACAGGTGCTCAAGCAGAAATTACTTGATTACAAAACCGCATTAAACATATCTCACACTCAAATAGTACAAACAAAAAAGTATCAAGACTTATAAAGGAAGAGGCAAAAAGAAAGTAAAAAAATGTACAGCACGCGCAATAATAACTATAAACATTTAAAGATAGATTACCGCTATGCCTACCTATCGTTAATTTAAGAAGCATTGCAAGTAATAATAGTGCAAAGATGCCAATGATAGAAGAATAAAATACGCGACACACAAAAAAAAACCCTCACCATATGGTAACGTAACATTAAAAAATATTGACAATCGTGGAGTAACTAACTGCAAAAAGCAAAGCAACAACTGAAGAAACGCAATAACCGACACTATACACGTGGCCTAACACAACTGTAACTGGGAAGTAAGCTGTAAAAAAACCTTGAAGAGAAACAAATTGTACAGGTGAGTGCAAGGAAAAAAATAAAAGCAAATACATAAAGGCAAGATATCATTAATACACAACTAAACACTTGATTATACATACTAGACAGGTAAAACTCACAGATATTAAGTAAATTGAAATCATTAAATCAGCGGACTGTTCGTCCAACCATTGAAAAAAATCTCCGAAAAGGTACTGCTAGCAGATTGCCCTTAATAAGAAACTTACATAAAACAGAAAAGCCTCCATTTGGCACGGGGAGAAAGGGGTATCACATAGACTTGTAGATGAAGAAACAAAGCCGATGATTATCACATGAACAGCTCACACAGCAATAAGAAAAACATCAATATACAGCATAAGAATAAACAAAATACTTGACCATCAGCATGTAAGTAATCAAAACGTGTTATAAAAGTGATGGGTAATGCCATGTCATATAAACAATAATGATTCCATAAAAATTGGTCAACAACAACATAGCCGCCCCGGTGGCGCAGTGGTCTAAGGCGTTGGCCTCTGATCATTCGTCCGTAAGGGGTCCGGGTTCGAGTCCCGGTCAGGCATGGATGTTGTGTATGTCTTACGGCACTGGCTCTCTCCCTTCCCTGGAACCAGTGACCCTAAATTAGGGACGGGCGACTGCTTATAGCCCATTGAGTTGCTCACGGTGGTCGTTAAACCTCCAATCAAAAAAAAAAAAAAAAAAAAAAACAACATAACACAAGCATATGATTGAAACGAATCAAAATATATATAGCGCAGGGAAAAAAAAGGTCAAAAAAAGTCACAGTGAAACCACACTGTGAAATAAAGAAGGAACAAGGCTCTGTCCACTGAGGATTTGACAACCCAAACAAACATAGTAGAAAGCAACATAAAAACGAGACATTGATAAAAAAACACAAGCAAGGAAGAGACTCCTTCCACAAAAATCCTCCAAAGCAAAAGAGCAGTATCACAGCATGAATCCGCCAAAACAAAATTTCAACATGCAAAGGAAAAAAAAAAACAAAAAAAACCCCAAAAAAATGCAACAACAAAACACTATTAAAATCTTTGGAAGCAAAAATAGGGGAAAAAATCACACGTTGAGGGAAACACGTTCATTGTGAACATGAAACCAAGACTTATCAGACATCCAGGTCTCGTAAAACGAAGTAACAGTATCAGTATAGTAGATGAAAAGTTTTGCCTGAAGAAAGAAAAAAAGCACAGAGTTGTAATGTTGGTTTCCTGCAACGTAATGATATCGGCATTCAAGTATCTAATTGTCTTCAAAAAGCAGGGCATTCGCTGCCGAAGCAGCGAGGCCTCGGCAATTGAAGGAAACACAGGTAATTTTCTGCAACATTATGGTGGCTGCAAGTGGCTCTCAGCCGCCCCGGTGGCGCAGTGGTCTAAGGTGCTGGCCTCTGATCATTCGTTCGTCTGGGGTCTGGGTTCGAATCCCGGTGAGGCATGGATGTTGTGTTTGTCTTACAGCACTGGCTCTCTCCCTTCCCTGGAACCAGTGACCCTAAATTAGGGACGGGCGACTGCTTATAGCCCATTGAGATTCTCACGGTGGTCGTTAAACCTCCAATCCAAAAAAAAAAAAAAAAAAAGTGGCTCTCAATGTGTGTAGAGAGTATTTTAAGAACATATTTTGTTCTCCTGCCGTATTGTGCAGCCCAGGCATGTAAGTCAGTATTTTCAAAGAGTTCATCCACAAACGAGAGCTGATGCATGACTTCAGGCAAGTGAGACAAATGGTTTCTAATACAGGTGTGTTTAAGTAGAGAGAATTTTTTGGAACGCTGTAAAGAGACATAAGTTCAGGTAAGTTTAATGGTGAGTTTGGGATAGTAGTATTGTCAAGATACAGTGATAGTTAAGAGATTTCTTGTGGGGAACACAGGTAACATCTGAGTCCGCCATGTCGTGAGCTGTGGCCTCACTCTCAGAAGCAGAGTCCATGAGTTCATCAGGTTGGTCACCCAGCAAAGCAAAACGGTTGGAAATGGAGACAACTGCAGATTCACAATCCGGTCGAGACGATGTGGATGAGCTGCGGGAATCAGAGTTGGTTTCACTACGTTTCTTTTTAACCTGAGACAAAGTGCGTGTTCTGGTAAGGGGAGGGGAGACTGATGGAACAGAATGCTTGATTGGTGTGGATAATTGAGTAGTTTTTCTAGGACCAAGGGGTGGGAATCCGCATCCGAAATTGTTGTAGAAGGAACTTCTGAAGCTGGAGGTGATGAGGTGTATTCAGGTTGAGAACTGGTAGAAACATTTTCCAATGGGATGGAAACCACAGTCGACGCAGCAGATGAGGAGACAGAATGAGTTTCAGTGGGGGAGGAACGAATTCCCAAATTAGTAGTAACAGACTGAACAGAAGTTGGTGGTTGAGAAGCAATAGCGATGACCGATGAATTGGCATCCACGGCTGAGAGTAGGGAGGAACGACGCGGGCACTCCTTCACACTATGACCTTCAGCTTTACAGGAAAAACACTGGACACCGACAAACAGATTACAAGTAATTTTGCGATTACCAAAGTCTAGCTCCAGAGTAGTGGGTCGTTGAAGAAAGGCAGCTTCACTAGGAAAAATAACTCGGTACTGGCGCCTACCACCCTATACTATAGCATAAGGGGAATCCCGTCCCACGGCCGGCAAGATCTTGGTAAGTCCGATGACACGGCCAAGTGTACCTAAGGCTTGGACCAGAATTGAATCAGGGACAGCAGTTGGAACTGGGGAAAGAGTAACAGTTATTGGTCTTTGGATACAAGGAATGGCAGTAAGATGAATGGGACCAATATTGATACCGGAAATAAAATATTATCAACAGCTTGGCGAACAGTGAAATGAGCAATTACTCCCCTCCCATTCTAGTAACTGAAACGACGCTCTCAGATGTGACATTTCTACAGATAGCATCATTTTACAGATAGCATCATTTTTACAGATAGATACAGTGGGATGGGGGTGTCACGCAGAGTGGGAAAGTAAACGCTTAATAACAGGGCCGAAGAAAAGCTCTTACCTTCATCAGAGTCCTCAGGTACAGTAACCCTCAGCACCCTGCTTCCCTAGAAATAAACACTTTGGATGAAGCAAAAGGCACTGGTCGCGCAGATAATCCTGAATTGGTAGCAGCAGCAGCATAAGTAGAAGGTGGGATTTGGTTATTTACCTCAACCTCAGCACCCAAAATAACTGGTGCAACACGTAGCACTTTATCAGTAGAAATGTTATTGGTAGACGACGCTGGAACATTTATCATTGTAGAAATAATAGTCTGAGAAAACACAGCAGAAGACAATGTAGAAGCCATACCAACACAAGAAGAGTTGAGTTCGTGAAGCTGGGTAGAAGCTATCTCGGCCTCTAACCCTAATGAAAACGACAAGTGTTGCTCCTTGCAAGACTCAAAACAGATAAACGTACGTAAATGTGACCACCGTCACTGCTTGTGCGGTGAAAAAGAATGCAGAAACACAAACACAGTACAAAACCACGCAAAAATATCCAGAACCGGCAAAACGACCAACTCAATCTCGGGAGCTCCAACACATGCGACCGATATCAGAAGCCATCGCTTAGACCACTGCGCCACCGGAGCAGTCAATTAACTTCAAATGCGGTTTGAAAGGTTAGAAACTAGTTACGGCTTTTTAACCTTTCAAAAACCTATTGAAGTGAAGTAACATGTTAATACGATTTGGGGCCCCGGTGGCGCAGTTGTCTAAGGGATGGCTTCTGATCTTTATCCCGAAATGAATCCAGGTTTGAATCCCGGCGAGGCATGGATGTTGTGTGTGTCTTAAGTCACTAGCTCTCTGTGTTCCCTGGAACCAGTGCCCCTAAATTAGGGACGGCAGCTGCTTATAACCCAGCGAGTTGCTCACGGTGGTTGTTAAACTTTCAATAAAAGAAAAAAATACGTTTTTTAACCTACGTTTTCAAAAATTATCGGCCGCCCCGGTGGCGCAGTGGTCTGAGCGATGGTCTCTGATCATTCGTCCTTAAGGGGTCCGGATTCGAATCCCGTGAGGCATGCTTGTAGTTTTCGTTTTACGGCACTGGCTCGCTCCCTTCCCTGGAACCAGTGACCTTAAAATTTGGAACGGGCGACTGCTTATAGCCCATTGAGTTGCTCACGGTGGTCGTTAAACCTCCAATAAAAAAAATTATCGAACTGTCGATAATCGTATTTCTTTTAGATGATTAAAATTTAAATAAATTTGCACCATCACTCGCTTCTTTGTCATTCAGTATGTAACCGTAATCACTTCCGTTTGTTTGATGATATTTAAGGGCAACGCTCAAGGCATGTGTACTCGCTTGGTTATCATTCCTTTGATTGTTCGAAGACTGCTGATTGAGTGCATTTTGTTTGGACAGTAAAGTGAGGTACTTTTTCTTTTCATATATATATATATATATATTTACTTTGTTAAGTACTTTGCTTCAATGTTTTTTGCTTAACAGATCGTGTTTTTCCAGTGTTGCTGTTGTATATCGTGACTTTGGTTGAAGATAGTAAACCTAAGGAATTTTGCACGCAGTCTAAAACTTTAGTTATTCTCACGTGGAAATCTCCCAAGTGATGAAAGCTTAGAGTTTGCTATGCACTTGACAGTGAAGGATAAATTCTTCCCAGACGTCTGTACTTGAGCAATTTTGTGTTTAAAATTCTTGACCAGGCTTAAGTTATACTGGAACGAAAGTTTTGGGGAGTTAATTAAAATAGCTTTTACGTTGGGTAGTGTTAATTTCGTTAATTATCACTGCATAACGTAGCAGTGGGCACTAAACTTACCTCTCGGCGGCATGCTTGTCTTTCTAGTACAAACAACTAGGGCAGTAGCAAGGAGTACTTCTGAGGGGAATCCTAACATAAATTTGCAAGGGGATCATGGAACGAATGCCTAATGGCGAAACTAAAATCTACAGTTCGCTGCTAAATTGGGGAATGCACATTCCCACTAAATGCTGCATTTTATGAGCTGCTTTCACTGTAGGAGAAACCTATTGATAAAAATATGCGGTTAATACTGTAAGTTTAAATTTGTGCTGGAAATGTAAAGCGCAAGCATCACACGTGAAATGTGTTAAACGCGTTATTCTCCCGCTAACACCGCAATGCAACGTACGCTTGAAAGAAAGAAATGTGTGCTCAGGACTCCTTCCTTTTGGTTTCCCAGAAAAGTCCTCCTTCGAACGGTAGTAGAATTCTGGCGAAATTTACTCACTTACAATATCATGTAAACTCCATTGTGCGGGCCGACAGCAGCTGTCGCTGAAATGACCGAAAGTTGCGGCAAATGCTCTATCATGAGATACATTACGGAAAAGTCTGCGCAGAAGAGATCGCGATCCAGTCTGAATATGCCGAGAAAATCTTGATACCGTTCCACTAATGCATGGCTTTAGCATAGTGCAGGAACTAGTGACTGACCTTTATTGCATGAGGAACTTGACATACTGGAACGTCCCAAACTGTACCCTTACTCCTTGAATCTTACCATGCGATACCGTTCTGGTGACCCTACGAATTGGATTCTACTTCCCTCACCTTCATGGACGAAACAACTGTACGGATTAGTCAATTGTGTAAAGCTAATATAGAAAACTCTCGATGGGAGTCAATGCAGCGAGGACTGTGTGACAGTTACGAAGGGTTACGGAAGTGTGCCAAACCAGGATGTACTCGTGGCTTACGTAGGCGATCGACAGGATGGGTACGTAAAAGCCAGCAGTACACGATTTGTCGAAGCAGAGGACAGTCTGACCACCAAGTGCAGTAAGCTGGAAGGTGCTACTTCTCTCCAAGGTGATGAATGTGAGACAAAGCATGTCTGTATAGAAGACGGAAATTTTCTATCCAGATATTCGTGCTATGTAAAGCGGCTATAGGTAAAACAAAAATAGCGTTTGTGGGCTGCGGAGTTCTCGGAAGTATATGCAAACCTATGTGCGAGGTAACAATGAATAGTAATCGGAGAAATTAGTTTCCCGTGTGTTACTTGGTGTGCGCTTGGCCCGAAACACTTCCGCAATTACATATGGATTAAGTGGTATTTAATAAACTATGGCCCTTCAACCACTTATCTGTAAAGGCCGTATCAACAGGGAAAAAAACTTGAATACTCAGTCTGCCTAGCAATGTTATGAATTTATTTTCTGAAGCGCAAGATTCGGGAATTTAGTGGGGAATCCATCCAAGCACAAATTGTCATTATAGTGAAGCCGTACATATATTCAGAGCTGTTTCTTAGATTTGAGTTGCCCCTAGGGGAAAAACATGCGTGCAGAAATCCCTATTCTCAGACGTGATTACTAATGAAATCCAAAAGAAGCTGTAGTTGGAAAGTCACTCCAGTTTGTTTCCCTGAATCTCTTCCGAACGTGTTGAATTGGCAAAAGCTGCGACCTCTGCCGTCCCATCGCAGAATGGTGACTAGAAGAGGCAATGTTTGGTTCCTGCTTACTCCTAGTACATCTGGTGATTTCTGAAGACTGTCAAAGTGAAGTGATTAACGAAATTTAGGCACTGCTGCTTGGTAATTGGAGTCTCCTAATCGTTTAACTCTAACAGATGGAGTCAGCACTTCGCGTCACTGGCGTGATTCTTCCCTTACTATGGCATCTTGATTATATGCTAAAGCTGTTGCAAATCTTTCCTGGTCACTGTAGTGTTATATGAATATACTGCGGGGTCCGATAGTGCGAAAGCATTCTTATCCTAGAAGTATCTTAAAAGTAGTTCCTAAGCACCGCACCGTAGGAAGTAAATGGCGCACTTGTGGCTGGGGTCTAGAGGGAGGAGACTAAATTAGTTGAGAAAGTTCTCCTCCAGAATAAAGGCTGGTCTCTTTAATTCTTCTAGAGTGGAAACATTCTGGTTATTCAGAACTTTCCACACTTGAAGGCAGTATTCTCATCTGCAGAAAAATGTGCAGACGAGTAGTCTCAAGTCTATTAATGACTGCAGAGGAATGTTTGGACATCCGTATTGATACTTCCCGTAGTTACAATCATTTGGAACTGAAGTTAGTTTCGACAAGTCAGAATCACTCTTCAGTTAGCCAACGCTTTGTACTCCATGGCGATTTACCAAACCAGGCTTAATTCTGGTACTTCTGAAAAAACCTCTTAGCTTGATTTCACTTTGTAGCTGAACGTTTGGAATTGTGTAAAGATTGAATGACTTCATATGTTCACTGTTCTATCTTGAAGTACACGTTCTACAATTTCCTACAACGGGTATAACAGCATGCGCTGTTGCTTCTAGCTGATCGGGAGCTGACTTGGCGGTCTAAGTGTTTTGGTCTTACGCTTAAATTCTGACGAAACTTTGCCTTTGCGCAAAGGTCTTTCAAATAAAATGTAAATTTTTTCTTTTCTAGCGGGAAATTTAAAGTGCGGCACTTTAAACCTTGTAGTGGAATAGTTTTGTGAACTAAGTTAAAACCGCTGACAGTTGTATAAAGAGTACTTAGCCTGATTCTCCAGAGCGAAATCATTCTCTCCTGCTTAATCGTGAAACGCCAAATGAACAATTTCGCGTTTAAGCCTGCTGCAGTGATGGATGGTCGTAATACCATATGAACAGGAATGAGAATATTTACCTTTCAGAATGCAAGAACTGAACTGATTTGAGTTGACGCTAACCTAGGCCTTTTAACTTGAGTTAGAGCTGTAATTTTAAGTGGACTGCTTCGGTTCAGTGTCCCATAGCGAAGTGTTCAGAACTATCCCTCACAATCTTCCAGATCGTGGAATTTGATCTTCTGAAGTCAATATAAAGTACCCAGCTTGTAGGTGGCAGTATTTCAAGGACCAGAGTTCTGAATGAAGTGTATAGAAGCGAGAAGACTGCTTGGTGTTTTGTAGATCGGGGTCAGGATGGAAGACATTCTGGTGGTTATGCATACTGATGAGTAATATACTGCATATACTTATTTTCCACTAGACTTCTACCTTGTATTGAAGTTCCACGCCTAATATAACCATGTTTGTTTAAGCTTTTAGCTGTAAAGCTAGCCATTCGTCGAACTTAAAGGTCTTTGCTGAAGGCAGCGTTTTGGTATCAAATGTTCTTAGAGAACTATACAGTGAGCAAATTTAACTTCTGACGTACAGTATATGTAACCGGAGGATCATCTGGTTTAAAAATTTATTGGGACAATGGTTCTTGTGGACTCAATGTTCAGGCATATTTTAGCCTAATATGGTAATTAGTAAATCCAACTCTAGCGGGTGGCTCTACAAGGATCTGAGTTTGAGCTAAAAATGAAGATCGTTGTAGAAACCCACGTGAACTGTAAGCGCTGATTTTACCGGGGTTCAAGTATATGGAATATGAACAAGCGCAGATGCAAGCTACAGGGTATGTCTAACAACTAAGTTTCTGAAAGTAGTATATAACTACTTAAATTTTGTTTTGGGGTAAACTGTTCACAGGTGCTCCGCTCTGCACTATAATTTCTGAAGACTACCCGCTGAAGTCTTGGATTTGCTTATGATGAATAATGTGGTGATCTCTACTGAGAACTGATTCGCGGATAAGAAAACTCCAAAAATTTTAATACTTAAAACAGATAAAATTTGCCGGACTTCTTGCAACGAAATAAGTCTGTGCAGGTCTTGTAAACACAATTATTCGTCCTAATTTGTGCTGCTTGTTCAACCTGCGAATTATTAGTGACAGTTTTAGTGCCATTTGTTTTGGGTGCTGTTGGTTTAGTTTACGTATATTTGAATACACTAACTTAAAATTCCAGCTGATCAGTCAGCTTAAAGTAATGATTCAAATGTTGTATGACACAAAAGGGTGGAATGGTGTTTATCCAGTTCGTTTATGCATACAATCGCAACCAGTTTATAAGATGTCCCATGTAGTGATCTCCATCAATGTAGCTTGAGATGGCAATACCACATTAGGGTAGCAACTTGACTGAAACTTTTAATTGTATGAAGTAACTTCGCTATAATTTAAATTGTATGAAGGTGTAATTAATTATGAAACACTAAAGAATCTCCTTCAAATCTAGGTGCTAGTTTTCGCAATGACTCCTCCCCCCTCATTCTCCCTCCAAAAAACGTCCTCTGACCATGGCGGAAGGTGAACAAGTATCGGGAGATCCAATAGAAGTTAAGAAAGAGGCTGCAGCTCCTAAGGAACCTCAAGATCCTGAACGGAAAGAATCTCAGAAGTCTGCCGAGGAGCAGGAAAAGCCGTCGTCCACCACTCGTCCTCTGACAATTCCGCCGCAACTGTCAACAGACCGTCCTTTGAAAAAGCAATAGGACCAAACGGATAAAACTGGTAATTACTTAAATGATTTAAAATCTTTCTGAAATTAGGTAGATCTTCTCCGGATTTAATCTTCTAAAATACTTTGAAATAAACTTTAGTTTGCTGTCCTCGCCACTCAATCTTTTGCAACTTTTCTAGTAAGTTGCATTGTGTGAAGTGTCTACTTGTGTGGCGCACCACCGAATATAGCTGAAACTCTGCGCCAATAAAACCTACAGTGTTGCATTATTTCGTGCACCATTAGCTCACCTTTGTTCCAAAAGGTTGTGCATCTGGTGTCACTCCTAGTGTGAAAATTTAACGCTACGGTGCACGGGAGACATGCTACGGAATTAGGTTATTTCTGGCCCCTGCAAATAGTTCAGATTAGCAGCTGAACTAAATTTCTTGCTGCCAATAAACCTAAATTTCATTCTTGGAGCCCTAAAGTGACTAAAGAAAAACAATGTTTCTATGGAGTTGAGCAACCGATGCAGGAGAGTTGCGTGTCCTGGACTAAGAGGGTAAACTTCTTTCATTATTATGAATTCAATTTCCGTAGGGTATCATACAGCAAACTTCTGATGAAGCTTTCTAAGTCAGCCTTTCAATGAGTTATCCTTAACTTCTGAAAAAAATAAAATTGAACATTGTCTGGCTATTAAATTACAACTTGTTGAAATTTTCAAACTTAAGAATATAATGTAACTAGCTTAAGCGGTCACTGTCTTTAAGCGGCCGAAGTACCTGAACCATATAGTAACCAAAATTTCCTGCACTTTGCAAACTGAAATGTTCACCTAGCGGCCGGTGTTTACCAAAACTTCAGAAAAAGGATTCTTCCCCACTCATCTCAGCGGTACGGACCGTAAACCTATCATTCTAGAGAAAAAAAAATCCCTTAGTCATATTCTTTGCTCTGATGCAAGGCATGACGTAATGGTACCTCTCACACGGACTTCACACCACTGGGCAGAAACAAGTCTTAAACAACTCTGCTTTCGTAGGTTTGTCGCCATTATTATAGTCCTTTTAGTAGGTAACCAAAGGATAAGTCAATCATCCCCGTAAATGACCACTTTCTTTGAACAAAGCTGAGAGCCGCTTTTTCTGACGAGAACTTCACTTGTCTTAGACAGCGAATATATTCGTTGGAGCTGACTTCAGACAATTTTGCTAACCCTGAGTTAATTAATTCCTGCCGGTTAAAGAGGTAAGCTCAGCACATCCATTGGATCACTCAATACAGTGAGCGACTTCCTATCAGGCCGAAACTCGAGCGTTTGTAAAAGTGTAAGCATTAAATCTTAATACTCTTCCGCGAGTTGATTGTCCCGTCTATGGAACACTTTTGAAATAGTACCGTCCCTTGGCTTCTGAACCAAAACAAGATTTTTGCTACATTTTAAACTAAGCTGTGCAAATTTTCGCGTGTCTGCACCTTCTGGGGCTAAGGTGCTCAAGGCTCCCTTGTTTCTCTGTTCATAATAGGCTTTCTACTGATCACTCGGCTGAAATAATCTAAAACTGTTATGAAACTGATGCGTGAGGATGATCCCATCGAACACACCGTAAAATTGAAATCCTGCAAGATGTAATTTGCCTTCTTTACTGAAAGTTGTGAAGATCCGACTTAGCATTGGAAACTTCCCTCCAGTTTCTCAGCAAAATGGCTGACCCTGTTGGGCTCAATATGGTCGTTAATTTATGACCAGCCAGTGTTTTAAAGGTTGCTGGTAAAGTAAACTTCGTAACACTGTATGTGAAAACCCGGGAATGATATGACTGCAATTAGTAGACAAGCTGATGCACATTGAATATTCCAGCCTGCCCTTGGGTGACTGTTTCTCCCTCGTGATGGCATTTTAACTTCTCGTTGGAGCCGAAGACTCTGGGTGCTGAAGTCGTGACTTAGGATGTTTTGGCTATAGACCCAAAAAACAACCTGGCTATGTTTTCCTCCACGTACGACCAAAATATTTTACCCTGCAAGAGACTTGGACTACAAGATCTCTAATGGTGTCTTTTGTTATTTGGTACCAAAGCGTTACCAGAATATCCTTTACTCTTGTACAACGGCCGTTCCACAAACTGTAAAATCGCACAAAATAAATATAGGTACAGCAAAATGTTAAGGTACCATCCCCCTGATATGCAATGGCCTCGTCGCTCAGTCAACGTTTCAAAGCGTGTGGCAAAGGCAGTTTGTGGAAGCTGCTTTAGCGACTGTTGTATAGCTCAAATAAGGCCAGCATCTGAATGTTGCGCCACGGAACTTCATTGTTAGAAACTACCAGAAATTGCACGGGGCGAAGTCAGGACTGTAAACAGGCTGTGCTAAGATCTCAATACTGCATTTCGTAAGAAATCACGGAACACAAGCAACTACATGTGGCGCGGGCGTTAGGGTGTAGGGTCCGCTTGCCCACCAGTACCAGTCGCTTAATGGATGTGTCGTCGAACACGCTTAGAGTGAAACTTAATACTGTGACAGTAACTTATGGCGGAACGGAATGCAGATATCCGTTGGTGATAAAAAAAGACTTTCAGAGATTTGGTTTGGCGGACTTTTTTTGGAGGCGAGCCTGTGTCCAGACGCTCGCTTTGAGAGGTGGTTGAAATAGTGGACCCATGTTTCATCGGCAGTTATTACTGTTTAGAAAATTTGGATACCATGCAGTAATTTGTTTTCACTCATGACATACCTGAACTCTGGCTAACAATTGTTCTCTATTCAGTTGATGAGGTACTCTGCTGAAACACACGATACAACAGTAACTTGTGGCGCAGAATGCCGACGTTTTTGAATTATTAGTTGACGCCGCTATGTCTTCACCCAGTCATTAGCAGATTTTCTTGCGGGATTGCCCAGTATTAACAATACGCGCAGTAACACTTTCAGGTTGACCTGGCCTAAGAGCGAGTTCTGCCGATAAACTCAGTTTTTGAAATCGTGGTGCCATTTAAACATTGACTCAGCTAAACATTTAGCTTCTTTCATTAAACTGCTCCTGGGCCGCCCCGGTGGCGCAGTGGTCTAAGCGATGGCCTCTGATCATTCGTCCGAACGGGGTCCGGGTTCGAATCCCGGTGAGGCATGGATGTTTGTCTTACGGCACTGGCTCTCCCTTCCCCGGAACCAGTGACCCTAAATTAGGGACGGGCGACTGCTTATAGCCCATTGAGTTGCTCACGGTGGTCGTTAAACCTCCAATAAAAAAAACCCTGTTTCTAGAGCAGTCTTAATCCAACATTGGCTAAACTTTCCCCAAAATGAATTTCACTTGGCTCTTCCATATCTGTATGGCGAAATGCAGACGTACCTTAAACTACGAAATAACTAGAACCTTCTGCCAGGGCTAATAACTGCTTAATTTCCTTACTTCAGTTAGTGGTGTGTATGGTTGTTTTTACCCCTTCGCATTGTTGCCACCTCAAAAAAATTACTTCATTTTCATAAAACCGTCTTTATAAGATACGTGGTTGGGCCGCTGTAGATTATATTTGCTGTTCGAACACAAACGGCATGCTGGATCGGATTCGTGCCTGGATAATTTAGGAGACAGCTCAATACCAGAATATCTTCGTGCGAAACGAAGTTCTGTCAACAATCCGGCAAGTAACGTGTAGCTTTATTTTGTTGAAATATACTACTTCAGGGGAATACAGTTGCCACGATAGGATTTATTTTGTCTGCAGTAATGTTCAGGTAGGTGGTAGACTTCAGTTTCCTGCACATGAATGACTACCATAATTTCAAAGTAGAACACTGCCGGATAACGTTGCACTCCCTTTACAGGGGTTTCTCTCTTCCCACAGAGTATTCCAGTGGTAGCATTTTAACAAACTGCGCACCACAAGTACCTGGCCTCTTTAAATGGTGCAACAAGAAACTAGATTCTTCTGGCCAGTGTACCTTCCAATCTCTTAAGTTAATCTCAATGGCCGTATACCCTCTCTGGTGCAGCTTTCGGGTAACAGGTTCAGATAAACAAGGTTTCCTTCTACTACGAAGCCCCATTTTAAGAAGGGCTAGATGTACTGTGCGTTGTGACATTACTGTCGGCAGCACTCAAACCTGCGACTTGCACCGCAGTATTCCTTGTCTGCTTTTGCTATAAGGGATAGCCTTCGCTCACCTAACGTCGATGAGCTGCGGTCGGCCCCCACCTTGATGGCAGTTTGTGGTTTTCTCTCGTGGGACAACTTTTTAAAAGATAACCACAGCTGGCAGTGAGCATCCCACATGATTTGTAGTCTTGGAAATGAGCTAAACTAGTTGTTTGGCCTCTGTTGGACTCTCTTCCTCTTAAATCTGGTAACACTTAACAAATATCAGTGTAAGATGTTATTTATGCCGTTTCACGACTTTCTCACGCTCAGTCTGTTTTCCTGCAGTTTCCATTTATTTGAAGACTCGCTGGTCATGTTTCGGCTCACAAGAATAATCTATGAAGTAAAATTCTTAACCCTTTAACCGGCCGGAACGAATTAACTCGGTTAACTCTATCGACTGCAACCAGCACGAACGAGTATATTCACTGTCCAAAACGTTTCAAATGCGTCTGGAATGAGTGAAATGCTCTTCAGAGAGCGATGCTTTCTCCTTAGCTTCTCGGTGGTCATTTAGAGGCGCGATTTACACCAAATGAACACTCCTAAATGGCTTTTTCCAAAGAAGTAATTTAGGATTGACGCCAACCCTTTCTATCTGTTAAAAGGCATAAAACAGTGACTAACGTGAAGAAATATTTTTGGCCCTTGTTTCTACCTAAAAGCACGTTGTCCTTGTTCAAGCCCTTCTCAATGTCTAGGGTCATGAAGCAGAGAACGCAGAACAGTAAAAGCGAAATCTTATCACTAGCGACAAGTTTATGTTCGCTACTGCGCGGGTGGATTAAAGTATTGTTTTTGGTAGAATCCAGTCGCTATGTGAACAATTTGTTTTGGAGAGCTTAGAAAAGTTCGGGCACTATTTTATTCAGAAACATCAAGTTAAAGCTCCGTACAAAAGTACCAGATTTGTGGATGGGATGTGAGCGCCCAAGAGGAACAAAGGACACTCCAGTGTGCTCAGAAGGGTGCATGCAAGTTTTTGCTTAAGAATAATGTACCCAACATAAAGATGGTTTCCGCCTGCTAAAGAAGCCTAAAACAGAAATTCAGTGCTGTGGATGCATTACTCATAAGTAACTAGGTATCAAGCAGGATAATGTTACGGGAACTTTCAATACGCCTACTGCTATGAATCTGAGAATTCTAATTGATAGCGTGTTGTGTAGTTAGGACAAAATGTATGAAGTGGAAAGATCCCCCAGTAGGCAAAAACTTGTGTATATTTTCCAGAGTGCGGGGACACTAAAAATACTAAGTGAACTGCGGTTGCGTTCAAAATGCTCCTGCGCTGTATATAATACATTGCCGGACAAATGCTAAGGACGGATGACAATAGCAACCATAAAATGGAAGGCAGGAAAATGTGGAAATTAGCATAATGGCGGGATACAGTAAGACGTGTTGTGCGTATGCAAATTTTGGATTGCCGAACTTCGTGACGTCTTAGCGCTGATAAGAGATATAAAGGATTTGACGCGTGTTGACCATTGAAGTTCAAAGGGAAAGAATCAATTGACGAACTTGCAATTTTCGGTATGTCTTCCCGACATCACCTAGATGATTTTACGCGTGGCCGTATTGGCAAGATTGAAAAAGGGCGAAAAATAACAGATGTTGCCAAGGAGTTCGACGTCAGCCACAGTGTTTAAAGGCTTTGGAAATCATTTCAAACAAATGGAGTGTAGCAAACGTCACGGGGAGGTCGTGTTCACAGTACGACACCTGCAGAAGATCTGTACATAGTGCTATCAACAAAGACGCCGGCACCGCTAGTGATGTAGCAAATCAGTTTATGGCTGCTACTGGCAAGCGGATCTCCCGAAAAACGGTTGCCAGACGTTTGCATGAAGGACTATACGCCCGCCGTCCTGTTGTGTGCATCCCATTGTCCAGACGTCACCGTACCACCCGTTTGCAATGGTGCCATCAACATCGCAATTGGACTGATAAGGACTAGTCTGCTGTCCTCTTCTCAGATGAGAGTAGATAGTCTATCGTCTGATTGTCTACAACTGATCTGGCGTGATAGTGGTACTGCATATTGTCCAGCAAACATACAGGAAAGGGACCGATATTCGACATGTAGCGTCATGGTATGGGCTGGCATCATGATCAATGGCCGTACGTCTTTCTATGTGCTTCCAACTGGGACTATGACTGGCCAACGATACATTAATGATGTTCTGCTACCTCATGTTCGCATGTTCCGTGGTGCTGTCGGTGATAGATTCATTTTCATGGACAACTCAACATCTCGTCGAACAGTCGCTGTCCAGGAGAGTCTTGAGAGCGATGATATTCAACGCTTCGTATGGCCAGCCCGTTCTCCAGATCTAAATCCCATTGAAAATGTGTGGGATGCTTTGGGGAAGTCTTGCTGGTCGCCAATGCCCTCCAATAAACGAGGACACCCTCATCCGTGCACTGACAGGAATGGGATAAATTACCCCAACAGCTGCTTGATAATTTGTGCAAAGCATGACACGACGTGTGGAATCTTGCATCGCCCTCCAAGGTGGCCATATCCCGTATTGACATCTTACGCCGGAACGCCTGAGGACGGCAATTGCATTTTTTCACGTTTACGTATTCTGCACAAAATGGCCTGTTTGTCCCTTGAACACGTTCCAAAGCCTGCTGGATTTCAGAGCACATTGTCTTTCTTGTAATGTCCTGGCATTCTGACATTATTTTATTTCACTTGGCATCCAACCACTTACTTTTTTATGCGCTATATAGCCGTTTATGATCCGTCCTTAGCAATTGTACAGCAGTGTAGTAGCGATCATAATTCCAAGATCCAGAAGTCCTTCAATGTTTCCAAATGCATTTCGCTTTTTCAGATTGGTGAGGTTTCGAAAAGTTTGGAGAAGTGTGTGCACGCCAAACTGCACAAAGCGTTATATATTTTCGCCTAATGTTGCGTTTTTTCCCAGGCATAGCGTGGGCTTTAGGTTGGCCTCTTTAAGCAAGTAAAGTAAAGTTTAGTTTATATAGGAACTAAAGATACTGTCGCACTTGTTAGGTACAAAAATTAAAGCCCTAGGCCATAGTAAATTTAAATTCCCCGTACTATAGTTCTTATAAGGTTTGAATAACAAGTAGATCTTAGTTTTTGCCTTAGTGGAAGCATCGCTAGCTCTAGGCCTCTAGTTTTCAGTCCGCCGATCTTATATTCGTAAGATTCTCAAAGAAAACCAAATTGGGTTTCCCTTTTTACTAGAGCACAAAACAGGTGTTTTATAGGCCTAGGGATACGCCTTTTTAGTAACTTTTATACCGCAGTGATCATAGTCACAAGGTTTGCATTACAAGTAGTGTAACGCTTATTGAAAACTCTTACTTAGCCTTATGTGAAGCTAAGTTAAAGCGCAACTTGTGAATGAGGTTTGCACGACAAGTCATGTGCACAGCGATTAAAACTTTCTAAAGAAGCCTAAGGACTTGTAATATTTTTGACCGAATATTAGTGTAAAATTATCTTAGCTGATGTGCCTTTATGAATGACACGTTACGAAACGCTAACAAGATCAAAATCTAGAAAGCCAAATTATTGACAGTCCAAATGTTCAAAGTAACGATGAAATGCGGAATTTGCTCTTTTCTTCAGTTTTATTTCGGTTTCCACATCTGTAAATTCAAAAAAAATTACTCCAACCGTGGTTTTCTCATCTTTTGTACTTTTTAAGTTTTGGCATTTTTGTGTTGGGCATCTGGCATAGCGTTCTGCATTTTTATTTCGGATATTTTACTTTCACTGATACTGTCGACAAGGTTTAAAGATAAAACTGTACTGTCACATGCTTACTTCCTTACATTTTCAAATATTTTGTTTCAGTTATAAATTACTTCAATTTCTAGACTCGTTTCGCATATACGCAAGAACTAATTAGCTTCGGCAGGACGCTGTCATTCTACGGATCTTCACGAAATTTGACACAATTACACTGCTACAACAGATTCACGAATTAATTTTGGAACCAAAACGGCAGAACTGGGTATTGTAAATACATTGGGGAAGGATGTAGGGAGGCTAAAACATATGGAGCACTGCTTTAGAAATCCTGCTTACGTTTACCACAAAGGTTTAAACCTTTGATTGTGGTAAACGTTGATATTTTACTTTATTCAACACCAAGTTTGTAGTCAGGATTATATATAATAATGTTTACGGTTCTTCACTATATTTAACTGTACCTGTGTTCCACTGATAGGGTAAGCTCTGGGTTATTCAGTAGCTCAGAAATTAAGGTGCAAGAACAAAGACTCTCCTTGATTCCATTGAAATTTAGTACTTATATCAATGGAATAAATACTTTAAGTGTAAAATATATCTATGCGGCTACGAAGTATATAGACGTCTGGCCGAGAGCACAATGAGAATTTATAGGGTATTACTAGCCCACGAAACTGCATCTGCTTCCTCAGATAGAATTTACATTAAGCAGGAAGGAACCTCTAGATCTGTTTCTTGAAATCACCCTTACGACTCTTATACCTGTATATATTAAGATAATGTTTGTTACAAATATTTTTTAAAGTGTACAAGGTTTCGCTGGGTTTTGACCTAGCTTTATCCGGACGAATAGCACTTATATATTCAAATTATACAAGATATAAATGGTATTTAGTCGCTGATATTGCTTAGTTTCCACGCGTTTGATAGAATTGGTGCGGATGCAATGTCATTAACAAGTTGCGAAGGATCCCGATATATCTAAATCTTCCAAAATATAGTTAGGTGGTTGAACCTGGCTTGCCCATTAATTTTGCTTCAAAGTAGTTTATGGTCCTTGTAAGTGTAAGCCATCTATGCCATTTGGTCATAGTTCCGAATATAGGTCTTGTACTCCTTCAATCAAAAACGCAAGGGTCTGTCCTACAGACGAAGCGCAACATTCACATGGAATTTGATAATTTCCCCAAGAGTTTGACTTAGTATTTTGATCCTAAAAAGTTCACTTCGTTTATGAGTTTAAAAATAACTTCTCAAAATTAAAGGTTTTGAGAAAGTTTGAAGGCAATGTCACGGAAAAATTAAATGACAAAATTATCTCGTAATGGGCGCATCACAGAAGTTAACGTGGAGATACTCTTTGGTTTCCGGAATTTTGTTTAAGCCTTGTCTATAATGGAAGGGTTGATTCGTCCTGATGTCAATAACCAGAGAAACCTTGGTAGACTTGAAAAAATAAAATTGACATACGTTGTATTACTTCAATATATCCTCATCTGTTCAAGAAGCAACTAATTTAAACTGCGTTCTGACTAACAAATAAAATCTGACCCTCTCTACGTTGACTGACTCGACATTTCGTACCACACCCTTATCGAAAGTGTCCAGTGAATAGACAGATTCCGTTTACTTTGGGGTACCGCAATCAGACTAGACACATACATCATTATTGCCAAATGACCACTGTTCCAGTCTTGACTACACGCAGATGTAAACTGTTCAATCGGCCGATGTAAGATTCGTATAGGCTTTAAGATAGCAGTAAAAGCTGTAAAAATCCACTATCCGCTTAATTTTCTGAAGACTGGTTACCGCGTTACAAATAAACGTGAGGAGCAAAATCATGACGATTCCTTAAAAGTTGACCTGTCCAAAACTAGAGAAATTGGGTAGTGTAACACTGAAAAGGGGCAAGCTGTATTTACTTGCCCAAATCATAAACTGGACATGTTCCCCTTTCAGCTCTTAGGTTGAGTCATCAGGAGCGCAACACTAAGCTAGTTACGATAACTTTATCGGAGGAATGCTAAATCACTAATTCCTGATCTGTGCTGCGCATATATTCTTGGGTGCCATAGCTCCTGCGGGAGTACCTAGTCTCTTCCATCCTGCTTTGACATTGCCGAACAAACTCAGTTTCTGAAAGTCCGTTGTACTCCACTGGACGAAATGGAGGTTGACTGATAACAGCAGCGATAGGCGCTAATTAAAGGCGGTATACAGGGTATAAAATGAACGGTATTTATAAAATCTCACTACAGCAGCGCGAGCAGTAACTTTTACGTATTTGAATATTTTCATTATTTTTATTTGAACTTCGCATTTTCGCAGCGGAAAGTCGACCGCGGGTCTCTCAGTCACTGTTTAAACCCTGTCCACAACTGACAAAGTTCATACAGCCTAGGGTTTATAACCATTGAGCCAGCGATCACGAATTTGGCGTTCCTCAATCGCGAGATTTATAAAGCTGAGCCTTAACTACTGGGCATGCCGTGAGTTATGCACATAACAGGATGACCTTAAAATTCTCAAAGAAACCTGTGTATAGAAACGTATCGTAACGATGTTATTGAAGATTCGGTTGGAAACAATGGCTGAAGAATCTGTTTTTATCAGTAATTTCTCTTAAGCTATGCTGAGTATAGCTATGAAGTATTATAACTACTAAAAGACTACCTATATTTACAAGAGAACTGATTACTAATTCGCATTGTAACTTTACCATTCTTTGATTTAGTCTTAATACTTCTCAGGCGCGCTTTCAATACTTGGGCATAAACTCCAGGAATCCTAGTTACGGCTATGGTAGTTAACGAAATGTAGGACATTCATGAGTTTTCAGCAATGAGCTGTAGGAAAGTACTTAAGACTTTAGTTTTGCTATAAGAAAATTGAGCACATGATTAACTGGACTCGGTTAAATGAGGAAGGAAACCCAATTTATATGGTTCAAACAAGAATTATGTGCTTGGTTTGGTAGTGATGCACGGTCCTGGCTCCGCGAAAATTCACTATAAAACTGCTGCACCCATATAAAGCATGCAAGTTACGTTGGTTTCTGCGCCTATCACTAGACAAATGATCTCTAAAAAATCTGTTAGACTACCTTAAGAGTGTATACCTAGAACCTGGCAAAATAGCGTAATATTAAGTCTGGTATAAGAGTACCTAACGGAAAAGAAATGATTCTTGGAACAATATTCGTTAAAGCGATCAAAACCTCAACCTCGGTTTGATCCTCTTAAATGGACAATTTTAAAGTCCAATGTTTGTCGTAACTTAAGAAGCGAGCTGTTGACAAACTTCGAAATACAGTGATCTTAATGTTGCCTATGGCTTAACGTAACTTCGTGGTTTTCAGGTTCTTTCAGTACTATTGGGTGTGTGCAAAAGTTCTACCAATTTTTGTAATAGATGCAAATTGCGATCTGAGTAGTTACGTTAGAACTCTGCGTGCCGAATTTTCGGCCAATAAAGCGTAGAGCATATAGACACCAGGTTTGTCAGAGTAAGTCATTCGTATCTGAAATCATGGCCTGTGTTACATGGCATGCGATTAGGGGCATATTAGGTATTGTTTACTGTAAGAGTTAGATTAAAGTAGTACAGCAGTCGTGGCGTGTCACATTGTCATGTCTATGGGGAGGATGCAGTTGGCTTCGGAAATTCCGGGACTGAGACTGCCGTAAAGATAAACCACGTCCTGGACTTCAATCAGTGGTTTATGGCTAGGATGAGAACCAAGAACTATCACTCGCGCCCAACCACTCGGGAATCTGCGGAAACGCTGTCTGTACACAGAACAGTCTACGATGGATGAATGAGCTTGGGCTCATCCAAGTTCGATAACTGGGTTCTGCATCAGCTTTCTGCAAAGCAACGAGGAGATAATCCGTATGTTTCTTTGCTTTCTCATCGCAGAAAAGTTTTTTGGGACTAATTGGAAAGGGTGAGAAATGGGTGCTGTACCGAAATGTAGAGTCTACTGACTGTGCCAACCTGCGGAGCCTGTTCCATGATATCAAAAGGACTGCATCCCCAAAAGGTTCCAGTATTTGGTATGTCCAGGGAATCCACTGGGAGGTGTTGCCATCTAACCGAATGATAAATGCTGACTTCTACTGCCAACATGTGGACACATTGCTAGAACTGACATCGAAGCGGCCAGCACTAGTCTATCGCGAAGGCGCGATCCTTAAAGATAACGCCAGACCTCATGCTGCTTTACTGGACTGTTTGGGGAGTAATTAATTTTTGTAAAGTGTTACCTCACCTCGCGTATTCCCCTAACTTGACACCTACGGAATACCTTTTTCGATCATTGCAGAACGCTTTCTCTCCAAATCTTCGTTGTGGAAGACCTGAAATCTTTATACTTAGACTATTAAACAGTTCTCCCGGCGTAGATTCACCTATTCAGATGGGAAGAGTTCATACAGAATGATGGCAACTGTGTGAAATCCTAGGTACGCAATTCTTTTGTAGCCTCCAAAACGGATAGAACTTGTGCACACATCCAATAAAACAGTGGACTTCTGCAATGTCCTCTACTCATACCTATCTAAAGCTCTATACGGAAGCCTTGACGCTGACATAATGTAAATCTGCTCTTTCTGCCTAGGCAAAGTTCATATGAGCGGAACTATTTAATGTGTAAAAAAGATTGTGTGCATAAACGTTTCTGAATGCTCAAATTTAAAATTAAAGAATTAGGCCAACGAGTTCCTGCCTATATGCCAATTTCCAAAGTGAAGTGCATTCTAAAGTTCCCACGCTGCATGCAATGGCAAGCCTGTATGCAATTTCTATGTTTGGCATTTGAGTACACTGTAAAAGTGGCTGAATTCAGTTTCTGCGAATAACTTAACTAAGTTGCTGTTAGATGCCAGTCTCTAAACAATTCTGAAAATGAGCTTTCCTTTTACTTAGATATTCTGTAGTCAAATGCTGTTCAATGCAGAAAATTCAGTTTCGGGATTTTCCTGATTTACAAACTTCGCATAATCGAAGAACTTTACTTTCTCAGTCCTTGCACCAGTCTTCTCTACTGGGATTCGAAATGAGGCGCTTTGGATTTGCTCAACAGAAGTCTTACGGCTGACCCAGAAAGACTAATCGGTTTTGTTCAAGATAAAACTGCCATTGCGCGACGAAATGATTTTTTTACAGCGAACTAGTCATTCTACTTTATGGCTACCTACTTGAACAAGTAATTAATTTTTTTCTATAGGACTTGCTTTTTCCATAGATTTTTGAAGCTACAGAATGCTTCTGAGCTTCAACATAAACTGAAAATGACCTTCAATTAAATTTAAGGTGAAATGCGCTGCTTTATAGTTTTTCGCAATACTCCTAAACTTAATCCGGGCAGCTTCTGTCTGAAGGTGCCCCACCTCATGCTGAGGTAAATTTTACCTATACAATACGTAAACACTGTCTCTAACGGTATAAAGCTGGTACGCAAATGGAGCAATAATCTGCTGCCATAACTGAAATATCGTGCGCTATGCTACCCACAACGTTAGTTCTCGCTATAGAACTTCAAAATCTGATTCTTCGCTAGATTTAAGTTTATAAAACTTGAAGTATTCCCAAGAGTATTAGTGAAACATTTCAGACTTGTGGATAACGGAAAAAAAAGGAAGTTTCCGTTAATATAAGAAAATAATTTCTAGAAGTGCAAGTACCTTCACAATTTTGCCTACGAAAAACAATTTACTCAAGTTTTTCAGTCATTTAGAGGAAAAGGTATGAATTCGTTAATTCACGAAAATAATCTTGGAATGGCGTTTAAATTTCAGGACTTCGTAGTGTAGCGTTCCCCTGTTCATGGGCTCGGAAATACTATGTATGAATCTCAAAGCCCACGAACAGCGATAATTCGGTAACTACAAGCCTGATGTATGAAATTCCTTGGCTAGCTGATTTTTCAGGTGTTGCTTCCTGATATAAGACTACGTCATGGAGTACTTAAATCTAAGTTTAAAGGTGCCTGTTACTCAAAATTTGAGCTTTCAGAGCTGGAAATCCTAGTCTGACACTTGTCTTACAACCATCTAATGATGCAATTTAAGTAAACAGCAACTTTCATGCTACGAACTAATAGCACTAATGTTTATAGCGAAAACATTCATGTGAAATTTAAGCATGGGTGTTTTTGAATTTTGCTTTCAAAAGGGCACTTATTTACCATTCTAAGCTATATTTCACTAATTTCTAGTTTGTATGCAAAAACTTGTAAAATCTATATTTGAGTATTCTTGAGACTTCATAGTCTATGTGCTGAGTATGAAACTGAAAAATACTGTAAATTATACATTGAACTGATCTTAAATATTTCCAGGAAATCGGCAACTTGGAGGTCTTAGCATTATGAGCTGCCGTTGAACTGAAATTAAAGAATCTCTTACGTTGGCCAGTTATCTCTAACTGGATGAAGACTTGAACCCAAAACTGAAGTGCACACTTAGAAGAAATCGTTTAATGTGCCATAATCCCCCGTAAATACAGAATCAAGTGTATAAATGCAATCTATCAGATTTAGATATAACTTTAAAAATGAAATTTTCTTTAATCCTAGCTTAACTGCAGCATTATTATTGTAACAATCTCCTGATTCATGTCAGATTTCCTAATAAAACTTCCGATATGAAAGAAATGTTTTCTAGTCTGAAATGCGCAATGGATTTTTAACATCTTGCACATGCGTGATTTATTAGTATGCGAATTAACAAACAGTCAAATTTTATCTTTGGGGTTTCTTAAATCTGAATTCCCTGCTGAATAACGAAACATGTCTTCCACAGCAAAAGGCATACTTGCAACCTCCAGAAATCTTTTCGCTAAATGTAGTTCTGTTAGCACATTCAGTCGCAAACTTTAAAACTGGAATACATTAAAAGGACCTAGATCCGTCTCTCAGTCCGCTACAGCACTGAGAATGACTTTAAGAACCATCCTGAAACTTAGGCAATCACGGAACTTCTCACTATTCTGAGGTAAACTCGGTGAATCACTTGAATGACACTGCACTTACAGGAGCGTTCGTGGAGGCAGTGTTTACCCAAAATTTTCACCAATTTTAATTGGTATCGAAATTTCGGTGTAAGAGTAGTATTGTGTGTAACTCAATGGAGTGTGGCCGTATTAAACTACGTTTAATCATAACACATGGAATTAAATTTGATTTTGCTATGAATTATGACGCGCTTGATATGAACAAATGAGCATTAACGATAAATTTAATCTTTCCAGCATGTGCTGAGGTAATTACTCTTCAGTGATTAACACAGGCGAAGGTTGAACATTTCTAGCCTTCCCCGTTAGTGTAACTTCGTGGAAGGGTACTTATGCTGAAGAGATTTGTTTAGAAATAACTTTTACATGGACTATTCTGACAAAAAGGAAAAATTTGCACATATCAAATTCTAGACTACGGGAATAGAACTCTAGCAGAAAGTAATTTTTCTGTATTTCCGTGGACGTCGTAACTACTTGAATACAGAACGATCTAGTTAAGGAACCACGAAAAGATCGCAGTTTGCAAGTTTAAATTCGGAGACCTGTGATAAACTTGTGGCTGGCAGACTGCTTCCCGAAGTATTTCATTGACAGGAGTAGTGCTAGGTTGTGCTGATGACTGTACCTGCTCCATCGAAGTGTCTACTCCGCAGGGATATGTGTAACTATCAAAGATTTGATAGCTAAGTTGTTGTGCGAGTAATCCGGCGAATTTTTCACCCTGACAGGATCTGTCCAAGGAACTGCTCTAACCTGCTGCCCCCTCGCAGGACCATCACTTCCCACCCCTTTGCCATAGCCCGCGCGTGTGACTTGCTAATGGGCTGGGGTTCTTAATTTTGCGTGTGGCTAAGGGATTTACTCACCAGCGCGATTAAATTTGGTACTGAAATCCTTTAATGTGATTGTATCTTAGCCTAGACAATAAACACTGAGGTAGACTGTGTGCTAGCATACACCAGTATAAACAAGATTCAGGAGCTATAACTCCACTTCAGATTCTTGTGACAAAAGTTCGTCTACTACCATGCGTAATCTCAAGGAACTTATCTCAAATATTCCTTAGGCGTGAACTGCTTGCTTTTAAGTGCTTATGTATTAAGTGTTTTGAAAATAAACTTCTCGCGAATATACTTATTATCGTAAAGAATAAAGTTTAAATCTAAACTGGACTTAAAAGTTGTCTGAAAACAAGATTTCTATGCTGCTTAATTGTGTTGAGGCTAACATTTCTTCCGGGAACCCTGTTCTTAGTACGAAGAGGTTATTTCCAAGGATCTTAAAATAAATAAGATAACAAGACTTTCATTTTTACGCTTTCCAACCGTAGGTTGAAGAAGCGTATATACTCCTGCTTTGTCCGTCCGTCCGCACGATAACTCACGTGAACCGTCCGCACGATAACTCACGTGAACCGTCCGCACGATAACTCACGTGAAAATGTTTAGATTTCGACGAAAATTTTAGTATGTGGTAGAGAACCACGTGGGCACGAATCTTATTGGGAATGGGGTCAAAGGGCAGAAGAGCGGGATATATTCAATTGCCATTATGCGTCATAACTTGCGTAAAAATGGTTAGATTTCGATGAAATTTTAGTATGTGGTAGGGAGCCACTGGGGACGAAATGTGTTTCATTGCCCTTGTGCATCATAACTTACCTAAAATGCTTGGATTGCGACAAAACTTTACCATGTTGTTCCGGGGGTATAGTGAACCGGTGCTGTTGAATATCATCGAAATGGGGTCAAACAAAGGTCAAGACACAAGAGCGATATTTATTCCACAGCAATTATCCACATAACTTGAGTAATTTCTGGTATGTTGGGAACCGTATCAATGCATTGCATGATTTTACTAACTTGACAAGTTTTTATTTTGCCACTGACGGAGAAAGTGCGTACACTAATTCAAAGCGCCAGGATTAACTTTTGTGGGGTACAAAGACTCTTTCCACTAGTGTACTAGGAACGGTTGTTGGAAGATGGCCGGTACTGATGTCTAAGAAGCATTAAACCTTTTCACATAAAAGGTGTTGCTACAGTGGGAATCTGTTTTGTACGGAGAAGGTGATATATCGCGGATACTGGAGAGCAAACTGTGCAAAGATTTTACGAAGGGAATGGTAGAAACTTACTAAGTACCACATGGGCACAAACAACCACCATTATAAAAGGCAGGTGCTACAGGCATGTTAACATTTAAGACTTCAGTGAACTCGTTCTTGTACTGCAAATTTCAACCGGTAGTGTCTAGCGTTGCTATCACTAACTACATTAATTGAAAGTTGTCATTAGGCACTCACTTTGTGACATCACAAATCATTAGACAAGACTAATGGTCCCCCCCTCTTGTATTTGATATGCCATTATGAACAAGATTTAATTTTCCCTGCAGATGAAACTTAGTGTCATTAGATACCAGAAAGCAAACTCGCATTCAAATTGTAACAGTACAGTAAAACAAAGGTCGCTGTTCGGATCGGAAGAAAGTGATTGTTGGAAGATGACCGATGTTCGCTTAGGATTGAGTTAGGTCTGCGTATGTACGACGTATAAGATCAGAAAAAGTGCGTGAAACTTATTTGCAAAGGAAACTGCTGTCTTGAAATTAAAACTAAGTCACGATGTAGAGAATTTTAGGGAATTGTTAAGCAGCCCCCGTTAGAAAAGCTAGGACCAGGGTATGCTATGGAAAATTTGTGGAGTATGACTGCACAATTAGCTAGACACGCGCCGTAAAACATCAGGAAAAGAATATACACCTGCTGAACTAAGAAATATGACTGCCAACAAGGAACTCTAGCCAGCAGCACACAATCTGTAACCCTGCCAGAGGCACAGATCCTCCTGCCAATTTCTTTGTTCCTATAGTTTCCCTCTGGAAGAATCTAAGACTATAAAAATCCCGACTAGGTTTCATTCGAGAAAGGCTTTGTTGTCTGCTGTTTTCACTTCCTAGCGGTTAATATTAATCCTTCGGAAGTTATACCGTACGAACTAAACCTTACCATTGCTCGGAAGTGTTTAATGCCACACCAGTGGCGTAGTGGCCTACGCGATGGCTTCTGATCGCTCGTCCAAGATAAGTCCGGGTTCGAATCCCTGTGAGGCATGGATATTTTTCTTACTGCCCAGGTTTCCACCTTCGCTGCAACTAGTGGCCCTAAATTAGGAACGAACGACTGCTAATAGCCCATTGCGTTGTTCACGGTAGTCGTTAACCATCAATCAAAAAAGTGTGCGTTAACGAAGGTTTCATAACCAGTAATCTCTTCGGTAAAAACGTTTCAATCCATCCTAGAAATCCCAAACTGTCGGGGAGTGCTTCTGGTTGATCCAGACTGGGACAAGAGCAACAGTCCAAACCTATTTTTTTGATATTAGCATGTTGCTCCATGCCATTGGTTGCAAAACACCTGAGCAGCGGTGGTGTGCTATTGAGCGATAAAGCGAGGCCGCATCGATTACCTGCGATACTCTATAGCCATCACACCTACAGCTGACCTCTCAAATACTTATTTCGCTCCAGACGCGAGACAGACCGTAATCGCATGGATTCACCAACAGGAATCCATGTGATTACACATATGCTCACCAACGCCTCATTGTCACAGTGAGACGTATAAACAGTAAACTCTGGAGATTAAAAGGGAAAAGCAGCTGTTTTTTTTACTCCGGTAAGCTCAATGCTTGTACTCAAAATCTGTTTCTAACCCTTGTAGAAGGTTTGAGTTTGTTGCAGTGTATGGCTAGTCTGATATAAACTTTTCCATTAAACTTAACACTATATGTACTTCTAAAGAGTGGGGCGGGCAGGCGCTCTAGATTAACGTACAGCTTTTTAGGTTCAAAGCTTGGGGAACGGCGTGCATCTCCTTCCAGTGCTGATCTCTTTTTATAGGAACCCTAAATTGGGAACGACTGTCTTCGAGGTTAAAATGCGATCATTTCACACAAAAGCAAAGGGTCTGGCCCACGAACGTTCTTATTTCCCTAACTAGAAATAGTACAAAAAGAAATTGCAGTTCTAAATTTTTCAGGGGAAGCAATAAAACAGTTAGGATTTGATATTCTTTGTATTATTTAGGGGGAAATCATCGAAACTAGTGACTTTTATACCTGAGTTTTGAAACTGATTAGAGGTGTAACTTATAGCACAATGTAATCTAGACCAGCGGAAGGTAGCTATACCGAAGGATGTAGAAACCCTAAAGCTCAAAGGATAGTTGAGTATCTTTAATGTCATTACAACATGAGTGAACGAATTTGGTTTTTAGCCTGCACAAGTTCTAAAAACTTTATCGCTACTTTGACCTCTGCTGTCAGTCTTGGGTATTTATGTTATCACTACAATGCAAGTATGGTAACATGTCCCCCCCCCAAAAAAAAAAAATCGCTGTTAATCTTACGTTTAACCCTTTCCAGCAAATATGTTCACTTTTCTAGTTTGTAACTCAAGTAGGTGCGTAAAGCAGTAGGACGAATTTTCATCTAGTAATTTTGTGGAGGAGCAGATGGTGGGATTAATGCCCACCGTGAGCGACTATGGGCTGTAAGTTGTCTTCCATCCATAACTTAGGGACGCAATTTCCACAGAAGGAAGACACATAGCATCTTAAGCTGATACGAGTAACAATCTCCTGTCCGCCGAAAAACATGATAGGGAATAATAGAACTTACAATCAAGAGACACTGCTGCAACAGCACTCCAGTCATAACGTCTAATCAGGACACCAGCGTTGGCCGATCCTACCAGCCGTGGTTACGGGAAAATCTAAAACAAGCGCCGCAGATGTAACAACGTGAAAGAGAAGTAATCTTGGGAGATCCGTTCAACGCAACCAAATAGGGGTCAACCAGACCCTTTCTTAAAATAAACTGATAACTATCTACGAAATTACGATGTATTTTACCGTAGAAAAATTCAAACCGGAGTGCTCAATAATTTCTAAAGGGATTCAAAACTTTACAATTTTGAGTAAGAAAATCACTATGTACAATAACAAATGTCATAATTTCACAAAAATCAACTTAAAACAAGTGTTCAATTAATTCACAAAAAATCAAATTTTGCTAAATCCTTGTATAAAAGAATTAATCAATACCATGAAAAATGCAAAAAATTGAAGCTTTACGAATACCATGACATGTTACAGTGATTATTAAAGGAAATTCGAGCAAGATCAAATGAAATTGATACAAAGCTACTCCTATAATTCCACACAATTAAAAATAACATTTCATTAGAAAACATGAAAGATGTTTCATAAAAAAAATTATGTTCATATCGCACCTTTGCGAGAGAAATGACATAAGTAAAATGTTTTCACTGTTCTACTGCCATAGAATAGCATGTATATATTTTGTACAGAAGTGTCATGAGTCTAAGTGGGCCGCCCCCATGGCGTAATGGTCTGAGAAGGGTCAGAGTTTGAATCACGATGAGGGATGGAAGTTTGTCTCAAGGCACTGGCTCTACCTTCCTTGAAACCAGTGGCGGGGACTGCTTAAGGGACGGGACTGCTTATAGCCCATTGAGTTGCTCACGGTGGTCGTTAAAACTTAACCCCCATCCCGAAAAATAAAGAAACTGCAAACAATTCTGGTAGAGCGCATTGTCTTTTCGTTAGCCAGACCCAGAGGGCCATTTATCAGAAAAAGTATGACTACTGAGTTGTTTCGGTGCCGTTTTATAGCTAAGTGTTTCGCTTTCTCGAGAAAAATGACATATTTTGAGTTGTGGCAGTTTGCTGATAACTAGCAAAATCCAGTGTAATGAGTTCAGAAGTGGTATATTTTCGTGTTGCGACTCTTTTGTTGAGAAAAAATCTTTCTATTGTACTTTGCCGCTTTTCCCCAGTCTTTTCCAGTTGTAGTTTTTCAATTCAAAGTCAAAATTTTTAGACTTGTGCCATTTTATGAAATAATTTGAAGTTGACTGTTTTCTTGGTAACATTTTCTGTTTGACTTCATAATTTTCGATTGAGACGCTTCTTATGGGCTCGCTTACTGATTAATGTTAAAACTAGCGAAAAACAACATAAAACACAAAGTGAAGATAATTCTGGATTGAATACCAGTGTTGATGGGAATATATAAACTGAAAGGTGATCTTTGGACAGTGATATCACAAACAATGGAGGTCGATAGACCACTAGCGAATGACTTAATATCAATAATCCAAATAACAAATACAACTCCAGGCAGCGATGAATCTCCAGACAATCCAACAGCAGATACTGATGGTATGCTATTCAATTCAACAACAATTTCGGGTGAAGCGATGCCTTGGTGATTCTTGGTATGAAAATATTAACTAACTACCCTCACTCCTTTCTAGGTCTTTCTCAACATAGCCGCGATCCAGCGAGAGCGGTCACGTAATTTTTGTTTTGGTTCGTTTCTCAAAGAACTGCGTACTTGTAAAAAAAAAAAAATAAAATTCAGGCCCCTTTTTTAACACTAACAAAGACTAACAGTTTAATGTGTTATAACGATGTGACTTGAGACGTCTGTAGGGATGGTTAATGGAATGTGTCATTTGACTTATTTTCAGTCATGTGCTATCGACACTCGACCCGGACTTAATATTTCCCGTGAACCGACTCTGCAGCTAGACTCCGCAATACCAATCGTTCTGCGACTTCAACTCGCAGACCCTACCGCTCTTTTCAAAACTCTAGTCCCGTCTTTCTCCCTTCCACTTTTAAAGGCAAGTTATCTCTTTAAACTTCAGAAAAGATCTGCTATCGGATTTCCGAGTTAATCTCCCTCACGTGGGCTATCTACCATACCCTTAAGCCTGTCTTGCATTCCTGGAGATAATTCCATGGCCACACAAGACTGGTACAATATACTTCAAGTACGTACATATTAAGCCGATTGTAATTCGGTTTATAACTTGTATTGGCATCAGCTTGAACCTGCTAATTTCGTCCGCTTTGTCCGAAAATACCGTGCACGAAGAAATTCCACGTGGGCATGTACATAGGCATAGATACTAAACATTTTTTTGTTTAGCCTGGAGAGGGGGGGAGGAAGCAAATTTTACAATTAACGAAGTTATACTATGCGGAAAAAGTTTGCAATAATGGCACAAGCCTGAAAAAGGTGGCAACCCCGATGCAGATGTTAATGACTAACAACGGAGATTTTGACTATTCTGTTGCAGACTAACTACATTGCTTAGAGGAGTGAAAGCATTGAGACTGATTCATACAGAATTACTAGTACTTCTGACTCAGATCACGAATGAAAGATGTTTCTGAGGAGTGGAAAATGCAGCAGAAGGGAAACAGATTGGCAATACACAAAACGGTGTATATCCTGTTACTGCAGAACATGATTGCTGCCGCGGTGCAGTGGTCTAAGCGATAGCCTCTGATCATTCGTCCGAAAGGGGTCCGGGTTCGAGTCCCGTAAGGCATGGATGTTGTTTGTATTACGGCACATGCTCTCTCCCTCCTTCCGTAGAACCAGTGGCACAAAATTAGGTACGGACGACTGCTTGTAGACCATGGTGTTGCTCACGGTGGTCGTTAAACATCCAATAAAAAAATGACTGCGAAAAAGCTGGTAGCCGCCCCCCTCCCGGTGGCGCAGTGGTCTAAGCGATGGCCTCTGATCATTCGTCTGAACGGGCTCGAATCCCGGTGAGGCATGGATGTTGTGTTTGTCTTACGGCACTGCCTCTCTTCCTTCCCTGGAACCAGTGACCCTAAATTAGGGACGGGCGACTGCTTATAGCCCATTAAGTTGCTCACGGTGGTCGTTTTTTATTATTATTTATTGGAGGTTTAACGACCACCATGAGCAACTTAATGGGCTATAAGCAGTCGCCCGTCCCTAATTTAGGGTCACTGGTTCCAGGGAAGGAAGAGAGGCAGTGCCGTAAGACAAACACATCCATGCCTGACCGGGATTCGAACCCGGACCCCTTACGGACGAATGATCAGAGGCCAACGCCTTAGACCACTGCGCCACCGAGGCGGCACGGTGGTCGTTAAACCTCCAATTAAAAAAAAAGCTGGTGGTAACCAGCCCATTGGAAAAGTGAAGAAAGTAACAAAAATGGGTTAAAACAATCTTCAGTACCTAATAAAAGGTTGAAACGTGAAACAAAATTACTTAGGAATACGGATGGACATATCTCAGTCTAAAATAAACTTTTTATCATTTTTTTTATTTGTGGTTTAATGGCCACCGTGAGCAAATCATTTGGCTATAAGCAGTCGCCCGTCCCTAATTTAGGACAACTGGTTCCCGGGAAGGGAGAGAGCCAGCGCCGTAAGACAAACGTAACATCCATGCCTCACCGGGATTCGAACCCGAACCCTTCTCAGACGGATGGTCATAAGCCAGCGCTTAGACCGCAACTACTTTCACTTTATTGAACAAATTAAGATAAGCAATTACATAAGGCCTAGATTTACAGCGCCAAACTGAAAAATTAAATGACAGCATATGTACAGCGAGGATGTACAAAATGAACAAATGAAAAATGTAATATTTACAGTGATGACAAATTCCTATTCGAGGGATCGTTTCACAGACAACAAAGAGAAACAGATACAACAAAGAGAAACAGTATAGCCAGACACCGTAAAATTAAACAATATCTGCAGTACCATGAAATATAGTGCAACCTAGACAATAAGTATATCCGTGACACACGACAGACAAAGTAAAGGCATATTGTGATAAGTGCAAGTGAAACAGATTTGTATCAGATAAGCAAATTAGTAACATATGTACAACAGGCGCATAGGCAGTAGGCAGTGTCATATAAATACAAAGAAAGTCAAAAGAGAACAAATACGGTAACATAAAGCATAATACTTTGTGACAAAAGAAACAGATGACACTGTAACTGATGCCCAATTTACACAGGTTGCTGAACAACATAGAAAGGTATACGACGACATCATTATATACAACTATTGTGGACGAGCAACAATTATAGCAGGTCATGGTACAACATGATATGCATATAAGTGTAAACAGAAATGAGGCTATGTACAACAGGAAAAATATACAATCGACATGTTACGCCAGAACACGAACGTTACAAGAAACACAAGTACTAGTGCAAACAGAATAGTGAAGCAAAATACTAGAATAACCAGTGATTTAAAATATGTTGAAAAAGAGAAAAACCAATACATTGTGCAAACTAATGAAATAATCAATAAAATGAGCTCTACAGTTAGAGCAAAAAATACAACCCCATTTGTGTGAAGAAAAGTCTTATATGCAAGTTGTAGGTTGTGCTAAAGTGAAGGACAATAAGTACTGTAATTAAGTCCAAGGAATGACTTGCCGGTGTGATGGATGCTGGACTAGGCAACAAAATTGCAGCCTAATATCCAACCAGTCACGAGGTTAGTCGAACTAGTATCTCAGGAATCAGAACAGTAGTCGTAGGTAGGCTGATGGTAAAGTAAACCATGGGTAATAGGGAATTGTTGAAGCCGATTTGACACTTGAGCGGTCGTAAAGACCAACCGTAAACGTGAGGTCAGTCGGTTACGAAAAATACTGCACATTGCATCCTCCGCCTGAAAGATAGGAGGCATGGCAGGACCTGAGCAAAGTTGGAGGTTGTAGCTATATATCACATTGCGAGCTAAATGAAGACATACGCACACGGGTCTGAAATTGGAATGGGTGGAGAGCTTGATTGCAATAGCGTGCTGTAGGCTAAGAACGGAAAATCACTAACACTGAGGCGCTGTGCAATAGTGAAGACGCCGCCCCGGTGGCGCAGTGGTCTAAGGCGTTGGCCTCTGATCATTCGTCCGAAAGGGGTCCGGGTTCGAATCCCGGTGAGGCATGGATGTTGTGATTGCCTTACGGCACTTGGTCTCTCCCTTCCCTGGAACCAGTGACCCTAAATCAGGGACGGGCGACTGTTTTTAGCCCATTCAGTTGCTCACGGTTGTCGTTAAACCTAAAAAAAAAATAGTGAAGACGAGATGCTGGAGAGGAAGTAACACCGAGAAATGCAGGTATACATGATCCACGTCTGCATAAGATGAGAAGTAACAGAGCGGCAAATTCAGGAGCGTCATCCGATGAAGAGTTGATGGAACAGGTAAACGGCGATGAAGAAAAAGCCAATGAATATTTCATTCCATCAGAGAGAAGAGCGGTGTGGTGGTGGCTGACCAAACAAATGGAAGTGCTGCAGCTGGAAAATCTGGGATCTGTACCGGCGTAGGATGCAATGGATCAAGAAGAAGCCTATAAAGAATGGAGACTGAAAAGCTAGAAATAGGGCGAGAAGATCCCCGTAGCCGCCCCGGTGGCGCAGTGGTCTAAGGCGCTGGCCTCTGATCATTCGTCCGTCTGGGGTCCGGGTTCGAATCCCGGTGAGGCATGGATGTTGTGTTTGTCTTACGGCACTGGCTCTCTCTCCCTTCCCTGGAACCAGTGACCCTAAATTAGGGACGGGCGACTGCTTATAGCCCATTGAGTTGCTCACGGTGGTCGTTAAACCTCCAAAAAAAAAAAAAAAAAGGATCCCCGAACTGAGAGGAAGTGAGGCAGTAGAAAAGACAAAAGTGGGAAAGAGAGTAATGATGGCAGAGCGTAGGGAGTCATAAAGAGCAAGGGCTGTTGAGGAGGGAGAAAGAGAGGGAAAGAGGTTAGAGATAGGTTTCCAGGTTTGATCTGAGGAAAGGAGGATTCGAAGAACAGTTGCAATCCCGGCTGGGAGCCATTAACGGTCAGAAAAGTAGGGGGCATTAGAGGATGGAGGACTGAAGAAAAGATGAGGGGCTCAGCTAATAGCTTGGACTTGGAAGTAGGAGGAGCACGAATAAGAGAGAGCGAGCGGAAAAACGAAAGAACCTCTTTATAGAAGGGCGATAGTCGAGTACGAAAGAAGGGACATTGATCCATGGGTAAATACGTAGTGAAAGTGAAGCGTGGGTTGCGTGGTGATAGTATTATATCTCTGACAATAGTGACTGGTGATGCAGGAGAGCAAAGGAGCCGGACGAAAGAAATCACTCTTTATGCCGTGTAGTAGGTTCGAATATCCAAGAGCGAAATTCCAACTTGTGAACCTGTACGGTGAAGAGTAGAAACTTGGACACAGTGATGTCCGGACCAGATCGCCGTGGAAATGAGACGGATAGTTTCTGTCAGATTGTAGACCGGCATCTGAGTAACAGACCACACGTAAAGACACGACGGAAGAAGGTAAGTTCTAAAGATCCGTGCTCGCAAAACATTGGAGGTGCAAAACTGTGAGTTACGCCAGAAAGCGGCAGTCCGTGTGAGCCGAGAACGAATTACGGTCCATGTTGCATTCTGAGCTGGAAGGTGTACACCAAGATGCACAGCAAGGAACTTTTGGGTAGATGCAGTAAATGACGCACCCCAGCGGGCGTCAATCCTGGATGTCCAGGAGCCACTCCACTCTTGGACGTGTTAAGAGAGGCAGCAGAACCAGCTGGGTAAAGATCAAAACACTGAGCCAGGATGTCGAATTGGGCTTCTCTGATACAGAACGTTGCGTCATCGGCATACGCGGAATATGTGATGGGAAAATGCCGGGTGCTTGCAGTTGGCAGAGGAAGAGCTGTGAGAAAGGCTTTATGTACGGGTCGAAGAAACGGCTAAAAAGCAAGGGCAAAGAGCTGTCCAGAGAGTTTACAGCCCTGCCGGATGCCTCGTCGAAAGAATATGGGTGCAGTAAGAAAGGCGGCCGAGTTGACATGGAAGACGGCATCCTGATAGAGGGCAAGAATAGAAGTTACAAAAGGTAAGGGAAGGCCAAAGGCAAGAAGAACAGAAGATAAGTATGTGTGAGAGATAACGTCAAAAGCGGCTTTTTGGTCAAGTTTGCATAGGCCGAGAGGCTCAGAGTTAATACGGGCAAGATGAATTAGATCACGGAGAAGATGGAGGTTGGAAGTAATAGACCGACCAGGGACAGTGTAGGTCTGGTCGGGGGAAAAAAGAAACGGAAGAACAGGTTAAGTAGACGGGAATGGAGCTTAGTGAAGAGTTTATAGTCCAGATTGAGTAAAGAGATAGGACGCCAGTTGTCCAGGTCCAGCAGGTCGCCTTTCTTAGGAAATAGCACCATATGAGCCATAGTGAAACTCCTCGGAAGTTATATAGAACAAAGAGCAGCAGTGTAAGCTGGAAGTAAGAAAGGAAGAACAGCGGGGAAGAAAGTGAGATAAAAAGAAAGAGGAATACCGTCCGGATCGGGAACGACATGGGGGTTCTGAGAGCGGAGAGCACTCCTAAGTTCGGAAGAAGATGGAGGTTACAGTAGAGAAGCAGACAAGTGAGGGGGAACCTGAGGGAATGAAGAAAGCAAAGAGACAGTAGCAGAAGAAGACGGAGGAAGAGTTTTACTATATTTTGCAGTGAAAAACTGACGAACGTGTGAGCACAGGGTGTCAGGATCAGAAGACACCTGTCCATTCGGTTGTCGGAGAAGTCGAATGTGATTAGAAGATCGATGTTTATCTTCAAGAGATGAGAGAAACTCATAGGAGACTTCCTCTAGTGTAAGGTGCTGAAGACGAAGTCTGTGAATGGTTTGTCGAGCTCTCGGCTCAAGCAATGCACGCACATCGGCCTGATATGTAGCATATAATGGAGTGCTGACACCAATATGAGAAAGAACTCGTCGAAGATTATTTTCCCCCATATTACGCAATGTGCGTACCCTGAAGGAGAAACATTTCAGGAAGTACAGCAGATGAGATTTAACACTAAGCCGGTATTCAAGGGCGCAGGTTGAAATGGATGTGCCTGGATGGAAACTGTGGAAAAGTTCCCGAACCCAAAAGCAAAATGTAGGATCTTCTAGAAGAGAAGAGTTGAGAGTCCAAGCTCAGTATCCAGAACACTTGCGGGAGGTGGGTCCCATTGTGGCAACGACTGCGCAGTAGTCAGAGGAAGCCGTAGGAGAGTGCATACAATCCATCACAATGGGCAAGAGCTGTGAGGTAACATAAATCAGATCCAAACGCGTAGATGAGGAAGTAGTTGCTGCTCTCCACTATGGGAGATGGGCGTCGGATGCAGTTTCTGGAAAACGTCAAATAGGTCAAATTCCACCACAATAGAGCGAAGCAGATCTATGAGACTAGTACGATATTCGTTATTGGACGGGATGCGATCGAGAGTAGGTTGGGGGGTAAATTTGAAGTCTCCACCTATTATTATGTGATCGGATGGTAAGGCAAACTGAAGTGCGATGCGCAACGAGGTGAACAGCAATGTAAGGTGTGTGGGGGAATTTTTTTGATTGGAGGTTTAACGACCACCGTGAGCAACTCAATGGGCTATAAGGTTCCAGGGAAGGGAGAGAATCAGTGCCGTAAGACAAACACAACATCCATGCCTCACCGGGATTCGAACCCGGACCCCGTTCGGACGAATGATCAGAGGCCATCGCTTAGACCACTGCGCCCCCGGGGCGGCATGTGGGTGAATTGGGCACACAGATGTTGAAAACCAGATATCTTTGGCCATTCGTTGAGAAGGTAAGACGCTGTAGTAAATCCTGACAAAGATTACGTACCTGGATGGAGGATGCAAGCTGACGAAGTCGAGGGCGGATTAGGATTCCCAGTCCACCATGTTGAGATAGGCGGAAGGCGTGGTGGAATTGGAAATCCCACCTACGCCAACGATGGAAAGGCGTGGAAGCAAGGCAATTGGTCTCTTGGTGGATAATAATGTCAGTATCTAAGTGCGTTATATCTTCCTTGACCAACGTGTTGGCCAACAAGGAACTAAAGCTCTTAAAATTCAATGTCGCTATCTTGAAAAGATAGATCAGACGCTGGATGGAGAAGCCGATCAGTAGCATGTCGTAAATTTTCTAGGCGACTTGCAAATCGCTTGATCTAATCAGGATCACCAAGAGACTGGCGGCATCTCCGTAAGATGGGATCGCATGGCCAGCACTTAGGGTAAAACTTCAGAAAGAGTTGCTGCATATGAGTCGAGGAATTTCCTTGACAATTTATTGATCCGAGGACTAATCAGGAAGTTGTTCAAAAATTCTCCTGGAATCGGAGTTTGAGGTAGTGAATTATCTTCTAGAAACTTAAGAAATTTGGTAGACGAGATCAGTTCCTTAGAGCCGACATCAACATCAGACAAGGTGGAATCTTCAGAAGAGGTCTAGCTACCTGAACGGTCACTCCGGCCTAAACGTGCCGTTCCTGGACGAGTTTTCTTGGCTCGAGTGTTATGAGTTCTGCGGCTCTTCCCGCTTCCTCGGGATGGTGTTGAACCTGAATCAGGAGGGTTCGCCACTTTAAAAGTGCCTGGAGCTTCAATTGCACTAACAGGTATTGATGTAAAAAGCTGAGCACTGGCTGCTTGCCAGGTAGGAATCAGGGAATCTTCTGCTATTGAAGAATTCACTGAAGGATGCGAAGATGCAGCAGAAAGAAGCTGAGAAGTGGAATGTTTTACTGAAGACACGTGTTGACCAATGCCTGTAACACGACGGTCATCAATAGTTGGCTACTGCTGCCCAGGAGTGGAAGTGGAAGGCGCCGGGATCGTTGGTCGAGACTGCATAGGCTGTACTGTCGATCCGGGGCCTGGAGAGGGACGATGGGGGCAGTTATCACTTGAGTGGCCATAACTTCTGCAACGAGTGCATATGGTACCCACAGAGATACTAATAGTACGGACATGTGTGTCACATCGCAAGCTAAAATGAGTAGGAACACGCTGTTTGGCTTGATCAGATGGGAAGAAGATCACACGTACGTTGCGTCTCAAACCTAATAAATAACGATCTTCAGGTGTAGTAGGAAACGTGGAAAAAGTGGTGACGGCGACAAAAATCTGTCCAAAGTTTTGAGCAATCGATAATAGTACCTCATCGGATATTTCCGGTGGAACTGGGGAGTAACTGAGCACAGTCGGCGCATGAGCAAGGGGATCAGCCGTGATATGACGATCACAGATCAAAAGTCCATCGTTGATGACCCTCAGGGCATACTCTGAGAACGAAAAATAGACAACCTTACGTTCATTGTGGCCTATGTGTGTAACAGCTGACTTCGGAACCTTCTTCCGAAGGGCAGCACTATAGGCAGAAAGTATTGTGTTTGGAAGACTGGTGAAAGCTTCACCATGAGGAAACTTTTCTATGAGCTGTTGACCAACTGGGGAAGACGTCGGAAGATCAACGAAAAAAATTTGAATCAGCATCAGACTGTAAGGGATAAAGGCTGGCCATAGGGGAAGGTCGAGTAGATGCGTCGGTCGACTTCGATAGGATAGTAGCATATGGAATAGTAGTTGGATGTTGTGGTGACGTAGTAGCCTCGGACACAAGTGTGACGTCCATCGCTTTAACTAGAGGTGCTTGGGAAGACAACTGGTCATCACTCGTCAACATTGACGTAGAAGCAGCATCATGACATACGGCAGTAGAACAAAGCTAGGAGAGGAGGGGCTTGCCGAGGCAGACTCCTCACTAGTGGTGGGACGTAAAGTAGATTCGAGAGGCGGAAAGTCATTTCCGGAGTTGAGAGCTGGGTTACTGCTCCCACCAGCAGTCGCCATTTGCAATGGCGAAGAAGCGCTCACGTCTTGGCCGACTCGGCCATGACAGAAATTAAAATTACTAAATAAAACAAACAGTTACCAACTTGGTAGATACACAAACAGAAAGGTGGAACCTTCACGAAACACACACCCACAATTACAAAAACTTGAAACGCTGGCACCGGCAAGAGCACTTAATGAACGAAAATCGTGGAGCAAAAAACACAGCAGCACTCTCGATGAGTAGACCACTGCGCCACCGGGGTGGCAAAAGGCATTTCAAAAAAGAGAAGTGAATCAACCCTGTGGTATGAATTGAAAGTTAAAATGCTCTACAAAAATTAATTTAGAGATAAGGCAAATATGTTTCACCAAATACTGGTAACTAGGAGATGTATAGTCCGACAATGTGACTTCATTGCTTCACACATGCAGTGCATACAACCTTCTTACCGATACGTAACCACAGGCGTTTGAAAAATACTTTTTTTGAATTGCAACAATAACTTTTACCAAAAATATGCTTTTATTTTTTTGACTGCACGTTTAAAAAATTATTTATTGAACCTGGTTGACAGATACATTGACATATATATTGAACTTGGTTGAGCCGCCCCAGTGGTTTAAGCGATGGCCTCTGATCATTCTTCTGAAAGGGGTCCGGGAGCGTATCCCGTTTAGGCATGGATGTTATGTTCGTCTCACGGCACTGGCTCTCTCCCTACCTGGGACCAGTGACCCTAAATTAGGGACAGGCGACTGCCTACAGCAAATTGAGTTGCTAACGGTGGTCGTTAAACCTCCAATCAAAAAAAAAAAAAAAGAACTTGGTTGACATAAATATACAGTATAGAAATTCTGTGTTCCAACGACAGCAATGTACCAGGGTGAACAATGAACTCAGCGAATAACCCGCCGAAGGACAAACTCAAACAATCATGCCTTACCTGGGATTCAAGCTCAGACCACTCCGTTGGGTGAATGATCAGAAGCCATCGCTTTGATCACTGCGCCACCGGGGCGTCCTAAGAAAAACACAACTTCCATGCCTTACACGGGATTTTTTTTTTTATTGGAGGTTTAACGACCACCATGAGCAACTCAATGGGCTATAAGCAGTCGCCTGTCTTTAATTTAGGGCCACTGGTTCTAAGGTAGGGAGAAAGCCAGTGCCGTAAGACAAACACAACATCCATGCCTCACCGGGATTCGAACCCGGACCCATCTCGGACGAGTGATCAGACGCCATCGCTTTGATCACTGCGCCACCGGAGTGGCCTAAGAAAATTACAACTTCTATGCCTTACATGGGATTTTTTTTGATTGGAGGTTTAACGACCAACGTGAGCAACTGAATGGGCTATAAGCAGTGGTCCGTCCCTAATTTAGGACCATTGGTTCCAGGGTAGAGAGAGAGCCAGTGCCGTAGGACAAACACAACACCCATGCCTCACGGGATTCGAACCCGGACCCATCTTGGACGAGTGATCAGAAGCCATCGCTTTGATCACTGCGCCACCGGGGCGGCCTTAGAAAATCACAACTTCTATACCTTACATGGGATTTTTTTTTGATTGGAGGTTTAACGACCACCGTGAGCAACTCAATGGGCTATAAGCAGTCACCCGTCTTTAATTTAGGACCACTGGTTTCAGGGTAGGGAGAGAGCCAGTGCTGTAAGACAAACACAACACCCATGCCACACCGGGATTCTGACAAATGATCAGAGGCCATCGCTAAGACCACTGCGCCACCGGGGCGGACTAAGACAAACACAACTTCCATGGCTTACACGGAATTTTTTTGATTGGAGGTTTAACGACCACCGTGAGCAACTAATGGGCTATAAACAGCCGCCCGTCCCTAATTTAGGACCACTGGTTCCAGGGTAGGGAGAGAGCCAGCGTCGTAAGACAAACACAACATCCATGCCTCACCGGGATTAGAATCCGGCTCCATCTTGGACGAGTGATCAGAAGCCATCGCTTTGATCACTGCGCCACCGCGGCGGCCTAAGAAAATCACAACTTCTATGCCTTACACGGGATTTTTTTGATTGGAGGTTTAACGACCACCGTGAGCAACTCAATGGGCTATAAGCAGTCGCCCGTCCCTAATTTAGGACCACTGGTTCCAGGGTAGGGAGAGAGCCAGTGCCGTAAGACAACACAACACCCATGCCACACCGGGATTCGGACTAATGATCATAGGCCATCGCTAAGACCACTGCGCCACCGTTGCGGCCTAAGACAAACACAACTTCCATGCCTTACATGGGATTTTTTTCTTTTTTGATTGTAGGTTTAGCGATCACCGTGAGCAACTCAATGGGCTATAAGCAGTCGCCCGTCTCTAATTTAAGGCCACTGGTTCCAGGGAAGGGAGAGAACCAGTGCCGTTAGACAAACACAACATCCATGCCATACCGGGATTCGGACGAATGATCAGAAGCCATCGTTTAGACTACTGCGCCACCGGAGCGGCCAGTTAATTTCAAATGCGGTTTGAAAGGTTTAGAAGTAGTTACGGCTTTTTAACCTTTCAAAAACCTTCTGAAGTGAAGTAATATGTTAATACGATTTGGAGCCTCGGTGGCGCAGTTGTCTAAAAGATGGCTTCTGACTATTCCTCCGAAATGAGTCCGGGTTTGAATCCCGGCGAGGCTGTTTGTCTTACGTTGTGTTTGTCTTACGTCACTAGCTCTTTGTCTTCCCTGGAACCAGTGCCTCTAAATTAGGGACGGCTGCGGCCTATAACTCAGCGAGTTGCTCACGGTGGTTGTTAAAATTTCAATAAAAGAAAACAAAAATACATTTTTTAACCAAGGTTTTCAAAAATTATCGATCTGTCGATAATCGTATTTCTTTTAGATGATTAAAATTTAAATAAATTTACATCGTCACTCGCTTCTTTGCCATTCAGTATCTAACCGTAATCACTTTCATTTGTTTGATGATATTTAAGGGCAACGCTCAAGGTCTTTGTTCTCGATTGGTTATCATTCCTTTGATTGTTCGAAGGCTGCTGATTGAGTGCATTTGTTTTGGACAGTAACGTGAGGTACTTTTTCTTTTCATATATATGTGTATTTATTTTGTTAAGTACTTTGGTTCAATGTTTTCTGCTTAACAGGACGTGTGTTTCCAGTTTTATATCGTGACTTTGGTTGAAGATAATAAACCTAAGGAATTTTATACGTAGTTGAAATCTTTACTTATTCTCCCGTGGAAATCTCCCAAGTGATGAAAGCTTTGAGTTTGCTATGCGCTTTACAGTAAAGGATAATTTCTTCCCAGACTTCTCTACTTGAGCAATTTTGTGTTTAAAATTCTTGACCAGATTTAAGTTATACTAGAATGGAAGTTTTGGGGAGTTAATTAAAATAGCTTTTACGTTGGGTAGTGTTAATGACTGCATAAGGTAGCAGTGGGCAAGAAGCGCACCTAACGGCGGCATGCCTGCCTGTCTTTGTAGTTCAAACAACTAGGGCAGGAACAAGAAGTACTTTTGAGGGAAATCCCGACATAATTATAAGCGCGCTAGGGGATAATGGTAGGACTGCCTAATGACGAAACTAATATCGATAGTTCACTGCTGAATTGCGGACTGAACATTTCCGTTTAATTATGCATTTTATGAGCTGCTTTCACGGTAGGAGAAACCTATTACTAAAAATCTGCTGTTAATACTGTAAGTTAAAATTTGTGCTGGAAATGTGAAATGCAAGCATAACACGTGAAATGTGTTAAGCGCGTTACTCTCCCATAATCACGGTAATGCAAGGTACGCTTGAAATAAACGTCTGCTCAGGACTCCGTCTTGGCTTCCCAGACAACTTTCTTAGAACGAAAGTAGAATTCTGGCGAAATTTACTCACTTACAATTTCATGTTAACTCCATTGTGCGGGCCGACAGCTATCGCTGAGATGACCGAAACTTGCGGCAAATGCTCTCTCATCAGATATATTACGGAAAAGTCTGCGCAGAAGAGATCGCAATCCAGACTGAATATGCCGAGAAAATCTTGATACCGTTCCACTAATGCATGGCTTTAACATAGTGCAGGAACTAGTGACTGACTTTTCTTGCATGAGGAACTTGTTGACAAACTGGAACGTCCCAAACTGTACCCTTACTCCTTGAATCTTACCATGCGATACCGCTCTGGAGACCCTACGAATTGGGTTTTACTTTCCCTCACCTTCATGGACTAAACTGTACGGATTAGTCAGTTGCGTAAAGCTAATATAAAAAATTCTGGATGGGAGTCAATGCAGCAAGGACTGTATGATTATTTCGAAGGGCTTGCGGAAGTGTCAACCCAGGACATACTCATGGTTTATGTAGGCGATCTACAGGTTGTGTACGTAAATGCAAGTACACGATTTGTCGAAGCAGAGGTCATAACCTGACCAAGTGCAGTAAGCTGGAAGGTGCTACAGAATCTTCATTTAAGGTGATGAATGTATGAAAAAGCATACCTGTATAGGCGAAAATTCCCTGTCCAGATATTCGTACTATGTAAAGCGGCTATAGGTAAAACAAAAATAGCGTTTGTGGGCTGCGGAGTTCTCGGAAGTATATGCAAACCTATGTGCGAGGTAACAAAATGAATAGTAAGAGAAATTAGCTTCCCTTTTTTACTTGATGTGCGCATGGCCCGAAATAACACTTCCGCAATTACATATGGATTAAGTGGTATTAATAAACTATGGCCTTTCAACCAATTATCTGTAAAGGTCGTATCATTGTCTGCCTAGCAATGACATGAATTTGCTTTCTGAAGCGCAAGATATGAGAATTTAGTGGGGAATCCATCCAAGTACAAATTTTCATTATAGTGAAGCCGTACATATATTCTAAACTATTGCTTAGATTTGAATTGCCCGTGGGGAAACCATACGTGCAGAAGTCCCTATTCTCTGACTGAATTACTAAATGAAATACAAAAGCTGTAGTCACTTCAGTTTGTTTCCCTAAATCTCATCCGAACGTGCGTATTAGCAAAAGCTGCGACCTCTGCAGTCCCTTCGCAGAATCTTCTGTAGCAGAAGAGGCAACGTTTGGTTCCTGCTTACTCCTACGTCTGGCGATTTCTGAAGACTGTCAAAGTGAAGTTATTCAGTAAAAATTTAGGCACTGCTTCTTGGTAATTGGAGTCTCCTAATCTTATGACTCTAACAGATGGAGTCTTAGCACTTCTCGTCAACTGGCGTGATTCTTTCCGTACTATGGCATCTTGATTTCATGCTAAAGCTGTTGCAAAATATTCCTGGTCACTGTATTGTTCTATGAAAATACTGGGGGTCCGATAGTGCGAGAGCATTCTTATCCTGGAATTATCTTAAAAGTAGCTCTTAAGTACCGCACCGTAGGAAGTAAATGCCACACTTGTGGTTGGAATCTAGAGGAGGAGACTAAATCAGTTGAGAAAGTTCTCCTCCAGATTAAAGGCTAGTCTCTTTAATCCTTCTAGAGTAGAAACCTTCTGGTTATTCAGAACTAGCCACATCTGAAAGCAGTCTTATCTATAGAAAAAATGTGCAGAGTAGTCTCGCGTCTATTAATGACTGCAAGGAATGTTCGGACATCCGTTTTGATACTTCTCGTAGTTCCAATCATTCGGAACTGAAATTAGTTTCGACAAGTCAAACACTCTTTAGTTAGCCAACGCGTTGTACTCCATGGCGTTTTACGCAACCAGGCTAAATTCTGAAGCTTCTTAAAAACCCTTGTAGTTAGACTTAGTATCTAATGTTTCGAATTGTGTAGCAGAGATTAAATGACTTCATATGTTCACTGTTCAATCTTGAAGCGCATGTTCTAGAATAATTTCTTGATACTAGTATAATAGCTCTGTTGCTTCTAGCTGACTTGGCGGTCTGAGTAGTGTTCTGGTCATACGCTTTAATTCTGACCAAATTTGGCCTTTGAGCAAATGTCTTTCAAATAAAATGTTTTCTTTACTAGCTGGAAATTTAAAGTACGGGATTTTAAACCTTGTAGTGAAATAAATGTACGTGAACTAAGTTAAAACTGTTGACAGCTGTATAAAGAGTACTTTGCCTGATTCTCCAGAGCGAAATCATTCTCTCCTGCTTAATCGCGAAACGCCAAATGAACAACTTCGAGATTAAGGATGCTGCAGTGATGGATGGTCGTAATACCATATGAACAGGAATAAGAATATTTACCTTTCAGTATGCAAGAACTGAATAAACTGTCTTGAGTTGACACTAACCAAGGTTCTCTAACTTGAGTTAGAGCTGTAATTTTAAGTGGACTGCTCCGATTCAGTGTCCCATAGCGAAGTGTTCAGAACTATCCCACACAATCTTTCAAATCTTGGAATTTGATCTTCTGAAGTCAATATAAAGGACCCAGCTTGTAGGTGGCAGAGAACTTTAGGGACCAGAGTTCTAAATGAAGTGTATAGAAGCGAAAAGACTACTTGGTGTTTTGTAGATCAGGATAGAAGATATTCTAATGGCTATGCATACTGACAAATACGCAATACATTGGATATAGACTTATTTCCCACTAGGCTTCTACCTTGTATTGAAGTTCCACGCCTAATATATCCAAGTTTAAGCTTTTAGCTGTAAAGCTAGCCATTCCTCGAACTTAAAGGTCTCTGCTGAAGGCAGCGTTTTGGTATCAAAAGGTTCTTAGAGAACTATACAGTGAGCAAACTCTGCTAACTTCTGACTTACAGTATATGTAACCGGAGGATTGTCTGGTTTTAAAAGTTTATTGGGACAATGGTTCTTGCTCGCGCATCAATGTTCAGGCACATTTTAGCCTAATATGGTAATTAGTAAATCCTACTCTAAGGGGTGGCTCTGCAAGGATCTCTGAGTTTGAGCTCTGAGTTTGAGCTAAAAATGAAGATCGTTGAAGAAACAAATCCACGCGAACTGTAAGCACTAAATTTACCGGTTTTAAGTATATGGAATATGAATAAGAGCAGATGCAAGTTACAGGGTAGATCTAGCATCTATTAAGTTGAGAAAAGTACCTAACTACTTAAATTGTTTTGGGGTAAACTGTTCACAGGTGCTCCGCTCTGCACTATAATTTGATTTCTGAAGACTGCATACTAAAGTCTGGGATTACTTATGATGAATACTGTGGTAATCCCTAGTGAGAACTGACTCGCGGATAAGAACTTCAAAAATTTTAATACTTAAAACAGGCAAGAATTGCCGTTAATCAAAATATAAGTAACCGGGACAAGACTTGTTGCAACGAAATAAGTCTGTGCAGGTCTTGTAAACTCAAATCTTATTCATCCTAATTTATACTGTTTGTTCAACCTGGGAATTAGTGAGTTTTACAGTGCCACTTGTTTTGGGTATTGGTATAGTTTACGTATACTTGAATACATTAACTTAAAATTCCAGCTGATCAGTCAGCTTAAAGTAATGTTTCAAATGTTGTATTGCACAAAAGGGTAGAATGGTATTGATACAGTTCTGTGCTTACAATCGTAACCAGTTTATAAGATGTCCCATGTGGTGATGGCTGTCAATCCATGTAACTTGAGATGGTATACCGCATTAGGGTAGCAACTTGACTGAAACTTTAATTGTATGAAGTAACTTCGCTATAATTTAAATTGTAATGAATTATGGAAAACTAATTTTCTTCAAATTTAGCTGCTAGTCTTTGCAATGACCCCTCCTCCGCCTTCTCCCTCCAAAAAACGTCCTCTGACCATGGAGGAAGGTGAACAAGTATCGGGAGATCCGGTAGAAGCTAAGAAAGAGGCTGCAGCTCCTAAGGAACCTCAAGATCCTGAACGGAAAGAATCTCAGAAGTCTGCCGAGGAGCCGGAAAAGCCGTCGTCAACCACTCGTCCTCTGACAATTCCGCCGCAACTGTCAACAGACCGTCCTTTGAAACTGCAATAGGACCAAACGGATGAAACTGGTAAATATCTAAATACGATTTAAAATCTTGCTGAAATTAGTGAATCTTATCCGGATTTAATCTTCTAAATGACTTTAAAAAAAACTTTAGCTGTCCTCACCACTCAGATCTTTTGCAACTTTTCTAGTAAGTTGCATTGTATGAGATATGTACAAGGTACCACATTGTGTCTCACCACCTAATATGGCTGAAACTCTGCGCCAATAAAACCTACCGCGTTGCACTGTTTCGTGCACCATTGGCTGACCTTAGTTCCAAAAGGTTGTGCATCTGGTGTCACTCTTAGTATGAAAATGTAACGCTACGGCGCATGGGAGACATGCTACGGAATTAGGTTATTTCTGGCCCCTGCAAATTGTTCAGATTAGCAGCTGAACTAAATTTCTTGCTGCCAATAAACCTAAATTCCATTCTTGGAGCCCTGAAGTGACTAAAAAACAATGTTTCTATGGCGTTGAACAACCGATGCATCAGAGTTGCGTATCTTGGACTAAAAGTTAGAGGAAACTTCTTTCATGATTATGAACTCAATTTCCGTAGGGTTTCAAACGGCCAACTTCTGAAGCTTTCTAAGTCAGCCTTTCAATGAGTTATCCTTAACTTCTGAAAATAAAACTGAACGTGGTGTGGATATTAATTACTACTTGTTGAAATTTCTAAACTTAAGAAAATCGTGCAACTATCTTAAGCTGTCACTAAGTCTTTAAGCAGCCGAAGTACCTTAATCATATAGTAACCTAAATTTCTTGCACTTTGCAAACTAATGTTCTCCTAGCGGCCGGGTTTTACAGAAACTGCAGAAAAAGGATTCTTCCCTACTCATCTCAGCGGTACGGACCATACTCGTTTTCTCTAGATAATAGGTTTATCTCTAGTCATTCTTTGCTCTGACACAAGGCATGAAGGGATGGCCCATCTCACACGGACATATCAATGGGCCTAAACAAGTCTTGCAAATCTCTGCTTTCGTAGGTTTGTCGCCATTATTATAGCCCTTTTAGTAGGTAATCAATGGATAAGTCAATCATCCCCGTAAATGACCTTTCTTTGAACAAAGCTGAGAGCCGCGTTTTCTGATGCGAGGTTCACTTGTCTTAGACAGCGAATATATTCGTTGGAGCTGACTTCAGAAAATTTTGCTAACCCTGAGTTAATTCAATCCTGCCGGTTGAAGAGGTAAGCTCAGCACATCCATTGGATCATTCAATACAGTGAGTGATCTTATCAGGCCGAAACTCGAGCGTTTGTAGAAGTGTAAGAATTAAATCTAAATACTCTTCCGCGAGTTGATTGTCCCATCTATGGAACCCTTTCGAAATGGTAGTCTCTTGGCTTCTGAACCGAAATAAGATGTCTTGCTACATTTTAAACTAAGCTGTACAAATCTTCGCGTGGCTACACATTCTGGGGCTAGGGTGCTCAAGGCTCCCTAGTTCATTCATAAATGGGATTTCTACTGATCACTCAGCTGAAATAAATCTAAAACTGTTATGAAACTGATGCGTGAGGATAATCCGATCGAAACCCCCCTTAAAATTGAAATCCTGCAAGATGTAAGTTGCCTCCCTTACTGCAAAAGCTGTGAAGATCAGACTTAGCATTAGAAACTTCCCTCCAGTTTCTCAGCGAAATGGCTGACCTTGTCTGGCTCAATATGGTAGTTCATTTATGACCAGCCAGTGTTTCAAAGGTTGCTGGTAAGTAAACATCATAACACTGTATGCGAAAACTCTGGAATGAAATGACTGCCATTAGTCTACAAGTTGATGCACAATGAATATTCCAGCCTGCCATTGGCTGACTGTTTATCCCTCGTGATGGCATCTTAACTTCTCATTGGAGCGGAAGACTTTGGGTGCTGAAGTCGTGACTTAGTATGTTCTGGCCATAGACCCAAAATATAACCTGGCTAATGTGTTTTCCTCCACGTACGACAAATTTTTCACCCTGCAAGAGACTTGGACTCAAAGATCTCTAATGGTGTCTTTTGTTATTCGGTACCAAAGCGTTACCAGAATATCCTCTACTCTTGTACAACGGCCGTTCCAGAAACGGTAAAATTTCACAAAACGAGAACATTTTGCTGTACCTATATTTCTTCAAAGTATCGTTCCTTAGTCACGACTTCAGCACAACTGCCTCACCGCTGTCTCCTTTTCAAAGTGTGGCAAAGGCAGTTTGTGGAAGCTGCTCTAGCGACCCTTGTATAGCTCAAATAACGCAAGCATTTATGAATGTTGCGCCACGGAACTTCATGGTTGGAAACAACCAGAAATTGCACGGGACGAAGTCAGGACAGTAGACAGGCTGTCCCACGATGTCAATACTGCATTTCGTAAGAAAACGTTTAACACGAGCAACCACATGTGGCGCGTGCGTTAGGGTGTAGGTTCACTTGCCCACCAGTTCGTCGCTTAATGGATCTGTCGTCGAACACGCTTAGAGTGAAACTTAACTCTGCGTTGACAGTAATTTATGGCGGAACGGAATTGCTGATGTCCCTTGGTGATCAAAGAATCACTTTCCCAGATTTGGTTTGGCGGACTATTTTTTGAGGCGAGCCTGTGTCCAGACGCTCGCTTCGGGAGGTGGTTGAAATAATGGACCCATGTTTCATCGGTAGTTATTGTTTAGAAAGTTTGGGTCCTATACAGTAATTTGTTTTCACTCATGACATACCTGAACTCTGGCTAACAATTGTTCTCTAGTCAATTACGAGGTACCCATCTGGAACACACGATGCAACAGTAATTTGTGGCGCAGAATGCCGACGTTTTTGAAATATTAGCTGACGTCGCCTACGTCTTCACCCAGTCATTAGCAGATTTTCTTGCAGTATTGCCCAGTATTAAGAATAAGCGCCGTAACTTTCAGGTTGACCAGGCCTAGGAGCGAGCTCTGCCGATAAACTCCCTTTTGAAATCATGGTGCCATTTAAACATTGACTCAGCTGAACATTTACCTTCTTTCATAAAACTGCTTAAGCAGTTTTACCCCAACGATGGTTAAAGTTTACCGCAAAACTAACTTCACATGACTCTCCTCCAAATCTGTATGGCAAAATAACTAGAATCTTCTGCCACGGTTAATAACTTTTGCCACATTTCTTAATTCAGTTAGTGGTCTGCATGGTTATTTTTCCCTTCGCATTGTTGCCACATCAAAAATAAATTACTTCATTTTCATGGAACGGTCTTAAGATATGTGGTTGGTCCGCCGTATATTGCGTTTGCTGTTCGAACGCAAACTGGATTGGATTCATGTCTGGAGAACTTGAAGGTCAGCCCAATACCAGAAAATCCTCTTGTGAAGCGAACTTTCTAACAATCCGGGCAGTAACGTGTAATTTTATTTTGTTGAAAGGTACTACTCGGGGGAATAGTTTCCACGAAAGGATTTATTTTGTCTGCCGTAATGTTCAGGTAGGTGGTAGGCGTTAGTTGAAGCACATGAATGGCTACAATAATTTCAAATTAGAACACTGCCGGATAACGCTGCACTCCCTTTACAGGGGTTCTCTCGTGCCATTGTGCATTTCAGTGGTAGCATTTAACAAACGGCGCACCACAAGTACCTGGCCTTTTTACATGGTGCAACAGGAAACTGGTCTTCTGACCAGACTACCTTCCAGTCATTTAAGTTCTAGATTTGATGGTCGCATACCCACTGTAGAAGTTTCTGATTAACAGTGGCTCACACAGACAAGGTTTCTTTCTGCTACGTAGCCCCATTTTAAGAAGGGCTAGATGTACTGTGCGTTGTGACATTAGTCTGCAGCATTCAAATCTGCGACTCTCGCCGCAGTATCCCTTCTGTCTACTTTTGCTATAAGATATAACATTAGCTCACCTAACATCGATGAGCTGCGGTCGGCCCACACCTTGATGGCAGTTTGTGGTTTTTCTCTCGTGGGACAACTTTTTGAAAGATAACCACAGCTGGCAGTGAGCATCCCACATGATTTGTAGTCTTTGAAATGAGCTAACCTAGTCGTTTGGCCTCTGTTGAACTCGCTGCCTCTAAAGTCTGGTAACATTTAACAAATATCAGTGTAAGATGTGATTTATGCCGTTTCACGACTTTCACACGCGCCGTCCTTCTCCTGTAGTTGCTTCGATTTATTTGAAGACTCGCTGGTCATGTTTCGGCTCTCAAGAATAATCTACGAGGTACGATTCTTAACCCTTTAACCGGCCGGAACGAATTAACTGTTAGCTCAATTGACTGCAACCAGCACGAACGAATATATTCACTGTCCAAAACGTGGTCTTCAGAGAGCGATGCTTTCTCCTTAGCTTCTCAGAGTGGTCATTTAGAGGGGCGATTGACACTAAATGAACACTCCTAAGTGGCTTTTCCAAAGTCATTTAGGATTGACGCCAACCCTTTCTATCTGCTAAAAGGCCTAAAACAGTGTGTACTAACTTAAAGAAAAGTTTGAGGCCCTGCTTTCTACCTAGTTGCACGTTGTCCTTGTTCAGAGAACAAGCCTTTCTCAATGTCTAAGGTCGTGAAGCAGAGAACATAGGACAGTAGAAGCGAAATCTTATCACTAGCTACAAGTTTACTCCTCCCGCGCAGTACCGAACATAAAGTATTGCTTTTTCGTAGGATCCAGTCGCTATGTGAACAATTTGTTTTGGAGAGCTTAGAAAAGTTCGGGCACTATTTGATTTTAGAAACATACGCTTAAAGGGTTAAAGCTCCATATTAAGTGCCAGATTTGTGGATGGGATGTGAGCGCACAAGAGGAACAAAGGGCATTCCAGTGTGCTTAGAAGGGTGCATGCAGGTTTGTCTGCTTAAGAATAATGTACCCGACATAATACTAGTTTCCGCCTGCTTAAGAAGCCTAAAACAAAAACTCAGTGCTGTGGATGCATTTCTCATAAGTAACTAGGTATCAAGCAGTATAATGTTACGGCTACTGCTGTGAATCTGAGAATTCAAATTGATAGCGTGTTGTGGGGCTAGGGCAAAATGTATTAAGTGGGAAGATCCCCCCCCCAGTAGGCGAAAACGTAGCGTATGTTTTCCAGAGTGCGGGACCACTAGAAATAGTAATTAAGTGAACAGCGGTTTAGTTCAAAATGCTCCTGGGCTGTATAGAACAATAGCGATCAAAATGTGAAGATCCAGAAAAGTCCTTTAGTGTTTTCCTAAATGTTTTTCGCTTTCAGATTATAGGTGGGTTTCGTGAGATTTGGACAAGTGTCCGCACGCAAAACTACACGAAGCGTTATATATATTTTCACCTAATGTTGCTTTTACGCAGGCATAACGTGGGCTTTAGGCTGTTTTCTTTTAGCAAGTAGTAAAGTGTAGTTTAAATAGGAACTAAAGATACTGTCGCACTTGTTAGGTAAAAAAAATAAAGCCCTAGCCGCTTTAGAAATATAAATTCCCCGTACTAATTCTTATAAGGTTTGCGTAACAAGTATATCTTAGTTTTTGCCTTAGTGAAAACACTGCTATCTATAGGCCCTAGGGCTCGAGTTTTCAGTCCGCCGATCTTATATTCATAAGGTTTTCAAAGGAAACCAAATTGAGTCTCGTTTACTAGAGCACACAACACTGATAGGCCTAGGGATACGCCTTTTTGGTAATTTTTATACCGATTTGATCATATTAACGTTTGCATTACAAGTAGTGCAACGCTTATTGAAATTCTTATGAAGCCAAGTCAAAGCGTAACTTGACTTGTCGTGCAAACCTTATTCACATGTGCACAGCGATTAAAACTTTCTAAAGAAGCTTAAGGACTTGTAATATTTTGACAAAGTATTAGTGCAAAATTATCTTGGCTTATGTGCCCTTATGAATGACACGTTACGAATTGCTGACAGGATCAAAATTTAGACTGTCAAAATCTGGACAGGGTCCAAATGTTCAAAGTAACAATGAAATGAGGAATTTGTCCTTTTTCACTCTTATTTCGGTTTCCACATCTGTAAATTTAAAACAAATTTACTCCGACCGTGGGTTCCACGTAATTGTACGTTTTTAAGTTTTGCAATTTTTGTGTTGGGCATCTGACGTAGCGTTCTGAATTTTTTATTTCTGATATTTTACTTTCATTGGTAATGTCGGCAAGGTTTAAAGATAAAACTGTACTGTCAATGCTTGCATCCTTAAATTCTTCAAATATTTGGCGTTAGTTGTACAGTTCTAGACGCATTTCTTATGTACGCAAGAACTAATTAGCTTCGGCAGGCCGCTATCGTTCAACGGATCTTCATGAAATTAGTTTCACTGCTAAAACAGATTCACGAGAATTAATCTAGTTTCAACTGGTAATTTTGAAACCAAAATGGCCGAACTGGATCATGTATGTACATTGAAGGGTGTAGGGAGGTTAAAATATATAGCGCACTGCTTTAGAATTCCTGTTGACGGTTCTTCACCATATTTAACTGTACAAGTGTTCCACTGAGAGGGTAAACGCCGGGTTATTCAGTAGCTCAAATGTGCAAGAACAAAGTTCAAAGACACTTAATTTCATTGACGTGTCTATACTTTGTAGCCGCAAAGATATCTGGCAGAGTAAAACGAGGATTTATAGTGTATTAACATAATTATTTATAAACAAAATGAGAATTATTCGGTATTTGTATTATCCCACGAAACTGAATCCTAGTGTTCCTCAGACAAGATTAACATTATGGGGGGAAGAAAAACCTTTAGATTATTGAAATCACTCTTGTGGCTCTTATATTAAGACAATAGGTTTATCACAAATTTTAAGTCTACAAGGTTTCACTGGGCATTGACCTAGCTTTATCCGGACGAATGGCACGTAAATATTCAAATTGTACAAGATAGTGTTTAGTCACGGATCTTGGTTAGTTGCTTCCACGCGTTTGATAGAAATGGTGCGGATGCTATGTCATTAACAAGTTGCGAAGGATCTCGATATATCGAAAGCTTCCAAAATAGTTAGGTGGTTGAATCTGGCTTTCCCATTAGTTTTGCTTCAAAGAAGTCTGGTCATTCTCGTAAGTGTACAGCCATCTATGCCATTTGGTCATAGTTCCGAATATAGGTCCTGTACTCCAATCAAAAATGCAAGGGTCTGTCCTACATACAAAGCGGAACATTCACATGGAATTTGAAAAATTCCCCACGAGTTTGTTTTTAGTATTTTGATCCTAAAAAGGTTCACTTCGTTTATGGGGTTAAGAATAACTTCTCAAAATTAAAGTTTTTGGGAAAGTTTGAAGGCAACGTCACGGGAAAATGGAATAATGGCAAAATTCTCTAATGGGCGCATCACAGGAGTTAACGTGGAGATATGCTTTGGTTTCCGGAATTCTGTTAGAGCCTATATGGAATGGTTGAATTCTCGTTCCTTCGTCCTGATGAAGCTAAGTCAATACCCAGCGAAAACTTGGTAGACTTGAAAAAATGAAATTGTGACAAACGTTCTATTACTTCAATATATCTTAATCTGTTAAAGAAGCAAGTAATTTTTAAAAGAAGCGTTCTGATTAAGTAAAATAAAAAATCTGACCCTGTCGACATGTTTTCAAAAGGAATAGATGTAGACACTCGAGGTTATTTTACAGTAGCTACGATAGTATTTGCTGTTCCTACAGGAATTAGGGTGTTTAGATGGATGGCGACTTTGTATGGCTCTCATTTTAAATTGACTTCTTTTTGATGTGATGTATGGAATTTGTTTTTTATTCACTTTAGGTGGGGTTAACTGGGGTGGTTTTAGCCAATTCTTTGGATATTATTCTTAACGACGCTTATGTTGTAGCGCATTTCCATTATGTTCTTAGAATGGGAGCAGTTAGTTTTTGCTATTTTAGCGGGACTTATTGATTTCCTTCGTTTTTTGGAACGATAATGAACCCTAGGTGGATAAAGCTTCAGTTTTTCATTGTTTTTAGAGGTAAATTTGACGTTTTTTCTCCAACATTTTTAGGATTGAATGGAATGCCCTGGCGGTACTCAGATAGTCCTGATGGTTTCTTGGCTTGAAACGTAATATCTTCTTTAGGGTCTATTTCTTTAATAGCCTTACCGAAAGTGTCCAGTCTGATTCTCAGTTTATTTTGGGTCACCGCAGTCAGACTAGACACATCATTATTACCAAATGACCACTGTTCTAGTCTTTACTACACGCAGATGTAAACTGTTCAATCTGCCGATGTAGGATTCGCAGTCTCAAGATTGTAGTAAAAGCTGTAAAAATCCGCTTAATTTCTGAAGACTCGTGAGTTTGCTCCTCCTGTGGTTTCATAACACGGTAAACAAAGATTCCTTAAAAGGCCGCATGTCCAAAACTTGAGTAACTGGATAGTGTAGTACGGAAAAGGGGCACGATGTAATTACTTGCTCAAATCACAAACTGGACATATTCAGTGTTCACCTTTTCAGGTCTTAAGTGGAGTCTTTAGGAGGGCAATACTAAGCCAGGTCCGATAACTTTATCGGAGGAATGCTAAATAAATTCCCGATCTGTGCTGGGCATATAGGTTCTTGGGTGCCATAGATCCTGTGGAAATGACTATCAAAAAGAAACTTGCACGATGAAAAGCTCACGTTTCAAATTCCTCCGTTGGATTACTTGCGAGAGTATCTAGGCGCCTCTTTCATCATGCTTCAACAGTGCCGAACAAACTACGTGTTTCTGAAAGTCCACTGGACGAAATGTAGGGTATCGGCAGCGTTGTCGCAGCCGTAGGCGCTAATTAAAGGCGCTGTACAGCGTATAAATGAGATTTGCAGCGCGAGCACTAACTTTTAGTCATTTGAATATCTTTATTTGAATTTTGCATTCTAGCAGCGGAAAGTCTACCGCAAGTCTTCCGGTCACTAACGTTTAAATCCTGTTCTCAACTGACAATAAAGTTCATACAGGTTAGTGTTTATAGCCATAACCAGCGAGCATGAATTTAGCGTTCCTCAATCGCGGGGAGATTTATAAAGCTGAACCTTAACTACTGGGCATGCCGTGAGTTATGCACATAACAGGATGACTTTAGAATGATCCTCAAAGAAATCTGCGTATAGAAACTTATCGTAACGATGTTATCGAAGATTCGGTTGAAAAGAATGGTTGAAGAATCAGTTTTTAATTTGCAATTTCTTTTTAGCTATGCTGAGTATATTTAGTAAGTATTCTAATTACTAAAAGACCACCTATATGTACAAGAGAACTGATTACTAATTCGCATCGTAACTTTACCATTCTGTGATTTAGTCTAAGTACTTCTCTAAGGCGCGTTTTCAATGCTTGGTCATAAACTCCCAGAATCCTAGCTACGGCTCTGGTAGTTAACGAAATGTAAGACATTCAAGTCCTCAGCAAGGAACTGTAGGCAAGTACTTGGGAATTTAGTTTTGCTATAAGGAAATTGCGCACATGATTAACTGGACTCGGTTAAATGAGGCAGGAAACCCGATTTATATGGTTCAAACAAGAATTGTGTGCTTGGTTTGGTAGTGATGCACGGTCCTGGTTCCACGAAAACTCGATATAAAACTGCTGCACCCAAATAAGGCATGAAAATTAAGTTGGTTTCTGTGCCTATCCCTCTAAATAAATCTAGACAACAGTTCTATAAAAAAATCTGTTCGACTATACCTAGAGTGTATAAACCTAGAACCTGGCAAAATAGGTTAACTCATAATAGACTGAATGTTTCCTTAACAGAGGGGAAATGATTCTTGGAACAATAGTCGTTGAAGCAATTAAAATCTCAAACATCTGTTTGATCCTCCTAAATGGACAATTTTAAAGTCAAATGCTAGCCGTAATTTAAGAAACGAGCTGTTAATAAACTTCGAAATAGTGATTTTAAAGTTGTCTGTAGCTTAACTACGTGGTTTTCAGGTTTCTTCAGTACTATTGGTGTGTGAAAATGTTCTACCAGATTTTGTAATACTGTAGATGCAAATTGCGATCGGAGTAGTTACGTCAAATAACTCTGCGTGCCGAATTTTCGGCCAATAAAGCGTAGAGCGTATAGGCACTGATTTGTCAGTGTAAATCATTCGTAACTGAAATCTCGGACGGTGTAACATGGCATGCGATAAGGAGCACATTAGACATTTACTGTCTGACTTCTATAAAGGCAGTACTGCAGCCGCGGCGTGCTACATCTGTCGAGTATATGGGGAGGATGCAGTTCGCTTCGGAAATTCTGGGATGGAGACTGCTGTAAAGATCAGCCAAGTCGTGGACTTCAATCAGTGGTTTCTAACTAGGATGTGGGCCAAGCCATAACAAATGACTCGCGTCCAACCACTCGGGAATCAGCGGGAACGTTGTCTGTACACAGAAGTCTAAAGATTGATGAATGCGCTTGGGTTCATCAGAGTTCGATAACTGGGTTCCACACCAGCTTTCTGCAAAGCAACTAGAGGAGAGAATCCATATTTATTTGCTTTCTCTTCACAGAAATGAAGTTTTTGGGGACTAATTGTAACTAGTGAGCAACTGGTACTGCAACTTAATGTAAAAAGTCTACTGACTGTGCCCAACTCCGGATCCTGTTCGATGATATCAAAAGGACTGCATCCCAAAAATGTCAGTGTTTTGTATGTCCAGAGAATAATCAACTGGGCAAGTGTCTGCATCTAACCGAATGATAAATGCTGACCTTCAGCGCCAACAGCTGGACCCATTGCAAAAACTGACATCGAAGCGGCCAGCACTCTTCAATCGTAAAGGCGTGATCGTTAAAGATAACGCCAGACCTCATGCTGTTTTAATTACTCTACAAAAATTACTGGGCTGTTTGGGAAGTGTTACCTCACCCGACGTATTGCCCTGACGTGTCACCTACGGAATACCTTTTTCGACCATTGCAGAACGCATTCTCTCTCGATCTTCGATGTAGATCTGAAAACGTCATCACACGACTTTGACTATGAAAGAATTCTTCCGGCGTGGGATTCACCTACTTGGATGGGAAGAGTTCACAGAATTATGGCAACTATGTGAAATCGTAGGTACGTTATTTTCTCCTTTTTGTAGCCTCCAAAAATGGATGGAACTTATGCACACCCAATAAAACAGTTGGCTTCTGAAATGTCCACTACTCATACTCTAAACAGAAGCCTGAACGCTGAATTAATGTAAATCTATTTCTGCCTAGGCAAAGCTCATTTCAACTAAACTAAGTGTAAGAAATATTCTGTGTGCATGAACTATTCTGAATGCTCCAATTTTCTAAATTAAGAAATTGGGCCAAAGAGTTCCTGCCTACATGCCAATTTCCGAAGTGAAATAACTTTAGTTCAAAAGTATTCCCCGTGGTGCAGGCAATAACGAGCGTGTAAGCAATCCCTATGTGTTTGGCATTTGAGTACGCTGTAAAAGTGGGTGAATTCAGTTTCTGCAAATAACGCGTAACGAAGTTGCTGTTCGACTCCTGTCTTTAAATAACCGTCTCTAAGTTTCTTTGTACTTAAATTTTCTGTAGTCAAATGCTGTTCATCGCAGAAAATTCAGTTTCGGGATTTTCCTGATTTACAAACTTCGCATAATCGAAGAACTTTACTTTCTCAGTCCTTGCACTAGTCTTCCCTAGTGGGATTCTAAATGAGGCGCTTTGGATTTGCTTAACGCAAGTCTTACGGCTTACCCAGAAAGACTAATCGGTCTTGTTCAAGATAAAACTGCCATTGCGCGACGAAATGTTTTTTCAGTGAACTAGTCATTCTACCGTATAGCTACCTACTTGAACAAGTAATTAAATTTTTTCTTTTTTTCCATCGATTTTTGAAGCTACAGAATGTTGAGCTTCATCATAAAATGAAAATGACCAATCAAATTTAAGGTGAAATGCTCTGCTTTATAGTATTTCGCAAAACTCCTAAATTTACTTCGGGTAGCTTCTGTCGGATGGTTCCCCACATGAGAAAAAAATCTTTACCTGTACAATAACTTAAGAACACTGTCTTTTACCGTAAAGCTAGTGCACAAATAGAGGAATATCTGGTGCCATAACTGAAGTTTCGTGCGATATGCTACCCACTACCAGTTCTCGCTATAAAACTTCAAAATCGGATTCTTCACTAGACTTAAGTTTATAAAACTTGAAGTATTCCCAAGAATCAATCCTATTAGCGAAAATGTTTGGACGTATGGATACGGGAAATGGAAGTTTTCTCTTAATATAAGAAAGTAATTTCTACAATTTTCCTTGCGTACGAAAAAATCATTTCAGTCCTTCCGTGGAAAAGGTATGAAATCGTAAATTCAGGAAAATGGTGAAATGGGGCTCCTACTTCATGACTTTGCAGTGTAGCGTTCCGCTGTTCATGGGCTCCGAGATGCTATGTATGAATCTAAATGCCCACGAATAGGGATAATATGCGATAATTCTGTAAATAACGTAGTGTGTGAAATTTCTTGGCTAGCTGATTTTTCGGGTGTTGCTTCCTGATGAGACTATCTCATGGAGTAGTTAAATCTAAGTTTAAAAGTGCCAGTGTTATTCATAACTTTCAGAGCTGGAAGTCCCAGTCGGACAATTGTCTTACAGCAATCTAGTCATTAATGAAGAAAGCTTAATAAGCCGTAACGTTCCATGCTACGGACTAATAGTACTAATGCTCAGAGCGAAACGTTCGTGTGAAATTTAAGCATGGGTGTTCTTTGGAATTTGCCTCGAAGGGTACTTGGTGAAATATAGCTTAGAATGATAAAATATCTCGTTTGTATGCCCAAAAACTGTTATAAAATCAACATTTGCGTATTCTTGACACTTCATAGTTTATTGGCTGAGTATGAAATTGTAAAATATTGTAAATTATCAATGTATTGAACTGATTTTAAATGTTTCCAGGAAATCTGCAACTTGGAGGTCTTAGCATGATGAGCTGACGTTGAACTGAAATTAAAGAATCTCTTACGTTGGCCAGTTATCTCTAACTGGATGAAGACTTGAACCCAAAACTGAATTGCAGTTTTCTGCACTCTTGGAAGAAATCGTTTAATGTGCCATAATCCCCCGTAAATACAGAATCAAGTGTATAAATGCAACCTATCAGATTTAGATATAACTTTAAAAATGAATTTTTCTTTAATCCTAGCTTAACTACAGCATTGTTATTGTAACAATCACCTGATTCATGTCAGATTTCCTAATAAAACTTCAGATTTGAAAGAAATGCAGTATAGTCTGAAATGGGCAATGAATTTTTCAACTTCTTGCACGTGCCTGCCTTTCTTAGGTATGAGAATTGACCCAAAGTCAAATTTAATCTTTGGGGTTTGTAAAATCTGAACTTGCGGTTGGACTACGATGCCTCGTACAAAGACATAAATCCTTGCAGCCTCCAGTAATCTCTTTTCGCTAAATCTAGTTCTGTTGGAGCATTTAGCCTCAAAGTACAAAACTGGAATACTTTAAAAAGATCTAGATCCTTCTCGGAGTCAGCTTCAGCACTGAATGATTTTAATGAAGAACCAGTCTGAAACTTAATAACTCACGGAACATACCTCTCACTATTCTGAGGTAAACACGATGAATCACTTAATTGGTACTGCATTTACTGGCATTTTCGGGGAGGCAGTATGCTCACCCAAAACGTCACCACATAATTTTAATCGGAATAGAAACTTTGGTGTAAGAGTAGTGGGAGGCAGTATGCTCACCCAAAACGTTCACCCCATAATTTTAATCGGAATAGAAATTTTGGTGTAAGAGTAGTATTGTCACTCAATGGAGTGTGGTCGTATTAATCTGTTTAATCATAACTAATGAATGAATTTGATTTTGCTATGAATTACTTACGACTCGCTTTACATGAACAAATAAGCATGTACGAGAAATGTTGTTCCAGAATTTGCTGAGGAAATTACTCTTGTGATTCACACATAAAAGTAGAACATTTCTAGCGTCCCTTAAGTAACTTCGTGGGAAGGGAGTACTTGTGTTGCACAGATTTAAGTCTGTTTAGAAATAATTTTATAGGGATAACTAGTCTATTCTGACAAATGGAATAGTTTGTACCTTCAATTGTAGACTATGGGGAATACAACTAAAGCGGAAAGTTTTGTTCTTATTTCATGGACGCTGTTACTAGAGTTAAATACTGAACTTTTAAGTTCCACTGAGGGAAGTTGAAATTAGGACACCTGTGATAGAAATTCGTGGTTGGCACTGCTCTTCGAAATATTTCATTAACTGGAGTACGTGCTAGGCTGGGCAGGGCGTTGCGCGAGCTTTCACGGGACAGGATCTGTCCAAGGAACGACTCTAATGTTCTGCCCCCCCCCCCCAAAGGACCACCATTTCCCACCCCTCTGCCATATCCCGCGCATTTTCCATGCTAATGGCCGGGGTTTTTAATTTTGTCTACCTGGGTGACTTATTCACTAGCGCGATGAAAGTTGGGACTGAAGTACTCTATTGTCTAGGCTAAGATATATTGTACATTAATACACTGAGGTGGAGTATGTGCTAGCGAACACCAGCATAAACAATTGTAAGGTTCAGGAGCTATAATAAACCTGTGGTTTAAATTCCTTTGTGCCAAAAGTTCAACTACTGGCCTGCGTAATCTCAAAACGTATCTGAAATATTTCTTAGACGTGAACTTATTGCTTTTAAGTGCTCATGAACTAATGTTTTTGAAAATAAACATCTCGCGAATATACTTCAACTTTATCGTAAAGAATTAAGTTTAAATCTAAACTGGACTTAACAGTTCTGTCTGAAAACAAACTTGAGATTTTTGTGATGTTTAATTGTGCTGAGGCTAAACTTCCTTGTGGGAATCCTGTTCTTAGTACGAAGAGGTAACTTCCAAGGATCATTCAATAAGATAGCAAGACTTCCTACATTAAAGTTTTTATTTTGCCACTGAGGGATGAATTGTGTACACTAACTCAAAGCGCCAGGAATAACTCTTGTGGGGTACCAAGACTCTTCACACAAGTATACTAGGAACGGTTGTTGGAAGATGGCCGGTAGTGTTTAAATGTCCAAGAAGCCTTAAACCTTTTTCATATAAACGGTGTTGCTACAGTGGGACTCTGTTTTGTACGGAGATGGTGATATATCGCGGATGCTGGAGAGAAAACTGCAAAGATTTTACAAAAGGGAATGGTAGAAATTTACTAAGCACCACATGAGCACAAACTACCATTATAAAGGGCAGGTGCTAAAGGCATGTTAACATTTAAGACTTCAGTGAACTCGTTCTTGTACTGCAAATTTCAACCGGTAGTGTCTAACACTGTGTATAACAAACTACAGTAACTGAAAGTTGTCACAAGTGAGTGACCAATGGCATCACTGATCACTAGACGAGAATGACCCCTCCCTCTTGTATTTGATACGCCATTATGAACAAGATTTAATTCCTTCTGCAGATAAAACTTAAGTGTATCATTACATACTAGAAAGCAAATTCACATCCAAGGTGGTACAGTAAAACAAAGGTCACTACTCTGATCGGAAGAAAGTAACTGTTGGGAGATAACTCTGTCCTAACCGAACATCGGTTAAGTCTGCGTGTGCACGAAGTATAAGGTCAAAAAAGTGCATGAAGCTTATGCGCAAAGGAAATGGCTTAATTTTCTTGAAATTAAATAAATCACTATGTAGAAGATTTTAGGCAAGTCTTGCGTCTGGTCTTAAAACAGCCCCGTTTAAAAAAGCTGAGACAAGGTTACGCTATGGAAAACGTGAAATGTGACAGCACAATTAGCTAGCCACGCGCAGTAAAACTTCAGGAACAGAATACACACGGAGAAAGCTAAAATATGGCAGCAAACAAGGAACTCTAGGCTGCAGCACTCAATCTGTAACCCAACCATGTGCCAGAAGCATAGATCCTTCTGCCAGTTTCTTTGTCCGTATAATTTCCCTTTGGAAGAATCGATGACTACAAAAAAAAAATAAATCCCGACTAGGTCTTTATTGGGAGAGACTTGGGGTGTCTGCTGTTTTAATTTCCTAGCAGTTAATATTAATTATTCGGCAGCAATACCGTACCAACGCAACCTTACCATTGCTCGGAAGTGTTCGTTAATGCCGCCTCGGTGGCGTAGTAGTCTAAGTGATGGCATCTAATCATTCGTCCGAGATGGGTTCGAATCACGCTGAGACATGAATGTCTTACGGCCCTGACTCTCCCTTTCCTGAAACCCGTGGCCCTAAATTAGAGACGGGCGAGTGCTTATAGCCCACTGAGTGGTTCACGGTGGTTAAACCTCAAGTGTTCATTAACGAAAGCTTCATTACCAGTAATCTCATCTGTAAACGTTGCAATCCACCCTAGAAATCAAACTGTCAGTGCTTCTGTTTGGTCTAAACTGGGGCAAGGGCAGCAGCCAAAATCTATTTTTCGGACTCTTGGCATGTTGCCCCATGCCATTCGTTGCAAAAAGCTGAGCAGCAGTGGTGCTATTGCGCAGTAAAGCGAGACCAGATAGATGACCTTCGATAGACTCTATAGCCATCACACCTACAGCTGACCTCTTAAATACTTATATCGCTCCAGACGCGAAACCCACCGTAATCGCATGGATTCACCAACAGGGTCTAATTTCTGACATACCCCTCATTATCACAATGGGACGTATAAAGCACTAAACAGTAAATTCAGGAGATTAAAACTAAAAACCAGCTGCTTTTTACACCCGTAAGCTCAATGCTTGTGGTCAAAATCTGCTTGCAACCCTTGTAGAATTTTGGCGTTAGTTGCGGTGTGTGGGTATTCGGATATAAATTTTTCTATTAAACTCTATACTATATGAACTTCTAAACAGTGGGGCGGGCAGGCGCTCTGGATTATCGTACAGGTATTTTTGGGTTCGAAGCTTATGGAACGGCGTGACTCTCCTTCCAGTGCTGATCTTTTTATAGGAACCCTAAATTGGTAAAGACTGTCTTCAAGGTTATAATGAAATCATTAAACACCAAAACAAAGGGTCTGGCCCACGAACGTTCTTGCTTCCTTAACCAGTAATAGTACAAAAAGAAATTGCAGTTCTATATTTTTCAGGGGAAGCAATAACACAGTTAGGATTTGATATTTGTATTATTTAGGGGGAAATCATAGAAACTAGTTACTCTTATGCCTGCGTTTTAGACCTGATCGGAGGTGAAGCGTGTAGCACAATGTAATCTAGACTAGCAGAAGGTAGTTATATTGAAGGATGTAGAAACACTAAAGCTCAAAGGATGGTTGAGTAGGATGTAGAAACACTAAAGCTCAAAGGATGGTTGAGTCTGTTTAATGTCATCACAACATTAATGAACGAGCTTGGTTTTTCGCCTGCACAAGTTCAAAAAACTTTATCGTTACTTTGACCTCTGCTGTCAGTCTTTGGTATTTGAGTTATCACTAAAATGTAAGTGTAAAACATGTCACAAAGAAAGACCACTGTTAATCTTACGTATTAACCCTTTCCAGCAAATATGTTCACTTTCCTAGTTTATAGCTTAAGGACGAATTTTTATCTAGTAATTTTGTAGAAGAGGAAATGGTGGGGTTTATGGGCACCGTGAGCGACTATGTGCTGTAAGCAGTCTCCCATCCATAACTTAGGAACGCAGGTTCCACAGAAGGAAGACATCCAGCACCTTAAGCTGATACGAGTAACAATTTCCTGTCCGCCAAAAGGCATGACAGGGAATAATAGAACTTACAATCAAGAGATACTGCTGCAACAGCGCTCCCGTCATAACCCTAAATCAGGACACCAGCATCGGCCGAACCTACCAGCCGTGGTTACGGGGAAAATCTAAAACAAGCGCTGCAGATGTAACAACGCGAAAGAGAAGTAATCTTGGGAGATCCGTTCAACGCAACCAAATAGGGGTCAACCAGACCCTTTCTTAAAATAAATTGACATCGTAATTTTGTACTTAGTTTTATTTGACCGTAGAAAAACTCAAACCGGAGTGCTCAATCAACATTTCTAAAGGGATTCAAAACTTTATAGTTTTGAGTAAGAAAATCACTATGTACAATAACAAATACCATGATTTCACAATTAAATTTAGAACAAGGGTTCATTAAATTCACAAAAATCAAATTTTGCTAAATCCTTGGTAGGAAATTTTTTAATTACATGAAAATGTGAAACTTTACTAATACCAGGACATGTTTATATTATTTACAATGAACAGTGATTATTAAAAGAAATTCGACCAAGATAAAACGAAATTTCTACAAAGGTACTCTTATAATTCCACACACAACTAAAAATAGAATTTCATCAGAAAACACGAGAAAGATGTTTCATTAAAAAAAAAAAAACTTTATATCACACCTTCGCGAAAAAAGTGACATACGTGAAATGTTTTCACTGTTCTACTGCCATAGAATAACATGCATATTTTTGTCCAGAAGTGTCGAGTCTGTGTCGCCACCAGGGCGTAATGGTCTGAGAAGGGTCGGAGTTTGAATCACGATGAGGGATGGAAGTTTGTCTTAAGGCACTGGCTCTCGCTTCCCTGAAACCAGTGGCCCTAAATTAGGGACGGGGACTGCTTATAGTCCATTGAGTTGCTCACGGTGGTCGTTATACCTTGACCCCCACCGAAAAAAAATTGCAAATGATTCTGGTAAAGCGCATTGTCTTCTCGTTAGCCAGACCCAGAGGACCATTTCTCAGAAAAAGTATGGCTTCCGAGTTGTGCCATTGTATCGCTAAGTGCTCAGCTTTCTGGAGAAAAATGACATATTTAGAGTTGTAGCAGTTTGCTGCTTAATGAAGTGATACTATGCAAAAAAGTTTAATAATGGTACAAGCCTGTAAAAGGTGGCAACTCTGATGCAGATGTTAATGACTAACGACGGAGATTTTGACTACTCTGTTGCAGACTCTAACTACATTGCTTCGAGGAGTGAAAGCAATGAGACTAGTTCATATAGAATTACTAGTATCTTTCATTCATGTACTATAAAATCTACTCCAGTAACCTGCTGCTTAAGAAACGCAAGACACGTGAAATTTTCCGGAACTAGTGAAAAAGCTCTTGTCGGATTTTTGGTTTCCTACTCAAATTTTATGAAACACTGAACCAGCAAACCTATAAAACTTAAGCTGCCACAGCTTAGTCTCTGAGCAAGGAAACTAAAGAAGTTTCTAGCAGTGGTGTACCGTAGGAGTTTATTTCGGGCAGTTTAAATTTTCGAAATTATAACTGAATCTAAGGTTCTGTAAATCTACAGGAAATATTCTCGTTTAAGGCTAAAAAAATTCTGAGCATGAGCCTAACAAGCTCATTAGTGATAGTTTCCTGAATAGTTTTTAAGAGTTTAATTCCAGGGCCGACTCTCCTGATAATTGAGAATTTTTTTTATTTAGAGGTTTAACGACAGACTTGATGGGTATAAGTAGTCACTCGGCACTAGTATAGGGTCACTGGTTGCAGGGAAGAAAAAAAAAGCCAGTGTCTTTATATAAACACAACAGCCATGCCTAACCGGGATCCGAAACTGGACCCATCTCTGACGAACGGTCAGATGACCACGCTTAAACCACTGTGCCGCCGAGACAGCCGCACTCTGTTTAAATTCAATACTTGATAAAAACTAGGAAGATATTTTTGTGAAATTTTTAAAAATACTTGTGCAATAGACATGCTTGTAGAACTACTTTTGTATCAATAATATAGGAAATATTGACTTGCCTCTCTACTGATCATGAGGAAAAAACTCATTTAGCTGTAGACTAAAAGTATATTTACGCGAAAAAAATTTCCAAATTTAAATTTAGTCCACCTTTTGTGCTGATCCTTAAGATTAACGCAATTAACATCACAAAACCGTATACCTTAAGCACTCTATGGTTCAGACAAGCTTGACGAGTTTTTAAATACATGAGAAACATAAGCAGTACTTTTATTTTTAATCCCTTTACACTGCTGGCCACCCAAAATACAGCACCACGAAGGACACTAGATATTAAAGCCAGATTTACTGGACACATAACAGATACAAAGATGAAACGATTGAGCTTACAGGTCCGTGCGACTTGCGGAACACGCAGACATCAATAGTTCGTGTGGCCCCCATGGCTGGCAATAACGGCCGCTACACGCCGCGGCATCGAACGAAAGAGGCTTTGGATGTGGGCTTGGGGTATGTCGGTCCAGGCTGCTTCCACACGTTGCCACAGTTCATCAGGCGTAGCCGCGGGTGGTGCTTCCCGGGCCACTCGGTTGCCGATCAGGGACCAGACTTGTTCGATGGGTGACATATCGGGAGAAAAAGCGGGCCACGGCAGCAGTGACACCTGGTGGGCCGTGAAAAATTGTTGCACGATGCAAGCCACTTTCGGGCGCGCATTGTCCTGTTGAAACGTGGCCGCTGGCAGGTCCTGTAGGTAAAGGAAGACTACAGGCTCCAAAACGTCAGATGTAGCGGTGGCCGTTGAGTGTAACAGACATGCGTACCAGAGGGGTGCGGATGTTATATCCACGTGCGCCCCAAACCATAACGCCAGCCGACGGACCGCTATGGTGATGCATAGTGCAGGGGTCATACAGTCTCTCGCCGCGGTGCCACCACGCGCAGATCAGACCATCGTGGTGTTGCAGGCAGAAGCGGGATTCGTCGAAGACAATGTCGTGCCATTCCGTAGTCCAGGTGAGGCGTTCAACGACCCACTTCCACCGCACTCGCCGGTGGTGTACCGTCAATGGTAATAGGAGCAATGGGCGTCGTGCGACAAGTCCCCGCTCCTGCAGACTACATCGAAAGGTACGTGCTGATAAAGGTTGTTGCGCAACACACTGTTTGATGTTGACACCTTAATTGCTGAGCTAACGTTCGTGATGTGGTGGTGTGAGCCGTCAATTCCCGCCGTACAACATGACTGTCCTCTCGTTCGGTGTGTGCAGCAGCTACGAAAATCGCACACGTCGGTCCGTCCGTCCCTCCTGCACCCACAGAAACCATACTCGCCTCACTGTGGCTGGATGACTTCTCACTCCGGCGCCGATGGCTCGGTATGATAAACCGCTGTCGCGATAAGCCACTATTCGTCCTCTGTCGAACTCCGAAACGTGCTGGAATGACTGCCGTATTCTGCGACGAGGCATCAGGAAGCTTCCCACGAACAGGTCTGGCAGCACAACACACTTCCACTACTTACACCTCGCCTTCTGTGCACCCTTCTTATGGTGCTTATATGTGGCGTGACGGCAGCACATGATTTGCATATGCCCTGCGATGCTAATTGTTTGCATGTCCTCTCGCGGGCGACGCATGCTGCGAATTTCAGGCCAATCTGACGCTTCCTTCTTGGTATTGCATTTTGGATGACCAGCAGTGTATAAATCAGTAAATTCTTCATTTAACTACAAAATTACATAAATTATAAGCAATGTGCTTCTTACTTCGGTGTCTTTACAAATTTTTGGTACCAAGGTTTTCGCTCAAAAATACACTGCTCAATAGAGGAACTGTCACACCACGTAGGAATACACGCAACGAAGCGAAACGTGCCACAGATGCTGATAATGGCGTGTGAAAGAAGTGATTTAATTTCTAAAAAATTCAATGCGATATGCGAGGAAACAATACAATGTAGTCTCTATAGGTCGCATGACCGCTATGCTGTGTTATACATTCGGCGACATGGCGTGGCATTGAATAGAAAATTCTCCAGGTGGTGGTCAGAATATCGCTGACCTTGCATCATTGACCTGTGTCCACATTTCATGGACATAACGAGCTGGTCGTGCAGAAGCGTTGATCTGATGACTTTCAATACCTTCTCTATTGAAAACAAGCCTGGGGATCGCTCTGTCCACGGCAGCGCCTTGACATCTTGCAGGCACTGTTTGCTGATGTCGGCAGTGTGTGGGTGGGCAGTATCTTGTTGAAACTGAGCCGAGGTATACCACAGAGGTACATCAATGAAACTGGCTGCACCATCCCATTCCCTCATCGTAGTGTTGCCACTGTATCCAATATGTGAAAGGCTGTTGACATTGTTAGTGCCCTCATACCATGACACCAGGATGTGGAGTCGCTCACGAATGCCAGCAAGAGTAGTCCGGTCCCCATGTGGTCTCCAGTCTCAATTGGCGGTCGTCGGTGCTGGGACAGAAGAGATACTCGTGACTGAATACAACGTTGTTCCATTCATCGCGCCATGCATGTCTGGTACTACACCATTGTGCAATGATGCATGTACAAGCATTAGCTTCTGGTCATTCGTCAAAGTCTGATACGGGTTCGAATCCTGAATGAGTTAAGGATGGGACGTTTGTCTTATGCCACTGCCTCTGGAGCCAGTGTTCTTATAGCCCTCTGAGTTGCTCACGGTAGTTGTTAAACCATGAAGCAAAAGAAGAAAAAACGAGTTGCGCGACAATGTATAGCGGTGAGTGGCAGTCGTTGTAATATCCGCTGAGAGCAAAACCCTGCTTCAACCAATATGCGATTCATAGTCCGTGTCAATAGGTGGATGTTCGTAGCAACTTGTACACCTCGTCGAAAATCATTCTCTGTGGATTAAAAGGGTGCTAGGGCTTGCGTCAAATGCGGCTACAGAGGCAATCGGACATCCACCACCGTGCGCCATTCTCACTACGGCAGTGCAAGTTAGCTTCCTTCAGATGCTATCGCCATCTTTCAACAGCTGCTGCATCGCAATGCAACGCAGGAAGTAGCAGTATGTAGCGCTAAAATGTAGCCTCTGGTAAAAATGTCTGCGTAGTGGCAGGATTCCCTTGACGTCGCCCAGGCATTTTCAATCCTTATACGTGCTTTAGCCAGAAAAATCACTCTGACGCAGTGTTCCACACGTACAGGTTAGGTCAACCAAACATAGCTACTCCGAGTCCTTCTGAACTTTTCTCCTTCATATATCACGTGATCCGTTAGCAACTGCAGTCATTCACACAACCTAACAGTCGACATCAAAGGTAAATGAGCGTTCCACAGAGGCTATTAGCAACAGATTGACCCAAGGCTTTCCCAGAATTTCTCGATAGAACAACGCGCCAGTGGACGACATGGAACTAAACGCCGTAACTACAGCCTTGAAAGGTTACTTTTTCTTATTTTTTTCAGGAGTTTACATATCTCTCCATTGTACTACTTATATAGCCACTGGTACAGTAGTATAGTATCACATGACGGATGCTGACGTTTCATGTCCAACCACTGTGCCGCTGGTAAAAAAATAAACCGAGGCCGCATCACTGGGGCAGTGGTCTAAGCGCTGGCTTCTGATCATTCGTCCGAGATGGGTCCGGATTCGGATCCAGGTGAGGTATAATGTTGTGTTTGTCATGCGGAACTGGCTCCCTCTTCACTGGAAGCAGCGGCCCTAAATTAAGTACAGGCGACTGTTTGTAGCCCATCGAGTTGCTCAGGTAGTTGTTAAACACCCAAATAAAAATAAAAAAACAAGAGTCGAACCTCTATTTTTTGGGAGGTGGTGTGGGGGGGGGGATTGAAAATTTAATGAACACCGTGAGCACCTCAATGGGCTATAAGAAGCCACCCGTCCGTAATTTAGGACCACTGACTCCAGGAAAGGGAGAGCCACTGCCATAAGACAAACACCACACCCATGCTTCACGGGAAATGCAACCCGGATTTGGGCGAATCGTCAGAAGCCATTACTTAGACAATATTGCCACTGGAGTGGCTCGAACCTCTGTATCTTCTCCTCTGTGGTCCACTAATTTGCATGGCGCTCCATAAATATTTCCTGGCGTGGAAGTTTCAATGTTAGCAGTGTGCATTCATCCAAGTAAATCTTATATTAAAATAAATGACATTTCCTAGTTCATCATTCGACACTACGCATGCTGTACAGAAGTCATTTTTTGAAAATATTGGATTTAAAATTTCCTTGGATCTTTAGACATCTCTTAAGGGCCTTAGAAGGAAAATTAACGCGAATCTCTAAGCTCGTGAACTAGAAAGAAATACGAGCGCGATAGATATTTCGTTCTAAAATAGAACAAAATTCGAAGGAAGCATGCGATTTTAATACATTAGAAATTCAATTTATTATGCCCACTGCATACATCACAAGATTTTCTAATCACTGCTTTGTACAAAGCTAAGCGCACCGTTTCTGCAGCCGAGTGGTCAGAGGAACTGTTTCTGGTAAGTCGTCTGAGCTAGGAAGGATGGGGAGCCTGCCCCATGGATCTGGTGGAACCAGTGATCCCAGATTAAGAACGGCGACTGCTTGTAATCCTAAGAGTTGCTCATGTGGTGGTCGTTAATTTCTCCTGCCTCCCCACAAGAATAAACTGAATATTTTGATTCACATTTTTACTATTAAGTTTCACACCTTTGGACCACCGACCGACATGAAACACTGTCAGATGTGCATCTGAATTTGTGTACACAGGCTCCAGAAATATATATGTATAAAAAAGTAGTGACATAGTACAAAGACCATGTTCAGGTCGCGATTCGACTTTGACATTGTGTGAAAACTCAGTAAAAGACGAGATCTCCGAATGATTTGATCAGCAGTTGACTTAAATCAACCAAGCACCACAAACATCTCAGTAGAGCTTTTTTGGTGGGGACTGGAGGTTTAATGACCACAGATTACAGTGAGCAACTCGATGAGTTATAAGCAGTCGCCCGTCCATAATTTAGGGTCACTGGCTACAGGGGAAGGAGAAAGCCAGCACAGTATGACAAACACAACATCCATGCCTCACCTGGATTCGAACCCGGACTCATCTCGGATGAATGATCAGAATCCATCGCTTAGTAGGGTGTAGAACACATAAACACAGATGACCTTATTTTGAGGTGTTGGTAATGGCAAAATTTTGCTACCCAAATAAACGAATTTCTTTGCGAGCAAGGATCGAAGCGATGAGTCCGTAACATAATAATTAAGCCATCACTTTTTATTTTTTAACTTAATTATTCCAGGATCACCATTTTAAGACAGTGGTTCTCAAACTTTACTTTACCACGGAACGCTAGGTGTAGACCACGGAGGGCCAAACTTTGAGAAACTAAGATCCACCTTAAGCTACCATTCCTTACTGTGATCTACCTTTGTTTATCGCAGTGAGGAATAAGCCTATATCACGAGTATTTTGTTAGTGCGTGTGGTTTTGTAAGTTTGGAAACAAATGCAGACAAATAATATTTAAATCTTTTATTTCTAAAACACAATTTTCCAATAAAATTATATAATTTTGCTTATAGATTCTTTATTTACAGTATTTAATTCTCAGATTTGGATCCATGTCCTCACAAAGTTTAGAGTAATCGGGCACGTATTCAGTGAGGCACAGTGAAAGACACGCTTCTAAATAAGCATCAGTCAGGCAGCTCCTGTATTTTGACTTTAATATTTTCATTTCTGAAAAAGCTGCTTCACAAAGATATGTGGATCCAAAGAAAGCAGTCCGTCGCAAAGCAACAGATCTCGAGCAGGGATATTTTTCTTCTGACAATACAGTCTAAAATGTGTTATCTGCCGTCCTTGCCTTCACAATTTCTGATTCTAAATCTGTGGAATCGAAGAGGAAAGTAGAGGAAATGTTTGGTGAAACTTTCCCGATATCACATTCGCTAAAAGGGTCCAACGTACGGACAAACAAACGATCGACCGTATGACAGATCGCGATCGACTCTTTGGCCACTCCTGGTGTAAACTGTTAACCTAACACGAACCACCTACCACGACACCCCTTCCATTCAAATACCAAAATGTATTAATGATTAACAATTCATTAAAATGCACTATCATCATAAAAACTTGATATTAAAGTTATTTCATTGCAGAAAAGTTAAAAATAAATTAATAAAAAAGTACTGTTTTTTTATTAAATTTTAAAACACAAAAAACGTGGCAAATCACTGAGCACAAAATTAAACAGAAAAGAACAAACCGCATTATCAAGATTTAGAACCAGGCATCTCAAATAAGTGAAAATACCAGATGGCACAAATGTCTGTACAAAACGTAATGCAAAAGAATCAACACAAAACCACATATTTCAATAGTATAGGCGTCAATAAGAAAATAATTCACGATGAACAAAAATTAATAAGTGAATTTAAAAAATATAACCTCATGGAACTGTTTATGACATGACCAAGGGATAAGAACAATAACGGCATAATTATTGTTAGAATTAAAAAGGTATTAGCGCATTTCAAGAAAGTAAATAAACGAATAAGATTTCTATTCTCCATTTCAGCGTGAAAAATGGTGTTGCTTGCAATCTTTAACCAGTTTGGTTACACCAGGTGCAATGGAAGGTAGTTTCAGTCAGGCTCAACTTGTTCCTTTTCATACGTTTTAGTCCAACCAGAGCAGAAAATCTTATTTCACAATTGTCCGTTGTGGGAAACGGTAGGAGGTGCTTGATGGCACTGTTGGCTTGTTCAGTGTACTCTGATTTTACATGGATCCAGAAGTTTCTGAGGGATTTCTCACTAAACGTGATTTTTAGTTCTCCATCAGACGCCAGTTCAAACCGTGATTTTTATGCGAGGTGAAAAGATTCCTAATCCATTACTTACTTTTATCAGGCTCTGGAAAATATTTTTATGCTATCTTGTAGAATTATTATATGGTTCTGAAATAATTGCACTAATTCATCATCTATTAGTTCTCTTGAAGACTTAAAAAACCCGTTAGACAAAGTGTCATAGCACACAACACAAAGAGGGTTAGGTGCAAGTTGGTCACCGGTCCAATAAAACCCCATTTTCAGGTAATCTTCATATTTCCTGTTTACACATTTCTTTTGTTTTTTGGCGGTAACAGAGCAACTGGTTTGAAAACGATCGTCAATAATTTTTGTTTTACCACGCCCATGTGGAGTCGTATCGATTTCACCTATATTCCTTTTCAATGAGCCACTGTTAAGCTGAATATAAATTACAAATAACAATGTCAATGGTATACAATATTTAGGTACAACCCCCCCCCACATATAAAACACATAAGAGTAACTAACTGCCAAACGCAAAGTGCTACTCCGTACTACACATGGGTCAGAATTCACGTCACTGATACGGGTATGTCACCGTCACCGGCTCTTACTGGTTTGCTAAAATATCAGTGACAAAATTCCTGTCGGTGCCACCCGTTTCTATCACCGGCCGAAACTTCCAGCTCCGCAGTTTCTGCTCTTTGGAGACGGGTCAAGCCCCACTGAGCTGTGACAGTGATTTCCGCTGAGGATCCTTGTTTGCGTCACCATAACATCGTTCTGCAGCTACTGGGATGACAACATTACGGCAAGTAGCGACGTTAACAGCGCATTTGACCATGGTGGCCTGAGCCATATTGCAGTGGTGTAGGTACACTCTCATTCTAGGGCGATAGACCACTGTACACGCCGTTTATCTTTAAGTTGCATTACTTGCATATTACAAATACAGATTTTCCATAGAAAATTTAGAAAATTTTGAGGACCACCAGCGATCTAGCCACATATCACCAGTGGTCCGCGGAGCACACTTTGAGAACCACTTATCTAAGAGTTGGAAACATTGTCCTTACCTTTTTGGAAACCACGAGCTTTCAGGGGCGAACAAACACAATTCCGACTTCATCCGGGATTTAAAGGCAGGCTTTTGGTGCTGTAATTGTATGATTCCTTTGCCATCAAAGATTATTTTCCGCCCCTGTGGCGAAATGGTGGGCGGCGGATCAGTCGTGTAAGATAGGTAAGGGTTCTAGTCCTGGACCATTTATGGGTACTACACCAGTTAGATGACGGTTTATCTGTAACCAAGGTCTCCAAATTATGGATGAAAGACTTCGTTTTTCGACTGGGGGTTTTTACTACCGTCTTGTGCAGTCAATGGGCTATAAGCCGCTGCCCGTCTCTAAATTAGGGTCACAGGCTTCAGAAAAGGGGCGAGCCAGTGTCGTGAGGAAAACACACCGTCTATACCTCACCCGAGATTCGAACCCTGACTCATTTCGATGAAAGAATGGAAGCCAACGCTTCATACCACTCGGCCACAGGGGTGGCATTGGGAGACTGGTTAAAGTCATTGCACCCGCCTTTGAGTTGCTCATGATGGTGTTAACCACCCTCAAATCCAACCGTCTGATCTTTGAGTTAAACATTACCTTGCAGCGTCAGAGTCGGATTGTATGTGAGTATTTTAGACTGTCTTCAACTAATCAGCAGAAGCATAATTGAGAGAGATCATAACTATGTCTCAACTGAATCTTGAATTTAGGCCGTCGGATAAGTGAGGATATTTCTTGTTTTTTTGTTTTGTTTGGGGGTATAACAACCACCGTGAGCAACTCGATGTGTTATAGGCAGTCGCTCGTCCCTAATTCGAAGACAACAGTCACTTGTTCCAAGAAAGGGAGTGAGCCAATGCCATAAGACAAACACACCATCCACGTCTCACCGCTAATCGAACCCGGACCCACCTCGAAGGAAAGTTTGGCCAGAAAAAGCTTTGTCATTTTAGAACACCGTACTTACTCATCAGATCTCTCCTCTTGTGACATTTTTCTTTTCCCAAGTCTGCAGAAAGTCCTCAAGGGTTCACATTACCAAACAGTAAAAGAGGCTAAGAAGCGCACGAAGGTGGTTTTTGTACACAACTCGCAGGAAAATAACTTCAAGAACAATTTTAATAGCTGGAAATAACAAAGTCGTTCTCCTCTGCAAAGCGATTTTTTTCGAAGGTGATCACTAGGAAAGGGATTTTTAAGTGCTAAAAAACGGAAAACTAGTTATTTTTATGTGATAATAATTTCAGAAATATTTGCTAAAAATAGAAAAATATTTGCTAAAAATAGGAAAATGTTTGCTAAAAATAGGAAAATGTTTGCTAAAAATGGGAAAATATTTGCTAAAAATAGGAAACTATTTGTAAAAACTAAAAATGAATATATAGACATTTGGTGCAGTGAACAACAAATGTTATCTCCAAATTTTCTATCGCAAATTATTTCCACGAAACAATAACCGATGCAGAGAAAACGATCGTTACACCCCACAGGAAATCGACTCTGCATATTTTAAGAAGGGAGTATCTTTAACACATAGACAATCAATTTCGAGTTCAAGTTAGTCTCCTAAAATTTGAGCAACACTACCCCTAGCTTGAAATCTACGTTTTGTTTATATTTTACTAAAACGCATATGAATTTACTTCTTGGGATTCTATTTTTGAACCCAAAGTGGGTTAAGTTTCCTTTCAACTTTCTGCAGTTCTTTAACTGTTTCAAAAAATAGGTCTTTTGTTGCTTCTAATTTCTTGATCGAATGACAACACGAAACTTAAATTAGCAGATATGTACACATACACTGGTGTGCAAAAATTAAGGTCGAAGAGGAGAAATTAGCATAACAGCGGAACGAGCAGGCACAACGGACCGAAAGACCAATCAGGATAGACTAGAGTCCGGTACGGTAGGGCATGCGCATATATGCAGCATGACGTAGGGGGGGGTAGTGTCGGAAGGGTATAAAACACACGGGCGATGTACGCTCAGCAATTCGGTGAAAGCTATTGCACGGTGTACATCGGTTTGAACGAGGTCGAGTTGCTGCCACCGTGTGATATGGCCAACAGGCAATCCTGTAGACGACATCTGGATGACTTTACCCGAGGTTGCGCCATTGGGAAGTTGGAAGAAAGTCAAAGTGTGACTAGTGTGGACGAGGAGTTCGGGATTGCTCACAGCATCGTTTCACGACGGTGGGGAGCATTTCAAACGACAGGAACAGCTGTCTGAGAGTTTAGCAGTGGTCGTCCACGAGGAACCACGGCGGCGGACGACCGGTATATTGTCATACAAGCGATAAAAGACAGACGGCAGACAGCGCGAGAAATCGCAAGGCACATGCAACAGACAACTGGACGTCCGTTATCGCGTTTTACCAAGGCCAGAAGGCTGCTCAAAGGTGGTTTATTTGCACGACGACCAGTACGGTGTGTGCCATTAACGCCTGCTCATCCGAGACGGCGGTTTCTGTGGTGCCAGGAACACAAGAACTGGACACATCATCAATATGGTCAAGTTCTCTTTACGGATGAGAGCCGATTTAGTCTGACGAGCGATTCTGGACGTATACACATATGAAGAGAGCAGGGAACACGCAATCACACTTCCAACATTATCGAAAGGGACTGGTCTGGAGGTGGCGGAATTCTCGTTTGGGGCGGTATCATGCCTGGTAGCCATACTGACCTCCACATCTTCCGAAGAAGGTTCATTCACTGGTGTCCGCTATTGTACCGAGGTTCTCCTGCCTCACGTGCGTCTGTTTAGAGGTGCTGTGGGTCCTGAGTT